>OZ024920.1:27903597-29307627 GCA_964017225.1 Netelia inedita | reverse complement strand
AAGAAGATTCACGAAAAATTTCAAAAAATTATCGTGGAAAAAATTGTATCCGATGATTTTGCCATTACTTTGTATATACTATTATAATTATGGCGCGTGAACGTCCTTAACCATAAACGTAATCGAACGATTGATAATTATCGAATAAATATTACGATGTTTTCCACAGACAGTTGCAGACAACCTTAGCATTATCGAGGGCGATGAACGATTAAGCTCGTATCTAAAAACTCTTCCAAATGTCTTTGCGGGAATGACAAAAGTTTTTTGGTCGAATGTAGCAATGCCGATCGAGAAACTCGACGAATTATCAAAAATTTCATACCCACTTTGCATGAGAATACTCCACGAATCTCTGAAGACCGATCATCATTTGAAAAACGGCGGACGAATGCAGTACGGTCTTTTTATCAAGGGTATTGGGGTTACGCTCGAGGACGCTATGCGTTTTTGGCGTACGGAATTCACGAAACGCGCTGATATCGATCTTGAAAAATTCGACAAAAAATATGCGTATTCTATACGACATTATTTCGGCAAAGAGGGCAAACGTACCAATTATACGCCATTTGGATGCCAAAAGATTTTGAGCAATTCCCCAGGACCCGAAGACAAGCACGGTTGTCCTTATAAACACATGAGTAACGACCTTCTAAAGAAAAAACTTGAGAGTTATGGAATACCTGCATCAGGTACGTACGGAAAATAATTATTCAAGTCGATAAAGTAAAATAATGAATAGCGCGGAAA
Organism: Netelia inedita; assembly: GCA_964017225.1. Lineage (NCBI taxonomy): Eukaryota > Metazoa > Arthropoda > Insecta > Hymenoptera > Ichneumonidae > Netelia > Netelia inedita. The sequence goes on along the minus strand of OZ024920.1, from coordinate 29,306,877 downwards.
TTTTCGGCGTCAATTTATCGGTGTTAAATCAAAAGAATAATGTAAATGTTGCAGGCGCTAGCGCAATAGCAGAACTCGCCAAGGAAGGCGATTATATGCTAGCGTGTACAAAGTGTTTCGACATTACGCACAAAACCATGCCGGAACGTCCGATCCTTCATCCAAATTCATATTTTGCTCAAAGCCGTGAAATAATCGACAAAGCGTTGAGCGTCGCGGAGAATTCACAAGCCAACGGGGATAAAAATTCTCAATCGATCAAACCAAGGTCAGACAAATTACCGTCAACACCATCACGAAACGCCGCAACCCCGTCGCGAAACGGCGCAACCCCATCTCGCAATCTCGGCACACCGTCTAGAAATTACGGTACGCCATCGCGAACCACCGTCACACCAACGGCAAAAAAAGTTCCAAACAACATCGAGCCGTTAAATATCGAAGAAATGCTCAATGATGACGAAATGGCGGAGATGATGGAAGAAATTTAAAGGACGAGAGGAAGGCTGTAAATGATTGTTGAATTATCCATGTCTATATTGTAACTATTACTTTCTCAAGAATGAATTTCTAAGCCCACGAATCGAGAAAACTTGATTCATGTGCTCAGAAAAGTATTCTGCATACTGTCTCTTTTAAGTTCTTTGTTTTTATGTTTTTCATTCTATCGAACTAGATCCGCACAGGCTCGAAGCATGTTTCGCGTTGGTCACTGTGATCTTATTTTCGCACGAAAATGTATGATTGAAATAAAAAATCGTCAATACTCCTCGCAGTGTACTGTACACAGTTTTTATTATGCATTTCTACCAGATAGGTGATGTCCTGCTGGTGATACAAAATTGAAGCGCTTCGTGCACAATTTAGGTATCCCGCTAATGATGCACCTGCAAACCAAGATCATCGTGACAATTATCCACAAGGGAACGTTACGACATTTCCGCGTTCTGCTAAGACTAAAGATCTTCGCGTCCAGGGTCGTTGGCGATGAGACATCAGTCTGTCTGAGCAAAATTATGATATTCAGCGTGGAAGAAAAAATTCAAATGGTAACTCTTACATTACTTTCTCGCTTCTCAGGCATTTATTGTCGATGAAGAAATGACTTTCTCATTTTCGGCATCATGAAAGATGCGTCGCTCGTGTGAACAAAAATTACGGAGGATATTTTTTTTAGAGTACTATAAAGATTGATTCGAGTCTATCGGATTTTCGTCGGTTCCTCTCATATTTGTTTGATTCTCAGCTCTATCGTTATTTTTCAAATTTCCTCTTTTGTTCTTTCGTACGAAGGAGTCTTCTTCGAGGAAGCAATTAGGAAAATAGACACGATCAGTGAGCAAAAAAATGTCAGAACGACAAGAAGATGTCTAAACGTTCGAATGACTCTTCTTCGGTTCATCTTCCCTTATATTGTGCGAGATCCAAGGCAAACCGCACTGATGCATGTCCAGGTCTGGTGCTATCACACGCTCTCTCTCCGGCTGGTGGATAAAACTCGCGAAATTGGATCGTAGATATATTTATATACATATATTTAGCACACTGGTATACTATTAGAGCGATTTCGTGCTTGTCTCGTTACTTGCTCGATGCTCGAGATACAACACCACACCAAAGCAGTACTGCGCGAGTTACACTTACACATATAAACGATAATATTAGTGCACAACGGCGCGGTTGAAACGATCTCACTCTCGTCCTATAAAGGTCAGGACAAGTGGAATTGTGGAGGACACACGTTTCAGACCTCTTTCACTCACCGAAGCTACTGCTCGCTCAAAGCCCGAGCGGGAGAGAAATGATGATGCGATGCACCCATTCCCATTATGCAATTGCAGCTTATACCGGCTTGCCGCGATGTTATGTTCAGTATTGAACTATATATTTTCCGCTATGTCAGTACGTATGTTTGAATATATGTTCTTGTTTTTTTTGTTTCATTTCACATCACCAAAGTCCGGGAGGCCACCTACCTTCAAGGTACAGCCGCCGTTCACCCAACGAGAGTGGATGCAGTTCGGGGAAGATTCGTCTTCACTGCAGGGGGTCAAACGAAGAGACACGACGGCGAGGGACAAACGGAGAATTATGAACCGTCGTAGATGACGACAAGTATTCTTTCGTCCGGGCTCCTGACATATTTTCGTCGCGCCCAGAAAATATGTCTTCCCTTATTGTTAGGAATACAGTATGAACGTATTAGAGCCCGTCAGAGAAAATATGAGACTATAGTTCGTGTAAGTATTATAAAATGAAACAAAATTGTGGAAATATAGTTTTATGAGATAATTTTTTAGTTTTCAATGGAAGCTTGGTAGAAAAGGTCTTAGAACAATTATAATGCAGTCTACGGTACCGGTTTTTTTTCAAATGTGGAATGGCTGTGATAAAATATCGAAATCGGTACACAAAGCCTTTGGTTTTCATGATCGTCGCCAACGATTAAATCAAATCGATGCGAAAAATCATTTTTCAAGCTTGCTAATGATAACTCAATAATCAATTGAACTTTTTGAATACGTTTTCCTTGATTATTTTCTCCGTTCCAAAAATATTTTCTTTGCATTAGATCGGGTTGCGGTACATCGTAATTAAATCGACAAATATGAAGCATAACGGTACGACGAGGATTTCTAAGACTGATTTTTATTTCTCTAGTGCATCCGCCTAGTGATGGGCGAATAACACAAATACGCCCAATTTTTTCCATGTCCTAATGTCGAACAACACAAATCAAGGGAAAAAAACAGGAATCGTCGAAGAATTCCGTTATGAGACATCACCGGAGTTATTTGAATTGCGTCAACGCTCAAATCGAGAGGCCGTCGTCTCTGATGCCGGTAATCCTCGCAAGATCGTCCTCAATGCGTTGCGTCAAACATGCGAAAGAGATGAGAGCTCTGCTACTTACCTCCACGGCATTGCAAGAACTCTTAACGCATCGAGACCGCAGTAATTTTTCTTTTTTTCTTTCTCTCTTCGGATCGACATTTTTACTCTCATCCAATTTTTTTTTCTTACACTGGACATTCAAGTGTTGCAGCTTATTTCGAAAGACCGTTCGGGACAAATATTCTAGCCTGGATTGTGTTGTACACTATCAGAATAGTGTGTTATTACATATATGGAACATTCTTCATTAAATGAGAGTTGGCTTTGTCGATTGACCATTCGAATATCTTTCATCGTTTGTCATTTTACAGTTCGACTCGAGAGGATTTATATCATGTTACGAACAGAATGACAAACATTGCCTCCAAAACGTTTTTTCCCAAGTTGTCTTATAATGGAAACTCATTTACGACTCAACGCAATGCGTTAATAACACGAAACGGAATAGTCCATGCAATTCTCAATACAGTTGCAGTAAAAATTTTGAGAATCAAATCTGACAAAAGTAAGAAAAGAAACGTATTCATATGGTTCTTTAGAAAATTTTGATTTTCTTTATTGTGCAGTTGGAAAGTTTGTTGATTCAGAATTTCTTCAAATACGCGATTACCTCGAGAGTATAAAAATAAAAGAAACAAAATCGTTTGAACCGTCTTTTCGTTCACGATGAAGATAAACTGAGAGGTTGCGAAAAAGATCGGCCAAGTCGACCGAAACAAATGATCGCATTGACGAAGGAGAGTTTATATTTTAGCCTCACTGGTGCGTGAACGGTGCGTTCCTTCGATAACGAAGATGCTGATGATGGAATGCCGGGGAGAGTGAAATCAATAAATCCGCCTCACGGCGACGTAAGAAAACCAAGCACTGGACAGGCATCGGTCGCCGCGCATACATTTTACTCGCGTGTTCGTGTTCGAGCGGTATTTCGTCTTGCAGCAAGCCGGGCGAAATGCTTCCGCAATTGCATTTTATATTCACATACGTGGATAGGAGAGGATTCTCGTTTACTCTCGATCGCTTCGAAGCGCGGGACCTCTGTTCTGCAACCGGTACGAAGCAATACGTTATAAAACTATAACCTGCGTATATCTAGGTATATGGAAGATGATGCACATATTGAGAGATCGTTGGAGAGGGCACGCACCACGAGGCTCATTACTAGAGACTCGCGGAATTTTCACTTTTTTTTTTTAGTTCTTCATACTCTTTTTCATCGATTCTTCTTTACTCTCGCGTTCATCTTCAGCTTCGTCTTCCTCGTTTTCTTTACCAATGTCTTCTTTAACTTTATCTTCTTTCGCTTTACGTACACATTCATTTTGTTTTCTTCTGCCGCGTCATCGTCATAATTTTAACCTTCATCTTGTTCGCCTTTAAAGAATCGCATTGTAAACTCCGAGCATCGTTAAAATTCTCGGCTCGATTCTTCATTCCCACGATTCTAAAGAGATGATAAATTTTTTTCTTCAATGGTCGAACCATTCCCTAGGTCTTTCCTCATGTCTCTCTTTCTCTTTCTCCCTCTTCTTCGAGCTGTATTCGGATTTTTATCCAAAGTCAATGAAACGAGGAACGTTACATAGAGTATCTAGCAGAAATGAGCACCACGATTTTTTGTTCTTCTTCTCATCTTCCGTGACACATTAAAGATAAACCCCCATGATTTTGCCACCATGACGAGCATAAATTAATTTTATTAGCCATCATGACGCTTCGAAGCATACAATTTCCATTTCTATGAACATCTCTCCCTGTCTCGCGTTCTTTTTCCCGTTTACAAATAGCACATCGAAGAAGAAAAATACATGGATAATGAACGTACCGTAGGGTAACGGCGCTCAAATATATATCGTTACAAGGATTACGTCGAAAGCCCCCTGATGTGTGTCTCTCGCTATGAATATCATACTTTCGAAAGGGACCCCCAATAAACGCTTTTACGTAATATCAGAGCGAGAATCACATTGGAAATTACGCTCCATTGGTATCAAACGTTATCGTATCGTGGGATCTGCCCTCTGAACGACTTATGGTACCTTGCAACATCTACTTGTCTCCATCTGGACGAGAAGAGAATTCTATAGCTTGTCGTAAACTCGGGTATACAGAGATTTGTAATGTTCCTCCGAAGAAGAAAAACTGTTCTTATATTCAATGGGAATCTGAGTTTCCATCGTTTACTGCCGTTCTAGTATCGACAAAAGACAGAAAAGAATGATACAATTTTTAGAATCTCCTCAATTATTGTTCCTACTGTTTATTATTATTATTGTCATTATATAGTAATTGTTAATTCGATCTCGCGGTTACGTCTTATCATAAGGAAATTTTCTTCTACCACCATGCATCGCTAGACACTCGTTTGGCGTCTAGCAAACGTATATCATAGATTTATATTATTATTTCACCTCTGGCATAACACGAGCGAAGCTTAAAACGTGGCGTAGATTAATGCCCGGATAGTAGGCTTCGTCTATATTGTACTCAATCCCCCGAAGGGCTGGGTCTTTTCTTCTCCTTCTTCTTCTGCTTCTTCTGCTTTTTCTTTTTCTTCTTCTTCATCATTATCATCAAAGAACCGTTCCCGTCTTATATATTACATCGCGAAATACACAACGCTGTATTAGAGCATTTAGAAAGCGCACCACGTACATTGTGTTACCTCGCACGCTCGGGCGGGGATTTAGTAACGTCTTCTTTACACCCTATTATCGACACTTCGACCTTCTTTCTTCTCGGCAATCTCGTACCATCGATATATTATTTTTAAACTCACGTAAGACCGCCAAAGGATCGCACCAAAAATATTTCGTGACTACGATGACCCCGTTCGTTTAACTTATTTTCGATCAATCGCATTGATCCTATATCAGTCTGGAAGATCGGTTGCTCAATACAACCATCGATTTATGTTACAAAGACTTAGTAGTTAATGGATCATAAATAATTTGTTATACCAAATGCATTAACGAATCTGGCACGAATGATCATGCGTCAAAACTTTTCTTTATTTTACAAAATTCACAGATAAACATGCATCAATATTGAAAACTGTTGAAATTATCAAATGTGCAAAAGTCACCGACAAAAAAGCTACTTCAAATCGTTACCACGATATAAAATCTTTTAACGTTATAGAAACAAATCGATGACCTTCCATCCATGAGGCGAACTCTTATACCTTCTTCGAGTGTCCATCTGCAAGAACTTCCGGTGCATTGTGAAGAAGTATGCATCTGTAAAATTGTAAAAGAAGAGAATCACGTGTATTGAACACATCAGACCTTTGAATTCCATACCGGAGCTCCGTATAACAATGGACTTTCATCGATGAAGTCACCTTCGTTTCACTGTATCGTATCATCTCTTTCTCCGCTTCTCTCTCTTGTTCTTTCATCTTTCTCTCTCCAACTCTGAATTAAATTGGGTGTATAAATTCCGATTGCACGACTTACATATCTATATTACAGGCTCAACGTATAATATTCTCGATCGTCTACTCTCCATCGTGACCTGAACTCGTTACGCAATTTAGGATGCACACTTACTCGACTCGAAGATGCGTTATGTTACGAACCCGAGGTAACGTCGTAGCTTCGAATGGCTTCGTGTGCTCTCTCCCTCTGCATCGCTCTACGAATTAATTAAGGCGCGAAACGTTTAGCCATAAAGACACATATCTGTATGAAAAGATTTATGTCTGTGGAACATACTTGTATCACTGTATGATGCCATATGCAATAGTTAGTTACTTTTCCAGAATTCGACGGAAAAATCTGGATGTTCATGGGAATTTGGAAAAAGAATGAAAGTCGATGAAAAAAAAGACTTTCTCCATGAAAAGAATTAGACAACTTGGATGAAAAAATGGTGAACAAAGAATATTCCAGCTTCAGGGTAGTTAGTTTTATTTGTGTAACAATGTTAACGAGCAATTTGTTAAAAGGATTAAGTGTTTTGTAAATGACGCTAATATGTATTATCGATGTTTATCTATAAACTAGGAGAGAGAAGTGGCGTTCTATGCATATAAATATGAAAATTTTCTGTCAAGGCGCCAAAGGGAATATGGCGAAAAGACGCTCGGAGAGCAAACGTCTGAAGACCACGACCTGGGATTTAAGAACGTTCACGTAGTCGTTTCCACTTTCATGCGACCCGATTGCCCGACCTTCACGGAACAGCGCTGAGCAATGGGATGCCCGAGACGATCTGTATCACCTGCCGATGACGCAATTTGTACGATCCCCCGCGTGCGAGCGGGGAAAAAACGAGAGCGACGGCTCATCTTCTCCTGGAGCAAATCTCGTCCTCTTGCCATCTTCATTTCTCTCTCTCTCTCTCTCTCTCTCTCGTCTCACACTCTATCGGGCAATTTTTTCCTCGTGAACCCCTGCCACTTTTCTCCGGCCGTGGAGTGGACACACGCGCGATTTACGGTTTTATATTTCGCATTGGAGAAAAAAAGAAGAAATAGAAAAATAGAAAAATTGTTGCAAACCACATCAGAGATCGACACGTGCCCGATTGGGTGGTGGGAGGAAGAGGATCCTGTGTACATGCATCATAGAGACTCCCCGAGAACTCTCCCGAGGTATATAAGAACCTGGCACATCGACGATAGATTCACAATTACGTTTGAGACGGTTTTGGAACCAACGAGTGCGGGGATTACTCGAGCAAAGCACTGCGACTCTTCACTCTTTGATCGAGTGAGAAATCGTTTTTTTTCTGTTGCGGGACGATATATTCGACATGAGATCGGTAGGGAAATTTTTGTTTTTTTTTCGTGTCGTGATATTTTGCATTGTAGAATAAAGAAAAATTTAAACCCGCGATAAATATTGCAAGTTTGGCACGAGAGTTTCGAATTTTCCGTTACTCTTTATATTTTGTTATTTTATAATCGAAAGTCCGAGTATTCTCGTTCACGATGCGATTCAAATTGATTCTCATCGCGTTTTTGTTTTTGCAGAGATACGCAGTTACGCTTCTCGCGGTGATGGGCACTTGCTACGCGGCGAGGCTCGACAATACTTATCTTCCGCCCGGAAGTGCTGCTGGCGCTGGCGGGGGTGGACTGATTCCCGGACCAAATAGACCCGGGGGTGGAGGACCTGGCAGACCTGGAGGTCCAGGTGGATTCGGAGGCGGTGGAGGTCCTGGAGGACCTGGCAGACCTGGAGGTCCTGGTGGATTCGGAGGCGGTGGAGGTCCTGGAGGACCTGGCAGACCTGGAGGTCCTGGTGGATTCGGAGGCGGCGGAGGTCCTGGAGGACCTGGCAGGCCTGGCGGTCCCGGTGGATACGGAGGCGGTGAGTTATTGCCTTCTCAGAAAACGAGTTTCACCTCACTTTTAATATTTTTCAAATATTTTTCAAGCATGTCTTCTTTTCTAGAATTTTATCAAAAACTTTTAAAAACAAACAAAATATCTCTTGCTGAGAATTTTTATAATTTTATAGAAGGAAAAAATGATATTTTTTAAGACGAATATTTTTGCGAAAAGATCAAGATTTTTCGAAGAACATTTCGACCAATTATTTTTCATGAAAAATGTGATAAAAATTTGATTTTCGAGCCTCTTTTGAGATCTTGTTTTGTTATATTTTATCGAGGTGAAATTTGTATTCCCTAGGCGGAGGAGGTGGAGGTAGTGGAGGAGGAGGAGGAGGAGGAGGAGGTCGTCCCGGTGGCCAAGAAATACCGATAATCTCATTCAATGCTGACAACAGCGGCGACGGAAACTATCAGTTTAGCTATGAAACCGGAAACGGCATAACGGCGCAAGAAACTGGTCAAGCGCAAGGTAAGCCCGTTCGATATTAATTTATAAGATCTTATTCGACTTGATACCATTGCCATCTACATTTTGGTAAGTGAATTAAAAATCTTGATTTCAATTTATTTGCCTACTTTCAATTTTCATCGTGTTTTTTCATAAATCAAATTGACTGATATTTACATAGGTGATACCGAATCCGTGAGTGGCTCGTACTCTTATACCGGACCTGATGGAGTTCAGTACACCGTAACGTACACCGCAGATGCCGATGGTTTTCATCCTCAAGGAGCTCATCTTCCGACACCACCGCCGATTCCACCAGAAATTCAGAGGGGTGTTGAGCTCTCTCTAGCGGCTGAAGCACGTGGTGAAAATCAAGACGGTGCATACTCAGGCGGTGGTGGTGGCGGTCAAGGCGGTGGTAAGCTGAAAATATCGACCAATCGTTAATAAAATAAAAAACTATTTTTTTTAGCAATTTTCATGAAGTTCGCTCAAAAATAATTGACTAATGATAATAATCTAAAGTTTCGATTTGCATATGTCTTATTAATATTAAATACAAGTATCGACCTTTGGTTTCAATTGAGTTGCGACATTTTGAATTCGACTATTAATTAAAAATGAATCTCACCAACAAAATTCATTTACGCATAAAAATCGGTATCACATTCGGATTATCCTTTGCGTTGTCCTCTTAGGTGGCGGCCGAGGAAGTGGTTCCTCGTATCAAGGACCAAACTCGTATCAAACAAGCTCGAACGGCGGTTATCAGTACTAGGAGAAGAAAGCTAATCGGGCCGAGTGAAAACGACGATGAAGACAGCCATTGACACCTCATGCAGCAGATATACATACCCTCCGTTTCATATATATATACATACTATATTTTAAAAAGCAATACTCATGTAACGGCAGACTTATAATGTACATAACGATATACGACATTATGTGATGAAGAATATTTTTTTTTTAATTTATGAAAGAAAAAAGAAAGCATGAAAATATCGTCTGGTTTTTTCTCCTTATCCCTTCGCTTTTTGCTTATTAAAAGACTTCGGCATTGTTTTTTTTATTGTTTTTTATTCGGTCACTGTAACATTTGTTTTATGTATATATATAAATACGCGTCTAGAACTTTCCATACATCTAGAATACATTTTCTAAATATATTCTTTGTAGAATTATTAGTACATAATATATATATTTCTTTTTGTTGCACAACTCTTAGGTTGGATTTACTTGATCGCCCGCGACGTAAATATGCAGCAACGCAAAGCTGCCGTTTGCAAAATACAAATGTAAATTTGTCTATTGAACTACGCAACATCTTCACATATATACACGAAGTAATCAAAAATATAATAACTATTACGACTTTGCGACTACATCACGCACACGTATGTTAGTGTACATTATTACTAATTGTACATGAAAATATTTAAAGGCGAAGTTTTGTTGTTTTTCTCCACAACTCGTTAAAGGCTCGCAATGTTGAAAAGAAGTGCAAACCGAAAGTTCACCGCGCTTGGCGAAGAAGAAAACAAAAGTCGACATTAACGAGCGTCATATCACAGTATAATAATACAACATAGTAAAAAATATATATTTATATATATATTGACATTTTTGCTCGAAGGCTCCAGCTTATTTTTTTCATTTGCAACGTACGCTGTAGAGGCGCTGAGAGCGAATTGGTCTTACGCGTGTATTCGGCAATTTAAGAATTGTTTAAAATAACACTTTCAATTTTCCTTGTAATTGCGCGAATGATTTTTTCATCAGTTTCTTATTTTTTGTTCCTTGAGATAAAATGAGCGATTATTGAGATAAGTCAAATTATTTAATTTGCTTTCGAAGTGGTTATAGGAAAATTTACATTTACAATATACTGGCCAAAAAGTCACGACCGCGGAGTACGTTAGGAGAAAAAATTTCTTTCTAAATTTTTTGTAAGAGCAAAACGCTTCAATTGTCCTTTTTTTTTTGAACCAACAAATATTTAGTTACCATACGAAAGATAATTATAAATTCACAGAAAGAGTTGCCACTTTGATTAAATCGTATCGCTCCTTAAGGCTTTAGTTGTACGATGTACCAGTTAACGCGTGACATATTTATGTCGTAAAATGAAGTCTTTGTAGTTCATGGTAAGTACATTCTTCAGTGGCAATCGATAGCTGACCGTAAGAGTGAGCTGTGAACACATTGTACTCGTAGAAATACAATTGCCATAGGTATATAATCATCGTATTGTATATTCATATAATGTATTGGTAACACTATATAATATATTCTCATAAACGAAAATGTCGTTCTTCGTTGTAAGATTTCGTAGTAATCAGAAATATTTTATCGAATGCAAATCATTGCGAGTTTTTGCTCAAAATGCAAAAACTTCGCGTAAAGACGCAAAAAAAAAGTACGTACAAAACTTTCGTCTCATTGTTTAGCGAATGCGCTAAGCATCCGAGCTGCAATTTGCTAACGGATCTCTCTGTATTACAAAAATATTTTGCCATTATCATCGTACGCAGGCATTTTTGGTGTGTTCGGGCTTCTTTAGATTTTGCATACTGGTTTTGTTCTCGTTCGTTGGTTCCTACGTTTAAGTTCGCGTTTCGTGTTTGAGTTTCAATGTAATCGAGCCCGAACGACCTAGGACCGCACGAGTTTCTATTAAAAGTATGTGTCTGTGTTTGCATTCGTGTATTAGAGATTGAGTAAGTTTGTCCTAATTAATAGCTACAATTATTCGCTATAGCACGCGAACATTTCTGAATTTCGCAATTCGATGGTTTTTAGTCTATTGCTCTATAGTAGAACGATTATCATTGGTATAAGCTGAAGATTAGTCATAAATTAAATATAATATAAATACTTTTGATCAAATTTCCCAAAGTTCATTAAACATATTCCGACAACGAATATAGTTCATCTAATTAGGTACGAGTTGGAATAATAAAATACATCGAAAGCTGGGCATGGAAAGAAATTGAAAATACTATTTAAAAACCTTCGTACTATGTTGTCCTCTCATACCGGAGAAGCTTGACCTCTCTTTTGCCAACAACGACGTTTCTTGCCTCCGTTCGCTTGAACAGTTTGATCCTGTCCTGGTGCACGCGCGAACTGTATAAATAGCTGTTCGAGAGTCGAGGATAATATAGCAAAGTCTTCGATACACGGGTAATCATTTTTTAGCTCGTTCATCAAAGTGTACATTATTGTCCATGTTGCCTGAGGATCGGTAACGTGATACCCGATGAAACCCTAGAATGCAAAAATTCAATATTTGTTAATTTACACAGTAACATTGGAAAAGTGGATCGAGCAAAAATTTAATTTCATGATTTTATTATGTCGCTGTGGCGCACCATCTGATCGCGTGAGATTTTTCATAATTGACTTATCAGTTTGATAAATAATTTTGGTAGCCAAAAGTATACTTACAGTGTTCTGGTCGATCAGCTTGGCAGTCAGTCTCATTTCTATTCGTCGCTTTATATTATCGATGTCCGTTCGATCATTTGCAGGATTCAGTTTTACGTGAATATTGTAACCAGCACCGAAACGTTGTTTCAATTCTTGACTAGCACCGATGCAAACTAACTGACCCTTGATCATTATCACTAGGCGATTGCAGAGAGCTTCGCACTCTTCCATGCTGAAAAATCATATCATTCAAATTACCAATTTTATTTTTATTAAATCGAGAGAAAATGTTATTGGTGAAAATGTAATAATATACGACCAGACAGATCAGAAAAAATTGTTAATGATCGTATTGCAAGGAAATCAATAACGCGGAAGTACGATTAGTACGAGTAATGTTCTCACCTGTGCGATGTGAGAATTATAGACTGTCCACCTTCCTGGCATGTTTTCAAAGTATTCCAGAGCGATCTTCTCGCGGCCGGATCGACTCCTGTCGTAGGTTCGTCCATGAGAACCAACGAAGGATTCCCAATAAGTGCCATTGCTATGTTTAAACGACGCTTATTACCACCGCTGTAAGTTCCACTAGGCTGAGCGGCACATTTTTGAAGGTCTGTGAAGAATTGAGAAATTCAATATTCGTGTAAAACAATTCCATTTTTCGATCTAATCGAATCTGTGATGTGTGCTTACTCAGTTTATAAATCCATTTTTCGACAGCAGCTTTAACTTCGTTATTCGGTATTCCACGAAGTCTTGCGAAAAGGTAAAGATGATCCCAGGCATTCAGAGTGTCGATTATCGCGTCTTGTTGCGGACAATATCCCATTTGACTGAGATACTAAAAATAAGTAAGATAAATATTTAATAATGATAATTAATTAATTATGTTCTACGAGTAAGTAAGTCAAAATACTTACCTCCCGCCGATTCATAGCGAGACTATACTGCTTCAAGTACATCGAACCGCTTCGAGGAATCTCCTCACCGGTCAACATTCGGAATGTCGTACTTTTTCCAGCACCGTTTACACCGAGAAGCCCAAAACATTCGCCCTGCTTGACTCTGAAATTTATTCCTTTGACGACATGCAAATTTCCGTAACGCTTAGTCAGCTCGTGAACGAGAAAAATATTTTCGCTTTCGACCGATCCCACATTTGAATCTAAAAACAAAGAATATTCTTACAAACATTTTACATAATCGGATCGAATTATAAACGATGAAAGATGGATCATTGATTTTCTAGTTTTTTCAAAACGCAATGTTTTTTATGAACGTTTCCTTTGGTTCGTAATGGAGTATTGTTATTTTTTTCAAATCGCCTAAATGTACTTACGTTTCTTCATTATTCTCGATATTTCCGAAGACACCGCGTCTGCTTCTTTTTTCACTAGTTCATCCATGGTTGTGTTGTTTTCATTGAATCCTCCACGATGTAATCGCGCTAAAATCTTCGCCAGTATTTTTTGCTCCAATATAAATATTATACCGAAGAATAAAATCGTAGAACCGGTCATCCATATCAGACTTTGTCCGAGACTCGTGAAATATGGATTGCTGGTGAAGTATGGAAAATGATCCTCGCACGAACCACTTTCGCAATGTAGAGCTACAACAAAAAATGTTGGAGTAAATCTTAGTTAAACTCACGAATCAGCTATCATCAAGTATTATTAATTATGTATTTCTATTAACCCTTAAGGAGGTTCAAGCGCCATAATCATAATAGTATATACAAAGTAATGGCAAAATCATCGGATACAACGTTTTCCAAGATAATTTTTTGAAAAATTCCGTGAATTTTCTTGAGCATCGTATTATAATGCGTAACAAATTTGAGAAGGTTTCATCGTCTAGTAATCGAGATATTCGGTGTTTAAAATCGCAACTTTGACACGAGGTCTTGTGGGAAGTTACGAAAAAATACGATTTTTCACAATAAATAACTCGATCTCTAGACGGTTAAAACTTTCTCAAATTTTACCCACAGTTGAGTATTATTGTTAAGAAGGTTCGTACGAATTTTAAACAATTAAACTTGGAATTCGTCTAATGCATGGACAACGCTTCAACCTCCTTAAACTGCATTTCGGGTCAATATGACCCGGCGCGTTTTCTTTCGTCGATCGTGTCTACCCTACTTCGGACGAATGTTTTGGCATTTAATTTTTAGTTTCGGCCAAAAATAACTTTTGCCCCATAAAATATGGATCATGTACTGCAAAAAATGTCTCTACAAAGAAATTGAAAAAATGCATATTTACCGAGATACAACGATTTGAAAAACGCCAGGGGTCGATACGACCCCATATGCTAAGTTATAGATCGGCAGCCGAAGTGTGCAGTTTAAGGGTTAATTTCATTCAAGTATACTGCGCGTTCGTTTCAATGGCATTTCCTAAATACGAATTGTAATTTACTTACTGCAACATTGATCGAGCTGCTGACGGAGGGAACAAGTAGCCTCGTACAGCCTTGCCGGCATACTGCGACATCTGGCGTTCTTTAGAACGACAGTGAAGAATGATAAGTGACCGTAAACGAAACTCATATAAGGGAAAAGTAGAAATATTCGACTCTGAATATCGCGAAATATTTCGAACAACTTGTGATCAACCGTGGCGTCCAATCCGAACAAGAGAAAGTCTACGAAACCTGTGAACAAAGAATAGCGTGTATTCCGAATCATACTGAAAATTTGTGGATTGTTTCATCCCATTCGTATAATGTACTCTTCAGTCAATGAAAAGTAAAAACTTACTGATAATGAGGGGAGTTATGCTCAGGAGGTTCACACTCGCGGTCATGGATTTCTTCAAAAAGCTGAATAGGTAGACTAGCGGCAAAATGCTCGCACCGAATGCGAACAGCAATAGGAAGAATATCACTGTAAGAAAATATATAACAAACATTAATTCTTCCGAAATAGACAGAAAAACGTTTTTACGAAAAAAAATTAAATTTCTAAAGTATCATACAATAAGTACCAATATGAATTTTTTTCTATCTAAAAAATATATATAAATATCCATAAATATTCTTACTTATCTCAATTCCGTGATAATATTGAGTTCCGAAACAAACATCGGTGATGATGAAAGTACTGAGCAGCAGAATAATGGAGATGATGTATTGAAGGAGATCGCTTAGATATATCGCAAGCCAGTACGAAATGGTCGAGGCTCCGGTCATCGTTTGCAGTTGTTTGACGTTCGACAAATTTTCTTGCAACGGTTGAGTCACGTATAGAGCAACGGCTGGTGCGAGGAATACAAGTAGAAACATTGTAAGAAGAAAACTGTCAACGGTATTTCTTTCCTGCATCGATGCGGAAGATTTGGGTAATGATTGAGCCGACAATGTGATCGTATAATCCTCGTCGCCAGTCAGAGCTTTTATCAATGTGTTCGATAGCATGTTGATAGTGATGGGAATACTGTAAAGAGCCGATCCCGAGTAAAGGCCTCTCGCTTCAAACACTCCGTCCTTTTTGGTAAATTCGGCAGATACAATGTATTTGTTCCTATATGTACTCAAATCTTCGGTTGCCACTTTTAATAGCGCTGTAACAATATTTTGTTCATTCGTTAAAAGTTGTTCTTCGTAGAGAAAAAGTCGCTTGCGTGAAATATTTCTAACGAGTTTTTCTACGCGTTTAGATTATTTGAATATATCGAAGAAAAGTGTTTGTAGAAGTATCGAGATCGTATGTACGAGTGTTTTTTTTTTCCAAAATGGCTATTTATGATCAAGTCCTCGTAACTATTTTTCTCTTCAACTGATAAAAATGAAAATTCTTACCGTCGCTTATGTTATTCGCTGCTATGTACTCCGATGTTCCGCCAAAAGTTTCGGCACTTTTTTTATACATTGTACCGTATGTATAATTATAAGAGGAGGAGAACGATTTAGCCCCTGGGTAAGTATCGAGAGTCAACAACATCGGACTAGTCGACGCACTATCGTGTTGGAGAAGCATCAAAATTGCTGACAAACAGGGCAATACCATCTGCGACGAAAGATAAGATTTTTTAAATAAACCGTAAACACCTAAGAGGTATACAAGAAAAACAAAATTAAACTTACGGTTATGAAGAATGTCCACGGATTTTTGCGAGTGAAGGCAAATTTCTTCAGAACATATGCATAATTGGTTTGTACGAAGTAGTTGAATCCGCTCGTCTTTATGAACGATTTCGCTGCTTGACCGGCAGAATCTGTTTGATCGCCGTGTTCCCTCGTTACCCTGAAGCAAATACGCAATGCATGAACTCTATTCTGAAGTATCGTTTTCCAAAGTACTTAATTACTAATTTCTGATTAGTAAAACATTAATCAATTTCTAATATCGCTTTGATCATTTTGAACTAACCTGAGAAAAACTTGCTCGAGAGTAATGATCGAAACGCTAAGTCCCGTAACGCCGAGGGTCTTCTTCTGTTTTTCCAGCCTGTCGAGCGCCCCCGGTAAATCGTCAGCGAATGGAATCGCAAGAACCACTTGACCCTCGTCTCGACTCAAAAGTTGTGCGTTCAGACCAATTTCGTCGATGATTTTTCGTGGATCACACGTCGGTTCGATCGATAGAGTTACCTCGACTTGTCCATCGCCTGAGATAACGATGAACGAGTGAAAAATTGAAGCAAATACGTATATTTCATAACACGCGATATACTTCTGTACGGAGAAGCGGCAATAATCAATTTACTAGTGAATTTTTGAAATTATCGGACTTTCGTAAAAATACATTACCATAAAGTTTTTTCAGAAACATCGAAGTACCGTAACTTCGCATTTTTCCGGAATGTATAATCGCGATTCTGTCGCCAAGTATGTCGGCTTCTTCCATGTCGTGGGTACTTATAAGAATCGTCGTTTCACCGCGCAATTTCTATGTGAAATAAAAATAAATAGATAGCACTTTGGTGCATGTATTCACGGATTTACGCACATTGTTGAACATGTTCACAATATTGCTGTTAACGTACCAGTATTATATCCCAAACTTCGCGTTTGCTCTCCGCGTCCATTCCGGAAGTTGGCTCGTCAAGAATTATAACCTGTCGATAATGTAAGAAAATAAATATCGCGATTCAATTGAATTAAATCGTTTTCGCTGAAATTGTAAACATGTAGATAATTTGTAAAACAAACGAAATTGTAGAACTCACACTTGCGTCGCCGATAACAGCCATCGCAAGACACATTCGTCGCTTCTGCCCACCCGATAATTCTTTCGCGATTGAATTTTTCTTGTCGGACAAATTAACTTTGGCCAAAAGTACTTTGACCTCTTCCTCCAATTGATTCGCCGTCTTGTCCTTTGCTTTCAGCTGCGATTATTTATATTTTTATTTACCGATTTTAACAAACTCGGCTGTCCGACTGGATTACAATGAATAAATCGTGTCACTACTCACCATGCCGAAAAATAATACTTGCTGGTGGACGGTTAGATCGGGAAAGACCATATTTTCCTGTGGGCATAAACCCAAATTTTTTCTCACACGATCGAGCTCGTACTGAACATTCTTCCCGTTGACGAAAACCATTCCTTCCGTTGAACTCGTGAGTCCCGATAATATTGACATCATTGTAGTTTTACCAGCTCCATTGTGACCCAATAGCACTGTTATCTGACCTTTATAAAAATCGATGTTTATTCCTTTGAGAGCTTGTACCGTCGTTCCCCGAAACCAATGGGTAACGTATGATTTCTTCAAATCACGGATTTGTATTCCTGGCGTTAGAGTTCCGGCCGGCACTTTTTCGAATTCTTTCTGTTCATCGCCGTTGTATTCTATTCTCGATGAATCAAAGTCGTGGAATATCTTATTTCCCCTCTAAAATCAAAGTTTCGACGAGTTTATTCATATTTTTTTCATAGAATTCCTATTTTTATATTTTCTTCTTATAAGAAAATCCTGCGTAAAAAACAAACCTGTAGAAAGAAAAAAGGATTCTGAGCGACACCGTATTTTCCCGGTCGAACCTCGTATACGTAAAGTGCCAGAAGGAAATGTATGACAATGCCAAGAAGAGAAAAGATTGTCATAACACCGATGCAATTTTCACCCGGTGTTAGTACATCGCCGTTTGAAAATATGTTGCTCCATTGAACGCCGATCACTGAGAAACGTAGCGTTAAAAAAATTATAAAGTATCGCGCAAATTTCACTCTTTACACGAATGAAAAAAAGTAGAATAGTATTTTTGTTCGTTACATTGCGTTTCGTATGAATTAATTTCACCGAAGATACGACTGAGCAAAAAATTTGGAGCTAGGATTCCCATGTAAATGAGAAAATGCCGTATAATCCTTCCCGTAGAATATTTGTTGACAATATCCAGTACAGTAATGATCATGAATGCCGCAAAAACTCCATGGGACGCTAAAGTTAAAAGAGAATGAAAAGAGAGATGAAAAAATACTTCATCTTTGACGCGGTGAATTGCCATCGGATATCAACGATGATTCTTGAAGTATTACTCACGTTTCCAGAGATAAGCCGTGATGTGAATACCAAATGCAATAACGTGACAAATATGTATCGTAAAGACAATCCATATTACGAAACCGTTGCCGTACTGCAAATATGGTACAATACTCGGTGGAAGAACATATTTAAGCATTATAACAATAGGAGCGAGATAAACTATGCTGAATAATACTCCGTTTGCCAGCCAGCTGAACAAGTTTTGCTTATTTTTCACGCCATTAACCGACATTAGAATCTGCGAGGATAATAATAGTTAATTAAATTCCTTTTCTTTTCTATCGCACGAATTAATTTTTTAAAGCACTAACAATAATTCGAGTGAACATCGAAGAGTTTTTCGAAAATCAAATGCAAAACTAGAAAAAACAAGGATTAAAAAAAATAGACGATTTACATTATGAAATTGATAATTACGATATTTTACGATAAATTGAGATATGAGAAATAAACGATAAACGTAACATGAATAATGAATGAAAATAACAATGGCCATTAATCCTTTGATTTATTGGATATTACTCACATTTATGCCGATGTACTTTTCGTTACTCGGAAACGTTACTTCCACGCACAGTACAATGAGAAAAGCCAGTTTCGCGAGTTCCGCAAAAGCCTCTCCTGCCACGATGGTTGCCGTATCGACAAATATATATGGTGGATAGGGCATTTGTTGAATGGAATACTGTTGAAAGAAAAATAATAATAATAATAATAATAAAAGAGTCACGGATGATTTTAAAGATCTTGTAGATCGAAGAAATAATTTGCGCGTGAATAAATTTAATATTTAGTTGAAATGAAGTTATTAATAAATTAAAAGTAATCTTTTGATTACTCGCAATTAAAGATTCAATTATTAACATTATAGTAATTGACGATACCTTATCTTCGACAGAATTGGATGTTTTATTTTTAATGTAAGCCGCGTCGAGACACATTTGCATCCGAATAAAGGCCCCGCTGCCAAATGCGTAAGTTGCACCAAAACCGTTCTGCTCTTTCTCATACAAATCGTGTGGCAAATAGTTCGAAGTAAACACTTTGTACTTAAAGTTCTTGGGTGAGGCGGAATCGTCGATATTTTGAAAAACTATCCCAAGTCCCGACATCATCGGAGATGGGGATCGTTCAAACTCCGCCAGCATAGCTTGTTCGCTTGGCGAACCGATCGCCGCTGCAATCATCGAATTTCCGATTTTTAGTCATTAATATTTACATTTTTATGAGAATACAATTATTCACGGCAAAGACTTAAAGTAGCTATTATAAATATTGTACGAAAAGTTCTTTTCAATTACGTAACTTTTGTACATTACTTCAAAATCTATTGCACGTAACTCGTATATGATTTGATAACAAACAGGATATAAAATAAGAACGATTCGAATATCTAAATTGGCAAAAGTAAAGTTCAACTGGATGACAAATTAACGA
Organism: Netelia inedita; assembly: GCA_964017225.1. NCBI lineage: Eukaryota > Metazoa > Arthropoda > Insecta > Hymenoptera > Ichneumonidae > Netelia > Netelia inedita. Next base: position 29,286,819 of record OZ024920.1, on the reverse strand, counting down.
CTGATGGATTATTTATCATAAGTGGCTGAACAATTTAGAAAAAAAATTTTTAGTAAATTTGTTTGTATATGTTTGAGAGTTGGTTACTGTTTCTTCGCCTGTATCAAATTTCATCCAATTTTGACAATTTTTTAGATCGTGACTAATAAAACCTCCTAGACGACTCAAATATTTAAAAGTCGATCTAACATAACAAAGATACGAATCACAAATTTTCACAGAATATCTCAATCGGCTATTGAATTGTCTCTGTTAGCGATACGATATCTCCGTGTTAAAATAATCTATCGATCAATATCAATAAGCTCAATCACCGATACGAGAAAATATAAGAACAACTGTTTTTGATATACACCTCGATAGCTTTATATAAAAAAAAAAAAAGTTCAAAGAAGTTCAAAGATTTTAATTACGTTGTTGGTGTTCCATGCAAATCCGGGTTTTTTCCATTAACCGTTTTGTTATCTTGTTCATAGGTGCGTATCGCAGTATAAAGCCATCCATTATTTGATTAATTGAAACTTCCTTCAGATTCATAGGGTCGTGGTAAGTATTATGTTCGATTCTCACGGGTCCCGAACCAGATAATACTCTCGTTATCTGTCCTAGTAGGAAGAGTAGTACCGGTATCATTATTTCGACGAAAAGCACCATACGCCAATGTCTCTTTCGAACAATCATGTTTTTGCGCATGAGCAGCTTGAAGATTCTCCAGTTTTCACGCATCGTGATATCTTAATAATTTCTGGTTTTCGAATGATTCAGCCGTTATCACGATCGCGTACGTTAGATTAGATAAATCGATCTCCAATGTGGTAAAAATTCTGTAACAAAGAAAAATCATTATCTTTTCCTATATCCTGTTTAATCACCCTCGCATATTCGTATCTAACAAATAGCGTGGAGGTTTTCGATGCCTCGTGGCTAGAAATCTCTCGATTCGAAACCTGTGGAGGGTCTCGAAAAATGCTTATATCTCAAGGTGAAAACTGGTTAGACCATCGGCGATGGTAAATTTAATTTAAAACAGTAACGCGATTAATACCGATTAAGTGTCGAATGTCCCTCGAGTTTTAATCGAAAAGGTAATTTAAACAAATTTTGACATACAGGTAAAAAAGGGACAATATATTTATTTGTTTTTGCATAAAAAGACCTTTGCGAGAGCAATGAACAACAATAAATACGCAATGAATGACAAGGGAAATGAAGTTTATGGAGACTTCCTCTCTTTCTCTGTGATCTTTTATGCAATCGATACAGAAATCCAGGTTTTAGAGTATCTTGAATCTGTTGCAAAATATTTTCAACCGTTGTAACTTTAACAATTTTCCAGCAATAAAGTTAGAATTTTTTTGCACAAATAGTCTGGTGGAAAAATATGTCGATCCGTACGAAACTTGGCTATCGATCACGTGGTACAACTTTTATGAAATTTTGAATTTATCGCGACAGAAATGTAAGCTCTCGACTTCGAGTAAAGCTTCGGCTATCTATATGTGTACCTGTGTTCGCGAGTGAATCACATTCGAGGATTTTTTTAAATAGGAGATTGGGCAAAAATCGTCGAAAAATCACGAATTTTTAAGCATATAGAGTTTAGATTTTAGAGCGTAGAATATTCAAAGTATACGAATCATGCTATTGCAACTACGATAGAGCTGGAAAAGTTTAACGAGCTCTATACGATACAAAAGTTTGTGCCCAGAATAGAAGTATGAGAAGGCAAAATTAATATCCCTTTGTTTCATTTAATGATGAATATCGTACGAAATTTTTAAATATCGACTATTAAAAAGTTGCAATTTTTCATATTCATCATTTTTTGTTGGTTTTAAAAAATAGGTGTATAGTTATAGAGACACAATCGTTGAGAAGATGTAAAACTATTCGTTTAGTAAATCAATCGACAGAAGTTTTCACAAAGAGCATTAAAATGACATGTTAACTGTGACACACCTTTGTGTTTCTATGGGAACGTGACAGCAACATTCACGCACGCATTTTTTTAAGCAACATGCATAATTGAATTCGTACTTATTGCAATGTTCTTGTAAATGGGCCAAACGCTTGCATTTTATGACTCATGTTTCCCAACATTTGGGTCATCTATAGCTGTCAAAATCGCCGCGCACATAACACGACACATATGTAATAAAATATCGTACGCTAAAACACAGAGCATATAAGCGAAAAGCGTTTATTGTTAACGATTATACGTATAGTCACTGCAACTGTAAATGATTTTATCACGCTTTGTACTAATTCAGCATTCGTCGTGCGACACAATACTGAAATAATTGGAACTGTTCTAAAATAATCAATACTTAGGAAGTTGGCAAGGTTTCCAAAAGTTTTGTGACGACACGATCAACGTGTGCACTACCACTGTGTAGCTAGACTACATAACGGGGACGCGCACCGTTACACACTGGATGACTATACTGGACTAGACTGAATGGACTGAGCGACTGAGCGAACTGAGCAAGGGGTGGAAGTGTAATGTATAATGCATGCTATGTTGACAAGTCGCAATCAGACACGAACGAATCGCTGGAAGCATGGAGTGGTAAGCCGATAAATATGACACTTGACAACGTAGGCTGCCGCTACCTGCTAGAATTAGGAAGAACTATGTCGTATCGTTCAAAGGTAACAGGAATTGTTATTTAGTATGATTTGACGCTGACTCTATAGATGTCACTAGCGATCATTTTCGTTACGGTGGTTTCCATGTCGCGTTAGGAGTAATCGTCATCGGATCAAATTTGAATCATCAACACTTTCGTTCGTTGCAAGTATACACGATCGAAAGTAGTGAAAACTTTTAAAAATTAGTTAAATATTCGAATCATTAAGGAAGGAGCGCGTGAAAAGTTATACATTAATATTGTACACGTAATAAGAGAATCGCGTGGGTGTTATTGTGTGGATGAGAGAGGAGAGACTAGCAAATCAGCCATCGAAAATCGTGGACCAATCCGGATAGTCCACGAGAAAGCTTCCCAACGATATTTACACCGCCTGTGGGTCGTCTCTCGACTATATTTGGTAAAATACTGTTCTCGGCGTCGCGAGTACGAGAGGTTTCGTCAAATTGAATGGTGTAGTGTTTTTCTTCCACATCACTCACAACCTACAAAAATGCAGACATTTATCGGTATGTTATAAAACAAATAAACCTATTACTTTTTTGTACATTGTTTCTTTTTTCCGCTATGTATTTTTACGGGTTTAGGCTTTACACGTTGTCAAATACATTCACTCAAATACCGGTAACCTGTTGAGATTTGTTATCATTCATTTTCATCATCGCGTTACTAGATATCATCTATTCGTTTATTTAAATTATAAAAACTCCTTTAAATTCACAAAACATTGAAAAACCTTCAGAAAGGTCGACAAATACGTGTTTCTTTAATTAAGAAGAGTCCAAGTGCACGTCTAAGTGACAAAGAGATGGAGCTTTATTCGTAAGCCACATTGTCTCGAAAACAGCGAGATCCCACCGGAATTACGTGATTTTTTTCGTCACCTTTAGGAAATCTATCCCGAATAAAGTATTTTTCAAGTTGTCCCATTATGTGCGATCCTCCGTTAAAAATCCGTGTCATAAATCTTCAGTCACAATTTACTCTGTCCCCTATATTTGAATTCTTCAGTTTCGACTAGATTCAAAGTTGATTCAAATTAAATTAAACATACGCGTAATTTTCATTGTTTATTGCGATGAATTTTACAGGATTGCTTCTGCTAGTTGCATCGGCAAACTCTCTTTATTCGTCCACGTCCCATGTGGTTCCCTTGACACCGAGTAATTTTGATTCGTTGGTAACAAACGGCGAGAATGTTTGGATCGTAGAGTTCTATGCTCCTTGGTGCGGCCATTGCAAACAATTGACGCCCGAATATGAGAAAGCGGCTACCGCCCTCAAGGTACGAATATAATTATAAGAATTTTTATTACAATTCTTATGCAACCAATTCTATTCGCTACGACCCAAATAGTTTGAGAAAATTCATAAAAAGTCATAAGAAAGCAAAATTGTTACTTATTCCCTTTTTTATGTTAAATTTTTCCAACCCAAACATTGTAAATGTAAACAAATTTCTTTTCCAATTCTCAGGGAATCGTAAAAGTTGGCGCGGTGAACGCGGACGAACATAAATCGCTCGGCGGTCGTTTCGGCGTTCGCGGTTTTCCAACCATAAAGATCTTTTCCCAGAATACGAATAAACCCACGGATTACAATGGCGCAAGAACGGCCGCGGCGATCGTGGACGCGGCTTTGGAAGCTGCGGAGCAAAAAGTTCGTGCTACGCTCGGTGGCAAGAAAACCGGCTCCGACTCGAAATCTAAAGATTCTAAAGACGTCATTGAGCTCACGGACGGTAATTTCGACAAACTCGTCCTTGATTCCGAGGACATGTGGCTAATCGAGTTTTACGCACCTTGGTGCGGCCATTGCAAGAATTTAGAGCCAATCTGGGCAAGCGCCGCGACGGAACTCAAGGGAAAAGTTAAACTCGGAGCTCTCGACGCGACCGTACACACTTCGAAAGCCACTCAATACGAAATTCGTGGCTATCCGACGATTAAATACTTCGCACCGGGTAAAAAAGATTCCGACTCGGTTTCCGAGTACGACGGCGGACGTACGAGTAGCGACATCGTAAATTGGGCCTTGGATAAATTAACGGAGAATATTCCAGCGCCGGAAGTCGTTCAAATTGTCGATGAAAAAACGCTTCGCGATTCTTGCGAAAACAAGCCGCTATGCGTTGTTTCCGTTCTTCCGCATATTCTCGATTGTCAGTCGGATTGTCGAAACGGATATCTCGAAACATTAAAATCTCTCGCGGAAAAATACAAGAAAAAGATGTGGGGATGGGTCTGGTCCGAAGCCGGAGCACAATCGAACGTCGAAGAAGCTTTAGAGATCGGAGGTTTTGGTTATCCGGCTCTGGCCGTTGTTAATATGAAAAAGATGAAATACTCGTTGCTCAAAGGAAGTTTCTCGCGCGACGGTATAAACGAATTTTTGCGGGATTTGAGTTATGGCAGGGGTGGTACCGCTCCATTGAAGGGTGCGCAATTACCGAAAATTCATAAAACGAGCGCGTGGGACGGAAAGGACGCCGAACCTCCGCAGGAAGAGGATATCGATCTTAGCGACATTGATCTCGATGAGAAGGACGAACTTTAAATAACGATCGTTAATCGTTTTTTTTCAAAATGAAATGTACGGATGAATTATTTTATACATGTATATTGTACACCGTATGGTTGACTCGACAAGGCATTGGAGATCTTCGAAACGAGCTACTTAACTCACCGGGTGCTTCATCCACGGACGAAACACGTTTTCGTTCTCGTTTTCAAGTTTTAGTTTGTATCTCGTACACGATGAATTTCTATACATATCTTTCATTATAAAGAATCGGCTAATCTACGAGCAAGTGTTATAGGCGAAGGTAATTATTGTTCAGCAACGAGATTAAAATTGTAAAATATTTTGACAATTTTACTCGATTTTTCGAAATGAATTTATTGTCGAAAACTTTAGCACTTTTAACGTCGAATGGTTAAAGTTTTTGGAAATAAATATTGAAGTTAAGGCAAAAAAGAGATGCTTTGGACAATTTTTCGTATTATTCCACTGATTTAATGTTTTGAGAATAATTCGTACCTTCGTCATTTACGAGATGCGAACTAAGGTCAAAGAAAGCTTGAGATTAGGTAGAGATTCGTCGAGACTCGTGCGAATCTTTTCGGGAGCAATTTTAGCTCGTACGAAGAAAGAAAGATAAGGAAATTGTACTTTACGTCCAACGACGAGCGAACGACAACTCTTCCACTGTATTCTTACAGAAACGCTCCGAGATTCGATTTATCTTTCCTTTTGCGATTTTACAATGTATACCTAATTTTCTCGTGGTATTAATCTGCATTCCATTGAGGATTCTTGTTCGATTGCATTAACAGGAAAATCACATATGTATTTCTTTTTTTTTCGTTATTTTGTCATGTTTAATTTGCCATTTAATTTCAAGAGTAATTGACATTTTTTTATTATATTTCTTCGATACTTGGTGCGACGCAGTTTGATATTCTGTGTCCTTTTTGTCTCTTACTCCGAGCATGGATATCTGGGAAATCTTGTAATCGAATCCATTTGGCGTTTGTGAAAATAATCGGAAATATAATTCAACATATACTTAATTATCTCTATTGTATGATTTAACATTTTTTTCGCATTTCGTTTCTCGTAATTTCCAATTACGATTTATACCCGTGACACGCTGCGTCATGCAACGATCTCTTAATGTATAATGCATAAAACTTGTATAATCACATCGAACAGCGTCTTCCATCAAGCGCAAAAATATGTATTAAAAGAAGAAAAAGAGGAAACTTCGAGGTCATTTAATGTTTATGCATTTAGGGGAAGAAAGCACAGCCATCTTATAATTTACTGTAATTGTTAATGAATTTGTAATTACAATGTTCTCTTTCTATTGAATAAATTACACAGCAAAGTATTGACAATACTGAAGTTTCGAATGAAAACATGCTCTTGTTATTTCTATAAATAATACTTCAAATATTTTTATACAACAATTTTATTCCATAAACCTGGAAGCTTGTTTTTATTTTTTTAAACGAACGCTCGAATTTTAAATGAATTTAGTGCTTTTATTTTTTAGCATGGTCGATAAAGAAATTATTCAGTTATCTTATTTTTATTTTAACACTAAGAGAATGTAGATAAATTCTTTAGTGTCGTGTTTCAAACATGATTTGATTACTGTTGACTCCATCTTTGTATTGATACATGTTTGGATAATCGTAAATAAGCATTTAATTTATTTTCTCCTTTCTACGATGCGCCGTCATTGAGGAAAGGATGTGAAAGGAAGCAGATCACGTAGAAAAATTTGTTTTCCTCCAAATAGAGTTTGTAGGGGGTTTACGGAATCGGAAATTTCTCGCGTAACACGAATATCATGAGGGTTTTTGGAGGAAAATAAATTTGGCTCTACCGTCGGTAGGTATTACCGTCTATTTTGTTAGTATTAACGTTATTAACATGGTTTCAAAAAGAGACCGTGAACAATTGACAAGGGTGCGTATCAATATTTTCTATGTCTGCTATGGTATATAAACTTGGGAATTATCAAAAATGATATTGAATGTGATAATCTTTTCTCTGTCTTTTTTTATCTTTATTGAAAAATACGAATGAATTGGTTAGGTATACATGCATGTACACAGGACACTTATGTCCTCTGCTTATGACAAGATATGTGTACCAAGGTTTGAATTACTGGCGCTCTTTTTGTTATTCTCATTGATTTTTGAGTACGAATATAGAAAAACTTATAGGTAAAAAGACTCACTTTTTATATAAATACTTACGATTAAGTACGTAAGTACTTATTTACTTAATCTTAATCTTAAGAAAGTAAGTATATCTACACTTTACCATATTCCACATTTAAAAAAAAGTTTATCAGGATATTAATATGCTTGTACACCGAGTCACGTGATCACTAACTCACAAAGGAGGCCCCCCTCTTCCACCGCGCCATGTACGCATTCGAATTGCTTTCGTCGTAAACAAGTTTTAGTTGATAAATCACCAACGATAAAGAATAATTTAAAAGCTGAAAATATCAGGCCGCTGATAAAGCTTACACTATTCGCGGGCTGTATCTGATGACAAGTGATAAGTTTGAAGTTTTCTGAAGTTCTCGGAGTTTCGGTTTACATGTTTTTAAGTGCACGTCTTGCGTCCCGATGCATTTCCAGTAAGAAGATTGTTATGTTTTCACTACTTTCACCGATATAACGATCAGTCGTCAAGTAAATAGAAATTGAGGTGAGATAACCACAAAATATTCGACAATGGCCTTTTTACGTTATATCACGGTCATTTACAATGCTGGCAAAACGACAAGATGTCGTTTTGAGGTTAAGCACGAAAAATCGTTCAGCCGTACGGCAACGCTTTTACGATTGTACAATACTCAGGGAAACTCACACGTTGAAAAGTCGCCAATTACGGAACAAGTAGCCGTCGAACCGGTAATTTTAAATGAAACTCCACATTTTGCAAATGAATCATTACCATTTGTCGCTACTCCCGATAATAATATCAGCGACAGCAAAAATTTCGGCAATAATTATTTTACCGGCAAGGATTTGGCGGAAGGTTATCTCGATGATAATATCGAGTCGCCAAAGGCTTTGGATACCTGCACAGAGGATATTTCCTATCTCGCGCCTTATCACTCGCCTACGTTTAATTTTGCTGCTTACGCGAATAAATCGCGGCTAATTCAAGAATTGGCAAAGTTGGGCGCAGACCTTCATCGTATCGAAAGACGTCCCGAAGCAATGAAACTATTGTTACAACGTAATCTCGAAGATCTCAAGCCTCTCGTACAATTTTTGCACGATAGCGGCGTTTTACCCGAAGATATAGGCAAATTTATAACGAAAAATCCATTAATATTCAGTCAAGATATCGATGATTTACACACGAGAATAAGATATCTCAGAGCTCATGAATTCACTCGAGAGATGGTCGCGAGGATCGTAACCAAAAATCCTTATTGGCTAATGTTCAATACTACGAGAATAGATCGTCGACTCGGATATTTTCAACAACAATTCGAACTCAATGGAAGCAACGTCCGATATTTAGCGAGCAAACAGCCGAGACTGATCACTTACAATTTGCACCATATTAAAGAAACGGATTTTGCTGCGAGGGAAGAAATGGGTTTTGATAAAAACGAAGTAAAAGCTATGCTATTGGCCCAACCACGATTATTCATGAAATGTAAGAAATTTACTCGTTACAAAAATATGGATAATCCAATATTTTACTCAATTTCCAAAAAATTCCAAATTCGCATTTAAGTATTTCATTTTATATTAAGAACTCTTGATACAAAATGAGATAACGCGATGAAAAAAAGTAACTACTCTTTACCTCGTACACGTAATAAAAAAGAAACGATTATTTTTCATTTAAACAATTAGTTTCATTCGAAAAATAAGAATCGCTTATTTACAATTCGACGTTCTTGTGGGTATTCAATTTTTGGCAAATTAACGAGAAAATGCGGACGTCCATATATTTATACGTGACGCGATCCGAGAAAAGGGAGGTACGTGACGAAAAATCAATTTTTTGATTATTCGTCATGCTATAAGTTTTTTAACTGATCTTTCATTCGGTGCAATCAGAGACGTTTTATGTACATAATTTTACAAGATATGTATTATCGAAAATTGTATCGCTCGAGCACGAACATTGGTTTTGATTTCTTTAATCGTTCGCCGTGAAAAATTCTTATTTTGCCTCGTAGGTCATTTTTCTCGGATCGTGTCACGTATATATCGACGCTGCTTACGAAAAATAGCACGATTCAAATTTCTTACGAAAACTAAGACGTTTCTAATTTCACCGCGAAAACCAACGCGTTTCGATATTCGACGCGAAAACTAGCATGTTTCGGCTCTCACCGCGAAAACTAGCATGATTCGGCTTCTGCCGCGATAACTGGCATGTCCGAAATATGCTAGTTTTCGTGGCAAAAGCCGAAACATGCTAGTTTTCGCGACAAATATCGAAACGTGCTAGTTTTCGTGTAAAAAGTCGAAACGTGCTAGTTTTCGCGCTGATATCAAACGTGCTTCTCTTCGTAAGAAATCTGAAACATGCTAGTTTTCGTAAGCAGCGTCGATATAAACTCTTCTTGATTCGAGTTTTAACGTTATTGATATTAGAAAATTCCAATGATGTTTCTTATTATTGTTCTTCTTTTAGCGAGAAAAGTAATCGTGGAAGTGTTCGATTTCGTGCACAATACGATGAAGCTGCCGCATCAAATGATATCGCGACAATGCAAAATATTAACTTGTCGAATGGAGAGACTTCGGAATCGTCACAACTTTCTAGAGATTGTAGGAAAAGCTCAGTACGATCCGGAACTGCCGATGTACGTATCGGCGGAAGCTCTAATTAGCGGAACGGACATTGATTTTTGTAAAAACGTGGCAAAGACTACGATCGATACATACAATTTATATCTGAAAAATCTTTAAACCTTTTAACGTAAGAAGACTCTTTCTATTTGTAAGATTGTAAATAAATGTGTTACTAAAAAACGAATATATATATAATATATTTATATACATGTATTTATGTTTCATTATCAATGATATTAATTTTCTCCCATCTTGTACATTCGTCGCAATGAAATGGGGAAAAAGTCTTCGACGTGACGACGATTCTTATAGCGAAAAGGTTTTACTAATTTTTTCTTTTTATTTCTTTTCTCCTACGTCTTTTAGTCGTAACGTACGGTTTTCATAAGATAGAAAATAGTTAAAATAACGCTTGATAACGATAACGATAAATGTAAGTTAATCTGGCAAATAAAATGTTGTTTATGAAATACATCGTTCTATGCAAAGTGTTCGCAAATTATCTGGATACAGAAAATATCTAGATGTAGTTGGCGTCAGTAGAAAGAAAAGTTTCTTTTTTAATTGCTTCGCGATGAAAATTGGCGGAAATATTGATTTATAAACTTTGAAACTTTAGTAAGTTACGAGCCAAGATAGAAAGTCTTAGCAATAAAAATCGGGATCGCGGGTTCGAGACTCCCAAAGGACTTTTTTTTCTTTGTGTAGTTTTTTGATTTTTTTTAAAAATAAATCTTGAGAAAATAACTATTAATAGACGTTCGACTATTATTTCGGAATATTTAAAAAAAAATCTTTTTGTTTATACTGACGCTAACTACTTGGGAATTTTCTGTGTCAAGATCGTATAGGAACAATCTGTATGAGCATATGTGGATGTGTTTCCTATTTCGATTGGAGATAGTTTTTCGTTACTAACGTTACTAACCAAGGCTCGTGAGACACTCCGCAATGTATCGTACGCAACTAATTAAAAACACAGGATATCATGCGCGCCTCTTGTTCTTAGCGTAAACAATTAAATTTTGTCTGGTACGGAAAAGGAAACGGACTATATAACACAGGCTTTTTTCCTTGGAATATTTTCTGTTGGTTCTAGATAAATATTTCACTGCAAGCATAGGACGAATACAATAAGTTTACTTCAAAGTAATCTGAGCTTTTTAATCGACTTTCCAGTTTTCACGACTGAAAATCAATGAGAAAATAGAGATTGGATCAGAGTTGGCTTAAAAACGAAAAAAATGTTTATTACTAAAGATAATGTAGTTTCTGGCAGTGAACAAGAAGCTATGAAACGAAACAAGTTGATTATGACGAGTCTGGAAAAAAGTTCGTGGCGTTTTTTCTATAAAACTGTTTTGAAACATTTACATAAAGCTGGCTACAAAAAGAACCTCGATATATGGATTCCTCGTGAGTTGAGCGCAAAAACACGATAGAACGAATTAACATCTGAAATGCGTGCTGAAACGCGAAAGCGTAAAAAATCGTGGATAAGGGATGGTGAGCCGTCACAAGCGTTCGCGAAGCTAGGATCGAGGCCGAAAAAGGTGATGCTGTGTTTGTGATGAGATTGGAAGGGAATCGTCCACCATGAGTTATTTCCCGTTGGTCGAACGATTGATTCTCAACTTTAATGTGGACAACTAGAGAAATTACGCCAGGTAATTAAAAGAAAAGGGTCCGAATTGAATAATAGGAAAGAAAAATTGCGAGAGCTTGATTGGAAAGTTTGAATGCATCCATCGTATAGTCGAGACCATAGCGCCCTCTGACTATCGCTTGTTCCGAACTCTGCGGAAGTCTCTCAATTAAATTAAGCTGGTTTCAAAAAAGAAACTCGATTCAGTTTTTCATCCAGAAATCACGGAATTTCTTCACAGATTGTATCACGGCTGTACCCGAAAAATGGCGAAATATTGTCGATAATAATGGAGCATGTTTGGTTTGGGTTTGAATAAAATTAGTTGAATTTTAGTAAAAAAAAAACGCCACGAAGTTTTTCCCAGACTCAATATTTACGTTAAAAGAAGTTATCCTACGAGCAATCGAACAATCTTTTCATCTTACAAACAATTCTGCATGAATGGAGACAACTGTTTTACAGCCTAATTTGCAGAAGAATATGTCTACGAGTGGATTCTTCCCCTCCACTAATATTGATATTAAAAAATGATGGAAAGAAAATATGTGATTATTAGCAAATATATTACTATTATGTCGATAAATACCGGAGATATCGCAAATAATGCGCAACTATGACTGGAAGTGACGAGAAAAGTGTTAAAAAGTATAATTAATTATTTAATACGAACTCTTTACTTCCCAGGCTCGCGTAACGATTTCGGTAAAACGTAAAACTTCTTTCTAGTAACTTGTTTTTATCAGATCTCGTGTATTGCCTTTGTTTATTCTTAGCTGAATTTTCCTAATTCGTGTTTCTTTTGTATTATTCGTACCGAGTAATAGAGAAACGAATCGATTATACCAGCTACAGTGAAAACACCGCCTATTATAGCGCAAACATTCGTTGCAAAGTGTCCAAAGGATTTCGCTTTTTCCGTATACTTAACCATCAACGGACTGAGCTCGTAACTAAAAAATACACCAGGTACCCCCGACTCGTCGGTTAGCGCAGAAATTTTGCGAGAATGTCTTGTTACGGAAAATTGATTGGTTTGCCATTGCCAGCCGTCGGCACGTACATAAGTCGTAGGTACAATTTTGATGTAGTGATTGAACATCATCGCTCCTGAAATGAGGAAAAAAACGAGTTACGTTACATTTCTAAATTTTCCTATTTTCTTCAGGAAGATCTAATAGGGAAAATTCGTATAAATGTTGGTTTACCGCGATCGGGGAATATCTATGTAATGAAAAAAAAAGTAGAATGAACGTGACAAACCAACAACAAACGGATCATTCTTGACGAGCTTAATTTTAAAAATCGCGGTGCATTTTTGCGCATGCGCGTTGACATTACGATCGAGCAGTCGTCTTTTTCTATCAGTGAACTCGCATAACCAATATGGCGGTTCTTTGATATCGTGAAAAATTCGTGTGCATGTCGAATAAGCCGCGTACGGAACTTTAAATCATTTTGATCGATTTACACACACTCGAGTATCCAAAACAGTAAGTACCATTTTCGACACGATATTGTCAAAATTAGATCGATCAATTTCTATTATTAAAACAGTACGAAAAATATCGACCGTTCAGGTTTCTAATTCCCCGGTTAGAACCTCGCACCGCGATATATCGTATCCATTTGATTTTTAATCCGCGAATTCAAAGTAAATTGAAGTTTAATTTTATTTAGAAAGTGAATCGAGTGAAATTGAGGTTATACGGAAATCCCTTGAATTTTGTAGGTTAAAATGGTCATGGTACCGGGCGGAGGTTATCAGACGTCGCAGCCGTCGTGTTGGGATAGAATGAAAATGGGTTTTGGACTGGGTTTCTGCATAGGAATGGCATCGGGAGCTCTCTTCGGAGGATTTTCAGCCTTGAGGTATACATACGATGAATCGGCGATCTAACTTTAAAAACGCGCGTATATCACAAAAATTACGTGTTTAAAAAAATATCGTATGATTTTATCATCTCATCGCCAAGCATCCAACACGTTTATACCAGTACAAATTTTTTTTTTCGGATCTTTGTAATCTTAGAAGTTCGTGGGAAAAGAATGTTTTTTGTTTTTCCAAAAAGTCCGTCCGTCGTTCAGTTTTTTACCGATCAGTAAACAAAACAAACTTCGTCAATATTAAAGCAATGGCAAGATAGTTAAAGGACGAATAAACATTCTAACACTCGCTGATAATTTCCACTTTATACGGCGAATGCGACGAAGCTTTTTTTCTGGACGTCGTAATTTTTCGGTAATATCTTCGATTAAAGCAAAATAAAATTTTTACCGCGCGTCTCACGTGCAGTATTTTCCTTGCCCATAGAACTAGTTTGATTCGATTCCTCCGATTTTGGTTTATATATATTTCTCTAAACATACTTTAAAATGTAATTGAGTCGTTGCGATCTTTTTTTTGGCAAAATATTAAAAAAGTATTCCCAATTAATTCGATTCCAGTCGTTTTTCTGTATAAAAAATGTTCCCTTCGTTACCAAACACGAGTTTTTCCTCGAAAACTCAACAGTTCTATGCAAAAACTCTGTAAGAACTCAAATATTTGCAGTTTTTTTTTAATTTCGAGAAAAAGTTTGCTTTTGAAAGAATTCAAGCTAGAATATGTTTTTTATTTATCGTTTACTCGCCGTAGAGACTCCGAGTACGGCGCTAGGGACGTATTTATAAATTTACTCGTAAGCATAGGCCGGTCATTGACTCTGATAATTTTCTCATTAGGTATGGAATGCGCGGAAGAGAACTGATAAACAATGTTGGTAAGACTATGATACAGGGAGGCGGAACTTTCGGGACTTTCATGGCTATCGGTACGGGAATACGGTGCTAGTACTAAAAACGGCATATATATATTAATCATATTATCGATCTTTGTATTAGGAACCGTATCGTTACCGAACTAATACGATATTGTGAAATTCTCGAAGAAAAAAAAAGTCACGAAAATGAATAAAATATTTGAAACAATATGATACTTGCCTTCCTCCGCGACGAGAGTCGTATTATCCATTGGATTTGTTTTTCCCGGTACACTACGTCCGAAACTCAAGTGACGAATTTTGTGAGTAAGATTGAACTGCGACGCCATGTAGGGTTGTACGTCGTGAACTGAAAAATGATAAAAAAAACTTTTAAAATAAAATTGTCTCAACTTCGTTATTTTTCGATAAAATTCGTAATTCGTATGTTGTTTACGCGTAGAGAAATGAAAAATGTTGGGTACGAGTAAAAATTAATTACCGTGCACGTGATTAATGGAAAAACTTTCGCCCGGTGATATATGAAAACTTCCACCGACCCTGTTTACTTCCATATATCCGTATATCTGACAACCCTCGGACATTCCTCTTTTAATTTTTTCCATGGAATCTTCGTTTTGACATTGCTCGATCGATATCGGATCGGGAAATGCCCATTTTTTCAATCTGTAAGCTTTTCTCACCTCTTCGCAGGTATTGCAGCAACTGAATAAAATACGACGAACGTACGATTAATAAAACATGAGTTTTATCGATATTCGCGTATTTGCGTAGAACTCACGTTATATTCGACTCGATATTTTCCGCGCCATAACAAGAGCCGCATTTTATAATCGTGGTATTGTCTTTCTGTAAATGAAAATTATGAGAATTTTTCGGATTATTGTTTTTTTATCGGTGCAATATTTACATTTTCTCCTTTCGTCGATATTTTAGAATCCGTTATGTCCGTTTTTTTTGGATCTTCTATAGGTTTTCCACCGAGATCTAAACGTCTCTTGAATATGTTATGATCTATTTGAAGATGTTGCTCGCCAGTTGTGTCCATAGCGTCGAGCGATAACACTTTATAAAAAGAAAGACGGCGAAACGAGGAAATAAAATTTACCGTTCGATTGAGCTGGAAAATTTTGAGATATAAATCTTAGAGACTTACATTCGCAAGATATCGTCGGCACTATTATGTCCAGATTAATTCTCAATTTGGAACCTCTCGATGTGTCGACGAACAACTCTTCGCTTATACTAGGCGTTAAATAATCCCTAAGCTCGGATACAAAAAGTAAAAACATGATAATCGAACTGATGATCGTCACTGTAAGAAAAAAGCATAAATCGTTGGAATTACAAAATTGTTTCGACGATAAAAACAATACCCGCGAGTAAAATTGATACGTCGCTTTCTTATTGTTTTTATTCGTATTTATTGATGAAACAAAAGATAGTTTTGGATTAACAACGAGCACAGCGGTCGAACGTGTTGAAATTTCCGAAATTTTTAGAATATTTTCCACAAGTTGGTATGGGACAGATGAACATAAATATTTAATGTAAACAAAGCTTATTCCTCCACGAAAAAGTGAAAAGGTATTAGATTTTCCGGTATTATCGTGAAGTGAATTGAGGTTAAGTATTCGCCGCACGATCCACGTGATACTATGAGATCGGGAATAAATTTAAACAAGGGATTTTATTCTTCGAATTGTCAAGATTCAATGTTTTGGTAAGTAAAATTTTGATTTCCCAGCTGGTGAGCAGACGATAACGTTGCCGACTAGAAAAATGTCTTATAACCACAAAAGATCGTACGCTATTGCGATAGTTTTGACGTAAACATTACCGATAGCACCACTGAATGTTTTCACGCGAAAATCCTCGAGGGTCTTCGGATAAGCATCCGCTTGTCTCAGAACTTCCACAATATTCATATTGGCTTGAAATAATTTATCCTTGTACGAGATTCCTTTGACAGCGGGAAGAAAATTATGAAACAGTGTCACTCGTGTTTGTGACGTTTCCGTACTAATGGGCATGAGCTCCTACTGTACAGGTGGCAGCACTTGATTGGCTTTATTGCGCACGCCGGAAAAGCATGTCGTCTTCCGTATGCACCAAAGGAGGTTCGAACGCATACTCCAGTGGAGAGGGAAGCGGGCTATCTGGTATGAGTGTACACAGGGTCACGTGATAACCACCAACCCTAAATATACCGATAAATTTAAAAAATATTGAAACTTCTGGAATCTCTCATTATTTCGACCTTTAAGCTTTGCGGTATACAAACGGAGTACATGACAAGTTTTAGAGATTTTTCAATCTTGTTCTATATTAAAGAAACGACAGTTAACAGCAAGGATCTTTAAATTTTGTATGTGCAATTAGAGGGGTTTCTTACCGGAAGTACGACTGAATTGGGCCGCGCCCCGGCTGACATATTAAATCGCTGAGCGGGAGAATTCGTAAAATTCTATATTTTGTTATCGATTCTTTATAAATTCGGTATTTATAATTCTGCCGTTAACCGCGCTAGGCAATTTTGAACTGATGTATCAATATTGTTTACAATGAGAATCTTAACAGTAAACTCATGCGATAAGAAATCCAAAAAAGATCATGTAAGATGGAAGTCCTTTCGTTTGATGCCGATTAAATTTATATCAACTAAAAATAATTGATATCCCTATTTGGATATAGAATCGAGGATTTTTCGGTGTAAAATAATTTCCGAATCTCAGATTTAAATAGAAACAAACGTTTCCAAAAATTTGAAACTACATCGAGTTCGCGCCATCGCTGGTTACTCGAGAACCTCTGCGCTGTATTCAGCTACATGAGCACCTCTGCGGTACAGCAAGCGACGTGAGCACCTCTGCGTTTTTAAATGTCAAATTACCGAAAGGCGAACGATGGCATTGGAACATATGAAACGACGAGACGACAACTTTAATATCCTCGTCTATTCTAGGCAATTGTTTTAATCCTTTTTCGATAGAAACGCCGAGAGTTGATCTCGAGGATCATTCATCAAATAAAAATCATGAATTACAAAACGTCAGAAACATTATTTAGAAAAACCAAGACGACTTGGAGTAAGTGTACTAGACGTATCTGTATCGGCTGTTGTTATTGCTTAAACGACATCTCTCAACATCGAATTCTATTAATTGAGCACGATAAAAATAATTGTACTATCAGTATCTTTGGTACGCGTGCAATGCTAACTTGGTATTATTTTTATTCAACTCGGAATATCCGTATCGCGATGTCAATAATTGTGAGAGCATAATTTTGTGATTGGCTACGAGGGGGAACAGTAAGA
Organism: Netelia inedita; assembly: GCA_964017225.1. Lineage (NCBI taxonomy): Eukaryota > Metazoa > Arthropoda > Insecta > Hymenoptera > Ichneumonidae > Netelia > Netelia inedita. Next base: position 29,269,090 of record OZ024920.1, on the reverse strand, counting down.
ATGAGCATTTTTAATATCCATCTAGAATTTAAATACATCGAAGATAATTCATCAAATAATAATTTCATCGAATACTTCGGTATTTCTTCTTGAAGGAATTTCTACGTTTGACTCGACATCCTCTTATCAAAGAGTTTCGTTTAATTCGATCACTCGATTTGAACTGTATCTTTTAGTGGATAATTCCGAAATGATAAATAAGACCAATAAAGCACAATAGGAAAATACATAGAAAAATTTCACTGCTGTCGGCGGGAATCGAACCCCGACCCCCTGCGTGCGAGCCGCGAACGTTACCACTCGGCTACTCACTGACTATCAAGGACAATAGATTATAATCGATATTTTCCCAAAAGCGAAAGAATATTAAGATTTTCAGTCATGACACTGTTAATATATTTGACGAATGAAATTCTATGTCAAGATGATGGAAACACAAAGGTTTTTTTTTACTTTGGAGTAACGACGGTAAACAATGAAATAAATGGACCGATATAGTTGATACGAGAAGAGAAATGTTTGGTGCACGATCTCGAGAGACCGATAAGCAGCAATGTCTTAAAATACATTATTTTGGCACCCTTAATAAGTATTTCATAACAATTAACAAATACTCAATAAAACTTTATTATTCTCACGTGTGTCGGTCGCGTTTCAATCCGAAGATCAAATCTCGAATCTTTGAATTACATGTATCATTATTTATGTCCAACAATCTCGTTCTACATATGCGTTTATACGCTTCGTATTTGTATCAAGCACGTAGAAAATATTTACGATTTTAATAATTGTTTTTTTTAAATTCATAAACCAATAGTTTTTTATATTATAGATAGTATCGCGAACGTGCGTTTTACAACACGTTACGTCTCCTCGATAAGGCACTCGGTGCCAGGAATACTTTTTTTGGGTGTCCAGAAATATAACGCTTATTAATTATTATAGTATTTTATGAACTACACCATACAAATATACGTTCGGACACGTTTTTATCATTGAGATGTACAAAATTGCAAGTTTATCAGATCTATGGAAATCAAATTATACATATTTATATAGATATTGTATTATATCAGATGCACTCGCATGACTTAAAAAATAAATGGACGGCGGTAATATGCTTTACGCTCTTATGCTCTAGAATCCGTTCGCTCTTCCTATTCTTCGATCGATATTTAAATATTCTTTGTGTCGGCTCTAAGCTAATTAAAAAATAGCAAAAAGGTAGTTACGTCGTGAAAATCATTTGGGTATGATATTATTTTTCGATTCATCTATGTGTTCGAAAAAAACAAAACAATTTCATATCGTTGAAGAATTTGATTTTTTGTTTTTCGCAAAAAATAATGGCATTGCGAACGAACTCGTTAGAAATTAATTAAATAAAAAACTAGCGAACTAAACTTAAGTGGGTGTTGTACTTTTTTTTTGTTTGCTCCGAACGCGCTTAGACCGTCGCTCGAAAGTCGTGCCTTACGTGCATCTCGTTGCAAGTTCATAATTACTTTTATAATCCATCATCTCATTATTATAGCTGGATATTATCAATAAGTCTCTTGTTCCAGCCACTTTTATATTTCATTTTCAAAAATAATCATTTTTCATTCCAAGATAAACGAAAAATTGCAAATACGGACGAAATTAACGAGAAGGGGATTGAAGAAATTGATCTAAAGAAATAATTACGTTTAACGATCATCTTCTTTTTACGTCCATTCAATGAATAACGATTCTTTTCTAATTGTGACCAAACTTTACCAGACTTGAAAAAATATATAAGACAAATTTGTATTATTGAAACTATCGTTGCCGATTAAAAAAATGCTGGATTCTAAAAGTAATCGAAAACGTTCGATCCTGGTCTCGTGCGTTGCGCAAGATCGATACCAATCGAACTTCTCGATACATAATATCCACGGGTATAAACAAACTATATTTTTTTACTTACACTCGCGTTAATTCGGTAACGTGTGAACACAATTTTTTACGTTTAATAATATCGACGTGAAAGGAAAAAAGAAACGAACAAAAGGAAAATACCAATCATCCGGTGGCAATGTACGAATCATTATCAGTATATCCAGTTGACCGGTACCCATTGATGCTCGATCGCAAGAGCATCGAGAGCAGCCACGACTTGTCTGAACGTATTGTCAAAATCCTCGTTGACGATTACCATGTCGATATATTTCTCGTACGCTCTCTGCAGAGCCGCCGATTCTTCCAGGGTCGATTTTAAATCGTCTTCCTACGATAACGATGCATAAGAAAATTTACAATTATTATTTAATCGTAAAAAATAAATAAAATTCACAGTTTTTTGCAATTTTCAAAGCAATCTTTTGTGCTATTCAACTTTTTACACGATCTTTACTACTGAATTTGTGTGATATAGGCGAAGGACGTTTTTCGATAAAGAGGATTTTTTTCTTCTATATTTCTATTAAATGAAAAGACACGATACATACACACGTATATAAATATTAACGAATAAAATAAACGTGCAAATACGAACCTCGTACAACGATGCGAGGGACTCCAGTGTCCTGGCTCTTCTCGAACTGTACCTGATGGAGCTCTGACGGTCGAACTAGCAAAAGCCAACATCAAACACGTATATTACGATTTAAAAACAAACAAAAAGAAACACAATTCAATGTATACTAAAAAAAAAAAGAAAAAAATGGAAGAAATAAAAATTTCGAGCATACTAGTTTTTGGTACAGTGCCAAAATCTTGTTTTCTACGACGTGACTAAACGTTCGACGAAATTTCCTTTCTTTTCAGGAAAAATAAAATCAAGGGGTGGCATAGCGTCGATTACACGAGTCGAGGAGTTTTAAGGATATTTGCGAAATATTCGAGTGAATTTTTGTCTTCGTAACAACTCAATTACCATCCAAATCGTTGATAATTCTGCGTCATGCTCCACGATCGAAACGAAAACGTAGCTAAGGTCGATTCGCTCGAACGGCGAGATGACTTAATCCTTTTAGTAAAATTGAATCCAACGATTAATTACGATGATACGAATTTTCGTTAAACACGACACGAGCCGTTCTCGCGATGCTAAAACGACATGCGAGACTAAAACGACAAACGTATGAGAGATAAATTAACCATGACAGAATAATCTTGATGGTCGATGGATTTGGCATACCGGGTACGAAATGGAGCGAAAAATTTTCAACTACGAGGTCCAATATTTTAATAACGATGAGATATTAAGATATTTCTGTTACCGTTAAATTTCTACTACTGGCACCGGTAGTTCGTCCCAAATCGTAAAGCGTCTTGAGCTGTTCCATACCAGGCGCAGCGATGAATATGACGTAAGGCATGAATTCCGTACTGTTGTGAAGAATTTTCAAAGCGGCGGGACTGCAATCGAGAACGCACATTTTTCCGGCTCGAATGAGTTCCCTGACGGAATCGAGCCTCGTCCCGTAAAGATGACCACCGTGTTCACCATGCTCGAGATAACGGTGTTCCCTTATGTCGGTCTCCATCGAATCACGATCGGTGAACCAATAACTCTTACCATCCTCCTCGAGAACTCTCGGTGGACGGGAAGTGACTGTATTAATTTAAAACAAATAAAAAGTAACGATAATTTCGCTAATTTTTAACGTTCTCGATAATTTTCAATAAAACTCGAAGTTAATTATAGTTGTATTTGTAAATAATGAGTTAAGAATGAAGATTATTAAGGAAAACATTAAAGTATATGTTTTTTTTTTGATAAAATCGTTCTATCGAGAAAGGAGCAATTAAATAATAAAAAATATCAATATAAAAATATCAAATGTTCTAGACATGGACGATTAATTAATTAATCTGCTTTTTAAAATGGGAATTCGTTCTTTTTCATTCTAGAAATAAATTGTAGATCGAAATAATGAACTTACATGGAACAATAGTGCCAAATTTTTCGGGATCGCTGTTGATCAAACGATTTTTGAGAGTTCTTCTGCCAACTCCGCGAGGTCCGACTAGGGCTAGTGTCTTGCGCCTGAAGGGTGGCATTCTCGCGACTTCCTCGTACAAGAGAAGCTCCGCGTCGTCGAATTCACCGTTCGACTTTGATTCGTACATTTTGCGTTTTTTCTTTTTCGATATTCTCGTGCCGCAAATGCTTATCTTGTGAACAAAGTCCGCTTCCGGCGGTACGAAAGCCTTTCGTCTTTCCTCGAGCTCGAGGGAAGGAACGAGACCGGGTGGACCGAAAGAAGCACCCTCGAATCTTCGCGCTTGCCACCAATTTGGATCGGCTTGATCGACGATCTGTAGGACGTCACCTTTTTGAAACGGAAGTCCTATTTCACGGCATGGAAGTAGAGTGTCCTCCGATGGATCGTAGTCGAAAATTGCTCGCATGTGACACTAAAATACGAAACGATAATTATTCGCGTTAACCCTTCGATCGCAAACTTCTACCACGAATCTATAAGTGCATACTGGGTCAATCTGCCCCAAGGCGTTTTTCTAATCGTTGTATCTCGGTTAATATGCATTTTTTTGTGGTACAATATCCATATTTTATGGCTGAAAAATTATTTTTTGGCGAAAAGGATAATTAAATGCCAAAACATTCGTTCAAAATGGGGGATGCGTTCAAAAATACGATCAATAATAGAATTTTTCTTGCCCTCATGCACTCGAAGGGTTAATTATTTTGATTAAATTATTTTTGCTAATTATTGCGACGAATTGTTTCTGTATATTATTTATTCGAACATATATTTTCGATTAAAATTCATGTGAAATCGTTAAATAATTTGTAGCGAAAAGTTCAAAAATCGACAAAGTCATTTGCCATTGTTCTCCAAAAAGAGACAAAAAACTAGGAAAAATGTAATGGACAAGCGAGATTTAATAAAAATTGTTACCGTCGATTTGAGCGGCCTGCTACCATCGCTCGATATACCAGGTGCAACTTTGAGCGACAAATTTTCCTTCGCAGCTTGAATAGCTTGCTGAAGTTCGTCCGGGGTGTGTACACTTTTTCCATTTACTTCCATTATGACTTCGCCGGATCTAAGAAGACCCTGACATGCCGCAGTGCTACCACCGAGAATTCTCGCGATTATGAGATTTCCAGACTCGTCCACTTGAACCGTCAAGCCCTGAAGAAAAACGAATTTTTATTAAAAACTTCATCATTTTTTTCATCTAGCGACGTATTTACAATTTTTCTTCTTCTTATAATTCAAAATAAATAAACAAGATTATAAATATCAACGTCTTGCACCCTGACGTATACAAAAAATGAAACAATTATCTTTTTTGTCAATGACAAAAATACATTTCTGTGCTTGTTAAAAAAAATCTCGATATTTGTTTCTAAGTACAGAGGGAAAAGAATTGCAAAGCCATGTGGTGCGAATGTGACGCGGCTGGAATAAACGCCTGCACGTTGAGAAATTACGTACTACCGGAGAAGAGAGAGGAGAGAGAGAGGGAAAATAATAAACTTTGAGCAAACGATACGAAAGAGCGACAGAGAGAGAGAGGGAGATTTTATTTACGGACTACATCGGCATTTCCGTCTTCCTCTCATCTTCATCGCTCTCGCCAAAGAACAACATCCCCGAATCGCAGCTCTTTCCGAAGGATAAATAAATCGAGAAAATGTGCATGTCTTTCAACGATGATCGACCGGGCTACAACGTTATAGAACACTTCAAGCAAGATTTCACATTAATTTAGATTGTTTACGAACTGTAGTGGCGTCGTAGTTTTTTTTTCAAATTTCTTTTTTCAATGATATTTAAGATTTTTTTCGTGAAAGAGTTCGATTTTTGTGCAAAAATGGGATTTTTTTGTTTTTTAAAGTGAAAGTAGATACGTTTGATAACGGATGGACTCGTAAAAGCTTTTTTCATGCGGTTTATCATACGTAATATTAAATAAATAAATACGACGTAAAATAAATTCAGTCGGTCGTCGTCCGGACGAAAGATGAATTTTAATTCGTAAAGTGAATTAAATTAATCGATTCAAATATCTAATTTCACCATCTACTTCGTATAAATTCTCGAATTTATTTACATTTTTGCGAGATAAATAAATAAAGACGTTACTTTAATAAATTTTACAAACGGTTAGAATTGATCTCGTTGTATAAATTTCAATAAACTTTGAGAATTCATTAAACTTGAAAATAAAATAAATAATCAATTTATGTTTTTTGACATTTTTGAGGATTTCATATTGTTTTTTTTTACCAATGGTTCGTCCGGACGAAAGATGAATTTTAATTCGTAAAGTGAATTAAATTAATCGATTCAAATATTTAATTTCACCATCTACTTCGTATAAATTCTCGAATTTATTTACATTTTTGCGAGATAAATAAATGAAGACGTTACTTTAATAAATTTTACGAACGGTTAGAATTGATCTCGTTGTATAAATTTCAATAAACTTTGAGAATTCATTAAACTTGAAAATAAAATAAATAATCAATTTATGATTTTTGACATTTTTGAGGATTTCATATTGTTTTTTTTACCAATGGTTCGTCCGGTTGTCTCCTGAGACCGACTATTCTCACGGCTTCCTGTCTATCGTCGCTCGGCATCGTGACTTTTACCGAATTCTGATCGTTTTGAGGCAACGAACGTCTTTCGGCAATCGCGTCGTGCGTCTCCAAAAGTGCTTTCAAGTGCGAACTCTTCAATAATAACGCCAATTCGCGCTCGGTTCTGTTTCTCGATGATTGAAAATCGTGACAGATCTCGTCGACCGTGTCACAAATCGAGAGACAAACCGGCTCGATTGGCTCCGGTGGACCCTCCAAACGTTCCTGAAGCTGAAAAATTATCATTTATCGTCACAATTTTTTTTAAAGATAAACGAATTTTTGTGTTTATATTGGAAAACAAAAAGAAGGAAAAGAGAAAAATTTTCTTTTTTTATAAAAAAAAACTAAAAATAAAACGATTGGACAATTTTTCTCTCAAACGATTAAATTTCTTTTCCCAGTTATTTCACGTTGATCGATGAATTCTCGCGACACTGTGAACAATCGGAGAAGTGAAATTTCATTTGAAACTCGAGTTATCTGTGTACGTTTCACTTGTACATGGAAGGGTCCTCGTATGTGACTGTGAGAAAGTCGAAACGGGTTTTCGAAGTGACGACTGCTTCGTCTGATCCGACTGCTGCATAGTCCGTCTCGAATTAGTCAAGGAGAATCTCAGTTTAAATAATAATAATAATAATAATAATAACAATAACAATAAATTATGAATTATTAATTAATTTATTAATCAAAAAATTATTTAATTTTTCATAAATTATTCAAACATTTTCTTTCTCCAGAGTGACTCGTCTCGTTTCTTCGTGCATTATCGAGGCAGAAAAATATATCCGTAAATGGCGGGAAGTATGCGGCGAGACCACGAAAGTCACGTGTTTATGTAAAAAGGAAAACAAAAAAGTTGACGTCAACGTTCCACTCGGACACGTTTTTCTCGGGCGTTTTCGCGGCGCTTTAAAGATCAAACCTCGAAGAAACAATATTTTCCCGGATTTCTCGTTTGAGCCGACGATGGATCAAAGTCATTCGCGTAACTTTGGCAAATGGTAAACCACCAAGTTTATCCTCGATGAAGTACGAGGCCCGGGGGATAAATTTAGGAATAAAAGGGGTCTTGTCGTCTCGATCTTGATATTTACGCAGGAAAAATGATGATCTTGCTGGAAAAATGAATATAGCTATATAAAGCTTAGCGATAAATGGCTGAAAAGTTTGACGTAACGAAATGCTTCGTCGAATTGACGTTGTCTTAGTCATCGTTGGATTCGTTGGATCGTTCGTTCTTTCTCTCTCTCTCTCTCTCTCGCGAATAACGAAGATAATTGAACCATGGAGAAATTCTTACGTTATAGCGAAGCTAATTTTCACAAGTTCCGTTGTAAATTAAAAGAAAATTTGTATAAAAATTAAAACAAAAGAAACAAAATTCTCGTTATAATTAATTTAATTTCATCCGATCGAAATAAACGTGGAAATCGAACTTCGATCTCGGTGAAATTTTGATTCATCGCCAAGATCGTAATGAAAACGTTGAACGAACGATTTATCGAAAATGTTGAGGTTTCGCGAGGAAGAAAAACAAAATTTGAAATTTACCGACCAAAACGTTCACCACGAGTCTCGAGAATCGCAGCGAGGGCAACTTCGCTTTCAGCCATTACGGTTTCCACGACGAAGAGAACACAGCGGAGAATCGGGTCACTAAGTTTTACACGAAATTCTCGCGACGCGTTAAAAAAAAAAAGTTGTTTCGATTACGTAAATGTCAATGTATAAACAAATTAAAACGAGAACAAAAATCGACGGTGAAAGAAGACGAGAACGTCTCGTTACGAAATACCGTATGTTCCCAGTGTGGAGAGGGACGGAGAGAGGTAGGAGGAACACCGCACCCACCTGGTCGGACGAGTCGCGACGATTTTTCAACCGAATATTACCAAAAATTCAAAAAAACTCAAGTTTTTCAAATATAAATTTACACTCGTCCCGACGAACCCACCGAGCAACCTCGCTAAAGCTACAATTTTACTCTCGCTTTGAAACGAGAAAAAGAAAGCAAAGAAATTGCAATTTTTATTTAAAAAAAAACACAAAAACAAAGAAAAACGTTTTAAAAATCGATAAAAAAAGAGCAAAATCGACGAGTACCAGGAGAAAAGTTGAATTTACGAATTCACGAGCAGCGTTTTCTTCGCTTTATAAAAGTTGACGGGCTTCTCGATGCCGTAGGTAGCGTCAGAAAACTGCCGCGCCTAACAACTTCCCCCTTCGTTCTCGGTCGCGGGAGTCTTCGTTTCTCGCGGAGGTTCCCCCGTTCTCCACGGTCGTAACGAAACAGGTGGGGATTCTCCCCACCTTAACTCCTCGTCGACGTCTTTCTTGTTTTTTTCTTTTTTTTTCTTTTAAGCCGTTGCAATTTTATCGTCACCCGGTATATTTATACGAACGCATGTACGTGAACGTATATAGATATATAGATGTATAGACATAAGAAACATAAGCCGATAAATTATGCTCGAGCCCAGGGACGTCTCCACGTATCGAGTACCGATCCATCCTTTTTCCAAAATGCGCCTCTTCCTCGAAGCTCCAAAAATCTCTCAATCACGCAACTTTCCGATTAACGAATCAAAATTTACGATTGAATTTTTATTGTAATTAATCGAGAAAATAATAATATTTCAAAAATCGATGAAATCGATCGATTCTGATTTCAGAAGACGTTATAATTCGTCAATTAATTCGATAACTTCCAACATAATTAATTTTCAATCAAGCCAGTCGCGTTGATCCATCCATTTTTCGATTAATACAAATTTAGGTTTAAAGGGCTGAAGAAAGGAAGGGTGACTATAATAATCCTTGGTACTCCTCTCACCTGGGAAACGATGGATAACTGTCAATTTTATTTAACGATTTCGTTATTAGGAATTCCCTTTAATTATATCCTCGCACGGCACGCAAAGTTCACTGAACAATTATTAAAAATAAAACTATAATAGAAATTTTTTTAAAAATATAGGAATCGGGTTGACGACCGTGCGTGTTCCCACCGTGGAAACTGGAGAACGGTCTTTGCCACTGGATACGCGGTATATCCGTCTATCGTGGTCTCTCGACGTGTACTACGAGAATTATCGCGACTGCCACAGCCTCGTGGGATATCTGCATCGTTCTATATACGTCGCGTAATACACAATGAAAATTCACTACGCGATGTACATACGTCCCTATCCTCGACTCTTTTTATTATTATTATTATTATTTCTCTTACTATACTCGTTCTCTTTCTCAGTCGTTTTAACGACTCTCGTTGATTTATCAACGAGGCTGTATCTCGCGTAGTACGGTACACGTGTGTATAGTTACATGTATATAGTTATTCTTGTATTACGTTTTTGCTTTTCTTTTTTTTCTCTCGTCGTTCGCCTCTCGCTCTCTTTCTCACTGAGACACACGCATGAATTTTAGCATCTCTGTGTCTCCGTCGATTGACTCCCACTCCACTATGATAGTAATTCGTGTGATTACAGTGGGGGCGTGGTGAAAGAGAGAAAGAGAGAGGAGAGAGAGCTCGGAAATTAAAAGTTTGCTCTCTCGCTTGGAAACTTTTGCACCATTCGTCATTGTAAAAAATGTCGTGCTGCGTGGGCGAGTACGTGAATTTCATTGAGGGGACGCGTCCTATGTGAAATTCGTATATAATAATGATAATAATAATAATAAATAATAATAAATGATAAAAATTGCGAATTAAATCATTTTATAATAATTCTAAAAACGTGACATTAAAATGGCCAATGTCGGTTAGTCCGAGTGACCGATTCGGAGTAAATTGGAAAAAAAAACATTTTTTCCAAGATATTTACTGATTTTTTATTGAAATCCCAGTATCAGCAGAAATGTGATTTTTTTGATAGATTATTTTTTTTGCTATTTTATATACATATATATATATGGAATGTGTCACGTATGAATGAGAATGACCCAAAAGTCGAGATGCCCTGACCTAATGTCCATTATAAAGTTCGTAAGGTCGGCGTGACAAACATTAAAGTCTTAGACGTGGCACGCGAGTACCCCCCCCCCCCCCGCAATGATTTAATCGACGATGATCCACCATACCGACTTTATGAATCTTCTTGTTCGTTCTCAGTCATGACCTCGTGTACTATTGCTCGTGTGAATATTACTCGCATATACAAACGCACACTATGCTCCACAAATTGCTCGTAGCCAGCTCAGATTCTTACGTGTCTTTTGTATATCTGGATGGACGTATCAACATTTTTTTTATTCGTCGTGGCAGACACTAGAATTATTTAACATTCGTAAATAATTCATGGACAAAAATATGATAATCGAATACTTTTCATTAATACATGTTTGATCAAGGTAATGTCGGTTGGTTGGAATTTTGATCAAGTTTATTCGTTAATTAGACGAATTAATCGAAGTAAATTCGTGGCACGAATTAATATTGCAATTATTATTAAATTATTTGCATTACGATTATCCGTTATGTAGTACATTATGTATATATGTTCTTCTTTTTTCATCGAGTCATTAGGTGAAGAAAGCACGAAGAACAATGCAGTCAATAGCCGATTATCCAATGCCCTAATTGTCTTCATGACCTCCTTTCGAACCCCTCGAGTCGTCTTGCCACGCTCGTTTACCACGCTTTACGCTCGACTTGGTATCCGTTGTTAACAAACATTCTATATATATATTTGTGTGTGTGTGTGTGTGTGTGTGTCCATAATATTGAAAATGAATTGATAATTAATAAGTGAAAACAAATAATATCAAACGTTAATTTTTATTTGATTCAACGTCGATTATTGAAAAGTACTTAATTAACAATTGTAACGGTACGATGAAGACAAATAAAATTGTAATCAGAAATAATCGGTAATCCTGTGTAGAGGAGACGACCGGAAGTGCTACCGGTACTTTTTGGCTTCGATGATTTTTCTACGGTTGCGTTAAAAGGCGAGGAAAATATAAAGGACGAAAAAAAGGACCTGCTGCTTTCACGCTGTGAGTTTCCGTTGCTTTTTAACTTTATCTTTCTTTTTTAACTCCCTTCTTCAGCCTTTTCGGTCGTCTATACAAATACTTTTTTTTTCTTTTGGACTTTTTTTAAATTCTCTTTCTCTCGACGCATTTCTTTTTTTTTTTCGTTTGTCTCGTCTACCTGCTCTCGCGTGTTACCTGCGTGGCAGGATGCCATGGAATGTGGGCTTGGCTGCAGGTGAAGAGAGGGGATGAGAACGTTTCGAGTCACTTAACAGACATAGAGAGGGAGAGAGAGGGAGTGAGAGAGACAGCGAGGGTGGAAGTGGAGGGGAGAAAAAAAGAGTAGAAGGGTCCGTAAGCTCACTACGACGACGATACACGTTTTCACACACGTCACGAGACTGGAAACACGTGTGTGAGTCATCGTTTCAATGGGATATACCTGGTGTCGAAAAAATTTACTCTCGTTTCACTTGGACTAGGACAAAAAATGAAAATTTCGAGGAATTTTTGTTCATCAGACAAATTGTTATTTGCCTGACGAAGATGTATGATTGTTTTTTAAAATAAACGTTAAAATGCAACAATTTGAACCATTTTTTGAATATAATTAGCCGTTTAATTATTTCGTTAGTTTTTGTTCCATCAATATTTATTACAGATGAAACCTTGAGATTGTAAGGAAGTTATGCAAATGTCAGTCACATATTTCATCGAAAAATTGACTTTTCATAATTTTATATTCGTTGATTATTCTTATAATAGATAAAACAAATAAATAAGTTGAAAAAAGTACAGTTTTGATTCAAGCACAGAAAAGATATGACGAAATATATATTCCATCGTGATATCGGGGATGCTTGCTTCTTCCTAAGGGTGGTTATCGATTATTCGAGGAACAGGGGCTGCACATAGGCCACGTAACGCACGATTTTTCATCCATTTTATTTAGGCTCCTCGCACTCACATTTGCATAATTTTTTCATCGTTAGAACAATAATTATGTTTTGCATTAACGCAATAAATAAAATAATGTCAAATACGATATACAAAATATAAGAGATGCAATGAAAAAATTTCTTTTTAACGGAGAATTACGCACCTTGACCAGTGAATTGACGACCGGACTGTCAAGCAATCCTTTGAGAAACAGAAGATCCGTGTCGTCTGCGGCAACTTTGCCGAGCTCGCCGATATTGTCTCGCACGTGCATGAAGGCCGCTGGAACAGTCACGGTGCACTTCTCCATAACTGTGAACCTTACGCGAATTATCCGCTCTATCTATACATATATTTCGATCTCCCTCCTGTTCACCATGTCCTGGAGCATGCGCACGCGCTCGAGGGGTGTTTTTGAGGGGTTGACGAGAAAGAGGGTGGGAACGAATCGAATAGAAAATCGGCCAAAATAATTCTCCGATCGAATTATTTTTGACGATTGTTATTAAAAAATGTTAATGGGATAATCTATTTTAATGCAAATTTGTATATATCGCATGTTTTTTTTAATACCAAATGACCCAAGAGATATTTTTTAATTGATTTATTTGAATATGGCAAAAAAATGTCGTACGAAGTATGTTTAATTAATCGAACGTCGAGGGTTGGTCGCGGGTTGTACGAATTTCTTATGGGGTAGAAACAGTGACAAGATGACAGAGGGAAATCGAGGGGGATGCGAGACGTACCGATGGTTCACCCCCGGGCGTGGCCCATCCCCAACTGAACGATCAATATTCGCAGCTACAGGTGGCAAGACGTCACCCTTCGCGCATACCGAATAATCCCCCACCCTTTCGGCGTTGTGAAGAACTCTCACAGGTTTAAATAAAGAGAAATCATTTTTTTTTCTAACGTTTAAACTTTTTCTGTCTTTTGTTTTTTGGTATCGAATCAAATTGAAATACTTGACAAAATTTTTTTTCATTTCCCAAATACTTGATGAATATATTTCAATTCAATTCAATTCGATTCAATAAAAATTATTTTTTCTTCACATTAATTATGATCCCGTTATGTTAATTTTAATTTCAATTGGAATTAAGACGATTATAATTATAATTATTATAGTTAATTATAGTTATTAATTATCGTTTTTCTGGCCCATGGGAAAAAATTAGAATTGTAAAAAACTACAATATTTTAATATCATAATTACAGTTATATAATTATTATTTTTTCGTTCCATGGGAAAAGAATGAGTATTGTAAAAAATAAAAATAGCGAGGAGCGAAGAAAATGGGTTAATAAATTGCATAAGAGACATTAGGGGCAGGCTGTCCGATGTTCGATAGAGCTCAAGCTCAAGGCTCCGTAAGTGCCAAGACGCTAATTGAGTTGACAGTTACGTTTTAATTAAGTCTCCGACGTTGCGGCACACGTCGAGAATGCGAAGAAAAAAGAAAATCCTCTCGGGCATTGAGAATTCTGACCTAATTTTCTCGCGTTCACATTCACGAACGTCAAAGTGAAATATTTTTAGATATATCGAAAAAGCACTTTTCACACGACTTTCCATTAACTATCGTTGCAATTAGATTTCCTAAAATATATTATTCAACGCGCGAGTCTCCAATTTCGCGTTTTATAAAAAATTAAGTTAATTAGAGAATAAAAAAAAGGTAAATATTTTCATAGTTTGACCTTGAAATTATCAATTAATACGTCATATTTTTGTATCGTTTGGATCAAACAAATGTTTCTGTACGTCGATTTGAATTTTTGAGATTATGTCCACTTTGCAATTTTTTTTATGAAGATTTATCGTGATAACGCGTCGATCAATCAGTTCGATTGGGTACTCGATATCCCATTAGTCACGGAAGAGTCCACGTACGAAGCTCGCGAGCTTTTTGTGTTTACCTGCAGTACATTGACAACGTTGTACATACATCGTTAAGCTCGGTCTAATGACTTTGATTCAATTACGAGGACACTGTCGCTAGTTTACCGTTCGATGGGATCGTGCGTGTTTCAAGTATAGTCCTGAGAACGATGATCAAATTTTTTACGACTTTATCCATTTTTTATAATTAATAAAAAACATAAATATATATCAATGCTTTTAATCAAATTTTATCGAAGTCTAATGTATCACATTTTTTATCAATAATATCGGCGTTACGTATAAATTTGTGAAAATTTGAAAATTTTCTTTTAATTTTTGTTTTTTTTTTTTCGAAAAATAATCGTTTAATTTTGTACTAATCTCAAGATATCAAAATCTTTGAAAGCACGCACTTCGATCGAATTACGCCACGAAAATAGTTGAACGTCAATTTTATGATTAAAAAATTTTCATATCAATTTCGAGTATGATCACGTAATTTCTCATCGCGGTCTCATTACCATTTTCCACTTGATGAATTTTTGCGCCATTAACGGCATCCATGCTCGCGAGAAGTCGCCGATCCTCCGGCTTTTCCTTCCTCCCGAAAAACACCATGTTCATTTGTTATGAATATTGAAAACAAATGATAATAATTTAAAAAAAAACGAGATAAAAGAAAAACGACACTCCGCCGTTCACGTTTCGAGAACAGTTTCACGGTTCATCGCGCACTGATTACAACTTTGCACTCTTTGCAAATCTAAATTTTTTATCTCGCGCCAATGATCGTTACGTAATGATAAAAATAAAATTTAGTACAAGAGTTTGAAAAATAGAGCTTTTGGTGAATTTTTTGATTTCTCGTGAGGTTGAGCGAGACGAAGGTGACGCGAAGTAAACGCGCGCGAGGCAACGAATGAAAGCGGTTTCTTACACCTGCAGTCTAGAAGGGGCCTGGTCGGTGGGGCCCCAGGAACGGGGACCCGGTAAAAAGAACCAGCACCATACGAGAGGGGCCCTCGTTCTCTTGTATTTGCGTTCTGTTTTCCAGGTTGGAAGACCGCGTAATGCGACACCAGGTCGATGACTGACTCGAGACACTCTCTCCTTTTCAACTTTTTTTTATCGCAACGAGATAATTTACGATACGGTGAAGTAGCGCGTCTTCATTTTATACCTTCCTTCAAGAATTATTTAATCACGAACTGCCATTTATTTTTATGCGATTTTAATAATTTTATTCTTATTGCAATATTGACTTTATCAAAATGTAATTAATTAGTAATTTTTATAATTAAAAAAAAATGCTAATTTTGGATTTTTTGGTTTTTCTTTTCTTTCGAGTGAATTTATCGAGATGGTGAATTGATAAATTTTGTAGAACCGCGATACCACGTGAAAGCTTCAGAGACGTCCGGCTGAGAACTGTTCGAATATGTGGGCGATGCTTGTGCTTCTTTGATTCCGCCGTTGAAGAATGAGACGAAGAGCAAAGAAGAGAGAGAGAGAGAGAGAGTGAGAGGGAGGGCGAGTGGAGAGAGAAGATTTCTGGTCCCGAACGAACGAGACGTACCACAGCTGGTATGGTTTAACTCTCGTCGAGGAAGCTGATGATTGTGATAGGGAGGACAGAAAAGGGGAAGGGGCGAGGGGCTAGACGAAATTCAGGGAAGCTGCGGACTCTTCGCGTTCCATGGATTCCGTTAGAGCATTGGCGAGAATAGAGAAAATAGCGATCGCCTATATTTGGTATATTTATTTAATTTCTTCGTCTCAGAATGAAAAAATTCATTTCTGTGACGAATAAAAATCGTAAATAATTGACTGAAATTATAATCGATGATTGACAGGGAATTTAATTAATTAAATCATCAATGAGTAATCGAGACGTTTCAATTAATTTTGGGGTGAATTAAATTATCATTTGTAATTAATGCGAGGTAATAATATCGATAATTTTTATCGAATTAAATTTTATTCGAGTTATTAATTTATTAATAAGTCTTAGAAAGTACAAGAATAATATTTACCAGTGTGCGAATCCAAATTGACACGTCCTTTCCCACCGGAACTTCCTATTTTTCCTAGGGACGTCAACGATGCACAGCCGCAAACATTTTTCGCCATTTCTTCATCCATACATTCTTTCACCGTGGTGTCTCAAATTTTTCTTCACCGACGAGTCTTCGATGTAGTTCGACACTTGAGTAAAAATACACGTGTAAAATATTATTCTCAATGATGTTCGTAAAATCTTCGTGGAATTCACTCGGGACAAGGGAATACCGTCCGAGTTCCGAGAAATAAGTTTTTCTTTTTCTTCTCTTTAGTGCTCTCGAATTTTTGTTCCCGTTCTTTATACCAAACTGAACGTTGGGCCGTGACCCGTTCTTGAAATTTTTTTTTTTTTTTCAAAACTTTTTCGCTTTTCGGCGAAGCGTTTTTGCCAGTTAAAGAAGACCAAATGTAACGCCTGTCGTGTTTATCGTGTTGAATAAATAAATACATCTCGCGATCGCGAGAGACGACGATGCACACGGTGAATCAAAAATCAAAGAGCTCCCTATCAGTCTTCGCGCTTGAAACTTTCATCGGTGATTTTTCACTGACAAGAAAGATTTTTATAGAGAAAGAGAGAGAGGGACAGAGAGCGTACTTCGATATAACTCTTAAAGAACGTTATGTATCATATATAATAGATAATAATAATAATGATAATAATAAATTAATAATAATATTAATAAAAAAAATCATTCATTTTTAATACGTTTGGTATTAATTAAATTATCAGTAAACCAATTTTTAATTCAATCTTAATTCGTTTTTCAGATATTATCGAATCATTTTCTTGAAGAAAAGCTCGTCTCTTCTGCTCATTAATCAGATACAATGCCTATTAAAATAATAATAATAATGATAATAATAAAATAATAACTATACTGACGATAACAATAAAAATTCAAAAAAATATATTTTTAATACATAACTTTAGAAATGTATTTATATACTATATTTCTAAATATAAAAAAATTATGTATATATATATGTAATGTCAATATATAGTCAGGTTGGTTTAAATAAAATGTTTAATATTTTATATGTACTTTCTTAACGAGATACGAAAGACGTAATTCTTTATGGCAGGAAAATACCGGTCACTCGTCACTCACTCTGGGTGAGTATAAAATTATTTCAAGAATTAAAAAGGTTCTCCGCAGGCACATGGTCGGAGGAACTCGCTTATCTCTTTAATCCAGCATTTTGGCACATTACCAAGAACTTAACGTAACAATGCAACCGCGGAAAATTGTAACACTATTCATAGATCGGGGGTGAAGTATATTCTTCAATAACACTATAACATAGTCATCGTACTTATTGTTAGTTTCAATTTGTAGATATATAAATATAAGTATAGTTATGTGGGTTTTTCCATGATTAATAAACGATTCATTGAGAACTCAACTGTATCTTCGTCCACCCTTATCACGTCTCATTTTTCGTCATAAAAACAGACTATTTCGAAGATTCGATTTTTATTAATTTACGATTTTCCATTTTTACAAGAAAAAAACAGCGAAACAAATTTCGAAAATATTTATCACCTAAAGAACTCGAAATTTTGTTTTACATTTGAACGACTTTTAAAATTTAACGATATCCTTAGACGACAATTTGATAAGTATGCGTAATATGGATTTTACCTTTGCTTCTCGGAGGATGACGTCATTGGTAGGGAATTATTTTTTTATCGAATAACGTTATAATTGATCGAATGTCTAAGCTCACACATGATATTTCGTTTGGAACGTCTTTTAGCACTTGCTTTCGGTGACAAACTAACGAAAGCTCCGGGTGGCACACGACGTTGCGAGACTTTCACCCTGTTCCGGCAACTCTAATACTTTTCGATCGATTCACTCTTGTTCACCTGTTCGCGAGGAACACCCCCTGAAACCTTCACCTGTTCGGTAAACATCGTTGTGAGCAGTGGCTCTATGCGCCACAAAGTATATATCGCAATGTGCATACTATACCAATACCTGGAAAACATTTATAAAATATTCATATTATGATTTTAAAAAGAAGACATATTCCCCCTTCCTCTCGTAATTTATTTATAGCGTCCAATTTTGTTCTCTGTTTGGTTAATCGTTTATCCGCAAACGACCGAGCCTGATCGAATGAGGGTGGAATGTAATTAGCAATAATTAAGGGTTTATGCAACCCTGCGGTACTCGTGACCGCTGGCGGCATCTTGTACATTTTTCAAAGCTTTTCAACGAGCCGACGGACGAACCGTCATCGGGATATACATCGACGGAGAATGTTGTCGATAGATATTTAGGGGTAGGTGATGCAACTTACCGACAGTTGGTAACATTGGATTCCATGATTCCAACTGAATTTGATCTTTAAATGATAAGAGTATTCATAATTATCCGAAAGAGTGATCGATTACTTTTTCGTTCACATTTTTAATTTCTTCATATTTGTTTACAAACATATATTGAATTTGACAAAATAAATGTAATACAAAAAAAATACGATCGGTATGGGCAATCGAGAATTGTTTGACTTTTTATATAAACCTCATCGTCTCTTAGCACACTTTCGCGTATCATCGGATAAGTTCAATAAATTATACTGATTGAAAATCTTGAGTATAGCTGCTCGAGTTTCTTGTCGATTGTATCGAATTTAATACGATATGACAAAATAATGATAAGAAAACGGAAAAGTGCGTTGAAGATATCGAGTTGATCGTCTCTAACGAAATTATCAACAAAAATTTCAGTGTATATGTACACTTGTTATCGTTATCGATCTCGTGTATTACACGTTTGAAGCTATGTGAAAAATTGTGTTTCAGATTGGGTTTCGATGTCTCGTCGTTCGTGAGTATAGATTATATCAGAGATACGTACAGTCGGTCACGAAAATATTCGGACACGAGAATAGAGTTGCTTTTCTGTTCTCTATTTAAATAAAATGTTCCAAGACCCATTAAATTACGGTTTTCTTTTACTTTTCAGGTAACATGAATGGAAAAAATAATTATCTCGTACGTACGATTGTTTAAACAATGCGAAATATTCAAAGAAATTTCAATTTTGTAGGTCGAAAGAATATTCGGATATCGTTGGTAAACCGTCAGTAAACATATGTAATTAGTCGTTGAATAGGAGTACCATCACAATTTTTGCTACCACAACTCATAAGTGGTTTATGAAGAATGTGAAAGATCGAATATTAGACAGGTTACTTACAAATATTTTGAGAAATGGGTCGGAAAAGCGTTTAAAAACGCTAGTTAGTTATTTTCCATCGACGTAAGGGAAAATCTTATCGTGAAATTGCAAATTTGTTGAAAATGAGTAAGAGTGCCTACAGTTGCGGAAGTAATAAAATAATATAAGAATAATGATAGAATTGATTTGGTCCATGAAAGTAGACGCCCCGAGTTTGAACTTACTTGTCATTGATGTTATAAGACGAACTAAAAAAACCAAAGACAAGTGCATCAAAATTGGCCATGATGTTTCGGCAAGAACGGGATGTTCACCCAGAAAATTTCCGAAGAATGTGGAGAGAAGAAGGTTATAATGGACGAATAACCAAGAAAAAGTCGTACATTAATGCTACAAATAAAAGGAGGAGATTGCAGTTTGCAAAGACTATATTATCAACGAAAATGAGTGGTGGAATAACGTAATCTTTGCTGAAGAAAACAAAGTTGATATTTAGGGTGGTCATGGAAGAGTGAGAATGTGGAGAAAACGAAAAGAAGAGTGAAATCCAAAACATTTGCAAAGGATCGTGAAGCACAGTGGCGGTTCGGTAATCATATGGGGTGTATTTCTTCGCACTAACAATAAGTCGGTTAATTCGTAGTTATAGAGGGAATTCTGGATAAGTGTAAATAGACGATTCAATCAAGATAACGACCCAAAGCACAACGCACGGATTTTTTACGAATATTTAATGTATACATGTGCTAATGTTATGCGATCACCTCCACAATTGTCGGATTTGGATCCTACAAAAAATTTGTAGGCCGAACTGGACGGACAAATTCGAAAAAAACCCATAACAACGAAAGAGAGGTGGAAAAAATGGTTGTGGAGGAATGGGGTTTTATTAGCCTAGACTATTGAAAAAAATATATTTCCAACATGCCAACTTGTTCAAGCCATGTTGTGCAACAGCGAGGATATCCAACAAAATATTAATCTTAAGGTAAGAATTATTACTTAAACACTGTAAGCTTAATTTGTATAGCATTTGAATCTTTTTGTCACCTACAAATTCGCGAATTCTTTTAATCTCTCGCATTATTTAAACAATCGTGCGTACGAAATAATTATTTTTTGCGTTTATGTTATATGAAAAGTACGTTGTTATATATCATATGGTAATATTAAATGTTCTTCGAACATTTCGTTGAAATAGAAAACAGAAAGAGCAACTGTATGTTAGTGTCCGAATATATTTTCGCGACCGACTGTATCTATAATATTTTAAACTATCGTTTATTTATGAATTGATAACACGGATCATGAACGAAGCTTCGAAGAGACTCGAGCGCAGCTCATAGTACTAGTGCGACTGCGTAAGTATAACGACTTCTAGTGCTGTTCCTGTATAATAGGATAATTTGTTTTTTATATAATTGGCAAAATTAGTAGTACAATTTTTTAAATCGTGCTCATATTTAGATATGACGTATACAAAATTAATACATCATATTCAAATAAAGTTAATTTTAAGCAAGATAAAAATTTAAAATTCGTTTCATCAAAAACTTGTTTTAATCAATTAAAAATTTAATTCGTATTTTCACGTAGCTCAAAGTATTTTTCTTTTATTTAACTATATTTATAGCGTATCTCGGGAAATTCATTCGAGGAAATACAATTTTCTTCTAGTCGAAATTGTAATTACGAAGTGTCTGATTAATAAAAGTTTCTTTAGCATGTGGCGAATTAAATTTTTGCCCCGAAAGCAATTTCACTCGCGTATCTAGTTTCTCGGTGCGTGTATTCAATCTTACTCCGAGCTCGCTCGTTTTCACTCTCGGCGACGATCAAGGTCCCAGATTTAATTTAAATTCAAGTACACGCATTACAAGTGTGATGAGGTCAGTTGAGCGAGTGAGATGCGTAAACACACACGGCGGTGTGAGAGGGCGGAAGTATCATTGCAAATTGTTTTTTACTATGTATATGTATAGACATATAAGTAAAAACGGGTGAACTTGACAAGTTTTCCAATTATAGCGGATTTTGTACGGTTTGCGATGATAAATTTTTCAATCGCTTTCGAGACATCGCCAAATGACTGTTACCATCGCGTGAGTTAAAAATTTAGGTCCAAAAATTATTAAATCGAGACTTTCAAAATTGTAAAACCCTTTTTTATAGAGGGTGCCGCGAAAATTATTCTCATACTCTTCATTTTGCAATATAAATCGTTAAAATTCCATTTTTATTGAAAATAAAAATCAAATTAAGAAGAAAGCTCAAGAAATTCAAAAATATATTTTTTTTCATACTTATCTCGATGCTTGTGAGTTTTTCATTTCTTCCATTTTTACGCCTGCTGAGAAAATAAGAAATGAAAATGTCTTTATCTTTTTTCTCAATGTTTTATTTGCAATGAAAATGCTGTGCAAGCATTTTACGGTGCAAAATAAAAAAATCGTGTGTAATAATTGGTTAATATTTTAATTGTTAAAAAAAGTCTCTACACCCTTTTCGGTATGCATGATATATTTCGTGACATATCGATTTGAATATTTTTTTAACCAAACCGTTGCAATATTTGGAAGAACATCTGGCGGGGATACAAAGATTTTAGGAATTTGTCATCGCAAATTATGCAACATATTTGAATTTTAAAAAAATCGGGGGTTGGCCACCGGAAATCTATTTAATTCCATCCATTTTTACTTATACATGTATGTAGATACTTCTCTCCTCGATTATCATGATACAAACGTCTTTAGTGGAATTAAAACATGGCCGCGAAATGATTGGTTGATTGGTCTTGTGCAGCGACGAAGGTTCAAATCAGCCCACGACAAAGTGCTCGAAGGATTTCCGCGAATGTTTGTACGTTAATGAAATTTCTTAAACCGCATGTCCTTTTTATCTCATAAGAACATTTCAAACATTCCCAGAAAAATATCAAGCAAATTTTTTAAAATTTGTTTAAAAGTGTTTGAATTCATTTAATCACATTATTTCAATTGTGTTTTTCTATTTCTAAAACGTGTTTATCAATTTTTATTTTATCGTCATGAAACTTTCCCAAGATATAAAGTAAAGAATTATGTCCAATTTAATCTATTTCTGTCGAGAATTTCTAAATCCACACGGGAAAGTCCCCGAACACATTGGTGTTACACGATACGGCTTACCGGGAGTCCCACGGACCTTGACACGCTCACTCGAAGAATGCATTATGAGCAACGGCAGTTCGGGGATAATGAGGGTCACCTAACCAAATTTGCATACGCTTCGACGAAACGAAAAAAAACAAAAATGAAAAATATGTTCAAAAAATCCCAATATGAGAATTTTATAAGATTATGATATTTATTAATTACGTGAAAAATAATAAACCTTGATCAATCGTAGCGATTACAATAAAAATGTTGTCATACTTGTCAAAATCGCTTCAAAACTAATAGTCAGCATTTTTAATGTCACGATAAATATCATTCACTATTTAGTAAATATTGATCGATTATTGATTATTACAATCGTAAACATTATTTACAATATTTTTAAAGTGCTCATCGGGTCTCGTAAATTTTATTTGCAACAAAAATAATTTGTTTTTACTCTCGATCCCTATTACCCCGCGTTCTGTGCAATATCGTCATTTGTATTTCCTCTTCCCCACTCCTCGGCAAAGAGATCGGGCAGCAAGGCTACAACGTGGAGTTGTGGGGATCTGTCAAATGGCATTATGACATCTGGTGGCGAAAAATCAAAGTAAATTCAGGGGACACTGTTCATTAGCAGTAGCCATGCGATAACCTCATTTAATTACAATAAAAAAAACCCGAAATCTGTTGAAATGGAATTTCCAAAGTTTTTTGAGCGGAAAAACTATCGAAAGAAAGTTAAATGCGTTGTTAAAGATTTTGAAAGTAGTTCGAATAAAGAGTTGGAAGAAAAGGTGCCCTGCCTTTAAAAGGTGCTCACCTTCCACAAAATCATGTTGGTTCGGATTGGTACCGTTCCAATCACAATTTGCACTAATACTTAATACGACAACACAGATAATTACACTTAACTACTCGATTGTTTACATTTTACGATTTCCTTATCGCCACCACGTTTTTGAGGCTCCGCCCATATGACAGATCCCAATAGAGAGACTAAAAGTTGATACCATAGTCGTATGTGCATTGGTGGACATTGGTGGTCGTCGCACGACGTTTAAACGATTGTAATAGCACTTTACTTTGCAGTAGCTCGGTGAGGCTTACGGTACAGACACTTATACGCACCCACATGGACACATACATACGCATACGATACGATCGAGTCTGATAACGAGAGCTCTGCTCCGTGCGCATTGCCTCGCCGTTGGTCTCGACAGTGCTACGAGTTTATCTCCCGAAGCAATTCGGCTTTTTCATCAATTTATAGATCCTAAAGGAGGATACACATTAAACAAATTTTCAAACCGTTTTTTTTAGGGTTTAAGAAACAATGAGGTAGTTTTTGGAACAAAAATCGATACGTGACGTTAATTGATAATATTGATTAATTAACAATAATGTCTGAAGAATAATTTGTTTATTCAGTGATTCTTTTCGAGTGACGATAATCCGCGGTGATTTTATATTCGTGAGAAAAGTGTTTGATTTAAAAAATATATCGTTTCTTTGATACTTTTTGAGTTGAACAATAAAGTGTGAAGTTTATCGTGACGCGCACCAAGTTTTACTGAAAGATTGTTATTGCGGACCATGCCGATGTATTCGTAATGCCAGGCCATAAATATGAGCCATCGTGACGATATGACATTGCAGAGTCGTCGACGGTTTTAGAAGTTTCTACTTTTGTCTTTCTGTGTGGTAATTTTTGTTTTTCCTTCCGTAACGCAGACTGATTTTTCCATTGTTGGTATTCGCACGATTTCCATCAGTTCGTCGCTTCGATCGTTCTTGAACAGTAGTAACAAAGAGAACTAAGGGATCGAAAAATGGCGCGAAACAGCGTAAGTACGAAAAATAGAAGAAAATATTAATTTACGTAAATTATAAAAATTTCTAATTGTTCAAATTTCAAATTTTTTAGAATTTTCCCGCGGCTACGTCGCTTCGAGTTTTTTGGATCGTTGCGATAGTGATCGTTGGGGTCGAGGCTCGACGACTGGAGAACGATGGTCACGATCGCTACGACGACGAATCGATGGTTCAGGACGATATTAAACCGACCCCTTTCAACCTCGAAGAGCTCTACAACGTTGAGTTTTATGCTTGGCCGTTTAACGGAACTTGGATATCGTCGAATGAGATAATGTACACCGACAGCGAGGATGGCAGTCTTTTCAAATATAACGTTGAGAAGGGCACAATTTCCAAAATTATCGGAAGATCAATTATGGTAAGTGAACGAGAAAAAAATAAATAAAAAGATTGCAAATTAAAATTCGGTTTCTCGAGGGATTTTCGATAAATACGAAAAACTTCGAACTGCCAAGTTTATGGAAAAATCTTTCAAATCTTTCGTACGAATTTCCCTTCTTTCTTTTTCTTTTGATCGCGAGTCGGTGGAAGAACTTTTCTCTTCGATTCTCGAGACCTATCTTTCCCGCCTGACCTCTCTCACTCACTTTATCTGTGTATCTTTCTCTCTCTCTCTTTTTCTCTTATTTTATATCATAGGCTTCTCGCTATTGGGCAAATCGAGAGCCAAGAGTACATATATATTCTTTGGATTTTCCACAAATATTCGATGTTCCCAAAACCAAAAGTTCGATTATTCACGTTCTTCAAAAGTTTCAAACCCCTGCCACTCGATTTCTTCACGAAGCTATCCTCGGGCCTACGGATATTTGATAGTGAGGGTATCGAATAACTTTTGGAATTCGCATTCTACGTTCCATCATGGATCTTCTTCAATCGCAAACTCGAAAAAAAGATATTATCGATTTATTAAAATTCAAAAATATATAAAAATTACAATTTTCTTCTATGTAAGACGTACGGAAAGTGTCACAGATTTACAAAAATGACGGTTTTCAAATTCAAAGGAAAATAAATTACCTATGTTCTTTCATACATTATTCGTAACTAATCGTAAGATGTGAGCAAAGAAATATCGTTTTTTTTGCGTAACAATTTTCGAGGGTTTGTATCCACATAGAAAGCCTTATATAAGCAGCATCTTGGTGAATGCTGCTGACGGGCATTTTTCAGTTATTACATACACCCTATGTATATATATAAATATAAAGATAAGATAAACTATTGTATGCACAATAAATTCGATTGGGTGTCCAAAGACGTCGTCTCATTCGCAAGCCGATCGCGTGCGGCAGTTTGTCGTTTGTTCGATAGCTCGTAGGACACTCCGGTTCTCCTTCACTCGTCTCTTTTTCCTTTTTTCTTCTTGTCCCTTGTAACGAGACTATACAAGGCACATTTTCTCGTCAAGGCACACTTGGCACGGGCAACATTTTGTGTCGCGTGCTCGATGCCATGTCCCAACAATCCTTTCCAGCCTCGATCTTCGCACAATCATTTCTCGACGGAGCGAGGACACATAAAGATCTTCGATCTTTATACTTCTCTTGGTGGTGCATAGGACTTCGACCTCTAGCCCTCCTGCCTCGCACCGAAAGCACTGTCTGTCGACACGAATAAGAAATTGAACTTTGGCCCTACACCAGATATAAAAGAAACGTACGATTCACTATCATATTTCATCGTTTTCGATATATTTGTAGAAGAGTTATAAATTTCTACGATCTTTTTTAAACAAACAAAAAATAAAATAAATAGGGTAAATATAAAATTTACTTCGTTTTTCTTTTCAGGCAAAATATGACCTCGATTATGTAGCCACGTTGTCACCCGACAATCGCTTTATACTCATTGGATACGACACTCAAAAAGTGAGTCGCTTTACGTCATTAAAAAATTACTTTTATGTGATGAAATAATTATCTTCGTACGTTAGAAAGTTACTGGTTCGTTTTCTTTTTATACGATGGATGATGGGACATGTGATACGTTATTTTATGCAATCGACATCGTATATCATCTTAACAATGTTAAATATTTTGAAATTCAAGCAATTAATGGGAAGGCTATTTTGGCTAATTTCTTCATTGTACTGTACTATTGCCTTTACTATATGACAATATTGTGATATTTTTTATACACAGAAACACGATTTGGAAGCACTACAATTTTCACGAAATCATTATAAAAATATATGTAAGGCATTTTTTTTATTGTATGGAACGTAAACGACATAAATATTTACAGAAATTTAGGCGCTCGGCATATCGGAAGTACGAGGTCTTCAATCGTTGGACAGCGTGAGTTCCAATTTTACTTAATTATTTTTACGTCCAATTAATTTACATTTTTTTTGCATTTTTTGCATTTAGTACGATATAATTTTAGCAGCGAAGCAAATTTTCACAAAATAAAGTCTCCCAGAGTAATTTTTCATGCTTAACATACGTGTTTATTACGTTCGTCGGAGAAACAGTGAGATTGAAAAAATCGCCAATGGACAACAGATATTACTGGCAAAATGGTCGACGGCTGGCAACTCGCTCATTTACGAGCAAGACAATGATTTGTACTATCGCCAGGTGGGTGAAA
The DNA here is from genome assembly GCA_964017225.1 of Netelia inedita. Lineage (NCBI taxonomy): Eukaryota > Metazoa > Arthropoda > Insecta > Hymenoptera > Ichneumonidae > Netelia > Netelia inedita. The sequence goes on along the minus strand of OZ024920.1, from coordinate 29,241,832 downwards.
ACGGCACGATTGTCGTCCGAAGATTGACTACCGACGGTATCGTCGGAACGATTTACAATGGCTTGCTCGACTGGGTTTACGAAGGTACACCTGCGTTCGAAATTAAAAGAACAACAACATACGAAAAATAAAATATTTAATCAAACGACCCTATCATTTTCATGGAGGAAAATTAGCCATTTGAAATATATTACAAGACATTAAAAAATCTAAAAGTTTATAGCTACACAAATGATTATTAATTAAATAAATTCAATTTCGTTTTAAACGATTTTTTCGAAATTGTGGCAAATTTTGTATTGTTCTTTCGTTTCCGAAGAAATGAACAATTAATTTGCTTAAATACAAAAATATATTTTGTTTTCAGAGGAGGTGATGGGTTCCGGAACTGGAGTATGGTTTTCCCCGGACGGAAAGTATCTTGCTTTTGCGAGTTTCAACGACACCAAGGTTCAGACAGCCTCTTATTTCTGGTACGGTACACCGGGTGATATGGATTATCAGTATCCCACGGAAATCAAGATCAAGTATCCAAAGGTAAGGAATAAGGGTTGAAAAATAATAGCACAAAAAACGAATATGATAAATTTAAATAATTTTTTTCTAATATTCAAAAAAATATATAACTCACTCTGAATCGATCGACTTCCAACTCTCAAAATAAACTTCATTTAATTCGCGCAATTAACTCAAAAACACAATTTTTCCTTTTGATAAAGAACGAACTTTATTAAAATTTAAAAAAATCCATTTTTCTCCCTTTATCAAATTATCGAATATCAAATATCCGATATTTCACCCCCGATCAAACGGTACGAGAGTTCACGAGACGGACCGAATATAAAACTGAGAAAGAAATTGTTTTTTGGTTCGAACGACGGGTGTGCATGTAAACGTCCGACAAAATAACGTGTACCAGTCTGTGTACACGAAAATGGATCGCATGGTGTGAGTCGACTCTCGTCAGGAATTATCGTTGAAGGTATCGAGTTACCGAGAGCGAGAAAGGGTTGGTATATGACGTGCTTCGCGTACAGTTTGTGTTAAAACTCACGCGTTTGATTTGTCGCGAGTACGAGAAAGACAGTTGCATGTGCAAACGGCGCCGGGGTTAGTCGTCCAAATCTCTCCGGCCTATCAATTAACGATAGTTGGGAAAACTCTCTGGTAAATCCGAGCCAGATAAGTACTAATCGGTGCAACGAGACAGCCGATAGAGAAGTTACATGCTATCTGTGTAGAATATATATAGAATATTATACGTACAGGGTGAGCCACTTAAAGTGCCTCATCCTGTAGGCAAGAACTACGTTAATATACAGGATGAACCACTTGAAGTGCAGGGTTAAATTTTACCAAGGTTAATTTTCTTTTCCCCTCGAAAATTGCCATTTCTCCGTCATTTTAAAGTTTAAACGAATAAGACATATTTTTAAGAAATAAAATCGTAATACCAGTGAAAAATGAAAATTTAGTCATTTTTTGATATCTCTAATTTTTTATTGAAATCCTAAAAATTTTACAGTTTTTCACAAAGCTAGGTTTCAGATTAATCAACTACAATGATTAAAGCCAAATAAATAATACAATTGACAGTATGGATCGATTCGGCACGAAATGTCCCATATATACATAAGATAAACGCCCAGTGGCTCCCGATACAGTACAAGCATCGTATAGTATAGTTGAGCGCGAAAGCAGCAGCAGATTGGTAGACGCATTCGGGCGAAGATTTTAACGGGCCATAAAAGATCTTGGCAGGATGCTTCTACCTAGCGCAACCCCTTTAAGCCACAGCCTCTTCGCGCGTGCTCCTGTGTGTCCGGGATGAAAAAGGTTATCTCGTGGCGGAACTTTATCTCGGCACCGAGTCGTTTATGTCATTTTACACGATCTCCGAACTCTCGCGAACTTTGACGTATACGCATAAATATTTATATAAGGGTTGTTTCGAATACATCGACATACAATCATCTAATGCATATTGGTTCGCTAATATGACTAAAATTTTGCTTTTCGATAATTTTTAGGTGTCGGTAGAATGAGGGACAAAAATTGTTTCCGCCCTTACGGTGACAAATTGGGGGATGGATTTCGGTAAAGATAAAAAATGGTTCAATCGTTGAATAATGATTGTTAAATTATTATTTTTAGGCAGGAACGACGAATCCTCGAGTGTCGCTCAATCTCATAGATCTTACGGATGCGAAATCCAAAATTTTATCTCTCGAAGTACCCGTCGACTCAGTCAGCACGTGAGTAGAAATAAAAATGATTTGAAGATTACGACATAGTCGATCCCGATCTCGAGATAAACTCTATTGCTAATCGATTGAAAATATATATTTCGATCAATTTAATTAAAAAGCCGTAATTTCATTGAAATGAAAATATCGTAAAATCATTATACAATATTGTTTTCTTTCTTAGGGATCACATATTGTTCACTGTAAATTGGTTGACAAATAGCAGTCTGTCAGCGATATGGACGAATCGTGTACAAAATGTTAGTGTACTCGTGGCGTACGATACCAATGGAAAAATGAAAAAATTGTTGACCCTGTCGGAGCCGAAAGGGTGGCTGACCGTACCGTCCAAAATTCTGTTCGCCAATGATAAATTGTTTCTCACGCAATATCAAGAAACGAATACGATGGACGGTAGATACAATCACGTGACGAGCTACGATTTAATCAACGGTACCTTCTTGGACAACGAGAAAGATCTGAGTCCATTTGCTTCGGCGGTCATATCGCTCATCAAGATCGATTCGACGAATGGAAAAATTTATTATTTGGCTACAGCGCCCGGTGAGCCGTCCCAGAAAAATTTGTATTCCACTCACGTTGACGGAAAGGAACGACCGACCTGCATATCCTGCAGTATCCTAACGCCGGAAGGTAATTTTCTCCGGAGGGCGCGCTCCAGAAATTCTTCACCCCTTCTTTTTCTCGCCTATACAGCCGGGAATTTATTTTCTTTTCTTTTCTTATTCTTTTATGTTTCGAGGCCGAAGGTGGAAAGGGAATAGTCAGGAAATAATGCGCGAGAAATTTTAATCCCTTAATTTTATTCTGGTCACCAACAAACTTATTGTCATCCCGAATTTTTATGCTTTGTTTACTGTTTGTATTATTATTCGTTAAAAGTGACACTAGAGTTTGAATAATTCGAAATTTTAATCACGATGGGTTCAAGGTGTACTGAATTTTGTTTTAATTTCTGAGATTCGATTTATGGCATGTTTATTCGATTGATTAATTTTGTTTTGCGCGAGAAATTTTAATCCCTTAGTTTTATTCTGGCCACCAACAAACTTATTGTCATCCCGAATTTGTATGCTTTGTTTACTGTTTGTATTATTATTCGTTAAAAGTGACACTAGAGTTTGAATAATTCGAAATTTTAATCACGATGGGTTCAAGGTGTACTGAATTTTGTTTTAATTTCTGAGATTCGATTTATGGCATGTTTATTCGATTGATTAATTTTGTTTTGCGCGAGAAATTTTAATCCTTTAGTTTTATTCTGGCCACCAACAAACTTATTGTCATCCCGAATTTTTATGCTTTGTTTACTGTTTGTATTATTATTCGTTAAAAGTGACACTAGAGTTTGAATAATTCGAAATTTTAATCACGATGGGTTTAAGGTGTACTGAATTTTGTTTTAATTTCTGAGATTCGATTTATGGCATGTTTATTCGATTGATTAATTTTGTTTTGCGCGAGAAATTTTAATCCCTTAGTTTTATTCTGGCCACCAACAAACTTATTGTCATCCCAAATTTTTATGCTTTGTTTACTGTTTGTATTATTATTCGTTAAAAGTGACACTAGAGTTTGAATAATTCGAAATTTTAATCACGATGGGTTCAAGGTGTACTGAATTTTGTTTTAATTTCTGAGATTCGATTTATGGCATGTTTATTCGATTGATTAATTTTGTTTTGCGCGAGAAATTTTAATCCCTTAGTTTTATTCTGGCCACCAACAAACTTATTGTCATCCCGAATTTGTATGCTTTGTTTACTGTTTTTATTATTATTCGTTAAAAGTGACACTAGAGTTTGAATAATTCGAAATTTTAATCACGATGGGTTCAAGGTGTACTGAATTTTGTTTTAATTTCTGAGATTCGATTTATGGCGTGTTTATTCGATTGATTAATTTTGTTTTGCGCGAGAAATTTTAATCCCTTAGTTTTATTCTGGTCACCAACAAACTTATTGTCATCCCAAATTTGTATGCTTTGTTTACTGTTTTTATTATTATTCGTTAAAAGTGACACTAGAGTTTGAATAATTCGAAATTTTAATCACGATGGGTTCAAGGTTTATTGATTTTTTGTTTCAATTTCTGAGATTCGATTTATGGCTTGTTTCTTCGATTGATTAATTTTGTTTTACTTATATCAATTGTGAACAAAAATGTGATAGGTAACAGTTGCAAGTACGCCGAAGCCACGTTCTCGACAGACGCCTCGCACTACGCCTTGACGTGTTCGGGGCCAGATCCAGCAACGGTGGAGATTTATAACAGAGAACACGAAAAAGTACACACCTGGCAGAGTAACGAAGAGCTGCGGCGAAAATTGAAAAAGCGTTTATCATACAATTCCCAAATCGTTAATGTTCGGGTAAACGGCTATGTCAGCAGAGCGAAAATGATTTTGCCGGCTGACTTCGACGCGAATCGCAAATATCCGATGATCGTTCAAGTGTAAGTTACAATATGAAATTGCAACTTTTCATAAATGTGATAAATAATGTATAAATTAATCGAATGAAAACAAAACTTCAGTTATGCAGGACCCGATACAGCGGCGATAAATCACTCGCCATCGTACGGTATCAGTGCTTATTATGCGACGAATCGCAGCGTTATTTGGACAATGATAGACGGCCGAGGTAGCGCTTACAGAGGAAGTGAGATGCTTTTTGAGATTTACAAGGGATTAGGAACCGTCGAGGTCGAGGATCAAATAGCTGTTACGAAGTGAGGGCAATTATTATTTTAAAGACGTTCCGATCCATTTTTGTTCGAATTAATCAACTGTCTATTTTATAACTAATTTGAAACATATCCATAAAAAATTATAACGAGACGGCAGGTGAGGAAGTAATAACTTTTAATTTCAAATGGGAAGATATAATTTAACAAAAAAATATAATCGTCGTTCGATCGATACGAAAGATTGAAAAAACATATTGTTTCGTATTTCTAAGTCGTAAAAATTGTCATCTATTTTCAGAGAGTTACAAGGGATGTTCCCATTTATCGACGCAAAGAGAACGGGAATATGGGGTTGGAGTTACGGAGGATACGCGACTGCCATGGTACTGGCTACCGATAGGGAGAAAATTTTCAAATGTGGAATTTCTGTGGCACCGGTTTCTTCCTGGATTTATTACGGTAAACGACTTTTAAAAAATCTTCTGTTCTCTCATTTGTTACGCTTTATCTGCGCATTATCGTGCTTAAATAAACGTACAAAAGTTAAGGAAATCAACCGATCGATGATTTTTCATTATCGTTTCCTTTCTAGATTCGATTTATACGGAGAGATACATGCGATTGCCAACTGTAGATGACAATCTTGCGGGTTACAATCGCAGCGACGTGACAAGATTGGTCGAAGGTTTACGTGACAAAAAGTTCATGCTGATTCATGGTACAGGGGACGATAATGTGCATTATCAACAATCGATGGCTTTGTCCAGGAGTTTGGAAATAGCTGACATACCGTTCGAGCAGATAAGTTATCCGGACGAGGCTCATAGTCTGAACGGCGTATCACCTCACTTTTATCACTCGTTGGATCATTTCTGGGGCCAGTGTCTCGATCTTTCTTACGCCAAGTAACGGCTAAATGTACATGTGACCAAAACAATTCTGTTTTCGGTCAAAACAAACTTTTGACCGATAGGTCACGTTATTTGACAAGCCTCTACATAAATTATCAACAAATTTCTCCCAGGTTAAAATTTACGAATAAAACGATACTTTTTCCTACGAAAACCACAATTTTTGTCGTTTTAAAATCTAGAACTTTCCATCAATTTTCTAATCCCAAAGCGTAATGCATCGTCGCGCGTTCCAAGGAAATGCCGAGTTATTTGAATTTGATGGAAACGTCAAAGGATAGCGTCGATCGTTGAATAGAGGCGTTTAGTAAAGCCGAGGACCCAAGCGACGATAGCGAGAAAGCGTGCAAGTGAAGAAGAAGTCGGCACGTCAGCAGCGTGTCCATTGTCATCAACCACGGCCTGGCGCCACAAGCAGCGAGATAAATGCACGGTGAGATGAGACCGTGATGACAATGGGACAAAACGCGAACGATCTCCTTGCAGGACAAGGGTGGTGTATACAGGGTGTCCCGGAAGTCTCGGAACACCTGACACCTGTGGGTAAGCTGACGATGACACGAATTCTAAGGGTGAATTTTCTGTTTGGACTTTGGTCACTTAGTGTCATGTGACGTAGAACGTGGGTCGACCGCGAGTGACTCCAGCTTTCCGATTGAGACAACTTCAATTATCGACTTTTGGGTCACCCTGTATTAATATATATATAGATGCATTTCGCGCCTTCTATTGTCTCGAAACTCACGCTGGCATACTGGTCGTCGTTTCGACGGTTCTCCCTCGGAAGAGGAGGTAACGGATAAAGCGCGAAAAATGAACTCTCGGCGTCGACTCCGCGTGACTTACACCCCGGTGCGCACCCATTACTCGAACGGGGGTGAACAAAAACCCGGCAAACGAGGCATCCGACGACAAACAATCGTAAGGGAGTACCCAGATTTCATTTATTCGCGAGAGGTGAGAAAAATATATATTTATATGTTTTTATTTTATTCAAATTCTACGTTTAACGATAATAATTAATTGGCAAAATTTAATCTTTCCAATTATCCGAAATTTCCACGATTTTCATTGCGTTGTTAAATAAATAATTTAAAAAATATTTATTTCGTATGAAGATGTTGCGTCGAAAATGCTACGGAAATTTATGAAATTGCGCAATTTGAAATTTCACCGTGATAAATTTGCTTTTCGCGACGAAACTATTTTGCATACGTGTGATTAAGAAACGAGGATGTAAATTTAACGAACTAAACGTGTGCTTAGACGGTGTTACAGCCATTTCGGAGCGGAATGACTGATGCTTTACAGACACGCAACGCGTCATCTTCGAGCTAGTAATAATTACATTACGCGGTGTCACCTGGTACCAAAACAAATTGCCAGAATTTATCCTACCGACATTCGCTACAAAAGAAATATATTTTCTTATTTTCCTCCATTTCGAAATATTACAAATACCGCTTCATTTTTTTTTCATCATCAGAATTTTTAACGGATTAAACACCATTGAATATTTGACTTTCAGCTCCGAACAGAATTTCGTAGAGTTATTTTTGGGCTTGTTGTTTTTCTCATAAGACGTATTTTATAAGTTCTTCGAGTTTATCGTTAGCGAAATACGATATTTAATTTTTTCCACTTCTTTCGACAAACCAAAATCCATTGAAGCTGAAACTAAAAAAGTGTCGATCCACCAAAAAAAACATCTATTTTTTAGTTGCTAGCAAAGAGGTGGCACCACGTAGTTGATGAAATGCAGTAACAGCGAGGAGGAAGCGAGTAGTACACGGGAAGGATCGACTCCCCTCAAACGCAATCCAACAGCGAGGGATATAATCACGACGGTAAATCTACCGTAGGTGCTTCCGCAGCAAAGACTCGCGTGCCAAGAAGAACTTGCGACCGTGTGTGCGTGCATATTCGTGTGAGGGCACCCAGGGGCTATTAAAGCATCGTTTTCCCGCTCTCGTCCGCCATTTTCTTTACCCCTATATACGTGTATAGGGGATGGGGGTGGAGATGGGGGAAGGGTGAGGGTAAATTCGCACAGTACCGTACCGGTTTACCCTTCTTCTCCGCAGATATATGTCTATACCACGGCAGCTTTAGACCTTAGCCCAATTCTCATCCTTCCCTCCAAGTTCTTCATGTTCCACCCTCATCTTCGCTGATCCTCGATGGCGGGTTGCCGCCGACGATATAAAGGATAGATAGGCTCGAATGAGGGTCAACTAAAATATATAAAAAAGGTACGTATTTTTATGTCACGGAGCCAACTTCTTACCATTTTACAAAAGTACCGTGTAACGTCACGACGAAAATTCTCCGGAACGAAAATAGTTCGAACAATAAAATTGATAATTTCATCGCGACGACACGAAAATCGATTAAAAACGCAATAGTCGATGGGTTATCAACCGATTTTGTATAGTATAGACAGGATTTTTTTTGTTATATTGGAGAAATGGCGATTTTAGTGATGAAATTGTACAACTTTGTTGTTTATCAACGATCCTTGCCTCGTCGTGAGCATCTTTCGGTCCAGGATCATCTCGGGGCAAATGCTTGCCAAGAATTTATTCATCGATTTTCTATACGTAGCGTGATGCACCAGCGGACATTCTATTCTTACTAGTCTCCTAGAAAGTGTACTCTTTCCTTTTCCTTTATCATTCAACACATTCCTGTCCCTCCTACCAACGTGACCCATCTTTGATGGATATTTCGATGATAATTTATCACGTAGTATCCGATACGAGTTGGTAAAAAGCATTCACGCTGCGTGAAGTTATTCGAGCATCGTCAGGCAAAACGAAAGCAGCTCGTACGTTTTCCGTTTTGTTTTTGTCCAAACAATCGAAGTTTATGCAAATATCTCGCAAATTTGACTTTGAATTAAATTTACAACTTGTCGTTGTCATTTTTAAAAATTTTTCAAAGAACGACACCCCATTTTTGTATACTTTCTTGTATATATTGCTTGATTATTAATTTTTCAGTTAAGATAATGGACTAAACCCAACAGAGTTTCCAAAAACTTTGCCAAATTTTCAAAAATCTTGCAATAAAAGAAAAATCGGTTTAGCAGACGCGAAGTTCCAGCCGCTCGAAATTTCGATATTTCGAAGTTTTCGAGTGCAACATTTGAATCTTCGTCGTATGAACAAAGTAGCTGGAATCTGAGTTTATTTTTCTCTCGTATGCGGAGTTAGTTCTCGATGCGACTCGTCCGGCTTCTTCGAGAAGTTTGGTAAAGTTGTTCACTTCATGTCGGTGAACGTTTGGTCATGTTTGGTCTAGTCATGGACTGTTCGGAACTTTGCGAATTTAACAGGTGACATAAAGTTAATCAACGTTTGTCGCATCGCTCCTTTCGAAATCCGCCATTAAATTTTGTTGGTTAATGCGTTGAAATCGGTTCATTTATTCGAAAATACGACTCGATGAGCATTCCTTCAGTGTTCCTTTTCAGGTAATTCCCTGCGCTGAAAACATCTGCGAAAGTTTCATAACGTTCCTTTTTCATTGATAAGTTTTCAACTTTTTGTTGATAAACTTAATTATCGTATGCAATTTTTTTACCATTATACCACCACTTTGCCTCGACTTCTTTCTCCGCCATTGGTGCTGAGCAGATTTTTTTACAGAGTAACCGCGTCGCATAAAATTGTCCATGCCTTTTATTGACCAACTGCCTATGGGCGCGATTGTTTATAAAAACATGTGTCCTCAGAAATTTAGAAATGGAGGGAATGGACTTTGGTTGTTTTCGGGGGAGTTTCCCAGGGATCAGCTACATTTTTGGGATAACGATAGATGGGCGGGTGTGATATAAATGGCTAGGATAAAATTTTATCGAGCTGAATACATGGAAAAGAAAAAGTTGAGACAATAAGAGTGAGCCGACATTACGATGTTAATATGTACGTTAAAAATTTGACATTACAACGAATTTGGTTCCATAGCTGTTAAACCACAAAATATCTATCGACGAATCCAACATAGCCAGAGAAACATACAATTTTTAAATTTGTAATTGTTTTTTTGTAGGGAAAGAAGAAATTGATAAACACGTTGCAGTTAGGAAAATTGGGGGTTGTTGATCTTTGTAATCATTCGATTGTTGTAGATGGCGTAGCTTACATATATTGTGCGATTGTTAGTATCAGCGGATATACAGAGGAGTCCTTGCCAATCCGTTCGAAAGCACTGCAGCCATTGTGGTGGTCAGGGGTCGGGGCCTAATCCTATTAAGTCCCTCAGCACTCGGCCACCCTACACGAGTTACGAGCTACCTGCATGTTCGGCATTGAAATAATCGCGAGTTCCTGTATACACGATATGTACGTACATAGTCATCCGCTGATGATGTTAATTCAATTTCATCTCCTCCGGAGTAATATATAATACGCGGTTAATGGCTGGCGCGTTTAGACAAGCCCGAGAGGGCGAAGGAGCGAACGCGACGGTTTATGTTCCGGGAGGTAAAGCACAGTGGAGAATTAATCAGCTAGGCACGAATAAGGTGTTCTAGTTGCTCCTAAAATGGCGTATAAATGGTAATTTAATTAACAGCCTTCAATTTTTACCACAATGGAATTTGTTAATGGCCGATTATAATTAAATTCTCTCATCAACGAGGAACTGTTTGAAAATTCGATAAAGGATAATCAAGCATTAATCTGCTCCATTATAAATTGTGAATTATAAATTATACGTTATAAATTGTAAATTAATGTTATGAATATTAATCCACTCGATGGGAAAAATAGGCGGAATAATCCGTCCCGTAAAGCCACGAAGTCAATTTATGATTCTGTCACATGTTCCCCAAATACCCGCATGAAAAATCTTCGTGTTTACTTCTTTCGTAGCAAGTCGATGAACTGCGCGTCCATGACAAGCGTAATCTACGTAAACAAATAGTCGATTTTTTCGGAGATATTGGCTCCCTTTTCATTTTTTGCGTTATTGTCATTGTATAAATATTACGAAAGTTTGTTAATTATTACAGTTTTTAATGGTGGTATTATTTTTTATATATTTTTGAAATACGTACATAATGCACGGGAAGATATATGCATGCGATCACGAGCCACGCGATCATATTTCCACTTTTTTTCTTGGGCAAAAAAAAATCAAATCTACGGTCCATTTAGCATTCGACAAATGTAAATGACATTGCGATGTGTCGATAATATCGTTAATTGATTCGACGATTCTTAGATTGCCTCAACCACTCTTGCCCTCGTCTTTTCACTTACATCTCGATCTTCACGTTTTACCATGCGTGGAATGCAGAAATCGATGAAGGAATAAATTCGCGGCACGTCGTGTATTCTCGAGCTAAACTGACCTTTCGCTATGCGTTCTCTGTGGGGTGCTCTCAGGTGACTCTCATTACTCTTCAGCGCGTCTACAACAGCGATAAATCATATTTCCAGGCTCCGGAAAATAAGCATGGGCGACAACGTCTTACATTTCTTATTTCCCGACATATACAGGGTGTCTCTGGAATGATGGTTCAAACGAAACAGGATGATAGAGGAGGTCATTTCTAAACATTTTCGATCTATGAATACCGATCCGTTTTTTGACGGTTCACAAGTTATGATAAATTTTCAATTTTTTTTATTTCTAGTTAACGTAGGGCAGGAAGAATAAAATTCGTAAAAAAAATCAGACAATATCAGCCAAATTTGTTACCAGTAGATTCTGGAGGGTTGTTTCTATCCTGTTGTACTTTTGTGAAGCTACTAAGTATGTGTCAAATAAGGAAAGCGATTTGTCGCAGACTTTTTAGTTTGTGAACCAAAAATTTGGTTTTTAAATAATTCTCAGGGTCAAGAAATGTATTACGGGAAACTCAACCCATATCACAAAACGATGCCTATTTCATGAAAACTGTGTCGAAACAACACTGTATCCACAAAATACATTTTTACCTTTGTTATTTACCGATTTTTTGTTCCTTTATTTTCTTCGATTTTTCTGTATGAAAAAACTAAATATTATAGTGCGCATTCTGTATATATACATTATCTATTGCAGGCACATAAACACATTTATATTTATAAAATATATCGTATGAAAGGAAATTGTAAACACCGATTCGTTACGCAGGAAAACGTGGAAAAAAAGATGAGGACAAACAGGATGAGTAGTGTCCTGCGCTACTCTGTCAGCCGGTCGACCACGATTCATCGAGATCGCGCGATTATGTGAATGCGCGCACATCGCGAAATACCCGTCATAAATCACTTGCCAACAATACTACGGCTTCAAGCATTTTGATAAATTGCCTCAATAAATGATTATCGCTATCGTAGTTCCGTGAACAGTGGAACTCACGCACTTCTACCACTTCAAACTCTGTAACTGTTGACTTTAGGCTCGAGGTCAATGACCTCGAGGACTCCTGTCTGTGCTAAGTTGCATAAAGATCGGATTATGAAAATAGTCAAACGATAAGAATATTTATAATAATTGGAAGAACAATTGATTAAAAAAAAATTTCAATAATTAAATATACGAAAGAGAGTTATTATTATCGAGAAAGGTAATATTGTGAGCGAAGTGAAGTCGGATAACATCGCGATATAAAACGGAAGAGGCACACCCGCCGACCTTCGACCCTCCAGCCACCACCCCCATGCTCCCTCGAAGCGCTCGCGATGAGATTAGGAAAATCGTGGTAAGGTGGAGAAAGTCAAGGGCGAGCAAAGCCACGATAGCTGCCGAGAGCAAAGGAATAATATAGGACGAGCGAGTGCGGAAAGACAGTGAGTACTAAAACATAGTAACTAACGATGTGCACGTATATTTTTTGATGGTGGAATCGATAATACTCGGTAGAAAGATTTCGCAGTATTACAGGCTTCGTATAAAAGGTTGTAGATTAAAAATAACGATCATCGTCGCGAATACTATATTCTCGAAAAAAAAAAACATTGAACGATATTTTCAATAATCCTTTTTAATATTTTCACGATGGAAAAAATACTTCCACTGGGATAGACGTATAGATAAAAAAATATCAATAATTAAAAAAATAATTGCAGTCATAAATCTAGAAAATTATATTTTATTTATTTAAATATAATACTCGATATATATTGAGTAGGATTTGCTCTCTCGGGCCGATAGAAAACGAGGAACGAATAAATAATCGTGAGAGCCGGAGGCTGGTCCGTTTGATGCGAAATTCCCCATACATATATATTCGTCTACTTTTTAGAGGCGCAACATTTCGAACAGTAATCGTTTCGCAGCCTCGAGTTTACGATAATGATCCAAGGAGTTACACGAACGTGGCGCGCGAATAGACGCGAGACGATTGCGGGTTCTTTGATGTATAGTACAATATCGACTTTTTTTTTCTCTCTCCCTCTGTCTCTGTCTCCTTCGCGCTCCGGTCCCTTTCATCCTTAGGAGTAATGTCGTGGTCCGCGGGAGAGCGTGCTACCGGAAATCTACTTTGCATAGATCGCGGCCGTGAACCCTCTTGGGCGCATGTTTCCGGTTTCCGTCTCTCGTGCTGTGTTTTATCTGCGTCAGTGTGTATGGTTTATACGGCCAGCTATAAGACAGCTCGAATATTAAGATCGCGAACGATATATTATGTCGCATAGTAAACAATTTATGGCTTAATTATAAAAAAACGAAAAGAAAGGAAATAAATTTTTAAATCGCATCGTTAAAATTAAATCCGAGCTCGTAAAGTGAAAAGGTCATGAAGAAATGATTAGTCAATTTACTGAACACGCAATCTCTCGTGTTTACGAGTTATCTTGAGTGAAAAGAAAAATGAAAAAAAAAGAAAACATATTGTTTTTTGTGCTCGAAGATTTGGTAAAAATGTATATCCGTTTTGTCAGTTTGATCTTACAAATTTTTAGTTTAATGATAAGCGAGTATGATAGTCTCATACATGGAAAAAGAAGCGTGTATGCAAAATTACGGATGTGATAGTCTTGTGTATCGCGTGTCATAGTTGTAGCTATAGCGAGTATGACTTGACGCGTGACGCGCTGTCGGGGAAGTAGAAAAGCCCCGCGATGGTCAGACCGTACGGTGGGCGCTACAGTGGAGTAATCCCGTACTGGTCAAACACGACAAGGGCACAGCTCGTTTATACGGTTTAACAATGCCGTGATTAACCGAACTCGTTACAAACCAGAAACACTGTTTCTATTTTAAATCTCTCACCGTGGCCCGGTTAGTGAATTATATCCATGAATATATATTTAAACGGCGCGTGTATAAAATAATATATATATGCGTGTATTCCATGAATTTTCAGGGACAGGTCGACGATCAATTTTCGTTGTCACTTTTCGAAGCCATATACGTTTTTCGACTAACGCGAAACTAACGCGAGGACCAAAAACGATTTAAGATGTTTCTGTCGGTAAGCTGAAGTCATTTATCATAGATTTCCTCCATTCGAAGCTCGCTTTATTTCATTTTCTAGATCTACGTAACGAAATCGCGAGGAACACGACGAGTGGATTCGAAACGGAAGTTGAAGAACGACAATAAAAAAAGAAAACAATTCAAAGGCTTTTCTATCCTACAGAGAGAGAGAGAGAGAGAGAGGGAGAGAGTCTCGGTATTGGCGGGGGTTGCAGCTGTCGTACAGAGTCAATATACAATTCGTACCATTTTCTTTTTTGTCCACTCTCGCTACTTTTTCCTTCCCTCTTTTCCTTTCATTGTTCTCCTTTCGAATCCTTATGCTTTTAAGGTTTTCTCTCCATTCTCGTAATAACCGTTTGCCAGGTGTGGGTACAGGTGTTGCGGTAAGCGAATAGAGGTGAAGTATAAACACGTAGATCTATAGGGGGATTGAACGAGTTCGAGTGGAAAGGAGGGTGTACCAGCTGGTGGCTCGAAACGACTGCGACTCGTCTGGGTCGGTAACCGTCCCTATCAACTGGACAAAGTTCGTTTCACGGACTACCCGCTGTGTTACAGCTATTACGGAACACGTTCGAAGTTATCTTTACGAGCACGACGACGCGAGTACACCTAGAGTGCGAAACGTCGAGACGCCAACGTTACAAGTTTATTTTACTTTATTTTTTATTATTTATAACGTTTTCATTCATCGATGAAATTTATATTCGCGGGGAGTACATTATTATTCTTACGTTACGCTATATACTTTTGCACCGAACCAATTGCAATCTCGGTCTTAATCAAACTCGTCGAGCTTTTCGATTCGTTCTGGTTTATTTTTTTTACCGAAGTAACGAAGAACTGATTTTGCAAAAAGTTACAATATTACAGTATATACACGTGCATATACTTTCTCGTAGGCGCGATTTTGGTCCATGGTTGGCTGGATCCATGTAGTGGAAAATGTAGCTATCGTCGACCGTTCCCTTCTTCTCTCGTTACTTCCCTCTACGTCGTCGCTCTTGTCGAGCTACACAGACGCGAAATTCTCGAAGCAGCTCACGGTCGAGAGTCTCGACTCCGTACGAGCTTTCTCCGCAAGCGTTTTCCTTCCATGCTGGGAAACGAGATGGAGACCTAGCGAAAACTCGTGTTGCTCTGGTCTGCCGATATGGTAGTGGTGGTTGCGACGGTTGCTCTCCATTGGACCAGGACCGTATACGACGTTGCGTCGCACCCTTCGCGTCGACGGTTTTCATCGTTTCGTTTCCACGCCTCGCTATGTCGCCGGGGGGTTGCCCGCACCCTCCACCGACACAGAACTGATTTTCGTGGCAGGAAGATAAAACGTACGAGAGTGGTGGAGGGATGTAGGGGGATGGGAAGGGATACGTGGCGGAGAGATGGCGGTGGGGGACGGGGGGGGGGGGTAAGAGTCGTGGGAGGAAAACGAGAGAGACGGATGATAGCGAGAGGAGTAAAAGCTAGAGGGATAGAAAAAGTTTTTTTTTTCGTTTTTTTTTCTTCCATGAATGCGAAACTTTCGAGGAATGTTGGACGAATTAATTTTTGTTCAATAATCGAACATCGGCTTTTTACGTCGAGGATTAAAAATCGCGCGAAGTACTGCAATACGGGAAAACGCATTGAAGAATTTTCATTGATAAAAAATATCGTGAGATTCTTGCATGAGATTTTGAAAACAACGTTTCAGCGATAATTTGAAAATATGCACGTTTGCTTCATCAAATTTGGCGTTATCTTATTTTCTAAATGGTAGGCGATACGAAAATTGTATAATTGCAAATTATCGAGCAAACTGTTCGAATAAATAAAATCATAAGTTTGTAAAATTCAAAAGCTGACGAGTATCCGTCGCGTGTCTACGGTTAAAATGCAAAAAACATTTTAAAAAAACACCGCGATCTCCTGATATTCCATCAATCGAAATTTGGCTTATACGAGGTCCTTAATTTTTACGATATTCTTGTTATATACGCGTCCGATAGAGAAAGAGAGGTAAGGGAACATTTCGTTAACAGTAAAGTTGATAAGGAGATATAGCGAAGGGGAGAAAGCGCGGTGCGAAGGGAGAGGGTAGGGCTCGGGCGGGGGGACATCTGAAGAGAGAGAGAGAGAGTGAGAGAGAGAGAGAACGCGGGTGAGAAAGAGAGAGAGAGAGAGAGTGAGAGAGAGAGAGAGAGAGAGAGAGAGTGTGGGAGTACTAGCTGGTGGCGGGCGGCAGAGGACAGCGGGGTGAGACTGGATGAGCGGTGGGGGGTGAGAGGGAGCAGCGGCAGGAGACCGAGGCTGCGGCGTAGCCTCAGTGCCGGCGCAGTGGCCGGGCCATCCGGTGTCCTGTGCCCGAGTCTTTTCGTGAAATTGCGTTTTTTTCCATTCTTCAACAAAAAAAAAAAGAAAAAAGAAAAACAAAAAAAAAGCAACATCTCTCCTCCCTTCCTGGCCTCGTGTCGAGCCCTCTCTCTTTTTCTTTCCCTCTCGTGTAGTGTTGCTAACGCGACGGATCTGCTCGCGCGCTATTTACGAATCCATCGGCAAAATTCCGTACGCGTCTTCTTTCGTATGAGAAGAAAAAGGAACGGGAGAAAAATTGAGAACGACAGACTGAAAAATTTGGAAATATATATATACAAATAAAGAGGGGTTAATACACATTTATTTCTCTCTCTCTCTATATACATATACATATATATATATACATACATCCATATATAAATATATGTATATATATATATGTATTCACATATATTTATATATATATAGATACATATATACATATATAGTTGTCGATGAAATGATAAAGAAATCAACGATCTGTGCACGACCGCAGGGTGAGCTCGATAGAGGACTTTAATAAAGTGTTCGATATTTTTTTCTTCTCAATCTTCGGTGCTCGTCAATCCTTGTGTTCGGTCGTGATTCAACTTTGTTTTTTTTTTCTTTTTTCTCGTCGTGCCGCCAGTGTCATCCAGATCATCGTCATCGACCGTAAGACGTCGTATCTTCGATCGCTTCTTTTCGATACACGGTGCGGATAACATCGAAATAATAGTGAATTAATAATATCGTGAATTATCGAAGACGAAATTTTTTTTTCCTTTTTTTTTATTAAATAAAAAATAATAATAATAATAAAAGTGACGTAGTAAAAAAAAGGTCGTTTTTTACAAGCTTACGGTTGTCGCGGGTGGTGAAAAAAATAAATTAATTCGCTCGTGTAACGAGGAATGAGGGTGCGCGACGTAAATTATTGAAAACAGAAAAGTAAAGAAAATTGAATGAAAATTTAGACACGCGATTTCGAGGTAACTAAAACGGTGGCAAAAGTTTCGAGAAGAAAAAGAACGACGAGCCGATAATTAAAAAAAAAAAAAAAAAAAAAAGGAAAAAAAAAGAGAAAGGGGGAAAAGGCAGCGAAGGATATACACGGTGCGACACACGCGAGGCACACGCAGTCGGAGCGGCTCTATATAGCGCGCGATAGAGCGGTGGGTGTACAACACGGAGTGGAGGGAGCCATGCCGCCCGGGCGAGCTTGCTGCTGCCTCGAGTCCCCCAGGATCATCGCGCGAACCTCTATTTCTCGATGTTCTCGAAGGCAAGCTCTAAATCCTCGATTTCGCTAGAGGTAGGAATCCTCCCTTACCATGATTCTAAAATATATGCCTACGATACGCGTCCTACGATCGAACTTTACGATCTATCGAAACGATGAAAATGTCAAACGTGTCATTTTTATTTAACCGGATGGACGTCGAAACGACGAGCTTTGACGAAAGAAGCTTTTTTGCCTCGTCATTATTTCGATCATTCTTTCCAACAGGGTAATCACGAGAGATAGATATAATTTTCAAGCTTATTTTACACTTCCGATGAGAATTCACCGATGAAAATAATTTCGTGATGCAAGGGATGAAAGTTTTGTTTTCTCTTTCGACGGATGGTTAACGTTTGGCTCAATCTCGTGCGAAGAATATTAGATAATTTGATTTAAAGAACTTTCTACGATATTCGACAGCGTAATTTGGAGTAATTAAACCTATTTGTTAACATAGGGACGTAGTAAATAATTTTTAATGTCGTCTTGTTCTTTTGAAAGGTAAATTCTTAATTTTTTTAAAATATTTGTCGTAATTGTCGAATTTTGGATGTTCTGTCGTTAATTTGTTTTTTCCAAAGATTACTTCTTAATTGTATTCGTAATGTAAAAAACTTCTTTAAAATTAACTTTTAAGTGAAATAAACGTTTCGATTTTTATATAGTTATCGTTATTTAACATCTGCTTTATTAAACTCAAGAAAAATCTTTCGTTAAAAAAAAATGAGCCATGTCAATTTTTTAATTAGTCAATTAATTATAATATTTTTATGAAAAAAATTTCAATTAATTTTTTTTCGAATAATGCGTTTTTTCAGATCAACGCGGTCCTCTCGGAAATATCGCAGTAACAGTCCGTCCAATTTTAATAATCGTTAGGCACGATCGTTGATCCAACCGGTTCATCGTAAATAATTTTCAACCCTGATTTCGTTTTCAAATTTTCTCTTCGATTTTCTCACATCTCTCGCTCGCTATTCTAAAACAAATAATTTCGATTTATAATACGTATATTATCAAATTAATTTTTCAACCAACAAACACGAGTACTTTCGTGTCGAAGCGTATATCTACCACCTGACAAAAGCTCAGGTCGATACGGACAGCAGGCGAACTTTGAAGATCGAAAAAGTGTTTATGGGCTGATTTTGAGAGATCTACTATAGTGAAAGTGTAGCTTTTTGAGAGAAAGATAGAAGGGGAGGTAACGAGATGTTCAAGTACATCTATCTATTTATCTGAGCTTTCTCTCGGTTCTTTTATTCCCCTATATTTCTCTCCACGAGCTTACAATATGGCGCAAAATCATATTGTACATGTATATGTATATATGTACATATATATATATATATAGAAATATATATATAATATGCTCGTTTCTGTACAACGTCTTTCGTCGTATCGAAGTCTGGTACAGAGCGATAACGAACTTGCAGCTTGTTTACGCCCGCGAGACGTCCGTTGACGACGAGAGAAACGAGAAACGATGTTTCCACTGTTGCACCCGTTGAGATTTCTGTTTCTGCTTTTGCTTCTTCTATGTATGGCCTACGAGGAGCAGTAGCATTGTCTCTGCTGGGTCTTCTCTATCGTCTCCTTTCCTTTCTCCGTCTACTCAACCCCCCTCCCCCCCTCCCCCCCTCCTCGCATCCCACGCCCTTCCTCAGCATCCTATCGCCGTTATCGTTATTTCGTTTTCACGTAGATAACAAGTTCGACGATACGTACCTACACGCGTATAACAAATACAGCGTAAGTTCTTGGTAGGAAGAGAGAAAGAGGAATGGTAGATCGTTATCGTCGCATATGGTCGAGCTTTTTAATTTATAAATTTGTGTAATTTTGAAATTGCTGTAAGTTGGCACATTTCAAAATATTTATGAATTTTTCATATTTTTTCATTTATATATTTGCATAATTTGAAAATTATCAAACGGTGACACGAGAATTGGAAAGAGAACATATTTTTTTTATCATGAATTTAGCATCAAGACAAAACGCTAATGGAAATGTTTGGAAACAATTATAAAAGTTTTCATCTCATAACTCTTTTCAATTTCTAAAATGGATTAATACGAACGTCGCTGTAGTTTGAAAACAATCGTCGAAAAAATAAATTCTTATTCGTATATCGTTTATGAACTTTCACAATTTCGATTTAAAAAAATTATGAGCCGACTATCTAGAAACTGCTGTAAATAAAATGTTCTCTCATAATTCACTCCAATTTATGAAATTGATTAATTTAAATGTCCGTCTAATTTGCGGCACGAGATAATTCAACTTTTCATTACTTTTCGATAATTCTTTTCATTTTCTTCTCATCCTCGCTTCTCGTGGTATGTATTAGAGTACTATCATTATTATTACGATTCGAGGGAATTAAAGTTAGAACTTTCAAGGTACTCTGACAATGTACATGTACTCGGCTGTGTATTCTACCAAGCTCACAGTTCATCGATAATTTCAATTACATCTCTCTCACTCTCCCTTTCTTTGTCTCTCTCTCTCTCTTTTCTCTTTTCTCTCTCTCTCTCTTGCCCAGCTTCTTCTCTCCCAATATTATCTTTCTCTCTTTAGCTCCTGTGCTTCGATTAATCTTTGCGTAAGTGAGACACGATATTCTATGGAATAAGCTATATATATATATATATATGTACGTATGTGTGTGCATAGAATTGTGTGGGTTTTTACCTTTCGCGTCGACGACGACTACGGAGTGAGAAACTTGAATTGGATTTGGAATGAGAAATCTTCGGGAGCACGACACACTGCGGTGGTGCAGGGTTTCTACCCTCCGACGCATCCCTTGCCGTTTTCCACTTTTCGATATATGTGTATGTACAAAAGCAGACGGAAGGGCATACAACCTATATATCACGTGGGAGCAAAAAGCGTCGATAACAGTCCCAGTCAACCGTTATGAAAAAAGCTCCGTTCTCAGAGTTGTGTTCGCTGCAATATTTGATTTTTCAAAATAGGAGTTATTCTTTTATGTTGGATGTAAATTTTTCGACGATATATAAATGACAATTTTGAGAAGTTTTCCGGCGTCATTTGGTCAAGAGAAAAATAACGAATTGTCAATTTTTTAATGAAATGAACAGTTATTGATTTAATATTGAACTAATTATTCGATTATCGACCGATCGTTGAAATTTAATCATTGATGCGAGCGTCAATAATGCATTGTGCGATTATTGATTAATTATTGATGTATATTAATTAATAATTGGTTTATATAATTTAATGACGTATTAAACATAAAACTGGAATATTAATACGAACAAAAGTAAGCCAGGTGGCACTGTCTTTTGATAAAATACAATAGAACATACAATTGGATATTATTAGCAATTATTTTAACATCGTAATGTAAAATCATGATTTTATACATTTCTTTTTTTAAGGAATTATACGATATGTACGTACAGCATGGCTTTTCCGAATATTATACCATACATCGAAAGAGCCAGGATGAATAACGGACGTAGAAACCCATATGAAAAAAAAACTAGTTCGAATATTAGTCTCTCCAGACTTCTTTCAAATGGGGATAAGCCTCGACGAACGGACACGCCGTTCGTGGATTATAGGAAGGTTTTGGCACGAAAAGAACCAGACGAGCTTTCATACTCTTACTGTCGCTCCTATGTAGCTTTTTATTTCCTCAAACTATATACTATATATGTACACTAACACTCGTTTCTCTGTACGAGAAATATGTGTAGGTTTTGGTCTGCAAGTCCTTTTTTTCGTTAAGCCCCATTCCCCTATATATACATAGCCCTGACTGCAATCTCTATGAAATCCCGTCATAAGCCTTACCGCACCATGCTGCCTTCTATCCAGTCGAATTCGTTACCGATTATTTTTCCCGGACGAAAGATCATCCTCGCGTCAGCATTTTTTTCATCCCTCGGGATAAAAAGAAAAATTAATCATACGAATTGAAGAATCGATCAAAATCATTGAAAAAATCATCGCGTGATGAACCGAGATACGTTTTAAAGCTCGGATGATTACAAAGTCGATAGAAGCTCAAAATGAGGTCACGACCTTAGGAAAATTCAAAATTCCAGTGCAAAAATAAAACAATAATGCGAGTAGCAAATGTCAGGGGATGAGATTAAAAAACGCAACGAAAAAGTTTCGAAAAATTTGTTTTCGCCAAATGGTCAATAACTCACATTGCTATATATGCCTTTCTCCCGTATAAATATATTTATATCGAATATAGAGCATATATTGTACATATGTATATATATATTTTCAGCAACCTAGAGAGTCTTTTGGGTCGGCCGGGAAGAGACGTCGCATAAAACTATAAATGCGAGAGCTTTGTGTCAGTACATAGAACTAGTAGTACAGCCCCGATATAAGTCAGACACGATTGGAAGAGGTGGAGGAGTGGGCTGAGGGGGTCGCGCGTGTGAGACGTCTCGTCGTTGGGTGTAGAGCGATCCAAGGAGGTAAGGGAAAGAATAGAGAGAAGGAAGAAGAAAGAATCGGAAAAGGTGAGAAACAGAACATCTCGAGAAAGAGTTTTGTGCACGAGATGGATTGAGGGTGAGTGAATGTGTATGTGTGTGTGTATGAGAGAGCGAGGCAGAGAAAGAGGGTGAGGGAGAGCGGGAGAGAGAAAGAGAGAAACACAGAGAGAAAGAAAAAGCGAGAACTTTATCTACTACTCTCTTTGTCTCTCTTTGTCTCTCTTTCTCTCTCTCCCTTTCTCGCTCTCTCGGTGGCGTTCTGGTCGCGGTGCTCTCTGCGGTGCAAAGGATCGATATCCCTGTCATAAGCTCTAGCACGAGCACGAGAGAAGCCTGCGGTACCACACGTGTCAGCCATTCTCCCAATCTCTCGCCCCCTTCCCTCTCTCCCTCTGCCCCTTCCGCCCCCCCCAACCACCCTCTCTCCCATCCTTTTTCTGTTCACTGACGATTTTCCGTCGAAAGCTTTTCTATCCCGCCGCGAACAAACCGCCATTATAGATTCGCGAAATAAGTAATTTCACTCGATATAATATATATATATACGAGTACATATCGATGTCAGATTACAGACAGGAATCGTGATTCCAGTGTGCCCTTCTTCGCTTCACTGAATTTATTTCGTCACGTTTCTTTTTCAATATCACTTGTTAAAGCGATATTCTTGTCTTTTTCATTGTATTTTTTTTTGTTTAGTCATCACGCATATTTATTCAAGATGTTTTATCGGTCAAAAGGTTATGAATTCAGCGAAACAGACGAATAAATTAGTCATCTATTGTGAACAAAATATAACAAGATTTTGTTACTATTTTCAAGTTGGAATATTGAAATAAAAATTGCGTGATAAAAAGTGTTTTAATGGAAAATTGACCGGTCCATCTTAGCGGCGAGGGCCCCATCCCCCTACTTTATTTACCACCAGTGTCCACACACACACACACACACACACGTTCATGTCCACGTTATGTCCATGTTCTTGTTGCGCCGTGCGGGCGCGGATGCAATTTAATCTCTCGACAAATGACCGTTTGCAGAGTACAGGCATTGAGAATCACGGTGCGTGTGATAAATTTGTTGTGTGCAGTGTTGCTTCGATCCATAGATCGTCGAGCGGGCCAAAATCACGAGAGCGAGGGAGAGGGAGTGGGAGGGGGATGAGAGGTGGGTAAGAAAAAGCGAAAGGGGAAACATAAAAATTAAACAAAAAAACAACAAGGAGTAAATACATCGAGGAAAGATTACATATTTGACCTACTTATAAGATATTTGAAATTGAATTAATAATGGGTGATAATAAAATTTTTTTTTTAAGTATGATTTTTCGACGATAATGCCAATGAAGGGGAAGCAAAAGTCGTTAGATCGACGAAAAAAATTGACAAGGCTGAATATATTCCATAGCTTTTAACATTTGAGAGTGACGTCGGCACGAATCAGAAAAAAATGCACGCCTCGTGCGAGATTGATGTCACGGAAGGGGTCAAAGAAATGAAAAAAAGTTTAAAAAAAAAAATGGGGTAGGAAAGAGGGAGCTCTCGTATGCCCGTTATCGATTCTCACGTTTCCGATTTTTATCGGTAGTCGAACGAGGGGTAGGGGAAGGAAATGAAAAAAACTGTATCGATGAAACATTAAAGGGATCATGATGGAGGCTCGTAGGGGATTGAAAGAGGGAGAGAGGGACGAAAGAATGCGCGGTTTATCGAGTTTGGGACCCATAGTTGGCCGTTAAGAGACACGAGAGCAACCGGGATGAAACGTGTAGAAACGAGGGAGGGGGAGGGGCGAGAGAGAGAGGGTGAACGATATTAGGGTTGTACGTATCGATGGGTAATAAGGCGAAAGAGCGAGGGTGAGAGAACGAGAGAGAGGGAGAGAGAAAGAGAGAAAGAGAGAGAGCGAGAGAGAGGGAAAATGCCTCAGGAGTATATCGGGTTGCAATTGGCCGGATGTATCTAATATCAGTACCAGCAAGAGAATTTCCCTCTCGGGATGATAATACGCAAGTGGCGAGGAGAAATATACATATATATATTTGCGATTTCTGACCATCGGTTCTCGATTATGTAGCTCAATCTTTGATTCGATTACGTATATATCATATCGCAACTATCACAACCGACATTACACCGTGATTCGTCCTTAGATAATCGTTGTTTTTCAAATAATACAAATTTTACATTTCACCTCAATCTTTCGTATGATTTTCTTTTCTTATCACCAACGAGTGATATTCTTAAAAAAAACAATGTTTTTATACTTCACGTTTAACGGTGTAGTTAGCTCGTTCGATATTTGCAGGAACGGGGGATGATAAGTACAAGTGAGATGAATAAAGGAAGAAAGTGAAAGGTAGAGAGGCGAGAGAGGATGGATAGGTGAAAACAGGAGGGTGGTGATGAGAGTAGAAACAGTGCGGGAAAATAATACGAGACGGTTGAAAAGGGGTAGGAGAAAGAAGCGTTCGACGAGGCAAAAACTAAAGCCAGAGTGAGAGAGGGAGAGAAAGGTGTACAGAGAGTGTGCGAGAGAGACATATATATATATATATATATATATATATATATATATATATATATGTAGAAAGAGAGAGAAACAAAAAGGGAAAAGACATCGAACGCATGCCAAAGCCCGAGGGAGATGGCATGGGATGGAATAAAAAAGGTATGCCGGATATTCAGTAATAGAGAAAGAAAGAGAGGGTAAAAAGCGAGAGGGAGAGAGAGGGAGAGAGAGAGAGAGAGAGAGAATGAGCTCTACCCGGGATCCGGGGACGGTCAGACTCTTTTGCTGAGGGTTCTCCTCACGGTAGATTTTTACCCGTTGGCACCCCTCAAGGGAAAAGCTTGAGCGATACTCGACTAAGGGGACTAAAGGGACTAAAAGCCAACGTCGGTATATATATATCACTGTACCTACAGCTCGGTACTGCCGCACTTCGCTTTCCACACTCGCTGACTCTCCCATTGCCATATATATATTCTTCTTCAAGCGAATTCAAATGCCGCAGAAGGTGCACGCTGTTACCTCATTCTCGGCGAGAGTAGAATGGAGCATGTCTTTACGTCCTACTTCTCTATATACATATATTCTGACCACTCGCAAATAAAAGGGCCTATCTCATAAAATTTCACGTATTCAATCGCGTTACATACGTCTTTCTGTCTTTAATGCTTTATACATCTATAGGTTCGTTCAGTTGGATCGAACCATCTAGACACCTCTGGGATTTACTCGTTTTTCGTCGATTCCACTATCGTCAAAAATTCATGGACCTGACCTGACACAATTATTTTCTAGAAAATTTCTCATACTTTAATATAACCGTTACTATAATTAAGAATAATCATTATTCTCTAAGTTTTTGTTGTTATTTTAATGAATTATTGAGAAGCATTTTATTGAGGTAGGATTAGTTTGTTCTTTGGTGATGTTCCAGTCGTTTGTGCTTTTAAGTACAAACGACTGGACCTCTTCTGTTATAACCGGTATAACTGTCCTCCAACTCATTTTAATGGTGATTCGCGCACTCCTGGGCCAAGGTGCCTCGTTGATACACCGCCCGTGCCTGGCGCAGTTCCCAATTGGCGAAATCCCTGGACTAGGCCGGCTCTCGGGGATTCGTAATTGAGCGACGATAGAACGATTTTTTTTTGTTTTTTAATGAAGACACTCCACTCACGCTCGTTCACCCTCTCTCTCTCTCTCCCTCACTTGCTCCCTGCTCTCCATCGGATACCATTATCCGATGAACACTGCAGTCCGATCATCATCCACTTTATTCGATCGCCATAAAGCTCAATGAAAAATAGATTATTGAAACGACTCCAAATTCTTGTTATCTCCTCGCTCTCGAGGGCTCAGAAATGAATCGGATTAAAACGATTCGAGTCGCGTAACACCTCTATCGAGTCGAAGAACATTTTTGCCCAAACGATCGAACTCATCTCGAGATAGACGAAGAAATATTTCCCTCTCCCTACCATTGGCTTCGCAAGACCTAAATTTAATATTCATCTTTCCCCAATCGCTTAGTCTTCATTAGCTTCGATCGTTTTCACGTCATGCGATTAAAAGCTTTTTAATTAAAAAAATTAAAATAAAGATCTTTGGAATGAAAAAGAAAAGTTGATTAGGGGGATACGAATTAAGGATTCACTTTTGTAATTAACAAGCTATTATGATAATAATAATAATACTAATAATAATAATAATAATAATAATATGTATTATCATTAATTTTATTATTATTATCAAACCTCATCCATTGGAAAGTAACCCACGCTCGTTCTTTGATACGACAACTATAGAACCGTAAGTTCCAATCCGTTCTTCGCAATTCGGTGTGTGTGAACGAATTACACACGTACGTCGCATACCAAGGACGAGTGTGATAAACAGATAGATCGAGTAAAGAGCAAAACGCAGGCCGGGAAATCGTCGAGAGAGATAATTTCCTCTCGAATGTGTATTCCTACCACTAAAGCTCACTACAAGGTAGGTAAATGGAGAAACTCCTTGCAGCGAGTATATTATGTACACTCAACACATCGACGTATATGGAGCGTTCCGTCTCAACTTGACCATCACCGAGACCTTGGGCTTTTTATTTCTCCAATCGGAATGTCGTCCTAACTAATAAAAAACGAGTCGGAGAGAAATGCGCAGGCCCAGTTTTTCGAGAAATACACATTCTCGTTGTAAATTTTGCAGAAATTTAAGATTGTACATTTTTTATGAAAAAAAAAAACATTATTCTAGTCTTTCAAACAAATTGCGGGCCGGTTCTATTTTCGACGCTACCGATAACAATTTTTCAATTTTTCGAAATTTTCATTACAAATTTTCGATATTTAAATATTTTTCACTGGTGGTTCTCGTTACCTTTTTTTGACGACGTGCAACGTGGTTGTTGGGAAATAATAAAAAATGATGTCGTCGAGACAAGGTCGAGTTAAAGCGAACATGCCCATATAATATTCTCTTATATATATAAGGATATACATGCAAATATATATATGTACATATTTGTACGGGGATGAGACGGTGAACATGGAATGGGTTCCTGTTCCGTGTACGTTACGTAAGTGGTCTAACGAAGACAGGGGCAGCCGTTAATGAGTGGCACACGAGGCGCAGGGAAACGCCGCGACGAGCCCTTCGGGACCTCCTTCTGTCGCTTCTCCCCTGCCCCTACCTCTCGCTCCTCGTATTTTCATGCTTAATTGCTATTTGTGCTCCGTCATCGTGCTCGGGGCGTTGTTGAACGAGTGAAGACGAGATACCAGACAGATAGAGAGAGAGCGAGAGAGAAAGGTAGAGTGTAGATAAGAGTCTGGGCCCGTGTGTGTGAGCAGGGTGCCATGAAGGAGAACTGCATGAGGAGTAAATGTGTACGTACATACAGAGTTTGGATCGTAAAAAACTTTGAGGTTAGAGGCACTAAAATGGAGACGCGAGTTATAAATTAAACATAATGTAATCTGGCATTGATTCGCCTCCTACGTAAAAATGTCTTCATTATATTATAGTAAATCATTAGATGATTTATTTCTGGATATATTTTGGAAGGTATGTTTTTATTGATAAACAATTACATTGTCGTTTCGGTGAAATTGAAAAATAGTCACGAAAATATTTTGTTTGCTTTTCGTAAATTGATGAGGATGCCACGGATAGAGGGCCTGTTGAAAAAAAACAACCCTCTATCTACCTATACAATTTTATATGTGCCTACGTTCTATAATTCTATAAAATCTCAGACCCTCTTGCTGGCTCCCCTTCTGTTTTTATCTCTTTCACTTGTTCGGCTATGTCAACTACACGAGTCGTTGAAAGCTCTGAAGCATCGAACAGCGAATTCCAGGGGGATGTTCACCCGTCACTTAAGCCCTAAGATGCTGCTGGGCTTATCTTCATAGTAACAGAAAAAAACGATGACATGTATGGAGCATTCTATGACAGGTCTATCCAAGTCTAATCACGATGTGCTATATTTAATAGCTGGTTATTTCAATATTGTTGAGGGCTGACCAATAAACGCCATATCTACTTGGCGGCATTTCATAATTTCCAAAGTCTGACCATGATATTTCATATCTACTAAGAATGATTTACTTATATGTGATTAATGTCTAACACCTGTGTACCATATCTATCATTTTTAAAATAAATTTATCAAAGTTTAACCATGATTTACCATATTTATTAGAAATATCTTTATATTCTGAAAGTTTGACCATAACATGGTATTTCTACTAGGTGATATTTCTTTATACGAAAATAATCCTGAAAAGCCCGATTAAGTATGGAGAACAAGTCATATTGGTCACGTCTAGGAAGGCTAGATATTACTGTTTGTGTGTATGTCCACGGGGAATTGCGATGGATAGCGATAGTGGCCAGATAGGAAGCGTCGAGAAGTGAGTACGGCCAGTGAGAAACACTTCTCCGTTCTCTCGAGAGCTTTAAATTAATTTGTCTCTACAGTTCGAGTTCCACACCTATGCGTACGGTATATGCTCGTAGTACGTACATATATGTCGAGGCGTAGCGCGAGACTGTTGAGACCACTCTCGAGCACTCTGGGAACACATTCTTGTCTTCACCCCTTAATATCCAACTCTGTATAGAATTTCGAAGCTCGGGCCAAAGATAAAATCGATTTATTCGTTTTAAAGATATCGGATGGGGATTTGAAAAATGGGATTTGAAAAATGAACAATAATTTTGAAGTCCGTCAAATATATTTTATACGAATTCAGTTACAACTTGTTTTTTAATTCGAACACGATTGTATTAATTCAAATCATTTTATGCTCGTATTAAAATGTTGAAAGTTGTTTTATTCGTTAGGCTTTTCTTAATTGTTTGGCTTTTTCGCATCATTTTTACAATAATTATATTCGATTGAAAAATAAAATTTTATCTGGTATATATTTCTTAATTGATTGTTTTTTTCTTAAGTTTAAATATTTATGTCGATACAAGAACAATATTATGAGCTTTCACGTCTTTTCCAAACCGAGGGTTGCAATTTTTGGAAGTACTGCATAAATATTCCTGTTTACGAAAATTTGATATGGAACGAAAGAGCTACGCAACGATCGTTGTTAGTTCTCGCTTTCTCTGTCTCTTTCACGTGCGCTTTTCATCTTTGTCTCTGAAATATTTAACGAGAACGAAAATGTGGATTCGGGTAGATCGTTTCGTCGAGAGCTTTCGCCGATACACGGAGCTTTTTTCACTACATCTCTATCCACACATACCATACTGTTGGATAAAAGCTGTGGCGTCGGAAATATCTCGTCACACAGGGAATAATAAAATAATGTTTTTTTATCTTTTTTTTTTACAAAAAGTTTACGGATGGTAAAACTAGTTCGTAGTAATGGAATACCAGTGAAACGCGAGAGAAAGAGAGACTCGTGCGTCGAAAGTTTTTAGCGAGTTGGCGCTGTCCGTGACAAAACGAGAAAGAAGCCAACGAAAAAAGGGGAAAAAATGAAAAAAAAACGCGCGTGATATACGTGTACACATTGAGTAACGTACCATCAAATTCAGGGTTGTCTGACGATCTGAGAGGGTTGACGGAAAACTTTTCAACGTGGTGGGAATTCACGCTTGTAAAAATATACGCGCCACTTTCTTTTTTTTGTGTTTTGTTTTTGTATACATGTGTATATTCAATAAATCTCGTGAGATCGGTTTCGCGCCGAAGCCACGTTGATGGAAGGAGGTTGGAAAAAAATCTCGCGTGGTTCCGGCCGCTTACCCTGGGGGCATGTGCACCCCCGCCCATTCCTCTACCGGGACATTTTTTCTACCACGGTCGAGGACGAATGAGATAAGGCACGAAGTCGTTAATTTATCCGAAAGCCGGGCTGGGGCGATGGCTGGGAGTCGGGGCTGGTCCACTGACCCGATAAAACTGTCATCTCCATCCTTCTCTTGGAATCCCGAAGCCAAATTTTTTTGTTTCCACCCTTTCCGATTTTTCGAACGAGGTAACAACGTATGGGTTTCCGGTTGGGAATTTCTGGACACTTGCCTGGGGAGAATTTTATCAAATACATATATTCAGCAACAAGTTGATTCCGTTGAGTTCGATACAGTCCAATATGGTGGTACGAAATACGAAGGAGAATATTCGTGACAACTTCGTAGATTGAAAATGAAAAAGCAATTATTGAACTGTCGAAAAATAGTAAATGAAAAATTGTCACTGTAACGGTTAACAGATTTGATGCGACGACGGGATCGCCGTTGCTCGAATAGAAAAACATTTTCAATCACTTCATAAAAAACAAATGCATGTTTTTTTCTGGGTAATGATTTTTTGTTCAACTATGTTTTTTTCAAAGACGATTATAATTTTCATATTTGTACAATAATTTTGTAAACAAATGTTGTACTACGGCAATTTTGTCAAAAATACCTAACTGCAACATGTATTTTTTCGTGATATTATTTTTTTGTAATTATTTGTTCGAAGAACGTTATATTATTTACATTTGTATAATACTTTTCCTCAAAGACTTAGTCATGAAAATTGTTCGACGAGAAGATTTTTTTCGAAAAAGAAAGAGTGATGTGTGTATATACGAGCCTCTTTTTTACGAACGTGACAGTAATGAGAAAAATTGTGTATAGCAGATTTCCGTCGGCACAGTTGTTGTTGCCGACTCCACGAAAACTTTTTCCTCTTCAAAGTGCCAAGAAAGGAACCACGGTACATGGCAAACATGTACGTAGGATATGAAGGATTCTCTAGAAATTCAGCTACTTTTTTTACATCTACCTTAGACATTTTTGAAACTCTGCCAGCTTGTCGTACTAGTTGGAAAGACTTTCCGTGAATTATTTCGTTTTTTTAGTTCGTTTCTTCAATGAAATTCTTGCCATAAATCTGTCAGTTTTATAAATACCACTTTTCACCAACAAATATTTATCTTTTCTCTAACTCGGCAAAAACATTGGTAATTATGAAATTTTATAAATTTTCATACAACGATTGAAAACTCATGACCTTGGGTTAATTTTGAAATATTGTTATTAAATAATATGCAAAAATGATCAGTAAAACAACTGTATAAAAAAACTAGTAAATAAATTACGTAAAAAAGATGCAAATTGAACCCTGTGTCTTTGTTACTTATTACCTACATTGTTCCAACGTAAATTTCGTTTATTCGTAAAGTATAACCCTTAGAAAAAACAAATATCTGGAAACCTACTCCCTCGTGATGTAAAATTGCTCTATAGGTCAAAATATCGAAAAAACAATATCCCAATTTGCCAAATAACCCTATTTCACTCACGTTTATTTAGACTTTTATTCAAACAATATTGTCAATAACAGACAAACTACATGAAACATTTTAGGTTGGCCTATTTCAACATCGTCCTGCAAGAGACAAAACTTATCAGAACGGGGTTTATGCAACTTGTACTTTATCTCTCGACGATTCTGACAGATAATACGCGAGGACGATAATGCTATTATTACTGCTGATGCCACCGTGGCTAAATCCGTATCACTGCGGATATTGGATGCTATCGTCTAGTAAAGAAGAGTACCTACACCACAAGAAAGCAAGAGAACGGGAGAGAGAGAGAGAAAGAGAATGGATTTTCTTCTTGTTTCGGAGGGAATAGACAAAATGTGAGAAATGTATGACTGCGAGAATACTTGCTGGCTCTGTGGACGGAAATGTTAAACTGAACTGAATCTTCTATCTCAAGAATTTGTATTACTATAAGTATATATATATATATATATATTCACATGAACGCTAGGAATTCTCAATTCTCGCTGAGCTGTAGAACACGAGAGAGGGCTTACCCTTTTAACGAGAGAGCAAGACAGAGTAGAGCAGGAGACGAGGGAAGTGAGTGAACAAGAGACGAACTCCCAAGGGTTGCATGTGTCTCACGAGAATGACACCGCCACTTTAATCCGCACGGAAACCCTTTCCGGAAAATTACACGTTCTGACGCTCGCTTTAAATCGCATATATATTGCAATTCTAGGCACTGTCGACTACCGACAGCGAGAGACAGAGATAAGGTAGGGAGTCTCGGTTAATATAAAAATTAATATCGTTACAGTTGATGAAGTCGAAGGTGTTAATAAATTCTTGGGAACAAATTGAAACACTTGATTATTTTTTTCATATTTAAACCATTCTGTTATAATTCAACAGCGGTTTTAAGCATTTCCAAATTTGAATGAAAATGGATGCATGTAATTTCGTCGTATGGAAATTATGATCTTCTTTTTTTACGGACGTTCTCGAGGAACCTCCACGGTCATCCCCTCTGTCCATGTGCAGGACCAGTCGCATGATGATTACAAGCCGGCATGGAACTCCGCGAAATAAATTCAACGAAGCTTCCAATTAGCACACCGGGGTCATGAAGATAGTGGGAAAAAGGGGAGAAAAGATAACGCTATAGATAGAGGAAAATGCGAGAGTTTGTTCGATAAATCCGAGTGAAAATCCAATTGCACGGTCGAAATCTACACAAAATTCGAGACACGGGGGTGTGCGCGCTCTCGTACACACATAGATAAATGCGCGAGTATTCTCACGAGTGGTCGATCCGGTGTGATATTCGAGACGGTGTTTGGATACCCGAGCTTCATTCTCCCTCTTCTCTTCACGTATTCCCATTCCGGCTTTTGGTCTCTCTCGCTCTCCGAATCGAATAGGAATATATATTGTTTGTAAAAAATGTTAAGCGAAAACAAAACTTGGCACACTTTTTATTTTAACAACGGTTTCTCTCCTAATCTTATCGCTTTTCAATCGTCCGGATCGGCAATTGATCAGAAATATTTTCTACATAGATATTATTAGAAAAACATATTTAAATTTTTTTTTTATTTTCTCTCATTTTTTAATGCAGTTATTTCATTTTCGAGGAGAACTTTTAATATCGCGTAGAAATTCGTAAGATAAATTGGGTTTGAATTTGTCGCTTTTTCAATTGCTATTTCGATAGTATTTTATGTATTTTAAATTCAATCGAGGTGGAATATTGTTCGGAAGCATGAAATTGATCTCGGAGAGCAGTGAGAAAATAAAATATCATTTTAACCTCGTTCTCTCGCTTCTACCTATCAATTTTTGTGGTACAGTATCTCGGTTCCGCGACCAGATGACGATAGGCTCGCGATTCGCCTCGAAAGGCTTAGCGGCTTTCGATATTGCCGTTCCAGCATTTAGCGTCATACACACGTCGGCTCTTGTTAGCCGCGAGGGCAGTTTACTGCTCGACCGTTTATTCCTCTACCCCCTTGACCCGGCTCTACTCCCCACTCGCGCCTTCTCTCTCTCTCTCTCTCTCTCTCTCTCGTTTTCTCTTTCCCAATCGCTCTCACAGAGCCTCCAGGAAGTGGAGCTTAATCGATCACCCTCTCTCGGCTATCACTCTCTCGCGCTGCAGCAGATTTTCTACGTCCCCCAGCGACCCTTCTCGAAACCTTCCACCTCCCCCAACCCACTCACGGTATACATCGTTACGGCGACAACAAACGAGGCGACCCGCCACCTCAATTTACTATACACGTTAAAAAAATAAAAATCTCCCCGAGATAAGTAAAAATCATTTTGAAAAAATAATACAACTTTGTAAGCACCAGAGTCGCGAAATATAATTACTTTGTTTATTCTGATTAATTGTTCAAATTATTTTTCTTCATTGTTTATTCATTACTAATTTATAACACGTCGTTGATTATTTATTTTTTTATTAATTAATCCATTCTTAACGAACTATTTTGATAAATTAACTAATTAAATATGTCTTTAATTTGATTAATTATTTATTAATTATTTAATATTATTTGATTTATCGTTTGTTCATTCTTTTTTCTTCTAGTACACTTTTATTTGAATTTATTCAAGTGTCGTGTAATAATTTCGTTGGTACGATCTTGCGAATATTGCTCATTTAAGCAACAATTGCATTCTGTTTCTGGGTCAGCCTATATGGAAAGCAAGCGAGTATATATATACGACGTATATCCCCAACAGAGTATCTTCGTATCCGCAAAGCAGGGTCGAACGTCGTTTGTGTAACAGAGTGGCGTGTGAGAAGAGTCCCTATACCCTCCGCTAGCCCCTTTGATAGTCTATGCTAATGCAGAAATGTTGCCGCAATGCAACGACATCGGCCGAGGGTAGGTATTCCGCACGAGCCACATTGGCTTGCGGCACAGTTGGTGGCATCGATACAGTCGTACCAGCCAGCTTGGTAGCGGTTTCGCGTGTATAATCAGACGGTAGACCCCCTAAGGTCCATATCAAACCTTCTAGTTTCTCACTTCGCCTTCGAGAAACGTGACGAGAGATGCCACTGTGCTTTCTCTCTCTCTCTCTCTCTCTTTCTGTCTCCTAATGGACCAGAGGGAGGGATGTGCTTCTTGTATTTTTGCTAGCCCGAGAAATCGTAAAAATTGTCCACTTTTTTTCTAACAAATTTGATAGTTAAAAATAATCGTCTTATTTTTGCCATAACGAACAATCGTTAAACCTCTTAATTTTTCCGGTTTCGGTAAAGAAAATTAGATTTTGTATGGTTGCTGAATGAAAAAAGGTAGAGATTTACTCATAGATATATTATTTACAATATAAAACATATAATTTTGAGATTTTTAAATTTATTATAAGAAACAAATAATTTGTAACGAATACTCGATAATAGCGCACTGATAATTAAACGCTTTAACGAATGAGGGGAAGGTAATGATACTTTTTATTTTGTGAGAGCAAACAACGAGGGCCCTCGTGAAATCGACGCTAAAATAGATAAAGCGAGGGAGGCGCGAATCCAGGTGGCTAGAGTAAAGTCGTAGCAAAACGCCGATAAAAGGAGCTTCGCGTAGTAGATACTGCGTTAGCTCTGTTTGTTCGTGGTCGACTCCTAGACCAAAGGGAAAGAGAGAGAGAGAGAGAGAAGGAGAGAAGAGGGAGATAAAAGTTGACGAGCGGCTTGACGATGCTTTATACGTGGATAGCAGAACAAAGGAGAGCTGAGTGGTCTTCTGTTGTACAGAACAAAACGACCAAACGGGCTTTTTGTCGTCCGTTGAAAAGAACAAGCCCGGAAAACTAATTATTTCCATTGTTTCGCACTAATTGCTGTTGATATTGGCACGTTCTAATGAAAATCCTCTAAATTAAACGAGAGAAATGATACTTGTGAAGAAAAAACAGTCTCAGAGTGTACGAGTATATAAATTTATACAATTCTATCCGGACCTCGTATGGAAGAAACACTTTGATCTTAGAGACGACGGAAATCAAGCCCTAATGATTTTTTTCGTAAATTTAATCAGAAATTCGAAGGTACCTTTACAAATTGTTCGTAAAAAAATCTGATAAAACAAGATTCATTTTTCAGTCATTTCAACGGCTGTTTTCGCCTTGGCCAAGGTATCAGAGGGCAGTTTTTTCCGCAATATTAACACGATCGCAACGTTATAAATAATAGGCAAAACCTAATTGTTTTTTTTCTTAATTAACTAATTGCGTGTATTAGACACGCAATTACTTTCTGGCCAGTCCGATAAATACATACATAAACTTTCGAATAGGCGAGGGTCAATTCATCTATTTTCCTATAAAATAAAATAGTTGACCCTGGTAACAAATAAATAGATAGGTTCCTCGAATAGACGAACATGGTCACCTTTTTTTTGCAAAAGATGAAAGCGATCCGACCTTAATAAATGTCAATGGACCTTAAATAATTTCTGATCACCATTCATGACCAGTTTTGTTTCGTTCGCATTGGTAATCTTTTTTTCTGCAACGAATACGGTATAAATGCAGTCCGATGAAGCGCAATCACATCTCCATTTTATCAGCCCCCTCCCCCTCTCCCCTTCTTGTCGTTTGACGCACGATAGTCATACCGTATAGGGTGCACTCATGTTCATATATTCTGACTACTGTGTGCTGTTCAGTCGAGCTTTTCGCGGCAGCTGGCGCGATGTGCTCACCCCCTCCCTCTCTCTCTCTCTCTCTCGCTCTCTCTCTCCCTCTCTCGCGTTGAATTATTCGTCCGTCAGCGGAAGACTGACAAAAAAAATCAACATCCTCTCAAGGGAGGAATGCAAATAATACTATGAAACGTCCGCTAGTAGGGAATGAGAGAGAGAGAGAGAGAGAGAGAGAAAGAACGTATGCATGGAGTTGAAACAAAAATGGAATAAATGCGCCTGATGCAGCTGGTGGCGTCAGCAGTATCGCACGGTGAACTGTGACAACACGCGGACTTGTTACACTGATGTTGGACATCCGTGCGCATCATCCCATTCTCGTAATCCATTATTCATTGTTTATGTATATAAATATATATATATATATGTATATACGCATACGTATACATGTATTTTGGCTGCTGTCGTAAATTCGTCAACCGCAGTGTTGCACAGTATTAAAAATGAATAATCAAATGAAAAACACGTCATCGTATCGTGGTCGAGGAAATTGACCCGTCCAATCGATATCGCCTACTTAATATACCGCCGTATTTTAAAAGGTATACGAATATACGTGCGAATGTGAAAAATTATGAGCTTATGTAACGGGAGATAAACACATTATAATACGATAAAGGACTAGAGCTTTGAATTCATTTATATTCATTGACACGAGTATATGATATCGGATTGATGCGCAACTGATGAAAGAAATAATTTTAATTCAAATTTGAATAATTTTTCAGCGTCTTTTCCAAACGTTCCCACAACTTTTATTATAATTTTGCGTTTTTTTTTACAGAGAAACCTCTACGAGTGAGTAATTCTCACGAGGAAACAGAAAGCTCGTCATATTCAAATGTGCAGATTTGTTTTCTCTTTGATTACATTTGCACTTATTTTTGATTTATTCTGCAGAAAATCTAAGATCCGATAATATTCAATATTTTGTTTCAATCGATCAGTTTGAGCGATTATTGCTGCGAATTCAATAAAACACTTTTTTAAAAAACGTCATTCTATGAATCATTCTTGAAATTTCAATGTTAGTAAAACGAGACTATATCGCGTAATGAAAATGAAAATCACAATTAAAATATAAATTAATGTAATGAAACATCAGCAGTCATATTTTATCGATCAACCAATGTCTATAAATATCATCCCCTTCCAAAAGTAGCGTTTAATCTCCCCCAAAAGTTTCCACTCGCGAACTTCAAACTGTCCTTGATACGCGAGGACCTTTATCAAAAGACAAGTTTCTCTCTCTCTCTCTCTCTCGCTTGCGTTCGAGGATATGAGAGTAATACGTCGAAATACGGAAACTGATGCGAGCCGTTTGTCGAAGAGATCGGAAAAACGTCTCTCGGGGGAAAGGTTGTCGAGAATCAAGACTCTCCGTCTTTCTCGCGGGCACATTTTTCCCTTGGCCCTTCGGGCGATCGTTTCCCCTATTTTCATTGCCGAACGTTTCCTACCCATCTTCATCGCCCCCTCCCCACCCCCACCCTATATTCATCGCCTTCACCACAGCTTTTTTTATTTCTCACTCCCTCACTGCTAAAAGCTTCGGGTTCTCTCTCTCCCTCTCCTTACTCCGTACGCCCGTGATACTGACCTGCAAAATTGAGATAGGAAACCGTTTTGGTCACGCCATTTCGCGAAACGCCTCCTCTTTTGCTGTGGCTACGTATTTCCTTTCCGTGTTCTGTCATGTGCACCCTTTCCTCAAGCTTCCGCCTCGATATGTTACGCAATGTAGCCGTATATATATATATATATAAGAGAAGGGGTGCATATCCCTGCAACCCCCTGCCCCAACCCTCTACCCCATATCCGTTTCCTGTCTGATACACGTATAAAAGGATAGAGGGATAAGACTGCAGGGATGAAACCCTAATACAAAAAAAAAAAATTTTTGTTTATTCGTAAAAGAAAATTTCAAGGAAATCGAACTCTGACGGCTCGTGTCAAATAAAAAACCTGTGATTTTTTCTTCATTGTACTCTTTTTTACTGTCTATTGAATTTGCAAACTAACAGCCCACCGAATCTCCATCGATAGTTTATTTTCTTTTTATTTACCCCACGATACAGAAACTCGACTTTTTTCGGTATAAAAGCCAAACTTCGAGTAAAAAGGAGCACAAGGATGTTATTCTTAATACAAATCGATGTAACGGCAGCAGCTGATTCCATACCCCAAAACCGCGAACTCGGCTAAGCAGAGAGCGAGCTTGAGATATTTCCTTTCTTTTCGTATTTTCTCGAGCGTTGGGTACGTCGGCATATTTTGTTTCTCCTTCGTTCCATCGTTCTGG
This sequence comes from Netelia inedita, assembly GCA_964017225.1. Taxonomy (NCBI): domain Eukaryota; kingdom Metazoa; phylum Arthropoda; class Insecta; order Hymenoptera; family Ichneumonidae; genus Netelia; species Netelia inedita. Next base: position 29,203,135 of record OZ024920.1, on the reverse strand, counting down.
ATGTGCATGAGAAAATACGCGCAATAAAGGTGGGTAAAAGGGGAACGAAAAATCAAAATTGAACGAGACGCTCGAGACGAGGCTTGCATAGCTCACCGAATAACCGCACAAAGAATACGCTAACTTCTCGATTCTTTTGATAAATTCGAGATGGCGCACTTCCCTTGGAGAGAAAAATGAATTCTTTTATTTCAAATACGTTTTATTTAGGGAATAAAATCATCTTTTATTCGGATGAAACGTCGATAACAATTTTATCCGATAGCGTTCAATATCTCTTTGACTTGGAAATTTAGTGTCTTTCCCATGAAAACGATGATTATTTTATTTTGCGATAAATCAATTATCGATTATCGATTATCGATCAATAGTTCATCATCTTTAGCGTTCATTGCAATTTCAGTCACGGACCCAGGTATTACAAACAAACAATCTCAAATTTCAGTGTGCGTTGACATCGCGTTTTTTATTTATTTAATTAATTTAATCGGAGACGAAAATGTTAATTGAGTTCCATGGCGTCGAAACGATATAACAGAAATTGGTCGCAATATCGTACAAATGTTCCTAGGCAATTTTCATTCCAACGAGCAAGCAGGTGCGAGAGTAATGATTTCGGGTAGTCGCGCTTGGAAAGTGACGAGAGAACGATTATTATACTGGACCGACATAAAATACGTATACAAATATATATCTCGACACCAAATCTATACATACAAATATATGTATATATTTGCATTTTGTAGTGTAATAAATCTATATATGGTGACATTAATGCAGTCTGCTCTAAACTTATATAAATTGTTATATATGTATATATATAAATATATTATATCGTACGTCATTTGGTGGTGACGGACGGGAATGGGAATATTTTACTACTGTCGCTGGGCGAAACTCGAAGTTCCCGCTCTCGTAACGCCTACCCTCGATCATTAAACACTCCGAATAGCGGACCCTTTTCTCTCTCTCTCTCTCGGTGTCTCGTTTCCCATTTTGTCTCACCCCCAGGGTCGTAAACAACGATCTGCAAATGGAAGAGGGATGCTGCAGTACGTTTTCCGAAAGTAACATTATGCACATAGCTCGGTAGATGCAAGCACTACGGGCATGTAACAGTGGCAGTAGGATTGAGTCAATATAGTTTAGCGTGACCTATGCGTAAAGCGCATTCACGATTGCCAATCGTAAAACGCAGCTTAACGCACACGTAAATGCACACCTATGGCTTCATTCTACTTCCGGTGTTTGTCCGCTTATCATTTATCTTTTTTTCATGATTTTATTCGAGCTTGTTTGAACTTTTTGAAATCTTGCATTCGATTTAAATTAAATTTCGTGATGCGAGAGATTACGAAAAGCTTTGCGTGTAAAGGTGACGATAATAGTAAAGTACGAATGTTAATTGCAGCCATTTTCTAGCTTTTCAATTATTTTAGTCGACGTCGAACTATTAACAAAAAAAGATTATTACGTTCTTCCTTTAGAAGACGGAAACTTTTATTTCTTTTTGCACGTATAGGTTCGCAGGAAGTACAGAACAAATCTTTAAATTGGCTTTACGTTCTATCCCCACGTGATGTTTCGCGATTTTTTTTCTGCTCGCTTTGTCCTACACTGTGTTCTTTTCGTTTTTTTTCTCTTTTTATCATCGTTTTCGATCTCTTCAGCCCTGCGCGAGCCGGTTACTCTTCTTTCTACGGCGTTCCCCTTGTTCGACCGAGGAACGAGGCTCGAGGACGAAAAATCACCCTTCGGAAGCGATGCGAGCACGGAAGGAAGCCGAAAGTGGAAGAAAAAAATGTATAGAAAAAAAACGAGAATAAAAAAAAGTCTGAACGTTGCCTAGTAGCAAGTTTATTGGCTCGGGAAAGCCCCCAGGCTCTCTTTCCGTTCGCTCACTTTCCTCATACGGTGTATAAATGTCGAAAGAGCTACGCGCATTGCCCTATTTCGATTTTTACGACACGCGAAAAAGCGATAACGTAATGACAGTAAACTTGGTCGAAACGTACACCTGTCTATTTATTTTTATTAACAATTTGTTCTTTCGACATTCGTCTTTTTCTATGTTAAAAACTAACTCCCTTATCTTATATTTTTGGTGTTGAAAAAAGTTCTAAAACCGTCAGAATGCGAAATGAAAAGAGTGTATGTAAAAAGAAATGAAAAAATCAAGGAGTTTTTAATCAATTATATAAAATATGTAAAAATAAACATTCTTATTTCAAAGTTCGAACGATCAACCTTTCATCGACGTATTTTTTAACCATTGATTACCGATTTAATATAGCGATCAAACATTGAAATTAGTCGATGACCAAAGGAGTAACGGACAAACTTGGGGTGTACCTATCGACCACAACCCTATATCTATTCACTCCTGCATGAAGAGTTCCTTTTAAGCTATCAATAGAATCAGAAGCGATTACAATTTCTAATGGGGTAAACACCGATGGGTCGCAAGTTCTTCCGAGCGAAACGCAGGATGCTCGCAAACCTCCCTTCCCTTTTCCTGTGCCCTCAGTAAAAAGGTCAACAAAAAAAAGAGAAAGAAGTGGTAGGGTGAAGAGGCAGAAACGAAATTTACACGGGAGGATCGAGAGAGTGGCTGCGCGGAAGAGGGCTTTCATCGAAGGGTCGCAGACCCAACGGGGTGGAAGGGGAAAGGGCAACGACTTCCGGACGATTCGCATTTGGCCGATAGAGCGTACGCGAAAGTTGGGCCAATTGAATATTCTACGAGGGTCGAGAGTGAGGGCCGAGTAGGTACAGTTGCGATTGGTCGGCTCACACTCTCTCCTCTGACAGACCAGTCTCGATCTACCCAACTTATACATATAATATATATGTATATGTGTGTTTGTATACGTATATATATATATATATGTGTGTGTGTGTGTTATTTGCATATCGAGATTTCGATCACGAAGATATATCGGGTCGTTGACGCTGGGGGCTTTGCAGAAAAGTCGAGAATCTTGAAAAATTGTCGAAAGCGTTCCAGTTTGGAATTTTAGAAAATATATTTATTTACCTTGCGATCAATTCCGATGATTAAAACCGGTTAATGGAAAATTTAATTAAAATTAGTGTTAGTTATTTTACCAACGACAAAAAAGATTCTCGACAAATTTGAAAACAAATCTTCCAAATTATAGAGGGCTAGGAGTTCTTTAATTAGCATTTTCCGAAGGATTTTTATTTTATTTCTAATTACAGAATTGGTTAGAATTATTCTTAAATTCTTGTTTAAATTCATTCTTGTCCGTTTAAAGCCGTTTGGTGAACTCTTCTTAAAAAAACTCCTCTCTCTCTCTCTCTCGCTCTCTTTCTCTCACCCAAAATGAGAATCGCCTATCTCCTACGACGGATCTGATACATGAAATGCTCGAAGTGTTCCCAGGATGGTACTTGATTTTCAAAAATGTTCCGGTGCGAGTAAAGAATGGAGACTGAGATTGAAGCGCCGGCAGAAATATTCAGAACGGAAAAAGAGAGAAAAAGAATAAAACGAAAGAAATACACCCTCATGAAAGACGGGACGAAGAGACAGGAGTTGGGTTTAGGGGATGATGGTGGTGGGAAGCGGGAAAGTAGGAGGGGGGGGGGGGGTTAAAGTACCGGGGAAAAAGCATTTTGAAACGGAGGGAGGAAGCTGCACAAGGAAAAAGAGGAGTGGATGCGTAGACTGGTGAATACAGCGAAACGATCGATCCTCAAACAGGGGGTTGTTACGCATCTCCCCGGAGGGGAGAGAGGGGTTTAAAAGCACGATGTAACTTTGCTCTCGCCCTATGCTACGAGCGAAGGATCTTTAGCTCAGTTGCGTTTCCTTCTGAGAATACGAGTGTCGATGAATAGCAAGAGGTGGTGCAATTAGCTTAAAGAACTCGTTGATTTCGATGTCCATAAGGTATAGGGGCTGTTTGATTAGCTCGACTTCAAGAGGTTGAAAGACGTTGAATTTTATTAGGGTCGCAATTAACTGCCATTCGACGTGGGTAAAATCATTTAAAAAATGAATTTCTATCTCAGATTCCAAGTTTTGTCTTGAAGGACAGGGGTGGAGGGAATGTCTTCTCTCGACCTAATAATTGTTTTGAAGAATATATACACATATATCTTCTATATGAAGATATCAACTCTAGAATAATAAACTCTTCAACTGTTTTAAGATAAGTTCGGAGTTCATAGTTTCCTATCTCTCATGGTTCTCTCGAGTCGCTTGTTCGCACGAATAACCTTGTTATTGGGATATTTTTAAATAATAATGAAACGATCCGGTGCGAACTATAACCGGTGGCTGATTAAAAATTTGTGAGAATATACGAAAGTTTCGTCCTCGAGTTTTCTCCTCGTTCGTCTGTCGTCGTTTCTTTTTCGTCTACGGCTTCTTCTCATTCTCGTTCTCTTTTTTCTTTTCGTCGGGTCGTTACGTATTTATATTGGATTAAGAGAACGGTAGCGTGGGTGATAGCGGGCTTCAGCTGGCTCTTAATACATTATCCGACGTGAACGAACGACGAAAAGACGGAAGGAGCGAGCACATAATAAATCGCTACAAATTTTCACGTGGCACCACGAGAGTTCATAGAACGTGAGAGGCGAATTCTGGACTGTGACTCGTTGAGTGTTTGCATCATTCGACAAATGGTCGATCAAGCGTATACGATAGAATAGATCGACTAGATCATATTACTACAAATGATTTTTTAAAGAAAATATTAATAATATTTCATTTGCTGGGTGATTTTGTATCGGTTGTTATGAAATTACAATTGACTCAATTCTCCCTAATTTTCAACAATAGATAATTTAAAAAACATCCCGATATAAATAAGGAATTTGATTGTGAAGAATCAATCGTCGTTAACCGATCGACGAACGATTTTTGAAAGACGATTTTCACCAAAGCCAAGGAATCAGCAGGCTTTAGGGAAGCATAGCACACACCACCTGTTATGAGTGGTGTCGGATCGCGATTTTCTCGCTTGGAAGTGGCCCTGACCTACGAGGGAAGAGACAGAGAGCAAGACCGAGAGAAAGAGACAAAGGTAGTGAGAGCAAAAGATAGGGAGGGTTGGTCGTTGGGGGATGAATGCGCGAGGATGAGGGAGGGAAGAGGGTGAGATCCCGGATCCCCATGGCAACCGACAACCCTCACCTGGCAAGGTATGAAGACAAGGAGTGAGATATATATATAGCGAGGAAGGGAGAGAGAGAGAGAAAGGGCAGAGACTCCGGCTGGAACACGACCTTCTGTATATATGCTCGTTGAGCCCTTGGCCTCCTCCCTTCTTCCTCGTCCCATCGATCCCAGGCGAAGACCGGAAATGCGTGAGCCTTGGCGCACGAAGTGAATGGAAACCCACCGTCGAGGACCATTCAGTCAAAGGATGCCGAGTCTCGCAAGAACCAACGTCATGCAACAACGAATTCCACCTACAAGTCGAAAAATTCTTTTAAACAGAATTTGCCTTCCCTTTTTTTGTAACTACCATGGCATTATTACAATTTATTTCTTTTTACTCTTTCACTTTTAGATATACCAGGAAATATTCCCATTCAACTATTTTTTATAAAATAATGTCCTCTAGTTATCAACTATTTTTCCTCGCAGTTTTTAACGCCCTTAATTTGCAAACTTTCCTTTTTATCAAACTATTATTTCATAATAATTTCATTCCGTTCCCGTTACCATCCGCACTTTGCATCCTCTTTATTTACCAAAACTGCATTATTCTTCAAAACCCCACCGAATATTTTCTCATTCCAACTTTGTGAGATCGTGTACCGACGGGAACAAGCGCGTGGATAAACAAAAGTAACCCGGGCTAAGAAATGGTTGTACGTAACTTTGCTCAAAAGTTAAATGGAGACCGTGACGTTGGAGACGTTTCTTTCACGGCCGTTGGCTGCTCGCGTCGCCTTCCTCGACTCTCTTCCTTTTTCTCTCCTTGACGCGTGCTTTGCTTCTTATTCCATACGCCGTTGCGAGCGAAAGATTATGACCTAGAAGGGCCTCTCCATATACCGTACAAGCTTTCAAGTAGGTAAGCCCTGTCATACTCAGACACACTTGCGAGCGAAAAGACACTTTCGTACACATGGACAATATCTATACACAACTATCTGTTTTTGTACATATCTATATATAATAGATAAATATGTTTGTGTATATACATATATTTATATGTATATATGAAGATATATACGTGTATGTCTACAATACAAGGGTAATTTCATACCTCGATGCAACAAGTGTGAGCGCAGTAGGTAAAGCCACACCGAGCCCTCGTATTTCGTACACGTACACATATATCGAGACTCTCGAGCCAGAAGGGCATAGAGTCTTTATGCAAGTACCGCATTATACGTCCTTCTGTTTGTAGGCAATCGTTATATACTAGCAAGGTGTACCTACCCCAAGAGCCTGCGAGTGATAACCAAGTGAAACACACACGTATACGTGCAGACCGCAAGATACGTTGGGTCTCCCGTTTATTTCATCGAGTGGCATAACCACTCGAATACTCGGCTGTAAGATATCGATGTGTTCGATAATAATCATAATTATTATTTTGGTCTTACGAACGTGTGAAACTTTCTCAGACTTCGGTCGACGGTAGTACGATACGGGTCGTTGGATTTAATTTCCTCCGCTTAATTAAAATGCGATTTATTACGTATGCATATTGTGAAAGACAGCCGTGAGTAACGGGGAATAGATAATATATTATCAATTTCTTTTTCGTAGGTATAAAAAAACGACGAGAGAATACTTTTGTTTAGTTTTTAAAATTATTTAATTTTATTAATGTTGCTGAAAACGATTAATGCCTTCGTTTTTAATTAGCAGTCAGAGAGTAAACTCTACAAATGGACAAAGTGAATAACAATTAGTTCGGTGTTGAAATTTTTTTCTCCCTGTACGCGGTAATTGCAATAATACGCAACATTTTCATTCGATTGCCACAAAATGTCGTTCGAGGTGGATATACTTCAAAAATTGAATTCACGCCCGAATTCACTTTTTCGCTTCGTTAAAGTGAGATTAATTTATCTCGCCGAATTTATACGATGATGCATACAGCAGGCGCGAGATAATCCGCCTGGGATTGGTATGGCTCGGCGTTGCCTATTTTTCCAAATGATAGGGGAGGGTCTCGTCGCCCTGGTCACACCTGTCGTTGCTCGTCTTTGCACACACCGCGCTTATAACTCTCCTGTACACGTGCCTATTTGCCATATAATATACAACGTAATATCGTCGTATCGAAAAAATGTGCGAAGTATTAAGGTGCCCAAAAAAATGGGTTCTTGCCAAAAATACAATTTTTTTCAGTTTGTGAAAATTAGCTACTAGTACTGATTATACTTTATAAATATTTTTATATATCAATGTATATATATTATAGATATCTATATATTATAGACAGCGTCTGTTTTGTTTTCAACTCTACAACAGCACTTCTCTCCAGTCACATTCCGCGGTTTTCGAGATTTCGTGAGTATTTTACGTCGTGGTCGTCGTGGTCGTCGTCGTCGTCGTGCCTTTGAATGCACAGGTTTCTATTTCGGTTAACGGACGAAGCGAAACTCGTCGCGTGCCTCCTAATCTTCTTATTCTCGAAAAATCGTCGCGGAGAACTGTACTCGTCTATATATATATATATATATATATATATATATGTATGTATACGTTCAAAGATTTACCTGTATATATATATCTGTACATACGTATAAATATAAATATATATTCGGTTATATGTATATGCAGGTATATAGTATACAGAATCGAGAAAATAATATCCCGGTACCGGGCAACTCCAGGGTTGGTACAGACTCAAGACACATAACTGTGCAGTATAACGCGAAGGGGCGAGAGGCGAGTGTCTCATCTATTCAGTTGCTCGGAAGGAGTCATCGAATTAACAATCGCGACGCTGTTTGTCTCCTTTTCGGCACTTATCCGGATCCGCCTGAAATTAACTTTATTCGTGAAACTAAAGTTCCTTCCTCTTCAACATTAATCCGTGGATAGTAGACGACAATATTACGTAGTAAAGTTCACTAACGTGAGTATTAAACAATATTTGTGAAATAATAAAAATAATATTATTTAATTAATCATTTTGTTTACTCAAATTAGTTTTATTTTCGTACATATTTGGGATCGATTCGTTAAATAATTGTCACGTGAATATTTTTTGTTCTGAATCAGTTTGTTTGCAATTTTATTTCTCGTTAAAAATTAAATTTGAATAAAATTTCACTATTTCCGCTATTTTCACACTACTTTCCGGTGGTTAAGTTGTTTCATCTACACGAGCAAGATTATAGGAAATTTGGTGCGATAAGTGGATTCAGTTAAAGTGGCGGTCGATTTTAATACTATTCGAATGGTCCCGCGAACGGATTTCGTGGGTATTACACACTTGTCGTAACTTCACACCGACCTTCGATCCTTGGTTGTTATCGCGAACGCCCTTCTGCCATTCTTCAATTTTTATAGAGGGTGCGAATAAGGTGGCTCGTAAGCTCTTTTTTACATCCCACTGTTATCATTCTTTTCCTCGTTTCGTTCTATACGATTGTTAGTATAAAATTCCAACACATCGTTATGATGGATATCCCAGCCATAAAAAAGAGATAGAACAAACATTGACATTTATTGTAATAAAATAAAATTTATAATTATAGAAATTAATTAAAATCAATTGGATTCGAAAGGTTTATCTTCGACGTTCAATCAAATTTATTTCATTCGAATAATATTTGTTCCACGTAAATAAATTCCCGCCAATGCGCTGCAAAAATCATCTTGAACTATAAATAAATATTCATGATGGGAGAGCGCTTCAAACGTTATATATATTTGGCAAATTACGTATTGAAAAATCGTCTATGCCGTTTTATTTTGCATATTTGTGTTTATACACATTCCATATGATTCAATTAATTGTATTCAAGCCGGATCCCGTTGTCGAGTTAATTTCCGTATTTTATCCATTTTTTTTATTACATTTCAAAAACTTTTCTGATCATCATTTGTCTGTGAACATTCGGTACAACCGCATTACAGCATCCACTTTCCGTTATTCGTACTTTCTTGTATGCGAATGAACGAGCCACGGCACATTTTTTCTACTCATTCTCTCTCTCTCTGTCTCTCTCTCCCTAGGAATGAATACGCTCAAATCTCTCCACCGAGTGTTTTTCGTAATCCTGTAAGAGAAAATCTCCTGATTACAGCCCGGCTACGTGCTCCATTTCATTCTATATTCTCCATTGAGAATGTTTCCAGGGTCCCAGCATGCTCGACTCAGAAAACTGAGGCCATGAGCTTTTTTTTCTTTAGGTCCCTGTAGTGCAACAAAGCTTTAGCTCGGATATCCCGAGCTTTCAGTCCGCGTATTACAACGCTGTGAATGTGTTTCAGACAGTGGTGAGGCTGAGGTCGCGCGACGACAGTAGTAACGGTACTCGTGCACCGGCGACCCGGCTAGTCTGACCCACAGTCGCCTTATCTACTTCATACGCTTGCCTGCATTTTTTTCAAAGAATTCGTATTGCTTATTTTTAACGATTGCAATTTTATTTCGTACCAAATAAAAAAAATATTCAGTCGATGATATAATCCATAATCTTTTTAAAAACAATGAACAAGAACATAATTTGCATTTATAATCGATTAGCAAATTAACATTTAGTTCTCGGTCATTTACACATTTTTGTAATTTCTTTTTAAACATCCTCTATTTATTTTCTTAACTCTCGAAAGATCATCAACCTCCCCCACGAAACGATTCGTATTTCTTAAACACCCCTGCGTACATATTTTCCCTCTTTCTCTGGCCAAACAAAAGACTCATGATGCCCTTGGCGAACCGATCTCTCTTTTTCTCTCTTGGAATGCGACAAATATTTTTATGACACCCTGACCTACTTATGGTGAGTCCAGCCAAGCGTTTTTCACGCTTTTCGACCACCACGTTTGTGTCCCTATCGAGATCGAGATTGATAGTTTCGTTGGGACACGCGAGACCTTTCATTACCAAAAACAAGTCGCTTGTTCTTAGGTATGGATCACGATAAAGATATTACAAAAGTGATATACATCCGAGGTTAAGCTGCTTAGAAAATACAAATGTCAATATTAGTATTGTTATTAGACAGAATAATTCAATAGTACCCTTTACGAGAAATAAAACCGCAACTGTTTTACCACTCGTCGATAATGAAGATTCTGCATGACGATGTAACTATAAATGTTAAATTGTTTCATATATCGAGTACGTCATTCTGCACGACAGTCGTAATTAGACGTGACTTAAGGGTGCTGACAATTTTCAACGATTCTCTCCGCCACTTTTCGGAATACTGTAGATACATCGTGTACAGGTACATATATGTATATATATACAGGGCGATTTTCCTAAGGTATAGCACCATTTATTCTGGGGTAGATGGGACCATTACAAACAAAAGTTGCAAATAAACATTAGGGATATTTTTTATAGTTTACGAGATATCAATTTTTAAAGTTTGTCCAATCAGATCGCGCCGAGAAGCGTTGGAGCCGCCCACTCTCCGCCCTAGCCGTAGATATAGCACAGTTTAGAGCGTTACATTTGGGATCGCAAAATTCAGAGCAGTCAATTATTATTATTTTATTACGCAGTCATTTTTATTTGGCGCGCTCGGCAAAATTCAGAGCAGTCAATGCCCGACAAATAAAAATGACTGCGGAATAAAATAATAATAATTGACTGCTCTGAATTTTGCAATCCCAAATGTAACGCCCTAAACTGTGCTATATCTACGGCTAGGACGGAGAGTGGGCGGCTCCAACGCTTCTCGGCGCGCTCTGATTCGATCAACTTTAAATATTCATATCTCGTAAACTATTAAAAATATCCCTAATGTTTATTTGCAACTTTTGTTTGTAATGGTCCCATCTACCCCAGAATAAACGGTGCTATACCTTAGGAAAATCGCCCTGTATATATAAGACGATTTCTGCATCGATCGCTCCGTTATTAATTTTCTACTCACCGTTTGACTTGTCTCGAATCCGGGGGAGGGGGTTCGTCTTTCGGATCTCGGGATATGGAAAGCTCTTGTAAGCGAACCACGAATATTTACCACCCTCCCCCGTTAGTTTCCTCAGTCAGCACTTCGCTCTCAAATCGTGCAATTAATCACGCGGCCTGGAAGTTTACACGCTATCGTGGGTGCGCTCTCTAGGCCAACTTATTGGCTGATACTCTCTTTCTATGTATACACGGGGAATTTCATACCAACGTGACCACCAAATTTATCATTTCAAAAAAATGATTTTTCTCCTCTTAAGAAGGAATCAATTTTTTATTTACATTACCGTCAGTTAGTTTACTTTCTTTTTACGTATAATATAAAAACGAATATGCCATGTTACACTGTCTAAACGGGGTTGTTATTAATGTCGTAATGGACACGATCGAAGATTAAATTTTTCTTTTAATACAGATATAAAAAAATAATAATCGTCGAGTTAATTATTCAGTTTTGCAGATAGAATTTTATTGAGACGAAAAAAAATTGTAATAGAATGGCCTATACATGTACGTATATAAGAGACCACCCCCCCTTGTGCATCGTTCGTCTTCCGTCACTGATGTGGCACTTCATTACTCGAACGCGATAGACTCTGTCCTGGATATAAGAGTCGATCCTTCCAGCGGTTATATAATATGGCGCGACGGGACTCCATTCAACCAGCAACGGGAGAACTCTCGGTGGCTCTCGTCAAATTCTTGCGAAGTACGAGGAACGGCAACGTAAGGTCACCAGTGATATCTGTCCATCCTTCTCCTTCCCCTTCTTCTTCTTCTTCTTCTTCTTCTTCTTCTTCTTCTTCTTCTTCCTCTTCTTCTTTTTTTGCTTTCCATGCACACGAGGCCTTGAATCTACGACACTCCCGGGATTCTCGTTATGAATTCGAGACAAAGTCGAGACTTGCAAACTGAAATTGGAGCGACGTAATCGCGAAATAGAAGATACATGCGAATATGTCGCGATTTTAACGTCGAGATTTTTTATCTTTGGGATCATAGGCAGTTACCAAATAATATCTTCGATCGATGTAGACTTTATTCGAGCTGAAAAAAAATTTGACAGTGTCAGATATACAAAAAAGTGGTTTGTGGGGTAAGAAGGGGATGGAATACGTCACTGTAGAAATATCACAGAATTTACACACAATATTGCAAAAGCCACGAATAACGTTTTTAGCTATTACATGCTTTTACAAAAATAAATTTCTGTCACTTTCTGTCTTCAAAGAAAATATTTAAAATCATAATATTTGTATCGCTTAAACTTCATTCGTGTTCGATCGTTCCGATAAAATTTCATCTCTATTCGTTATGTAAACTTCTCCGTTACCCCGTTTCCTTTATTCGTATCAATATTGTTGCAAGAAAATTTGCCATGGAACCAAATGAATATTTTCGTTGTGACAATATATTTGCCAACCTTCCTTGTCTGCTGTATATTTTGTGGAGGGAGAGTTTTGCTTTTCTGTTCTCTCTCTCTCTCTCTCCTCCTTTCTTTCGTAGCATAGGATCTCAAGATTCGAAAGAGTCGAGAGCCCCGAACGTGGAAACGTTCGATATTCATGCTCGAGTGCTCGATTACCAAAGAGCTGAAGGGGGCTCTTTCTTTTCTCTTCTCTTTTATTTTTCTGGACTCTTCTTCCCATACTTTTTATTCCACCTACCGCTATTCCGCCCTTCCACGATTTTCGCTCTCTCTCTCTCTCTCTCGTTGGTCCCGCAATGCAGCGATATTCCGTGTCCCTGGAAGGGGCAATAAATCGAGATCGTACTTTCTCTCTCTCTCTCTCTCCCGTTTTCACGAGGGCCGAACTTTTCTCTCGTAAGAACCGAATGCACCTTGGGTCTTTTTTGCTCTTGGACCTCTCACTTCTACGTACAAAAATCCTTATCCCCTCTTTCTCTCTCTCCATCTCTGGCACGAAAGGAATACTGAGTAAAACGAAAGAGAGACGAAAGGATAGCCTCGTTCGAACTCCAAGACACATATGGGAGACACGAGGAAAACTTTTCCTCGTTGAAACTTCTCGCGGGTGCGACGACTTTGTGACTGCTAAGAACGAGACAGGTACTCCTCCGTGGTATTTTCCAGCTTTTCCCAACTCCTTTACCCTCCTAAAAATATGCCTCGATAAATTGCATTATATAATATATATACTAAGTAACATTATGAGTACGAAAGTTGTGACTCGAGGCACTTTTTTCTGGGATTAAAAAATAATTCAATATTCATTATTAATCATACTTTCGATAGTAGGAAACACGTTTAAGTATTCTAGGGGTTACCAGGGAACAGCAGAAAAAAACTTTGAATAGTTTAATTTAAACGAAACGAACGGTCTTTGTCAGAAATTTGAATAAATATAATTTTTGGATCTGAGAAAAACAAGAATATCGTGCGCAAAAAATGACAAAAAGGACGAAACAAAAGTAAAATTGGAGCGAGCTTTAGGTGGCACCAGCTAGCTTTATGAATGCATGCAAGAAATTCGAAAATTTCAAAGAAGACCGGAAAAAAGCTCGCGCGAAAAAAATCTCATGAAAATGCTTACAGTCTGGCGAACAATTTCAGCGAAAACCTGCAAGCAGATGAAACTAAAAAAAAGGTGAAACGAAAGACGAGGCAAATAAAAAAAATGCTGAGAAAAATCGTGTCATTCGTTAAGAAGCTCTCATCCGTCGGTCGTCCAATTTTAGACACCGTCGAAAAATTCCGACGCGTCAACCCTCGACTTGGGAAAGCGAAATGTAATAAAACAATTTATGTCCTCGTGATATCGTCCACGTGTGAAAAAAAGTGTGATTTTATTTTCTCTAGCCAGTGATATATTTTTTTATTGCCGGAAAAGGTTTTTTGACCCCCGGATATAAAATATGGCGGGTGGCGAAGCTTTTTTTTATTCCCATCCCTCGCTCGCTGGTTATGCAGGCGCATCTCGTTACGAAAACAGTCGCTCGGGTAGCTTCGCATCGGTATGCATACCAGAGCGGGCGGGTAGCCGCGAAGGCGAGAAAGTTTTTTCAAACTTTTTACATTACAGCTACCATCGATATCTATATGATTGAGCCAGAGGCGATATGATAGATCGGTAAATTCGCGAGATGAAGAAAAAGCAATAATGATAATAATACTAGTAGCAAAAAAAATGCTGCAAAAAATGCTGTGCACGTTGCTTCCCATAGGAATTTATGAAAAAGCTTCCTGAAGAAGGAATTTCAATATCCTCGATGCACCAACGCAATTTCCCGTAAAAAATGCCTAAAGTCGTACATTTCGTTCGAAGTTGTGAATAAACTTCAAGTTGTTTAATTTTTTACTTCACTGACTTTAATCCTCGACGCATAATAACGTCGTAGTAAAATCTTTTTTTTTTTCCTAGAGATATAATTCATAGAATTATCAATCGAAGGTTTTACTCGAAAAGTTTGTCGTAAGGATCGTCCGTGGCAAAATAGAGAAAATATCCAATTGCAATGGGAAAATATTTCAATGGTACTTCGGAGAAAATCCTTCAATGAAATTAACATCAAATTCGACCAGACATCGTAGAGAATAAAAGGGGGGATGCGTATACTTGGGGTTGAAGGGAAAAAGTTGGAATAATAGTCGAGCGAGACGCGACTTTTACGAGGCGCGTCTGGGACACGCCTAGCGCGCCGGAGAGCGAGAGTTTAATAGACCGAACGTTATACGAGGTTCGGTGAGAAAAAGACAATGCTTGCGGGGGTGTATCGACTGAGCTCTACAAAGATTGGCCACCTAAGGCCTTATTTGAAAAAAAAAAAAAAAAAAAAAAAACAATGTCTCGTTCGTCTTAATTGTCCATTGTATTTTCTCGTGGTATTTTATAGTTTCTGGTACGAACAACGATTGCGACTACATCGACTAGCTATTTAATTAAGCCCGTTAATTTTTTCTTAAACGCAAACGAAATAATATATTTTTAAAAATATTCAATGGAACGCGCTGTCCATATTTTGTTCACATTCGTTATGAAAACGTGAACCATTGTGTCGAAAATTCAATTATTTCCATTAAAGCGTCCGAACGATTGTATTTCCAGAAGACGGGTGCCGATGGTTCGTACCGTGACGGACATTTTTCGCTTTTATATAATATACATAATACATGCATACGAGGGTGAATGAAATGGGGTTTTAGATGGTGAGAGAAAGCGAGGGAGCGGAGCGGTAAAAAAGAACAACGAGCTATAGAGAAGAGAAAAATGATGTAGGAAACGCTTCAAATATTCGCGCATATCGGCCGAGACACGTATAACGGTATATACAATCTGCTCATGTTTTATATGATACTTTTGTCGCTACTATGCATAGAGAAACAAATAAAGCACAATCGCACGAATGCACAAAACCCGCGGCTTTACCATTTTCCTCTCACTCCTTCTGTCTCATATATCTATATATATACACGTTGTAGACGCGATACCGCAAATAGTCCTTGCTTTTATATGCTTATATTGAAAGAGCTCGTGGACGTAAAATGCGAAGGAAAAATCCGGAGACTAACGTTTTTATATATAGTTGAAAAAACCAATAATACGTGCATCGTCGAAACGCGAGTGTGCATATGAGGAAAAAAATTGTGAACCAAAGTATTCTTAAGTTAGGAGTTATGTTTAAAGGATCGAGTTAATGAGTAATTCGATCTCCTTATAAGTAAAACTCTGTTATCATGAAATAAAATACAATTTATATTTATTTTTATTCTGCAATATCACATTTGAAATTTCAATTAAAACTAGATTTGATTGGCAAAAAAAAATAATCGACTTTTCAATTGTAGGGATTTCGAGGGGGGAAAAAATTATATATAAGAAAATTCACGACTCGGAAAATCCATAGGTTCATCTAGTCACATGGGGTACGAAAGGAAAAAAAGAAGAAAGATATTCTCTACTCCGACGAACAGAATTCGGGCCGTCAATTAAAGGAGCTGGGAAAATAATTATTTCCTACCACTCTCCCTCGCAGATGTTTTTTAGACCCTATTCCATTCCCAGAAGATATACAAGCCTATACATACATATATGTTTATGTATAGATATGTTACATGTATATATATATATGTGTATATGTAGCACCGCTTCGTCGGCTGAACTCGTAGAACCGACGCTCGTAACTCGTCGTCCTTGCCGGCCTCGCCGTCGTCCACGTCCCTAGACTCCGTTGGCTCGTTCCTCTTCTCCGTCCTCCTCTCCTTGCTGTGAAACAAAACCGCCAGTGAAGGAAAAGAGAAAAAAAGCGCCCGAGCGCGGGTGGTGGAGGGGAAAGCGAGAAGGGGCTGTGAAAAAAAGCTCCCGCCGGTTACCTAGAATGCGCGAAGGATATATTCCATCACGTTCCACGCCCCATTGCCACGCAACCTCCAACAGCTTCGAAGAAGAAAAGCAAGAAACACACAAAAAAACAACAGTACGAAGATTTTTTTCTCGTGGAAGGAACAAAAAAAATGAATGGTGCAAGCCAATTTTATAAGCGATTGCCCTTTCTATCATCCCTCGGCTAATTTAACTTTCTAGTATACGTCCAACTACGTTTCCTAACACCACGACCTTTCTTTTTTACTTCGAGGATTCTACGATTTTACGATCCAACGTTCTTCGTCCCTTCCCCATCA
The DNA here is from genome assembly GCA_964017225.1 of Netelia inedita. Lineage (NCBI taxonomy): Eukaryota > Metazoa > Arthropoda > Insecta > Hymenoptera > Ichneumonidae > Netelia > Netelia inedita. Next base: position 29,186,395 of record OZ024920.1, on the reverse strand, counting down.
ATATTTTAACGCGAACTCGGTTAATTTCCAGAAGGGTTGGTTTTTTTGCTCAACCCCTATCGAACCACCTTCCCTGAGTCTCGCACACCCTTTATCGCTCATCGATGCTGTCATGGAGAGTGCCAAAACTTCCCGACCACCGAGTACATCCCTCGTGTATTTTGAAGAGAAAGCCTCTCCCCGATACTTCGTATATAAGCAAGTATGGGGCCGTGGCTCTCTCGAAAACGTCGACGACGGTCTCATCCTCGACGTCAGTCGACGAAGGACAGTGTATGGATCTGGACGCGTCCTGGCAAAATGCCATCCAACCAAGTTCTCCTTCCCGATCCCTCTGGCGGTGACTCTATATTCCATTGCCGTATTTGGTATAGGTTCCACTTCTCTCGCGATATATACTGCTACAAACCGTCTCTTTTTCTCTCTCTCTCCCTCTCCCTATCTCTCTGTCTTTCCCTCTCACTCTCGCGGTATTGGAGATTTCGGAACGAGCTCAGCTCCAACGTACGTAGCTTCGTTGCAAAACTCCTCATCCCTCTTGGCAGCTTGATATATACGTACTACTTTTCCCGGTCCTTCGGTTCGCAAGCTCAACGCAAACATCTCCGAGGGGGTGGATCACCAGTTTCGGGAGAGAAAGAGATCGAGGTGGGGACCTCCTTCTTCCTTTTTTCGTTCTCGTCCATTTTCTTGCCTGGTATTCCTCAATGGTAGGGCCAGCTTAGTTTTCCAGTAACGAGTTACGAGGCAAGATTTCAAATTTTATCAGATGAGTCACCATTTTCCTGTTCTCACCCTCGAGCAACGAATCTCTTTGCTTGCAAAACACCCCGACCCTCATCCTCCGCCTCCGCGGAAGCTCTAAAGTCTTGAAACCGATAGCGAACGAAGGTTGCAGTTGGGTCGCCAAACGAACATTGACAACTTCAATTGTGGGTAGAGACTTGGAATAGAGGCTAGAAATATGAATTATGGAATTCCATCCAACAGAAACTGCAAAAATGTAAGAATTTCTTGTTAAATATATTGCGACCTTGGTACGAAGGAATAATAAAAGAAAACAATGGTGCTTCGAAAAATCATAATGAGAAATATTTCGATATTTTTAGAGAATGTTACGATTGTCCTTTCCGTCTTTCGGCCAACAGGTCATCGCGGAAGGGAAGTACTTTCAGGTCTGTCGTAAGACCAAAAGTTCCGATGGCTTCGGTTTGCCGGAATTGGCCTCGAAGACAACCGGGGCATTCGGGGATTAAACGGTTTTCGGAGGCTTCACCGGAATGTTCGCTTCCGCTAATTGGTGAACCTCCAAATGGGAACCGTCCGCCGTCGGCGGTCGGAGGATTAAGGGTTTTGGCGATCCTCCCGTCGTGGCAACGACGTCACGGGTGTGGAGATCGAATAAGTTTCTTGTCCGGGTGAATGGAGGGAAGCTTCCATTTATCGGAACGGAATGGAACGGTGTCAAGCATGTGGTCATAGTCGAAACGAACATTGAAATTACCACCAAACATACCCGCCTGTTACCACATCCGTCGCGATCGCGCCTATAGCAATTTTTGTATTCAAAAACAAAATCTCTACCGACGTCACAGCGTGAATTCACAAACATTGTAACTAGACATACCGAGAGATTCATGACGCAATTAGCTTTGAAGCGTAAGTTCGTTAAGCCACGACAAAATGGACCGAAGTAACAAAAATAAGTGAAATTGATGGAAAGCCGGGAGAAAAAGAGAGAACCTGAAAGATACCGAAAGAGATTTAGAAAATTAAAGGGATGGTGGCAATTGCGAATGAGGGAGTCGATAAATATCCGAGTCAAAGTGAAACCAGAGGCAGAAAGAGGGTCGGACAAACATATGAGAGGATAGTGTATGATTGTAAATGGAGGTGAAAAAAAGTTAGCGCGAGGGAGGAGAAATAGATATAACGTACTTCCGGTGGGTTGGCGAAGCTATGCCACGACGATAACGGCTAGATCCGAGGTTTGTTCAGGGGCTCGACAAACACTGACGATGTGTACGCTGTGGAAGCTCACCAGAGACACACATCCGTGCAAAGCCACCCTCTCCATGGGCCCTGACGTTGGATATTCAGGATTCTCAATATGTATGTGGTCCATTCGTGTTATGGTCCAGGGGGAGATCTATTCGCGGACGCCGAAACACCGTGTATGGAATATGCTGGGTTGCTGCTTTGGTCCAGCTCTCGTCGGTATTGCCGTTTGGCCCACGGTTTCGTGTTCCGGTCGACCGAGCGTTGCAACGTTTCGAACGTAGGGACGAGAATGGCGGGAAGGGAAGGTAGCAAGAACGATCGAACGAGCGTTGGGAAAGAGGACGTACCTACGTCGGATAATCCAGATGAGAATGCCGATTGCCGCGAATCGGATTCGAGTTAACGGCAAGCAGCCGTAACGAGGAGCAGTAAAGCTGAATTAGAGAGAAAGCGATTCGACTATCGTGTCGGCGATGTATTCGATGTATGTATACTAGTCCACTCGATCTACCTACCTACGTTATTATTCGTACGGAAATATGGATTCGACAACAGGGATTATCGGTGCTCTCCCGTAGGGGTATGCTCGATCGAGGGTTGTGAATTTGTTAAACGTATGAATGTCGCTTGGGGTGCTGTACCCGTGGTACCTGCGATTGTAAGCAAACGGGGACGATTATCTGGCTGCTGAAATGAATGATAGAGTTGGAGGGAGGGAGAGAGAGAGAGAGAACTCGAGATATCGAGAAAAAGGGTTGAAAGCAGAGATGGGAGAAGAAAGAAGTTCCCAGGGGATTGCTCGAAGGTATTACGTCGTTTTATCACGTATATTAATAATCTTTGAATTAACATCGGTTCTTCAATAAATGTCACCACTCATCCTGCAGTAACTCTATATTCAGAGTTATATTTCTCTTTACATTGTCGAGAAAATGTTTATCACGGCTCGGAACAAATTTTGAAATACGTAATCCAGGAGAGAACATTAACTTGGACAATGCGATTTTGTGCAAAACTCGAACTGTGCCACACAGCAGTAAATGATAATTCTCGTCTATTAAAGCCACATCGTAAATCCGGTATAATAACTCACATCGAGATTCACTGAACGTCCCTGCTATTAATATGCATAAGTCTATTAGTTTACTGAGATAAATAATCGCCGATTCGTACGGCAAATTGCTTGCAAGTCCTATTATTGTGCATATATCACGTTGAATTAATAGCTCTGTACCCTCTCCCCCAATTCTCTTCGTCGCCCTGGAGTCTCGTCTCTCTCGCCCTCTCTCCGTTTCTCTCCTCGTTTCTCGAAATACCTCTCCGCTGAACTACGACCTTCGAATAAACCGGTGTACAACCTTCTCGTTATAACGTAAATTATCATCCGCCCGTTCAGTATTATAATTTCACCGTGAGATTTTCCGCCGGATAGAGGGAGCGAGAGAGGGGGAGGGGGTAGGGAGAGGGAAAGAGACTCTGGTGCTGGTTCAACGTTTTTCATCCCCCTGGGAAGCAGCCTCTCGTGCGCAAACGAGTAGGATGAAAAAATAATAAAAAGGAGACAGAGGCTGAGCCATATATACCTACACCTATATGTAATAGTATTACTTAACAAAAAAAACTCGAGGGTAAAACGTTGAGTGTTTTATGAGAAAGCGAGAACAAATGGACGAGGCATTTAAAAATAGGAACAGGTTAATGATGAAAAAAGTGCTTATTATATGCATACATTTGTATACGGTTTGTTAATCCTTCTTTTTTTGTTATTTGGCATAAACACGACGAAAAGTAGGAGCGGGGGAGAAGTGCATGGGATTAGAGACGAGTGAGAATTTTGCCAGGTTCGCACCACCCGTACATTATCCTCCGTGCCCGTGCACCGACGACGAGCATCTCTTGCGCGTCCTCTCGCGTCCCATTCCGCATTTCCGGCTTAAGTTCAACGGGCTAATGCGCCTTAATAGCCTAGCACAGAGCGACGCGAGAGGGTAGTGTATAGGCAAAGAGGAAGGAAGTTTGCCCGTCGACTCTGGAACGTATAATATAAAGGTGTGAAATATACGTGAGCGTTTCTCGAGTTTGCAAAAATTTCAGTGCTTCGGTGTATCGTGCGGACTAACCACAGGGAAAACAATTAATACGTATACGTTTATAAAATATTTCATAATGTTAGTTTTTTAGTTGGTAGTAAAATATAAGTTGGTTCGTTAAAGTGTCTGAAAATTTGCTTTTTGATGGTACGGTGACACGCCACATTTATGTACAAAAGTTTCTAATTTTATTCATGCCACAATTTTTATTGTGAAAATTTATATATTCGCGAAAAGTGATCATCTGATGTGCAAAATCTGTAAAAAAAATTTCATTGATTACGAGCTGAGGCTATAATAGATTCAAGTAAATTTTTATTGAAGAAAAAAACAATAGTTGAAGTACAATCAATTCTTCTCGAACTGGTAGGTACGGACGATAATTCGAGCACTAATAGTCGCATATGTAAAATTTTGGTAGGAAATTTTTTGTAATTGTAATAGTTATCGTTGAGGGTAGCCGTTCTGGATTTTATTCATTTTTCGAAATGTCACCGCGTTTCGAAATGAGAAATATTATTTTCGCTAAAAATATTTTTATTGAAAAAATAGTAATTTACAACTATTGTTTCTTTTTCAATAAAAAATTTCAAAAATTCAGGAAAAAAAGCTTATTTTTCTGACCGTAACAGTGTTGTTGTTCTGCCTCAACTTGTGATCAATGAATATTTGTTTACAGATTTTCCAAATCACATTGTTAATTTTTACGAATATTTGAGTTTTTGTAATAAAAATGAGGGCATGAACGAAACGACGTTATCAAAACTTTTGTATGCATATAAATATATATAATATCAAATACGGTCTCGCGAGTTTTTGGTATGGTTGCGGTATTCATTCGCCGCACGCGAGCCGGAGACCGGTTAAGTCCGGCAGAACAAAAGCGTTGAAAAGCTTCAAAAGTTTTCGTTGTTTCGGCAGAACGTGGGACAAAAATTCTAGCAAGCCGCGAATCATGGCATCGTAACGCGAAAAAACAAAGAACAATGGAGAGGACGGTTGTGACAGAGAACGAAAAAAAAAAAAAACTAAAGAGCTATAATGAATCGAACCAAAAGAGAATAGAAGGCGTAGACAAAGAACGAAGGAAAAATAACAATAAGTTGATAAAGCATCTGCGAAATGGAGAAAGGTGGAGTAGCGTTGAGAGAATCAGCGAAAAATGTGAAAAGAAAGAAAAGAAAAGAAAAGAAAATTATCCTCCTCTCTTACGGTCGTCTCCGCGCAGACGATGAAATGGAGATGATAAGAGGTGGAAATTACTGCAACCAAGTACTATATATAACATCGCATACATATATATATAAGATAGAAAAGTGTCTCACTTCGACTTTTGCCGGAACAGAAAAACGTGAATTGCACAGAGCAGATCTTTCGCTCTCTTCTTTTCTTCATTTCTTTTTATATATTTTGTTTTCATTTCTTTCTCACTTCACTCTCACGTTAGCTGATACGCTCCCACAGGCTATTGAAAAAAGCACGAGTATAGTTATCTGTATATATATATATATATATTTATAACGTATTACATATATATGAAATGAGACGCCACTGTGGCGCGCAAATTACCCTTTAATCTTCCCGGTCGTCGATCGATCGAGTGCGAGGAGAGAAAGTTTTCCTCCTTGCTACACTCGACAGAAGCTGGGGGATGGTTTGGTCAGGGGGTTGGGGGTCCTCTCGTGCCCCTCCACGCTTTTCGCTTTTAGCATTCTCGTCATTCCCCACAGCCATCTCGACGTCTTCCTTTCTCACCGCTATGGCTTTTCTTCCGTACACCACCCCAAGCCCCTCGTCGTATCCCAGTCTCTCTCTCTCTCTCTCCCTCCCTCTCTCACTGTATTTTACTCTATCTCAATCTCCCTTCCTGGTTTCACGTGCCTCGCTTCAGCTTTTGTCTCTCGTCTCTCCACCCTGGCAGAAGTTGCATCAGAGTAGATCTTTCTTTTCATTGTTTCACCTAGAGTAGCTCCGACCGTAGCGGAGTTTGACGAAGAACGAAAATTTCTTTTTTCTCAAACTAGCGTATGCGTGTGTATGTCTGCGAGAGAGAGAGAGAGGAAGATGAAGAACGTCACAGGTTCAGAGACAGAAAGGCCAGTGAATGGGAGAAAAAGAGCGAAGAGCAATTATTTCACCACGAAAGCGAGCTCGCACCAAGAACGCGGTTCATTTCGAGCCATTTGCACTGCACACACATACACATATATATATGTATGTAAATATAGGTGTACGGAGAATATAGGGGAAGAACGAGAAAGTCAAACAAGGAGAGAAAATTTTCACAATGTCGCAATTCTATACCCCGACTGTTTCATAATCAAAGCTATCGTAGTTTCTGCATAGACGTTTCTTCATATATCCCGTACGAACATTATTGAAAGCAATGATCCATAGAGGCATTCCTAAAATATAATAGAATTTAAAAAATTCTCAAAGCGTGTTTCTTCTACTTTTGGCGCATTTCAATCCAGCCAGTGACCCATTTTGACTCGGAACACACTGTGCATCTATTAATACATGTATATAGATATATACGGGTATATGTGTATAAGAAGTAAGGAGAAGAAAGAATAGACGAGATAAAAGCTCGCGTACTCGATCTGGTTTTGTCACCGGGTCATAAAGAGCTCATCGCAGCGGAATTTTTAATTCGTCGTCTGGGCGCTCCTTTCTGACGAAATTACGACAACGCTTGACTCGATTTTTCTTTTTTTTTCTTATTTCGAGAAAAACCGATACATCGTATAGAAATAAAAGACAAACATTCGGTGAGTTGTGGTTGACTATGGTAGCTCGTCGTGAACAAGAATTTATTGTTTATACATTTAATTATTTATATTTAACCTTTATTATTTCTTTTTATTGCAATAACAAAAATTAAATAGAAATGATACAATGTTAACAATGATTTTCAACTTGCAATAACGATGGTCTATGAGGTTTGGTAGTTGAATGAAAAATTTCTGTATTATATTACGACGTATACGCGAGGTCACGGGAAATTGAATTGTCAAAGATCGCCGACATTGTCTTTTCCTCTCTCTCTCTCTCTTTCTCTCTGACTCGCTCACTCACTCTCCCTCGATAGTCGAGGAATTTTCGTCTATTATCACTCGATGGACGACGCAAAGACCCCCTGGAAAGACGAGGACTGCGGAATGTCTCGCGCAGCGTTTGAGCCCGGGGTATAAAGCGAAGACGAGAACCCTGAAATTTCGCGATCCTCTACGAGAATGTCTTGAGGGCGCGAGACCCACGTTGGATCTCTCGCTATCCACTCCAGCGGATTTTAATTCACGCGGCCTCAGACAGGGAGAAATCTCTCTATGTAATAAAAATCTTTCACTACCACCACCAACCATCAAGCGCAAGAATTTCGCGGTCTTTATACCGGGTGAAATTCTGACAAAATCGCGCGAGGCCAGTAGGCGATCCTCGTCAGTGTACCGGGTGTTGCCTAGAAATCGGATAAATTCATATGCACGATGTCACATCGATAAAAGAGATGAAAGAAGGAACGAGAAAAGAGAAAAAGCGACTAAAGGGAGGACGGATGGCGATGAAGAGAATGAACGGAAGCGTGTACGGTGGAGAAGAGGCAAAGAGAAAATCGAAAAAGCAACAAGGAAACGAGAAATGGAAAAAAAGGGAGAGAAACTATACCCCCGGGGGGGGGGGGGGGTGGCGCGCGGGGAAATGCGCAGAGAGCTAAAGCCCCCCCCCCCCTGGTATACACAAGTACATATCGTTTGTCGGTGTAGCTCTCCTGTTCGGTGTCCTGTGGAAATCGATAATACACGCAAACCTTGATAGCTCGTCTGTTCTTCGTCTTTCGGAACGGTTTTATCTCTTTCCACCGTGACAGGCTCGTATTACTCTCTTTCGCTCTGTACTTCGTACGTATCGAATCTTTATCAAAATGTTCTTTCAATCGCGTGGTGGAAAAAGAACTTTTAATGGACAATTTTTTCTATGGGGTTTGAATAAATATACCTAAAGAGACCGTTCTTTATTTCTTATTCTTTCTTTTTAAGTAGCCCTTGCAAGGGCTTGATCTACTTATTGTAAAAAAATTCTTTTCGTTTAGGGAGGACAAATAACAAATCCACCGATATGTATATAATATCGTATTTCTTTATCCAGTACCTTTGTATACGAGGCCCTTCCTTTTATTACCGTGGGATAAGAATATCCATCGATACGATATTGCATCTCTTGTCGTTTTTTTATCAACGTCCTTTGGCTCAGACATTTATAGGAATATATTACGGTTAGTGGTTCGTGGACGATCTCTTATCCATTGATCGATATATAAATGTAATATAGTGATTTTTCATATAATGATTTCATGGCTGAATGTGTGGTATCGATCTGCCGATAGAACGATGATCCTCCAACATGTTCAATGTATATTGACATTTCTGATTTTTTGTGAAATGAAGAAAAAAATGGGTAATAGGTAGGATTGATAAATATGAACTCGCCTTAATTAATCATTTTTGGACTCCTGATATACATATATTCATCAATATGTATGACTAATGTACATATATCTGCGCCAGGTTTCACGACTGCCCTGCGACACTGCGAGTTTTCGTGAAGTGACTCTACGAGTTTGTGACTATCTGTGTCAACTTTGAATAAATAAATTGGTACGTAGACCACGAAAATATTGTACACGGTGGCGACAGGTTTTTATTATAGAGAGAACCGTAGGTATATATTTTATTACAGAGAGAGAGAGCTAGAGAGAGCTAGAGATAGAAGTATATATTTTATCATTCACTGTACCTTTATAGAACCGAATTTGGAAAAATTTGCGTCAGTCGACGATTCTTCGAAATACGAGTTTCTTAAAAATCCACGCGAACCAAAAAAACGAGCAGCAGATAGAGAGGTAGAAATCGTGTCTGTCGAGATACGGCTGCATCTACCCAAAGCCTATATCGCGCTACTACCAATCTCACGTACGCACTGGCAGTGATAGATCGCAACCACGTTCGGCTTTGAATCCAACTATTGCTATATAAATCTCTATATACATATAAATATATACATATATATGTTTAGATTTATATCCGTTTAGGGGAGAGTCAACGTGGATGAATCAGTTGCATTAATGGACCACTCGTATTTTTGAGACTCGAGTAGATCCAGCTACTCGAGAACGTTCGATTTTCCAATTTAATTCAATTATTGATTGAATTTTAGTACCTAATTATTATATTGTTTAAAAATCTTACATTATTTTAAAAAATCTTTATTTTATCAATTTAACGATAAGATATACGAATGTCTTGTCGTAGGGCATAAGGCTAAAGAAAAGTCGAGAGGATTTGGAGCATCCCGGGAGACGTTTCACATTTTCTCTCTCTCCCTCTCTCTTTCTTCGCGTCGACGAGAAATTCCTCGAGCAACACCCGCACAAGACAAGATCTTTTTCACACGTGCTTCGTCTCCGTGTTCTCTTCTTCTTCAGACAACTCCCTCCGATCCTCAGCCCACCCCTTATCCTACAACGTGGCTCATCAACCTCTTTCCGTCACAGCGTCATTCGCGAAGGTGTCGGATTCGAGCCGCCACACGCCCTAACCCTTCTACACACCCCCCGAGACTAATTCAGTTAGGTGGGCTCACCTCGTTGACGCTGACTGATGAATGGGGAGCGAGTCTCGTCTCTCGGTGTGAACTACTTCTGTTGCCGCTGCCTTACGCCCACTGCCATTTCCAACGACCTAACTCACCCTTTTATTTCATCCCTTAGCTCGAAGCGCTTTGCCTCTTTCCGTTTCACCGTCTCCTTCTCTGCCCTCTTTCCTCGTCAATCTCTCTCCCTGGAAAACTATCGTCGCTCCGAATACTTTCGCTCGCGCCTCCCACCGATATTCACTTGTATGTATATGGCTTTCGCGTAATATTTACGCGTCCGTGACCGCCACAGTTGTTCTTTCTTCTTTAATTATTTTTACGTTTTTTTCTCCTCGCGCGATCTTTTACTCGTTACAAAGTATCGAATGATATTATCGACACGTTCTCAATATTTGACAACCACCATTACGCTCTTTCGAAGATGGCAGATCTTTACGGAAATCAAAATCTTTTCGTTTCGACCTTTTTTTCATTTTACTCCTGCGTCCTGTTAGCCACTTCGAATATAAAACGAATAATAAAGCGTCGATGCGGAACAAAAAATGGGAAAAATAATTCTTCGGGTTAATTTCACGCGGAATGCCCCATATATAACCGACGTTTTCTCTGGATGCATTCTCGTTCTCTATCCTTTCCGTTTCATCCCCTTTCATCCCCCTCGCCCCCCCCCCCCCTCCCCCGGGGGGGGCGTCCCGTCACACAGTCTGCCGCACTGCTGACGTAACGGGCCGCTGACGTCACGCTCTTGATGCAAGCTCACAAGGGGCCAATGTGCCTCCAACCCTTCGTGTTATATAGCTATACATACTTTATGGACATGTGTATACACGTAGTATACATACCGATCTCTTTCTATTTTCTATGTGTTCTTCGTTACCTTGCAACTCTCGCTTGTAACTTTTCTCCTATTCTATAGCTATTCTAAAGCTATCTATAGCTCTCCCTCTTTTCCTCTGGACTCGTTTTTTTTAATCGCTTGTTTTCATCGTCCAGTCACATTTTATATTTTAGCAAACATCGTCCACGGGGAGAAGATACACGGGAAAAAGTAGGGTGGCATTTTTATAGTATTCTTTTGTTACGACAGGGCGTAACAATAGTTCGAACGTGATATTTGTAGTATGTCTTTCAGCATAAAGTTATGAAAATTCGTTTATCGAGAAACTTTATGGATTTTTTTGATTACTAAATATTTCACTCGGCTATAATTTTATAATTAATAAGAGCTCGGTAAACGAAACAATTGATTTATACGATCGCGAACGTTTCAAGTCTGTCAAAAGATTATAATTTATGTCTCGAATAAAAAACGAGAATGATAATTTTCGTGTCATTTTTCGGAGGATCAATCGGCTTCTTTTATTCCTATTTTTATTTCATGTTCACGCATTATTACGGTGTTTCGTCGAAGCTGTTACTATTTGTAATTAAACAAAGCTCCGGTATATAAATGACGCAAGGTGAAATTATGTATCGCTTTTCTTCTTCATTTTTTTGTCATTGGAAGAAACGTATAAACATGTATACGTTCGTCTTATTTCCTCGTAATCAAAAGGAATAGAAACGAAGCCAAGAGTGGATCCCGAGCGTATTGCTTACAGTTTTCTTTCGCTATTCACTTTCGTCGAGGATTCTCGATGGACTATACCACGTTGGTAATCGCCAAAAGAGAGGGACGGTGAACGCGGAAGAGAGACAAGAAAGAAAAAAGAGATTGAAAAGGGGATTCCCCGATGGAAACGACGAGTTCAGGAACGGCATAGCACTGGTTCTTCTTTTTCCCCTTCGCCCAATTACCGAGTGCTCGAGAAGCGAAGACAAGAAATGAGTCGTTCTTTTTTTTCTTAGCTCTTCGAACATTTTTTTTCCAACCTCCCGGATGCCCTGCGACTCTCGCCCTCCCTTTTTCTCGCTTCGAGATTCCGACGTCACGAATATATTTCTATATAGAACGACGATACTCTATCGCAACTCGAGTGCTTTCGGGCTTCTTGCAATTCGAAAAACTATGAAAGTTTTTTTTTTCGAGAAATAAAGGTTAGTAAAAAAGTCACCCCGGAATAGCGGCTCGCTTCTCGTGGACGTTTTTTCGTCGGATAAAACAACGCTCCGAACGATAACGTTGACGTAATGGGCATTGTTTCACGATCGTGTCGGTGCGAGTCCTTTTTTATTTTATTTTATCCAGAATTATTCATACGTTCCTAACTGCATTTACGTGTATAACTAGCCAGATAAAATCTGGAAGTAATAATCCACGGTTGGCTTGTTATCGTATTTGGCACGCTCGACCAATTTGCAATGTACCCCGAAATTCATTCCACCGATGGTTTTATATATATACGTTCGTACACACGTTTGTTATTCATGCCTAACCAACACGTTTATGTAACGTATGTCGATTAAAATGTCACATACGAACGTTTCACAAATTGATAATAAACTATCGCCGATAATTATCGCGTATTAATGGCAAATGTTGCAACGCATTGTCGACAATTACCACGGACCGAATGAACGAAATTATCGTGAGCGCTCGTTACCGCGCCTGGTCTGATAATTGATATCGTCGAACGTTCTAAGATCGTCAACGGTAATTTGGCCGCGCAATCACGCGTACGTAATCGTTGCTACGACACGCGCGTTCATCACCGAATCAGAACCAACGAGGCAAAGTGCGTTTACGAGCTGAATATAATCATCGTAATCAATTGTATACATGGGCGTAACGTCACTGAAGTATGCGTTAACTCGAACCTTTGACCCCTCCTCGGGTTACACGTTGCCGGGCTCCTATAGGGCACGTACCACTGGTATACGATCGGATCTCGCAAGTAGTCAATGTCGTAAAAAATGAAAGGTTTACAACGTATATTACATTTTACATGGACGCAACGATAAATAACAGCCATGGAGCTTGATCCAATCAGAATAAACGACACGTTAGGAAAAACGAGACTTCAATCACCGCGCGACAGACCGAGGCCAGTCATTAAAGCTTGGTTTTGATTGATATCGTACCAGGACATAGTCACGCTACGTTATATTTCACTTTATAGCCGTTGGTAGACAAATGGGCCGTTGTGGAACGAGAACTTCGATCACCTTGTACAGAATTTTGTACGTATGGCCATTTTCGCTTGATGGGCTAAGAATAAAGATTGGCAACGAATTGGAAAAATGGAATTGTTAAAGTGCCTTTCCATCATTTCCATTTACTCGAATCGGTTGGCCTATCTACTTAATCCGTTCTCGATACTCGAATCAATGACCGCAGACACTGTTAGTTGTCTTTCTAGAACAATATCGGAATCATCGAAAAATGAAAAAAACAAGAAAAAAAAAAAGAATTTAATCCCATCGGCGTTGATAAACGCGAAGAAATTAGATTATCCTATGGGTAAGCGAAGAGAAACTTTTTTTTGCATAGCTGTGGCCAGGCGACGATGAGATTGACTCCGATAATGAGACGAGGGAAAAGCTCGCGTTATCGAGTCACGCTCATCTCTCGTTATCACATGCGCCACCACGTGCGGTCGCATCGGCGAGAAAGGCCGACAGGTTGGGTAGGTACAAGTTTTTTTTCCCTTCATTTGCTATGAAGGTATTACGATTAATTATCTTAGCCCCTGAACTCCATTACACCACTCGGGGTTCATCGTTGAATTTTTCATCCCGACTACGAAAAGCAAACCAAGCACTTTCGTAAGTAAAACAAAAACTCAAATTGTTTCTTCTCTCGTCGTTTTGAATATAGCTTCGAGAAAGGTATAGTCTCGAGGATGGGCAAAAAACGGTATTTCTTTCCATCGCGTGGCTAGATCCGTTCTGGATCCGGAATAGGTGCGCAAAAAGCTGTAACTTCATCGTTTTCTTATTTCCGTTTGAAGACATAATAGGGAAAAAAATGAGGACGAAGGAAGACGTAACGAAGGGATTCGTGCTTGGATGCTTTTCCACGTTTACAGGGAAAATATATTCATAAAGGACCGCGAAAGAGGCCATTACTGGCAACGATCCTGAGGTCTATATACGTATAGCACCCTCGTTTTATCGTCGTTCTAGGATGCATTTAACTTCTCGCCTTGTGTCTATACGTTGGCTAAGGGCGGTATATATGTAGTATAATACCAAGAGTTAAGCTCTCTATCCACCGAAATCAGCTACCAGTTTCCATCCACCGAGGAATCCGCGAGTTTATCGTTGCACTTTGCACGTACCTGGTAACGTTCGCACTATACACCGCTCATTTCGTAATCTCAAACGTTTCAATGATAAGAACAGTTTTATTCATAAAAGATGAAAAAGGATATTATTTTATTTTACCAATGGCACGTTGATATGTGAAAATGATTTATTTCCTGGTCGCGATGATGATGATGATGCTTGACTCGAAAATTGTGCGAACCAGTCGTGACCTAGCACCGATATGAACAAATCTTATTACGATCCATTGACTAGGCTGGACCAATAATGATCCATTGATTAAGCTATAAATAAATAAATTAATAAATTAATGGAAACTAATGATTTAAATAGCAAAATGCATAAACGAACGATCGAAAGAGTAAACTGACAGAAAAATTAGCAAGTATATGAATAAACGGATAATTCAATGGGTAAATTTCTTTTCAATTTATGATTTTAGGTGAGAAACTGTGGCTTGGTGGGTCGAACCTCGGCCCCAGGAGTGGCCCAGGGGCTTACCCTGGGGACCTGAAAGCTGTTCTCACGTTAGGAACGAAAAAGCACGGGGCTAGAAAGTCTCCGGTGGCCGCGGGAGGCTGGGGCAGCGGCGGCCTCGGCAGCGTGGCAGCCGAAAAATAGGATCATCAGCAGGAGGCGAGCGCTATGAACGCCAGCGTCAGCGTCGAGAGGAACTCGTGGCGGCTACCTCCCGACGAGACCGTCCAGGTCGCCGATCCTCGCTCAAAGTCTGCTCAGGTAAAAGAGGTAAACGATTCAGGCCAGCACCTTCATTTCGGTGTCGTCCAGTGTTATGCCTGACTCGTCGTTTTGTCTAGTTTAAAATGAAATAATATATTTTATTGGACTAGATCTCCTACTGGATTATGAATTTAATCTGAATACTCAAATATCGAAAATAATCTACAAGGTATGCGGTTTTTTAAGGAAATTATTCACCAATGAATAATATAGCATTAATATTGATTGATAATAATCAGTTATCAATTAAATGTCGAGCGATGTCAGTAATGGTGAGAAGAAATGATTCGCACCCATACGTAGTTTGTTCGTTAAAAAAATTGATAAGAGATTAAAAATATATGTGACAGAGACAATAATTAAAAAAGAAATTCGATTAATAGATCAAAAGTCCTCGTCGGAGAACTAGTTCGTACTTGTTTTATATCATAATATATATACGTCTGTTTTCGTACCTGTGTGTGTATGTGGTTTCTCGTGTATGCGCTTTCTCGTGGTGGAAGCTTTTTGGTAATGAGAAAAAAAATCATTTATCTTCACTCATAATGATTTGAGTTAAAATCCATTCCTTCATTCAATTTCTATGACATTCCGAAGTATTCGTAAATAGACGGCGATTACTTTAACGCAGCTCACCTTCGAAACATCCAGTAAAAATTTGATTCGGCGTCTACAATTTTACATTTAAAAATGGCCGATGTGGCAAAACAATTCTAAATAAATTTAGACCCGTGCATGTGGTGACGTCAAACTCACGCTGGACTCGGAGCAACGTCCCTAGTTAATTTGTATGAACATCCTCTTGCCTGGTAATTTTTCTGTTTTTTCCCTCTCGGCTTCAAACTTTTTCTTGACGTAACTTTTTTCTTTTTTGAAAACCCTCAAGATTAAGAAAATTTCAAACTGTCCGTGCAAAATGACTAACAAGCCACGAAAAACGCCCAAGGTGCCCAAGCTGCTGGTATATAAAATAGCTATATTATATATATATCATAGATAAATCTATTCGAACTTCATTCTCTCGACAAAGGAAGAACATAGGATAAAACGAGGACGAAAATGCTCTCTTGTACTTGGAGTTTACGACTCTACTCTCGCCAATCGTATAGAGCCTCACAGCGCACAAACGTTAAATCTCGGTTACCGCAGGAGTCAGGTGACTTCGAAAAGTCCTTAGGGATCACTATGTGGCACGAGAAGATGAGTATTCCAAGTATACGAATGGTCCTCGACATATCCAACGATCTTTAAAATCCCTTTTTTGTGGATAAGTTACAGACCTTTACTTTTACTTTATAGACATTTCGTCCTTTTATCTCGTTGCGGTTCATCGTTTTCTCCGTTTCGTTATAGACCTCGAGTCACTCCGTTTTAGCGAAATTTAATGCTTAAGCACGAAGTCACCCCTCGAGAGGAAATGAACGCAAGTACGTGACATCATTATGACGTAATTAATTATTGTCGAAAGCAGGTCAGGTTACAGAAAATTCGTTGAGAAAGGAGGAACGGGAAGATCGACGTTTGTTTCATCACGGGTATAAAAATGAAACTCAAGCTTCAAATTTTTATTTTTATTTACTTCAACAACGAGTGAGTGATGACGTTTTATGAGTGAATCGTACATTTGGTTCATTTTATTCCACGAGAAGAATGCATACGCATTTTGTTATGTTGATAACAAATATTTATTTTCATTCATATATTTGTATTTATAACTGTACCATGGATAATATAATATTTTTTAGGGTTAAATAAGTTATAAAATTACTGAACTATATAGTAGTCCCACACTCGAATGAAGTAAAAGCGTATCTGGGGTTTGTGGTAGAAATGTTGTCTCACTTCATTCGAGCTGATGTTTACTTTATCAATAACGCTGTAATTTTTATAAAATTATGTATGACGTAGTTGAGATAATATCGAAGAACAGAATTCCATTCCCTATACGTGAAGTAAATTTTGGAATCATAGAAAATGGTGGGATTTCCAAACCATAGGTGGCTATTGCAACTCGTGATTCGAGTAATGAAAATATCCTTTATTTAAATTTTGGTGAAGTTCTCCTCCCATTCCGATATTGCCTTTATCGCTGAGGATGAGAGATTATTATTGCAATAAATAGTTGAGAAACTTCATAATTGATAATCCACGTATGTAAATTCACTCAGAATTCTCATGCATCCAAATATTTACTCTTGGAAGTCGGACGATGTTTCCGGGGTCAGTTGTTGAACAGGAATGCATGCAGGCTCGTTAGATGAGGTTTTGGAGAAAACCGAAGTTACGTCGGAGTGTTCAGCTCTATGAATGTAAAGTGTGCGAGTATGCAGAGTGCACACGGGTACCCTCGTTCCTTGATGGCACAGCGCACCCTCTTTCGTAGTGCTTGGCTAGTTGAGCCAAATATTTATGGTAATTAATTCGCAATTATTCAGCTCGTCGAGCCAGAAGCGGAGTCAAGCTTGAAATATGTGTGAGCTGAGAAGAGAGAAAGAGAAAGGGAAAGAGAGAGAAAGGAAAAAAGCAAACGGCGTTACACGAGATAACGAGTGATAACGAGCTATGTGAACATGACGAACCAGTTGTACCCTTTTCAACTTTTTATCACCTCGTTTGAGAATCTTGAAATTGATTGTTTCGGTGTGTATAGCGCACTTGCTCACGTGTGATGCGGATGCGTGCTGTGTGGACGTGACTTGAGTGCTGTGAAAGCAAGCAACTCTATGATTCAACGCAACACAAAAACCTCAGCATAGCAGGCACACTGTCGTCATAAATAAGTAACAAATAAATCGGTTATACAGCAACAGACACACAGTACACACAGATCACATACACAGAATGTGTATAACAGTCAGACACACATACGCACTTGTGCAGAATAGACACACAGCGTACCCACTTGCACACAACGCAGCACTCAAAAAGCATCAGGATATTTACAATAAAGGAATATTTGAAAAACACTTTATTGTCTAATTTCTACGATTCAGCTTAAATTCTGGATTTAAGCATCAAAAATCGCGCTTTTCGTATTAGGAAAACGTCATGTCGAAGGATGTTGCAAAAGATATCCGGGTTGAAAAAAGTCGGGGTAATGCTGGTCATCAAGAGGATCTCAAAACGTTGAATTTTTTTCTCGATAAACTGCAGAAATTAAACATCCTTTCGTTTTTGTTTTTTTACATGATTTGAGATATCATGATCCCGTTTGCGTTTTTTGCAAAGATCCTCGTTAAAACACGAACAAAATGAAAATTATGGCCGTTTTTTTTTCAATTTTTGGCCCGGAATTTAAAGAACTACGAAAACAATATAATCATTTTCCGAATATATGAACAATTTCCGATTGTAGTACCTTATGCACTAGAATTGAGCGATTTAAAAAATCGTTTTTCAATTCTTTGGTGCTACTATTGCGTGCTTCGCCAAACTGTCTAGTCAGCACTTGATATGGTCTTGATTTATATCAGGCAATGCCTTCTCCGACCCAGAATAGCCGGAAATCCGACGAGCCGGATACCCTTATTGATGTCTGATCGGCCCTGATGAAACGTCAGGCAGCCTGATTAATTTTCTGCTCAGGCCAGTGCGCACACATACAGCACCCACACACGACATACATATAGAGCAAACTCACTGTACCCGCACACCTAGCAGAATTAATTTTATTCTTACAAGATAAGATGGTTTGGCAAACTGATGACTGTTGTCTGATAGACGATAATTACGACACGAAGAAACTCTTGTGTCGCCATCTTCAATGTCTTTCGATCACGTGATTATCGGCAATTACACGCTCGTTACTCTTAGGCCTTTGATAATTCAGGACTCGTGTTTTTGGGGCCCTCAACTACCTTCAAAGTATTATAAAAAAATTTCATCGAGGCTAGACTGTCACGGTGGCTCGTAAACATCCGCCCTAAGCTACTATTTCTGTAGTCGGATGTACGGGTTACACAACAGGAAGGACACGTGGCATGACACACGACACGAGAAAGACAAATCTTCTAGATATCTGTAAACAGAGATTACATAGTGTTGTATTATCGAAATACATAGCTACACGGTTCGCAGGAATATCGAGAACAGTTGCAGACGAAAGGACAAGTTAATAAACCATCGTATTATATGATGTATGAGAGTATTCGTGGAATGTCTCTCTTTCTGCACAAAGATAACTGAAAAGTAAAATTGTAAGTCGAATAGTAAGCGAAGGATAGGATTGTCCATGTGTTGAAATTATAAATTTGTTCCAAAGGTTTATTTTCATAATTTCATGACTTAACCAATCGTAAGAAAGAGTGAACCAACGACGTTGAAAGCTCGACGAATGACAGTAGCCCGTCGACCAATGGCATGACGAGTATATTGAGAAACCGAATCGATGTTGCTGCACCCAATGTCTCTATGTAGGTTAGACCGTACAATGAAAGTCCTGCAAGCGTATCGAGAAACAGACTGGTGGTCGATTTCATCGATTAAAATGTCTCGGACCGTCTGTTTCGATCTACTAATTACAATTAATAAAATGGCTACTGGGAGAGGTGCCTGAGAAAATTAGTTTTTCAATCGATCGATACAACATTCCTATCTCGATCGAATCGAATTCAATAGTGACAAATCATCTCTTCGTATAACCTAGCGAGATTTAATCTTCTTTTTTGAGCCAACCAACGCTGTATGATCGATTATGAGAGGTGGAGTCTAGCGTGTGGATTTCAAAACGAGTGGAGAGGGACAATCGTGAAAGCCACGAGCTGTGAAAATTTCCGTATCCGATCTCAATGATTCCGCTCGGTCGAGCATCCGGTCGAGCGATACGTTACGCTACCGCCGGCATATGCTGAACTTGCACTTCGCAATGCTGCTGCCACTGCAGTATGCGCGACCTGTGAAAAGCGAAGATTGGTCAAAAAATGGCGCGTGAAAGATAGTCTAAACGACGTTCAAACTGTATGGCTGTCGACTCGTAAATTTATAAGAAAAGGGGCGCATGATAAAGGAAAGTGACGAATTCGTAATTCTTAATATAATTAGAATTTTTATTGACCAAAAAATATTTAACCAATTAAACGAGTCATGAATTAATTGATGTAACGTCAACACCCGCAAATGTGAGTAAGGCAACATTGTCACATTAAAGGCCTTTTAGTTCTTATCAACCTGCGTGGCAAAAGCCGACATCTTTTCCACTGAACAGTTCTTCCACCCTGGTACACTTCCAGTTACTGTACACTGTGTACTAAAACGACCGAGGTAAAGCAGAATACGTGGAATTTTTTACTAATTGGCTACCAGTGCGGTCTCGTTTGGTAGAAGCCATAGCGAAAAACCGCGAGAAAAAAACCTGAGTATAACGGAGCAAGGTAGAAATTGAAGACAGTAAAAGAGTCTGAAAGAGCGATAGGGATTCACATGTTTGCGTTAGCCGGAGTGTCGCTTTTCTAGAAAGCGACGAATCTATGTGTGCACATAGTTTTCAAGGCTTGGGTAACGATGGACCCGTTTTCTGATAACACCACTTTTTACGCAACAACGAGCAAGGTAGTAACTGCTTCGGTAAACCAACGACCGGATGACATTCCCATTCCATTACAGCTGACGGTCGCATATCTCATCTTGTAAATGACATCTCTATACAGACGTGCGGTATCTCCTGAAGGGATATGGGGTAGATTGATATTACCAAGCTTCTGCCGCCTACGGCCACGCGATTATCGCACATATATACGTGTTTGTGTGTACACGTGTACATCAACTTAAGCACGATATGTCTGTCTATATCCCTATGTTTACACATGCACATTGCATATACGGTGCCAACTTCACTAGTGACTGCAGGATTATTTCCCGATTGTCCCTATACTCACTTGGTTCCCATACAGCTACCCTGTGTTCACAGTGCTTCGCCCAGTGATCCTCGGTGTCATTTTCTCCTACTTTCTCATAGAGCGACGAAGCACGGAGGGACTTTCGGTTAATATCATCTTCCATCAACGAGTACATAATGTGCTACGTGCATTAACGGACCTTGTACCATGTCCACTCATTTTCCTAAATAATTATTTGTGTATAGGAACAGTACGTAACCGCATTCCATATAAACTATTATAAACAAAATTAAGACGAAACTCAACATGGAGAATAATGCATGTTTAATAAAAATGAGACGACGAAAAGTATGCCGAATTGTTTCGTGACAGGTTCCTGAAGAGAGGTGGAACGTGACCCGTGGAAACTTATAATGGTTTTCGAAACAAACGATGAAAATTATTTCTCTTCTTAGAAGAGTTATGCGCTTCTGCATTGATCAATTTTCGCGATGGCTCGCTGTGAAGTAACTTATCATAGAAAGCATACATTAATATGCATAGATATATAATTGGGGAATATACATATATAGTAGAGAAACTTAACACTCCACGCTGCAAACAAACTACGTTAGTTGGTAGGAGCAAAGCTGGAGAACATGAGGACGAGAAATTATTCGAGAACAACGTCGACCGTTAGGTGGTAGGGTTGCCTCCCGTGTGAGCCAACATACCAACCACATGCGGCTTCTGTACGCTGACGCGGAAGAGAGGAGACCGGGAAAGAGAGAGGCGGTGAACAAGGGTGAGGGGAAGGGAGGGAGAGAGAGACCTAACTTGAGTGGAATTGAGGGAGCTTCTGAGTCTTAAAAGAGGTGTGAGCGAGGGGAAGGAACCAAGCATGTTGGGACCGCAAATAACGTTGGAAGGTGGAATAACTTGATTATCGCCGGTGAGCGTTAGGTTCTCGGCTGGCAACATTTAGGGGCGATTGCGTGGGATTCCAAAGGTTCCCCGAGGCTAGCCACGCTCGAACGAAGACCCTCTAGATGGGACACGGAGAGGTCCGGAGGGTTCGAGCGGAGAACGACGCGATCCGGATCCGGCCTCGATGTTCTACGACAGCGGACTTGAACGGTTGAAGCGTCGGTGCTGATGACGTTGAACCCCTCAAAGTTGACTCCAACGTGGATAGAAACTGCCGTGACTCGGATAACGTCATCCACCGTTAATACCCCGTACTGTATAGCGCGTATCTGATATTCGTTAGCATTAATTGCCGAGGTCATTCGATAAACCGCCCTCCCATTTCGCATTTTCCTAATTCTACTAATTGGCCAATTTGCTAAATTTACTAATTTTCCAACGGGCAAGGTCGACGCGATGGATAGAAATTAAGCGAATGAAGCTTGACCGCTACAACCGAGTTCGACAGAATTGCGCTTATTATACTAAATGGGTGGGCTTGCGAGGTACAAAATGATGCCCCGTACAGGCCGTATACGGGAATGCAATATCGAACGCCACGCCCCCAGGTTCATTATCCATAGTTCGATAAGTTGGATCGCGACGGAATACGATTCAACGGAATCGACTCAACGGAATAGAGTTCGACGGAACAAGTCCGTGCGGAACGGAGTTTGACGGAGACCGCAGGTTTTCGGAATGGTCCTTGACAGAATGGAGTATAATGGCAACCTGTAACGTACGATGCTTGGCTCAATCAAATTGGACAGATCGTGTTCGACCCAACATGAAACGACAATGGCTTATCCCCGAGACCTGCATGTCCATAAGATTTAACGTTCTATCATTCCACGAAGATTTCTGCAATATGCTCTAGCCTCCAATGATATTCTATATCATACTAGACCAGCCTACAATGTAGCTGTAGGTAACGAAAGCTACGTCGTATATAGCACATATCTCCTAGAGGTAGGTTTTACTACCCCTATTCCATACTATATAGGGGCACAGTTTTCGCTATAGGTACGGCGAATTCCACCACCTACGCGCCGCGCACACCCCTTTCGCTTCCGGCTCTCCACCCCGCCCCTCCCCCTCCCCCTCCCCACGAAGTCGCTCTTCTGTCCTTCTGCCTTTGTATTCGTTTCAACGCCGAGCGGTCTGTTATAGCGGCCACGACGAGGACGGCACGATAGAACGAAAGCGGGTAGTGAGATAGAGATGGGAAGAAAGACAGTTATCAACGTATGTATGTAGACGGGACAAGGGTAGAGCGAGAGCGAGATTCGCGGAAAGAAGGATGAAAAGAGTTTTATGCAAGGAAGAGGGGGAGATGGATAGCGAGTATTAGTAGGGCTCTAGAAAGCCTACCACGACCACGCCGAGACTTCGTGGCTGCTAGCTAGCTCAACACTCCTTGAAACTACCCTCCTCGAGCGTCCCTATTTCCATGCAGTACAGTCATTCACCAAGCCACATATTTATTGGCACATTCCTCATAGCGAATCGCTTCCGCTTGAAGCCGGTGACAGGCATGCCAACAATGGTTTTTTTAATACGTAACTGGGCTGAGGCTGTAACGTTTGGCCATTCGTACTATAAATGCTACTGTATAGACATCGTGTTCGAGAAGTACGAGGGGGTGGGCGTGAGTTAGAGGACCAGAGAAGCACATCACGCTTAGTCCAGCATTGTCTCGCCGTGAGTTCGTGTCGACGCGATTCTCTAGCTCGGTTAATACCTTGCTGTAAAACGATATATATTTTGACATAGAAGTATATATATATATATATATGTTTATATACATATCCATACATATAGGCACAAGTATAGATATTGTTATATCGCATATATGTAGGTCGGTTGTATCGTGAATTTTATGTGAAAGGACATTCTACGCGAGTGTTCGTATGTGGGTGCGTGTAAGCGCGAGCTTTATCTCCTGGAATTTGTCATGACGCGAGGTTCGCGACTTCGCGAGTATCTGGTGAGTACGGGAACTAAAATGTGCGAATAACGAGAGCGAACGTATTTTGGATATTTTGTTGCACAGTTGTAATGCTATGTGTACTCTATTACGGTATGTTCGCGAATGCATACTCTTGCCAACGGTACCTACAGTGTTGAAGATTTATTTCTATAGCGAAGTCGATTCGCGAATAAAACAAATTTAAAGCCGATTTCGTCTAATTGGCAAAAACAATTAAATACTATACAAAACAAAAAGGTCGATGAACTCAGTAACAACGGGAAGTGTGCGAAAAATAATAATTTCGAATCTTTTACTATATAAAAGAAGAAGCAATAAATTACGAATTAATAAAAAATGTACGATAATGATTTATTTCGTTCCTTGTAATTTCTAAATAATCCAAAGAGCGATGGTGACCTTGTGGGATTCCCGCTTTTTCACGTATTGACAATGAAAACGTATATATCGATTGTATACCATCGTGCGAGGTTGCGAGACTCTCGCTATGACGCCAGAACTCGTAACATTTTATCGGCCATCTTTTTTTTTCACCCAATCCGCGTATAAATAAGAAGCGATATATAACAAACTATGCGACTATAAAAAAATAATGATGATGAATTTTTGAAAAAGCAGTAATTGGTTAATAAATTTGCAGGGAATTTGTGTGTTTTTTGCACGGTCGTATCGTTTACGGTGTAATCGCTATGCTTACCACTCACGACGGTCGATCGTCCGACCAGTACTGTCCGTATCTACTTATAGCAATCCCGTTGAAACGAGAGATGGCGCGAGTCTCGAGCGTGTATAACGAAAGATTTCACGGCCATACCCACGACTGTGTTTGTTCTAGGACAGACGTTTGTATGTCGCAATTTTGTAACACTCACACTTTAAGCCTGACGTGTTCTCAAACAACGTTGAATGTCTAACACTAATATTAGGCACACTGTGTGTATATAGGCCACGTCGTGCCTAACCAGATCGATGACCGACTTGGACCTGATTCATTATTTTCAACTCATCGTCATTCAACCTCTCAATTAGACGCAAAAATTGTCAAAAATTATGCCACCGATGAATTTACGAAAATAATAAGTGTCGAGATACTCAGGGTCGGATTTGACACGAAGTGTCCTATATATGAATGCATGTAGTATATGCACGTATATCAGATGCATTTTCAGTTTGTTAGTACGCGGATCTCGAATCTATCTCTGGTTCTTCCTAGGGTCGAATAGTCCGCCATTGTCCGTCTCTCAGGCAAGACGCCACCCGTCTTGAAGAACGTACATGCCTCTTCGCGTCTTCGCAAGCAGTGTGCATGGATTTAAAATAAATCACCGTACTGTAAACTTTACCGGTTAATGCATCGCTTTCATTTTCATCGAACGTCAAACATTTCAATCGATTCGATATCTTAAATAAATCGACTGTTCCATTTTTGACCGTTTATTAGTATTATGTTTTTTGTGCATCGAGAGTGAATGATCTGTTGTTCCGAATGATGATTGCACGAGGTGGCGGAACTGTGGTTGAGGGATGCACGAAGATCCAAACGTACCTGGTAAGTGCACTGAAATAGATCGAAAATTAAGATCTCATCTCGTTGATGACTTCATTTTTAATCTACACATTGATGAGTGATCAAATAATAAGGATATTATAATTTTTTGTTGATAATATTCACTATAGTGCAAATATAGGGCCACTCGAAAATATTAATCAAGTCTATTAATTATTATCAAACTAATTATAAGTAACGTCTTCGATAACTTTGTTTTTACCGACGAAAATGTTTAATTTTTAATTTTCTTCTTTTCGAAATCGATTGAAATTATCTATAAAAGGGCAAAGGGAACCCAGAAAAGTTTTTCCCTCTTGAGATGATTGAAGTTTTCGCTCCCGATTTTGACGTGCTGCGTGTACACCGTTGTACGATTGAAAAAAAGTGATTTGCAATTTTTATACCGTCGTAACATTTCCCTTTCTTCGAGTTTGCCAGGAGACGTCGAATCTACGTGAGTCGTTTGAAAACGATCACGATAAACTGATGTTAGCCAATTTTCTCTGCTACGACAACGTATAGATATATTCGTGTGCACACAGACATACGTAATGTATATGAATTTCAAAAAGTCGTGAAATCGGTCCAAGCGTTTCTCTTCTTATTTTACTCCGGTATCTCGAGAATTCGGAAAAAATTTATATATCATACCTATATATGAAATTGAGATTTCTATAAGCGATTGAAATTTTCTCGTTTTCCATCTTCCAACGGATAATGCTAGATTGCTTGGAATTATTCATCGCGAAGATGGCGAGAATAAAGAAGATGGCGGAGAACGGCCACTGACGCGTATGAATGCATATTGCTAGAAATATCTTAACAAAAAAAATCTTAAATTTTCCCTTTGCTGTGGTCGTTGTGCTCCACTTTTCAGATTATCACGATTTTATGATAAAATTTCCAGTGTTCGATATGAACCAGACGAGCACCGGTGTTAGAATACAAACACCAAGAATAAAATTAAATTCATTTAGATAGAAATAATTACATGTTAATTACCTAATTAATTTTAAATTATTCCATTTTAGCGTAATTACATTTATGCTCGTCCATGACCAAGAGCTGCAATGCAAAATACCAGGCAGAAAATAAATGTCACATTTTTCATCAACCCTCGACACGTTTTAACTCGCAGGATGAGGCCTGCCGGTAGAAGGTGTATAGGGGTGTGCAAAGGGTTGATGGTAAACAAATCCGCGTTGAGATACCGAAACCACGGCCAGAGACAGCATTTGCACGATATCGGATACTTTCGCGTGATATGGCTAACGCGCTTGCGTACGTCAACGCCATTTCCGATTGCAGAACGCGGAGCCCTCCAGGGAGAACCACGCACACACTGCGCAATATCGCACTCATTCCCACTTTCCATACTATTATAACGGCTAAAACTGTCCGACAGGATTACATAACCGCACGCTCGCGTTTACTCTCGTGGATTATATGAAAACAATGTATGGGGTTAATTCAGGGGTAGATGTTGATAGAAAAAGGTGAAGGCTCGTGAGGTTGAGTTCGTTCTGATAATTACCCCTCAATCCCGATTGTTCGTCCACGAATAAAAATTATTCATGGCCCCAAAGATTAGTTAAGATTTAATCGTTAATTAAACAAACATTGCTAATTTGAGAATAACGACGATTATTTCTAGTAGCTCGAATGACAAAATTATTCACCGCTTCATTTCGTACAGAAATTAATCGAGAAAACGAATGGAACGATAAGGAGAGAAGATCTATCTGATGTGTTTGCCCGTTTTATTATACTGCGAATGCATTTTCATAACAAAAATGTGTTATATATACATAATGATAATACTGATGAATGTACGTATAACTATATATATTGTTGATTAATCTCGCGTATACATAGCTATGTGTATATGACATTAAATAACAATGTGTACGGTTATACATGCATTTATTTGTGGACATGAGGATGGGGCTATGCGCATCCACTGGATAAGTGGATTTGTATCGTTTTATTTATGGTAATTGATCGATTTGAATTCGTTGGTTCGAATGAGAAACGTATTCATATGCATACATTGATATATATATATATATTTATGTATATTTGTGTGTCGGTGTACAAGAGGGGGAGGATGAGCCGGAATTGCAAAACAATATATACAGTACAAATGTGAGCGATATGCTCAATTCGTTTGCTTGCAGTTTGATTTGCACTAAATTGCTTCACGTGGCAAGTGTCATATTGTCATGAATCGTTCTATCAGCTGGTTTTGTTGCAATCGATCGACCGTTGTATACGTACCATTGACGAATATTGGAATCTAAAGCGCCAACGCGTACGTGGACGAAATTGCTTCGCTGATAAACCCTGTCCAATCTCTTTCATTAAAGATAACAATGGAAAATGAATGGAAATTTCCGCGAGCTTAAATATAGCACGGTTTAAATAAAATACGTGTACACATTTGCGATTAATCTGGGTGATCGCGTCTCGTTCGTCGACGTTAATAAATTAAGGAGTATATAGATCTGGGATGGAGAATCAAGATATTATTATCGGTTCAACGAGATTCGAGTTATTTTTCTGCGGACTACGAATGAAAAAGAGAAATCACTTTCGGTGGATAATTAATCGTTATTGGTCTCCTCGTCGATTTAACGATCATAAAATAGGAGATAATGGGGTATGTCGGCCAATTTAAAAAAAACGTGTCAGTTCCAGATTCGTGCAAAAGTAACTTTTTTTTATCGAAATGTAATCTCAAAATAATTCGATTAGTCAAATAGTAGAATAAGTCCATTGGGAGGATCCTTCGACTCCATAAAGCCCGATAAAGAAGTTCAATAATGTTGTGACGATGTCAAACTTTTCGACTCCAAGAATGTCGATATTAATTGAATGTTTAGATTTATATCAGTAGAGAAAATACGTTTTATCGATAATATTTTATCGGAAAATGGTTATTCTTTTTTCAGGACTTGACGTACGGAGAGGGTGGTCACAACTGGAGAAGTATTATATTTTCGTTGCTGGTCATCGGTCTCGTTATCGCTGGCATTGTCACCGCCATTTATCTTCTAGGGTGAGATATCTTTTTTATCCACGTTCCATTATTCTCTCGGATTTTTAAAATTATCGTCTCGTCGTTAATTTTTTTTCTGACAAAATATATGCGTTCGATGTACAAAAGTACATGTTGCTATTTAAATTTATTTAAAAATTCAATCTATTATTATTGATCTTATAGAGGTGTGAAACTATTATTGTAATAATCAAACAGGTACGTCGACGAACTTCTTTACTGGAGCGGCACCCGTCTAACTTTGGACGAGTGCCTTAGCGGTGAACTTTCGCCCCATCGTTTACCACCAGCCTGGATATCGCACGACAAATTCGTCTATCAGGCAGACGACGGTTCTCTGGCTCTACTCGATACATCGAACAATTCGGTGTCCCTTCTAGTCTCCAATCATACACTCGTAAGTACCCCTTGCTGCTCTTTGCCTCTACGTCGAAGATATTAATTGTAATTCTCATTTTCATCTGAAACGTACAAAAGTCATTGTTTATTATTATTAAAATAACAATATAGTTTTTAGCCTCTACTCACATATAAATACAATTAATTCAATTAAAATATAATGCATCCTAATTAGTGGTATTAAAAAGGATTACAATTAATTGATCGAATTAATTAAATCGAACGAATATTCAATCAAATTCCATCACTATCGTCATTATTATTCAAAGTCCTATGACAGAATGTTGGTTCGAAGTTGAGATCACAATTACTAATTCTATTTTACGACGGGTATGAATGGCAAGATTCGACCTACGCACCAATATAATGCATAAACATATGTATATGTCAAGGACTATGTGAACTGAACTGGAAATCAATTAATTCCGGAAACAATTACTATGTTTCGAGCGTATAGCGAGAATCGGGAGTGTGTCTTTCTGCGTCGACACAAAGATAGAGTAGACTAATACCTCGAGTACCTCATGCGAGAAAGACACAAAGCCACCGGATTGAATCGCGTGCCAGTAACTTTCGTGTGTGCCTCGTTCGTATCTGTGTGTGTGTGTGTCTGTATGTGTGCTGTGAAACAGCGTAACCTCGATAATTGATTGGTCCTTCGTTTCATCCAGAGTCCTAAACTGTCTTTGTGTTAGAAGCATTATTGCGAGCTTCTGCAGTTTCCTTCCTTTGTGTGACCCAACTGATACGTTCGAGCGCACTCCGTTTTTCACCAGTCCTTTATTCTTATTTCTCTTTACATCGATTTTACCAGGAAATCCATTAGAGGTATCCTATGTGGTATTACCTTTGAAAAGTTCTAAATTTTACCATGGAATTTTGTAAATTCCCAATACTCAAAAAAACGTTTCAACCTTTTAGTATTATTTTACTTTTTTAATTCTGAAAATGTGAATATAAAATTGTCGATAATGGTAAAGTGTGTTTTATATCGTTGAGGATAATATCGTACGATACGTAATGAGACATTGGTGATTAAATCGTGAGTGACGGTAAGAGGGAATACGACAATTAAAGACAATTTCACACCTGTTGACCAAGACTGTATAGAGAGATATAATATATCGCAAACTGTGCGTCGCCAGGAACGAGACCGCGAACGAGTCATTACGGGTCGGGGTACGGTGGGAGATAGAAATTGCACAGCGGGCCTCTCTGCGGTGAGTCCTCATCACATCGCCACAGGGACCAAAATGACATGCGCCAGATGCATTTCCGGCCAAACCATTACGTACTTGCATGTAAAATTGAGAGATGGGCTTCATGACCTCTGAAATTAACAGACCTGACGCGCATTTGCTTAATCGACGTACCGGAATTTTGCAGGTCTGGTTAAAAGTTAAATGCCGTTGCACACTCGTTCCAAAAATACCGAGCAATTATTTTTTTCCTGTTTTTATCTCCATTCTTCTGCTTTCGAACCATTTATCGAGATTCTAGATATTCACGAAAATTCGAGGCGTAGTATGTCCGAAAAATCTCGAATTTTTGCGCAAAACGAAATAATAATTAAATTTTTCTTTTTCTTTTGTATTTTCACGAGAAATTTTTGAATTTTGAAAAGTAGAGAGCGAATTTAAGGAAATTCGAAAGTTTAATTATGTTTGAACGTTTCTGCCCGTCAATATTTAAGAGGAAGCAGTCGAAAGGTTGGAAATGCTACGAGAAACGTGATATACCGTGGGTAGAATGGGATGACGACCTAAGGGGATGAGATCGACGAATCGTCTGTTTGGTGGACGAGTTCCAAATTCTCGTTTCCTGCTTTCATAGATGCTTATAGATAGATATATGTACATTATACATACAGAGTCTGTAAACTTTTGTGAATTTCGGTCGGTCCCTCAATTCTATACGTTCCAATGCCCTTTCCCTTCTTTCGCCTCGTAGGGCAGAAAACGTGGACACAAGAACGAACGTATATACAGCAAATCCGGAGAGTGCATCGATCGACAGGACAAATTGCGTTGGCCCGAGTCAGATATCGTCCAGAGACATTTGTTCTACATAAAAAATATATTCGGCGCGAGAGTAACGATAGAAAAAAATATATTTATAATAATGAATGTCAAAATTTAATTTTTTTTTGTGATTTCAGAGACAACTGAACGTTCAGGGGTACCAGTGCAGTACCGATTTGCACTACGTACTGTTCAAGCACGATGTCAAGCCGGTAAGCATGGATAATGGCAAATACTGAAAGAATAAAAGACATTAAAATTAAAAACAAAAAAAAGGAGAGCAAACAGCGTGTACCAAAAAATCTTAAATGGCAAAAATGTACAAAAATGTACATGTAATTTAAGAAATGAAATAAATCGTTGTATATATATAGGTTGGGAAAGGGGGAAAGAAAATAGGAATAGGAAATTTGAGGAAAAATAAAAAAGAAAGTTTGTTCTTTCAAGCGCCAACTCAATGGTCGCTTCGAGCTGATTTAATTATGCTCTACGAGGAAAAATGCACTTGGGGATTTCTGCATCTCTGTATAGCTGTATATATATTAGCAAGGAAGGCCGGATTGCGTGCT
This sequence comes from Netelia inedita, assembly GCA_964017225.1. Classification (NCBI taxonomy): domain Eukaryota; kingdom Metazoa; phylum Arthropoda; class Insecta; order Hymenoptera; family Ichneumonidae; genus Netelia; species Netelia inedita. The sequence goes on along the minus strand of OZ024920.1, from coordinate 29,155,340 downwards.
GGACCATACGGTTTCTCTGCTCGGACATTCTTCATCCCCCCCTCCTGCCCCTCTGCTGTTCCATAATAGAACCCACTGTTTCGCGTTTCTTAATCCTCGCACCAGGCGGGAATAAAAATCTGCTTCTCATTCTCTCTTTCTCTCTTGATTCTCCTGGGAGACAATGGCGCAATATATAAATTTTGAGTCTGAAATTTCCACCTACCGTGGACGACGTTAATTGGCTATCGTTAATTTCAATTTTATACCTTTCTTAATTTACTTTCCGCGTGAAATAAATTGTAATTACGTTTAATTAAAAAAACCGCGCTATAACATTTTGATAATCTTGTTTCTTTGATTAAGAATTGTCTTTTCGTGATATAAATGAAATTTTCAAAACACGTTTGCTTCGAATAATTTAAGAAAAAAAGTTTGATATTTGTATGGCGAACTAAGATTTGTTCTTGTTTTTTTTTTTGACATTTCGAATATTTTTTCTTCGTTGGTTATTTGAATAAATTCCTCGTTGATGTCACTGAGACGTGTGGAGTATTCACGTGGAATGCAAACCCGATATCGTGCGACAATGCGCGAGTTGCGCGACCTACTGGCGTGAATGGGCTCTACAAGCGATTGACCGTGCGCCTGGTATCCGTTACGGGGGTTGTTGTCGTCGGGGAATGGGGGCTGGGGTGAGCACGAGCTACGTATACCCGGCCGTTCGTGACGTCAACGGCCCGGTCTGACAACAAACATCATCAGACTGTTTCGATTCATTCAGGAATTGCAACTAGCTCCTTCTCTCTCCCTCTCTCCCTCTCTCTCACCCTCTATATATATAGGGATATTGAACGAGAAAAAAATCATTAAAATATGCCAGATTTTTAAATATTTCCAATCTCACGTCAACGATGCTTCAAAAATATTTCTCAAATGCTTCATGTTTCAGTTATTCGAATAAAAATCAATTTTAAAAACACCCCATCTTCCAGAAAATATTTTTTTTGTCGAAAAAACTACAAAAAAAATGGCGCTTTTATAAAAGAAAAAAAGAAAGTTATTTCGGACGCGTCGAGAGAATTTTTTTAAGCAATTTTCGTTGCGACAAATGACCTAGAACTAATTCAACGGGTTTTTTTCGTTTCCCCGAAGCCGGGACCTACTGTTACGAGTAGTTTGCATATATTTCGCGTATTCGAGATTCACCGGCCGTCGTCGGAGTTTTCGCCATTATTTTACTTTGCTTTATTTTAGCCTTGTCGCGTTTTTCTCTTCATCCTACCTCGCCGAACCGGAGAGGGTTTTTCGCCCTCGTTGTCGAGTTGCGAAGGTGCAAGCTACACACCTATATATTTTGTGTACATATATACATGTACGTATATACGTCTCCCAACCCCGGATAAGCGTCACCAGTATGTATAACGACGTGATCAAGCGCACTTTAAAGTCGTTTAAGGCTACGCTGCATGATTTAAATTTTCTTCGTTGAAACGAGAAAGAGAGAGAGAGAGAGGGTGAGAGAGACAGACAGAAAGAGGCTGAGTCGGCCAAGAAGCGAAATGAGATGAAGAGGTTGGTGTGCTTCGAGAACGCCTACCTCTTTCGCCTTATTTCTTCATCCTCAACATCCTCTCGTTTCTTACGACGGAAAAGAAAATTGCCGGAGCCCAGGCACCTCTTAGCCTCGAGCACGACAACTTTTCGTTTCTTATTCTTGCCCCTCTCTCTCTCGCTCCCTTTTTTTTCTACGAGTTACTTTCTCCTCTAGAGCATCCAAAACTAGCATAATTTTCCAGTTAATTGCCCACCGTGGACCGTTAAACTTGTTATATCGTACATATATATAAACGCACATAGAAGGACGGTCTCATTTTCTGGAGTACCGAGATGTAATAATCGTCTTCAATTTTCAGTATTAAAGCTACAATTACATCGAGGTGGGCGTATCGTGCATACCATTATTTAGTTATTCGAATTTATTCGTGCTTACACCGCGAGTCGTTATCGCGTAAATGAATGAGCGACCGAGGTTACCCTAGACCTGCGACCTTCGTGAGAAAATATTCATTATGCAAAAATCTACTATTTCATATAGCGAGAGAAATAAAAATTTTGCACGTTACATAAAATCTTTTGGACGATGTAACAACGTTAATTAATTAACGTTGCTGAATTTGTCAAGATTTTGTCGAACGCTGGAAACGATTTTTCAAAAAAGAATTAGTGCAAATTCTGTTATAAAAGTTAAGAAAGAAATTTTAAAGTAGGCGCTAGAAAGAAATTAGAATTGGCGGATTAGTTATTGCTCTAGCTCCTGAGATCATTGATTTTCATTTAATTACACTCGTTACGACCGTAGATATAGCTTAGGTGCGTCGATTCGAGCTATTCGATATAACTATAGCGGTACGAAAATCAATATATACATATATACAGGGTGTTCCATTTTAATTTATTGATGCAAATAAGCCAAGAAAATAAAAGTGTACGAAAAAAGTTTTCCATGAAAGTTTCACGGGTTCGAAGGTGACACACGACAGTAATATTGATATTTTTCCGTCTAAGCGTCGAGGTGACGTGCAGTTCGGCATTGATTTTTCAAATAAGCATCTACAATCGTTCCTTCGTCACATTGTAGACAGGTTTAAGGCGAAGTAGACTAAAAAAAGAAATAAAAAATAAAAATTGGGACTCGTTGCATTCCTTAAAATGTTGGACGTTCTTTGACTGCAAGAGGTAGAGGATCGCGTAAAATTAAATGTAAGCCCACAGTCAGGCCCAAAAGGTGCCAGTGAAAACCTACTGTCCGCATCAACATAACCCAAGTTGTATGTCCAACTTTTCTTCATACGCCTTTATTTTCTCGACTTATTTCCATCGATAAATAAAAATGGGCCCCCCTGTATGTCGATAAGTACCTACAGGCTCTCAATGTTATAGTTAGCGAGTTTCTTTTACCATAGGTATTAGACTCCTAAAAGATATGTACAGTACTGATCAAAATAAAGTACGCACTTCCAAAAATTTCACATTTCTCCGAATATCTCGCTGGCAATATGGTAACGGGTTGTAAGAAAAATATAATGAGAACATTGTGTAGCGTATTAACAAATGGAGATCAGCGAATTCATTTAGATATTTGAATTTCGCTATATTCACTTTTATTGAATTTATTCAATATTAATGTTCGGGCAAAAAAAGTACGCACTTGACAAAAAAATGAAAATTGGCATAAAAAATATTTGTTATATGAAAACAAAACATTCTCAATATTTGGTGTTGCCTCCTTTTGCTTCTATGACAGCTTGCAATCGTCGAGGCATACTCTCGACGAGGTTTTTCAAAAGTTGAACATCGATGTTTTCCCACGCTTCCTGTATCGACCGAAACAACGTGTCTTTTGTTGACACCTGGCTCTTGTTAATTTTTGCGTCCAAAATAGACCACAAATTTTCAATGGGATTGAGATCGGGCGATTGCGCAGGCCAATCCAACAATTTTATGTTGCAAGAATCAAAAAAAGCTGTAGTTTTGCGCACAGTGTGCTTGGGGTCGTTGTCTTGTTGGAAAATGAAGTCATCTTCAAGTCCAACTTTCACCAAGGATTCTTCTAAATTCTGTTGCAGAATGTCAATGTACGTATCCGCAGTCATAATCCCGTCAATTCTTGCAACATTTCCTAAACCCGGCCACGCGAAGCAACCCCAAACCATGACACTCCCACCTCCGTATTTTACTGTTTTCTGAAGATTTTTTTCTAAAAGTTCCTTGCCTCGTTTTAACCACACTCGCGACCGTTTTTTATGACCAAAAAGGTCAAATTTACTTTCATCTGTGAATAAAACTTTTTTCCAAAAACTTGTAGGCTTGTGAATGTATTTTTTCGCAAATTCTAAACGTTTAATTTTATTCCGATTTTTGATCAAGGGGCGACGCAATGCGTAATTGTTTTTTAGCCCAACTTCCCGCAATCTCCTTCGTACCGTACATTCAGAAACGTTCACTTGCGTATTTTCACGAATCATTCGACTCGTTACGCGCGGATTTTTTTCGTTTCGCGAACAATCATGCGATCTTCTTTCTGAGTTGTCTTTCTTTTTCGGCCACGTCCACTCTTATCGCACACTGTACCGAACTCTTCGAACTTTTTGCATATATTTCTAACAGCGGCTTCACTTACGTCATATTTCCGTCCTATTTCTCTGTTCGATAACTTTTTTTCGCGATCTCTGACTATTAGTTTACGAATTTGGATGCAAATTTGCTTTTTCCCCATTTTAAATAGAAGAAAGTGTACTGATCTTTCGAGCAGCGACTTGAGAACTGATAATACATCAAAACATTCATAATTTCGATACCTTACATGTTTTCAAGGACGCTACTATGTTTCCGAAGTCAAAACAAAACAAAGAAACTGGTGCGTACTTTATTATGCCCAACGAAAATATGATAGTATCAACAGTAAAAGCAGTTATGGGAAAACGTCGGAACGTTCATAAAATTTGGAGTGAATACTAAGAAAGTACATAAAAAAACTGACTTTTCATCACTGTAGATTTATTACCCCGACGTTACCAGTGATGAATTGTGGATGAAAATACTCACTTTTGAAAGTGCGTACTTTATTTTGATCAGTACTGTACGTTCGATTACGGTTTCGATGAAATTGTGTTTCAGGTATTTCGGCACACTTTCACTGCACTCTACACGGTCTATGACGTTGCCAACGAGTGAGTAAAAAAGATCGTTGCCGATTTTCTAGCTATAATCCTACTAATCGTATCATCGAGCTAAAAACTGTCTAAAATTCCAACACGAAAAATGAATACGTCGTTGAATAATTTTCCATTTTATTCGACCTCTTTTTCTCGGCAAAGTCATCACACGCCACTTCGTCTTCACGCATCGCCGAGAGTACAGCAGACACGTCTACAGTACGCCGCATGGTTGGGAAACACGTCGGCCCTGCTAATAATATCGGAAAACGATATTTACATGAGATCAGGGCCAACAGCGTCGGAGGACATAAGATTGACGAACACTGGTATACCCGGTGTTATTTACAACGGTATACCGGACTGGCTGTACCAGGAGGAAGTTTTGCCAAGGCCCGAGGCAATTTGGCCAAGTTCGGACGGTTCGAAGCTTCTCTACGCGACTTTCAACGACTCGAAAGTGACGGTACTCGAATTTCCGTGGTTCGGCACTTTCATGGGTCAAGATGGTGCCAGCTCGAGTCCTATGGGTACGACGAAACGTGGTTCCTTTCCACCATCGAGATCCATCAGATATCCAACACCCGGATCACCGAATCCGGAAGTTGATGTTTGGCTGTTGGATCTCAGGAGTGACGAAATCACTAAATCGGTCAATGGCTCGGTGACCAATTCCACATTTTCCAGAATTCGACTAAAACCACCTCCTGTTTTTGATGGCCAGTGAGTATAGTTTCAACGAGATGTTTAAATATCGAACCAGATTTTACGATTTATGTAAACAAGAGGGTAAGGCCCTGAAATTAACATTCATGGTCACTTTATAAAAACCTCAATGGCGATATTAAAATAAATTTCGAGATAAATATCGATGAAATTCCAATAAAAATGAATTCGATCTAATTTGTAAAACGTGCGATCGTTTTCAGGGCTGTAAGTGTTTCCATATATTTAGCCGATCCTTCCTTATTCTTTCCAGGGAATTCTACTTAATATCCGCCGGTTGGGTCGGCGAAGATTCGGCCCAGATAACCGTCGTCTGGATGACAAGAACACAAAATCTCTCGGTCGTGTCAGCCTGTTACGCTCCTACATGGCAATGTGAGGAGACCCACTCGGAGAGAGCTCCGGAGGGCCAGTGGTTGGACGCTCAACCACATCCGGTTTTCGCACCGGATGGTGACAGCTTTCTCCTACTTGCCGCCGTACAGGAGGGTGGTCAGGAACATTTCACTCACATCAAGCACATAACGTTAACGCAGCAGAGAATAGCTGTCTTGTCACATGGTCGATATGAGGCAAGTATCGTTTATCATACACGTAGGTATATACACGATCTATACAGGATATGATTCTTCCAAAATATTGAGAAAAACCACTAAATCTATATTGCTTCATCAATTATTATGGTTAATAATTATTTCCACCATGTCGCAACGTATCACGAGTTCAAGTACCACCCATATAAATTAAAAACAAGTGAAATTTTTGATTAATCAATTACTTAGTAATCAATATCATTAATCATTCATTAAGCCAGAAATCCAAGACTTTTATTCAATATTACAAAAACATTAAATAAATCACCTGATGAGTGTTTAGAATTTATAAAAAGATGACTCGCGACAAGAAATTTGTGGTAATTGAAAAGGTAATAATAATGTCACGTTCGTTCAGGTCAGCGAGATTCTTGCCTGGGACACAAAAGCTCATCTCGTTTATTATCTCGGTACGAGAGAACGAAGACCGGGTCAGAGGCATCTGTACGTTGTTCGAGATCCAGCCGCTGACGATCCGCGTCGCTTGGAGCCACTGTGCGTCACGTGCGATCTTGGAGACGTATTATGGAGCAGTAGATTTTACTACACAAACTGCACGCATTTTGGTGCATCGGTCAGTCCACCGAGCAATTACACGACAAATACGAACAATCAAGGATACTACGTACTTCATTGCGAGGGTCCTGGTCTTCCATTGGCTGGTGTACATTCGATGTCGAATCACAAAATGGTACGAGTACTTTACGACACGAGGATACAGCGGGCTGACAGATTGAACAAACTGGCTTTGCCTACGAGACAAAGCTTCGAGGTCAGTAACAACTTTCAAAACAAATAAAATATATTACCGATTTTTCGAGTCCAGGGTACAAAATATTCACACAAAACGACGTATTATTGCTAAATAAAATGACCACCCTAATTTTAAAAGATGACATTCAAAAATTAAAAAAAACATGATACATTTTATGAGGTTTTTTAACATAAAGTTTTTGAAACGACGATTTAAAAAAAATTTATACTCGTAAACGGTTGACAATTTTGTCGTTTTATAATTTATTTTAATTTGACAAAATTTAAAGCCTGCTCGGATTTGCCTAGAATGCCCTATAAACACCCACACATAAAATCACCTTGAATATATTTCAATTTGAAACGAAAGCAAATTTTTTAAATCGTTTTCTTTTTATTATCGTTGTCAGGTACCTCTTCCACAGGGTTGGAGAGCTCAGGTACAACTATTGTTACCACCATCCTGGCGCGAAGAGCTTCGAGATGCCGCCTTTCCGGTTCTCGTCGAGGTAAACGGTCGTCCCGGTAGCGAGGCCGTAACCGATAAATTTCGGATCGATTGGGGCACCTACATGTCGAGTCATAACGACGTCGTGTACGTAAGGCTCGACGTACGGGGTGCACGTGGGCAGGGAAAACGCGCATTGTTTCGTAGAATTGGGGGGGTCGAGGTGCAAGATCAATTGACCGTACTTCGTCATCTTCTCGATAAACTTAAGTATCTCGACGAGTCGAGAGTCGGCGTTTGGGGTTGGGGATACGGTGGTTACGTAACCGCCATGGTCCTCGGTAGTCAGCAAAACGTATTCAAGTGCGGAGTCGCGGTTAATCCGATCGCTGACTGGTTGTACTACAGTAAGCATATTTTTCCTTCAATCCTTCTGCTATCACCATAACTACTTTAGATCACTTTGAGTCAGATTTTTCATAACCCATCGATGACTTATTCCAATAGGTTCGAGTCGAGACAACAAATGTGTTTTATAATTTTCATACAATTATTGCATTCTACCCACAAATTTATGTCGATGTATCGCACGCTCTTGAAAAGCAACGAATCTACTAGAGTTTTAAAGAGAAATTTTCAATTAATAATCAAATTTAACCCCACCACAGTTTGAACAACTTTTTCGTTGGCATAGAAGGTAAATTATTCATTGGACATTTTTTGATTCGATCTATTATCAGATTCGGCCTTCACGGAACGAGTTCTGGGTGCACCAGCGGAAAATTACAAGGGTTACGTCGAGGCTGATTTGACTCAACGTGCTAGATTAGTACCGAGTCACAGTCTCTATCTTCTACACGGTCTAGCCGACCTCACAGCGCCTTACACGCACGGCATTGCCTTGGCGAAGGCTCTGTCCGAAGCGGGAGTTATCTTTAGGTATCAGGTGAGTAAATTACTTTATACATTTAATAAATAATTATCGCCAAATTTAATCGAAAATCGAATCGTCGATTTTACTCTGTCGAGGAATGATTCAACGTTTCGAAATTGATGTAGGGGAGATGAGCCCAAAACGGGTAAGCTAAGGGAGGTGTTGAAAAAAACAGACTTCGAAACGAAATGCAATTTCTATTTTTATTCGTGGGAATGTTCAACTAATAAACTTTCGAAAATCATAGAGAAACTAATTCATTTTCTTCGATAACAATGAAAAAAAAAATAAATAAAATTTCTTCGAAATACCCGCTTTGCTCGTAGGGGGGGCCTAAAACGGGTAATGCACTGGAACTCGTCATTTTTGTTACATTTTGGACCACGTTTGGATCTTGCATGTCTCTTAATAGTGTTACACGTAGAAGCTTTTACTTCGTTTGAATTTTTCTTCATTTTTTCAACTTTTTTCTTGAAAGCTCTTACTTCCGTTAAATTCTTCATCACTGCGTCAATTTTTACCTTAGAATATTTTTTCTCTTTTTTTTCTTTTTCTCTTTGCTTGTCTTTTACGTTTTCGGATAGATTTATTTGGTGTCATTTCAGGTATAGGCCTGATTTCCCCCTACCCGTTTTGCCCGTACGCACATTTTTATTGTCGACGATTATACCTTCAAAATAGAAATGCCTGGAGCCCGCAACTTTGCGGGGATAAGAAGCCCATTACTAACGAGATCATACCATGCAACTTAGAAAATCTCATTCTACACCACCCTCGAGTAATCGCAGCTAGCATATTTCGAATTTTTTTAACGAAAGCAGCATAAAACTTGATTGTTGTCTTACCGTTCAACTGTTTACGTCACCGAAGCGAGCCGACTGACCGTGATTGGTTGACGGCCGGGACGTCGGTTGCCACTCATACATTCTCAAAAATACTTAAAATGCGCATTTCGGAAGGCCTACCCGTTTTAGGCGGGCTACCCGTTTTGGGCGCATCTCCCCTACGCTTGTATTTCAGGATGAAAATCGGTTTGAAACAATGAACGATGGCATTGTTTGGAAATATTAAAATGGTTATTAAAGAAATATTTGTTTATTGTTTCAGAGCTACGCGGATGAAGATCACGCCTTGGCGGGAGTGATCGAGCACGCTTATCGTTCCATGGAGGACTTCCTCGCCGAGTGCCTCACTCTGGACGCCTCCTAGTGCCTCGATACGATTTCTCCCTCGTTATCGATAACCCGTCTATTCACGACATGCTTCTGATAGCGTCCCTGTTTTTTGGTAATTCATACACACACGTACACAAAAATATACACTCTCTCACATACACACACAAACACGCGCGTTCGTATAGACAAAATAAAAATTAATTAATTAATTAAACCACACGAGTAATACACCAATGGAAAATTGAATTACCACCAGCGTCGAAAAGCCAAACGAGAAAAACGATTTTTGAAAAGAAAAAAAAATACGAGCTCATTAAAACCCCCTTTTACCCTGTACAAGAGTGATTCCAGTCGCGATTAATCGAGATATGCGAGAGCGTGTGAGATGCGAGTACGTTACGTGAGATGTTGAACGAATGAAGAATTATCCCATATGCAAGCGATCTTTAGCATAACCCGTTGATACAAATATTCGATAAATCGGTGATGGAGTTTAATATTATTAAACAAAAATAGTAATAATAATAATACAGTCACGTAACACACGATAGGAAGTGAATGGCTCGATATCGAGGATTGCGGCGTAATGAAACGAGATATAAAAACGAGAATGGGAAAAACGTTTGACGGCCGAGTCGAATGATCGATAACGAAAAATGTAAAAATTCAATCATATTATAATAATCGAGAGAATAAATACGATTTCTAAGTAAGAAAACACAAAAAAATTGAAAGTTCGAAATGTTAATAAAATAATGATTAAATACGTGAAAAATGTTGATCGGATTTATTCGACGATGAATCGATCATTTCCCTAATGTTATCTAGTATCAATTATTATTATTATTATTTTATTTCGAAAATGATTATCACTCGTTTCATTGCGCACGAGCCTCGATAGTGGGACGAAAAATAAAATTCATCACGCGTTCGTCACGAGCAATATCGTTATAGCGTTGTATATCTGCATGACGCATTGCTGCGAATCTTATTATTATATCATTCCTGTGTCTTTTTGGCTGCGTTTACGCTGAATAATCGCGCGCGGATGAATAAAACGAAATAAATAAGAAGATTTTTCTTTGCGCTCTCGAGACGTCCGTATCAGCCTGTCGAAAAGCAAAGAAACGAAATGAAAAAGAAATTGATTAAATCAATCCCGATTAACTTACCGATCCATATCGATCAATTGCGAGGAAACGTCACATTTTAGCGGGCAGACTAATCGTAATTACCGAGACACGAAGAAAAATCGAGTTCCGCTTTTTCGTAAGGCGTTTTTCAGCCGCGAATCACATTGAAGCAAAAAATAATACTAATTATGAAAGAAAATAAAACAGACTTATCTACTTGTTGTACAGCTTGCTGACGCCTAGTTGTATCATGTATACTATACGTAATTGTTACCGCCTATATAATAGAGAGTTGTCCCAACTTCCAACCTCGAACGTTTGTACATATTAATATTATTATATTATTATTATTATTATTATTATTATTGATATTATTATTAATATTATTATTATCGTTATTATGGTTGTTATTATTATTATTATTATTATTATTATCGGATATTAATTCGGTCCATCGGATCTCGAACGTCGTATATACATTACTAGTTAAATACAATAAACTTTATCGAAGCTCAGCACTGACCACGCTCGCGACAGTCTCTTATAAATATAATTCGATAAAATAAAATATTAAACGATTAAAAAAACAACATAAAAATAAAATGAATAATTTAAATAAATCAATAATATTAAATTAATAATGATAATTATATTAACGCTTCGAAAGATCATCGGAGCGAAAGACCTGAAAAAAAAACAGAATTCCGTCGCGATCGTGGTCACGTGACGGGCGCGCTTGAATCGAGTCGAGCGGGTAATATTAGAGAAATAAAGAGAGAGAGAGAGAGTAAACGAAGCATAACGATGGATGGATGATGCGATCGGAGAGGGGTAAAAACAAAAAAATGAGAAAGAAAGATGAAAAAAAAAACATTTAAAAGGAGCGTGCCGCTAAGCTGTCTGCAGCCAGCAGCCCTTATTAATGCCGACAATCAAGGCTAGTGCAACTAATCAAACAATAAATAATTAATGACGTGAAATGACGAGGGTGGGGAGGTAGAAGGGAGGGAAAAAAAGTCGAAGTGTATAGGAAACACCACGTGACTTGAACCTAAATCGATTAAACACCGAATAAAAGCACGAGAATCTTTGATTACTTTTCTTTATCTTCAAAATCCATCGTAATTCAACGATCGATTGAAAATTGTCAAAAGATTTAAAAAAAAGGTAAATTGCTACCATAATCGAAAAACAAAACGATGGCCTCGAACGTTATTTAAAGATTCGCAAATGTGCACGCACACGAAAATACGCGCAAAGACACAGCAGACACACGTACACGCGTACGCACTGGCACACACAAAAAACCATTCGTACATCGCTGTGAATCGTACGTTCTGGAAAAAAACGTTAATAATATAATAATATTAATAGATTTAAGTATAGTCAAAGGGACGAATGAAAACGATAAAACAATGTAGGAATGTTGCTATTTCGCCAGAGGGTAAGGCCTACGGTGTTCGATTTATCGACCTTCGGCGGATAAAATGAGAAAAGAAAATGGACAAAAATCTGTTATTCAAATTACTGCCGTAATAAGCGAGTGTCATTTTGGGTATAATGACCGAATATTATGATTTTTGCTCTTTACTTCAGCAGGCAATACTATTGACCGCGAAAATCCTTATGAAAATGCTGCTATTAAGCAAGAAAATAATTCGTGGTAATTGCAATTTTGTTTGATCACTTTTTTCAAAAATATAATTGGAAAATTAGACTTTGCCCATCCTCGTCGAGCGGTAGAAATAGATTTACGAAAAAAAAACACAAAAAAAACACAAAAAATAAACGGCGAGCTCATCGGCAGCTTTCCACCCCACCCTCGTGTGCGATACGTAGAAGAAGGTAAACTGAGAGAGAGAGAGTGAAAAAAAATGCATTAAGTAAAATGAAAAAAAAAAAAAAAAAAAAACCAGAGGCTCTAAATGACCAGTTGGCAAGTCGGCTCGGAAAACATACGCAAAGTTTGTAAGCGTTCGTAGTTAAGAGTTATTCGATGAAATTTAGTTATACATGATGAACGAAGGAGGCGGATGGAGAGAGGGGGGGGGGGGAGGGGGAGAGGGCATAAGTCACAATCAATTACTAATGATAGTTAACGAAAGGAAGAAAAACAAATGGAAAATTTGACGAAAGGTGTGCGAGTCGAGACGATCGAGACCGTAGATAGAACGATCGAGAAATGGTAAGGGAGGTAAATAAGTAGCGCGAACAAAAATCCAACGGAGAAGAAAAAAAAGAAGGAAATTTCGTAACGAGAAAAATAATAGGATTCGGCTCGAGGAAAAATGTCTCGTTTGCGAAACGAAAAGTGCGTTGAAGTTATCTAATAATAGCTTTTGGTAACATATTATCGCCGCTAGTCTGCAAAAAGCACGATCCGATTTTCACGCGGCATCGCTCGACCCCCAGAGTTTAGTGTAATATTAAAAAGATGCAAGATATTTGGATGACAAAGGAAAACAAATAATAATAATAATAATAATAATAATAATAATAATAAAACCAAAAAATAATAATAATAATAACGGTGGATCCAGGAAAATCGATCGAGAGATTGCCGATTATTAGTAATATCGATTCACACGAAGACCCTCGACGTTAAAATTAATAGAGAAAAACAAAAGAAATGAAAAATGAAGAAGAGAATTAGAATTTAAAGAGCGACGATGCGTTTTTGAAGTATCGATGACGAAATACGTTTTACCAGAAATCTGGGATCTATACGCGTGTTATATGCGTGTGTAAGTTAACAATATATGAGTATATATAGATATAAATATATATATAAAATTTTATATACAAGAATGTATGTATAATAAATTTTATGTATAATGATATATGTATATACATTTATATATTTTATCCCCCCAAGAGTTTCACTCAAAGTCAATTAGATTTTTTTCCATCGTGATAGTTAGCCAAGGATTGATTATTAAATTCGTAAGTTCGGGGTCTTCCGCTTTATGTCGCGCGGAATGTTGATAAATTTTAGACGAGAGAGAGAGAGAGAGAGAGAGAGAGAGAGAGAGAGAAAGCGAGAGAAAGATAGAGAGATAGAGAGCGAGCACGAAAGACAAAAAAAAAGAAGAAAAAGAAAAAAACAAGTATAGTAAACTGATAAACAATAAGGAAAATGCGTCGTTGTTTTTATTAGAATTTAATGTGCACTTGAGTTGCCGACGATTTCGTGGATCGCACCGCGATACGAGACCGAGTTATCTTCCATGCAAAACGAGGACGGGGGTAGGGGTCAGGGGTGGAAGAAAATTTATGACGAATATGAAAAGAAACAAAAACAAAAACGATAACAAAAACAACACCCACGAGATAATCATGTTATTAAGACTCTGCGTTTTTTAATATCAGCGAGGCTCGACCCGGGCATCGGGCGGACAAAGTGTTTTCAATAAACTGTTACATATTACCTGAAAACATTTTTTACCTTTTTAATCATTATTTTTCATCCAACGTCCCATTTTACTTGCAAAGAGCTTTAGCGTTATATCGAGATCGATAATGAAGCGATATCGACACGCGTTTTTAAATATTGAAAGAAATAATCGTAGAATAAATATTGACAGTTTAATGTGAAAATTAAATTGTTTCATACTCGATATGGAAAAAATATAATTTTAAGAGAATCGCTAAAGTTCCCGCGCAAAGTACTTTCGTTTTTGCTCGTACGATTGGAGCGACCTTAGACCTAGCTTGAAAACTGTTTTACCAACTGTAGAGAAGAACGAAAACTGCCTGATCGAGGGACGAAGAACTGTCAGATATTCATTCGAGTCGGTAAGCTATTTACCGTCGATAATTCGCTGTTTTCAAGGAAATTCGATAGATCGAGCCGTTCGCGTTCGTACGGACGAATTTCAGGCTTTACGAAAACCTTCCTAACCGACTGCTGTGAAATTGGTGCACTATCGATATTTTTGTTCACTCGTTACCATTCACAGCCTGACGGAAAATGTCATGAAAGTAAAACGAAGAAAGGGTAGAAGACGCGTGGTAAGAAGACAAAAATCGGCAAGATTGTCGAACTTGAATCGACGTAAAAGCCAAATTAGTGCATCAACGTCCACTAGAGACATCGATACATCGATCGATAATCGACATCACAGGTTAACTTGAAAAAAAAAATTAAAAACGCCAAAAATTAAATATCGATGTTGATAATAATTTTTTTAAAGGGTTTACGAGCATCCCTACGCAACTAGATCGAAACGTCTCGGAGTCGCTGAATCGTCGATTAACGTGAGCGAGAAAGATGATAAAAAATTGAAGCGACGACGGTCGGACAGGAGCATCATATGTTTGGGTACTTACCGAAAGGTACCGGAGCTCGTTGTGCTCGAAGAAATCGGGGACCGTTGCACGGAAATCGTCGTGAAACCAAAAGCTCTCGTCCGTTTAAAGGAGGAGAAGGTAATGTCCCACAGAACATTGAAATAATAATTGACAAATGTTAACCTGTATCGGCGGAGGTTTTCTGCAGTTTCCCTCCGTCCATGGCAAATGCGATACAGGGAGATTAGGGGGAATGCGAAACGGCTGCAGCCGTGGTCGCGAATAAGAATGTCGGAGGATAGGTTGGATGAAAATGGTAGAATTGTAGAATATAGGTGTGTAAAAACCCGAAGAGGGTGTGCACGATAAACTCCCACATTATTATTATTATTATAATTGACAAATGTTCACATTTCAATGAATTTTCAAAAATTCCAACTTAAAAATAAACTCGAATAAACCACGTTTATCCGTTCATCCATTTCACTCTTCTTGAGAAGAGGGTCGAAATAAAAAGCGCAATAAATTATATTCAGCACATATAATCTATATTTTAAAAAATCAAATAATTATATATTAATAATTGTGACAATATCTTATTAATTGTCGATAATGTTACAACCTTTCGAAGAATATTCGTGATTTCTCGTACAGATGGACTGCCATAGCGACGAGGATTAAATTCAACGCTTCATCGGTAATCAAATGTAATCGGCGTTTCGTATCTTTATCAAGAGATAGGACGAGGTGTAATCGCAACCAGGCCGCTCAATAGCCTCGAGTTCGGCCTTACCTCGTCTCATTATTGTCAATTCTTTCGAGATCTCTTCGGTTACGTAGGGACGAGACTGAATGGCTTCGAGCCTCCCGAGATCCAAATCGGTCAATGGAATCATCGGTATCTTGAGGCGGTCGAATTCCGAAGGATGCAGCCCGAGCCAACGTACCGAGGGACAAGCGAGATGTTCGTGTTGATGGGATAACGTTATCGAACCGTATCTGAGCAATAAAATAATAATATTAATACCCCCCCAATAAGAAGAACTTTTTGTTTTTTCATAATATTACATTTTTATCGTAATTTACAATGTGTAATTTTTGGATAATAAAAATGTAGGAAAATTGAAAATGGAAAACAAGTTGTAACTGACTTGTAGACGAGCATGATTTCTATCCCGTAGGGATCGGCATCGACGAGAATATAAACCGGAAGTTCAAGTTTTTCCGCGAGCATTTTGACGAGCATTCTCGTAGCAACGTCCGGATAACCTTTTCCGGTTATGAGAATACAATTTAACCAAGTGGAACAATGTTCGTCGAGTAATTTTTGAAACACAGAGTCTTTTTCCACGACGATGACGAATTCTGCTTTCGTTCTCATCGAAGTTACTTGCGAGAGTACTTGTGGTATCAGGACTCCACCAGGTGCGCTGTAATCAATTTTTTCACCGTTCGCGAGAGTCAGAATCAAGTCGCCCGAGCCCAAGCCTTTCGAAGTTGCAATTAGACCTGGAGAATACCATTATTCAACAATTCTATTATTTAAAAAAATAATTAATTGTTTGAAAAATCAACGGTCGATCAAATTTGTCGATTTTCCAATAAATTAATTAATCGATAAAGATAATTGAAAACAAGATACCAACCCATATCCCAGGGATGACATTCCAACAAATTCGCGAGATCATTGACGATCCGATCGATTTGTATCTGTTCGGTCGCCAATTTTGACGTTTCCTCGCAGCTTTTCAACTCGTAGAAAAACGATCTTCGCGTTTGCGTTTCATGATTCAAAAGTAATAGATGAACTTTCGCAAGAGTCGTCATAATGAGAGCGAATTTCGCCTGGCTTCGTCGCGATTCGAAATTTATTTTTTGTCGGGCGGTTTCCTGCTCGGGAATTACTTCGATCGATTCGTCACTTTCAGGTCCGAGACTCTCATAGCCCAAGGAACTTTCCGAATTATCCAAAGGACTCTCGTTGAAGCTCTCGATACTCTCGGAAATATTTTGACTTTCATTCAAACGAGAAGCGCTCGATTCTAATTGCGTCATTAGAATATTAATATCCGCGATTCTCAGGGAAATACTGGGCAATTGGCCAGAACTTAATTGCTCCATAATTGTGAAAACGATCTTTTCGCAACGACCTATAAGATCTTTCCTGCAAGTGAATTTATCCCGAATGCGTGTTTCGAGAATAAAATATAATAATAAATATTACAAGCGATAACAACAAAATTATAATAGGAAGTCAAATACAATTGAATTTTTTTAGTTAATTAAATAATCGAACCGTAATTTAGCGTTATAGTCGATCAATATATCGACCTTTTTCTCCATCGATTTCACAGAATTCACATTCAACTCGCTTCCTGTCGAACATTCGGTGATTGATTCTGTCGTTATTCCAGAAATGGATTCCTGATCCGCTGGTATAAAATTTTGAATTATTGGTCGAATAAATACAAACGTTCTGTACGATTAAACTTCTCTCTGACGAATACAAAAGTCACTAAATAACTAGAAAATAAAACTATTCAAATGTATTAAAACCACGAAATTAATTAAATTTAGATGAAATAAAATATTTAAAAAATTACAAAAAAGCGATTTCTATGTGTAAAAGTCGAAAAGCGAATTTCGATAAAAATCTTCCCCAACGTCGAAGAAAAACTCGAGCCCCATTCTCACAGCAATAAACATATTAAATTTCCACTTTGGACGATATGTATTGGCATCGGTACGCCAATATCGATGTGAGAGCACGAGGGACATTATTATTCCCGTCGCTGGGTAGACACTCGTATCGAGTAGCGAATCTCGAGAGCCTGAAAGAGCAAGAGAGAGAGAGAGAGAGGGAGAGCAAGAGAGAAAGAGAGAAAGAGGGGGAGCAAAAAAGAGTAGAGGGTGCAAGTTCGGGGGGCCTCCCGCTGTGCATTTGTGAACTATCCCATCGAGCCGAGGCTACTGTTACCCTAAAGACACTTCAGGCCCATTGTCGAGGGGCGGGAGGGGGTAAGGACCTTTCGCCATACACTCTGCAAAACGCCGATCGTAACTAAATCCGCTTTATACTTTGACGAAATATCAAAAAATTACCGTTAATTACTTTTTTACATAAATTATTTCAGCGAACGAAATACGGTCGTGATAAAAATATTGAAAATTTTTTGATAAATTAATTTCACCTAATAATTATTTTTATAATTTTCACGATCGATATTGGATCAATTTGTTTATATTTTGTTCAATTAAAGACAAGAGATAGATATACGAGGGAAGAAAATCAATAATAAAATACGAGCGATTATTTTCTTCTTTCGTAAATTTCATCATAGATCTTTTATTTTTATTTTTCAAACGATTATTCATTATCTCGCCAGCAAAATGGACGAGAGCGTCGCACCCTCGCAATATACAATTAACCGATTGTATACGTCCGTGTCGTTAAACGAGTGGAAGCATATTATAAACGTATTTCACAAAAGCAGCGATGAAATTTATCTCGTGGCTGCTGCGCGGAGAAAATATATACGGCAAGCATATGTATACTGTAAGACCCGAGAGTCCTTTGCATCTGCGAGTTATAAATTCGCCGATGGCCGAGGTCCATAGGTCAGCGACGGGTCAGGGACATTTTGACGCGAGCGTATATACATATACATAGACACGAAGAGCCAACAAGAAGAAGAGAGAGAGAGAGAGAGAGAGAGAGAGAGAGAGAGAGAGAAAGGTGGAAAAAGGTCCGAACAATTGATGGCTAACGAGAACAAGCCACGGCAAAGTGTGCCGGATTTTTCCTCGCTGGTCGGCGCGTGCCAAAATATTTTTCCCCGTCCATATATATATTTTTTTTCCTCCAGCTATTTGCCGTACGTAACAGTTTGAGAATGGAAAAATTCTACGGGTCGAACGTGATTTAGTGCAATTTTACTGACCGTCGGGCAATTCACGATATATTTTATGACAAACACGTGACGCATCGATGAATGTGTACATGCTTGGGTCCGAGTTAATGGTGATTATGAATGATTAATGATCGAAAATAGATAGTGAACATTTTTTTCAAATTTAAATCGAGCCCACGCGCATATTACGTTCAATGAAATAAATTAAACTTGACAATATTAACCGGTGTTTTGTAAATAAATTACTCGATAAGACATCGAAAAAACATAAATCGATAAAAAAAAGTTACAATTCCGCGCAATTCGACGAATGGGGGATACAGATTTGTACTTTTTGTTTTCTTCCTGCACCGAGACAGCGTATACTCGGCTTGGTCCTTTCCGAACATAAAGGGGTTGTTCATGGAGAGATAATGGACCACGAGTTCTTTTAATGGCGTACATACATACGCAGACACACGCACGCGCAGACACACACACGCACACACACACACACACTTATAAGAATCTCTTGGTTCGTTTATTTAAAGAGATTCGAAGGACCCGGGTTCGCGACAAAGCGTAGGGGATAGTATTACATTGTGCAACAAGTATACATTCGAAAAACACCCTTAAGAACCGCTCGAAGATTCAAATAGCCCGTATATATAAACGATCACCAAGAGCGTGTCCTCAAAATATCGGTTGAAAACTTGCCCATATACAAACGTATATCACATATGCTTTAAGAACGTCCCAGTTATATGCCATAAGAATTTTTTTTTACCGTATATTTTACATCCTACGAATCGTCCGGTACTATTCGGGGTGATGAGAAAGAAATGAGGCCGAAAGACCGAGAGAGTGAAAATACGAGGTGTCGATAATCCCTTTTGGTCGAACCCCTCCGTCACACAATTTAACAATTGCCACTTGTACCTTTTTTTTTACTCTCCCTTACTACCCTCTTCCGATCTTATATTCGTGGACGACTCTTCGACGACGATAAAATTTGTATATCACAATTGGCCATTTTCGCTTTTGGCGAAGGTCCCGCGACAAAGGAAAAAGAAAATCTTCGAACTACGTGAGACGAAAATCCTGATTTCCTGGATCGAATTTGACACCGAGGCGGGGGTGGATTTTTTTTCGAGCAGCCCTTATTTACGTATGGGTCTTTGGTCGAATTCTAATCGGGATTAAATACATTTGTGTCGTGCGCAGTGTCGATGAAAAAATATAAAAATTCACGGATGATCGATCGTAACTATTGGAAATTTGATACTATAATTTTTTTTATATAGTTTCGAATTCGCTCATCCGAAAGATCGATGAAGTAATACAAGTTTTAGCACAATGAATTTGTAAAAATATTTGAACGTTTCGGATCACTTTTTCGTGAAAAACAGGTATCGCGTAACATTTTTATAGAGGACGATGTTGCGGTGAAATGTCGAGAAGCCGAAATGTCTCAATAAAACGGTCGACGAGACGCGGGGAACCGGAAACGTGAAAGAGAAAGAGACGATCGATCGAATCTGCGCGACGGATCTCGAGTCCGACAACGTCAACGAGGAGCGATAATATCGAATTTGTTCAAACTCCGGGAGGCGCGAGGGGAACTTGTAAAACGGATGAAATAAATTTAGCCAAAGGAAAAGAAGAACTGGAGAGGCATGTAAACAAAATCATCGGACCGAATGGACTGCGCGTTGATACAACGTTTCGGTTATAGAAAAAAAAACGTTTTTTCTAACTGACCTAACTCCTCAACCATAAAAAAAACGTAATAAAAGATAAGAACAAAAATTGTTAAAGAAAAATTTGTATTTAAATCTTCTTACTTTTTCAACTAAATTCGTTATTTTTCTTGACAGGGTTTTTGACTTTTCGGATTTTCGTTGCTGTAACCGATATATGTGACACGATCCGAGAAAAGGGATCTACGAGGGCAAAATAGGGTTCTTTCATGGCGAGCTATTAAACAAATCAAAACCAAGGCTCGTGCTCGAGTGATACAATTTTTAATAATACATATCTTGTAAAATTATGTAGATAAAACGTCTCTGACTTCCTTTTCTGGGATCGCGTCACATATATATGTATATCTATTCTGGGAAATCATTTTTTAAGACACTTTAGCTCAGTGCTGTTCGAAAATTCAGCGTTGGTTTATTCCCAAAACTGGTGGCCCCCCGTGAAGGCAGAAGGGTCCAGGGAAACACTCTCGAGACAACCACGTTTCTCTCTCTCCCTCTCTCTCCCTCTCTGTTTCTGTCTCCCTTTCTCCCATGCCCTCTATTACTCGCTTTTACTCTCGATAATCATGACGTTCGCGCGCTTTATCGAGTGCCCCTCGAGCAGTACCGCAGTTTTTGGAGTCCGATTTAACGGGGTTATTGTAGCAACCGCACGTTTATATATACGTATACATGTATAGACCATCGTCTCTCGTTCGAATGGAGATCCCGCGGAGCTATCGAAATGGGTACTCATCTCTTTTCATTTGGCTTGGGAAAATGTTAGCTCCGATCGTTCGGTGGCTTCGTACGAGATCTTGCGATTATGTACATCGAGAGAAATATATTTATTTGACGCTGGATGAAAAAAAAAATATTTTTGCGTAATACAAAATGATGCAAATTAATTAATTAATTGATATGGTTTTAATCGAATGCTGTTTCGTTACTGTCACTAATGACGCGGTCATCATACTAAATATTTAATGTATTTATTTGTTTTTAATTATTTTAAGAGCAATCAACAAATATTAATGGAATAAATTGGGATTCGCTAAAATTTTGGATGGTGAAATTGATACCCGAATAAATTTTATTGGTTTTAATCGAATGCTGTTTCGTCACTGTCTCTAATGACGCGATCATCATACTAAATATTTAACGTTTTTATTTGTTTTTAATTATTTTGAGAGCAATCGACAAATATTAATGGAATAAATTCGCAAAAATTTTGGATTCTGAAGTTGATACCCGAATAAATTTTATTACGGAAGATCCTAAAGTTTCCTTAATTTCATGAATTTTGTATGCGATGAGTCGTCCAGTTTGTTACCGCTTCATTTTTTTATGTTTTCAATTCCTGCAAAATGAGATCGATCGCGTTTGATTTCCTTAAACACGTGAATCATCCTCTCGATCTTCGTCGTATACAATGTCA
Source organism: Netelia inedita (assembly GCA_964017225.1). NCBI lineage: Eukaryota > Metazoa > Arthropoda > Insecta > Hymenoptera > Ichneumonidae > Netelia > Netelia inedita. The sequence continues at coordinate 29,133,524 of OZ024920.1, read as the reverse complement.
CCTATCGAGAAACACTCGAAATGGATAACGAAAACAGGATTTGCGTCGACCTCGACGAAATTCAATTTGTTACTCGAGCACCCGGAGACAAAAGCGGCAGGAAAAAACGTGAGACAGAAAAGGGAAAAAGTGCCAATACAACGGATGGACGTTTTTTCGAAGATCAAAAAAGCATGTACCTTTGCATGTTCATCAAAAAGAACAATCCAAATATTTCCGAAAACAAAGACGCAAACTTGTCCCTCGAGACATCGTTATACATAATAATTTTCTTAACTACACCCGTGCGTCCTGCACCACAAAAAATCGTCCCCGATCGCCAATTTTTTGTACCGGAGACGCGTGCAATCGAAGGGAATTGTAAAAAAAAAGAAAATGGAGAAGCGTAATCCGGTTTGTCCGCCGAAGTTGGAGAGCGCCTAAAGTGTACGTTTGTACAAGAACGAAACGATCATACGTTTATAATGATAATTTATTAAGTTGTGCGCGAGTGCGACGGGACCTTTCTCTTTCTCTTTCTCTCTCGCAAGTCTTCGTTCCGAAACCTCATTATAGCGTCAGCGCGAGAGAAGCCATGCGAAAAAACGTTTTGTGGCAAAAAAGAGACGTGTCGTCGGCTCGGATCTCCTCGTATTAAGACGTTGCTTTAAGGACTCTTCGTGCATTCGCGTATGGCCATATACACGTAATATTGCGTGAGCAAAGCGAAGATTGAAGAAATCCATCGCTAAAAATCCAGATTTTTATCTCGCGGTACGAAAGTTCTTGAAATTTGATAAAAATATGAAGAGCGAGCAAAATGGATTTATTTAATTAAGTCAAGATCGTTTTTCGTCGGAAAATAATTATCTTCATTTTTGAAGAATCCAATTAGACAAGTCGGAATCTGTATAATTATCGTTAAAAAAAAAGATCCAAGTCGGGTGTCACGAGAAATTGAAAAAATATTGTTTTTTTTTGTACATCATTGGAAGAAGTATTTGAAACGAAATGATCGAGATTTTTTGCTGTAGGGGCGGATGCCTGTACCATGGTGCAAATATAACAGGTTTTCATTTAATTACGGAGACGGACCAGAATGTGAGAAAGGGGAGAGGAGGAAAACCGGACCAGTTGGTTCGATCTAACTGACCTACAATTGCCGATTGCTTCAGTATCGAAGGACAGAAGAGACTTAAAAAAGGACAGTGTCATTTTGGTTCGCGATCATCCTGTCTCGAGACATCCTTAGCCACGTTCGTGACCACGAAAGACGAAATTAGTCAACGAAAACGTTGAACTAAATTTTCAAGAGACTCGGGAAAAATCCATTTTCCAAGATTTTCAAATAAACAAGTTTTCTGATGCAAAGTGTGACCACGATAGCTTGAAAAATTAATTTATTTTTATTTTTGTTCAATGGCCTTGCTGACAACTAGCTACCCCAATTTTTTTCCCAGAGCCAAAACAATTGCACGTAAAGTGTGAGTAACGTGATAATTGTATTTTATTGTTTAATTAGCAAGTGAACGAGGTTGCAAAGTTGCATTACGAGTTATATGGGCAATACATTTACATGTATAATCCAAGATACACGGCGCTCGAGATGAAGGTACTGTAAAAGTATAATATACGAACATACCTTCATAGGGAATAAAACGGACACCGGGCCTCTTGTTCGCATTACGCAGACGTGCTCTAAGAATTACAGATGCCAGTTGATAAAGAATGCAAAAATAAAATAAGAAAAAACAAACGAAATCTCTCTGTCTCTCTCTGCCTCTCGATGGCCTCTCTCGCGCATTTTGTCGCGTGACTATCGGCTCCCGCAGCTGCGTCGCATCGCTTCGAAATTTTTCTAGCCCGTCGATGCCTCGGGACATACGCACTCCGGTGTACTCGCGTCGCACTTTAGCAGCTCATTTTTTTTCCTCTTTGATTAAAGAATCGGGCAAGATCCATGTCTCTCTCGGGGCAGATGCCAACCGGCTTACGAGTGAGATGAAGAACAAAATATATAACCGATTTTCCGTTCTCATCGGTGTGCGCTAGTGAACGCCGCAATCGCTTTTGAAGTACGCTCGGACACGCCTCTGTGCCACGCGCCCGCTTTTTCACATATTTTTATTTTCTCGTTACACATATGTACCCGCAGAAAGAGCCAAGATATGATACGTTTCGTTACCTATATGTCGTTTTTTTTCTTCTTCTTCTTCTTCTTCGTTAAGCTGACATGCATGAAAAATTCGTAACGACGTGTAGAGTGGGAGCTTCGCAGGATATGGACTCTTGAATGATATGCGACGACACACGTTAATCGGAGCGACCTTCGAAACCGCTATACGATTAAACAACTGGCCAATTCGTAAATAAATTACCAACATTATCGTTTAATATTATCTTTGATAATTTCCGACGCTTACACGCAGCTGCGTATTCATTTTACTTGTAAAAATGAAACGGTCTATACAACTAAATTTTGTATATTTTATTCCTTATCAGCAATTGATATAGACTTTTTTCTTCATAATTAAGATTTATCAAGACGGTTAAGATACGCGTTCTTCGTTGATTTAATCAATTTTTTACAAGTTTAATAAACCACAGGGGCTATTTTAACAAAACCATTAAAAGAAAAGATTTTTTCACGAGAAAAGTAAGATGATCGAGAGTTTTCCATTCTGAACAATGGCAGAACTTTTACCCTATTTTTTCCTTCTTCATTTTCTATCCATCTTTTTCTCTCGCTCTTTTTTCTCGACCTTCGACACATTCGAAGACTCGTCCTTATCTCAATTAGCTCGTAGAGCTTGGACAGCGTTCGGCACATAAAATTGCGTTCGTACTCGAAGCTGGCTAGTAACGATCACGTCCGCTTAAGCCCGTCGAGGAGCAAAAGGGAGGGAGATTAACCGTGAGGAATGAAGCTCTATCGCGTGTTCGGATCCCGGGGATCATAGGTGCTTCGATAAGGATGGAGCTGCTGGACTTTTGGCGCTATAAGACAAAAAGGAGCGAGGCGATAAAACTCTGACTAACGAACGATGGACATTGTACTCCCTTAATCGGCTCGTTCGAGCTTTCGTTCGATGTCTCTTAGCCCATTCTGACGTTTCTAAATGATCGTACGAAAAATAACTTTTTTTTCCTTCTTTTGCCTCTCGAACTACAATTTACTTTATAATCATTCCGTTTAATTAACATTTTATTCAATATTTTCGAAATTCGTATATTCTTTCGCAGAAACTGAAATTATTTACCACACGAGTTCGATCACGATCAAATAATGAAAATTTTGTTCACAAAAATAAAGAATGCTGATAGTTTTTTAAATATTTGCAACGATTTGACTGTAATAAAATTAAAAAGACGAAATTATAATTGATGTTTTTAGTTATCGCAGCTGGTCACGGTCAGAAAAGTTCATTTCGAAATTGGAAAAGATTTAGCAAGATTTCCATCGAAGACGCTATAAATTATATTTGCCTATAAACGAAGAAAGGCAGGTGTGCCAATTATTGTAATTTTTATTCACGTAGAAACGTGGCTATAACTGTGCGTTTGTCTGGTATACGAGAACAGCGGGAAAAGGAGAGAAAAACAATCTGTGTAAGTCGCATTACCGTAGTAGGAGTACGAGACTGCAGCGCACTGCAGGAGAGAGGCGCTTGCACCTAGTCCAGGTGATCGCCGCAAACCGCATCTCGTATACCACAGGGAATCCTTCTTTTACGTCCCTCTCTCATCCACCATCCGCAACCGTTCGTCCATTCGTGCTCTTCTGCCCCTGGGCATTCTCCCTCAGTGCGTGTCTGGGGGATACGCTTTGGGACCCTCAAGAAGACAGGAACATATGTTTACGAACAATGTATGTCGTCTGCCTTCACTCCCCCTTGGGGATCACTAACTTCTCATTCCCGAAGCAAACAAACACGCAAATGGGCCGAGGTTTGACCGAGGCCCCGAAATACTAAATTAAAGATTTAAGATTTATTTTCTCTTTTGAAATTTAAAAGTCATTTAAATTAAATTATTTATAATTGGAAAAATGATTTATTCGTCAATTGTGGAAATAAGTTTGCTAAAGTGATTGAATATTACTAAAATTTATTTGGGAGGAAAATGTTCAAGTCCCCACGTTAAAAATGATGCTAAGAGGAATTTGTAACATTTTGTAAATAAAACTAGAAATACAGTTTTCTCAGAAAAAGAGTGGCTAACGTTTTTGATCATTTATCGATCTTTCGAGAGCGAAAGGAAATTGATTCGCCTGCCAGCCGTTCGACGCAACCTTTCGAACGAAATTTTGTAGAAGTAGTGAAACGTGAGTCTCGAAATAAATCAGGATATCACTTTAGCCCATCGCGAATCTATTGTCATCTTCAGGGTGGATGGATTTCGTAACGATATTCTCAGCAGTCGCGCAATTTTCTGTGAGTATAATCTTATTGTTACCATTATTATTGTCACATTGTGTCACACGACCCTCGAGGGCGTAATATAATGCAATAATACATAACGGTGAGAGGCACGAGTCGAAATTTTCCGCAGAATCACAAACCCTTCAACCCTTTCCCCTGGCACAATCGAGAAAAGAGTGAAAATGTCATTGTGATGGAATTTCTCACTCGACGTTCCAATGCGAGAAAAATGGACAGTACTGAAATCCGAGGGTGAAAATAATTCGAATCTATTGAAAAAAATCTATTGGAGCATCCCGCCCACCGGAGGAGAATCGATATTCGATAATCGTTACAACCGATCAAGATTTATGCCTGGACAAAAGTTGTTTTTCATGAAAAATTCGAGATCGTTGGTGGAGCGTGGATGAATTTTTCGTCGTCATCGGACAAAACCGGGTGATCGTTACGTCCAATATGGTTCGTCGGTGAGTAAAAAAGAAATCAGAAAAAATGAGAAAAGATCGGTAGCGGCGAATATGGCTAATATCGACACGTCCAAAACGGCACGAATCGGTTCGGTAAAAGGATCTCGATCGTTTCAGCGAGGCAAAGCAGAACAGGTTCACGCCCTTAAGCACTTTTACGAGCAGAGAAGAGATCGTTTCTCGGCTACCGTGTTTAAGTGTATATTATACCGATACGCGTAGTATTATATATACATGTTCTCGCCACTCCTGTGGCTCCTGGCACTTCTGGCCGGTACGTGACACTCTTACGAAAGGATGGAAGGTGATAACGATCGTCGAGGCTCAAGGACGCAACCTGCTGAAGAAAATCGGTCGCTCGCGCAGCCTCTCTATTCTCGATCGGCACCAGGTATTTATCGATTCTGGGCGGTACAAGGAGGAACCTATCGTAATTCATTCGACATGCGCATCAACTTCTACCGTACCAAAAATATCCACATTTAATCCTGAAAATCGTCAATATTTCTTTGTGCTCGCCGCTAAATCGAGTTTACCAGTAAGAATTTCTTCGCTAAAAATACAATGATTCGTTTTGAAAAATGATAGATTTGTTAAATACTAATATAAATCGACGTAAAAATGCTAAAATAAAAAGATTGCGATAAGTTGGCGTATTTAAAAAGTTTTATCGTAGCCTCGTTTCTCGTTAATAAAGCAACTTGTACACAGTCCGAAAAACGGCCTCGATGTATTTCGTGGACCATTCTGCCTCGGTCGATGATTTTGACATAATTTAGTCGTCGAATCGCTGTCGGAATTCAGGTCCACTTACAAAATCCAGAATAAATTCACGTATACGAGTTTTGATACGTATACGATCGGACATACGCCGACGATAGTCGTATACGAGCGAACCGGATCGAGACGAGTATCTCGGAATCGAATATTGAAACGCGCGTGCCGCGTGTAATCGGTAATTGGTTTTTCACATCGACGCGCCGAAATATTCGAGAATCGTCAATAACGGGGCCACGGTAGTTTGGATCGACCGGAAGTCGATCGACAGAGATGAAATCGTTTATGTACAGAGACATAAATATATGTAAAAAGGAGAACCTTCTGGCGGTGGTGAAATAAAAAAAACTGGAGGTACATGTCTGATTCTCTGGCGCATGTAGCGCGTACGAGAGGAGGAAAACGAAAGAGACGAAAAGCTCGCGCTCCCTCGTTCTCTCGCTCTCTCGACTCCTGGACGGGGCATCGGGGCTTTCTCGCGATGATCGTAAATCAGGCCGTCTTGGGATTTACGAGGAGCGAGGTCGTTGCGAGGGAAGAGTGAGATCGATCGAGATTCGGTGAACGCCGCTTATTCTATATATGTATATACGTGTCCAAGAGGGGGATCGCCGTCAAGAGAGGGCCCGGGAAAAACCGGTGCCAGCGTTCGCGCTTTTATTCCCTGGACACACATATCGCGCCTTTTATCGATAATCGTTCGTCTCTTTCGTTGGACAATTGCACACAACGGGGAACCTTTCAAGAAACAACCAAATTATAAGTATCGAGAGGAGGACAAAAATTATACATACTTTTTTCTCAAATACTTAATAATTGAAATTTTATCCATTTATGGTGCTAAATTTTTCATAATTTTGACACGATCGCTCGAATTAGATCTTACCCCGAGTGACGATTTTTCCATTCGACTTTTACATTTTTGCTCGAGTTATTCGAAGGTTAATTAATTATTTTTCAATTTCAAATATATTGTTAATCCGATGAAAAAAAAAATGGTGTCTTGATCCTTTAAACAGATTGTATGTAAAGCTTGGAGAGTCGCTACATAAGTGAGTAAGGAGTGAAATTACAATAATAGGTGGACGCAAACTTCAGGAGAGAAAGAAAATTGAATCTGATTAAGATAAAACCGATGAGCCGATCTGCTAGAGTTGTTCGTTCGCTCAACCAACATTGTACGATCGGAGAATTCACTTAGAGTACCGGCGCGAGTGAAAATCTAGATTATCCGCCTTTACGATTCGTCCGTATAAAGCTCCAAGGTACAAAAGAAACATCCAGTGATAAAACGTTCGAATATCTCGGGTATCGGATTACATTCTCGTTACGCACAATCTGGTTATAATCCACCTGCTTCGCGTTCGAAAGCAGCGAAGGACAACGGTCGGATGAAAACGATCGTAAACACGAGGAGATCGTTGGGCGCGGTACTGCGCGTGCAAGCAATTATCGTCAATTACGGCTTACGAATAAAAGAAACAGGAGAGAAAGAGAGAGAAATAAGAAAGGATCGGAAACTATACGCTGTCTATATAAGAGAGGCGCGCGTACGAAACGCCCCGCGAAAGGAAAGAGCGTGAATACCTGTGTTCGAGAATATGGTTAACACACGACTCGTACCGCAAATACGAGAATCATCGCGAACCTGGAGAAAGAACCTCGTTTCTGGCAACTTTTCGTGGAAACGATTTAATACCGATTCTGCCAGGTTTACCATGAAATCGGTTCAACCCCGGACAATGGATACTTTAAAAATTTAATTTAATTGTTCTCTATCATCGGTTCATCCCTCGTTCGGAAATTTGTCGCGGTTATTATAATGAAATTGATTTAATACCGATTTTTTTGAGGTTTTACCGATTAAAAGCACATTTTTTAGGATTAAGCCTAGGATTTGACCTAGATATTGCTAATTTCTCTTGAAAAAATGAACAAACTTTTTTCGCATCGTTTTTAGCCCATGGAATTTTGTTTATACGATCTTTACGATCGGATTTTTAGCAGGCAGGATTTTTATCTTATAAATTTCAATGCTTGTTCAATTGTATTCATTTCCATGTGTCACGTCAAGAAACGAGCCACCGCTGGTAAAAGCAACGATGAATACGACGGATGCGAAGACGAAATGCCCGCGGATATACCAGCCGACCTCGAGTACAACCGCGAGCTATCGGCTGGAGCGAGGATTCTTAAAATAATGATAATAGCTCACGTGAGGGCGCACCGCCACCGAGAAGCACACCGGGATCGTCCATGCACAAAAAAAGGACGTCCGTCCTCGTTCGCGATCTTGTTCGTGGAATATACGGTATCGTAAACTTATCAAACTTTACAATGGTGGCGCGATCGAACGAACGACCGCGCTACGGATTTTATTGAAAAAAGAATTTCATCGATCGGTCGATCGATCAATTTCATTCGATTCGTAAAATCGATCGGATTCGGTGAAATTTTAAATCATGAGTTAACTTTTTTTAAAAATTGACCTTTTTCACTAGCTTGAAGAAAAAACTTCACCGGGGTGAAAAACCACCCCAAGGGGACTTTAAATCTCGCGATTTTTCTACGAATTTTTCACGTTTTTACCATTTTACCCCATTTTCAAATAACTTTTTCGACTTCAAGCAAGATTGCCCTAGGCTCACGTGATTCTGCATTAAAAAACGAAAAGAATGAGCCCAAGTTAGACCCTTTTCGTAAAATTTTGCCTGAAATATGAAATTTTGAAAATAGGGGTAGTTTATTTAGTTTGACCATAATAGGTCAAAAAAATAACCATTCTAGGGATAATATAATATCAGACCATAATATATAATTTGTCATTTCCATAATTTTCTCACGATCGGTTGATTCAATTTTCACATCCTTTTTTTTATTCGATAAAAACTGAACAAAAAAACAATGAAAAAAATATTCCTATCGTTAAATCTGTACATATTCAATGCACTTGTCTGAATATCGAACGATTTATCGCCATTTCCGTCACAGTGAAGACGACCGGCAAAAGGCGTTACACCTGGAAAACCTAAGTAGAAATTTATATCTACGATCTGTTGTCGTATGAAAAAGGCAAGAGCAGAAAAGAATAGTCCTGCAAGTCGCATCCTGCGACCCAGGACAATGACACTTGTCGCAAAAGTCATTTCGTGTCTCGTTTGCTTCGAGTCAAAATAAAACAGCTCGCGGAGTGGAAACCCCTAGAGCTGTTTTTTGGGTCACAGGTTGACATTCTCGTCTGTACAAAAAAAATAAAGAGCCGAGGGATGCGTGACCACGCGACCCGAATTTCCAATACAAACGCTTCTTGGCGTTTCCAGGAGGAACAATCTGGGTGCGAGAGAGAAAAATAAGAACTTGAATATGGCTCATCGCTTTTTTATAACCATCGCTCTTCGCAGCTCGTTCCTTGCATTCTGTCTGTCTGTCTCTCTCTCTCTCTCCGTTTTTCTTTCACACAAGAAATAAGAACGAGAAAGAAGATGAAAGCCTAAAAAGGAACTCTGCCCGGACACATGCGCCCCCTTCGAAGTTCGTAAATAAAACGTTTTGTAAGACGCTTTTGGCAATGCGGTCGTGCAGGCCCACCTCCGACAGAAAGGGCTACCTGCCAACGTATCTTTCTCTCCTTCTTCCACTCTCTCGAACTCTACTTCGTCCTTTTTTCTAGCCCCTCTCTCTTATAGTCCTTCTTTTCACTATATATGAGATCTTCATTCAACCCCTCGAGAACATACACGTATGCGAGGGGTTCCCTGCCATTGACTCGGCGTGCTTGAACACCGGAGACATTCCAGTATTTATGTATCTATCATTGAGGCGGAGAAACAGCAGCACCCATTGGACATTTCATGCAAAATCCATCTAGCTGTTTTTCAACCTATTACATTTTATCCTCAAATAGTATTTATATTGTCATAAGAATAATGCTAAATTCCTTACACATATTTTATAAAGAATTTATACACACGTTCAAAATTCGTATCAACGATCAATTAACCAATTACCAATCGTTTTAATTCACCCATGTAATTAAGTGCATCATGATGGATAAATATATCGATTGTAATTTCAAACCACAGATTTAAAAAACTGACAGCCTGAATATTATGAATTTTGTTCTTCTAGTAATTCTTCTAGTAAATTAGTTACTAACAATCTTCTAATTTGAATTTTAGTCACAACCTTAAAGTATGCGAAACTTGATTTTTTCTAATTAGCAAATATTGAAAATTTGGCTGGGTTTGTCAATACTTCAAAGAAAACATCATGAATTTAAAAGTTAAATGCAGATTCTAATGAAATTTGCTCAGCTCTGACATCGAAAGAATGATTATTTGGTATCTTTGTCCATACCTATGAAATGTATATTTTTTAATATACTTAAAGCATTTTCTAAATGATACGAAAAAAAGATAATGAAAGAAATAGTTGGGTTCGTATATCGGGGTCGTATTGACTTGGAACGCCCTATACACAATTCGTCTATTCCTTTCTATTCGATACATAGAAAATATATATGTATACACTATATAAGATTTTGGTTGTCTATGGAACACAATGGCCACCATGAAAGCCCCAGCAGTCTTGGTAACAGATGTAATCGCCTGGGAATCTGCGACAATAAGTGTGAGCTCCTTGTTGGGCTTTTTTGATGTATCTCTTTTTTTAACTCTCTGCCCCATAGCTGGGATTTTTATAGCATTTTCAGCTATGATATTTTTTGATTCGAGGGAATCGAGACATGGGGACACCGTCTTCTTCTTATTCTTTGGTAGGGGTAGGGGTGCAACGCTATATACATATTAGTGATCCATCAACCCGAGACCAATGAAAGTTTTGGCTTCTTGACTATTTCATGGAAGGGGAGAAAATAAAATAGTACATTCGTAGATATTTTTTTTGAGGCTCGATCCCACATTAATCTGCCTAACATGATTGGATCGGATAAGTAATATATTGTGCCCGTTCTGATTTTACTTTGAAGAGGGGCGTGGGGGTGGTAAAAATAGAAATATTTTTACCTGCGATATTATTCTTTTTTATAAACGAAAATCTTGTACTTTATCGAAAAAAATGCACCGGAACATTTATAAAAAGAAATTGGACGAATAAAGATAAAACAGCCCGGTTTTCTTTGACAAAAACTAAAAAATAACTTACAAGGTTGATAAAAAATTGTCAAGAGCTGCGGAGGGAACACAATGTGTGGATTTGACTGTGAGATTTTTTTTCGTATCCAAAATCCTCGGCGAAAAAGAAAAGACTCGGTCAGTCGAAATTGGTGAGAGGAATGATCGAGCGATGAGTGACGGATCTCTGTCCGCGGTGCGGGTGACAAAACGGATCTTTAAGACGAGGCGACGAGAATTTCTTTTCGACGCCACATCCATCTCTTCACACGCATATGCACACTCGTACACAAATTTGAAGATCGCGTTTCTCCGACTCTCTTGGAGATGGAGCGATCGTAGAGAAAAAAATGCTTTACGCAAAGATCGATCGATCACTCGATGCTTTTCGGCCAATGCACGCGTGTATACCTGTCTCTTAATTTTCGTGATACCGGAGCAAAAGGATTTTTATTCGAAACGTTCGAAAAAAAATTCAAACTAACGTCAAAAAATGAAAATTCTCGTCGAAATCGTCGAACGCAAGCTAGAATTAAATGATCGATCGCTCCTTATGACTATCTATTTTTTATTATTTTTTTATATTTGTCTCTTACTGATTTTCTTTTAGAAATACTCGTCACGCATAAACGTCACATGTGAACAAAATAATCGTAAGCAATTTCGAATCCGACAAAGGTATAATTAGCAATTAGGCTTTGCGTTGCGAAATAGTGACGAGAGTTAAAAGAGAACCGAGCGTCATACGTCGTGATGAAAAAGGCCGTAAATTAAACGAGAAGTCTCGCACCACAGTGTCCCTCGACCCAGAGGCTGACCAACGCACGCGGAGATTGATTGATACAATTATACTCAAGTCGCGCGCGACGAACGAGTATTACGCGTGCATACCTGCACGCTTACAGAAACGACGAATATGACTTTTTGTTCGCGAATTACCAAAGTTTTATCGCTAAAAATGAAAGACAAAACAATCGATATGTCATAGGCATGAATTAATAATTTAGAGCTTTCTTGCCAAAATCAAGGAATTTATATAATTTAAGAAAACAAAATGATAAATATCATTGGAAAAATTGTAAAAGAGAGCGCAACGTGTGTACAAATTTGTTTTCATCGCCTAATTCATTTGCGATGATATTTGTCCACGAATATATGAAAATATTAATTTATATCATAGCTCGGGGTTACTAAATTGAAATTTTCCAATAGTAACAATTAATAAAATTATTGTACATGAGCTAAATTATCGATAAATCGAAAAATCGTTCGATTAATCCGAATCAGCGATGAACAAACACGCGAATGATTAAATAGCTGATTTTACGTCTTTATCTGGGCAGGTGCGTGCTTTTTGCAAAACTGGCTCGTACTTCACGTCGGACAATGCGACTCGAGCTTTTGATGAAAAAGTGGCCATACGAGGAGAGAAGGCGGCGATGGTGACTTCATACAGGCGGGACGACCCAGGGTCATCGCAGAGATTTTTTTGCAACTCTTCGATCTATCCCTCTCCCTCTCTCTCGTTCACTTTGAAAGTCGAGAGTTCACCTGGTGCTTAATAATTACATGCGGCGAGTATTGACGAGAAAAAAAATTTGAAAGAAATCCCTCTGCGGGCAAGTTATAAAAATCACCCGTGACCCGTACACGCTTTACGCTCGCTCGGTATAATTATACGAAAATCCACAATTCGACGAGATATGAGAACCGATCTTAATTTCTTTCGTGATTACACGATTATACTGTACGATTGCCGTTTCACTTGGGTCGATCGATTCCGATGAATTCCCGTCTCTTGGAAACTTTGCGAGATGTAAACCTACACTTATAAATACATTTTTTTACGTCCGAATGATCATGCGGTAGTTGCGAGGAGGATGCAGCTGTGTTCAACTTTGTTTCATCGTCCATTGGTATCACGCGTGCACATGGGAAAGCTTGAGAAACATTATCGCGAGGACACGGAACGATTTTTTGTAATTGTATCAGAAAACACGAAGAATCTACGTTTTTAATTACTTTTTACATGAAATTTTATACTTTTTTACGGAAAGAAAAATTATTTTATAAAATCAATCATATTTGATCTAAAAGATAATAAATTAATTAATTAAATATGACGAAAATTAAGGGAAGGTGGGCAAATATATGTTTATTTATTTATTTTTGTTTATTTTTATGAAAATATGATTGGATTATATCGCTATATAGGTATATAGTCTGGGGTACGACACCCTACGGGAATATGGGCGGACAAATTATCATTGGAAACGTCACAACACACAGAGCGTGCCCTTTTCTTCAAAATCGAATGAGAAACGACTGGTGAGCACCCCGAGATCTCGAGCCTCGTGTGCACTCAGCTTGACCTACCGGACACTTGATTTATCGCAACTTCAACGTGTAGCGCCCACGTTCGAGCCACGCGAGTGAGAAAGACGAAGAGAAGGAAAGGAAGAAAGAACGAAAGAGAGAAAGAGAAGAAGAGACGTTCATCCTGGTCTTGGACCCCCGTGTGGACGCGCGACACCTTTCCCGTTGCACCTCGCAGTTTTCTTTAAAGTGAAATTCTTTGGTGGTCGAGGCTACTAAATGGTCTCGCTCGAGAAGCATCCCCTACGAGAAGAGCAGGTATCGATCAATGGGAGAGACGATTTTATTATTATTATTTCTTTTCCCACTTGTTCCTACGTCGTTGCGTCTTTAGAAACCTCGGAAAACCTGCAGTTTTCACGATAAATAAGAGTCGAAGGTCTATATTTATATGTACAGTGTATGGAGACAAAAATTTAAGAACGAAGAAGAAATGGTCGCTCTCAACGAGTCGAAGATTCACACGATCGAGAGATCATACAGTGAGCTATCCATATATGTTGCGTCCTTTATCTAAAAAATGGAAGCTACCCTGTCATTTTTTTGGCTCGAAGGTGAGAAACCATTTGGTATCCATTACCACCGAATCATTTTTACGGCATTTGGTAAAAGTCCAATAGAGAGAGAGAGAGAGAGAGAGAATTTGAGTTCTATCTCGTAAAATACGTGTTCAACGAACCCTGATACTCGTGGATCGATTTATAATGTTTTTACAACTTTGTGCTATTATGGGAATTGAACATTTGGGCACACTAGTTTCGTCGAAACGATAGAATGACAAAAATAAATAAATGTAAGTTTTGATATGTTCCGATGTGCTTTTTGATTTATTATCTTTTACATGCGTTTGACTCCATCAAGTGATTTTCCATTTATTCATCTATTATAATTTTAATAATTAAACTCTCATTTAATTCCCATCCAATTTTGTGTCGATCGAATAAAATTAATTTCTTTTCTCGTTACAGTCTTCAACGTACTGTTTTAATAATAATAATTATTATTATTACTATTCTCTCTTTAAACCTCCAGGTTGAAAATATTCTCGTGAATTTCCGGGTTATCTGATGGTTGGGCCATTTTGACTAGCTATGGGAGGTCTCCAATAGGCACGCGAGTCTTCACCCTCTCGCTATTACGAATGGCACGAGGAAAAGTTTTTTTTTCCTGATCATCTCTCTTTCTCTCGCCTTTCTCCGTATATTACATAATAGGAGACCATGACGCGCTTGTGTATATCAGAAATCGCGCGAACCCTTTGTTCAAAAAAATAAATATAAATAACGTGTATCGCCTCCTGTCATCTAAGATGCGAGCTTCTTCACAGTTTTAGAAGAGAACACGCACCTTTGGGTGCTGGCTACGCGTGAATCGCAAACGCACAATATATATATATATATATATATACGTCTCCTCCCCCGACCCTTCGCAGCTGTTCGATGTGACGCGATCTCGCTACGGGTATTTTTGCAGTGGAATAAAACGTAGAAACTCAAAAAATGATTTATCAATAAATTATGTTAAAAAATATCTTGTCACCAAAAAAAAACTTTAGTTTCTAATTAAAAACACATTTTTCTCAACAAAAATATAAAATAATTGTGCGTCAGATCAAATAAATTCGAACCAGATATAAATCGAATAAAATGGAGATTTTGATAATAATTATTTAATCGACACAAATTTTGATACGAGTAAGATATATTTCGATATCGTACGATAAATGCCACGTGGGTCACGGATAATAAAATTGATGATTTAAATTTAATGAGTACCAAAATGTCAACGAAGTGGGGTTGACACTTAACGCTTTAAATTTAATCTCGTATAACAAATCTCTTTTTCTCGTTCAACGTTCTTGCCCAATATTCTTACTTTTCTTGTTCTCTCTGTACTTCCCCCGAACCGCTCTCTTTCGTTTTCTTCTCTTTTTTTATTCAACTTTTTTCTTGTTCGAGGAAGGTCACCGAGTGCAATTACGACTGCCTCGAGCGTTCGTGTCAGTATGTGGATTTTTAATTCATCTCTTTCCACGTATCGAACAACAACAAAAAAGGACGATTTTTCAAATTCCCCCACTGTTATTCAGCGCGATCTTCCGCATTTTCAAAACGTTACATGTTATTTCTGAATCATCGTATATATTTCGCTGTATTATAGGCATACGTATACATACATACGTATACATATGTACAAGTATATACAGCGCTCTTTGAATTTTGCCTGGGTATCGGGTTAATCATACGCACATTTCGACACGGTTTGAGCTCCGAGACCCCCCATAGAAGCTTTGCGAGCCACATACACGTTTTATCATCGCGTGATACATCCGACGAATTAACGTCGAATTAGTCTCGATAGGATCGCGCCATTTGGCTGGATAGAGGCCCTGTTGGGTCAATGTATATACAATATATATATAGAGAGAGACAGAGTGTATATAGCTTATCCAACTTGCAATTATTGACGGAATTTTTTTTTTCATTCCAGTAGTCGTATTTCGATGCAAATTGGGCATCCCTGCCACACCTTATCGGATCTGTTGATTAATAATTGCAATAATAACGCGATAGATCCTACGCAGACGATCATTGATAAAATTTCCTCATCACTGTCTAGCTCGAAGCTAAATTGTAACCGATGGTCTTACCTGTTCTCCTGGCAATTTTCTGAATTTTTTAGCCATAGTGAATTTATCCTTATTTCAATATTTCAATAAAAACCAATTTATTACGAAGCAAATTAAAATATTAAAAAAGCGTTGTCGCGCGATTGGAAAAATTAATTTATGTATTCTATCGTTCACGAATATTCGTCTGAACGGCAGACACTGAATTTTATCAATATCTAATAAATAAATTTCAACTTTTAGACGTTATTTGCTCGAATCGTTGAAAATTTTGTTCTAAAATCGCAAAAATAACGACGAAGGAGGTAAATGTACATTTATTCCTGGTTCGCCTTCGCTAATCATAATTTGTCGAAACACGACGAATATTATCCCCTTTCGCTTCGGCTTATTTTCATCGGCGTCTAATTGGGCATCGACGCACACGCCGCGTAATAAACACCACTTTTGCCACGCTACCTTCCCTGCGGTATGGTAATACCTTGGGACGAAAAAAGAGAGACGAAAATAAATTTAATAAAGAAAAAAAGAAAAGAAAAGAAAAGAAAAGATCTCTGCCGACGCGGCGATCTCGACGACGTTTTGTCAGCTTATAATTTCCATCCGGATACCGACGTTCTTTTTTTTTTATTCCACGGTAAAACAACGCTTTAGCGCGAGTGTTGGAGCACGCAGCGCACGCGAAATCTTCCTTTCCTCTTCTTGTCCGTCTATCTCGTCCGTGCGGAGGCCGACTTTATTCACGGGGTGGGGGGTGGCTCGCGCGGCACGCGACCGCCACGAGATCGCGCGCGCGCGCGACCGCTCTACGGTATCTTTCGCTCTTTCCCCCCCTCTACCCCTCGACAGTCGACAGTAATGATCGGCGATTTACGACAAGACGTCGGATAAAAGAATTTTCATCGCCAATGGATAAAATTGAAAAATCATCGTTTAATAAAATGAAAAAGAAGTTTAATATAAAAATTGCGTGAAAAATAGGAATTTCTTTCATTTACTCGTGACAAATTCATGAAATCCACGGTGAATTTTAATCTCGTCAATTTTAACCGAATGAACTTAGGATATAATTACTAAAATAAATTACTTCGCGAAATTGGGGTAGTTAGTGCAAAGAGAATAATGTGAAAACGGTTGAAAACTCATACACAAAAATGTAGGTAAGTACGATTACGCGTGATCCGTTGGGGAAGTGTGGGGAACGGTGCTTTCTCATCGTCTTGTCGCGTCGTATTGAAAACCGTGGAAGGGAGAATTAGAGATACGAGGCACTATATATATATATATATATATATATATATATATATATATATATATATATATATATATATATATATATATATATATATAACTATGTAATTTACTGTAGTAAAATGCTTATCGGTAGTCGTCGCTGGCGCGCGCAAGCGATCCTCCGGCTAGGAGAGGTTGCTATATGCCGTACATACATGTATATATTGAATTATATATAGATATATATGTATATAGAAATACTCGCGTCTGCCTTGGCTCGTGCCGTTAATGAGCCCGCATGAGGAACGCACGACGTGTTTCAAATGCACAAACACAATCTTAGTTGGCCCGCGCGCAAGCGTACGAACGTACGAACGAGCGAAACACTCGGCAAGGCGCGCGATCGGTACGAGAGAGGCGGAGCAGCAAACGCAAATAGACTACCACACTGGGTCTCTTCCCTAGCACCTGTCCCGGTGTCACCGGTTCGCGACGAGGAACGCCGCGAAACGAGAAAAGGGAAAAGGGAAAAGGGAAGAGAGAAAGAGCCATAGCTAAGAAAATAGAAGAAGATACAGCTCGAGGGAGGAAGAAGGGGAAGAGACAAAGAGAGAGAGAGAGAGAGAGAGAGAGAGAAAGTTTAATAACTTGATATTATTTATGGCGTCCACGTGGAATTGAAAGGAGAAATAAAGGCGCGAAACATAAATGAAGAAATTTTGTAATGCTAAAAAATAAAATTCAATTGCACAATAAAGGCTTGAATGTTTCGAAGGTCGCAGACTGTTTCGCCATATTTTTTGTTGTCAGTATTTACAATGCTGGTTTATTTGAAAAATTAAATTTAAAAACGATATTTAAAAATAATTAAGTCCTACGAGTTTTTATAGAATCTTCCTGCAGGAGAGAACGAAGGGGGTGCGAGGGAGAGAAATCGATAAAAGGGGTGAGAATGGGATATGGGGTGTGGGGAAACCGCAATAGCACGCGTTTGAGTATACATATTTATGACTCGGACAAAAAAGCATCCACGACCATAAAATTGTCTACCATCGCACGAGCGATTTTCCAATGCGCGTTAAGAGGGTGAAGAGAGCCCCGAGGACCCAGCGGGTGCGAAGAATGGCATTAGAAGTTTAGCTGGCGGACGTCACGAGACAACGATTCTAGACAGGATAGTAACGGAATTATGACTCGGTGTGGTTTACCGAAAGGCGAAAGAAAGATAGTGGGGCAGCTGCAAGGGTTGACGACTGTTCCACAATCGACCACAAGTTTTCATCTTACCGATATTCTCGTCCGTACCGTCCTTTTTCCTTTCAAAATTCATCTCCCACCTGTTATTGTTTTCTAACAAAGCTACGCAATAAAATTACTCTCTTATTCCTAACCAAAAACTTTATCTCGATAATCGATTTATTTATCACTAAAAAAAACATTAAATAAAAAGTATATATTTTTTAATGAAATGTAAAATGAAATAAACAATTTTTAATACAATTTTTCATACATTAGGTACATTTGTACATGGAAAAATAAAATCGCAAAGTGAGAAGAGTAAACGAGAGAGAAAACAAGGGGGCGAAGCGCGTGAAGCGATAATACAGAGGGGAGGAAAGATGAGAGAAGAAAGATGGGACACGTCGGAGAATTTTAATAAAAGGTTCGTTTTTTCGTTTTCTCTTCGTGGGACGTTGCCTGTTGCATACGAGGGTCCGTCTGTGCATTATTATATACGCACATATATAAACATACATACAATGGACGATGTCGTCTTGCAGTTTTTTCATTTTGGCACGCGCACACGTCGTTCGCCCTCTGTACCTTCCACCATCAACCACCACCACCACCGCAACGCCGCCCTCTGCCGGAGTTTCTGGATTCAAGCATGGATGCGCACCCCCCGCCGGTAAACGGATACCCCACAAAGCGCTTTATTGTGTGAAACTCAATACTCGCTAAATACGTTCCACCCGCTCGCGGCCTGCGCGGGACACGCGCACCTATCTATATAACCGTATGAAATACATATATATACAGGGTTTAGTTTAGAAGGGGTCTCTGTGTCCCATTTACTTCCAAACGTACGAGATGTGACGTTTACACAAAAATTTATAGAGCAGGAAGAAGTTTACGATTTTTGTTTTATTCCTCGATTAATTTAATTTACAATTTACGATTTGATGCATAAACGGTGAATGTTTTGACTCATATGCAATTAATCGCTTTGCGGTTTTTCGGTTTCATTCTTAAAAGGTGGAGCGAGGTCGTCAAGCTATGAGCATGAGGCAACGAAAGAAGAGTTTAAAAAAATCAATTATTCAAATGATCAAATGTCGTCTCTGTGGAAAGTTAACTGTTTTATATATAAACACAATTTACGCGTGACACGTATACACAGACATATGTTTATGTGTGTAAGAAAGAGAATATATATATATATATATAACAGATGGGATTTTGGAGCCAATGATCCTGGCATGATTAAGCTCGAGGTGAACGTGAGTTGAAATGGTAAACTCGTAACGTTACTCGTTCGATATTTATTTTCTTGCGTGATTGAGCTCTAGCAACTCGCACGAATAAGTCTCAAAACAAACGGGGCTCGCCGACGCAAACGAAAGATTTCGATAAATTGGCCTAAAATATGTAAAAGGTTTACGAAGCAAAAATGATTTTAGTATTTATTGATAGAGGATGAAAAAAGCATCGTCGAGGATTCGCAACGAGTATCCGAGGCTCGTCGGAGAACTGGAAGGGACAGGTGCACGTCCGTGAGAACGTAATGAAAAAAACATTGATAAAAAAACGAAGCAAAGCGTAAGCCGTAGTACCGAGAGCCTTTCTTGACAACCACTCCGATGCATGTGCAGCTTGCAGTTCAGGGGTGAAGACGTAGAACGTGGTCAACAAAAAAAGGAGCAACAGCCACATTTTCGATCTTTTGTTTCGTTTTTGTTTTTTCTTTTTTTGTCTTTTTTTACCGATTCAAATTCCAAGGTCGCAGTCGTGCGAACCATCGAATAATTAACGAATAAGCGTCGCATCGAATCGACAATTATTTATAATTGATTTACGGATAGGTTGTCAAGATCATATTTAAAAAAATAGCATAGAAAAAAAATATTAAAAAACAAAAAACGTTCGGGATCAGTTAAAATCGAAACTGAACGAAATGAGAAAAAAACGTTAAAGAATGAAATTCCACCAATCATTAATTAAAAACAAAAATAAAATTTAAAAAAATCATCTACTCGATATAAATTGATTTACAATTAGTCAATTAAAGCTTGATTCTTGCTCGATTAGTTTTAAGTAAGCTTTATTAACGAAATTTGAGTACGAGTTATCGGACCGGGGTTTGAATTGCGTCGATTCTACCGAATGCATTTATTCGATGGTGCATTCATCGCGATGCATTACAAGCGTCCTTGAAAATTGTTGTAATCGCGTCTACCTCTCGGACTCGAGATAATCCGTCACGCACGATTATTCAATCGATTTAACGAAATAAAATCCACTTTATTATTCTCTTCGATTTATCAGACATAATATTAATACTCGGACGTACGCGTATATTTATTGTCTTCAACAAATAAAAAACGTGGTGTTATTGTGATAATAACGATGAAAACGTGTCATGGCAATATCGTTTATTAAAGAGAACCGGGCTTATCTCGCACCTGATCATTTGAGTGCAGACGGCCGATGGAGACAAAAACACGTATAGGGGATTTTTGTCAAAAACATCCTTATAAAAAAACAATTTTCATCCTGAACTAATATTTCCGATGGAATTATAACTTTCCTCGTTTCATCGATTTTTCGATATTCTTACATTCTTGTTTTTCATTCGTTTCTACGGTTTTCAAATTCATCACCACCGAAAATAAAATAGAGCGACGAATTTGGTAATGGTTTTTTTTAAATGGGAATATGGAATCGTATAATATCGTGAAATCATGTTGAGATCAAGCTAGATTAACTCCGGCACGAGCGTCCATTGAAAGCGACCCCTACGAACGTGGCGAATCATTTCGATGTCATGAGGTGTTTTATACCACATATGGGTGAAAAATATCAGCTACGAACACACTTGAGGGGTTACCTGAAATTGTGTGTCTGGACCAAATGAGCTACAGGACGAACACCATTAATGATGGTGCAGGAAAGCCGTGTCGAATTTATTTCATGACATGTGCATCGATCCATCAACCCTACAGGTTTATAAGCAAGTGCAAATACATTTAAAAAAATTATATTTATATAATTTAAACGTTGTATTTAAAATTCGAAATTTTTTTAATAATTCGGAAAGAGAAAAGGATCAATACACTCAAAAATAAAATTGAAAATCATACGATAGGTAGGAATTTATCGATGAAAGATTTTAGTAATGTTTTTCTTGTTAGAATGGTGATATATAAATGGTGACCATTGAGGGTTGATTTCAGACACAATTAGCCTCTCCTTCGAGCTTGGATAGACCCACCAAGGGGCGAGTCGTATACCCTGACATTAGCCACGAGCTTTACGTTATAGTTAGGGATTCTAAATGATGGCTCGATGACGACGACTTTGATCGCACAGCATACGGCGTTAATAATTGCCCATCGCTATATAAATATATAAGGGGTTGTTCTCATTTATGACCATAAATGGAGATTAATATACTTAATTAAATGCGCAAACGACGATGATAACACATATTATAAAGAATTCATATTTTCGCTGCGAGCTACTGGATTCCCGTCAATTCCCATTATAATAAACGCTTCGATAATTCCCATAATTAAGATTGTAAAAAGAAAATAAATTAATGATGCGATTAATGTCAACATTTCACTGCTGCTCATTACGAAAATCATAATTTCGACACAAATCCTTAGTAGGCCAAGAAAATTCTCAAACATCCGAATCAAATTTTGTTTTTTCCCATCAGAAACGTTCAAGGAACCGCACGTGCTGGCTCTCCGAACTACGTCACATCGCATCGATAAATCGTTCTCTTTTTGCTCTCGCTCTTTCTCTCTCTCTCTCTCTTTCTCTGTCTATCCCTCTCTCTCTCGTTTTCCGCGACGAACGACAGATAAAGAGACAATAATACACGCTGGAAAGTCCGCACGAGATAATCAACCCGTATGTTATAATCGGCGCGTATTTGTTCCAGGCAGTACACACAAGCCGAACATACTATCGCCTCTCTCTCTCTCTCTCTCTCTCTCTCTCTCTGTTCTCTGCTCTCTTGTGCGCTTCACCTGCTCGCATAAAACGATCAAGTACATGTGCAACTCTATACTACTAGGTTTACCTCGTCACTATGTATATGTATCAATATATATATGTTCCTATGTATATATATTATTTACTAGTAGCAGCAGAGAGACGCGTGCCTCGTGCGATATATTGGCGGATATGTGCGTCAACCGTTACGCACTTCGTTATTATTTTACTTTTAATTTTTCTTTTTTGCCCCGTGCCTGTCCTTATCACTTATGTACAAAAAATGACGATAGGCACGGATAGAGAAAGTCCTGAACCGTTATACGAACGATTTTGTATCATAGACTATAATTTTCAACCATTGAAACAATATATTGTTGCTTGCGATCGTATTAATATATTAAGTACATTGAACTCTGTTCGAGCAGCATTTTAAGTTAAAACGAAGTTAAACAAAATTACGTAGATGCGAATTTGTGTGGAAAACTTTGATTTTTCCACTGCAAAAAAAAATCATGACCAGAGCAATAAAAAGATAACGAGCCAATATTTTCTTTAACAATTCCCATGCAGAAATTCTGATAGGGATACCCAACTACCGATCATATCCTGATCAGGATATGGCAGGGATGCCCCAAAACGGGTGTCCCTACAGGAATCCAGATAGATTCCATATCGGAAGAAATTTGCGTCGGTGACAAAATTTCGAAACGATGGCGCCACTGTATTTTCGGCGCATACGAATCATATTTTGATCAGGATATGGTAGGGATGCGCCAAAACGGGTGTCCCTACAGGAATCCAGATGGTTTCCGCATCACAAGAAATTTGCGTCGGTGACGAAATTTCGAAACGATGGCGCCACTGTACTTTCGGGCATACCGTTCAGATTCCGATGGGGATTAGGCAGGGATACCCCAAAACGGGTGTCCCTATAGGAATCCCGATGTTTTCCAGATCGAAAGAAATTTGCGTCGGTGACGAGATTTCTATTTTTTTAGTGACGGTGACTTTTACGGTGCATCAACGCCTCCACCGGAATAAAAAAGATTGGTCGCATTTGATGGTCCCTTCAAACAGTACCACTTTTATTTGGAACATTTTTTTGTAAAGTCGATAATTCCCGAGTTCTTTCGGGTGGCAGAGATAAACGATACACCCTGTATATTCATTTAGCTATTTGGATATTTATCATTCATATACTAAATATTATTACACATTATACCGATTTAATAAATAATTCAATACATAGGCGGTTGTTCATACTTTATTGAAATATTAAAATTATTATTTTAAGAGCAACAGTGACATAAGGGTAGTGTTCGAGACTCACACGCCGAGGGTCCCGGGTTCGATTCCCACCGATAGCAACGGAATTTTTCTATGTGCTTTAATGTGCTCTCGGTAGTACGGAATCCTATTCATAAGAAAAACTACTCTGTAGGTCCACCGGAATGGTTGCTTACATGTAATAATTTCATTTTGGACATTTTATTTTAATGGAATCCAGTTTACGAATTTTGCATTTGGTCCTTGAATCTGATCCGATATCGGACTAGATCCCGATTAGAAGCTCGGGATACATGTCAGAATCCAGCTAGAATCATTGATGGATTCGGGCAGGGATCCCTGCTCGAATCCAGTTTCCCAGCGTTACATTTAGGCTTGGAATCCAATCCGATATCGGACTAGATCCTGATTGGAAGGTGGGCATACTACCGCGAATCCAGCTGGATCCCTGACGAAATTTCTGCATGGGTTGTAGTAAATGAAAAATATTTCAATAATAATTCCTAGGAATGTTTCATTTATCTAATATGTTCATTTCAAATCATTTCAAAGAATCTCCGAAGATCCGCCACCTACAACGTTTTATGCGCAAGGGACGATGCGCTTTCACGTGAAAGCTATGAATCGCGGATGTATTTGCCTATGAAAGGGCGTCGAAGACACCTGAAGCGCCACACACGGCGACAGAGGGTAACCCAAAACTCTTCCATCCGACCAACGAGCGTACACGTTGAAGCCCAAGACGGACATGCCACTTCACAAAGCAGTTCGAGCATCTTTCGCCGTTCTTTTTTTTCTACCCTCTCGGTCTCTCCCTCTCTCTCTCTCTCTCCCATAACGTTCATACAACCCTTTGAAATCCGACGAGATCATCTTTCTATTGATGATGAGTATGTGCGAGCGCGCAGCGTTCTCGCGCATCGCGATGCAAAGGAACTTCGTACGGAGACGCTATAATGAAAGAAGCGCGCGCCAACAGGTTCGAGTCGCGCGCGCTCGACCAATGCGTCACCCTTCCTCGAAATTCAAACTAAATTTATCAACCCATTTGCCAAATTATTCGCTCTTTGTCACGGCACTGAGAACCTGGAAGAATAAAATATTGCGCTTGTTATAAAAACATTTAAAAAAAAGAATTAAATTTCAAATAAATAACACAAACAAATGAATGAATAAATAAATAAACAAATATGAGCTATGTTGAAAGTTATTGAAAAAGGTCAATAAATTAAAGTCTGTACGTCAGCTAATGTATATATAGTCAAAGGATGATCCTGCTGTCGAAGCAGTCACGGTAAGGGGTGAACAAAAAAGTGCAGGGGGTAAAAAAGGGATCTCGCATCGCGATGGGCAACGATCCGTAAAGTTGAAATGCTAGAGAGTTGTCGGATGAATCAGAAAATTTCCATACGTAATTGCACCGATTACGGCTTCGCGCAACTGGTGTTACTGACGCGCCCCTCACTCCCCCCTACTAGGGTCACTAGTCGGTTTTATACACGATCTGGGAGGGTCGAAGAACCAATGATATAGTCATGGGTCACTCAAGTATTTTAGATTATATTTTTAGCTCTACTATGTTATCGTTGGAAAACGACACTTGTCCTTTTTTTTAAATACATCTCAAGGGTGAACATCCCGCTGGGTTAAAAACAATAAATAAAGTAAAATCAACGGATAAAAATCAGAATTATTCGCTAGTGCTTTTATATTTCGAACGTTGAACATTATTTTAACAATAATTTTTAAAAAATTCGTCATAAAATAATGTTCCACGTTCGAAAATGTTCACCCCGAAAGTGTAAAATAATTTAGCTAATGTAAATAGGTATTAATCCGATACGATTTTGGCTCGAGGTCGCCGAATATTGGAAAGTGGCCAATGACTGGACCGATTCTCATGTTCATGGAAAGGGAACTTAATGCGCCACTGCGAACCCCACCAAAGTAAACACTACATAGTGAACCACCCCCGCGCTACGATATGAACAAGGACGCGCATCATCGACGCGCCCGTAGGAGGGTTGCGGTCCGCGTATCCGCGAGGAGCTCATTGTCGAAAGCTTTCGGAACTCGCGAAGTACGCACGCGTGGCCCTTCCCATACAGAGATCATCCATATCAAATAGATTAAGGGATGTAATCTGAATAATCAGATTTTCCACCCGCTTGTTTTATCTCAGTTTTTCCTAGACTTTGTGTATCGTCAATAATACTCTTGTCGTTTATCTGAAATTGTTTGAGATTCGTTCGTTTTTAATTTTTTATTATTTTTCATATTAATCGCAATGATATTTTTAATTCTTCAAGAAAAATATAAACGATATGATAAAAAATAAATGGTACAAATTAAAATCAAGAAAATAGAGTCCTGCGAGGACATAGTGAAAAAATATGTAC
The DNA here is from genome assembly GCA_964017225.1 of Netelia inedita. NCBI lineage: Eukaryota > Metazoa > Arthropoda > Insecta > Hymenoptera > Ichneumonidae > Netelia > Netelia inedita. Next base: position 29,107,598 of record OZ024920.1, on the reverse strand, counting down.
GTGTGGATGTAAAACGAGTCCACCCCCGAAATGGGGTGTCGAGCGTTTAGATCGAGCATAAATTAGCCTTGGTATTTATAACAGCTGTAAGGGGTGGGCGAATGGCACGATCTAAAAAAATGTACTACAGTATACATGTATATATTAATTGTATACTGGGGCCAGCAATATGTTCGTAAATTGTTCGTATTGTAAATCGGATAAGAGGAGAAAGTTGGCATCACTGGGATGTGTAACAAAAATACATATATATTTACTACGACGTTGTAAAATTTACAACGATAGCTTATTATGGAATAAGGATAATCGTTCGCAGTCAAAAACATTAAATCGTCATGCAAAGTTTCAAATCTCAAAAAATTTTGTTTGTAATTATGTTTACAAATGTTATCCCCTGTTCAAGTCATTATCATACAATCGATACTGAATAGACTCAATTTGTATTTAAATATTTTTTTACTTTTCCAACATCCACGCAATTTTCATTTTTTTTTGTTATCTATTTTTATCTGTGTAGCCGAGATACTTTTTTATTTGACTTTTTAATATTTGCTAGAGGCAGTCCGAACATAAGAAGGACTTTCGTGCACACGCGAACTCTGCAATAATATAACGAGATAATGAGATTGTCCTTCTCTCGCCCTAATTGCGATATGCATCGTTTCGTCTGAGCTGCAAATGATCGCGTGTCCGATTTTTACACTATCGCGCATTTAATAGTAATGATTATATATGGCGTGTACCATGTAGAGGGGAATGGGTTTGGCCCAGGAAAGTTTGCGAAAGCGCCAATAAGAAACACAAGCAAATTTCTTGATTTTTATTTTACTAAAATATTTTTAGAAATAACATAATTAAACGATGAATTTTCTGGCATATTAGTTCAGCACAATGCATTAAATTATCAAAATTATACCTCCGATCTCGAATTTGTAATTAACGGACAATTGTTAATGAAAAAAAGACGAAATAAAAAGCGGACTATCTGGAAACTCTCGAATATTTTTTATTCTTAAGCAGGTATTCATTTCTCTAATTACATACCACCTTAGTAATCGTCTCAAGTGGAACACTTTAGAATGAAAAAAAGGAAAAAGAAAGATATTGCGACCCCTACATGTCTCTCCATTCTTCTTTTTTCTTGTTCTCGTCTCGTGTACAATAATGAAGTGCGCACGAGAGACCCTTCGATCTTTGGCGAAAAAACAATGCGATAAAAAGAAGTGGCACTCGCCCGGTATTAGTAGCGAGGAGCATATAAGTCTGGGGGGTCACACTCGAAAAGGGTGGAACTCAAACGGGTACCGAGAAAAAAAAGACGGCATGTAACTCAAATACACCAAGAAAAAGACGCCATGCGATTGTACCAAGCACGACACAAATGGCGCGATTAAAATAAAAAGAAAATATCATACAATTCAACTATCGAGTATTCAAAAAATGGTACCTGAAAAATGAACCAGGTAGAAAGGTACCACACAGATTAAATTAATACCATAAGAAAAAGGCACTTTTCCAGTTGAGTGGCCATTTAAAAAAGACTGGCGGATCATTTTGAAAATGGCACGAAACTCGGCTTATCTAAAAAAGCCATTGCATCGAAATTAAAGTCTAAAAAGGGTACCTTACAACTTAATACGTCACCAAACATTTGAAACTCGAACCAGAAACATATACACAGTAAAACTAAAACGGGTGCGTAAAAAAAGAAGACACCATGCAACTCGATGGTCACGGCGGTTAGGCCAATTTGAGGATCGCAGTGAATAAATTCTTCACGCTGGCTGACCATCTCTCGGTGGTCGTTCTGTCACGATTTTTTTCCCTTCTCGCATCGCCCTCTCTCGGTCTACAGGGGGTAAATGCCAAAGGACATATGGGCTCATCGTGCCAGGCACACGGTAAATTCCAGAAGTTTAAAATTTATTTCGATATAATTTGATCGTGACGAACGAGACAACCACGCTTGCTTTATGTAGTGTAGAATTTATTATTTTACCCTGGAATATTTTACTAAGGCATTGCAATGACTAGAAAAAATCGACTAAATACCAAATTTATTCTCGATTATTTTCGGGGCTCAAGAATCGATAATTATTTATTATTGTATGTTCCTCCGTTATAATATCAGGCGGACGGTGCTTGTAGCAAAAGCGTAAATAAACGAATTACAACACGTTATAAATATGAGTAAAAATTACTGAATTGAAGATTTTCCAGGTGAGCATTTTTAATATTGTTCTGATTCGATTATGCTGTACACTTTGCGTGTTGCAAATTGGTGAAGCCACTCGGAAACCACGAACAAGATTACGACCCCTCGACCATTCCAAGGTCCCAAAAGTGCATCGCGATCTTGGATCATCAGCACCTTAAGGGGTTCTAAATGTCGTATACGACACGAATATCGCATTCTTATTCTTGGTGTCGTATAATTTTTTATTCAGAATGTGAAAAACGTGAAAATACACATTTTCCAGGGTTTGACTATGTCTAACTACGGCCCTTGCACATTGGTGCACGCAACTTTTTTTCTTTTTCACCGTTTTTCTTCTCGGCTGTGATAACAGCAGAGAAAATGAAAACATTCGCATACATCGCGAAACGGACAAAGAACAATAACATCTTTTGTTATTTTCAAAAGATCGAACTCTTTTGTTCTTCATTTTATTTTTATTCTCTATAAAAAGATAGTGCAGTAAATTTCCATTGCAAAATAAACAAAATTGGGTATAAAGATTGGTTCATCCTTTACAAAAGAAGCCTCTACAATTTTGTCAGAATCGAAGATACGTTCTGCAAAATGTTCAATGAAATTATTTTAGACACAACTCTAACCTCTCGCCATGTTCGCAAAAAAATCTGGCGGGGCCGTAAAATTGCTTCAAAAATTTGTTTAAAACTTGCTTCAAAAAGAAAAAAAAACTTTTTTCTTGCTTTTTTTAATATCAATATATTTAAAAGACGTACAGCCATATGTATCTATATATGAAATATTACACTTATAAAGAAGGAACGACGTGGCCACTTTACCCGAGTTTACATCACGAGGAAGTTTCTATATATTATTGGGGTGGTCCTTTAATTCGCTCAATTGGTACGAACCGCCTCTCTCGTCGCGTTCATGGTACTGCATCCCCGGTACGGAACTGGGCGAGGTTTTTTAACCGTCTCGTATGTCTTGAGTATACCTCACCTACACGATATGACTCATTTATAAAGAATTCCATCAGGAAAAAAAATCTGTCTACCGGATATTTTTACCCCTCTACAGCCCGCCATTAAAAATATAGGCGGACAATTTTCGAGAATACAATACTCCATCGATTCTCAGCGTAGTACGAAAAGTAATCATTTTGTCATTTATGATCGCCTATTATTTTTTTGATTAATATTATTTTAATATTAATCACATTGATCGATAAATGATTTATTTTGTCTGCTGACATTCATTGTCGTGAATATTAAATTTGTCAGATATTGTTATTTTCGCATCGATCTTATTGATCGCCCGGTTAAATGCTGTCTATATATATATATGACAGACCCCACTTTGCCACTTTTCTCGATCTCTTCACACGCGAGAGCAATTATTACATCGCGAGAGTTTCGGCAGTTTCCTCGGACCGGAGGAGTCACGGAGACCGCAAGACAACCGGCAAGATAAACATCTCATGGCTTTCGGTGTATATGACTTTCTGGGAGGATGGGCAATGGCAAAGGCACGGTCGGTGTATAATAGTCCCTCGGGTTGTATATCCGACACTCGGATAATCTAGGATTCCTCGGTATTAACCCCCGGAGATAGGCGGTTAGAAACTCTATATACTACATAGAAATATACATATAGAGCATTCACACTCATATATATATATATATTAGAACGTGTGGTCCACAATGAACGAGAGGGGCAGAGAGAGAGGGAAATCCTCGTTGGACTGGCCCTTTGTAGCAGGCCGCCGGGCTTTGTACGCCCCGGGCGAAACAATACCCAGCCTGGTTTATCATGGACACTATATATGTATATACGTGTATAGTGTATGTATGTGTGTATAATGCTATATGCGATATATAGACGAAATCTCTCGACCCTGTACAGGCTGTATGGTGGATTCACGAAAGGGCGTGTTTATGACACCAGACTAGATAAACAGACCACGTCACGTTACGAACACGCACTTCCGAGGACACTGATCCTCTCGATGAATACGTAATACCGTGTTCACGGTATTACGGTACGTAAAATGAGATTTTTCGACTCGATCGAACAAATTTATTATCCATCATGCATTACAAATTCATAATAAACAACCATTTTTATTAAATGTCTTTGTAAAAATCCTGAAAACCGGTATATCTATATTTTTTTTTATAATATAGGCGGGGGTAAACATTGTGTTCGTCCAAAAAGAGTTTGTAGGGGGGTTACGGAATCGGGAATTTCCCGCGTAACACGAGTATGACAATTATATTGCCGTGACGTTTGAATTTGTCGTGCCTTTTGAATGAAAAGGTTGAAAAACTGAATATTAAATTAAAGGGTTTTTGGAAGAAAACAAATTTAGCCCCATCCTAGGTCCTCTTTTTTGCAGGTTGTAAAAATCGTGATTTTTTAAATGCCACCACCGCCATAAAATTGAGCTATCCGGATATTCCTTGGCGCATTCTTCCCGTTTTGGCTGGCATTGGAAAAAGTTACTCGTGAAATTTTCTATCGGACGAACGAGAACAGAGATGCAGAATCGCGAAATTGGCTATATATTGCATTCCGGTGAATTTTAACCGTTTCTCAAGCTAGAGGAGCCTACGTCGATCGTAAATTTCCCATACAACAAGAAAATCATGGTTTCATTTTTGATTTTTCAGACTTTATCGACCTTAAGTGGGTAAATCGTTATTTCGGGTTTTTTGCGTTTTTCTCCTGAAGTTTTTGAGATATCAGGCAAAATAATGTCATAATCTTCATGAGGGACAAATTTCCGATGGAATATGACCTCTTGCAATTGTCTAACGGAATATTTTTATTTTTCGAGCCCCTCAAGTCCGAAGGTAAAACATTAGGCTCCAAAAATCTACCATTGAGAATCGTGTTTTTTTATACAATCTTAGAGCTTATATCGATCGGAAATTGCCTGCTTATTAATATTAAAAGATATATCTTTTCCATAAATCATTCTGTAAAATAATTAATAACTACTAGGTGTCACGAGGTTAATTATTTACAGTAGTTCCTCAGTATACAAATTTCGCGAGGGTTATGAACAATTCAAAAAACTCATTTTTCAAAAACCGTCTTTTTTCGAAAATGTATATCTCGTTAACCACTTGATAAAAAAGTTGTTTTTATATCATGGAGACTATTCTCAACCATGACTAAAAGAAACAAAAATTCAAAAAATCGGAGACGCAAAAGTTCCAAGTTGTCCGATTTGGCGTGGAATGCCCTATATATATGTATATAAAAAGGGCTGAGATATTTCTTGGAAGGAAATTAGGGTGGCGAAGGCGTAGCCCTGTATAGTAAAACGCGCGACGTATATATGTATACAGTGTATGACTGGTACAAGAACTGAACTGAATCGAGCTGAAGTGAGCGAAGCGAAAGGGACCGGCGGTGAATCTTCCCACACCAATCAAAGAGGCACCCCTCTTGCATGGCATACACAAGTATTAATAGTAGATAGAACATCAGATGGTAGTGGTAGTGTGGCAATAGTACTAAATGTAGTGGTAGTTTTCCAGGCCCTCGCCTCACCCTTCTATCTCGCCCACACTCTTCCACGTTGATCCCCAGAGAGTTATCTGCCCCTAGACGCCATGGTTGGTGTGTACTTGGATCCAGCGCTAAAAGCCCCTTAATTCCGTTCATTTGTACTTTCACCACATTGGCATCCATGAGGCATTTGCCATTGGATATACATTAGTCTCGTCACAGACAAAAAAGGGAAAGCCCTTTCGTTATCTTCTTCGAGGGAAAATCGAAGAACCGTCAATAATTCCATTAAACGATCGGATTGAACTAAACAAAGTGTCAGGAACTTGCTTTCGATATTTATATAAATTCCAACTCGATAAAATTATTTGGATCGAACCGTGAGAAGTAATAAGAGGATGTAATAAATGCGATCAAATTTTAAATAGGTAAAAATTAAATTTTTCGATACTAATATTTTTCTAATCATTGTTTACATTACTTTTACATAAAATAATATTTCTCATTTCATAAAAAAAGAATAAAGTGAAGGGGAGAGTGAACTCTTTGATTTTTCGAACGACGTAACTACTAACTTTTTTAATAATAATTTTAACCACATCGAAACTTTTTTTTTGGTTTTACATTTATACTGACAATTAGAAGCTAGTGTTTAAAAATTATTATTGCCATCGGCAATAAAATGCTGCGTTGATAAAAAAAATGATATAAATAAAAAATCTGCAACATCGCGCCTACATCACGCTTTCACTTTCGTAATGAGAATTGAAAACACTTACTCGAATCTCATACGTATATGCTGAGGCTCGCAAATACATATATATGTTCACACGAGGGACACTCATAGCTTCTCAAGTAACGCGCTATGTTTATGGGGTATTCTCTACTACGCGTTCGATTCAGCATCCCTCTTTATTTCATTCTCATCTCTCCTCCCTTTCTCTGTCTCGTAGAGTCCTTCACCGTCGACCGGTAGCGTATTGCCACTCGCTGCGGGGGGGCGCATGTTGTACTATAAACTAGTACCCCCATGGCTGTCAGCGAGCTAGAGACCAGGAGTGCTCGCGCCCTATAAAACTTCTCGTCTCTCTCTCTCGCTCTCTCAATGATTCGTTTATGTATATCCATGGGAAAACGTTTCTTAAATATCGGTTTATTTACTTGTCGAATTTAGCGCGCGGTACGTACTTCGTAATGGACCAATTATTACGGTAGAGTTGAGGCAAGAGGTTGCTTCGAGTTTTGTCTATTACAACGTGGGCCAGTGGTTTGTTTCGCTTATTTAACGATAAATAAATTACGACGAGGATTATATATTTGCAATTCAATAAATTAATATTTGTATAATAATTTGATAAAGTTTTCATAGAATTTGTTTTGAGCGATAGATCGACTTTTAGTCCATTTCAATAATTCAATAAATCGATCAATAATTCAAGTATCTAAAATTTTTGTTCGTCGACTGATTAATCAGTGTTAATCGACCAACTGACAATAATTAAAAATACTTGAATTATGTATTGATTAATTTGATGTATTAATCTTTTTTCATATTGATCTTTTTTCAACTTGATATACCACAAATATAATAATTATTTTGCAGCAGCACCGCAACTGTCGGTACTGATTCGCAATGGAGTTTCGAATGGCTCAAAAAGGCAGAAGGCTTTCACAGGGCTTGCGGGACGACGAAACATCGAATAACGTCAGAATCTACCGATGGCACGTATGTTTCGAGGGAATGTCATGGTGGACACGTGACCAGCCACCCCCTAGGTTTGACACGTGGTGCGTGTGCCATTATATAGGTATACGTTTATAAGGAGAGACGCGAGTCGCCAGGTGGTCGTCCACGGTCACGCACCGCATCTCGTTAAACGCTTGATACCGTGATAAGACCTTTTTCCCCCAACGACGTCCACAGGGTGGCTCGTGCCATCCACCAACCCCTCTTTTTGTAACATTTAGCTTACAACAAAATGAATGTCCTTACCTTTTTTTCAACCCTCTTTAACTCGTGAAATATTCGAGCGACTCAATACAAATTTGTATAACTTCATAATTTTATGAAACCATCGATTCGATAATTAATCGACATTATTCATAATTTAGGATTAATTATTATAATGAATAATTTGTTTAATTACCTTTCGAGTAATATAATGTCGTTGATGAAATGGAAATAATAATTGCCATCTACGTGAGAAATGCGACGAGAAATAAAAATGTCAAATTTACACATGGCAATTGGTTCATGGGAAAAATCGAAAATTCGTTATTCGTGTATTATTCGAGGTTTTCTAACGTCGAATGAATAGATTAATTGTGAGTTCTGTTACGCGCGTGCATTTATATGTGGGCGGTTTGACGGGCCAATAAGGCATGACGTGACCGATCAGCTTACCGTTCAGTTTTACGAAGCTGGTATTATTTTCCTCTATATACGCATATAGCAATGGTATTTTCCAAATCGTATTTTACAGACGGGTAGATGCTGCCTCTATCTTCGTAGTGCCGAATTTTCACACGATTCTCCGAGGACGGCCACAAAAACATGCGGAATACAACTTGGAGTACTGGCAAGGGCGTATATATCGAGTGGAGGCAGAGCACGGACATTAGGGGTGACGTTACATAATAGGGGATGATTGCCGTTTGACGAGTCCTGAACTATGTGCCACCCTTCCCTCCAGTTTTACTTTCCCCTTTATTCGGACCTTTTAATTCATTGTGCGTCGGTAAACTGGCATAATGGAAAACGTTTTTGACTATCGCCTAATTTGCCAATGATTTTTTAAATAGTCCAACTAATATCTAACCTCGAGACCTTCTTCTATAGATAATGACGAAATATTTCAAGAACCGAGATATTTAACCCCTTACCCTATACAAAACATTATAAGGCCGCTAAAGTTTTTTTTTACAAAAAATCTTTTACCATACTGAACAAATTAGGTAGCTACTTCAGCAGATATATGGCTAAAGCTGGTATATAGTAAGGGAGACAAATACCTAAACAAAGTTGTCACAAAAAAATGGTTATTCTATCTCCTTCATAATTCATGTAATAAGCCGTTAAAAGCTAATCAAATTAAATTAAAAATTGTTAATTAAATCGACAAAATCAATAAAGTAATAATTTCATAGTTTTTTTCAGTGATCTTCTTAATCGATAGGAATAATAAATAGTTTTAGTAATTTCATTTCATATATTCGGTATGGAAAATTAATTTATTACTAGTCCATAATTGATTTTTACAGAACGTCTGAAAAGCTTCAAGCGGGTAAAAATATTTTCGAAATTGAAATTGGCACGTGAGTACCAACTCGAAATATTTGCTCCCCATTTTCTCTCATTCTTGGATCACCTAAAAAGAATATTCACACGCGAAGATTTTATTAGAAATCTCAAATAGGAGACGATCCACGCGACTATTGGGGCGTGTGCGGCTCGGTCGATCCCACAAAGAGCATATGCTACGAATTTTTGGATCGATCTATTCGAGGGTATAGAGTTACGCGACGTACGCATAATATGCCCTAGACAAGAGACGTACGGGAACCCTGTCCATCTTTCGCCATTGAAAAATTCTCCCATCAGCATCAACGACAGGATAATGATTCGTAAAAAAACATACATATTACGTCCCAGTTCGTCATTTGAATTTTGGATTTTGGAGTACAATCGAGAATTCACGCGTGCCAAAAATTCACAAGTCCTGGAAGAATCCACGTGACTTTATTATAAGAAATAAAGAATTTTTCGAAATCCTGTTCTTTTTCGAGGACTCGAACGTCACAACGCCCTTTCAGTGAAACGTGAATAGTTTAAGGGTACGACGACCAAGATTCCCTGGAGGTCGATCCTTTTCCATTCAGTGATTATTCCATTTTTCCAATTTCAACCGCATATATAATATATATATGTGTGTGTTTATTTTTCTATAGAATCATACCAGTTACAGATTTTTGGACTTTGAGAACGGATTTCCGTTTTCCCGAAGGCCTCGTTCACCCCTACGTTGTCCTTTCACATAATGCAAGACAACACGAGGCTCGTGCCCAGGCTGGATATATAGTCGTGAGCCATCACGATGCGAAAATCTGTCCAAATCTCGACCCTGGTGCTTGTTACGATTTCCATTGTAACATCAGTTTTCGCTCTCACCGGTGAATACATTCGAGTACTGGAAGAATAGTTGGGTCGGAGTCGAGTGTTACCGATGCTGCTTTTGGTGCAAAAATATAAAAGTCTTCTCGTGTGTGGGAGTTCTTATTATTGACTGCTGAAATAAATTCTCTAAAGGTTTACCTATATATCGATATACAAAACCCGTGACACGAACGATCGATTATCGATTCTGAAGTGACGGCAAGGCGAATAATAATAATAATAATAATGTCACAATGGACTTTCTTTTGAAAGAATGATTGATTGACTCGAAAAATCTCTTTGATTTATTTATAATTAATAATGGAATTTCTTTTTTCGTATTTTGTTTTTACTGAGCGCTCGATCATTTAATTAATCGCGGCTAATAGTCAACCGCGGATTAAAAAGTTTATAAAAGGCGCGATTAGGAAAAATTTTAAAGTCGTTTGGGAATCAATTTTCAACGGTCGTAAGCGCATCAAAACGAGCAACACCGGGACTACATAAAGGGTACCTACATGAGAAGAGCTAGCATCCCTGCTGAATGTCCCTTCTGAAAGGATTACAGGATGGATTATTGACACAAGGGCCTAGGGCTGAATTATCCGTACGTTCACAGCATACTGTATATATATATATACATATATATGTATGGCATTACTACTAGAGAGGTTCTGGTAGCAAGGCTAATACCAAAAAACCCTTAAAGGCTCCACCGCTCGAAATGACACCCTATATGTTTGAACACATTTGTTCATAACCCTCTCTCTCTCTCGCGGGAAAGAAACAGGGAAGTAATACAGAACTATACGAAATACGATCGGTTGACCTAACTTCACGCGAATGTCAACAAAAGTCTTACAAATCGACGAAACACCCTCGTGTAAGTTTAATAACAAAAAACTGACAATTGACAACAACGTGAGATCAACGGTAAAATAATAATTGAACTATGTCTAACTAACTTGAAATGAAAATAAAAATTAATAACAAACTTGAACTGACTATTATAATCATTATAGGAATAATAATAATTCCTATAAAAAAATAACTGTAGGCCCACAGGAAGAATAGAGGTGTTGGAAATGTGTTGGTGGAAGAAGTAAGGAGAAAATATAAAAACCCGCAAGGGTTTACATGGGAAAAACGTATATAAATAATAATAATTCCTATAACAATTAACATTTGACGTAGTTCAATTATTATTTTACTATTAACCTCATGTTGTTATTAATTTTTATTTTTATAGGAATTATTATTACAGATATAATAATAGTAATAATAATTTAATGCACGTAAAATTGTATCGTTATAATACCGTTAGTCCCGACATTATGCGATGATGTATGGGACCAGATCTAACCACTAGAAGGGGACGATTTGGAATAAAAAAAAATTCGAAGAAAAAAAAAGATTTTTAAAAAATGTGCAAAATTTATACGTTTCGCGCGTGCCACTCACTCGGTCACGGTGGATCTTCGCTGCGGGAAGTCCTCGAGCTACTTCCGAGGGAAAACAGTCGCTGACTATGGGAAGAGGGGTGAAGCGGATTCAGAGCGACCAGATAAGCAATTTAATTTGCGAACGCATAATAGCTCTATGAAAAGAAGGTCCGCTTTTTTTTTGGAAGGTCCGTTTAACCCTTCCGTTGGCCCAATGGTCCGGTATATAACGATACCCAACTGGTCGCGTGTACGACGTGACGTGCAGCGCTTATTTCGAATAATTATGGTAATAATTGTATTGTCTTTGCTGTAGGTCAACTGTAATAAATCTGATCTTTTTTTAATCGAAGACATTTAAAAAGGACGATTATGCAACCATTTTCAATAGAAAATGTTGTCAACGTATCGGAAATATTTCAATATTTTATCGAATACTAAAAATTCCTTAAAACAAAATTAACGAAATTTAGTTCTAATTTATCTACTTCGATTTTGAGCCGAATTGACAATAAAAAAAAGGAATTCATATCGACGATTGGTTATATGCCACGACAAGAAGATTGAAGATCGGTTAAAAATCGAATGAGAAATTGTAACTTAGGTAATGATATTTTTCCACGAATGTCATATCGATGTCGACGCTACCCTCACTGCGAGGACCTCCCTCGGTCCAAGGGTGAGCATGAATATGCTCGAGTGAACTTGAAGAGGAAAAGGAAAGAAATTTACGACAAATCGTTCGAAAGATCTCAGGAGCGATAGGTAACAACGATAGTTCTAATACACACGTGTAACTCGACGTTCGCGACGATGAGCCTCTCGATTCGCAGCTGAACTCATACGGGTGCCCTAATGGGATACGGTCATGAGAAGAAGGAAAATTTCGTGTATAAAAATGTTTCTGGCTTTTTTTTCGATTATAGGGTACGAGAGGTCCTGTTCAATTGACTCAAATCTCTCTCTCTCTCTTTCTACATATATATCTATATATATATACACATCTCCGGAGGCGACAGGTAAAAGATTTCGTAAAAGTAAAATGCTCCCGTATCGTGGCCAATGTTGAAGGGCTGTAACGATATCTATATCTACATAACTTCGAGAAAATGAAAAGAAAGGGAAAAAAAAGAAATCGAAAAAAGAAAAAAATGTCTCGTTCCCTCTTTCACGGAGTCGAGAGGCCTGACACTGGCGATCTCGCGGCCAATTTAAATCAATTTGGACGCCAACCCCCGTTGCCTAAACGAGACTCAATTGCCGTACAATGGTAAGGGCTCGACGAGGGCTCGGTAAGTTTTTTTTGTTTTTTTTTCGTAAGGAACTCACGCAAAGGCCGACCACTTAAATCTTGAAACTTCCGAGAGAGCTGCTAGTAAAAAGGATACGGCGTTTGTTGAAAATTATTATTACGATTAATACTATTATCGTTAGACCGACGATTTTAAAAGGTCTTTTCACGTGTCCTGTCTTTTAAAGAAAGCGGAAAGGATGTATCCTCGTCACTTATTTCAATCTACGACTTGATTCAAACAAATCGGTGTTTTCTACGAAAAATATTAATCCGCGCGAACGAAGAAAGAGATTGAGCGACGAGTTATTTTCCATGATCGTTGGAGCTACATTTAATCCCGAATGTTTATTTCGTGAATCGAAGGGAGAAAAATTGTATTGTAATATTTTTAAATAATTTAATTCAAACAAATCACCCCTTTTATTGTTTTTTCCCACTCGAATTTTTTTAAACGTATTTAATTCCTCGAAGACGAGTTTGTTGTATGACATTATGACGGAGACCGTTAAAATCGATACGTTTCGAGATATCGATCATCGATTGCGCGTACCCACGTTGCACGACACGATTTTTAAAAACTCGTACGAACGGGACGAGCAGACGCGCGCCTTGACGCATATAAGCGCATTCATCCCCCTGTGGCTCGAGCAAGGGGGCGCCCGAACTCATGGACAACATGGGACATAGGGACACGCGGAGAGTCATATTCGCCTAGGCGATAAACGATAAGATCCTGTCAGGATTCTCCGTCTCGTTGGTGGACGATTTTAATGAATGTGGGAGACCGGAAAAAAGGCGATAAGCTATTCTCTTCGTCAGAGTGTTCCCGAGGACATAGACCGTATATAGGTATATATGTTTCAGGTAAAGAGCGTGTGAACCGAGCGGAAAACGAGCCACGCAATCACTCGATTCAACTTACGTAAATATATCCGAGGGTGACGATTAATTAATTTGTCAATGGAAATAATACGTGGGACACGTTGAAATTCATTCGATCCAACCCTCGTCCAGCACGGTTCCATCAATATTATTAAATTTATTTTCATTACACGTTTTTGCCTAAAATTCATATTTTACTAAAGTATCGGGTAAAACCGGGATAGATGCCGCACTTTTTGAAAAAGCCTACTAATTTCTAAAATATTAATTTACCATGAATAATTTCTATGATTATAGCTAGTTTCATCTCTATATTACATTATGACTGGTTTTTGTTGACCTAAAAGTTGCCCTATTTTGGATAAAGTAACTTTTTGCAGAACGATTTATTCGAGGATAGATGCCCCACCATGAAAATGCTAAGAAGGATAGATGCCCTAACGAATAAAGTAAGTAAAATTCATATTTTCAAAATGTTTTATTAGTAGTCTTTAGAAGATACGAGTCATTCTAAATGACACGCATAACCATAATTAAAATTAAGCATTTGTTTAACGAAAATTTTAATATGTATTTAAGTTACCCATTGTTAACTGCGTTATGATTTTAGCAGCATATTCTGGAGTCCAAGTACATACTCGACCTTGCAATTAGTAGACATTTATAATCGTTTAAAATATTTAAAAAATACTGTGAAATTTATATGTCTACGAGAGGATAGATGCCCCTAAGGCGGCCTAAGGGCATCTATACCTCGAAAAATCGGGGTAACTATCCTTTATGATAATGGATAGATACCCTTTTAATTATTAAATAAACTAAAAACAAAAGAGCTATTATTTACACCTAAGTGTACACTCAATGAACCAGTGTACTGACACAATAAAATTTTACCAGAATTTATTATTACTTATAAAATTATACAACGGCAAAAACTTACCTCTGAAACTTTGAAGTTTCGTCGCGTTTGCTGCGGAGATGATCACACGCACAAACGAAACGCGTTCATTCCGCATGACAGCCTGCGGGGACAGAGGTGTGGAGTGCTTGCGCTTCCTATTTAAACTATTAATTCTTAGTCGCGAGTTTGAGAAAGTAGGTTTTTTGAAAATGGGGCGACTATCCCACTGCGGCATCAATCTCGGCTTTGCCCTAAGTTTGTTAATTATTATTTTATAAAAAAAAATTGAGCCTCCAACCTAATGAATAGTTCCTAATAAATCATTGCTTAATAGACGGAATTAATTTTTCTAATTGAATTTTAATTAATCCAATTTAAATAATGATAACTATCATTTAATTAAGTAAGCATTTTGTGATTATAAATCGATCGGTTACCTATCCAGATTGACGTTGAATCGTCGTAACTCAACGTTACGACGATTTATTTCAAGTGTGAAACTGGTCGTACGGTTCGTTCATAGTTCAAACGAGTCAATTTCGTACGGACGTAAGAGCTTGCGGTTGGTACCGCGGTCGATCAGCGGGAAGAGCCGGAAGCAGCCGGCACGAGCCTCGACAGTCCTGGTACTGTCCTCTCTTCGCTAATACCGTATATATATACATACGCATAGGTATACCCCATGCGCATAAACACGAGTAAAGGAGTGAGACGACGATTCGTATACCAACGTTCCTCCTGCCTACCCCTTTCTCGTCATCTGCCGTGGGCGAACACCCTTTTTCCCCTCCATTCCCGTTCCTCCGAAGCTACAGATCTCGTCCGAAGCCACTTCGGACAAAAAATCTTTCCGGAAATATATACGCTCGTGCAACGTATCGGACAATGGAGAAATTTATTCTCTCGACGCGCACCCGGTGAGAATGAGACGCAAAATTAAACGAGAAAAAAAATTGAAGGAAAAAAGTCCATATTATACGGAGATAAATATGTATGATAGAAATAAATATACAATGAGGAATAAACATTAAGAAAAAATATAAAATACGAAAAGTAATGAAAAAACGAGCGATGGAAGAAAAAAAAAGGAAAAATGAAAAAAGAACAGTTAAAGGGGTGTAAAAGTAAGAATTTCACCGAGAGCGAAGAGTAGGATCGCGTGTCTTGCATGAAAATTTATAGGTTTTACTTTACGTAACGGCAAGAGCACGATGAGGAAGCGACGAAAATTTTCTCGCGAGCCTGAGCACGTGCGTGGCTTGACAGGTGACGGAATATCCAACTAGCGAAGTCCTGCCCTCGTGCTATATCTTGCCTACGTGTATATCGTTGTCTACCGGGCACTCCTACGTGTGTCGTCGCTCGGAACTTTGTGGCACGCGACTAGCATTGTATTCAAATGAAGGCTCGGGGGCAGATGCGCGAGATGAAAATGCGCAAATGTTCGACTCGACACCCTTTAACGCGGTTAGAATAAGGACTCGAGTTAATTCGTTTAGAAATCCGAAATCGTGGCCGAAAAGCAGTTTTTTTTTAGTTCGCGAAAGAATTATAGGAATGTTGCGAGAGAACTGGATGAAATATAACTCACATTAATCAATCGACTAAGAATTTCTTTATAATTAATTTTTAATATTAGACTTATTTTTAATTTTTATTCAATTAACGTTTTTAATTGACTAGAAAAACTGATTTTTCACGAAATATTTGTTACAAATAAGTTGTAAATTCGTCAATTAATCAAATATCGATTTGATTTGAAGAAAAGCATCATACGTCGCAGAATTAATTTTTTAAAAACACTGCGAAATCACGACGAATGAACAAATATTCGAAAAAAGCAATTTTGCTTGTTTCGCATTTTCATGCCTTTTCTCCTGTCCCGAGGGCTTAAAAACAAAATCTCGATTGCCATAAATGGCACCTCGAGCCCTCGCACCCAAAGACGTCAAATAATTGTCCCCGAATTCGCCAAAAGCTCGAAGGACGCAACGAGATAGAGACAAGAGTGATGAAGTGACTCGGAAAAAAAGCAAACATAAAAATACCTCAACAAATTTAAAAAAAAAAAGAAAAATAGCGCGTTACAAAAGGAAAATATTTATCTCGATCTTCGAAAGAAAGGGATGAGGATTAAACTGTCTCTTTTTTATTAGTCGCGAGAGAGTTTTCAACGGTTTTATTACGCGCTTGTAAAATGGCAGTGACAAAAGAAGGGGGAGGGGATTAACGAGTATGGGTGAGAAGGGGTAGAGAGACATGACGCGTTGTGTCGGGCGATGACGCGATTCAACGGTGAAAACAGCTCTCCCTGGTACGTCGCACTTCGAGATAGTGTCAGGGACAGACCGGCGAATCGTTCTGTTGCCGCTAAAGCCCGTTTTCATCTCTGCGATATTCGCAAAACCACCTTTATACCACATACACACACACATAAGTATATATATATTCATACAAAACGATATAGTAGTTATATTATTCGTGCTTTACTGGAGATAGACAGGCGACAAAAACCAACAAACTTTACGTCCCGAAATAAAACATTTACCACCAAACTGGACCCCTTTTTCTCTTTACTTCTCAAAAATGTTCTTCAAATTTTAACTAAATTTTCCGATTTATGTATAATTATGTAGATAATGAATAAAAAAAAGACAAATCTCTGTCTAATTTCATATACACTTTAATAACAACCCCTGTTAACTTGGCAAGGGGGATGAATGCATCGCTATGTCGTGTATGCCCCCCCCTGACAGGAACAGAGTACATATATATATACATATGACATGCATAAAAATATATCTGTAGGTACGTCTACGTACACAGAATGGTACAATGGAAGCAGTTCCGGACAATAGTCGTGGCAACAATCGAATCAGTGCGCTATCAGCCCACCCCATTATCCTTTGATCCACGCTCGCACTGGCTCTCTGGTCCGTCGTGCTGCTTCTCTCCTCTCCCTCTTCCTCTCTCTCTCTCCCTTCGCGCGTTACTCTCGCGGGGGCGGCAAACACTCCCTGATTGCCCACCCTCTCACTGTTTAAACAGCCTCTCGAACGCTCCACTCAGCTCCGCGCTCTCTCTCACTCGAAGTATACGTATATATGTGTATCCTGTGCTCACGCGCGCGCGCGCGCATCAACGGCTATTTAACGGGGTGTGTGGGGGCTGCGAGGGACGAACGATTGGCGAGGGAGCGAGAGGGGAGAGGCAAGTGCGGATAACGCAATAGGAAACGTCAGGGAGATGTCGCGAGAGGATGGTGTGCAACCAACCCTCGAATTGTGTGCTGATATATACACATATATATGTATGTGTGTATGTGTGACACAACCCTTCCTGTTTCAGAACTTGGGAACGTCGCACCCCCGGGACGCCTGACAAATATTTAACATTTGAGAATTCGGTGGGAAAGAAAGTCTTATCTCACTGAGAATCTTCGAAATATTGCTGATCAATGTTTCTTTCCCTTTTTCTTTTCGTACAAGACAATTAGGAGTTTCTGTCGGGGGTGGTTTTTTTCTTTTTGAGATATTTACAGCGCTACTACAATTTCGAGAAAAACTGACGAATAACAAAATTACATACGCGTTAAGGACATATCCATTATTTTATTTTGAATTTATTTTTGAAATGGATGATACGCTTGGTTTGTTAATAGCACGATAATGAAACGATAACTAGTGACAAAAACAGTTTTTTAACGATTATTCTATCAAGCGTGCATATACATCGGTGTTTTCATTGTAACCTTTATCGCGGTGTTCCTGTAAAACACCTGCAGTGGTCACGTGGTAGGAAGTGACGCTGGTTATATTGAGAGAACGAGAACGATGGGGGGAGGGGGTGAACGCACGTGCCGATGTAAACGACCATTCTCGAATCGCACATGCATGAAAGAATGAATTTCTGAATTTTTTGTCACCGTGTATAAACGTTAACGCTCATCTCTACAAGAATTCATGTATTTTCCCTCAGACTCTCCCCCCACCCGCTTTCATCCCCAACGTATTTTGACACGATCTTGTGGCTAATTGCGATAGCTCAAATAACACGATACGATCATAATTTCTCATTTTGTTTACGTTGAATACAAACGCAGAACGCAACTAAACAAAAAATAAGTCCGTAAAATTGAAAATTAATTATTTCGTTGAATTAGTTATCGATCTCGTCGATAAAATATTTGTTCAATGTTTTTACTACTAATAAATGAACGTTCGATCGAAAATTTATTTTTAGACGCTTTTTCTACGAAATCGTGGGCCAACCCTGGTCTACTTTACCTTAGACGATGCCGACGAACTCTCTCGTTAACGCGAACGAAGATTTTCACGTTTCAAGGCACGTTATATGGATGTCGTGTGTGTGTGTGTGTGTGTGTGTGTGTGTGTGTGTGTCTTTGTCTGTGTTTAACGTCTCTCTCTCTCACACACACACTCTGTGTGTGTGTGTGTGTGTGTGTGTGTGCGTGTGTGTGTCTGGCGTCATCGTAGGTTGTGTTTCACATTCGATCGAGGCGTAACGGGCCGTTGTCTCTTCGGATGCGGGTACATCGGTGAGACGCGAGGGAGGAACACGATGAGAGAGACAGAGAGAGAGAGAGAGAGAGAGAGAGAGAGAGAGAGAGAGAGAGGGAGAGGGTGGGAGGGAGCTTGATAATGGAGGGTGGAACGGCTTCTCCCGGGGTGAGAGGAGAGCGAGACATACCGTAACAAGAAGAGGTACCAGAAGGGTCGACGGAGGAGCAACCAAACTCCAACCGAAGGCTGATGGAACGAGGGTGGCGGGGGAGGGGGGTGAAAATGTGGTAGGAGCCTGACATTTTTTACTCGTAACGTTTACCCATAATAATAATAACAATTATTATTATTATTTTCAATTCACACTTTTGCGCACAAAATAAATTCAGAGATTGTGTTATTTTGAAAGACGTCAAAATGATAAAAAAAAGTTCTTAAAACGTAATGAGAGATGAGACTAAAATTTTCCGAGTTTCGTGTTCAAGCCATGAAATGCGATTATTTTGAGTAATTAAAAATCAATTAATTAGAAATAAGTTTGAAATACTTATTCTACTTTGTTTATTTCGATAGCTTGAAAAGGTGAGATTTTGAAAATAGCTCAAACATCGAATGGGAAGAGATATGTGATGAAAAAATTTTAAAAGAAAAGAAAAATTTTAAAAGAACAACGTTTAAAAGTTTAGAGAAATAAATCGAGTAGTGTTTACAAGTTTAAACATTGAACGATTTTGTCAAAAAAAAAAACGAACGACGAGCAAAGTTCGAAGCATTTTAGTCAATCAACCGTAAATCCTATAAAAAATCTTTGAGAAGCTAATTAATCGTTAACGCGAATGAAACTATCGGAACGTGGAAAGATCGAGAGGTAACGACTAAAGTAAAAATCTGTCGGAACACAAATGTCAATCCCTAAAACAGTCTCTCGTCCTTTTTGTTCGAAAAAATGTTCGGCGAGAAATGGCCCGATGACACAGGATCGTTTTCCGGCTCTCGGCGCGAACGTCGCGTCACGGAATCGAGCTTACACGGAAGGGTGGTTCGAGGGAAGGGAAACGAGCGAGGGGTTGATTTTTTTCACCACCATTGGAACACCCTCTCGTGGAGGATTCAGCCCGTTCGGTACGAGCTTACGATTGGCTGATATTGGCCACTCCCGTAGGCGTTTCCAACGAGCGAGCCGAAAGCAGCAGGGACGAGAAGGACCGCCGGGAGAGTTTGTGATCGAACCAACGTGGCCTTGCGACTCCAGAACATCATCGTTTCTCGTTCAGTCCTCGGCACGACTCCGAGACGCACGCACGTATTCACGCACGTGTTTTAACATCATTGTTTTCATTTCGACACACGAACGAAATTTCTCTCATTCGAATTTATTTTTATGCCCGTTGTTTAATTGATGAAATTTACATCGAAATAAACGATACGATCGTAGTGTATATTAGAAACGATGACGGATGAACAAAGTCTTAAAAGAAGATTGTAATTTTCGTGAAAATAAATGAAACGCCACGAGTGACCGGGTGCGGAATCCGATCGAAAAAACTTTTGAAGACAATTTCCGTTTACGTTCCGTGGATCATTTTGTTTTTAATCGAAGAAACGAAATTTGTGCAATCGATGTTCGCGCGTCGACGCAACGACGAAGACGATGGAGTTTTTTAGCGGTCAGTGTTGAGTGGCGTGTGAACGTTCCGTCGGAAGAAACCAAAGAGAAAACTTCATTTGGAGTTTATCGTTGGTTCGGAGGGGAAAAACTGTGATAATTGACTCTGATAATTCGGCGGACGCTTCTGGGCGGCCACGATTTTTCAAGTCGCATCGACTATGGTTGTACTGTGAGTATTTTCTTGCCAATCGCGAGAAATCAATTTTTACTTTCACTTTTAGTTTAGTTAAGTTACAATTTTTCCTATGAATGGTCGAAAAATCGATTATTATTTTGGATCAAAAAGGACGATTTGATTTCAAGAGTCGAAAGAGATTCTCAAAAAGTGTTAAATATGACCAAAAGCAAAGTGACTTTCAAAATTGATTTCCACAACGATAAATCATTTTGCAATTAGATCATAATAATTTTTTAGCAAAATTGTACACAAATTTCAACAAACCGAAATCATTGTAAAAAAATGATTTAGGATAAAAAACATGTAAAGCAAATTAGCCGATTGCTTTCAAATTTATCACGATTAATCTAAATTACTCCCAAATAAACGAGTTATGCTTTGCGTTCGAATAATTGCCGATGATTGTTATGAGTAATTACCGCGAATAAATTGATTTAGGAACAATGAAGCGTTTTTTTTTAATCATTCGGTTACATTTTGGCTCGTACATTGGAGTATACTTTAAAGACAAAAATCGATTTCTCTCCCTCTCTCTCTCTCTCTCTCTCTTTCTCACTCTTTCTCGTTCTGTACTATCTAATCAGTGGGCGTTTTGCGGCCTCGCCATTGGCGTGTGGGCGTTATCCTCGTATTCCCATTCGCCAGAGCGGAGAATATCCTAGAAACCTGACGGTTAGACTCGCCAGCGAGTCTGCGAACGTATGTGGTTTACTCGACTCGGATACGTAGGGAAGCCCGCGTAATCGGAGAATGCCGATTGGAGGAAAACTTCGTCACGGTGTATCGTGCGTGTGGCACTTTGTGCTCGAGATTACATTCGCGAAGCGATAAGATAACAATCGATGCACGACCGTACCTTCGCTCAATATTCCAGCTGTACGAGTGATTTAACAATTCAGTTGAAACGAACAAAAATTGAAACTATGGCAATTCTTTTTTTCAAATATTCATTGATCGAAGTAAACTTTACTTGTAAAATGATTTTTTTTTGGAATCCACGCGAATTGAGTTAAATTTCATTTCCAACTGCGATATTTTTTAGAAATATCGTTGATAATAAAAATGATAATAAACTTTGACATAATTCGAAATGTGAAAATATACAGTTAATAATTGACCATTTTACCCGCACTAATTTTCTTGTCCCACATTTTAACATTAATTATCAACAAAATTGTCAATAAAACGAAATTATTATTAGTAATCGTTGAAAACTTATCGATCGAGATCGATATTCCTCTTGTTTTAAGAAATCAAACTTTCACATGCCTTTCGATCGGCTCGTTCATATTCCTCGTATCTTGGACGAATTCGGGCTTTTAAAGATATCTACGTGTAAAGAAAGAATACGAGAGAAAGAAAGAGAGAGAAGAGTTCGAGCGAGAACGTCGTCGTTGATCAAGGCGTCGACGGCTCGCGCCTCTCGCGCACTCGACAGATCAAACGAACGCTCGCCGGGCCGTAAGACGATCCGAGCTCTTATCGAGGATCTCAAAGGTCGTGGAAGGACCCTTTCTTTGGTCCCACACTCTTGATTCCCATATATACACATAAACGTATATACTCTTCAAGAAAGTCTTTTTATATTTTATTCACGATTCAGAACCGACTTTAAGAGGCTCGATCCTTTTTTTTTTATCAATCGAAATTTTTGCTGCTATTAATTTTTGAGGCTTTTCGCCATATTTTTTTTTACGATTCCTCGCTAATTTAGCATGACGCGAAACAACGAATTCTGGCGTATCAAACGCGTCCCACGTGCTTCCTCGCGTTTCACATTATTTTATCCACCTTCACACACGCTTCGTGGTCCGCCAAATTTGGCGCTTCCTCATCGGCGAATCGACGAAAGAACCGTTCTTTCTCGCTCTCGAGCGCGCGCGCTTCGATCGAACGAAAACGTCGCAAAACGGGAAAAAGACGGTATTTATCAATTCCCCGAGATGCTGGACATTTGCTCGTCGTGACGTTCGCTGGACCGTATGAAATATCGATAAATTGACGAGGCTGACGTATGTAAAAGAACAAAAATTTCTCGCGAATGGAAAATTTGAGAATTAATCGTGTTTTGTTGCTTCAAATTTATTACGAAACGAATGAAATTTATGAATATCCAAGTTACGTTCGTACGAACAAAATTCCTATCCAAAAAAAAACAAATAATATTTGGCTTCAAATTGATTTAATTTAAAAGACAAAATAACAATAACCCTAATTTTAAAACTAACCCAAAAAATTCGTAAAAACCAAAAAAAGAAACACGTACACACAGAATTCCAATTAAAAAATGGATTTCCCGATCCAGAAACGTCCTTAAAATACCGTTGGACGAAGAATAAGGAAAATATTTTGCGATTTCCGCTTCGAAATTAACTCCTATATCTATTTACCTATATATATCTTCCTATATATATATATATATATAACCTAAGGAGAGAATTTCCTCTCGTACATAATCTCGCAAAGAGATCCGAATATCCTGCGTACGTTCGCTTCCTCTCATATACGCCGGAATATATATATACTCTCCCAAGAGAGTCGAGAGATTCCAATTTTTCTTTTCTTTTTCTTTTTTTTTTTTTTTTTTTTTTTTTCATTCACTGGCCTTTCGAGATATTTAGTGGCTGCTCGCTCGAGATATCGCGCTTAATATCTTAAGGAAATGCTCGCGAGCTTCTTCGTGCACACGCGTATACGTACGTCCATGTATATATAGATATGTAAACGCGTTTACAAATAAATATATCCGTGAACTGGTATGCGTACATGTTCCTCATCCTATATATATATGTATTATTGCATGTATATATTATTTCTACAGTACGTTATAAAGTATAGGATAATATATATAGTAGATGTACGTAGTAAACGCACGCCTGTGTCTTCTCTCTCTCTCTCTCTCTCTCCCTCTCTCTCTATCTTCCTTTCTTTCTCTCTCTGCTGCATCTACACAATCTTGTTCCTGCATCGCCGCCCGATGTATCATCTTACGCGGTGCTAAAGGCGATGACTTTATCACCGATCCGGGCAATCATTCACCTCGCTGACTCTTCGCCGCGTGATCGCTATATACATATATGTATATGTACATATGTATATAGCCTTCACACTCTGTCTTTCCCTTTCTCTCTCTCTCTCTCTCTTTCAAACTTTTCGTCTTATTCTCGTGGGTCATTCTGTCGTTCCGTGTCTCTTTTATACTTGTATTATTCACGCCTCGTTTTCTTCCTTGATCCTTAAACTCCCACCCTTTGTCGCACAAATCTTATTCGTGGCTGGTTTATCAAAGGATATAAGGCGAGTAAGGGTGCTATGGTTCTTTAGGTTACTAGAAATATATTTCATAGATACACGATCTTATCGAACATTAATTATTTATGGAACAATGAATTTGTTTCGAAGAATTTTATTTATTTTTATAACATTCAATATTTTGGTAATAATTGTAATAAATGTGAAGATTTATGAATAAGTATAAGAATAAATAAATATTACTTTCGTTATATTTGCGAAAACGTAATATTCAAATGCGTCCTAAAATTCTTACGGGGGGTCGAATGAGAATTAAAAATGAAATTTTTTTTTTGTTTTTTTTTTTGTTCACCTGGTTCGATTCCGATTCACATAACGTGGGGTAAGCATGACGTTCGAGACCGCATAGGGAGGGTGTCGTGATGGCTGGTGCGCGAAACGTAAAAAATTAGCCCTACGCACTTATACTCGCCGATGAGACACACAATACGCGAGACACACGTGGCTATAGTACGGAGGAGGGAGAGTAGGTGTACCGCTCGTTCGATCGTAAACGTCCAGATTTTACGGTGGATCTTTCCATAAAATCCCGATGGAACGACGTGTAACGCGCGAACCCCGGAGACGAGTGACCATGACGCGTCTCTCCCTCTTGCTCCACGTAAAACGACAAACTTGCAGCAGAGGAATTTAAACAAATTGGACCAATGCGAAATTAGACTGACGCGGATATAACCGATATAAATTAATTAAATCGTATAAATTAATGTAAATTTACCAATAGATTGTTTTCTTTTTGAAGACAAAAAAATGATTTTGTTCGCAAATTTTATCCTCAAGCTCGTAAAGCTTGTTGGAATCGAGTAAATAAATTTTGTGAGAATAAATGTAACGAAAATTGAATTGATTCTGAACGAGACGTGAGTTTTCTATGAGCATTTGGCACCTCGGGCGGTCGAATAGTACGCGAACCGCGGAAAAACCAGATTTTTCAAAGTTCGCCATCAAGAGGGTAGTTTTGAAAAAGGGTAGTTTTTCTACAAGGGTCTCCCCGAACTCGGCCTTTGACTCGAGCGACGATCGGGAATCCCGAATGGTTCGTTCGACTGCGCTCCTTTGCCTATATAATTCGAAACCGTTCGTATATAGATTGTCCCTAAGGGCTGAGAACAATCGTTGATGAGTACTTTCTCGAGTTGGATATTGTGAGAAATATTGAGAATCCGGAAAGACTGTGAAACGTTGACGAGGATTATACGACCTCGTGCCTAGCAGGTTGCCATAAGAACGAAAATAAAGTATATATCTATATTGGATGCGTACGAATAGCGTGGGCGGTCTCGTGTGACTGTAATAATTTCATGGTCAATGACTTCACGAGACATAGACGCAATGTTGGAATCGTGTAATATCGTAGGAGTCGTTCGCGTGGAAATGACACCCAGAAGCGCTAAAATTATACAAGAATCTGAATAAAACCTCTAAATAATCACGAAGAAGAGACATTACTGCTAGTGACGAATTATCTCTATTTCTTCCTCGTAAAACTTCACAAAAAACAAACACAAATTTTTAACGATTTTTTTCCCATTAAACTTGTATAATTTTCTCAAGATTCTTCACTTTTCATTCAATCGTCATAAACAGTTAATAAAATTATTCTTGTTTCTTTTTATATCAAAAACCCCAAAAACAAGATCACGTTTCGTTCGAAAATTTTCAAAATATTTCAATGGATCGCGTGGAGTGAATTGATAATTGACAAAAATAATTAAACGATCATTTTTGTCGTTCACGAACCAATCGAATTTTGCTAGTTGCAATTTTTTGAACTCAAATTTCGAAACGATCAGATCTTGTATAAATAATGAACGAGCAACGATTTCTAAAAATTGGATTAAACGGTTTTAGTTATTTACTTTTTCATCAATCAATCTGACCAACCCGGACATTTCCTTCTCTCTCAATCTTATTCCCTTTTCGCCCGGGTCACACTACGGGAATCCTCGAGACTCCGTGGTTCGTAGGAATTCCGGGAAGAGTATGGTGCACGGGCGCGCTTGTCAGGCCACCCACGGGCACCCATAAGTATAATGCTTCGTGTGTGCGAGAGAGAGAGAGAGAGAGAAAGATAGTTGACTCGAACGCGCGCGCGAACGAGAAATCTCGCGTATATGTGTATCCCTCGGGGTTTTATATACGAAACGAAACGAAACGAACGGTGAGATTCTCGCAACCATAAATCGGGATTTTATCTCCGACTGTCGTCTCCACTTCACCTCTCATTCTCCCGCACAACGCAACGTTGCGCAATTTCGAATTAGATCTTTTTTTCTCCCTCTCCTTCTTCTTCTTCTTCTTCTTGGTCTTTATTTCTTACTTCTCTTTTCTACCCTGTTGATGCGATCCATCGTTGTTCGGTATAAACACGACTCGGCTTGTTAGCACAATCAGATACCGATTTGTCTACGAATTAGTCGACGATTGTCCTACAACCTGTTTCTCACGATTTTTCTTTCGTATCTTCATTCCGGGTCTTGTTCAACGAATCGAGAAAGAACGCTAGTAAATTTTGTGAAATTCGAATTGAAAGATTATTTTCGTCGATTGATAATTGATTTTTCATAGAATTTTTTTATCAAATCGTTATTATTCTTATCTTTTCATATTTTAATTTGATTAATATTTGCATTTATTATTAAATAACGATGAATTTTTAATACGACTTATCCAAAGTCTAATATTATTATTTCGTTATAATCTTTCGATATTGTTGTTTAATCAAATTTATATTAAATATTAAATATGAAAAACAATCGTCGATCAGCGAGTAAATTTGAATTGGAGAAATTTTGCAAATTTTCATATCGATAAGTAAACTACATTCCTCCATCGCCGTTATTAAAATTCGCTAGATCGCCAATTTGACGTAATAATGGTAAAATTACAATAATTATAATTCATCAATTATTATTTGAGTTAAGTAAATTTTCACAGTAATTTTCCAAACGGAAAAAGCTAAATTTTCATACGACTTATCGAATATCGATATTTATTTTTTCTTTCAAAAGTCCAATACCATTTCCTCTATCGATATCCCACAATTCCCTTTTTCCCAAAAGGTCCGACGACGTTCGCGATATCGCCCCCGCGCATACTTGAAAGTCCAGTTGCAAGAAGGTCGTCATTTTTCCCAATAAAAAGGAACAGTCTCGCTCGTAGAACCGGCAAAAAAAAATCTCTCGATGGTCTAATAGAACGGGTGAAATACCGTACGCTTGTACGTTTTACAAGCTTCCATGTAAAGTGCGTGCTGTAAAGCCATACGAATACGTTGAACGTGTATCTCGCCCACCGCAATGTTCCTCGATCGTCTCTTTATATTGACTACATGTATGTAATATATATAGCTAGGCTATAGACGTCGCGTCAATTAAAGTTTGAATAATAATTTTGTAGAAATAGTATCGATAACGTTATTTGTCCAGTAGGCGTCTAATATACAACGATAATAATAAGAATAATAGTAACAATCGTAATATTCATAATAGAATAATAATAATACAGAAAATTCTACGTCTAGGAGAATTTAACGTGTGCTTCGTTACTTCTTTCTCGTTATTTATGAATGTGATATCTTATCTAGCGAATAAAAATTTATTAACGATATTTTCAGGAGTCGAGTGGGCTCGCCGACGATGTCAGCGACTGTTGCCGGTAACCAGCAACAGCAGCATCCTCTTCAAGAGTGGGACATCAACGACTCGAGTGTCCCTCGTGTAAGTTTCTTCATTATTTTAATATTATTGTATGTATTAACTTTGAATTCTTTTTTGCTGTTTATATTTTCACTTATTTCTATCGTTATTATCAATTTTGTGTATCTATTATTATTATTATTAGGTATTTTTATTTGCACAACTTTTTGACAAAGTTTCTTACAAAATCCTTAAATTTTCTGCTCCCTCTTTACATTTCTTTCTGCACACATCATCTATTTCTCTATAAAACTCGCATCATCTTGTATTTTTCCCCCTAGCATATTTAATATCCCCTCCTTAATTTCCCCTATATGGGTGAATATACAAAAATTGGGCAACTCGCTGTCATCGGCCAATAAATACGAAAATATTTATGCACTTTATTCTGCGACAATATATTATGAAATTCCTAGATCCTCGCCATGTATCCATTCAATTTGAATTACATACTTCAAAAGCTAATTAGTAAAATAACGCAATGAATGCTCAAAACATCAGTACCCTGGCGTGTCATAATCACAAAAACGCTTAATCAGGAGCTTGTATAACAAAATATTCCGTGTTTATTGTTAATCTGATTATTATTATATATTCTGTAAAACATTTATTAATATAATTCACACGTTTATTTATAGAATCTGTAAAAAGCTATTTTTAAAAAATTTACAAACTTTGTCATCACTTTTACCCATCAGTCCTTTGTGCCAAGTTGAAATTTGAAATTCCCCCAAAATATTGCCGAACTACGATCAACTCATTGTTCAGTGTTGAATGTTGGTACTAAAGTTAACTGCAAAGCGCACCATATTGACGGCAGCCATGTCGAGGCAAGTGCTAGCGTCGTTGTTACCGCGTGTGCACATGCTGATTCAGTCAAATTGTCAGTACTCTGGTAATCCTTTATTTCCTCTAGTACCTATGTTTTCTTTAAATTTATGCATGATTACATGTAATTTGTAAAAATATACCATCTTTATAATTAAAAATACTGATAAACACATAAGTTTTTAGTATAATCTCAAATTAATGTCCTATTCGTCAGTACTTTGTCGTCAGTCCGCTGTCTGAGATTGCACCAAAGGACTGCCGTCTTACCAGGGAACTGATGATTTATTTATTTCTGATCGAGTTTATTACTTGTTATAGTGTGCAATCATTTGTTTGCGAAATGATTATAACTGTGGTGCCTATATTTTGATTAAATATGTAGCACGAAGAGCAGAATATCCTTATTCAGGGATCTGTTCTTCTGTTGATAATGAAGATGGTGAATTGAGAGTAACTTTTCTCAAAATTTGTAACATGAGTCAAGTTAGCGCCGAACTAGAAGCAATTTCAATGAATTATATCTCAAAAAATTGCTCGCAATTTGCTCATCAAGAATATAAAATTGCTCTAGCGGTAGCAATTATTAAAAAAAAAGTTATTAAACAATTTCATAACAAACACTAATTTGACGATTTCTAAGTTATCCAAGTACGACCGGAATCTTTTCTGGGCTCAAAATATTGCGATCAATTTGCTCATCACTGCCCACCATTGACAAATTTTAATTTATTTTTGTTTATTTTTAACAAATGGTCATTATATTTCGCAATTTTTACCTAGTGATGGAAAATACCTTACTGCTTAGGCAACTTCGTTTTTGCTTTAATTTTAATTTCTCAGAATTGTCTAATGTTAAGGCAACTACTTCAAAGTGATACTGAACATTATAAAATGAAAAGGCTGTTTTGAACACTGTTGTAGTTCATATTTACAGTATTACATAGTTTTAGAGGTAATATTAACACTAACTAATGTGATTTAATTCATTAAATATGCGCCTTTATTACATTGTAAGATATTTGTATTTCAAAATACTCAAAGTTACAGTAAACCTTATATTTCATACGAAATAGTGTTCTTAATCAGTACTGTGCCATCCTCGTCAGTCCGTTGGCAGTGAAATTTAAAAAAATACAAATAACTCGCAAAATATTTAAAAAAGTGACTGGCCCGTCATAGGATACTATATTGATGGTACAAACTATGTACTCAAGCCAAAATATATATAAGATGTGGTTGAAAAGTATATTAACAAAATTTGGTCAAAAGTGGGCCAACTTTTGTATATTCACCCATATCTATCTTTCTCGTCCACTCTTCTGCTGCTCTTTTCGCTTTTTCTCTATTTTTTTTTATATATTTTTTATATCTATATTATACATATGTTCAACTGTTTCACAAATGATAAAAATGGGACTTGGGACACTTTTGTTCTCGAAAAATATGTTGCAAAGTAAGAACGTATCTTGAAAGAATAAAAAAATAAATTTACACAAAATTGTATGAAATATTTTATTGGGTTAAAATAATCGACAAAGAAAACTTGTCCTTCCTTCGTGACTTCCTTTTTCATACATCTTAAATTGTCCTTTCACAAAAATTTACTTTGCTATTGACCTTTTCGTTCTTTTATTTTTTATATCGTTTATTTTATTTTAATTTTATTCTCTTCAGTTTCTAATTTATTTGTTCGATTATTTTTTAAGGTCGCCGAGTACGACTCGTGGTCCGAATGGGCCGATGGTCACGTGAGAAAGGTATATGGACCCGATTGCGAAGAGGCGAGAAGACACGCTTCCGGCTGGGCCATGCGAAACACGAATAATCACAACGTCAGTATTCTCAAAAAGTCGTGTCTCGGTGTGTTGGTGTGCTCGCAGGGTTGTGTACTACCAGGTGGTGGTAGAGTTCATCTGAGACCGGCGATATGTGATAAGGTACATTTACCACCCGCCTTGCACCGACGTCGATTAATAATTACTAATTAATTATATATTTTCAACAGCTTGATCAAATTTTGATTCTGATTATTGGATGAAAAAATTAATTAAACTTTAATATTTTTCCTATATTTATGAACAAAAAGAAGCTTTATCTTCATTAAAAAAATAATCTAAACAAGTTTTTAATAAAAGTATTTTTATCAGAGTTTAAGATAAAACAAACAGCTTAGAATTAATGAAAAAAATGATCATGTACCTTTCGATATGTAATAAATATATTTATCTTGAATTTTTGTCAGGCGAGAAAGAAGCAACAAGGAAAACCGTGTCCTAACAGACAGTGTTCGGGTCGTCTGGAGATACTCTCGTGTCGCGGTCACTGCGGCTACCCCGTAACCCACTTCTGGCGACACACCGAGCACGCTATATTCTTTCAAGCGAAAGGACAACACGATCATCCGCGACCGGAAGCCAAATCAACGTCCGAGGCGAGAAGGAGCGCCGGAGCAGGCAGACGGGTTCGCGGACTCGCGGTTCTACTCGCACGCGACGCAGCCTTGGGTTCCAAGGTATATGATATATACATTTAATATATGTATCAATCGCGATATTAACGATTCGAATTGAACGATTTTCATATCAGAGTCGAATTTCGCGACTTTGAAAACATAACCTCGTTCGGATCGAAATTAGATAACTTTGAAAAAAAATGCGTCCGCCATATTTACGTTAGTATTTGAGATTTGCGATTGTTCACATTAAATTCGAAATCAGCCATGTCGAAAACTCCCGGATATAAATTTTGATCAAGATTGCGCAATTCGTCATCGACCGTATCGAGTTTTCCGTTTATAACATCGCACAAATTTTGCTTACTGCGCGACTCAAGTTCAATTTCGAAGTAATAACCCGCAAAGTCTCGTGAAAATAATCTTTTGCGATCGACCATCGATTGCGCAAGAAAAAACAACTGTAAACGGGCCTACGTGGCCGACGAGGCGCATAAGACAGACAACTTTCCGTCCTTTCGTACGTATATATATATATATAGTGCACGGATATATAACGTACGCGCGAATACACGACTAAGAAAAAACAAAATAAAAACATACCGTGATTATCGCCATGCTGCGAAGGCACGTCGCCGAGTCGGACACCGGGTGTCGCGCCGCTACGAAGCTTCGACATCATGATTTCTGGACCAAAATCGAGCTTACTTCTCGCCGCTGATCTTTTCCTAAACGTTTCGCATTTATCGTTCCAGCTCATGTCGCTGCGAGGCACGAAAAGATCGAATACCGAAACACTGGAGCAACCACCGAGAAACGCTCAACCACCACCACTTATATCGGACAAAGGTTCGTACATTACTGCGACTGTCTTTTTTGATCTAATAGATGCAACTGTCGCGGAGAAACAAAACAGGTTCGCTCGACGCATGCGCGACGTCAGACAAACTTGGATCGAAATAAATATTACGTTGAGAAGAATTTTGCCGATGTCTTTTGACTTCGTTTTCCATAAGCTCAATTGGTTTTAAATTAATTATTATTTAAAAACTCAAAAATTGTTTATCAAGTGAGATTTCGGCTCGCGCGCATACGCCGTGTCAGCCATAACTAAATTTTATAAAATGGCGGCATTTTTCAAACATTATTAGTAAATAGCAGTAAAAAAGTACTATTTCGTATGCAACTCCGTAAATTTAAATAAATCATCGTAATATTTTGAAACTTTCAATTGCAATTTTTGTAAAACATAAAAATAAAAATGTCTGCGGTGTCTATAAGAAACAAATGATTCGTAACTATATGGTATAAAATTTTATTTATTGCTTTACATTAATAAATCTAACACGCGCGTTCTTCTCGTAATTTCAGGATACTCGTGCTCCTGTTCTCCATTCGAATGCGTGTGCGGTCTTCAAACAACTGGAATTTCATATAATCATCAGTCAAACAATCATCAGACGTCCCTCTACAATCCTCAATCAACGCCGAACGAGCCGTACTGGCTCCATGAGCCACTTCACGACAATCATCACAACAGTCACGATGCCGTGGGTTCAAACAATGGTTACTGTTTGCCGAATCAGCACGTATCCCAAGAAGCATCGTATCCGGATTTCCCATCATTTCCCGGCGATATATTTCAGCCAGAAGAAATATTTCAATTGGATCAGCCAATACGCCCGGATTTTCCAATAAATTCCCAGGACATTACGCGTTCACCGCCGAGTCTTTTAGATTTGGGCAGTGGAACGATAAAATACGAAATGAAGGCAAACGATCAATCTTATTGGAATCAATTATTGAGCGACGATTCGAGCAGTAGTCATCCGAGTCTGACACAAAATACCGACGAGCGTATTAACTTTCCGAGCTTCGATTCGACAAAAAATGACTTTCAAACGTTGGACACGACCCGACGCGGAAACAATTCTCTCAGCGATCACTATTCCGTATATCCGAGATCGCAGGCTGAAAAAATTTACGTCGAAGACACGAAGAAAAATTCCGATCAAACGTACTGGAACGGTTCGAGCGAACGTCTCGAGTATTCGGCTTTCGACGGGACAAAGGTCGACGATGGCAGCACCGGTCATCCACGAACGTACGAAATTCCCAATAAAAATATCATACAATCGAATGCTTACAGTCAAAAGCAACAAACGCAAAATGCGTGCATTGAAAAAACGTTAAATTCGCAAACAACAATTCATCCTAGTCACAGTCCATGTACCGACGACGCAACTCAACCGGTATACAACGTTTTCGACGATTACCATCGTATGATAATCGAGCCTACACTCCCGACTAAGAGTATCACCGCGCAGTCGGTTGTTGATCATCCGATTTTGCATCAGCAACATCGTATTCTCGATGAAAGACTGGCCTATGCGAATCACGAACAAACGACAAACGCGAGCGGAAATACATTGAACGAGAGAATTTTTAATAATCCGAGCACGGATTCGCGCGTTGTTACGCAACAAACGAGTCCGGAGCCGTTTTTTTATCCGAGCAACGAACGTTGTCAGTACACGTGCGAGATTCTTGACACGAGACTACCGCACATAACCTCCAATCAAAATCCATGCTCTACGATTAATTACAATGATGTTGGGGATCTCGAATTGCCGGCATTTGTCGATTATACACTCGTCGGCATGCTTTGCGGCTCTGCTGACGATGCCTCGTCAAACAATAATATTGTCAACAATTGTTCACAACCTGCGCCAGCTTACGTTCCTCACCATTAGATATTATGCTTTAAGTGTTAAGTAGGGAGATTGAATATAGGCAAATGATGGCCAGGGGGAAATTAAGGCCACAGCTTTATTGTCAAGAATTGCTTATAAATGAAATATGAGGTTTGCTGCGAAAAATTAAATATTTTCGCACCTAACCTTAGCGACCAAAGTTAAAATTTGCCAAAATGGCAATTATTAATCGCTTCTTTTAGCATTGTTAATATATCCGTGCGAAAAAATATCAAGACGTTCTTGACGGCTTCTATCGTTGTAAAATGTTTTCGTTCTGTAACGAGCAAGTTCTGTCCAGTGACCACATTTCCCTGTCTGGTCCACATATATATATATATATATATATATATATATATATATATATATATGTAGATGTGTACATTATACGAGAAAATTAAGCAATTCGATCTCCGTCGCGTTAAACTGTATTTGTATCATAAATAAATCTATACCTATAGTTGCAAACGATTTTCCCTGTTTGTTATCGATGATGAGGAGAGAATACGCTAAAGAGGAAGTATTTATTTATAAAACCTGGGAACATTGACATATTTGCTTTTCTGCGGCCAATATTTACGCGGCTTATTTCATCCAGGATGGTTTCTATCCAGAGACATAACTTGTATGCAAATACACGAAGGAGAACTACGTTTGAATCAAACAGACGTCTCAGTTTTCTCCTTCTTCTTTAGATTGTGCTGGGCGCCGTCGTCCGACTGAGGGCGCTACCGTCCGGCCGCTCGATTGAACGTAGCGGCTAACACATAGGTTTTAATAATTTTCTTACATTTCGTCTTATTATTACTCACGGCGGTTGTCTGAAACTTCATAAACATATAATTATCGGTTAATTCGATACTAATTTTTATCACCGATTGAGGGGATTTTCCGTATTTAGCCAAATTCAACACCCTCTAAATAAACAACTCGACACCGCGCACCCCTTTATTCACTTTCAAAACCGGAACTGGCGGAATAAATACGGAAGCTGGCCAATATGTAACTCGTTCACAATATACGGCTAGCTTCACGCATCAAGGGGACCTCGAATGAAAAATGTCGCTGTCACCGTTGCAACACCGGATTTCGTTGTCCCGGCTAAGTTCAAGCGTGACTCGACGTTGAAGCACCGAGGAAGAGTAGAACGCGCAAAAGAATTGATCAAAAATGCCGAGTCAAGAGGTACTCACGACGAAAGTAGTGGTCCATCCTTTGGTCCTACTTAGTGTAGTTGATCATTTCAATCGTATGGGAAAAATTGGCAATCAAAAACGCGTTGTTGGTGTATTATTGGGTTGCTGGAGGGCCAAGGGTGTTCTCGATGTGTCAAACAGTTTTGCAGGTTAGAAATCCCGGTCGAAAATAGAAATTAATTTACCAATTCTACTTTTGACGATCATTTTTTATCAGATAATTTTCTAAACAGTTTGCTTTTTAACGTTCTATTAATTCATAACGGTGTGAGCGCGTTGAAAATATTACGTTGGTCGCTATTTTCGCAATTTCAGTTCCTTTCGACGAGGATGACAAAGACAAATCTGTGTGGTTCCTCGACCATGATTATCTCGAAAACATGTATGGAATGTTCAAGAAAGTTAATGGTAAGATTCCCTCTCTAACTATTATTAATACTTTTCAGATATTTCAATTTATAAAAATCAAAATTAATTCAATAGACCGTACTAAATTAGTGACTTTTCAAATCTCTCATAAAACGTACGATATTTGACTATTATTCTCTCGTGGCTCTATGATTTATTCCTAAAAATACATAATCAGTGATTTTTTTCTGTCTCTTTAAACAATTTCAATAATATCGATATATATTTTTCATGAAGGTCATAAGAGATTTTTATTTTGGTCGAAAGGTCGAGAGTTTTGTAGACGTTTGAGACAGTCAATATAGCAAACACTCTCGAACTTGTATAAACTCTGGCTGCAACCTATATGAAAAATACCAAAAATAAATTAAAGTTTATACTTTTTTAACGTAGCTCGTGAGAAAGTCGTGGGTTGGTACCACACTGGGCCAAAACTCCATCAGAACGACGTCGCTATCAACGAATTAATCAGAAGATATTGTCCAAACTCCGTCCTTGTTATCATCGATGCCAAGCCCAAAGATTTAGGTCTTCCTACCGAAGCTTATCAAGCTGTGGAAGAGGTTCACGACGTAAGCGAAAGACGGTTAAATAACGTTAATTTTACATTCAATATTTACTGACGTAATGCACGAGTATGCGATACTTATTAAAAGAAGCCAAATGAAAGAAATTGATACGTAATGTTTTATATAACAAAATTATCGACTAGGATGGATCACCCACTTCAAAAACTTTCGAGCACATTCCGAGTGAAATCGGAGCCGAGGAGGCTGAAGAAGTCGGCGTTGAACATTTACTTAGGGACATTAAAGATACGACCGTGGGTACGCTCAGTCAACGTATCACGAATCAATTACTCGGATTAAAGGGTCTTCACGCGCAAATACGTGAAATTAGGGACTATCTTCTTCTGGTAGGAAATTTCATCTAAAAAATGTTGTTTCGATGTTGCAAAAAATTTCGAATTTCCATGGTGATGTAATTACTCGTGTAATTGCAGGTCGGCAGCGGCAGATTACCGATAAATCACCAGATCGTCTATCAACTTCAAGACATTTTCAATCTTTTGCCGGACATGGGACAAAACACATTTGTCGACTCGCTATACGTAAAAACGAACGATCAAATGTTGGTTGTTTATCTAGCGGCTCTTGTCAGATCGATAATAGCGTTGCACAATCTGATAAACAACAAATTGACAAATCGCGATGCCGAGAAGAAGGAGACTGACAAAAAGACAGAAACGAAGAAAGAGGAGAAGAAGGAGGACGAGAAAAAGGATGAAAAAGATAAGGCTAAAGTGAAGTGAGGTTAGCAATGAAAGAAAGAGAGAGAGCGGCCAATTTTAAAACGATGAATGTCATCTTGTTGGTGAGCCGATAAAAACTTAAGGACTGTTTCGATTCGTTGTGTAAATCCAATTTAACAGTAAAAAGGAAAAAAAGAAAATAACTCCATCGAAATATGTACAGAAGAAACAATGCATTTTTTTTTAAGCTCGAAAACGCCGACGTTTCCGCGTATTATTCTATACAAATGATCGTTCGCGAAAAAGCGCCAACGCGTGAGTTTCAGACCTCTTCTCACGTCGTCGATTATTTCTGTCCCCTGTTTCTTCTTTATTTTAATCGAATTTTTACCCGATCGGTAAAGATCTGTTTTTTTGTCTCTACTCGCGTTATAGGCGTTCTAACAAGAAATAAATAAATAAAACGTAGGCATTGTATTTTGTAAGAAAAAAAAACAAAAATAAGAGGGCGAACGCATTGCATTTGTAAGTAAAATAAAACCTACCACTCGGATTAAAACGATCGTTTTCTTTCCTTCGTGAAAGAGAAATATGATTTACGAGAATCAGGCGATGATAATGCTTAATGATAACTTAACGTTCTTGCCGCTACAGTTACGAGCATTAGGCTATCGAATTTCGTTTAATTCTCTATTTATAAAAAAAGATACGGATAAATAAAAATTTGTAAAAAATTCGATTTTATCCATTTCGGTTTTACATTAGTTTGAGAGAATATTTCAGTAACCATTTGTCTTATGGAACTCGGCGATCATTAGCTCGGCTAGAGACTATTCAAAATTTCTCGTTTCATTGATATGCCCGTATGGCGAGATAAAATTGTACTATTAAAAGTGCAAATCTCGAAATTAAAGTTCTTATCGCACCACTATAAACGACACCTACGTAAGGTTCGATGTTACTTTCGTTATAATTCTGAAAGTACCAATTAAACGGATTTTCCTCCACTATTTTTATGCTCTCTTCCAACGAGACACCCGATGAAGTGACGACGGTCGTTTTCGACCTATCATTCTCGTTCGTCTCATCGAGCCTCGTTTTCGTCACATTCGCCGTTTTTTGAACCTCATCGTGAATATTGCGATCAGCCATTAAACTCAAATGCGGCGATGCTACTTTTATAATCGTTGAACGTCCCGACGGTGGACGAGACGAGCTCGAGGCAGAAATTTGTCCACCGGGAATCAAAAGTGCGGACAAAGCAGAGGCCTCGATATTGCTGTGTAACATGGAAGTCGCTCTTTCGTCGTTATTCCCCAATGTTGTCGAATCTTGACTTATCGTAATTTCGTCTTCCTTGGTATCATCGTTCTCAACGCTCTCGGCAGAAATATGCTTGCCCGGTGGCAAACGTTCCTCGATATCCCAAATACCGATTTTCTTTATTCTCGTGGTAGTCTCGATTTTCACGTTTTCTTCACTCTCTCGACTCTGGTTCTTCACTATTTCTAGCGAGCTAGGACTCGTCCACACGACTTTATTCGTGTATCTGCCGTCTATCATAGTCTCGTCGGGCTCGATCTCGAGATTCTCGGGCTCGTACAGTTCTGTTGGTAGAAAAGCAAATTCCGAACTTACCGGAATTGTTTTTTCCAACTGTGATTGACTCTGGAAAATTTCGTGACCGTTCGACGAGTTTTTCGTACGATTCGACGGTACGCGATGAGAATTTGGTGCGCTGGAAAGTGCCGAAGCATCGATTCTTGAAGTCGTCAATTCTTCTCGTTCCTTGCTCGACGATTTGCTCCTCGCCGTAACTTCTGATTTGACTTCGTCGTTCGAAAGAGGTTTCACACTTTTTCGCTTTCCTGGCATCTGATAAACTCGTGTAACAGTCGCGGTTCTATTAACAGGCTTGCTTCTCGTCTCGTTTCTTCGCATGATTTGTCTCTCTTGCGTAAAACGAGGATCGGGTATCGGAACAAAACCACCCTGGCCCAGTGGCAATGGTACGAATCCACCCCGATGAATTTCCGGTTCTGTTGGTGGAAAAACGCGATAACGACTTCTTCCAGGTCGTCCATTGAATCTTCCAACATCCTCCTTTCTCTGAGCTTTCCTCGTGCCCGAATTGCCCCAGAGATTGAAACTTATGCTCGGCAGTGGCACACCGAAGAATGTAAATCCGGAACTACTGGGCGACGGTGGAATCGCTGAATTTTTGTTCTTTGATGTGTTCACTGGAGTCACTGGATTGACACTACTTGCTATTAATGTGGAAGAAGGCCCAACTTCTGGCGTATTCGATTGCGCCTGAGGAGTCACTGAATTTGTAGAAGAAGGTGCCCGAGTCGTTGCCAATTGACTTTGAACTATCATCCCTGGTTCAGTCGTATTTTCGTACTGATAATCTACATAGTCATCGTACATAGGATAATCGACGTTTTGAGACGCCTGATGATCCTTCGAAGGCTCGCGTAGATTCATCCATCCTGGCGCCGATTCGGCCGATCCACCGGTGTAAACTAAATGAATCAAGCGAAAAGTAATTGTAAGTAAAAATTGGCCGAATAAATAATTCTAGTTCGGATTTGAAATCCATTAATGATGAATTAATAATCGATGAATAACGCACGCGTCGAGGACATCAACGAGGGCGATTGATCTATCCTCTCCGACTCGCAGCCTGGATGAACCGGTTCGATCTGTCTCGTACGTTGACAATCTTGACGGGAAAGTCTTATTTCCTTGAACAACGAACCATCGGCGCATCTAGGACCATCCGCTGAAGCTTGTTGCAACCATCCTCGCAGCCAGAGCATTCCACACGAGCATGACAATGGATTGCCGTCTATGTCAAGAACCGCTATGTTGGATCTCAGCCTCTTGAATGCTTTTTCCGTTACCGATGTCATTCTGTTGCTTCTCAGGCTTAGAACTCGCAATCTTGGCATGCCGTCAAATGGCGAGCCTTGGATACTGCATATTCTGTTATTGTCCATCTGATAATTTGGACAATAGAGAAAACGGTTGGTCGATTTTTTTGGTATCTTTGCTCGTTACAATTTAACTACAATTGTGTTCGAAAAATCAAAGTATACTTGTAAAATGAAAAAATACAGTTAAAATCAGCCGGAAAGAAATTAAAATTGGTAAAGAAAAACGATAATCTTAATTTCGTTTAAGGGCGAAAAGCCGTACGAAATGTTCGTCAAGAGTTGCGACGAGAAAGACCTCGCAGAGCTATCTTCATAATTAACTATGCGCGTCCGAATAATTGTTCCCGCGTACCATAACGAGAAGATTACGAGATTTAATGGGGAAGGAAGTTTCACTCTCTTCACGAGAAAGTGTCTCGAGGAAGGAGGGAAGTGAGGGGTATAGCGGCCTTAAGATGTTTCTCTTGGTAGAGATAGCTTCGTTGCACTTAAAAGTCGAAAAAGCGAAAGAAAAATAAGAGAAACAAAATGGAAGAAGAAGAAAACGCTCACCTTCAATTCGACGAGCCACTCCATGGCAGCGAGACTATCGCTCGAAACTCTTGACAGACGATTGTTGCTGAGATCCAAGACTTCCAGAGATCGGAGACTTTCCAAACCAACGTAACCGATTTCCGGCAATTGATTGTGACTCAGATTCAAAAACAACAAATGGGGAACGTTCACGAATGCGTTAGTCGCGATTTCGTTTATACGATTTTCTTGCAACTCGGCACTTTGAAGCAGAGGCAGTTCCGAAAAAGCTCCGGTTGGTATACTCTGAAATGAAAAATTTGTTCATGTACCGGGAATTAACAAATTATCAATCGTGTTTTTTGTAATTAACCCATTAATTGTCAACGAGACTTGATCATTACTGAAAAAGTCATAACTTTGCGGAAATTGATTGTTAGCTAGCCACACGACATTCAATTAAGTAGTTAATGAAGAGATAATTAATTTGCCGAGTACAACCGATGGTTAATTGTTGGAAAGTGGAGCTTTCAAGTCACGATTTTCAAACGATACACTTTCAGTTAGTTAGATAATAGTTGGCGAGTCTATCGTGTCACTAATTAAGTGTCATTACTTTTGTTGTGGAAAAATCGTTAGAAATTCTCAGTGAAAAATCACAAGCTGCTCATAAATGCCAGACTCTTAAATTCCAAGTTAATGACATTAATTAGAATTGCAAAATTTGATACTACCAACGAAATAAAGAGATTTATTTAGTTTGTTACCCTCAAACGATTTTTTCCAAGTCGCAGTGACTGCAATTCGGGAAGTGACCTTATCGCGTTCCTCTCGATGACTCTCAGGTCGTTGTTCTCGAGATCGATAAAAGTTAAACGTGGCAATCTATCGAAGGCTCCTTCTCTAAGTTCTTTTATGCGATTTCGCACGAGTCTCAATTCCAACAGAGACGTCAGACTGCTCAGTGTCTCAGGTGCGAGAATGTTGAGTTTGTTGAAACTCAGATCTAAAACCTCCAGAGCGTTCAGCCCGTGAAGTGATACGGGTAATTCGGTCAGTGTATTATGCGATGCGTAGAGTTCTTTCAAATCCCTGAAACAAATTATTATTATTTTTCACCGGGTCAATTAAATTTAACAAAAATGATTCCGTAAGAAAAGAGAATAATTTTCAAAGGCAATAAAGACTATACAAAAATATATTGAATTTAAGAAAAACATATAGAATTTATTTGTAAATCTGACATCGATAAATAAATATATAATTTATCGACAGACGATTTAAAAAAATGACTTTCTAATTGAAAGAATGATTAAACCTTCGTATTAAAACCTGACGAACAAAACGTTCTAACACAAAACTACTTTACATTAAAATATCTCACAATCACGTCACGGGATCGACTCGGCGTTAAAATTGTTCTCGTAGTCTATACAAATTGTCGAGGATACGCGAGTCGAGAAAAGGCGATACGCCAGGTTGATCCTGCACTAGGGATCTCGCAATGATCTTCGTCAGCGGAAGATACCGAAAATTATCACGAAGCGAGCGCGTGAAAAGGCATTTAAAAAAATGGGAACATACGACAAAGAGGATAAACTTTCTAAGCCAGAATACTTCAATTTGTTGATTGCGCAAAAAAAAATAGCG
Organism: Netelia inedita; assembly: GCA_964017225.1. Taxonomy (NCBI): domain Eukaryota; kingdom Metazoa; phylum Arthropoda; class Insecta; order Hymenoptera; family Ichneumonidae; genus Netelia; species Netelia inedita. The sequence goes on along the minus strand of OZ024920.1, from coordinate 29,065,839 downwards.
ATCAAGTGTCGGACGACGTAAGAAAGAAATCGCGATTTTTCCTAATGGATTTATGAAATGTGGCATGGCAAAAATTTTTGAAAGCGGATAGGTGAATGGAAAAATAATTCGTGTTGCATTCACACGAAATTGCCGGATAGGAATGTCTGGCTGCGAGCTCTCGCGTCGGAATATTTGTCACGGTCCGATTGTTCCTGCCGTATAGATAAAACTCTCTAATGTATATATTTAGTATCTTCTTCACTGCCCTCTAACTTAATTTGTTTTATTTCTTCGACACGCCTATTCCCTCTTATAATAATTTGATGGAATTATTTCTTGATAGATAACGATATATGTACAATTTCAGACTTTAGATTTACAATTTTTCGTGCTTTTTCAATAGAAACCACTGATTGGGGTGATTAGAAAGAAGTAATGCTAATTTTCATTTCGACATGGAACAAAAATAACACAAATAAATATTTAAAAATATAAAAGATTAGGAATAACGATAATACAAATAATATATAATGTATGAACAATATTTCAGAATGGAAGAAATCAAAATGAAATAATAAAACATTGACAAATGAAGAAGAACAAAAGTTATAATAATAATGTCAATAAATACTGAAGGAAATATATTTCAGAATGGAAGAAATCAAAATGAAATGATAAAATATTGATAAAAACAAAAGATCCATAATGGTCAATATCATAAAGTAACAGTAGAAAGTATTCGAAAATGGGTAAAGTAAAATATTTGTAAATATAAAAGATTTAAAAAAATCAGTATTTTTATTGAAATATTTCAAAACATAGGCAAGAAAACTGTTTAAATTAGCTCACCGTGTATTAGAGAAGGTTGGATGTGGTATCTGAGCCAAATTATTTCTGCTGATATCGAGCCTGAGCAATTGCGCGTTGTCTTGAAACAAATCGGGTCTCACGACTTCCAAACGATTGCCTCTTAGATTTAAATCCATGAGTGATCTCAGTGGCTTGAGACTTCTTCCGTGAAGCGAAACGAGTCTGTTGTAACGAAGATCCAATTGTTCGAGTCTCGCGAGACCGTCGAAAGTTCCATCCTCTAATAATCTCAATGAGTTGTAGCCAAAATTTAATTTTCTCAAACTGGACAATTCGTTGAGCGCCCCAGGAACGATACGCTCGATACCGTTTGCGCTTATGTCGAGAGATCTCAGCGAGGGAAGTGCCAGATCTCGAGATTCTCGATTTGGCAACGAAACTATTCGATTCATGGGCAAATGAAGATGCTCGATGCTGCTCGGTAAGCCAGGAACAACCTCGAGCAAACGATTCCAACCAACGTCGAGCTCGTACAGACTCGTCAGATGTCGAAACGTCAGGGGATGAATCGTCGAGAGCGCGTTACCGGAAACGTTGAGATGCTCGAGGGCCGATGTTCCCATAAACGATTCGGGCTCGATCACTGCTATTCCATTACCGCTCAAATCGAGACGTCGAAGATTTGGCAAATTTGCCAACATTCGAGGCTCCAATTGACGAAAATAATTCTCGGACAAATCCAACCCCTGTATCGAAAAAAATGACAAAAACGCGTTTTTTTCTTCTTCAACGTTTTAAATAATTTCAGAAAACAACGGATCGTTTTAAAATATTCTTGAAATTATAGACTTTTGTAGCCATTATGGAAATTTTTTTTTCTAAAAAATGCTGGTGTTAATCTACAATTGGGAAATTAAATTATAAAAATTTTACTTTTATCGTATGACCTTTTTCTGAATTGTACCAACTCCGAGAGTTCTAGAAATATGTTTCATTTCTGTATCTAAAAGTATCTTGCAATGACAAACTTTAAGATAGCTAAAAAATCAAATAATCAATAATAATGATTATGATCAATTAATCAATTAATAAAAATAAATAATAACTAATGATCAAAAAATAATTTCTTTTCTCAAAGTCTCAAGAGTCAGTGTCGCAGGCGATAAGCGATTCGAAAACGCCATCCGCAATATCTCCGACGCTGAGCTTTCGAATTTTGAGAGTATCTAGAAAATTGTGTCAACTTTTTTCCATAATTCTCTAGATACCCTCAAAATTTTAACACCATCGATTGCTCAGTTACGAAGAAAGTACGGCTCGCCTTTTCGAATCGCTAGTCGCATTTTAACACGAGCAATATTAATCTCTCCGACAAAAAATTAGATAAATACCTTTAATCCTGGCAAATTCCAAAAGGGCGCTTCGAGTAAATTACTGAGTGAATTATTCCTCAATCTCAATTCCCTGAGTGCTGGCATGGCGGCGAACGATTCTCTCTGCAAGAAGCTAAGTCTATTATGATCGAGATGAAGACGTTCCAAAGTGGGATGTCCTCTGAGTACTCCATAAGGTATTTCCTCGAATAGATTGTAGCTGGCATCGAGAAATTTCAAGCCAGGCAACGCCTCGAGTACGGCGCGTAATTCATTAACGTGTCGCAGTTCGTTGTCGACGAGCCAAATTTCCTCGAGACGACTGCCGGTACGTTGAAGAAAAAAATCGGGACTGACGCGACGTAGGCGATTGTGACTGAGATCGAGAACACGAAGATTGTTCAAACGTTGAAAAGCACCGGATGAAATTTCCGTTATCGAATTTCTCGCCAGTGTCAAACGGCTCAACGATGGATTGTCAACGAAATTTGCCTCGGACAAACGAGCGATGCGATTCCCATCGAGATTAAGGACGCTCAACGAGGGAAGATCGACGATCGCGCGACCGATTATCGAAGCGTCCATGATTCTATCGTCGTTCAACGAAATTTCCTTCAACTCTGGCAAATCGATCATCGACCTTGGATGAATCCAAGATATTCCAGAATCGCTCACGTTAACGAGGGTCAATCTTGGCAAATTTCTCAACAAGCCAGCTTCGAGTCGTGCCAGTCTTGGACTTCCGAAAACGTGAAGTTGCTCCAAATTCGGTAAATCACGAAAATTCAAGGGCGAGAGTTCGAGCAACGAGGGTGAGTTTATTTGAAGATAACGAAGTTTGGACAAGCCGGAGAAACGTGGCAGTCGTTTCATCGATTTGCTTTGAAGCGTTATCGCCTCGAGTCCCTGCAGGTTTTCCAAACTGTCGATCGGTAACGAACGAAGATCCGGCTCGACGAGAAAAAGCTCCAGTAACGAATCGTGAAGACCCTCCAACCAACCGGATGAAACGCGCTCCAGACGATTGTTCCGCAACATCAACCGAAGAACTCGAAGACTCGTGAACACCTTTCCTGGCAAACTTGGCAAATTGTTGTTTTCTAGGATGAGCTCGTCCACTGGACGCGTCACGTAGTGACTGACCGCACTTAAGCCTTGCAAAACACTCGGCAATTCGCTGTGGCTGCACCTGCGAAGCATTACGATTTTACGTTTTTCGGGAAAAAAAAACTTATTACGCGGAATTTTGTAGTTTTTCATGAAAACGCTCTTAAATAACGAGATAATTTCCAAACTTCCGTGGAACGTAATTGCTCTTGGCTCGATTGAAACTTTGGCTATTTTGGCAAACTTATTATTACATCAATTAAGTAGTACCTATTTTTAATTGATTTTTGAACTCTTGGCATTTTCAATTTGTAAAATAATTCATCATTTATAGTACAAATAATATAATGTTAATTTATTTAAACGAAAAATTATCATTGTCATAATTCCCGTAAGAATTGAAGTTTTTTTTTTTTTTTATTGGCTTGTACATTGTTGAACTACGATCTGCTATGATTGTAGCAATGAGTAGTTTGCATGGCGTTTAAAAAAAAAAAAAAAAAAAAAACAAGAATAAAGAAATAAGTTATGATTATGGAATATAAGCGATAAGTATTTAGCGGGTGCATCCAGTGATGCTCACTGCACTATGTTTCAAGAATTGAAGTTGAGAGTGGAAAAATGACTTTTATAACGAATACGTGTGATCAATAAGTTGACAAAAATAGACGAGTTTTTATAAACGTTAAAACAAAACAAAAACACTGGAATTCGATTTTTATTTGAAAAACACTAGCCACGTTGCATAATCCTTACCATATTTGAAATTCCATTCCCCGCGTGGAGCATCGACACGGTAATATTTTTTCCTGGGACGGACATCCGTATTCCTGATTAATCTGAGCCCCGGCGCGGATTGCACAAAGAGCGAGGATAAACGTCGCTATCAGCAGCGACGAGCCTCCACCTTCCGGTGGCTTACCCATCACGCATTTGGAACAGCTTCGTCTTTCTCCCTCACTCCCAACGTCCCTGATCCTCGTTTCCTTCCTCGGCCGTTCTATTCACAATCCTTTAATCTCCGATGATGACATATCTTGACCATGAGGAGAACAAAAAAATAAGGAAAAAACATTTATACGAATACACCCGGTTCTACGGCACGCAGCACCTCACGAAAGATTCAAATCATCGTTATCAAAAAGAATCTCGTGGCTTTTGCCAACCGATCAATTCCTCCTTGGCGTAACGATCTTGGTGAAATAAATCTTTTCGCTATAAACGTTCTCGGACAAATGATAAAAACGATCGTTAATTATTATAAAGCGTAAAAAAAAATTGTAATATTTCTCGAGACCTCGTGGTATCGTCATAAGTTCTTAACGTAATCTGTTCTTGCACTGGCTATTAACATATTTTTTCTATATGCATTTTGGAAAGTTGAATATTTTTGTTAAATAAAAAAACTCGTAATTCAAGCCCGAGAAATGGAAATTGTAAAGGTTGATTCTCAACAAATCAAGCCATTCGGCTGTCCCATACGAGTCAAGTCCAATATTATGATAAGTCGGCCCGGAATAAATTAATCGCTATGGTCTGTTCAATAAAAGTCCCAACCACTTCTCGCGAAACTTTAAGCAAATCTCCTCTCTTCATTAAATCCGTGGCAAAAAATAATAATTTTCCTAAATATATATATATATCTTTACATAATATTTTCAAACGATCTTAATAATCAACGAATTATCATCTATGTGATAACAATTAATAAATAATTATGGTTCAATTTTTATGAAAATTTTGCAATTTATCGTTTATTTATTCAACCTATTTTCGACTTATCGTAAATTAAACCCGTAACGGCGGTCAAATATCCGTAACATTTTCTAACGAGGTTCGTCCCGAGGGGCGTGCCAGGTAAAGGGAGTCACGTGTCGTTCCTCAGGTTGGTATCGAAGAGGAGGAACCTTGAGAGAACTACCGAGAGAAAGAAGAGGACCCTCTCGTCGTCACGCTATATCCCTTCTATCGTCTTGGTCGTAGTGTACGTTTTTTTTAACACATATAGGCGTCACGGTCGCGTACGGAAAAAATTGTTCGCAGGAGTCGCGTACCGTAATAAGCGGAGCCAAAGACCGCTATGACAATCAGCGACAGCCGTAATAATTATAACAGCAACGTGTATACACGCGTATATGGATACGCCTCGGCCTGAAATTCTACACACCGATGATAATGGAAGGGTATTTCCTTTTTTGTCGCACTTTGATGCCCTTCCATGAGAGCGAGACACGATTTTATTACGAGATACGGGGAAAAACTGATAAAACGAAAAAGAAGCGTGTTTATTGTTATACTGGTAGATTTGTCCGCGTGTTGAATAAACGTTAAACAATAACAAACGTTTTCTAAATAAGGATGGAAAATGAATTATGAAATAATAATAAAATAATAAATAATGAAATATATATTAATTTAAACAAGAAATATTTAAATATACATTTGATACGACCGAAGGGCTATAAAAAAAAGATGTTTGAAAATAAAAGGATAACAATTTTAAAGATAAATAAAAATTGAAATTAGAAAAGAAATGATGATTTGCCGGTCGCGCCTTTTCTCTTAATGGAATTATTTTATGAATATTTCTGTATTTTCGAAAGAGGTAAATATGTGACAACATTGAATACTTGTACGAGAGTCCTATAAGAAAAACTAATAATAATAATCAATAAAATATAATTTAATTGAAACCAAAAATATTCAAATGTACAGTCGATACGTTCGAAGGGCTTTAAAATAAAATAAATTTGAGAATAAAAGCATAAAAAGGTAATAAAAAAATAAAAATTGCAATTAGAAAAAATTGACGAATCGCCAGTCGCGCCTTTTCTCTTTATAAAATAATTTTATGAGCATTTTTGTACCATCTAAAGAGGTAAATATGTGACAACATTGAATACTTGTACGAGAGTCCTATAAGAAAAACTAATAATAATAATCAATAAAATATAATTTAATTGAAACCAACAATATTCAAATGTACAGTCGATACGTTCGAAGGGCTTTAAAATAAAATAAATTTGAAAATAAAAGCATAAAAAGGTAATAAAAAAATAAAAATTGCAATTAGAAAAAAATGACGAATCGCCAGTCGCGCCTTTTCTCTTTATAAAATAATTTTATGAGCATTTTTGTACCATCTAAAGAGGTAAATATGTGACAACATTGAATACTTGTACGAGAGTGCTATAAGAAAAACTAATAATAATAATCAATAAAATATAATTTAATTGAAACCAAAAATATTCAAATGTACAGTCGATACGTTCGAAGGGCTTTAAAATAAAATAAATTTAAAAATAAAAGCATAAAAAGCTGATAAAAAAATAAAAATTGCAATTAGAAAAAATTGACGAATCGCCAGTCGCGCCTTTTCTCTTTATAAAATAATTTTATGAGCATTTTTGTACCATCTAAAGAGGTAAATATGCGACAACATTGAATACTTGTACGAGAGTCCTATAGTAAAAACTAATAATAATAATCAATAAAATATAATTTAATTGAAACCAAAAATATTCAAATGTACAGTCGATACGTTCGAAGGGCTTTAAAATAAAATAAATTTGAAAATAAAAGCATAAAAAGGTAATAAAAAAATAAAAATTGCAATTAGAAAAAAATGACGAATCGCCAGTCGCGCCTTTTCTCTTTATAAAATAATTTTATGAGCATTTTTGTACCATCTAAAGAGGTAAATATGTGACAACATTGAATACTTGTATGAGAGTCCTATAAGAAAAACTAATAATAATAATCAATAAAATATAATTTAATTGAAACCAAAAATATTCAAATGTACAGTCGATACGTTCGAAGGGCTTTAAAATAAAATAAATTTGAAAATAAAAGCATAAAAAGGTAATAAAAAAATAAAAATTGCAATTAGAAAAAAATGACGAATCGCCAGTCGCGCCTTTTCTCTTTATAAAACAATTTTAGGAATATGTTTGTACCATCGAAAGAGGTAAATATGTGACAACATTGAATACTTGTACGAGAGTCCTATAGTAAAAACTAATAATAATAATCAATAAAATATAATTTAATTGAAACCAAAAATATTCAAATGTACATTCGATACGTTCGAAGGGCTTTAAAATAAAATAAATTTGAAAATAAAAGCATAAAAAGGTAATAAAAAAATAAAAATTGCAATTAGAAAAAATTGACGAATCGCCAGTCGCGCCTTTTCTCTTTATAAAATAATTTTAGGAATATGTTTGTACCATCGAAAGAGGTACATACGTGATAACATCAAATACTTGTACGAGGGTCGATAAGCTCGGTAAGGTACGAAAGTCCGTACATACGGAGAGAATGAAAGTGTTTCTCGAAATAATAGAAAGATCTTGGGGTCTACCACCGTATCCACACTTTTCCCCCCTCGCACGAGAACGACTCGAGTGAGAGTGAAAGTGATTCGTACTTCCTACATATTTCCTTCGAACCTCCTATTTAATGTCGCGATTCTGATCGCCGCTCGTTATGCAACGTTGCATTAAGGTCGTCGCACCACGCTATACAACGGCGTATAACGCATCCGACGAGTATTTGTAAATACATATCTATGTATATCGTCAAGACGCATTTGGGCGGACAGGTGTTCCATCAAGTGGAGCCGTTCAGAACGATTTCGGCATCGGGGTCGAGTCTCGGTATTACCAATCACTTGAGAAACAATCGACGGGGTGCGGCGTGCGCGCGAAAGGAAAAATGATAAAGTAAATTGGCACTCGCCGAAATAATTGGCGTTGGGTAATGTTGAAATTTTACACGAGTACGATTAAGACAATTGTCCTGAGAAAAATATATTTCGTTATCGAATTAACAGAAACGAAAAGAAAAAAAGAAATACATCAATTTGTAACAAATGTAAATTTTTTTCGATCTTTAGTTATTGTCAAATTTTATTAATAAAATGCAGGAAAGATGCGCGTTAAAAAAATTGACAACGATAAATTGATAATTATTAGAAATTTCGGCAATTCGTGCGATAAAAGACGGCAGAATGGAACAAAAATCGTAAACTATTATCCTTCTGTTATTTAACTTTCTGTATTCTAGAATATTTATCTCACCGGCGTGCGCGTTGATTACGAGGGGGAAATTCTCGTTGAGCAATTTCTTATCTCAAACTCAAAATTTTCTCGTTATCTCGATTTGAAGTAAACAAATATAAATCTAAACTGCGGAGGAATGGATGAAGGGAATATACATAATGGCGGTAAGGGGGGAAGTAATAAATATGTTATGGTATTATAGAGAAGAGGAAGAAATATGTAGAAAAGAAAGTAGGGAGGAGGCAGAGGTAGAAGTAAGATTTTGCAAAAAACTTTTGTAAAAGTTTGTGCAAATAAAACTACCTAATAAATAAATAAATATAAATCTACAAAATCTTCCGGTACCCGATTATTTCCTAAAAAAATGTAAAATATCGCTATAATTTTGATCCACAATTTGCGCTCTATATTCTTCAAAATTATGCACCAAAAAACAATCAGTCTTATCCAGCGAATAAGACTCGTGATAAATTGCTAAATTAAATATTCATAATTCAACTCTACCTGCGCGTACTACAATAATTATGTCAATTACCCCACGCGCTGATGACAAAACAAAAATAAAAGAAATTTGCAATTTATCATCACCGAACAAAAATTGCCTCGTTTTACAAAAATAAGAAAAACGTTAATAACGATTGCTCACCCCTCCGGCAGAATCGACGCGATCCTCACCCTACGTTTTCAAAATAATCACAAAACACTGTTCAGCGATCGATAATTCCAATCGATAAACCGATCGATAATCGACGATCTCGTTGCAAAGATTAAAAAAAAACGAAAACAAAAAAAATAGTCACGCGTCGCACATCACATGTTCGTAAAACAAACTTAAAAAAATAACAAATGCATCAACCTCTGCGATACGCGATATCCAAGGGAGGATCGTACACTGGTCGAAGATTCGTCGGGTCTTTTGACGCTGGCGTCTCGTTACGGAGACTTTACCGAGTGCGGAGGAAAAAAGAAGGAAAAAAAAGCAAGAAAAAAATAAGACCCACACACACACATAGGGAGAAAAGAAATGTCGAATACGGATTCAACGGGAAGGAAAAAGAGGAGCCCGCGAGAGGCACGTTCGTTCGGTCAGGGGTCCGTGAAGACGAGCCATGCGCGCACTCGCCACGAGTCGCGAACAACAAACGGGGATGGTATAAGGCCCATACTCCATGAATAGGGATAGACCATTGTAAACGCTCGCGTACAAGTCGCGTGTATGTTTTTGTCCGTTTGTTTCTGTGTAAGGTATGTTACATAGCGTGTAAGAAAGAGAGAATTGCGAAGTACTTATCCAGACACCGTGAAGACACGCTTCCAGGAAATCTTCCCTTTCCCCTCGATGAGTAACGACGTAAAAGGTGAACTGTCCCAGTTAGTGACCGTGTCCCTGCCTTAGGGACACACGAATTTTTTTTTCAACTATTTTTAAATACTCGAAACAAAAATGAGATGAAAATTTTATATAATATAGGAATCGTGAAAGTTTGAACGAAGTGTTTTATGAAAATTAATTGAGATTTTGTCGGGGTAAATGTACGAGAGTTTTGACGAGGATTAAAGAATGTGTGGATCTTTTTTTGGTGGGGAAGAAATTGGGATTTTTCACTGGTCGACGCGACTAATGGGACGTTGATTAATGTCGATGATAATTCGGCATTCGTTTGATTAAATTTTGGTATATTTTCAGTCGAAGAAATAAAGTTGTTCCATTGTCCGGATCGCAGTTTTGATATTTATTGATAAACATGATTATACGGTACAATAATTTAATGTGCAGAATTTTATCGACTATTTAATCAATAAGTAAATAAAAATTAAGAAGAATTCACAGAAATTCTCCAATGTCCGTCGACATTTTCCTTGGTTGCGACATTTTCCTCGTTCTATAATATTCGACACGGTTCGTGACAATCACGGAAGTAAAACGCGTCAACTTTTACGCGTCATTTTTAATTCGTAAATTCTGAACATTCAATTAAAAAATAAATGGTCATTGAGTCACACAACAGTTTTGTGTTTCACAATTATTTCGTACGGATTAAGATTTTTACTTGTACATATAATTTTTATTATAATACAAAATTATTGTTCTTATATAAAACGATGGTGAATTCAAACATTTGGCAAAAAAAGGTGATAAAATAATTTTATTGTCAGTAGAGCCGGTTTGTCAAGCGACAAAAACGCAAAATTCTACGTTTACCGACGTGAACGGTCGGAGGTTCAAAAACCGGATTCCATAGATGCTGGAGAAGGACGGAGAGATGAAAAAAGATTTTTAAAAAAAGGCGTCGGGCCCTCCGATCGTACGAGGGAAATCGGCGAATCGGCTAGCTCGCCTAGAGCCAAGCCTCTCTTACACACACACACACACACGAGTGCAAATGCCTATAAAAAATTTGTAAGAATTATTTAAACGCGTCTGGACCATTCTGTCCGGATCTAAGACCTTTCGACCATATCAAGTCGTGATCCGTTGATCGTACACGTGCGTGAAAACCGGTCTACAGCGCCTATCCTTTGCGAAATTCTGATGTCATTTACATCCTAATTTCCATACATTTATTATTATTAGTTGCATGCACACATTCTCGACAAGGCCAAGATCCTCGGAAGAACTAGTAAACAATTGTCACGGTCTCATTGCGCAATCAACGATGACTTTATTTTCAATGAATTAATAGAGATTAATCGCCCGGTATAATGAAAAATTTACGAAGTACACGTCAATGAATAAATTATATCGCGAAACTGATTTACACGGAAATAAACTATACTTCTTAAATTTCTCAGGTAGTTTGAAAAAATAAAATTGTTATCGAGTTTTTAGTATTAATCAAATTTATTTGACAACACATTTGATTTTATGTAAGAAAGATGAGAAAAAAATCAAGAAATCTTATTTATCCGCAAGAGACGTTCATCATTTTTATCTAGCTCGATTTTATTTGACTAGATTTTATCCAATGCAAATAATTGATGAAAAATAAAATGAAATGATTAATTTTCAAAGGAAATTCTGTATTTGGTTATTTGGTGATTTACATCAAAGGAAAATAAGTCGATGCCTTTTAATTTTTTTTAGTTCCAGAGTGTAGAATATTTTCTACACGAGTGTGGAACTCGATTCATAGAGACAATATGCCATCATCCGTATAATCCTCGTTACCTGCACACCTGATGATGTTATTCTTCACGGACGTTCTCACATATACACGTGTATCGCGTCTCGCGACCACGAGACTCGGAGCCCTAACTGGTTTTCAAAATGATACGACTACATAATATAACAATAATAGTTCCGTTCACCAAGGAACGGAGATCCAGTAGCTTATGGACCACTAGAGACTGAACGAGCATCGGACGCGCGTGGTCTCCGGGACAGCAGGAAACTCGTAATTCTATTATGAAATTAGAATTATCCTGAAATTTTACTTACACGACTCAAAAGCTTTTCTCCAAAAAGTTTTTGCAAAAATATTTTTTTATACGACTTATTTATTTATTTCGATTCAATTTTGAAATATTGTGATTATCGACGTTGATTAAAAATCATGTTGTGTCGAAAACTCTTACGACTGAGACCACGGAGATTCGAGTATTTGGCGAGGAGAGATTTTAATTCCGGTGCTGTGTCGCTGTGCGGACCTAATCGTGATACGAGAGAATTTGAGAGAACCAACAAACCACCGAGAATTCTAATCACAGGTAAATCAATTTTTTTCACTATATTTTATAATAACGATCGACAGCTAATTCGAAAAAATCGTCGAATCTCAATCTAACGATCGTTTTTTTATCGCTTGAATAAAATAAGTTTGAATTAAAACAAAATACAGAGTAAAACGACAATAAATTGCAATATTAACAAAATTACAAGTACAAACATTATTATTTATTTTTTATGTCTAGATAAAATTTTAACTCGTAATATTCGTTGTTATCAGGTGGTTTGGGACAGCTTGGAACAGAATGCGCGAAATTATTCCGCAAGAATTACGGCAAGGAAAATGTGATCCTGTCGGACATAATAAAACCTACCGAGGAAGGATTGGCAAACGGTCCATTCATATTCGCCGATATTCTCGATTTTAAAGGACTTCAAAAAATAGTCGTGAATTATCAGATCGATTGGTTGATACACTTTAGCGCTCTTCTCAGCGCAGTCGGCGAGCAAAATGTTCCGCTCGCAGTGCGTGTTAATATCGAAGGTAAACGTCATGAATTTTTATTATCCTATTAATTTTATCAATTTGATCGATTCATAGATTGTTTTTCGTTAAAACTTATACGTTACGCGATATTTTTCTTGATGTTTTCAACAATGAAAAGTCATCGCTTTTATTCGTCGTCGAAAGAGATATCGCCGCTATTCGTGACGAGGTGAATTTATAAGCGAACGTTGTACGTCGTATTTCTCATAACTATGTACCAATTACCCTCGAGTGTCGAGAAAGTATTTTTTTTTCTTTTTTTTTTATACTTTCGGTGAAAGTATATAGCGAAAGAACGAGCGTAAAATCTCGAACTCTCTAGAAGCGCAAGACTATTATATTCTTTGATCACAAATCTGTGACAATTTCTTTCACTTTTTTTATCACGCGGCGTCGAAAGAAATTCTCGAGTGAAAATATCATAGCGTTCGTTCTATTATTAAGATGCTTATTCGTTATAAATTAAATTAATAGAGTCCCTCGTTTGGCAGGTATGCACAATATCATGGAACTCGCCAAGCAGTATAATCTTCGAGTTTTCGTACCGTCGACGATCGGTGCCTTTGGTCCCGATTCACCGAGAAATCCCACGCCGAATGTCACCGTACAACGTCCGAGAACGATTTACGGTGTCAGCAAAGTTCACGCTGAGCTAATGGGAGAATATTATCACCATCGTTTCGGACTCGATTTTCGCTGTCTCAGATTTCCCGGTGTAATAAGCAGCGACCCACCAGGTGGTGGTACGACAGGTAAATCAGAAAATGAACAATATTTCCAACACATTAATAATAATAATAATAATAGAAAAAATTATCTCGGTAGTGATGTACGAGCGTTCCATACAAATTGAACAATTTTTATATGAAAAACTGAAGCGTCATAAATTTTCAATCGATATTCTTTTTTTCAATGAATTAAAAAAGATTATTTTCCGATATGCAACTGCAGGCTTTTTGAGACATATATATTTGTGAAAAAATTGAGAATTGGTACTTGTCGATAAAGTAGTCTGTGTAATAAACGTTATATGGTAAAATTGATAATGTGTTGCAAAAAACGTTATATGATACTTCGAAAGGTTGGTAAATACGATATGTATCATTTTTCTCGACAACTGGAGCACGACACACTACTGCTATTCCGCAGTGGCTTAGATCTAATGGCGTAATTATTCGTAATCGATCCTTACCCAAGGACAGTGAATTTACTAGAGAAATTGGAAAAGCACGAGGCATGAGATTACACAGTCGTTTATCTTCGTTTCTTCCTCCTGATTTATTTCACTCGTTTTCCCTCATGTTTGTTATTCTTCTTATTCGTCATTTTTAAGAGAAATTCTGGAAAAGAGTAAATACAAGTATAAAATGAAAATATTAATTTTCTGATTTTTCCAGTACTTCCAGTTTTTTTCCATTACTTTCCTTTTTTTCGAAACGTCGATTAATTTCTTTAATGTACGTTTTTTTTGTTATTTCTTGCAGACTACGCAGTTGCAGTCTTTCACGAGGGTCTCGTACACAAAAGATACGAGTGTTATCTGGAACCGCACACGAGACTACCGATGATGTACATCGAAGATTGTCTCAACGCGCTCTTTCAATTTTTGAACACACCCCAGGAAAGACTAAGACGGCGAGTTTACAACGTAACTGCGATGAGTTTCACTCCCGAGGAACTATTTTCAGAAATTCACAAGCATTATCCCGATATCAAGATCTCTTACAATCCTGACGCTCGTCAATTGATCGGTGAGTTATTTCTATTTCACTATTTTCATAATTAATTCAAAAAAAGAAAATACTAATGAAATTTAAACGTATAAAAATCAAAAATCAATCAATTTTCCTTGTTTATTCCAGCGGAATCGTGGCCTCAAGTTTTCGACGACAGCGAGGCACGTCGTGACTGGGGATGGGAACACAAATACGACCTGGAAAGACTCGTCCAGACAATGGTTCGAGACGTCACCGAAAGTTTCATACCCAAAATTCAACGACGCAGCGAAGTTAACAGTTATATGTAGACAATTATTTAAAAAAGAAACAATAAATATCGTATTGAAAGGAAAAAAAATATAATCAACTATGATTGGATAAATTAATTATAAAAATAGATCTATGAATAATTTTCCCTATTTCGTTGGTAATAAGAGTTGATCAAACACAAGTTACAAAATATCCTAAAGACTAGACTAGACAATTTTGTACTCGTTAAACTAAATTAATCGAGTACCGTTTTCTTAAATTCGAGCGTTTTTGTCAACTTATGGAACAAGATCCTTCAAATTGCACAATAAAACGCTTTTGATAATCGCGCGTAAAATAAAATAAAGGAAATAACAGTAATAATAAGTTTCTATCGCAAATAAAATAGCTCAATAAAACGTTATAAAACGTGTTGACCATCGTCGTAAAGTCTTGAAGAAATTATCATCGACGTAGACATTGGGTTGGCCGTTAGTCGACAAAGAAGGTAGCCAGGAAAGAAGATGCCTAACCTTCCTACTAGAATATTAAATCGTCCTCAAAGACAGCAAGGATTTTTTGAATAAAAGATGAAAATTCGGGCAATGACTATTTTTCACAAATTGCGAACGGAAGAAAAAGAGAATAAAGCGAATGAATCACTGTTTCACGAACGTCCGTTTATTTTCTATCTATGTATTTACATCACTTATTTCAGCCGTTCAATAATAGTAGGTTTGACATAGGAGTTGTGGTGGATCCGAATTTATTTACATCTCACCGTCTTATACGAAAAGCGTTTTTTCTTTCAATCGCGCGCGACGCGTACAAATGTCGGTAACGAATAATTTTATCATTATTCACCACGTAAGTTTGCAACAGCGTCGAAGGAAGTATCGAACAAAGACTATCACCATGTTCTTCGTTCATATATCTCGGTATCTCCCGTTTTTTTGTTTTTTTTTATATAATTCTCGATAAGCGATCGAACTAGTTAAAGACAAAAAACGGAAAGATTCGTTGGGCGAGGTAGCCACGTAGGGGAAAATCGAGGCTCCATGAACAAAATGATCGCTTCGTAATTGTTTTTTAGCGTTGTATTACACGCGTAGTTATAATATCGTCACCGATACGGAACACGAGCCTGTTTGTTTTTGTTTTTGTTTTTTTTTTCACGCGGGAAAGATGCTTTAACATAGTTATAGTACATACATATAAAATACGACACAGGACGAGTCGCGCGAATTCCCGCACGTCGAAAACAAACGAAAAAATCGATATCCCCGAATTGCATCCTCGAACGTTTCAATTTCATGGCGAATCTCGACGAAATTAATATTGAAATGAATGTAAAAAAAAATAACACAATTTTTCGGTCTGATTTTGTCTCGTTTGAATAAATTAATGTGTCAAGAAAGTTTTCAACGTCGAAAAAAAAAACCGCACTCGGAAAGGTCTTTGTCCAGAGGATTCTCAAGATTGTTCTGCTCATTATTGTTTTTCCTCTGTTTTGTTTACGTCAGCGTCGCGTCGAGACGCATAATTTGTTATCGTGAATATTCTCGTGAGCGCAAACTCGAGAGCTCGAAGGGGCGCGGAACAGGTGGAATTTGATTCGACGCGTTTTCTTTTTCTTTTTCCTTTTTTTCCGTTGTATCTTCTATGATTCTCGCTTCGCCGAGACGTTCTTAGTTTTTTTTCTTGCGTTTTTTGTTTTGTCCTCGCATCGTAATCAGTCTTGAGTGCGATCATTGGTCATTTCGGGAACGAGCTGATCGCTGGTCGATGATCTACCGTTTGTCTGCGACACGCTGCGCAGTGGCTTCGCGAGCCAAGGATGTCGGGGGACGTCCTCGGACTGTGGTCTCTCGGCCGGTTCTCTCCTCAGCAAAGCTCTAATCAAACATTTCGCTCGGCTGCTCAATGCTTCGGGTACGGCGAATTGTCCTCTTGAGATTTTGGCGAAGAGCGAAGCGTGCTCGGCGTCGTTGAACGGATAACGTCCTACGAGCATTGTGTAAAGAAGTACACCGAGCGACCATACGTCCGCCGATTTACCGGAATAGGCGCGACCGGAACGTAAGACTTCCGGCGCGACGTACGCCGGACAACCACGTCGATCGGTGAGCTTGTCGTCGTCATCGTCGACTATCACAGCGTCTTCGAGGCTCTCGAGACGCAAACGAGTTCTAGAACGAGAAAGAAAACGTTGTTGAGATAATCGGTACCGCACACGATTTAAATTAATGATCGAACGCGTTACAATTTGTTAACGTTGTTAATTTAACATTGTGGGATTAGGAGAAGGCTTGAGTATTGGAAAAACAAGATGGCGGAGTTAGGAACGCAAGCTGGTATTCTTCCGAAGACTAATTACGAAAAATAGCCGACAAAAAATGGGAAAAAGAACAATGAATTTACGTTGAAATTTTTTCTAAAAGCTTTTAGAGACGGCTCATCGGGAATCCAGTGGAAAAAATTGAGATCATGGAGGTGAACGTTTCGATAAAGATTCGTCCTAAAACGATGAACCTTCGCAATTCGAGCGTTAAAACGCTCACGCTCGGCTTTCGTGTTACACACATACAATTTTATCACGTTGGAGCGCGTGACCGTAAGGCATTCAATTTAGCAAGAGGCTTTGAGAGCTCGCGCGAGTGCGCGGGGCGATTGAGACATCGGCATAACCGTAACCATTGGCAAATCCGCGATGCCAGTTGCTCGTGGATAAGACCAGACGTGGCGAAAGCAGAAAAGGTGTTCTGTGTGTCTTGTTGGAAACACACAGCCACCCGCCGCCGTTGCCGCGTTTGTGGCACTGCTGTTTTTTTCTCTTTTAATTTTTGGTATTTTTCTTCCTAGCCTCGTATGGGGGGGGGGGGGGGGTTATTAGCGACGGTGTAGTAATGGTATTACGCCTGGGGGCAACACCGTCGGCGAGCAAAAGTCAATGGGAAATCTCAGCTCTGGCGAGTTATAGGCATGCTCTCGTGGGTTTGCAATGGTGTTGGCACAACGCGGAAGTCTCGACGAGGCGTACGATTATACATATATTAAATATATATATGTACACTGGTTATGCGTGATACTCGCGCGAATGGGCAAAATGTCTCTTGAGTAATCAGCAAAACTGGAGGAGGACAACTCGTACGGGTCATCGTGACTGGAGATTCCTACGTATTTCTTTTTTCAATTTGATTCTTATCGTTGGCCCGTTTATCTAGCTACTCCACACCGACTCGTTCTTCCTCGTATGTTGAAAGACGTCTAGCAAACATGGCGACCACGACAGCTACGAAAACACGTGGGTTATGGGGAGAGCATTGCGAAATTGCAAAAAAAAAAAAAGAAAAACGAGATTAATCAGATAGAAATTCATGAAAGTACGAAACAAAGCATAATGCAATTTCAATGAAAATTCGCAGTTGGGACTCCCCGGTGGCGCTGATGTCGGTTTCGTGATCCAAAATGGCGGAGCGAGCACGTGGGCAACCAAAAATAGCAAAGTACACAGTGTCGACAACGTTTTTTGATACTTTTCCTAAGACGAGTGATGAGAAAATGGTTTGTTCGAATTGATCGAGATTTATCGATATTCTCGAAAACATTTTCTAACAAAAAGTCTCCAAATTTCTTGCCGTAGAATCTTTCCATAAGGTCAAAATTCTTATGAGCACTTTATCCTACGTTTGCCACGACGACGAGCGACCGATGATGAAACGAGAAAGCAATGAGAGAGAGAAATGGAGAAACGGAAGCCACGAGTGTGATACATACAGAATACATATATATGTATATATATTTCTATATGTATATAGAGGTCGTTGCTGCTTTCTTCGGAAACTTTCTCCCAATGATGACGACTCCGCAACGAGTATTTCGTAGTCTTTGGCACGCGGGTTCAAGAACCCCGACGATTATATATGGCGCGGTGAAGTGTTTCGATCAAAACGATTTTAGCCCGTATATATGTGTGTAATATACATATATATTACACTATACGAAGCTCTGGTCAACGGATCGACAACGACGAGGAGAAGACATCCGTCGTTCCGCGCAGTTACGAAACTCAGCGGGGCTCGATGACCGGTTCTCGAAATTAAGGACCGACAAGTGGCGCCCTCGAGTTGCAAAAAATCACACTAAACCGCCAACTTCAATATTCTCATCGATTTTCATTATTTTTATACGTTAACGTCAATTCTCTACATTTTTCTATAGTGATTATTATTATTTTTTCAAAAACATTGTACTCGACAGAACAAAATTAATATATTTTTTTCAAATTAAAAATAAAATTACAAAAAAACGTTTAGTAAGGAGAAAATTAATTTTCCAATCTTTAGGAATTGCTGTGAATGTTTTAATGCGAAAAAGGACAATTTTTGCAACGACAAAATGAATTTAAATATTAATAACGTTTTGTTTTTTCAATTATTCGCGTTTATTGGTTGGGAAGATGAGAAAAATTGAACTGTTTTTCAAACCGTGGATGAGTAAGAGAACCACGCACATATACACACACGCTCGTGTATTTCGAGGAGAGCGCATCGCTAAATCCGTTGAGAGGCCGCGGGTTTGGGTTCGACGCCCGGGAGCATCGCGTCGACGAGACGGGAACTAGGCGAGAAAGAATGTGAAGCTATAGGATATCACAGTGACGAAGAACCAGAAGGACCGAGAGAGCGACGAGAAATCGAGACGAGGATGTACAATACTAATTATTATAATAATCATAATGAACACAATTATAATAACGTTTATAATCAAAATGTGAAAATGGGTCGATTTTTATAAAAAATTTTATCCATTTTGTGGCTCGTGAACGAAAAAGACGTGAATCGGAACTGATAACGCGAATGAAATAAAAAATTGAACCGTATATTGCAATTAAATAATGATCGTTTAGGTACTTGAGAATTTTCAAGTCGATTATTAATAAATATCAATTTAATCTTCGTTTATATGATAACTCGAGGGATATAAAATATGTAAACGAATATTCGTTCGCAAACAAAAATTGAAGGATAGTTTCGTTATACTTGCTAAATGAGAGTGGTTATGGTCTCAAATTATCCGTGTAAATTATACTTTATTATTTATATGGATGTATATACGTATACAATACGAGGAGAGAAGAAAAAAAAACGTATCGAACCCCCTCGGGCTAAAATCCAATCCGGTAAAACAACCACGGCACTCTCTCGACGTTTTCTTAATTATATACGAGAGTTTCAAAACTCCCCGAGAGTAGTCGATGAACCAATATGCTTTTCTGACTTGCGACATTCCCCCTTCACGCTTTTCTCTCTCTCACGCTCGTTCCCTTTTTTTCATTATTTCTTATTTCGTGCATCGTTTTTTTTTACTTCGTTCTTCTCTTGTGGCTTATGGTATTCACATACGTTTATCCCTTGCGCATTATTGTTATTATTATTATTATATACTATATATAAGCATGTGGACACATCGAAGGTACGTGTGGGAGCTACAACGTGAGCGAACGAGACTGCTCCAGTGTTGTACGCGGATCGGGCCGGGTCTATCTCGTCGGGCCGCAGGAATGCGAGCGGCTCGATTGGTTAACCACGCGTGTTTTCTCAACGAGCGGACCTCGAGATCCGCATATTTCGACATTTTTCACTCGGAATCGGAATCAGTCGTTTTAAAAATATCGGGACGTTAATTTTCATAAAAATTAGTCACTTTTATCGTTTGGAAATTTGAGGTTAGAAAGATCGAGCGAACGTCACCTCGAGATTTCAATATGATTTTTCTCGAGAACGAACGTACGGAATGAAACGAAACTTCACCAATCGACGCGGAATAATGGCAAGAAGATACTAAGACAGCGTTTATGTCGAATTTCGAGGGAATATATCGACGATTTAAGGGAAAGGTGTTTGCGCCATCTAAACGATGTGGATAGAAAGCTTGCACCGTTTAAAGGTTAATATCAGGGAGTAAAAGATCGATAACCTCGTAAGAACATAACATTTGATATTTCAAATAAATTGAGTCTGGTCTCGATTGCATATAAGGAAACATTGCAAGATACCTAAATATATAGATACATATATCGTGTAATATATATACATGTAACAAACGTAGATCGGCGTCTAGATCGAGCGGGCTCTCGTGAACACGCCAAAGCGCCGGGGCTTACATAGTAGGTACGTATTATTGTACACGCCTCAGAAATATCTTTGGCGTGGTCGAGAATCTGGAAGGCGTGTGTGTGTGTGTCTGGTTGCATTGGCACATAACTGCCGATAGATTCGAGCAGGAATAGCGGCGTGCCGCGCGAATTTGCCAACGAGAGAGTCTCTGCCGAGTTCTCTATCTCTCTCTCTCGTTGTTATGTTATGCTCGCACATGCATGCTGCACAAAGTCACACACACACACACAGACACAGAAAGGCGAGTTGCAAAAGGGAACGCGCGCGAGGTGGATGGTGCAACAAACGCGACCAGGAAACGATTTGGTCACCGGCGAATGGGACACGCCTACAATGATACAGTTTCTCGTTTTAGTTTCAATCGGATCTTGAAATATGAGGAACTTTACGGAATGGAGCTAATTGTGCCAATTATCGTTGGCAAATTGTGTCAGACTTTTATTTTATCGCACAAGCTTCGGTTTCTCGAAAGTGAATAATACAAAATTGACGATTGGAGAATTTAATGGAAAAAGAAGTTCCGGAGAAAGGCTTTCGTGTAGAATGAACTTTACAATGATGATAATTAAACAAAAGGACTTTGTTGGAAAAAGAATGATAGAAAGGGCGTTTTTACGGGATGAAAATAACGTGAAATAATGTTTTCGCAAACTCACCTCGCCTCGTCAGCAAAAACGAATTTTCTCAGCTTAAGATCCCTGAGAACAACGCCATTCTTGTGGCATATCGCAACCGCCTTGGCTGCCTGACGAAAGAGACGTCTGGCCTCGGGCTCTCGCAACCTTCTTCGGGCCCGGACGTAGGCGTGCAGATCACCGTGGTGACCCTCGAGTAGAAGATAGCGACGACCGCCAGGAGCATCGACGACTCCTGCTACACCGCTCGCAGCGCCAGTTCCCTCCAAACGCAGGTGAGCCCGCAAGAGGGCCTCGCCGCCGCGATCGCTCGGCGATGTTAGTGCCTGTTAAACACGTTAACCTCTTTTTCTTTCTTTCTTTCTTTCTTTCTTTCTTTCTTTCTTTCTTTCTTTATTTTTTTAACACCACGCTGCGAATTAGCCAATCGTACGAAATTTATGAATTTAAATCGAGACTCTCGTTAACGCGGCAATAAAATAAAAAGCGTTTTAATTCTTCTTTTTTTCAAGTTAAACGATAAAAAAAAGCATCGAGAAGAATAATTAGGAAATAATTTATGTTTCTGTTTCCTCGAACGAATTATAATTAATAATAAAAACGTATAATGACACTGACCTTGGCTACCAAGTGCTGCTCGGTTTGAATGTCGACGCAGCGATAAAGGGCGCTACCCTCGGCCGGACCGACCAGAAGAAATCTATCACCGAGTATGGTCGGACCTTGATGAGGCGTTGGGACAGGTTCGCAGCTCGGGAATACGACATTCGGCGATACGACGGAGCTCGTCTCGTCGCAGCTAGTAGGCTGTTGTTGATGATTATTATCTTGTTGCCCGTTCGGGCTGACCAGGAACTTTCCATTATTCGTTCTTGTCACTTGTAGATGAAGAGGATGCTGACGATTTGATAGTCTCATATTGAACGAGTGTCTTCTCACTCGTCCAAAAAAAAAAAAAATCAAACTACAACTTCTATCTTTTACTTCTACCTCAGTCAGGAAACGTAAGTTTTATGGAAAAATCAAAAAGAAAAAAGAACAATTATTTTCTTTGATATCCACGAATATTCTCATGGAAATCGGAACACTGCTGGTTTCGTTTCTTTTTCACCGCTATTCGGATTTTTTTTTCTTTTTTTTTTTTTTTTTAATTTTTCTAGTCACTCGCTCCACGTTAATTTATCTCTTTGTACACTTTGATCCCGTAGTTTTTTTTCCTCTCGGACGTACAGGTAACTCGAGTAATCGTCTGGTATAAATGTAGCTTCTGTTTTTTGTTTTGTTTTTTTTCTTTTAAAATTTGTTAAATCGTTCTTTTGTTTGTTGTTGCTTCGAAGAACGATATATTATTGTTCTTATTATTATTTTTATCACTTTGTGCGATCTTTCACGGTCGTACGAGGACGTTAAACCGCGCGAAGAATCCTTGGACGGAAAATCGAGTGTATCCTCGTTGCGACAAAGGTCTTGTCTTGTCGAGTTACTGAACGAGATCCATTTGTAACTGTGAATCCATACAAACAAAAAGTAACAAAATTAAATCTTTCATCAGCAGTGGTTTATCAAACTTGGATGAAGTAACTCTAAAAATCAGATAAAACTAAGATAAAGGACGAGGAGGATAAAATAAATATAAATAACAACAAAAATCCCCAAAAAATTAAAATTTTACTCGCAATCGAAAACGATTAAAACGTCGCATCGATAATAAAAATCTGTTCGATAAGATTTCGATGAACGATCGAGACGATCGGATGAAGTCTTAAACTTGGATGAAGTAACTCTAAAAACCAGACAAAACAAAGATAAAGGACGAGGAGGATAAAATATAAATAAAAACAAAAAAAAATTCAAAAAAATTAAAATTTTACTCGCAATCGAAAACGATTAAAACGTCGCAAAGATAATAAAAATCTGTTCGATAAGATTTGGATGAACGATCGAGACGATCGGATGAAGTCTTAAACTTGGATGAAGTAACTCTAAAAACCAGATAAAGGACGAGAAGGATAAAATATAAATAAAAACAAAAAAAAATTCAAAAAAATTAAAATTTTACTCGCAATCGAAAACGATTAAAACGTCGCATCGATAATAAATATCTGTTCGATAAGATTTGGATGAACGATCGAGACGAAGTTTGCGACAATAGAAATATCTAAAATGAAATATTTAATAAATTACATACTCGTTGCGATATCGAAGTTCAACATATTGACCAATAAATGAGAAATAAGGATTTCAAAACGATGAATGAAAGCATCGATGATTCACGGCTATATCGAGTGAGCGAAATAAAAAGGTGAAGCAAATGATCCGACGGGGACGAAGAGAAACATGACACACGGACGACAACGTGTGATTTCAGCACACGGTGTACGCGCTTAAAACCTATGCGTGTGTGTGTCTGTATAAATATATATATATATATATATATATATATACATGAACAGAGAGAAAAAGAGAAAAAAAGAGAGAGAGAGAGAGAGAGAAAGATATATGCGTATACAGAGAGTAATATATCGCGCAACGTTTCGACATGTTGTCCGGACAGTTGTGCAATTAACCGACAGCGAGTGAAGCGAGCTCAGCAGTGGGGATACTTAAGGTCAGGGGTATCACTGGAAGGTGGTATTTTTTTCTCTCTTTCTCTCTCTCTCTCTCTCTCTGTCTCTTTGTGTCGTATGCGTGTACATGTGCGAATCGAGAATTACGATACGTAAAACCTCAAGTTTATCGTCGCTTTTACGAACGGATGTTTCTTTTGTTCGTGTAAACAATAATTATTTAACGTCGAGACGCTGATAAAACGCGACGATGGATATTGCGAGAGGAATGGAAATTGGTAATATGGAAAATTCGATAAAATTGAGAATCGATAGAGTCGAGGGGGTCGATAGCTTGGAAAATTGACCGAAACGCGTGTGACGAAGGCGCGAGTTTACAGAGGTGCGCGCGCATGCTTTCAAGGTCACGCTATACACACTCGATCTTGATAAGTTTTATTTTATCGCCGCAACGTCTTCGCTCTTGTGTGTGGCTGATCGCAGTCCACGCACAACTGGCGTAGAACGAGGATCAGGCCTTCGTCGAAATTGCGAATATAAAACGTTAGTAGCAATATGGCGCAACATTGAGAAGAGAGACGTCTTTTTTTCTCCCGGGAGAAAAAAAAAACGATATTTTTTCGTTCGTTCTCTCGACGTGAGAATTATTTTTGTGAAATTAAGAGATTCGTTATTTTAGACACAAATTCGAAATCGTTTAATCGATGATGCGAGAATTTTTTATTTTTATTTTGAAGAAAATATATTAAATAGGTATTTTTTTTTTATTCTTCGTTGTAACGGTATATTCTATTTTAATTCATTAATACTTTGCGCCCTGCATCCGGTAGTTTCCCGAGTTCGTGATTGTAAACGATTCGTTGATTGTACGTATTTTTCTCACTCAGGATATTATTTTAAAAAAAATCCGTCAAGTGGAATAGCTCCGGAACATAAAACACCCGTTTAAAATTACCCACGAGAGAGGAGACTCGAGTTCTCGTGTGGCTATGTATTCTCAAGCGTCGGTGGCGCCCTCGGGTTTCCTATACACTCGCGACCTTGCCACGACTATTATAGCGTGAAAATAACTGGGGGAAATATCCATTGAAAAAAGAAAATTTGTAAAATTATATTCCGTGACGATCGAGCGTCACTTTTGCTCGCACGAGCCACGAAAAGAGAATCGTTCTATCAAATTTAATAAACGTTCACCTTGAAATTTCAACATAAAGACTGATTAAAAATTTCAATCTTTGAGTAATCATGATTTTATTTCAATGAAGCAATTTTATTTACCACCAATAAAACTCGGCCTCTATCGTTCGAATTTCATTAATTTTGATGTTTCAACGAAACATCGGTCGAACCGTATTTTAACGATTAAATTGTATGAAATGCGATTTATTTACCCCTAATAAGAAGCGCGTTTGTTCGAATAGCTCGATCATTAAAAAAAATCGAAAAAATAAAAATATTAGAAAAAATTAAAAAATTCTGTTCCTTCGCGATCAAACGCTTTAGACGCAACTGAATTATGTTTCCGGTTTTGATCGCAAATTATATACGGGGAGATTCCCCCCCCCCCTTCCGCCGTCAACGATCTCGTCAGCGCGGAGCGCCCGAGTAGTCTGACGAAATTGGACGAGTAGAGCCCGCGCCATGTCTCGAGCATAGCTCGGCGAATCTGTCGAAATTCGTACACAGGCGTACGCATACACGTATATATAGATATATAAGTATGTATGTATAAGGCACAATATACATATAGATATATACAACGACCGGATATCAGCATCGATGTCGCGATGCGGCGTGAGCAAAACAGATATCCTTCGGTAAGGTCAAAATGGCGTCTCTCGCGTTAACTAAACGACGACGACGACGACGCGGCTCGGGAGAGTCCAGGCCGCAACCCATCGAGATATCGAGTTGCCTCGCTCTCCGCGTGAATCGATGCTACTTGTGCATTAGAAACGAACTCGTGTAGTAAAATACAAAACATAGGTTTATCGTTGAGGCAACTACTCCGTCGTTATGAACATACGCCACTCATTGGTGTGTACAAGGGTGTGTGCGTCACACAAGGAACGTTCGTTGTTAGCCGGTAAACCGACCACTCTCCGCACAATCAGCGCTGGATCGTGTTTGTGCAATTCGTACACCGACGAATAACGTCGTAACACGATAAAACTCGAAGCTCGTAGAAAAACGGTGACGGAAACTCACGGTAAGAAACTTGGTTGCCAAACGAGCCGGAGCGATTATTAACATTTTATAAATTCGTTTGCTTTCCCGCCATTTTTTCAAAAAATTATCGTCCACGTGTCTCGACGAGAGTCTCGGTTTATTTTTTGGATACGATCGTTGAAAGGTTTTACGATTCGCGATTTTATTTCTCGAGTGAAAGATAAAATACTACGTATTGAATTATTATTGGAGAAGAGTCGAGCGTAGATTTCGTTATACCGCTATCGAAATTGGAATGTTATTCTGTCAATATAGTGTTCACTCGCGTTGAGATAACTCGTCTCGTTCGATATGTTCGATATTTCCGAATAAATAATACGTTACGAAGATTCTTGGAAGAAAAATAAACTAGAGGTTTGACGAAGGATCGATTTTTTTTTCTTTTATTAACTGGTGAAACGACACGACGCGTCGCTGGACGGTGCTGCCCCGTGTTCGTATACGGCAAGGATGTAAACACAAGTTCACACGTACGTAGGAGCAAGCGTTCTCGGTAGAGCCGTTGGTCTCATGGCTAAGTACGAGGTGAGGTCAACGAGGATCACTGCACTTTGCACTTTCGAGAGAGAGAGAGAGAGAGAGGGCGAGAGAACGATTGGATGCATTCATCGTGCCCGATTCAATGTACAATATTGTTTGCGTATCGAAATAATTACTAGGACGCCAACCAACCGTGAAAACAGATTTTTTTTATCCAAAATTATATTCGTAAATGAGCAGAAACAAAAGAAATTTTGAATTTCTAGGTCATGTATGAAATAATTCCATTATAAGATGAGAAAGCAGACACGAGAATACGTAAAAATTGTAAAAATCCACGTTTGCAAGTTTCAACAAAAAGAAAACAAAATGGCAGCGATATAAATAAAATCGAACTCGAGTCGCAACGCAGCGAATGCCGGGAGGTTTATTCGTGTAAATGTTTCCTGCGAATTACCTGGAATATAATCCTATGTTGTATAGCGTCGTGGCTCGTCTCGTATCTAAGCACGACTCGACGATAAACTTCGAACGATGACGTACGCGTATGTGAGCTTCTTCAAATCTTCAGGGTCTTCTCGAATGCCATTTTTATTCCCTCTATATTATATCACTTGTTTAATTCACTGGCATACCACGGTTGAGAGACATTCCACGCTCGCACGATCCGAGCAATATTACAAATTCCTTCGTTCCGTCTCGTACGACACGCGAGAACGAACCAAATTTACGTACACCTCTCGCCTTGGCTGCGACGAGATTTTTTAACGCCGAGAACGAAATGCATCACCTGGAGGTTATGTACCGTATTATTTGGCCCCGAACGACCGACACTAGGCTTTTCTTGAACAATCGTTTGGTTAACTCGTATCGATGAACGAGTCGTAACGAGCTCGTCGCGAGAATCGAATTTCGTACGGATTTGTTATTCGTTCGGAATTGGAACGAACGAATTGGCGAATATACGTGATATTATATTCGTTGAATCACACGGAAAACGACTTTGTGAGGTACACACGGAACGCACACGCGGGCGACTAAAGGGCGGCTCGTAGGCCGGCCTCCGCTCAGAAACAACGGAGACAACGGCAATGAAGCAACGAGAAACAAGCAGCGTCGACCGTACGCGCCATTGTGCAACTAACGACTGAACGGCACGAGCACTCTTTCGAGTTTCGAGGCTCTGTAACCTCTTCGGGCGCTTATTAGTACCTAACATTGCCAACCGACCATGGTGCGTTTACCGCGACGATGGTGGGGGCAGCAGCAGTCGATGTCAGCTGTACACGTAGAGTAGTTCGCCGGCTTGGTGCGTCCGCACTCTGCGCATGCGCCAGATATGAACATGAATTTGTATATAGGGCACTCTGTCTCACGCTAGACAACCGTTTCAACTTTCTTCCCGAAACTTCTCCAAACCCGCCATTCTTTCATACATCGCTAATTTGTAGCTTAATGTTACTTTTTGTGCCTATCTTGGACATCCTTTCTTCATCCCGTTCGAATCTACATTTTCTCGATAGCATAACATAACCTGGAAGGACATGGCGAAGGAGGAAGCGGTTCTTCAAGCAGCAGACATTTTTTCAAGCATCCAAATGATAGTGATGATCGCATTAACATCTGCGACCCCATTCCATATACAATGGGCGAAACCGTTAAACCGACCACCCTGAAAATTTGCAATACGTTCGACGATTCACGGCTCATCCAACGAACAAGATTAAATTCTCGAAAGATATTCGACGCAAACTTTTACTGAAATTAAAGCATCTCGGTAGTTTCCGCGCAATGAAACTTGCCGGATCGAGAGATCGACACGGAATGTCCCATATGCGAGTATACGTATCGTTAACTGTATAGTCGAAAGACGCCTATATATATATACACGTGTACATATCCAGTGACGGCGCGTGGAAGGGAGACACGGGAGGAAAATATTATACGTGGGCCCGCGCAGCCGGCACCACGGTGACGAAATTCTCCTCTTTCCTCTCTCGTTATTTTACCCGATCGTTCTTTCTCTCTCGGCTACGCCGACGTCAACGTCGCGACGATTCGGAGACGCGATTACCCGACGGAAGACATTTACGATGATGTCTTTCCGTTTCTTTCTTTCGTTTATATTATTCGTGAAACGTTTTGTCCTACAGAATCACGGGGCTATCGGGCACCAAGAGCATCGTGCTGGGTGTGCTATTGTCACGCAACTCCGACGTGCGTGCCCTCTGTGCGGCTAAGCAATCAATCGCATCTCGCTATACATATTATGTATTCATTGCACACACATACACACACACACACACACATGGCAGCTTCAATGCAAATGTTCTTTTTCTTCAGTTTCTTCGCAGTTTTGTCGTTTCAGATAATTCCTTCGTGGTTGCGTGATGCAAAACTCAAATTCTTTAAGCTTGATCCGGGAGTGCGATCTATAAATATCTTAAGCACCCGAGGCGTTCAATAAAACTGAAATAATTCGTACACTTTTGAGGTTAGACGATGATTGCTAACGAGTTTGCAAATAAGCGTTTAGAGTTATTTCGCGACTTTGGAAAAATGTTAAAAGACGCGTAAGCGAACGAAAAGCTATTTATTGAGAATATTGTCCCGATGAACGAGGGAATCGGAGTCGGAGCTTTCGCACGTATCGCAAGCGTCGTTGGCGATGACGTTCGGTCTGGCCGTTACTATGTTACACGTATAGATGTGCATATATATATATATACAGTATGCTGAAATGTCAACAAGCTTAGTGTAGCGAACCGGACGTGCGTGGTTGATGACGTGGTCCCGATGAGGCGATGTTGAGCCTTTCGGTACGAAAAAGAACGTCATATATAGATATATATATATACGTCGAACGTATATATATAAAAAAAGCCGAGGCGTCGACGGATGATCTGGTTGAAGGATTAAAGCCAATCCTGTACAAATACGGCAAGACGCAAAGTTTTTCGCGAACAGCAAAAATTATTTTAAACAACTTGAACAAAAAGACGAATAAAATTTTTAATTAAAAACAAAAAAATTGTAGTAATCCGGCGCGAGGAGAATTTCGAAAATCTTCGGTATTAGTCATTCACGCCGGTATTAGCCGGACGGTCATCCAAGCCTTGAGAATCGCTTTTTTTTTAGCTTCTGCGCGCCCGGTGATACTTCGCACCAAAGGTGGCGCGTCGATCGCTCGACTTTGAAATTTTTATATCTCAACGATGACTTATCATTTTGTTTTGGTAAATGTTTACGTTTTTTTTTGTACGGAGTTTTGAATTTTCGCGAATCAACGAGTACGTTCGAAGCTTTTTGCGTTTACGGGTATCGTTCGAGCGTACGCTTCGTTCACGGCGTGGCTTTAGACAACGCGACGATCTTTCTCTTATCTGCGAGGCCTCTTGACTCTCGATTGCAACGCCAACCCCGGAGTTTCGACACACTAAATACATGCCAATATATATATATATATATGAATATTTCTGTGTAGATGTCGCTATACCTACGTGACGCGTGACACGCTTCTTAATAATTTTCAGACGCCGTACCCAAAAATTCTCTCGTCTCAATGTTCAACGATATAACTGATACGTTTATACTCCTGCTCTAGGTTCACGATGGTTCACGTGATGATAAGCGATGAGTACCCTAGATAGACAATATTGTCGACGCCGATGGGAAACACACTCGATCGTATCGAGATCGACGTCGAACGAATATTTTGATTTTGATTTTATCGCTATCAATCTCGATCACGTTGATTACAACGTTGTTAATGCGATTTAGACAATTTTAATCCCGCCGATATTAATTAATTGATTCGCTTATATACGCTGACGACTTAGTTTTTAAGATTTTTAATTTTAACACTGGCAATTTTATTATTCGCAGTTTTGACACGATGTCAAATACGACGCTGTCAATTTCGACTCGGTCGCGGTGTATTATCAATTTGTTATTTTACCAGCCTCGATTTAATCAATTTTATAATGATTTTATTATCGATTTTGTCAAAGTTATCCGATTTTCTCGATATCCACGAGAATTTCAAGCTTGTCCTTTCCATTTAGCGATCTCCCAAAGACCGAGAGAGTCTCGTACATTGGCAAATATACGATGCTGTCAATTTTGACTAGGTCGTGGTGTATCGTCAATTTGCAATTTTACCAGCCTCGATTCGATCAATTTTATTATCGATTTTGTCAAAGTTATCCGATTTTTTCGATATCTACGAGAATTTCAAGCTTGTCCTTTCCCCTTAGCGATCTCCCAAAGACCGAGAGAGTCTCGTACATTGGCAAATATACGACGCTGTCAATTTCGACTCGGTCGCGGTGTATCGTCAATTTGCAATTTTACCAGCCTCGATTGGATCAATTTTATTATCGATTTTGTCAAAGTTATCCGATTTTCTCGATATCCACGAGAATTTCAAGCTTGTCCTTTCCCCTTAGCGATCTCCCAAAGACCGAGAGAGTCTCGTACATTGGCAAATATACGAAGCTGTCAATTTCGACTCGGTCGCGGTGTATCGTCAATTTGCAATTTTACCAGCCTCGATTTAATCAATTTTATAATGATTTTGTCAAAGTTATCCGATTTTCTCGATATCCACGAGAATTTCAAGCTTGTCCTTTCCATTTAGCGACCTCCCAAAGACCGGGAGAGTCTCGTACATTGGCAAATATACGACGCTGTCAATTTCGACTCGGTCGCGGTGTATCGTCAATTTGCAATTTTACCAGCCTCGATTCGATCAATTTTATTATCGATTTTGTCAAAGTTATCCGATTTTTTCGATATCTACGAGAATTTCAAGCTTGTCCTTTCCCCTTAGCGATCTCCCAAAGACCGAGAGAGTCTCGTACATTGGCAAATATACGAAGCTGTCAATTTCGACTCGGTCGCGGTGTATCGTCAATTTGCAATTTTACCAGCCTCGATTTAATCAATTTTATAATGATTTTGTCAAAGTTATCCAATTTTCTCGATATCCACGAGAATTTCAAGCTTGTCCTTTCCATTTAGCGACCTCCCAAAGACCGAGAGAGTCTCGTACATTGGCAAATATACGACGCTGTCAATTTTGACTCGGTCGCGGTGTATCGTCAATTTGCAATTTTACCAGCCTCGATTTAATCAATTTTATAATGATTTTATCAAAGTTATCCGATTTTCTCGATATTCACGAGAATTTCAAGCTTGTCCTTTCCATTTAGCGACCTCCCAAAGACCGGGAGAGTCTCGTACATTGGCAAATATACGACGCTGTCAATTTCGACTCGGTCGCGGTGTATCGTCAATTTGCAATTTTACCAGCCTCGATTTAATCAATTTTATAATGATTTTATCAAAGTTATCCGATTTTCTCGATATTCGCGAGGATTTCAAGCTTGTCCTTTCCATTTAGCGACCTCCCAAAGACCGAGAGAGTCTCGTACATTGGCAAATATACGACGCTGTCAATTTTGACTAGGTCGTGGTGTATCGTCAATTTGCAATTTTACCAGCCTCGATTCGATCAATTTTATTATCGATTTTGTCAAAGTTATCCGATTTTTTCGATATCTACGAGAATTTCAAGCTTGTCCTTTCCATTTAGCGACCTCCCAAAGACCGGGAGAGTCTCGTACATTGGCAAATATACGACGCTGTCAATTTTGACTCGGTCGCGGTGTATCGTCAATTTGCAATTTTACCAGCCTCGATTTAATCAATTTTATAATGATTTTATTATCGATTTTGTCAAAGTTATCCGATTTTCTCGATGTTCACGAGAATTTCAAGCTTGTCCTTTCCATTTAGCGATCTCCCAAAGATCGAGAGAGCCTCGTACATTGGTAAATATACGACACGTACTTATATACATCACAGTCGCCAGACATTTGCGATTACTTGCTGGCCGGGCGTCTCGCATAAATCTCCTTATCGAGGAGAAGAAAGAAAAGACCTTCGACTCGTATGAGCGAAACACTATTAATACCATTAATGACATACTCGTTGCACCGTGTGCACCAACTACACCGAGAAAAAAAATCCATAATAACCATAAAATCGCCAGAAAAATTTGTCAACAAGGATAACAGAAACCTTAAAAAAAAAATTTTTTTAAAAACAATCTTCTTTCACGAATCGATCGAACGACGATTCCTCGCACGAGTCACGTCCAAGTCGAGATTAATAACATTGCCATTTATTTCGTAACGTATCGTTAAACTTCGTGAGACGCTAATGACGACAGGAGTAATGAGAAAAATCGAGTCATCCTTCGATATTTTCGTGATTCATCCCTTTTGTCGTATTTTCCTTTTCCAGGAAGAAATTGTAAAAATACAGTCAGTGGCGGGTGGCGCGAACCTCGTTTCTCCTCGTTACTTAGGTAGGTACTTGTATATTTAATATTATCCTCGTATAACGATAGGGCTACGAAGGCGGTCTAGTATCGTCACGTACCGAGACTATACGTGGAGGACACGTTGAAAAACCGCATGTTATATCGGTTCTGACAAATATATGTATATACTATAGGTATATATGTTATATGCCTTGTACGTCGCTATAATATCAAGCTCGAGGCACTCTGACACAGTTCCCCGCTATTACGAAGTCCCTCCACCCCCTCGCGATAACCGGACAAGGTAAAGCAGTCCGTGTTGCGCGTAGTTGCAACGAAAAAGCAACGATGAATCGTTACAACGATCATTCGTCACGTCGTAACGCGAATCGATCGTTTCGACTAGATTCTCGGAAATTATTATACTATCGAAAGGAGACTTTAAATACTTAATAACTATAGGGTTTAACAATGAGAGGAGAATTCAAAATATTTTGAATATTATCGAACGAATAAATATATCGTTATTTCGTCGAAACGATGGAATCGTTTGGATCGAATTGCCAATAAAACGTTTGTTGGATAAATAAAAATTTAACGTTTAATCAATTCTGAGGAATTTTCGATTTTTTGCAATATTTTGGGAGTCTAAAATAGGTATCGTCAAAATCATAAATACCTCGAAACTTTATTAAGTAGATATAATTCAATATTTCAAACGTTTATTCCACGCGGTTTGTTAACTTATTTTCATATATTCGAAAATCGTAAATATTAAACTATTATAGATAATTTCTCGTTTTCTTTTGATCGGCCATTTTGAATATATCGTTATTTCGTCGAAACGATGGAATCGTTTGCATCCAATTCACCAATAAAAACATTTCTCGACTAAATGAAGATTTAACGTTTAATCAATTCTGACGAATTTACCATTTTTCGTAATATTTTGCAACTCTAAAATATCGTCAAAATGATAGGGGAATCGTGCTCAAGATGACATACTTTTTGTTTGGAGGCAAATATTTGATTATTGAAAGGAGATAAAAAATAAATCTGAGGGTACACATTAAAAACGTTTATTTACGAACACATAAAATGATTTTGACGCTAAAGAAAATGATAGAATAGAAATAAAATAACAAAAACACCAATCATCTCCAAGTGGGTAAGTTGACACACCTAATTATCGGTGCACAATTCACACTTGAACATTTTGGATCTTGCTGCAACGCCACCACATAGAGTGTGGCACCATTGCTTACACAACTAGCAACATACCCAATATCTCCTGGCTTCGATTTGCTATATAAATCGTTGCAATAAAGGCATGCCACATCGGAATCATCATTATCAATAGCGTTTTGAGGAAAATCTTTCGCAGGTCTAGCATCTGAGTCTAAACGTAAATAAAACATCATTTTTAAGTATTCTCACACGTCGAGAACTTGAGGGTAAGATGACATACTATGTCATCTTAAGTCGACGGTTGATATGTCATCTTACCCCACGAGGTAGACAATATTTATCGCCTTTTGCGACTTAAAACTTTGAGGTTGCTTAAATAATTCTCCGATATTCATAGTCCATATTAATCACAGTTCATAACAAAGTAATCGATACAACAAAAAACGTACCTGATACAAATTTATCGCCAGAAATACTTTCAACACAAAAATATTTTTGAGTGACGAAATCAAAACATTGCACACCATGTCCAAACAACGCAAGCGAGCGGTCACTGAAGTTTTGAGTGGTGACACCATCTGTGAGTCGACATGTAAACTCCGTCTAGGAACTTGTGGTACGTATAGTTTAACAGATAGAAGCCCTGTGTCATCTTACCTGAGTATGTCATCTTCAGCACAATTCCCCTACCTCGAAACTGTATTAAACAAATATAATTCAATATTTCAAACGTTTATTCCACGCCGATTATTAACTTATTTTCATATATTCTAATTTTATAGTTGAACGAAAGCTTATTCTCAAATTCGAACAATAAAAAAAAACTTTTCGAAACGCGACCGGAAGACCGAGAATTACACGAGGTAGTCGTTATCATTTCGGACACGTCGAGATTCCGAGGTATACCGAGTCCAAGCTACAAAAACGTTACATTTATTACCGTACTATTTACCGTATTACAGTGTCGTCGTAAATCGGCCCGCTTCCGGTAGATTTTACCGTGACCGTGTACGCTGATTCTCAGGAACTCGTATAGGAGAGTGAGGGGTGCGAGAGGAGTGCTCGTTACTCTCATTCAACTAATCTTTCCTCTATACCGACGAGTCTCGCCTAGAGCACCTCGTATCAGACACAATTTCAACCGATACTCGTCCTTTTCGATATGAAAGAAAAATTTCATAAAATTTCTTTTTATTAAACCACAATTATTCAAAATCGATCGTTTATTAAATATTTCATTTAGTTTTATGTTCAAACAATTTGTGGTGACAAAGTATTATTTTACACAATTTCAACCGATACTCGTCCTTTTCGATATGAAAGAAAAATTTCATAAAATTTCTTTTTATTAAACCACAATTATTCAAAATCCATCGTTTATTAAATATTTCATTTAGTTTTATGTTCAAACAATTTGTGGTGACAAAGTATTATTTTACACAATTTCAACCGATACTCGTCCTTTTCGATATGAAAGAAAAATTTCATAAAATTTCTTTTTATTAAACCACAATTATTCAAAATCCATCGTTTATTAAATATTTCATTTAGTTTTATGTTCAAACAATTTGTGGTGACAAAGTATTATTTTACACAATTTCAACCGATACTCGTCCTTTTCGATATAAAAGAAAAATTTCATACAATTTCTTTTTATTAAACCACAATTATTCAAAATCGATCGTTTATTAAATATTTCATTTAGTTTTATGTTCAAACAATTTGTGGTGACAAAGTATTATTGAAAAGTTGACTGGAAGTTGAAACGAGGTTTGCTTCGAAAATTCATTTGTAATATCGAGGCTCGTATACGTGGGAGAGTTTCACGATAACGCACGACCGCATTCCGCAAGACTGTTGTAACTGTTGGAACGAATTGCAGTTTGCAGGATATACAGCGATACAGTAAGGCAATAATAATGTTGTTGCTTTACGTTGTAACGCTACTATACATCTATATATTTAGCAATTATACCGGTTTTCAAAACGGTGAGGAAAAAACCCCTGATTAGCCCAGCTGTAACGCCGAGCTTTCTCGTTCGCGAACCATAAATTCAATAATAATCAATCTAACGATAAATTCATCGGCTCGACGAGAGAAAAATATTTGTATCGATCGATCGTAGCCTTAAAATGCTTAAAAGGTTTAAAGCAAAACGCTTTCTTTCTATCTTGCACTTATCGCGATAGTAATTTCTTATCTTCGTATTTCCATCGAAACATCGAATTTATCGTTTGCATAGAACAAAAAACAAATAAAATATCGAGAGAAGAATATTTGTATCGATCGATCGTAGCGTTAAAACGCTTAAAACGTTTGAAGCAAAACGCTTTCTTTTTATCCTTCACTTCTCGCAAAAGCAATTTCTATCGCTTCAATCTTCGTATTTCCATCGAAACGTCGAAATTCTCGTTTGCATAAAAGAAAAAAAAACAAAGAAAATATCACATACGAATCCGTATGTTTTAAAAATAATTCGTGTCGAATACAGTGCGATAATTCACGTAATTTTAAAGATTGAACGAAAATGATAATTTTTTGAATTTTTTATATCAAAAAATGAAAAGTCCTCGATACTTCGTAAAACTTGAAAATCGTAAAAATAACTCGCAAGAATTTCGAGTACACAAGCTTTTTATTGGCTAGGAAAAAGTTTGTTCAAAATTGATCTTTACCACGTTCGAGTTTGCTCGACGTTGTCGTCGTGTCGATAATTAATTTTCCGTCGAGGAAGACTCGCAGATCGGTCGAGAGAGCGGAACGAAAGTTCGCGTCGAGGAAGAACGACGACCGGATCTTTTGTATAGGCGTTTGTGCGCGTGCGCAAGGTCCACTAGATGGCGTTGCCCCGTTGTTTCCTACGAAGCGACCAACGTTGCGCACCAACTGAGAATTCGAGAGTGTGAGAGACCGGGTGTTGGGTGGTGTTGGTCACCATTGGGGTGGGGGATGCCGCGACCTCGAACGAGGTTGCGGCACCGTCCATTCACCGTGACATCCGTCGAGAGACTTTGCCGCACAACTTTTCATGGACGAAGGCGTCTCTGTCTCATCGCGCTTCTCTCCACGCATCATCGCTTTATTCCTTGATTTCATTTCATTTCTTCAAACATAAGTCGCCTTATAGTTAATAAAGGATAGACAAATAACTGCCGGAACTCCTCTCGAGTCTATCGGTCTCACTCGATCTCTCCGTCACTCCCATTTTTTACTTTCGAATTAATCCAAGTTCATTGTCAAATAGGACGAAGAGAAAAGAAGAAAACTTTCCGTTTACGTTTACGAACGTTGCGAAATGGCGCTTAAAGTAATAAGATATGAAAATGTTGATATCCCATACGTCATTCGACCTTGAAATTAATTAGAGGACATTAATTCTTATGCAGATTTCGACGCTTGTTTGTTTTTCAATTGATCGAAACCGCCATTTTGTATTTCAAATATTTAACGTCGAGTTCGGCATTTTGAATATTTGTTTTTCATTTCGTTCATTAAAACAGCCATTTTGTATTTCAAATATGCATCATCGAGCTCGTTATCAACGATCGCGAAAATATCCGACTGCCTAATTTCATTTAAACTATATTATAGATCATTTTTCGTTTTCCTTTGGTCCGCCATTTTGAATATTCTCAGGTATAACTGAAAATTGCGAAAGTGGACGCCATAGGCGAGTGTCGATCTCGATATTCTCAATATAATTTATTTATCCTTCTACATTATTTATTCTATATGTGTATATATAGGATTTATACTCGATCGAGCGCATTGGTGATGTGTGTGGCAAGATTGCGAGATGGCCTCTCCTTGTTGGATGCCACAATGGACATCTGTGCTGCAACGAAATGTCACGTATCGCAACATAACCTATCTGTCCCGAGGCACAGACACACGAACGGACACACACGTAGAAACGCGCGAAGGGCTAAAATGCACGATTGACGTCGGAGTATCGCTCCGGCATATTAACGCGATGTATTCTACAACGAGCGAGGCGATACTCACATTGCTGACGCTTTTTTTTTCTCGGCTTACGTACACGTAACTTCTCTTTCCAACACAAACATACGCGCGATTATCGTATTCGGTATTTATAACGTATTAGTGTTGTACCAACCAACCAACCAATCCGGGATCGTACATATATACCCTGAGATGAGAATCGGAATGAGAATGAGAGAGAGAGAGAGAGAAAGACACCGAGACAAAACGAAACGGTGATGAAAACTCTCCAGCCGGTTTCGAGCCCAATAAAATTGCAAAACACGCCGGTCTTTGTGCTGGTTCTTGCGTACACAGCATCTCTTGAAATCCGAGAGCCTCCCTTTCTTACATACAAAACTTTACTCCGAGTTGTAATATTATTCAAGCTCTTCTGGAATAGTTTGAAGTTTTGAAAATTGACGAGACGATGTTATTGTTTCGGTATTTCAATTTATTATTATTATTATTATTATTATTGAAGGAATGAAACTTCCCTTTAAAAGAATAGGCGAGAACAAATTTTTAGCATTCATAAATCATACCCCAATTCTTAAAATGTACAACACGGGACATTTTTTTTACGAGTTCGAAGGGTCTGAAAATAAGACGTTCTCCCATTCGTCCAAGGTATATCCTGTCTCTACTCCATAATTATATAATTCATCGTCCGCCTTTTCCTCAAAAGACGTTTGTCAACACCTATTTACCCGGGGCGTCTACATATCCGATTGGCCGAAAAGTAATTGAGTTTGTTTTTCAGTAGGTAGGCATACACGACCATGTATTGGAAAGGCTATTATTTTTTTGCCAAGTCAATAGATAGATAAATATACAAATGTATGTTCTAATTGCATGAATGGCCGCGTGGCGGCGCTACCTGCCGCCCGCTCCGAAGTACTATCGCTGCGCGCGGCCGCCATCGTTACTAATTCCGAATATTTTCGCCACTACGCCCCGTGGCCATTTCAAGCGGTTATGGAAAAAGTTCAGTCCTTTACTATAGTATGAAGA
Source organism: Netelia inedita (assembly GCA_964017225.1). Classification (NCBI taxonomy): domain Eukaryota; kingdom Metazoa; phylum Arthropoda; class Insecta; order Hymenoptera; family Ichneumonidae; genus Netelia; species Netelia inedita. The sequence continues at coordinate 29,026,718 of OZ024920.1, read as the reverse complement.
GGTTTCCATTGTCCGCGAATGCGTCAGAAAATCAATCTTCGGGACGGTCGCTACCTGCCAATATTATTATTTCAACAAGAGCTAAATTAACGGTATGAAAATATCGCGCGAAATGTTCGAGCCAAGCGAGTAAGGTTATGTCGCGTTCCGCGCATGGCGTAACGCGACGGTTCGCCTCCGCGAAATTCTCACGATCGAAAATTTCGTTTATAAAGTCGAATAATATGTTAGCCATGACTCTTGATGCGTTCAATTACACGCCGCATACGTATTTTCATTAAATCTTCGTACACGTACATCGTGTATATATATCGTAATTGGCCAATATATACAAACGATGCATTGCTCAATGGTTTTCAAAACTCTCGTATCCTGTTCGTAGTGCCAATTATTCTCAAGTACACGCCCGTTTGTACCGCCTCGCTGCTGAACGATATTTTTCTTTGCTTCGATATATCGCAATACACGCGTAAAGAAATAATTCGCAGGAGATATTCGCACTCGGAGGCTAAACGCATTAACGTTCATCTCCGGTGTCCACGAGTACATTTCGATGTATATTAGCGTTCACGGGGAGTCTCCAAAGAGCTTTTACTTAGTTCGAGGCCGTAAATCGAAGGTCCCCGTGACGGTGCGTTCGGATCCCTGTGCAACAGCCGGCGGTAATTACCGCGTGTGCGGCGCAAGCGCGGCGCGCTCACCGCCCGCATGCGCATAACGTCCGCGCGCGTGTCTGTATACCGCTAACGCCGCGGCCGAACTTCGAAACAGCGGCAGCAGTTGCCAGAGCATGCCTGCTGCGCGGAGACTAACATAAGAGCAACTACAGGAACCTCGTTGAGACCGCCACGGGCTATGAACAGAGCAAACTGTAGCTATCACGTGGCTTAAGGAAAACTATAGATATAGAAAAAAAGGAAGAAGGAAAGAGTAGGTAGAAGCCAGCGGTGGACCGACCGAACGAACCAAAGAACGTTCGGACCGGTCGACGCCGCGAGTTGCACAGGTTTACGGGTTCCTAAGACCCTCGTCTTCTTTTCTTTTCTTCCTCTTCTTCTCTCGTTTCGCGCCGCCTACGCATATTTTCCTCGTCGTTTCATCCTTTATCCTTCGTATTCTCCTCTCGCTCGATGTCACGAACTTTTATTCTCTTTGCAAACGCGAATATTCTCCTCGACCGGATGCGACTAATAAAATATATCACGCGAAATATATAGGGGTTGGTCGCGTGCAACCGGGAAACGACGATTATCGTTGTACGAAGATTTGTTTTCTTTTGTTTTTGTCGCGTTAACTTTATGGTAAAACGCATGGATTTATAGAACGAAGATAGCTCGTTGCGTTTTTTTGTATGTTTACATTTTGATTCATTCGATTATTTAAGGTAGTCCTATCGTCGGTGGGGGAATTAAAATTTTAATCCCGTTTTTTCTCAAATTCCAAGTGGACTGAGCGTTTAAATACACTGAGAAAAGTTGTTGCAAATCGACTAAAGAACAACAAATTGAAAATTCAAATTGATCCTACGTAAAGTTTACTTGTTATATAATAAACGAAATCATGAAATTTTTTTCCATAAGATTGTTATAAAAAATTACTCGAAGCTTCTTTGATGTGATATAAAAATGTGTGTAAAATTTCAACAGGCTTCATCTAGCAAATAATCTAGATACTCGTTGTATACGAGGTGTGTTCAAAAAGTATCGCGAATTTTGAATTTTCGCGGGTTACGTATATTCGAATTTCGATTTTTTTGTGGCGTTATGTTGGTACTCATGTCTCTCACTTATGCCGACAAGCTCGGCCATTTTGAATGTTCACTTAATTGTAGACAGCTGCTTTGCTTGCACGTGTTTTCGATCGTCTTCGATTTTTACTTATTCAAAAAAATGGATCAAAGAACCTGTATCAAATTTTGTGTGAAAAACGAAATTAAGTGCGCGGATGCATTCCGAATGTTGACTGTGGCATACGGAGAAGCTACCTTGGACCGAAGCAACGTTTATCGGTGGTACAAAATGTTTTTAGAAGGCCGAGAAGATGTGAACGACGAAGAGCGTGCCGGACGCCCGAGCACTTCAACAACAGACGAAAAAATTAATGAAGTGGAGAAAATGGTATTGGCCAATCGTCGAATCACCGTTAGAGAAGTTGCTGAGGACCTAAACATATCGATTGGCTCGTGCCATTCGATTTTTATCAATGATTTGGACATGAGACGGGTCGCCGCGAAATTCGTACCAAAATTGCTCAATTGCGACCAAAAACAGCATCGCATGAACATTGCTAATGAGATGTTAAACTCTGTCCACGACGACCCAAATTTGCTCCAGAGGGTCATAACTGGTGACGAATCGTGGGTTTATGGTTATGACGTGGAAACCAAAGCTCAATCATCTAAATGGAAGCTGCCGCAGGAACCAAGACCGAAAAAAGCGCGCCAAGTTCGGTCGAATGTGAAAGTTTTGCTGACAGTTTTCTTCGATTGCAGGGGCGTGGTGCATCATGAGTTCTTGCCACAGGGAAGAACGGTCAATAAGGAATATTACCTGCAAGTTATGCGCAATTTGCGCGAAGCAATCCGCCAGAAACGCCCGGATTTGTGGAAGAACAAAAATTGGCTTTTGCACCACGATAACGCCCCTGCTCACACATCGTTGCTTGTGCGCGACTTTTTGGCCAAAAACAACACACTAATGATGCCGCAGCCACCGTATTCCCCAGATCTGGCCCCCTGTGACTTTTTCTTGTTCCCTAAACTGAAGAGGCCCATGAAAGGACGACGTTACGCTACGCTTGACGAGATAAAGACGGCATCGAAGGAGGAGCTGAACAAGATAAAAAAAAATGATTTTTTGAAGTGCTTCGAAGATTGGAAAAACCGTTGGCACAAGTGTATAATATCTCATGGGGATTACTTTGAAGGGGACAAAATAGATATTCATGAATAAATAAATAATTTTTGAAAAAACACAAAATTCGCGATACTTTTTGAACACACCTCGTAATATTGCGATATTTAACACGAGCTCTTATGGGAGGTTACGAAAAATGACGATTTTCAAGAATAAATATCTCCATTTTTGAGTCGATAAAGGCCCCTGAAATTTTACACACATGTACATATGACATCAAAGAACGCTTCTGCAAATTTTCATTGAAATCTAACGGAAACACTGTAACGATAGGACTACCTTAATCGAATCATATTTAATCATATTTAAACGAATTTCATATTTAATGAAATTCAATAAAATTACTAATTAACATGAGATTAACTGTTTTATTCAATTTTGGGTAGAAGCCCCTAATTTATGGATAAGGATTCGCAAGCAAAAAATTTCAATTCGATCAAAATTCGATCGGTTGAAACGCGAAATAAAAATTAAACGATCTCGATAGGATTTCCAATTAATTCTAATTGATAAAAAGGAACAAGGGCCAATGTCGGCGAGAACGAAGACGGTGAAATATTCGCTTTCAAAGATCAGAGAGCAGCTGGCACTCGGAACACAAAAATATAAGAAAAGCAGAGAATAGTAAAAAAAAAACGACAAAGCAAAAACGTTCAGCGCGTCCCTTTTTCCCTCTCGTCATTCTCCTTTTTCCTGCTGTCGGCTTCTCGGATCTTGGCGCATGCCGACCACGATGCTCGTTCGGGATCAGCTTATAAAGTGTAGGTACTACGCATATACCTGAGACGACGTTTTGTAACCGACAAACGGAAAACCGAAACCTGTTCGACTCACGAGCTATTCGAACGTACGAAAAAGAAATATATTTGTAGAGGCAAACTTTGAAAATTTTACTCTTTAACAATTATTTATTTTAAAAAATCTTTTAATTTCTTGTGGGTATTTTCTTTGGCTCGTAATCTTTAGAAGGGGAAAGAGTAGGATGTGCATGAAAATAAAAAGAATTTTGTTTTATATTTTTCAATTGTTTGAAAATAAGAATCGATTATTTAGCGCTAAGGCGTCACTGATAAAACGGCAAGTCCGGGCAATGTTTCATAATAAGAATTCTTAACTCTACACGCGTATATATAAATTTTAAACGCGTATAGTAACGTCTGGCTTTTATTTTCAGACGTATACAATTTTTTATTGTTTATAAAAATAAACTTGACACGATTTTTCACCCTTTCATTATTTATCTATAAGACTGCACGAAAATATATTTAAAATTGATAATCGTCCAAATATTTTCATGATTAATTCTTTCATGAATATATTAATGATTATTTTTGATTCGGTTATAACTTGAATGACGCACGACCCAAGCTTGACCCCAAAATACGATGGTATATTGAAACGTCTTCTCATCTTCTCCCTATTTTTCTTTCTTTTCTCCTTTTTCTTCCTCGTCCTCCATTCATACTCGTAAATCACAATCTTTGTGTACAAAACAAAAAATAAAGTAAAAATCAAATAAGCGATAAATATCGTCTGCGTACTTGAACGATTATTCGAGTAAAAATATATCGAGATACGGAAGAAAAAAATGTTTTCACCTCGACCTGCCTTAAGTCCCGGAAGTCGATCGAAGTATTTTTTAAGATTCAGTCAACTTTCACCCTTTATCTTAATTTTCTTTTAATTTCTAATAAAAATACAGTGTAAACAATTTGTATTTGTAAATTATAAATATGACTACAAAGTTTGGTTCAACCCCTAGGAAAAAAAGCCTCTACAGTTTTTTTCAATATCGACGATAAATTGCCCAATATTACGATTCAAAATTGTTTACGATAAAAACTTTCACCTTGCCCTATATTATCAAAAAATAAACTGTCGGTGATCCAATGTGGTTTAAAAAAAATTGTTATCATAAAACCTACAACATACTCGAATTTGAAAAAAATCCAAGATCACCGGAAATTTTTTTCCATCTCATACGTTTTGATTCGTCTCATTAATAAAGATTGTAAATTCCGTTGATATAACGCATCATATTTGCATGTCAGCCTTCTAGCTATAAACTCGTTATCGTCATCTCTTCCCCGTAAATACGAAATAGAGACAAGCCCCTCTATCTCAACCAACGACTCGATATCGAAACGTAGAACTGGAAAGTATTGAAACACTCTGCGATCCTTTGCACAGAGAGAAAGAAGACCCTGAAGCGATACACGGTCATACGAAACGTATCTATACGTATACGATACATTATACTTTCGTATAACGTTTTACACATCCACACATGCATATATAGGTATGTGTCTATAATATCGCAATAACCGATGAGGCAATTGGGTCGTACGACGCGTCATACGATCGACATACGATACGCCACGTACGTACTATAAATGTACAGAGAAGAAGAAGAAAAAACGCAAGCTTGGGGTAACGAGGGTCGGGCGATTTGTAAAAGTTGTACGTGCAGTCTTAATCCACGCAGGGAAACACTGTTTATTCGATCAAACGATTGGAGTCTGAGGGATGGGACACGTGTTATTTATACGTTGTCAAAAGTTTTTAATTTTTGCCAAGAAAATTACGAATTTTACTAGATAAAATGAAAAATATTTTTGGGGAAATAGATTTATTGTAATTTTTGAAATTTGTATTACGAAATAAGTAAAGTTGGGAAAAATTGTGAATTATTATATTTCTGTAAGGGGTGTAGATTTTAGTTCTCGTTTGTTGATAGCTGGAGGTTTGGCAGCCTCTGTAATCCGGCTACTCGGAAGCTAGTTATCTCGGAGGACCTGAGGTTGGGATTGACCGTCGATGTTGGGTTTCCATGTCGACGAGACGTCCGCGCTAAGCTCGTCATCAACATGGGCATCCCGGAGGAGTCCGGGATGTCCAGGTTCGTTAATGAGAGGTGAACCGGGCCAGGGGGGACACCCAGCAGCCAAAAGTCTCCGTAACGAGCAGTAGTGGGATCGCGTCCCTGAGTGGGACCTCTTCGGCGGCCCGATCAATACTGTTCGACAGATAACTTTTTTTTCATTTTTCCTTACACTTTCACGACTTTTCGAGCAACTTTCCTCCTACAAACATTAACATTATTCAACATTTGTGCTGAATTAATATCCGGTCGTTAGAAAAAAAAGCGTCGCGAAGAGTAATTTTGAATCATATTTTTTTTAATTGTTCGTTCGATTAAGTCACCTCAATGTTACAATGTTATATTTTATTAACAAATAAATTACTCGATGATTAATTGACCCATAGTTAATTATTTCCCTAATTACTGATCAATTTTTCGGTGATGATTCGTATAATTATCAACGTATCGTTTACCATCCTTTTTTCCCTAATTATTCATCATTTGTTCGATAGTGATTCGTATAATTATTGTTGCTTTAATGAAATAATTGGTCTGAATTATTCGAGCGTTAATTAAGTGACTGTAGATTCATTGTATGGTACAATAGTTATTTAATGAAATAATTCCGGCTGGAGAAAATTGTATCTCTTCCTGCCTGCATAACGAATTATCATGATTTATATACTTGTATATATTCACATGCTTATGAATAGAAGGCTTGTTGATGATTGCATCCGGTCGGACAGATCCGGTGTGGCTCGGACTCGGCCAAAAGTGCACATAAAGTGCATATATAACCTCGGGAATATTATAGCGGACCTGTGAGAGTTTGACTCTTGGTTCTCAAGGTGCGTAAGATAATATGAGAAACGCTCTCATCCGCGACCCAATTAATCACCGTAGATTCGAAGACTCTCTCGCGTGTCTGTCTCGGATACGATAGAGCACGAGACCGCGAAATATCCATTCCCTCCAATCAATAACGATTGATATTAAGAAATCAGCAAGGCCAAACGTGGACAAGGACAAAATGTTGTCTCGCTCGCGACGCCGACGAAAGTCGATTAGTCTCGCTCGAATTGTTTCCCGGTAGTTCGATATAAACCAGAATAATGTAAATTTGCGCATGGAGAAAAACTGATTTTCTCGAATGAAACAAGAGAGAGGACTTTGTACGATTAAACGTTTGTTTAACAACTAATCGATTCGAATCAACGACAAATTTATCGAGTGAAATCATTGATTCGATTTCGATAAAAAACATACGAAACGTTTTTAAAACGTAGTCTAATGAATAATGATTAATCGTCGCAGCTGCTCGAATGACGCGATAACAATTTTATTCGGCCTTCTCCGATAAGACTGATGATGAACGAGTGAACAATTTTGTACTTTCGTCGATTCGTTGCTTATTGCGAAGTATGACGGTGAATTTCTTTCGAAACGTGATAAGACACACGGGAGGAAAAAACTGTCGAATAATTCGAGATATTTCGTCAGAGTTCGAACGACTCCGGAAGCCTTGGCTGACTTTTTTTTTAGCATAAGTCGTGCGTCATAACTTTTGTATTATTTTATACAGGTGTTGTTTTTAAACACGGCGTCGCGATGGACAATTAAAATCACGCGATTAATCGGGGGAATTCTCTTTATCGAGAGAAGACCATTCATTTTTTAATCGTTCAGTCTCGAGAAAAATTCAATTCTGATACGAAATCCCAACGACCCGTTGCATCACCAATATGTCCGTCGGGGTTTTTCTTTTTAATCATTAGTGTGAAATATTCGTGTTAAATATTCGCGTATGATTTGCGAACGAGCTTTTAAAAACATTGATAACGTGAGAGTCGTACCTGATAACAAGAAATTTGAAGTTTCACAAAAACTGACATTTTTTATAGTCAACGATGAGTGTGAAATTTAATTCGTCATTTTCGGATAAAAACATAAGTACCTATCTTTTAATTTCTTCATACACTTACACATTTTATTTATTATTTCGTCGTTACAAAGTTTTATAGGACAGAACATTTTTTTATTAATCAAGTAATCGATACTTTTCTTTAATTAGACAAAAATATTAACAGCTAGATTAAATTTTATGCGTAAGTAAGAGTTGAATTTATTTTTATCGACAATAAAAAAAAGAAACGGTTAGTTTAAAAAAGTCAAAATTATTATTACCATCGATATTTACGTCTCGATAATTCCAGATCAAATTTGATTCTGATTTAACAATCTGTTCGAAATTTAATATAACAAAATATTGTTTATCAATATTTGATCTCTATTGAAATATTTAAATGAAATAGACGAATGAAAAAAAGTTTCTTCCAACTGCGACGAAACGTTTGAATCCAAAACAAGCGAAAATGTCGTACGTGCGCCAGTTCGCGCAGACGCGTATTGATATTTGTTACTCCCGTGCGTTCAACGTATTCGCGCGATAAGCGACGGTGTCTCGCGAGCTCGAGCTGAGCAAGCCGGAGGCAAGTATTGCGTCATGTAGGGAAAAAAACGAACGCAACTGGCCGCCGTAGTCGGCGAGCCAGAGCCAAGGCCTAGGATCGATTCGATCATCCGCAAAAACGAAGGCCCCCGTAAATAACGAATCGCCTTATTCGCATTATATCTCTCTATGTGTACAGCGGATAAGCCAACGCGAGGACTGTTAACCTTGATTTTTTAAATTCACCATTCCGTCAACCTCAATTCCCTGTACCTCGATTTTGACCATTTTCAATCTCGTCGTCTCGATTATTTCAACATTATTATCGAATCTTTTTTTATTCAAACGAAAATAATTCTTAAACTGGATTAATAATTTGAAATTAATCATTAAATTATTAAATGCTTCGTATGTAAAAACGATTGTCGATTATTTGATAAGAATAATTATTTTTGGCTATTTATTTTCATTTGATAAATATTTGACGCGTCATCTATTTATAAAATATCGTTGAATTAATATCTTGTGTGACTTACATCATAACGTGTGACATTCGACTATATCTGAGTCACTGAATGAATTCTGATAGCAATGTATTTAAAAAAAAAAGCCTGATACGCATTTCACCTATCGCCTCTTCATATTTTTTTCACGTGACCAATTGCACATAATGATTGCACAGGGATTAAGAACGCGTGGAATTACGATTGCGTAGAACGAGAACGTTATTTATTATTATAAAAGACATAATCGTACACACGCACACTCTCTTCGATTATTTTGATATCACGAAAAAATTTCTGCGACGGCAAAAAAAAATGGCATTTCTTCTCACCGACTCAAAATTGATCTTATCATATTTAACGGTATTTCTATATACCGTTAAATTCATTACTTTTATACTAAAGTGAATTTGATTATTTTTTCAAAATTTTAAAATTTATAAAATTAATGAAATCCATGAATTTTGTTAAATCGATGAGGTTTAAGAAATTTACGAAATTTATAATACGAACACGTGTAGTTTCATATTTTAAGCGAGGCTTGTTTTTCAAACTCGTCGATTCTTGTATCAAGATAACATCGCACAATTTCACACACGCGATAACGTAATCAAAGTGTGTACGGCACGGCCCGTGACCCGGGTTGGGTCGCGAGGTGAGTTCGTCGAAGAATCAACAATGGCGAGTGATGAAAACGAAAATAAAAACTTTAAAGAAAAATTCTCCGAGAGTTATAGATGCACATGTTTATATATATATATATATATATATATATATATATATATATATATATATATAGCTAGTACCTATGTCGAGATACGAGCGTTTCGTCATTTCTCAAGATCACATATCCCGCGGAAGCCGCGTCATCCGCTAACAACGAGACGACTTCCGGCGTGGGTTCTCCCGCTTCGGCTGTACAAACCAATCTCACTAATATGCCATCTGTATATATGTATGCACATATAATAGGCAGCGAGTATGCATAGCTGCGTGGTGAGTGACGAGGGATCCCCGGCTTCTTTGTAGATTCCTTGACTCGGCCGAAACCGTGTAAAAGATAGCGTGAAAAAAATCCCTCGTTTTTTTCCATGTGCAGGGGATTCCCCATGTACGAAAATGTTACTCGTAAACAACGTTTTCGAATCGTTCAGCTATCGTTCGTATGAAATACTATACTTAAACTACAAATCGAAACTTATAATTATAATATGAATTTGAAAGATATTAATTTTCATTATACGAATATAACAAAAATGATTTAAAATTATTCGATTAATCTGAAAATTTCATATCGTTCTGATAAAATAAAATTAATTTCCAAATATTTATTTTTCGTAGCGTTCATTCGGTCATTATCGAAACGACTCGTATACAGACTTGACCCTTCGTATCGTAATCTTTTTTTAATTTAATGATTTTTTATAATACGTCTGATAATTGAAAAAGTGCGATAACATACAAAAACGATAAGGTCAAAAAAAAAAAATACAAAAATTAAATATTCTTTGCAGAAAAGAAAAGTCACGTACCGAAAAATTCTAAGAATCTGTGACAGAACCAAAGGTGGTTGTCCAGGTAAAAGCACGTTTGGCAAATAATTTCATTTCGGCAACTCGTATCGAAAAGTAAACACTGCTACCATAATTCATGCTGCAGTAAAGATCCCTGTGATATATAGATATATACATTTTGTCTTTTACTTTACGAAAACGACCGTGTAACACAACCCTCTGTGGCTTAAGGGATTTAGCAGCCCCTCGGTCGAAATTCGTTGCCGTTTCTGTGCACGTAATTTCCTGGTTTAGTTGTACATTTTTTTCTGGACTTTCCTCGTACTTTGCTACCACCGAGGACAAGAGAATCAATGGATTTGTAGACTGTGTGCAACGTGCCTCGTACAATATCCACTGTATAAGTAAGCAAAGTGTGAATAGCGTACAAACTGTATTATATATTTATATTACAAGTCTGGTACTACCTGTGTAAACGAGCGTTATGTCCCGAATCCAGAAAAAAGGGATTTTCTGAAATGAAACGAGACGTTTCAATGAGCCGGATGTTCCCAACCACCCCGTCAATATACTCGGACGAATTGCTTTAGGGTCGACTTCCGGGGCCAACCTACATCTCATCCTTCGGATAAGATAGTCTCGCTCGTTATATCCCTTTCTGTTTGGGACGTTTATGCTACTACGGGATTTTAGTGACGGTGGAGCAATGGGGTAGCTCGTATTTTTATTTTTACAATGTATCGTTGAAAATATTGTTTTCAGGAGATCAACAAAAAATTTAATGTTTATTTCATTTTTCCAAATTTTTATCACCTTGATGGATCGTAAATTCTTTATTGAAACTACGAATGTACAAATTCTCTCAATTGATCGGGCAAATATAGAAATTTTTCATTGTTCCTATATTCTTTACCCTCACTGTCCAAATATTGTTTACTGCCTTTAAAATGTAAACCCGGGTCATTTTTGTCCGACGTTTATTTCACCTCTTAATTATGATATAAAACTTCCGAAAAAATCATACATTTTCTTTGGCATGTGTATTAAAAAATTAAAATAAACAATGTTGAGTAATTTGTTTACAAATGTCTTACTTATAGCTTTTGAGCGAATCAATCAAAAGTAAAAAACGAAATTGAAGCTGAAAGATGACGGAAAAGATGTTCTGCAACAATGGATTTCAATTTTTTTAACTAGATAGCTAGTTCTGCAACATAAAAAATTGGGATTCTTGAGCGGTATCAATCATTATTCGGAAAAGATAAAGGAAAAGTCGAACGTTCAACGAAATAATCCAGTATAACTCTAGATTTTTTCTATTCAATATTGACCCAGGTTTACACGGTATGGGTTCAAATCCGTCAACCTCTTAATATTAATAATATTAAGAGGTTGTAATATTAAGACCCCTTATTATTAATAAAATTTGTCGATGAAGGTCAAAAGTATTACCAATTTCTGAAATAATTTACAAATTATTTGTCCACCGTCAATAAAAGTGTACCTGTGCAGTGAGCCCTCGCCCAACCATCTTCCATTTCCGCATACATAAAGCCAGCTGCACAGCGCCAAGATCTCGTTGTTGCACGCGTTACTCCTGGCTACGGTCACGAACCGGTGGAAAGGTGAAAACGAAAAGAGAAAAGAGAAGAACGAACGATGAAACCCACGACGACAGCTGTCCCTGTACCATTGACTGTTACAAGACACGAAAACATTTATACTTCCGGCACGACGACCGGAACGACTTTCTCAAATGCGAAAATGCATGATTTTTACTTTTTTCCACCCTCGTAAAGGAAAACAACAAGACAGTTTCCAACTATTGTCTAGGCTAAAAATTATCTGTATTTCTTATAAATGTATCCCCATTTATAAGAAACAAAAACAATTACTTTTTAGCCAATTAAATCATCGTAAAAATTGTCTTTTATCATTTCTTTTTAATTAAAAATGTTCACTATTTTCATCAATATTATTATATGCAACATTTTAGTGAAACCAGGCTTTACACTGTGTTCAGTCAATGAAAAAAGCTTTCCAAAGGCTTCCCTTTTTTTTACCACAAATTCAAAGGTGCAATTACAATATTGTGTTTCACGAGTGCGTGTCTCGTTCTTGTATTATTCGAAAGAGCGAGCCGAGCAGTCCGTCCACGTTCTCGTTATCCCTAAAGCACGCGCGCGCGCGTGTGGATCCTCCTTCGCGAGCCGCATCTGCCACCAGAGAGAGAGATGAATTCCCAGGGGCAAAAAAAACGAATGAAAAGAGGAGAAAAAAAGGAGAACCGAAAGAAGAGTCCTGGTGGCACACGCGGGACTCGTGACTCTTTCGAGGCGTAAATAAAACGCGCAAGCTGCTGTCCAGGGTGCACGGTGGACCGGTGCACACGTGGAACACCTGCCGTTCGTGACCACTGGCGCCCCCTGGACACACTGGAAGCACAGTGATTGGCATAGCGTAAAAATTACAAAATACGAACAATCGCCGATTTTTCATTATTCTCAGCTGAGTTTATAAATTATTACGCGGTGTAAATATGTTTTATTGAATTTTTTCTGTAAAATTGAATAGAAAATAACGCTAGCGCTCTTTTATTCCAGAAAACATCTTGCTCGCATAGTCGCCAATGACTGTGACCTGTTTTAACGGCAAAAACGCGTCGAAAATCGGCAAATGGCCAATAGTTCTGAAAAAGAATCCGACCCTTCGTGGTTCACCTGGCTTACCTGAAACTCGTATCCTATTTCTGATCTTTTTTCTTCTAAACGATAATACTTTCTTTATTCTGGTCAAATTTTACGAATGGCCCAGATTTACAAGGTAAACATAAAATTTTAATAATAATACTTATTATCATTAATAAGATTAAAGGGATCAAAATGCTACTATTGTTTTTATAAATGTAGCGTGAACGAAGCGAAAACAAAATGTTTTTGAGCGTCGTTTTGCGAATGAAAAAAATCAAATAAATTGAGAAGATAGAAACCCGATTATTTTTTGTACCGGCTGCCCGAGCAAGGACTCTGGCGTTTGCAGACCTTGTCGGGACTCCAGTGGCAAATGCAGAACTGACTTCGCGGAGACCGCGAAGGCCCGAGAGAGGATTGTGCCAGAATAATTGCGTACAACTTCTAGCTTACGAAATTCATGTTTCAAATTATACCTGTGTATGTCGTACTTGCCGCTTACATTTATATACGTTGCGGAGGATCTAACGTAATCCGCGTTGTCCTTGAATGAAAAAAAAATCTACATTCGATATTCGATATATCTTTTCTTTTTGGCATGCGCAATTTTGACCAAAAATCAAACGACTATTTCGTCGTTCAATGTCACGAGAGACATCGATACTTACGAAATTTATACTTTTAGCAATCTTTCAAGATTTCTTAAATTGACAATTAATGAAAATATCGAACGTAACAAATAAAAAATAACGTTAATCATTAATTATTCGTATTATCGTGCGTATAATGAAATTTTCGTATTTAACATTTTTTTTAAATCGAATTATCATTTCGTCATCGAATATCAGGATATCAGATTCACGAGGGCTCGTAAAGCAGGAATAAAAATGATCGCATAAAATCCAATAAAACATAATGTTACCAATAATTTATTTGGAGAACGATTATTTATCTAGATTTTTAACTTTATTACGATACTGTCGCAACATTTTAAAAGCGATCATTTTTAAAATCTATCGACGATTCGTTTGGTGAATTTGTCCAATAAAACATAATGTTACCAATAGTTTATTTGGAGAACGATTATTTATCTAGATTTTTAACTTTATTACGATACTTTCGCAACATTTTAAAAGCGATCATTTTTAAAAATCTATCCACGATTCGTTTCGTGAATTTGTCCAATAAAAAATAATGTTACCAATAATTTGTTTGGAGAACGATTATTTATCTAGATTTTTAACTTTATTACGATACTTTCGCAACATTTTAAAAGTATCTTTTTTTTAATCTATCGACGATTCGTTTGGTGAATTTGTCCAATAAAACATAATGTTACCAATAATTTATTTGGAGAACGATTATTTATCTAGATTTTTAACTTTATTACGATACTTTCGCAACATTTTAAAAGCGATCATTTTTTAAATCTATCGACGATTCGTTTGGTGAATTTGTCCAATAAAAAATAATGTTACCAATAATTTATTTGGAGAACGATTATTTATCTAGATTTTTACCTTTATTACGATACTTTCGCAACATTTTAAAAGTATCTTTTTTTTAATCTATCGACGATTCGTTTGGTGAATTTGTTCTTTATCGTTTATTTATAATTATCGCAAAATATTTGCTCGATGGATAAGACGCCGGTGGACATCTGTCGCTTTGACGAGCGATATCCTTCTAGGTCATTGGCTACTACAGGCTGGACCGTCTCGCGAACGATACCTACGCGATTTTTCAACGTACGGTTCGTATATCTGTATTCCTATTTGTCTCGATGCATCGATTTCTCAAGCTCACGTTTGCGGAGCGCGCTCGTCCGACCCCAAGGACCGCGAGACCGACGAAGGCTAAACGCGGGCTATCTGGGTCGCGGACACTTGCGAATTATCTCAATTCTTCCGCTCTTGGCAAATCTTATCTCCCTCTTTCTCTCTTTCGTTTCTTTCTCGTTCCCTCTCTCACTCGCTCATTCTTGTTTCCTTCGGTTTGCTTTACCGCCACCGACTTTCGTCAGCTTTATCGCAACTCCTTTATTCGTACTGTACATACTAACAGTCTGATCTCCGGCAATTCAACCTTTTAAAAATGACTTTTTTAATGTTTGATGAAAAATGATGTTGTCGAAATTGGGCTCGTCATCGTTCGAGTTGATTCGGCCGAGATTGAGATCATTCAAATTGTCAAGATCGGACTCGTAAGTATTTTAATATCATAAATTTACGGTTTGCATAATTTAAATATACGAAATATCAAGGTCTTCATCATTTACATTGTCGAAATACAAATTGGCCAAATCCGGTTTGTCGTCATTAACATCGATGGAATTTTGAATTTGTCATATTTCAATGTTTGTTTTCTTTGTCACGATCAAGGATAAAATAATCCGGATCGTTAAATCACCAGTTTCAGAATTAATATTGTCAAAGTCATGGTATAATGTGATGTCGATAAAAAATCCATGTCGAAACGATCTTAAAAAAAGAAATTTACCCGTTGTCAGAATAATAAACGAGAAAAAAACGAATAATAGATTGAAATTTTTCATTTTTGGCGATCGGGGTTCGTTTATGAAAGATTGTACTGTTCAGTCACCTTATTCCACATTTTGCTAGATCGTTTCGACCGTCGCAAGCCAGCACGAGTCGTTATTATGATTATTATCGGGTGTTTCTCTTTTCCGCCGCTAGGGGGGCAGCACCGACTGGACCATCGCCGCTCGCTCGCACGTTTTTCGCTAGTCGCTTCGGCACCGACCGGGTACAACGTGCGCGAATTATAGACGCTGTTTCGTTAACGCATTAACGAAACGATTGAACAATCGCTGAAATGTCAGAAAAGGAACGAAATGACAAAGATTCGACAAAGTCGGATGCGATTACGCAGGATCCAGGTGCTAGCAGATACGGAAATTTCATGAATTATTACAAATTTCATTCGGCCGAGGAGAGAGCGCGACAACTTCCGCGAGGCGTGTGGCTACGACCCACGTTCCATCGCGACCGGAAGTACATCGGTCTAGACGTCGGCTGTAACGCCGGTGTGAGTGTGTAAATGCGTATATTTTTATATATCTATACGATGTGACCTCGCGTATAGTTAGGTTATGTTAGGGACGGAAACAGCTGCTCGCTTTTCTCTTTTTTCTTTCGCACTCTCCCTCGTTTCTCCGCCGGACGGAAAAGGCTGGGCGACGAGAGAGAGCGGATATACGCCCTGCCATATCCGCGTGGTGATTGAGACGACAAGAGCTATAGGCATTCACCTAAATTTAGAAAGAAGAGTTATCGCCTTTCTTGTCGCATTCTTTTCCGTCTGTTCGCGCATCCGTAATAAACACGGAACGAGTGGTAAGAGGGGCGGAATGCATCGAATGAACCACTCGTGCTTCTCAATAATTCTTCAGTAAATCGACTTAGACCCGATGCTGGTTTTATTCCAAGGCATCGAACTATAATCATGTTCGAAATCTCCGATGGATCGAACGCCCCGTATCACATTCGAGGATTACTTTGATTTCTAGCTTAAAAATAAACCTAGTCTCTTCCTGTCTTTAAAAATAAGCCCCGGGTTATTACTCCGCCCACGTGGTTAACCCGATATAAAAATTTGAATAAAAATACATCGCGAATGGATCATAGTCTTTGGCACTTTTATAAATGGATTATTATTTCCACTTGAGATTGAATTTAAATCAATTACGTTGTATTATATATTATTCTCTGGTAATATTTAGGTCGGCATTCTCACAAAATTCATGAAATACGATTCGCTCAAGAAAAAAAATTTCAACGATAATGAAGTTACCTATAATAATCCGGCGATTCGTCCTTGCAACGCGATCGACGCAGTGGCAACAATAATTGCGATTCTTTTTACAGGATCTCACTCTGTTACTGCAAAAGTTCCTTCAGGAAGAAATACAACGTGAAAAAACAACAGTTCACTTACTCGGTGTTGATCTCGATCCGATATTGATCGAGAGAGCACGCGAGAACAACTTATCGCATGATCTCATAACCTTCGAGCATCTCGATTTCATGTCGAAAAATCGCGATACGATAATTCAAAAATATCTCGAGAAATTTTCACGCGAACGTTTCGACGTAATTTTCTCATTCTCCATAACAATGTGGATTCACGTTAATCACGGTGACGCAGGTCTGATCGATTATCTCGAGACAATCTGTTCGTTCTCGGATATGATTGTTATCGAGCCTCAATCGTGGAAATGTTACAGAAACGCTTCGAGACGATTGAGACGTGCGGGTGCCGATGATTTTCCACTCTTGAATTCTCTTCTTCTTAACGGCGACGTCACGAGCCACATAGATCGTATAATAACGAAACGTTGTTCATTCGCTCGTGTCACCGTCACCGATGCCAACGAATGGGGAAGAAAATTACTCATCTACGAGAGAACGAATCACACCGGTTGATTTTGGGTTTATCTAGGCTTCGAACTAACGATTCATGATTCACGAATTATCAAAACGACGATATAACGAAAAGTTTCTCTTTTAAAAATGAGAAACAAAAGATCTGAATAAAAATCTTTCGATCAATAAACAACCATAATTATTTCATCGCGATATAATTTTTTATTATATTTCTTCTCGCTACGATTTTTCGTCTCCATATTTCGTAAACAAGCAGGTTGAGAATGTATAAAAACAATGAAAAACAATAAAACTGTATATCTTTTTTTCACCTACACCGATAATGTCTTGTATTTTTTGACGAAAGGAAAACAAAGTACGAATTTGGAATGTCCATTTAGAATGAAAAGAAAAAAATCAACGTTTAGTACAAAAGAGGAGGGTCGAAATTTCGCGATAATCCAGATGGAAGAATGTTTATATACCTAATGATTGCATATAGTATATATATAAATATATATATATATACATATATGGCATATGTATCGAACGCAGGTGTCCACGATCGATATATATCGATTGCTACATTGCTACTTGGGGGACCATGTTAGTAGAGGGATTTCTTCTTGTTAATTCCAGTGGGTCAAGGCACAACGAGCTATAGAACGTTCTAACAACTAATTACGATACTAAATTCCCATTTAAACGAACTGACCGTTATAAAAAAGATAGTAAATATTTCTTCAACGTTTTTTTTCCGTTTTCTACCAAGTAGAATTACATGAGATAAAAGATTCGATCGTAATGGCGTCTTTCCCAAAAGGCTCGATGCGATTGAATCGCATCGCGCGAACGAAATTTCTTTTTCTTTTTTTTCCTTCACTTTCGCGAATTTGTTTCATTTAAATATGTATTGTTCGTTAAATTAAAGTCTGAGAAAATTGGGGGATACGCGTGTAATAGGTACTATAAATCTTCGAGTTAACGTATAATAATATTGTGTGTGTGTTGAATTGCGCGTTATCTATTTTTGTTGTTCGCTCAGCCGCACATTACTTGACGAACGAAATCCTCGTAGTTTATATTTCCTTGAGAATCCTCGTGACCTGCCAGCAACGTTTCCACCTCTTCGTCGCTCAATTTTTCGCCTGTGTAACGAATAATGTATTATTTTAGTATAATAATTTGATCAACGTGCAAAATTTTTTCGCGTCGATAGATAAATTTCTTTTATTAATTACCCAAAGTGGTCAACAAGTGTCTCAGTTCGGCTGACGATATGAAACCATTGCCGTCCTTGTCGAAATGACGAAGTCCCTCGATAAAATCATCGGCGGTATCCGACGTTCGAGCTTTGCTTATCGCCTGATAAATCGGCAAAAAAACTTCGAAGCTTATTCTCTCGTCGGGTTTGTGTTGATGAGTGAATTTCTTGACGTCCGATTCCGTGGGATTTTGGCCAAGCGCTCGAAGCGCATCGCCGATCTGAGCAACGTGAATCTTTCCATCGCCGCGGCTATCGAAGAGCTGAAACGCCTCCTGAAATTCTGCGAGGAATAAACAACGAAACAATTACCATTTGTTTCTTTTTTCGTGCGTATAAATATTACGTCACCAAGGAATATCGAATTTATTCAATGAACCGTAGCGAACGTAGTTTTGGGCCGATTCCAAGAATATTGTTGCACGAATAACTAACGTTCTCGCGAGGTCATAACGAACGATGACTCACGCAACTGCTCTGCGAACCAAGATAGAGCCTAAACCATTTCCAGTTTCCGCCTCGCAAAGCAAATTCCGCACGACTTTCCTCGTTTACACTCGAAATTTGATCGTTATAAATTTGCTGCTAAATTCGTGCACGTATTTCGGTATTTCTGCACGTGGTATTATGTCTTTGATCAAATGTTAAAAACTTG
Organism: Netelia inedita; assembly: GCA_964017225.1. Lineage (NCBI taxonomy): Eukaryota > Metazoa > Arthropoda > Insecta > Hymenoptera > Ichneumonidae > Netelia > Netelia inedita. The sequence goes on along the minus strand of OZ024920.1, from coordinate 29,007,480 downwards.
AGTTTTTCGACGATAAAATGTGAAGAAAAAATGCCGTTAAACATATTTTTTTTTAATTACACATTTATGGCACTATGATTAACTAAAAAGTAGATAGACATGCTTTTTGTCAATGTCGCAAAGTTTGCCGTAAGTGTGGAATAAAAACTTTGCTGCGAAATGCAGAAAACAAAGGCGGTAAGTCGACTGTAAGCATTTTTCATTATCGTCATATTTTTTTCACTATTTAAAAAACGAAAAAACCGGATCTTCTTGGAATGAGTCGTATGTCGGAGAATTTACCATCCATCGATGACATCATTCTGTTAGTCAGCTCCTGATAGCCGAATGCTCGCATCTCGAACGTCAGTTATAAACTTCTCACAATGGATGAAAAAAATGTCAAAAATCTCACAGATTCGATCGCACGCAATGCTCCGAAATTATGAATCTTTTTGCCTAACAAAAGAAATGACAACTTGAGGAGGAAATTTAAGCTTGTAAACCCTAAAAATCGTATAACGAAGATAGGGTCGCGAATTTTACCCCGAGTGTCGGAACAACAAGGAGCATACTAAAGTCCCTCGGTGAGACTCGTTTCGAACCTCACTTTCAAATGTAACGCCATAAAAGGTAATCCCCCGATAATTCTACGTGAAGAAGCAGAAAAATCAAGAGAGAAAGAGAGATAGAGAGATAGAAGTCTGACGGGGTGTGTCGAAAAAGGCAAGGATACTCTTGACCTGAATTAAAGATCGCCGAGAGAGAAGGCACGGGGAAAAAAAGAGGAGAAAAAGAAAACCGATGCAACTGCCTGTGCGTGCCCCCCATTGATCCCACGAGAGTCGTCTCTCGTCGTTTTTCGACGCCCCGACAAAACTACATATAATCACTCGTTCATGCACTTTTTTCCACTCACCGGCCAGCTGATCCTCCGAGTACGATGCCTGCGAAAAAACCATTTCACGTATTTAACCGATCTTCTTAAAACTTGATCTTAACCAGTGATCGAATGATTGATCGTGATGAGAAAGGGAGGCTGAATAGAACCCCGTGAACACGGACGCAAATCTGTCAAATTGTTTACTCACCATTGTCTCTGTGTCAGTCAGAAATGCGCGCACGTTCTCGCGATACTGAACAACACACCTTCAACCACCGTTTGTATCAGTTGTATAGCATAGAATACATATAGACATAGAATATGCGTGAAATACACTTTGCGTATATCTATAGATGTGAAAAATTGCAGCATAAGTAGAGAAGCTCTTGTAGAAGGTTCGCAACGTCGCCGCGGTGGCGCTAGCTAACGTGCCGCGTTGCCTATCATGGCTGCCAAAGTCCCCGCTCACCCGCGCACGTGTTTCAATCGCGTCTACGTTCGCGACGGTAGCAGACGGATGAAACGGGCGAACGAAACTGACAGACGGAACCAACGAAATTGGAATGTGTCGGATTTTTTCGGTATTTAAATAATTCTCTTATAAGTGACGTTTAATTACAAAAGTGACAAAAGTAATCATTGTGGTCGCGAAACGTCAATTATAACCATTTAAAAACTCATGCTTTACTATTGGTGAGGAAAAACAGTGATAGACACGTTCGGGGAAAATGAGTTCTCAATCTGAGACTAAGTGCGCGCATTGTTAACGATGATATTTTGTGTTGAATCAAGAGAAAGCAGAAATATATCAAATGTCTTTGAGTACCGATAACCGTGAAAATCGGTGTCAAAAACATTATGGCGGCGGATACGATGTCACAATTCACCGGTTCACTCATTCACGTATGTAACTTCTTCTCATTGAATAGTCCGCGTGCAGCTAAACATATTATTTTCAAATACTTTCATGACTTGGATGCAGAGGTTAGTCTCGTCAGGATAGGTGAGACCTTTTTGTTTCTCAAATAAATTCAATCGAGACTTAAGTACCGATGATGATTCTATCAAAGTTCAGTTTATTCCCTCATTCACTGATAATCATCACTGATAATCATTGTCGAATTATATCGTTAATACATTGTATAGAAATTCTTATACGCCGTTAATTTCACCAATTCACACTCAGGCATCTTGCATGAAATTTTTTTTTCATTGGCCAGTCTCATCTCTGATTGTAGCTGATCACAACGGATGACCTTGAAAGTTTGAAACATTTTTTTCTATGGACTTTTAAGGAAACCTGAATTAACGCCTTTCACGTACAACATGTTATTTATAAACATTGAATTTCGTAGAGTAGAATACACTTCAAGCATGAAAATTTTTCAAATCAATCGTTGTTATTGTGTACAATAAGACGTGAAAAAATTGGGACGAAACCAAAATTTGAACGAATTGGTAGAATGAATAAAATGTATACTATAATCTGAAATCACATTTATCACAGAAGTATCATGGTCTCTATGATAATATTCTTGTCTTTCAATATTATGCGATCCCTGTATAATATATATACATACAGGGTGAATTCCGTAAAGTTTCTCAAACGGGATTTTGGTGCAGATGGGATCATTACAAACAAAAGATGCAAATATACATTAGGGATATTTTTAATAGTTTACGATATATGAATATTTAAAGTTTATCCAATCACAGCGCGCCAAGAAGCGTCGGAGCCGCCCACTCTCCGCTCTATCCGTAGATATAGCACAGTTTAGAGCGTTACATTTGGGATCGCAAAATTCAGAGCAGTCGATTATTATTGTTTTATTACGCAGTCGTTTTTATTTGGCGCGCTCGGCAAAGTTCCAAAAATGACTGCCTAATAAAATAATAATAATTGACTGTTCTGAATTCTGCCATCCCAAATGTAGCGCCCTAAACTGTGCTATATCTACGGCTAGGGCGGAGAGTGGGCGGCTCCAACGCTTCTCGGCGCGCTCTGATTGGATCAACTTTAAATATTCATATCTCGTAAACTATTAAAAATATCCCCAATGTATATTTGCAACTTTTGTTTGTAATGATCCCATCTGCACCGAAATCCCGTTTGAGAAACCTTACGGAATTCACCCTGTATATATATACATATACAGCTCACTACATTATCTGCTATACCAATATATATATGTACATATATTTATTGGTATAGTAGATATTGAAATAATTACTCAATTTATTCGTTATCGCTCACTTCAGAATGATGTACGTTATAAAATCAAATAGTATGGATATTTTTTTTCCTTCTCGAGAATAGGAAAAGCGAGTAATATGAAAAAAGCTACCGCTAAGAGAACATCGATGTGCAGAAAAATTCGTTGTTGAAGTTTCACTACAAAGTTACATATACAGTCGTGTATTACGAATTTCGAATCTTAATGCAGACTCCGATAGACCTTACAATGTGAAAAAAGAAATATATATACACGAACTCGAGAAGGGACTTGCGTTATTGAATTTTGACTAAATCGCTCGGTCTACTATATTATACGAATAGGTGTCGCAACCAACTAATTGTAAGTTGTACCGTGCTTTTGCATCAGGTGGCTGGTTGAGTACGTTTTCTTGTTTTTTTCTTCTTCTTTTCACCCTTTTTTTGTTGTTATATAGTACAAGTATAAACCGATAGTATATCATCACATTCTAATAACAATAATCATCCTCAGCGACGTTTTTCTTGTGAATTTTCTGTTTCGAATTGACTCATATTTTATTATACAACGCTTTGATGAATTAAATCTCAAGAATCTACGGTTAATAATAACGATAATATCGATAATAGTAAACATCGTTTTTCGACACTAAAACCTTTCTCAGCCCCCGTACACGTTGATGAGCGCATGTAGAATAACAAGGCCACCTTTTCCTTATTTTATTGATTTTTTTTGCTACCACCTCCGTATGTTTGGTCCATTTGACGTGTTTTTTTTATTATTTTGTTCCTTCCACGACTCTCGATAAAAAAAAGTTTTCGATATTTGCTTTTGCAATATTATGTAAAAGTACACAGACCACGCGACGCATCGAACAATGAAATAGTAGAATCATCTTTGAATGAAGACTGTTCTTTTTTTATTGCGTTATTTTTCTTTTTTCGCAATGTAATTCTTTTTTATATTACTCTTTCCATGATAAAATGAACCGTCGTCGTATCCTTAAGAATCGGGTCTTTCCCCGTGTAGAAGTGCACATATGGAATTTCTGAGCATTACCGCGGGACTGAAAGTCGTATCGTGCAGCGGCTCGTTCGTCATCGGACTCGTGTACTTGCCACACAAGAACCACTCGTTTATTGCTGCTTTTTCGTAGATAAAACCGTCTACAAAAAGAGTCGCCAATTTTTATTAACACTTGGACATTATTAGGCGTTTTCTTCTCTACCGAGAATCAAATTAATTCGATCTTTTTCAATACATACCGGAACACTTGACCGGTTCTCTCATTATCTCGTGAGTTATGGGACACAGAAATTCGTGAGGTACGTCGATGTCGTCGATACTCTCAGTTCGACTCATGTTTTCACGTTTCAACCAAAACAATTGTCTCTTGAATGTCTCGGTCATCTGAAAACGATATATTTTTTAAATACCTCGCACAAACACATTTATTCCTTAAATTAAAGAAAATATATATTTTCTATTATTTTTATCGATGCAAATGTATAATTTGTTCTCAATGACTTCTAGGTTTAAAAAAAAACATGGAAAATCTGTATAGGCGAGTATTTATGATAATTGCACAATTTATGTAAGAATTCTAGGGAATTTTGCTTCAAATTGTTTCTTACATTTTCGTCCTCCTCGATACCAAGCCGGGATACAAGCTCGTCCTCGGAAAGTGCGAGTAAATGTCGTCCATTCATATAAGAACCCTGAACGTATTTTGCCAGTGCTGCAAGTCCAATTTCGTTCATCCACTTTGAGATATCTCCGGCTTTCCAGTCCGACACTTTTTTTCTGTTATGACGCAAACGATCGATCAGCGTGCTCTGTGACACCAATTGTTGTGGAATTCTCCATATCAGTACAGTCTTATCCAGTGCACCTGTAAAAGTTACCAGTAATTGATTGATCGATTTGAAAAATGTATTTTTTTAAAAATAACTTTTTTTAAATTATTATATTCATGTATTTTTAACCGCACGTAGAGAATTTTCTATAAATGATTACTCGCTGGCTGAAAGGACGAGCGATATATTATTTGATTCGATACCTACTGAAAATTGACAAATATCGAGGGAAAAAAAAACATGACCATCATTTTAACGAATATTCTCTCGTGCCTATTTTTATTTTGGCGATAACTGCCTATGGTTTTATTCTTTATTCACGATATTATGATCAATAACCTGTTACGAAAAGCGACGTATCTCTGGAAAAGGCGCAAGCAGTCACGAGACTTTCGTGATTTTCTAGGACATGAAGACACACCCCCGTATGCTGAAAGTCGATTATACAATTTTTTTCGATTATTGTTACGAGTTCATTTAATGTATAACTAGTGCTCGATTTATATCGATCGATAAACTTTCGTTCAGAATTGAATTCAAAAATCGTAACTATTATTTTGAGAATTTTCAAACGATTCAACCCCATTTTTATAACTGTTTTATTAATTTTAAATTCAGCATCTTTTATAAATTTGAATTTTGGTTACTTTTTTTTATAGGGTGATAATTAATCGTGGAACTTACGACGCTCCATATCCTCGCGGTTCGATCGGTCGCCACACTTCCCAATATTTCTCCATGAATAGGTGAAAATGTGACGTTCATTACATTTCCACCGTGTCCAGTCAGTGATCTCTTTTCTCTGTAAACTGCTCCTGTGGTAGTACCGAAACCTCCCCCGCAACTAGGATTGCCCGACTGTTCTCCACCTTCGACATCTTCCTCTTGCTGTTCGTTATCATCGTTCTCGTTCGTTTCTTCTTCACCCTTCGAGACGCTGACTTGCCACAATTTTACCAGTGAATCGTTGCCGCAGGTAGCCAATAGATAGTAAAGAGTATTTTCATCGAAGGACGATTGCCTAACACCTTCGACGATTGAAAAAAAAACGATTAGTCGAACGAAGTATTTGAATTTGTTCATAAGCCTATTGTCAAGCGATTAACGTTATTTTCCTCATTTTTTTTCAGCATTAAACAAATTTATTTTTATTCTACCGGTCGATTTAATGCCGCTCGTGTTTTTTAGTCCAATCAAAATTTGTATAAACTAATCAATTTCTCAGAAAATTATAAAATTATTTTATCAATGCGAAGAAGAAATTTATCTTCGACACGGTGAAGACATGCTAAATTAAAATTTTTATCATCGAAGGAAAGAAAATTAATTCGGAAAGTCTCGTGTAAAATTGTATCGTTTACCTGGCATTGCGTAAGGACCCGTTGACGCAGGACTGAAATCGCATCCTTGTGCCCCTAAGTCGTGTGCGTCCTCGCAAACAACGAGAGCGGTAGGATCGTTATCACGATCGGACGTATCGAACATTCGCCAGGCACCCTCGCTGCTAGCCGTGACGATGTAACGCGAATCTGGTGTGAATGCGATCGCCGTTATCGCATCGGCATGTCCCTGGTAAACTCTGCGGTCAATTCGTCTAAATTATCCGATGAACGAGCCTTTTTCTCGCGCGACGATCTTACGATCAATCGGACTTTATCCAATTTTTAAATCTTTATCTTTTTTGTTTATTTTTTAATTTTAAACATCATTTATCTATGGCGAAACTTACTGCAATTCTTCCATCGCATCGACGTCCCAGAGGGTAGTTTTCTCGTCGTCACCGGCGGTTGCGATTTTCTTACCATCCGGTGACCATCGACAAACGCGAATTGCCGAACCCGAATTAACGAAGGAAGCCCTTGCCTGAGTTCCCGTCTGTTGACCAAAATTGTGAACTTTTTATCGGGCTGTTTCTTTATTTTATAAAATGTTTGTCGTTGTAAGCGTGAACTTGAAAATTCTGACATTAATTTCTTTTTTTTTAGAGAATCGAATAATGTTTTTCTTCATTTTTCGCTTATTTTTTAATTTGAGATCGGTGATTTGTGAATCTAATGGTCAATTTTCGAAATTGTAAATACCTCGGTGTCCCAAATGATCGTACTGCCGTCAAGAGAGCAAGAAGCGAGCATCGTCCCACACGGACTAAACTCGACGTGATTAACACTGTACTTGTGAGCGTCGAGAGGGCTGAAAGACTTCTCGCGAAATTTCTCTTCGTTCTCAGCCTCGTCGCTTCCTTCCTCGTCGACATTATCATTCTCGTCTCTCCACCAGATCCTCACAAATTTGTCGCTACGACATAAAATACGAGAATCGATTATACCTACAAGATAAAAATAATATTTCCGATATTTTCGTATTACAATATTCAATTTGAATTACTAACTTTTCTTAAAAAAAAACTAAAATATCTAATGATTTGCAAAGCATTTTTGTTTTTTATATTTTACTTGAAGGACGAAAAATCAATAGTCGATTTAGATCGCTTTGGGATAGAACGCCACGTGTACCTATCGGCATGGCCTTCGATCGATTCGACGACATTTTTCGCTATTGACATGACAATTTATTTTCACCGTACAATCGATGCTTCGCTTATCAACTACCCGTACACATAAATAAAGAGATCTGTTACTTCATGATATGATACGCGAAACACATGGTACGTGCAGGTAATAAAGAGGTAATTGAAGTTTGCTTGTAGCGATTATAGTCGAATCGAGAATCGGCGGAACGAATTTACTTTCGAGGTAAAACTCGACTGAAACCGAACCTCGATGATGATTAATCGATCTATCCTTCGGTACAATTTGAATACAAAGTTAAACATAAGTTATTCAACGACGAACTTAAATAGAATTTATCGATATTAATACCATAACTGAAGCGAATCCATTACACGAACTACATTTTTTTCGATAGTGTTATTTTTCAAGGATATTCTATGAAAATGTCATGTTAAACATGTTACAGAAAGAACAAAGAGTTATAGTCCAAAGAAGGCAGGTGCAGGGGTGACGACAAAAAATAGCTCGCGTGCTGGTATGCTATTCTTTTAAAACTTGAAATGCAATTTTCTTGAAACGAAGGTTTCACAATCGGCGCCAGAAATATTTTCAAAACTAAGTATTGATCTAACGTAAATAAAATTTTATACAGTTAACTATTGTACTATTGTCTGGCGCGTGTCATATGATTTTTAAAAATTCATGCTTTGGATTTTTCATAGATATTGACTTAAACGTGAAAAATTTCATTCTTTGCAAAATAAATTTACTATGACAAGTACGAGTTTTATTGATCTACTTTAACAGAATTTAGTTTTTTAAATAAAAGCAGCCGGAGACTTTGGTGGTGCCATAAACGGTATTTTCATAAACATGTGTCAGGAAAAGTTTTACCATGGGCGTCGATTTGAATATTTTTAAATCCAATTTTTAGGACATTGTATTTCACAGTTATATTATGTGTATTGTCAATTTATTTTTGGAATAAAACTTTATTTTGCCTATTATAAAAAATATCGAATTTTTATAAAATTTCACCGCACTTAAAGTAAGGCCTTGGGACAGTTTTTTCCAATTAGTGGTACGCGTACTCCCAGGGAGACGTGAGATATTTTGAAAAGGTATATGACTAAGGTAATTCAATCAGTGAAAAACAATTATGCAAATATTGCAATGACAAAAACATATTTTGAGTCAATGAATCTGTGTATAAAAGGGCTAAAGGGCTGACCTAAAGGACATTTATCACGTTAGCAAAGCAACATTAATATTTTTTATTACCATTTTGCACTATTTTACTTTGGGAGAGCGGATTTTCAGCCATGACGAATAGAAAAACTAATCATCGTTACCGACTTCAACTCGAAGATGACTTAAGACGAAAAAGCAACCTGATTTTTCATAGTTATGCAAAGAGAAACGTGCACATTCGTTTCGTTATACGCATAATTTTCGTTATTATTATAAAATTGTTACGCCATTAATAAAAATTAAGATTTCAAATTAATAAATTTCGAAAAACTCATTTCGTTATCATTTAAAATTTTTGCTATAATAGTAGGTACAAGGGGTACGCGAATTTGGGCTTTTTCTTGAAGTGGTACTCAGCGAAGACTAATTGGACACCACTACTTTAAGGCAGGGGCAAGGACAAAGGGGCAAAAATAGTATCGATGATAAGAGCTTCTACCAGAGGTAACTCGATCGAGTTGATTAATTGGACACATTTCAACGTACCTCGAAGCAGAAGCGATCATTTGATTTCCATAAACGGCCACGCTATTTACAGCACCCGCATGTTCGTCCAGTGTTTGTAACAACGTTACCTCGTTCCCGGCGCAATTTTCCGCTTGTTGCACAAAGTCCTGCTCCTGAATTGTATTCTGAGACGCGAGATCCACGTGTTATTACTACTTTTGCCAAAACCACGATAATAAATATAATTTCGTCCGAAACGTCAGACATTCTATGTTCTAATATACCAAGCTACGACTCTGTGCCGAGGGTGTCTCTCGAATAAAATACTCCCTGGCATTTAGAAATAATAAATTTATCTATAAATTATTCCACCAATAAAAAACCACATTATCGGTTAGAATTATCTCGACGTACTTCTTTTCGTTGTTCGGTCCAGTGTAACTTTGGACTACAATGCCTAACTAGCTCGGAATCCACACTTAAATTTCCGGTCAGGTCCCAAACGATGACCGATTTGTCGTTCGAACCCGATGCCAAGAGATTGCCGTCTCTAGAAAAAGCGCAGCAGGCGACGTATCTCTTGTGACCAACGAGAACCGCCGACATCCTTCCGGTATTCTAAGGCAATAAATAAGCGTAAGGATTTTAGTCCAAAGACATTTTCGTTTCTGGACATTTTTTGAGATGCGAATGTATAGGGAGAGAGAAAGAAAAAGGATTCCGGAATAACAGATGTAGAGTGTGTAAGGAAGAAGAAGAAATACTGAAGCACATATGGGAATGCGAGGAGGCGGGAAGACAGACGGAGGGGCCGGAGGAAGAGATATCAACAGTGGAAAGAACGACAACAGGGCATGGAAACAACGATATGGTCCAAGGCACTGGAAGGGAAAAAAATAATTGAGGAAATGTGTGAGGTGATGAGACAGTTCGAGAAAATAGCCAATAGAAGAGAGGAAGAGACGGAACGAGAGGAAGAGTAAAGTAACAAACAGAAATAGCAGGGGATAAGGGTAAGGAAATGTAACAAAAATAGGGAAAGTGTAAAGAAGGGAAAAATGTAAAAATGATGAAGAGTAAGAGAGAAGTATGTAAAAGCTCGCAAGGGCGTACAGGTGGAAATAAATACTACTACTAATACACTCATTTTTCCTAAATAAAGCGATGATTGATCACAAAAGAAAGCAGTAAATCCATCGTTCCCTGCATCAAATTATTATCGCTTTAATAAATAACCAAAATATGCATCAAAATACAATTTGTTTTTCTCGAATTTAATTCATTCGAACAAATTTAAAAAAATGATTAACCGAACGCTCAATAAATTTCATTTGATCCAAATAAACGTGACTCGATGGATTTTGTTTTAACAATGATTTTGCTTTGTTTTATTGACATTAATTTTATTCTATGTAAATTAATTCTTTTTTTTCGTGTGTTATAAAAATGTGGGAAACGAACTCACAGTTTCCCAGATGACCGTAGTTTTGTCGAGTCCGCTACTCGCGATGTAAAGACCACTCGAGCTAAATTTCACGCACGTCACCGCACTGCTGTGTCTTTCCATTATTCTCATCAATGTTATACTCGCTGTTGTAGCCTGACTTTCGCATTTGTCCTGTATAACGCTTACGTCCCATAATTTCACGTCGTGGTCGTTTCCACACGTTACCAATTGATAGAGTTTTGAAAAAGGTTGATCGCTACCTAGCACATATATATCAAGTTATAAATATATACGGTAATCATGGTTGCTACGCATATTGACAAACCGTAAAATTTAGGGAAGCTAATTAGACTGGAGTTGGTCGGGAAATTTTGTAATTTTTTCAAGAGGAAATTTTACGATTTTTTCTAAAAATGTTTACAATTGAGGACTTTTATGCGAATTAATTTATAAATCCAACTTTGAGCAAACCTATCGACGTATATAGCAATATTTCGAGAACATGAAAGATTTGACCAAGAGTCAGATAACTTGGAAAATTCTCAACATGTTATTGGTGACAAAATACATTTTAAAATACATTTTATTGGTGACAAAGACGTTTTGCTTGTATTGGATCAAACTACCTAGGTATTTTCTGCTTTCATGCAGTTATCCAACACCCTGTATGTATTTACGATTCATAAAGCAACGAACAGTGAAAAGAAATGAAAAGAAAACATTATTTTCCACGAACGTAGCGTGAATTTTCAAAGAAATACAAAATTTCTCAACGTTCTTATATCGTAAATACCTGTTCATTCCGTGTGTCAGTGAGTTTGAAAAAAATTCAGTATTCACTTGGAAAACTTGAAATAGTCAAGGGGTGTGTTCCATAACAGTGCGTAACAACCATGACACGTATTTAAAATATTTCTACCTATGTTTCGTTTAAACATACGCACTTGTGACTTGTTGCTGATAAATTGAAAAATCACAACCAACTACCCCCAGATCGTGGGCATCATCGACACTAGCAAAAGCAGTGACGAGTTGATTGTCGGTCAGACACGAGTCTATCAGTTCGCTCGACGAAAACAGTTTCAGTACGCCGAACGTACAAGTTGTTATAAGCCACGAGGAGTCTGGTGAGAAACACACGCTCTGTACAGCACCCTCGTGCTTTTGAAACGATCTGACGAATCAAATGTATTTAACCGTAAATTTCTTTTTTTTAAATAAAAGTTTACATTAATAATGGTATTATTCTCTTTTAATTCGAACGAGCTTTGATTACGTGTAATCAGTTTTTTTTTGTTCAAACTTTTTCATGTGGGGTTGGTTGAAAATTGTTTGAAATTTTGTAATACTCGCCTTATAAGAGTTCTACGCACCAAGTCCCAGAGGCAAACTTGCCCATTGTCACCTGCTGTTACGAGAAACGTAGAGTCAGGTGAAAATCTACAGACTCTCACAGACTCTCCGCTCACTTGTACCATCGTGTGGATTTTTGAACCGGTCTTGGAAAAATCGAAATACATTGAGAATTGTATAACAGCGACACCCTTTTTTCTATATTAAATGCTCGTCTTTTAATTTTGACCGATACATTTATAACTTTTATACCAATCGCCTCGAATTTGAAGCATTATCGTTGATTTTTAATAGTGGCATCGAAAAATCGTTCGTAAAATCGAACCGCTTGTTTTTTTTATTTTCGATATTTTGAAATTTGTTTTTGCACTCACCCTAAGATTCCACAGTTGCGTAGTACCGTCGATGCTCGAACTAGCGAGCATGGTCGATTGTGGGCTGACCTTGACGCAAGTAACACCGTATTTGTGACCCATGAGGGGCGAGTACGAGACCTCGACGTAACCAAGGCCACTGTGCCATTCCCATACCCTAACTCGTTTGTCACTTGGGGTTTGGTACAAGTTAGAGTCGTTAATTTCATACGTACACAAAGCTGTTCGACCGATTAGCCAAACAAACTTTTACATTTGATTAAAATCGATTACGATCCAATTTCATATTTTTATTCAAAATTTTATTCGTAAAATCGTATAAATTCATCGTCCAGAAAATATCAGAAACCGGACGATCTTCGTGGTCTCCAACTGACATCAAAGTTATGATAACTTTGATATTAAATTCTACTTCGAATTATACACTTTACTTCCATCATCCATTTTACAAATGTTTAAAAAATATATATTTTCTGTTTTTTTTTAAATAAATATTGAAATTTTAGGAATATTGTGAAAAATATTTTGTCATCGCTCGAGGGAGAAAAAGCAACGTTCTTTTCCAACTTACCCAGAAGCGGTGACGAGTATGCAATCGCCTGCGAAATCTACGCTGTTTACGTCGCTAGTATGGATCGAGAGCGTTTGCAACGGTTGGACGTTCTCCATCGTCGCCGAGCCCATTTCAAAAAGATATCCTTTACCTGACGATTCAATAATACACAGGTTCGAGATATAGGAAGAAATATATTATCTCTAATACGCGAGATATTTGTGTGTGGCGTGTCGCATGCTGACTAAAAGGGATAAAAACGTCACCGAGGAACGGGTCAGCCGATATTGAAACGAGGGTCTTGGACGATATAAAAGATCATCAGCCTGATAATCGTCACGGTAGCTTTATTTTTTTTAGCGTTGCATGTACTTCGTCGTACTACTCGAAACGATCTTTGTACCGGTTATTCCAGAACGATAATTTGTATTTTTTGTTCGCGGTGTTACTTCCGATCTGTTATAAGGCAAAGGATATTGGTAAATGAAGAATTATCGACACACTTGGGTTTCACTTAAAATCCGTTATAATCGTTGAAATCCTGTTGTGCAACACGATCAACGGTCAATATCGATTAAGATTTTTGTTCGTTCGATGACTTTAGGTATTACAAGAATTCCTCGGAAAATCAGCAGTTTTTTCAGAAAGTTTTCAAACGTTTCGCATATTTTGCCCGGTACAATGCGAATTGAAAATACTGTCTTGGAGCTTTTGAAAATTTGTAAATATTCTATTTTGTAGCTGCTTTTATTAACTTTGCGTCTTGGCGAGGAAAAAGAAGAAAAAAGAGTCGAGACGCATCATTGTTTTTCGCTCTTTCGCTCAATTCTCTTGTCTTGATACGCTTTCTCTGCCGGTGACTCTTTATAAGGAAGGATCCCCCTGCGATGGTCAGAAAAATAAGCTTTTTTTCATGAATTTTTATAATTCACTTAATGTTTTTTTTCGGCTCGATCAAAGATATTTTATTCCACATACCTTAAAGGATATTTAAGTAAATTTTTAATGAAAAAAAAAACAATAGTCGAAGTACAATAAATTTTGCTCGCAACCGCGCGTTTCGAACTGGTACGGACGATAACTCGAGCAACGATAGTCGGATATATAAAATTTGTGCACGTAATTTTTTTAAATTGTAATATCTATCGTTGAGCATAGCCGTTCTCGATTTTATGCATTTTTCGAAATATGTCCACATTTCGAAGTATAAAGTATTATTTTCACCTAAAATATTTTCATTCGAGATGCTTTAAGAAATAAGTATTTTCAAAAAAACCGACTCCAATTAAATCCAAAGAAAAACCATCGAGTGAATTTAAAAAATCCATTTAAAAAAACTTATTTTTTCGACCGTCACAGTGGGATCCTGCCTTAAGAGCGAGCAAGATAGAAAATGGAATAATTGGGTGATGGATGGATAAAATATTTTACAAAAATACACACAGTAGCAAAATAAAAATACAACTAAAAATCGATAGAAAAAAAAATGGAAGAGCATCGCCGTACAAAACGACGATCTTTTTTTGCCTACCTACTTTTTTTTATATCTTTTTTTACGCTTACTTCATATTCGTACAGATTATATATTCGCGCACCTTTTCGCACCGTGAGAAACGTTGAAAGCGATTTTTTCTATTTCGAACTCTCGACTCCAGCGAGAAATAAACGAAATGTTTCGTCAGTGACCGAGCCCGGCTCTTCGCATACTGAAGATCGGTTACTGGTCGCGCACGTGAAACTGAATAGGTGACACTTATTGTTCCACCGTAAAGTGCCCGCAATAATAACGATCAACGTGATTTGTAGAGTCCGTAGAGCTTGAGAAGAGCGATGAAAAAATATCGAACGAATAAACTAGGCGCTACCCGTACAGTCGATTCCGTGGTCGTCCTTTGTTTTTTCGCACTACAATAACTTAATCGTCTAGAGTACTCGTGTCTCGTATAGATAGATGGCTGTTTTTCCATATAAATTGATCATCATCCCGACATCATATTTTTCGTATACCTTCGACATTTTCACGCCTCTTATTCACCAATTATTTATTCGACACAATAAATTCAAAGGTAGAAAAATTAATTACTTCGTCGATTGGGAAAAATCGAATTATTTGATTTTAATTGCACGATGCATCCATGCTTGTACTCTTAGGCCATGAGTGCATTATGCTCCGATTTAAATAATAACACCTTTATTACCCAAATAATTAATTACATTTCAAGATATCGAAAAAATTGATTAAAAAGAAAAGTGATAACTTCGATTAAATAGAACCGCGCGAAAAAAGTCTAATATCGAGTCATGTCGTCTCTAATACATTCAAGTAAATTCTGTTTAGTCCAAACTAATTTTCTTTTTTATTTTTCATTAAACTCGAATTCAACGTACATTAAATTCGAACACTACAATTTAATTGTAATGTATCGCAATTAAATTGTAATACATTACAACGAATTCATTAAACTCGTATTCAACTCGAAGCTAGCCCTTCGTAGTCTTTATCACGTGTAAGCACCTTTGCGATGAATTTAATTACAGGACAATTTATTCAGTGGATAGAAAATCGTAGGAAATTCTCGCGGCTTTATGTATCTCGAAAAATCGTCGTAAAACGAAGAACGCGTCACGAGCTCGTGAATATTGAAAATTACTTGGACACAATCGGCGAGTGATCTGTACGAACGAAGACCGTTATTCTGTATATGAACGACGTATCGATACAGAGGGTGAATTTTTGTTGACGCGAATGAAAATGGGCGGCTAAATATAATAGATTCCTCGATAAACGTCCAAAATTATTTATTAATCGTAATGACCGTAGCGCGGACGTATATAAACTTGGTCTCGCGATGGCTTCCAAAAATCTATTTTCGGTTCGTTCCACTTTTCGTTAAGGGGATGAATAAAATGCCACGTGGGCTCGTGAATGATATGGCGAAACGAATATTTCATCGTCAAATTTCTTATCACAAATGATCGACGTGAAAGTTACAAAAACAAAGGTTTATAAACGTTACGAAAGTGAACGCTATAAAATAACAAGAAGAACGCAAAAGTAGAACGGGAAACTTATCCTCGACTTTGATAAAAATTTCCGTGCTAACTTGGATCGCAGAGCTATTAAATAAATTCGAAAATATTGATACCTCGTTTCTTGAAATTAGACGCAAAATGCGTAAAGGAATGTAAAAAAAAATGGTGTAAAAATGATTACCAGGAAAATATAGCTTGGCGAGTTTTAGCGACAATCGTGGGCCGACCGAGCTACAATTTTCGTCCTTATCATTTATGAAAAGAAAGTAAGTAAGGCAAAATAAAAATAAAATACGTTTTCTAACTCATCAGAACGCGTCCATCCGCCTCTCGATGGAAATTCGACTGCATAAATAAGAACGAGAAAATAAAAATAACTGAAAAAAATACAGAGGTGAACGAGTACGCGAAAAGGGACGAAACGGACGAGACATTAGTGTAACGACGTTCTTCCACGTATACACACAAACAGAGGACAGGTGGACTGTGCATAAATAATATGCACGCAGAAAAAAAAAATGCTCATGACTGACGTGTAACTCGCGAGTGTACGTATCGATCATGGTTGCCGGTGGCAAAGCCTGCCACTTGTAAAATATCGTTCTCATCGAGTATCGCGCGTGTAGTAAACGTATTTGCGTATATCCTTGACGGAACAGTTCGCGATTAGTCCATTAGATTCGAAAAAGTGACTTCAATATTCTCCGTTCGTCGGGTTAAACATAAAAACAAGATGAAAATAGAGGAAACACGTACGTTCGTTGAGGTAAACGATAAGAGTCTTTGAGGGAAACGAATTCTTTAATAGTTTTTGTATAAAAATATATTGTATCGATGATCAATGGTACGATACGAATCAACGATATATTTATTTTTGTACGAAATGAACGGCGAATAATAAAAATGAATAATCCGTGAGTGGACACGAAGAATTTCGCAATTATCGTTACAGAAAATGGGCGAATGTTTTGTTTCCGTAAAAATGATTGAATTATGGATTTTTTATATTGCAAAGGAAAAAAATGATTTTGCGGAAAGATGGATGAATGATTATCTATCATTTGTCAATATTTTAATAATTTATTCATGAATGAATTATATATAATTGTGTTTGTGATAATGCACGAATAAGGAAAAATATGATACGCCGTTAACATTTAATAAAACATTTTATTTCACAAGAAATACAATCGAATAGTGCAAAGAAAGGAACGCTTGTCGTACGAGGTACAAGGGGAACATAGAAATATTCTCACGAGTTACTCACTGCTACAGAAGGCACATGTTCTATCGCTTTTGTTGGTAAAAGCAAAGGTTCATTACGATTGGACGTAATTCGACGTAACAATTTCAACGATATTAATCTACGATAAATTTCTCTCGCCCTATTTCTCATAACAACTATTCATTTTGACGCTCCTCGCTTGAAATCTTTCCCGTGATACGTTCACTATATACAGGCTTTAATACGAATTCGTGTGCTATAGTTTTATCCGATAATCGAACGATGAAAATACTTGTTCGTAAAAGTACGAAATTTGACGTTGACAAACTCGCGGAGGATCAAAACGAGACAACCGGCACGACGAAGTCGAGATTCCTGACTCCAAGAACGATGTCGTCGTGGTTGGACGCGTGTCTACCCTTTCGTCCCGATCGATAATACAGGCGTGCTGATTATATGTAGAGTGTAATATACACCCGGCGATAGGTACACACGAGTCCTCCTACTTTTCTTTCACTCTACCAAGTACTCGTTCTTTTTTCATGCTTGTAAACTTGTGCGCTTCAATTTGTAGACTTTTATATTCATCGATTTTATATGTATACGTGTTGCGAACGATCGATGTGGATCAATTTTTGAAATTTTCGTAAAAGGCGACCTAGTCGTTGGGCTTGATATAGACGCGGCGACCGAGTCTGTCATTATTGGCAAACCGGAACCAAGGCGATATGCATAATAACGATAATACTCTATAACTTTCCATTCATATTATATACTTCGTTCGTTTACATAGGTAGTTTATTACTCCGTAATATGAAACAGTGTGTGGGCATACTTGGGCTCGTTGAAAACAAAAAGTGCCAGTCATATTCCCGTTTATTGAACGTCTGTGGGAGAATCTCCTTTTAGAACTTGACCATGAAATTTTTTTGGACAATATTAGTTGGCTTTGGCAAATATCTATTTTACATTTTGGCTGGTTCGCCAAAACAGCCGCCATTATTTGATTAAATCTCGTCAAATTTAATTACAATCATGCTTTCCCTCGAGTATATTTGCATACAAATTTTGGTTCCATGGGCGCAAATTTATGAAAAGTTAAGCGATGGTCGATATTTTTCGTGACATTAAAAAAATGGTCAAATATAAAAGCCTGAAGCTTTAAATAAAGATCAATCGAACATTCTTTCTCCGTGTTACAGAGCAAAAATGAACTGCTTGATTGATATTCTTTCGTATCGACGGAGTGTGAAGCGCTTTTGTGAGAGGGTAACGCCACCTACCGTGTTCGACGGAAGATCATAAAGAAATTATTCGAGGTTATGTGACGCTCCTCTGTGTCAGTAAACAACATGACGAACAGAGAAATGTCAACGCGTGAATTTTCGTTAGAAAAGTGCCTTTTCTTCTAAAATTATTTGAATTTTAATGTCTTCGCGGGCTAAGACTAGTGTCGGATGAAAAATCGCGTGATCAGCGGCGAGAAAGTTCGGTACGTGATTGTTAAACGAAATAACAGTAGGAACACCCAAATGCCTCTTGGTGCGAAACCCGAGTGCGTACGTTGTGGCACTCGCGACACTCCTCTATGGCACGCTACGGATGCCGGGAGCTTGTGCAACACGTGCCTCGAAGATGAGAGAAACATCAACGACGTAAATACGACGATCAAGAACGAGGACGAAGAGAAAAATGGTTTAGGCTCGAAACCATCGCGTAAAAGTACGAGAATAACGCGTTACTGCAAGCCCCGATCGACCGCAGCGCTGAAAACGATACCAAAGGGCAAGGGCCGTCGTCACATTTTCAAGAAGCAAGTAAGAAAATATTTGACTTCGATCGAACGATAACAATTGACTCTATTTTGGTTTTCATCCAGAAAAATTTGCAAATTCGCCGAAAGTTATGAGTTAGTAAATAAATTATATTAGCCACTCGATGACACTTTCTCTTTAACTACAAAGATCGAGATTTCGAGTTTAAAAATTCGTAAATATTAAGAAAGAAACAAAATTATATCCACGACTGCCCCTGTACTAATAGAAAAAGTCGTATATCGATAGCTCAAAGTTTAGTTCGGGTGGAGGGTTTCCGGCATCTCCAAATTTGCATAAAATACAGGTGGATGGGTTTTTAAATTCAATCACATGTTATACGGATAACTTTGTTTTATTGCACTCATTACGAATTCTCCAACATGGAATTCTTGAATAACATGCCCAAAACCATTAGTGATTTATTAACTTGGACAATGGTAACGACACAAATTTTTTCAAAAAAGCTCTTCCCTTCCAATCATCGATAAGCTTTAAGAAGAAAAAGTCACAATACATTTCTCGCAAGGATGCCTAAGTTATAAATTTTCCTAAATCAGTATGTTTTACAATCTAATCACTGTCGGTATGCCTCTCCGTTGTGAAACCAACGTCGTCATGCCTTTTTAACGATGTAATTACATCATCGAATTTAATAATTTATTTATGCTACATATGCATGATAAAGTCATTTACGAACGTTAACCAAATGGTATTAATCGAATCGAGGAAATTAATTATGCTTCACAGCCTATAAAAGCTCCGTCCGCAGTGGCGACGCCCGTTACGAGCAACTTTGTGTTCTACAAAGGCTCGTACTTTCAGATTGGCGATATAGTTTCGATGGAAGACACGGATGGTGGAATTTACTATGCTCAAATAAGAGGACTCTTGACGGATCAGTATTGCGAAAAAAGTGCCGCGGTAACGTGGCTTTTACCCACAACGTCTAGGTAACTTTAATTTTTATACAAGACACTCCTCGCTTACACGTAATTAAACAAAAATATGTTTATTGTCATGCAATTTATTCTTATTATTCATGCTCCGCACGCATAATTAATATTGTCGTAAGGAGTTACCTCGCCAAATGAATAATGAATTGATAATTGTATGAAAAAGAGCGATATCGTAACAGTTACAGACGATAAACATTTTCGTCTCTGGAAAATTTCGAGTACATTAATTATTTGGTATTTATTACTAGCGGTTTCTCCTTGAACGGTAGATATCGATATTAGCCAGCTGAAAAACCAGCTAGATACCGGTTTACGTGAAAATCCTCGGTTATAAATTGTTAAATTCAATTATTGAGTTTATATCGTTACGAAGTTTATACTATTTTTCACTGAATAATTAACCTCGTACTGGACTATTCGTCGTTTTATTTCTCATCAAACGATATTATTTGCCAATAACATTTAACTTTGGTATATACATTTTAATATTTTTTCTTCAGTCCTCCACCGGACGAAGGTTTCAGTCCAGAAACCTACATCATAGGACCCGAAGAGGATTTGCCAAGAAAACTCGAATGCATGGAATTCGTCATGCATGCGCCATCGGATTATTATAAACTAAAGAACAGTCCATACCCACCTCCGCTTACGGAAACTGGCACCGGTTACATATGGACGTCGTTGAGAAACGAAGTAGCGACTATTAAAAAATAAGAAACAAAAGAAAAGCGATAAACGAACGAAGATTTATCCGTTTCTCTCGTTGGTGATTTATGATAAGTAGGCTCAAGTCGTTCGATGCTCGATTCGATACTTGTTGTTTGATTCAGGGAGTTTTTTTTGTTTTTTTTTACTCCGTTAAAATACGAATGTTATGCGATTATCTCGTAATACACCGTTTTTTTTATAACCAGGATCATATATTAAATGAAAACGGGAATGAATGAACCTATCACGAAAGGAATAAAATTTTATTTTGGAGTTAACATTCACTGATCAGAGAATGCCAAAGATCCTGCCTAAATACTGTTCGTAAGGAATTACGAACAATCAAAGAATCGCTACCATAAACTGTATTTAATACTCTCGTTTCGGCATCAGAGTTCTGTGCTCGGAAAAATCGTTCGCCCGACGAAATTTTGTACGAGTGAGAAGTTGAAAAAATGGATTTTCTATAATAGTAATGATTGAACGAAGCGACAAGTTCTTTGCGATGATAAATTTGGTGATAATAGTAATTATTGGATATTTGTTTGAAAGGTGAATGTACAGTATAACAATGAAATCGATCGTACACGACGCGATGAAATGCGACAATTTGGCATCTCGTTATTTGGTCCTGGCAATTTTTTAAATCTTTCGAATACGCAATTCGATTCGAATACGTTTCAAAGTCGAACCAAATTTTTCTTTCATATATTACGTAAGTGAAACGTTATTCCTCACTCGGCTAAGGAATGAAACATTCTTCGTGGATCGTTCAATTCTCGAGACGTTAATCCTAAACGAAGCATACGTAATACTTTATGCACTCTCGCACAATGTCTATGACTTCTTGATATCTTTTTTCTCCCCTTGGCACCCGTTTGCAGTCGTATCGTCGCGTATTTCAGGTTAATCGATCGATCGAAATTATCGAACGTATAAAAAAGTATCGAGTAGGGTAAAACAGCCAGTAGTCGGCCAGGAACCATTAGTCAGCCTCTGCCTATACTTTGTACGAGTGGAAAGAGAGCAAAACATATCTTTCGTACTCTTGCCACTCGTACAAAGTATAGGCAGAGGCTGACTATTGGTTCCTGGCCGACTACTGGCTGTTTTACCCTATAAAAAAATTGTCGAATACATTAATCAAATGTATCGAAAACATCGAATTACCTCGTGCCCTCAGCTCTGATAATTCGTCTGTCGCGTCTTATTGGACGCGACCGACGAAACGTTCAACATGGGCTCATTTTCAGTAGTTCGAAAAGGGTCGGAGGAGGAAGAAGTGCTCGAAGAAGAATGTAGTACGTAGCCCCGTGAGGTGTTATCGTATTTGCTCGTAGACGTGTCGATAGTAGTGCCGATCAGTCAGCTAGGATCCAGCGAAGTAACGGCTGGTCAGAATTTGAGATCTTTTATAGCTTGCGGCAAGTCCGGTAGCTTCATGTCCTTTATCTGTTGCGGTATATTCATGTTCTTCACTGCCGATACGGCGCGAGCGGTCGCTGCCGTGATTCCCGCCTGCACACACGACACCAAGGACAAGAAGAACAAGAACAAGTTTTTTTTTTTTTTTTTTTTTTTTTTTTTTTTTTTTTTTTTTTTCGTCGAACAAATGGAACAACAAAACAAAGAAAATAAATCATTTTAAAAAAAGTAAATAAATGAACGAACTGAGACTATTTCGGGCAAGTATATGAGAAATTGTGCGTTACAGGTAATAGATGGAAAGAAGAAGACTCGATGTGAAGAAGAATTGGTAGCAACAGATTAGGAACGTGACACCCGGAGGTCGAGTCGGAAAATACAAAAAATGGCCACTCAAACGCTCATAGCCGACTCGCGAAAGGTAAAAACGAACGAAAAAGCTCCAACAATGATATTGTGATCGGCAAACAGATGACAAATCGTATTTTTTGTTTTACTTTTAACGTTTTTCATCACGACAATGATTGTGTTTGTATCCTAGGCATTGCCAAGGTATTGTTGACCTTGAAATTTGAATCTTTTATACGGTCATAGCTCCTGCGATGATATCACCGTCATCGGTAATCTGTTTTTCTTTCCAATATATCGTTTTTAAATAAATGATATTTATATAGACTATATTCTATGTCGCACTCAACACTATGGATTAATTGCAATGAATAATGTACATATTTTATTATTGTTAGCTCAAGATTATCTTGAGGGATTACAGATATGTGTTAAGGCACTAGGTGTCATGGTTGAAAGAACAAAGAAAATCAAGAGCGTAAAGAAATATTAGAAGCTTCTATGAAAACTTTTTCTTTAGGAACGTTATCTATGATCACACTGATCATTTATCGCCACTCATAGGACGATGGAGTTTGATTGCGTGTCTCGTTTTTTTCATTTGCATTAGTTTCTCTTTTCGCGATTCGAGAAGAATCACGGATAAAGGTGCGTGTATGAGATTTAAACTTTTCAGGGTGGTTGGACTATTGTTATTATAGCCTATTGCCGATTATAGCTTAGAGAGGGGGCCCCAGGAGGACGTACGAGCAGGATCTCGGCGAACAAGATCGTCTCGTTTTGTAAATCCCCTAAAATAGCATGTTAGCATTGATCAGTGCCATCACCAAAATATAAATGGGATTTTTAATCATAACATCCAATCATTGTCGAGGTAGATAATTATTAATCGTTTGATTAAATTGAGAATGCTCGAAAAAGGAGTCGATTTCGATCTATCGGTAAGAAAGGTTTGCTTTCGAAAATAACTCTTATGTTTCAATTGTGTGCATTGTGCCAATTGAAGCATTCGTATCTTCGAAGAATCTCTAGTCCGATCACGGATTAAAGAAAATAATGAATTTATTAATTAAATAGCCAACTAATAAAGAATGAGGTTCTAATTACGTATTTTGCAAATTTACCTTTCAATGTTCAACGCATTCGGGTTACAGCAAAGAAATTACGATAAATGCAAGATCGTATTATAAAAGAGCAATTGCCGTCAATAATTCAAGCTTGTCCATAATTTTTGCCGACGGATACGAATTAATTTAATTGATTTTTTTTACGAAATTCTACTAATAAATGGTTAATTGCAAGCGCGAGAATTCAAATCACGCAATAAAGCTATTCGGACTGGTCTCTAGGAAGAAAAATAATAATAACTCACAAATACCGGTGGGACGACTCGGATCAACGAAGAAAACTCACCTCCTGTTTTTCCAACTTGTTTTGTTCCTCGATTCTGGTCAGGATCTCGGTCATGTTTGTCTCCAGGACCATACCACCCATGACCAATTCGTTCAGTATATAATGAACTTTGTCGACGTGAAATATGAGATCCAGTTCGCAAACATTTTCGAAACATTTGTCCAGTGTTTCAACAAACACCTGTATTAAATCTAGTATTCCTAGCTCCGATTCGGAACTGTCGACGCAGAATACAAAGTAGAGAGTCGCATAATGACGATATATTAATTTATAGTCCGAACCACCGATTAGACTGCCGCCTTCCAAAAAATTACAAACATTGTCGTCTCGTTTGGAAACCAATTGAAAAGTCTCTTTGATGATTTGTTGCTGCATATCCTCGTTCTGCAATTAATTCATTTCACTTTTCGCTACGTCGAATTTATTATAATGAAAATTAAATTCATTATTAAAGTAATTAATCGAAATGATTTTGTTTATTTAGCCGCAATCATTTTCGTGAAAAAGTGAATAAAGTTTTTTGCAATATTATTTAAATTTTTCGATCATTCAATAAAACGTTGGAATAAATAACTTAATTATTCTATTAACAAACAAAAATAGAATCCTCCTTCGAGGTATACTCGGTTCATTTTTCACATAAAACCGATTGGTCCAAGTTCGTGACACCTGTCAATGTAATACAGCTGTGCCAAGTAAGGTGTAAAAGGAAGAAAGTACTCACGAAGTATTCGTAAAACTTGGACAGCCGAGGCTTTCCATGATTGTTGAATACCAGAATCGCTTTGATCATTTTAATATTACTTTATTTTTTGTCGTAAGTTTATAAAAATTCTTCGATATTGTTTTGTTCCGACACGATTGCTTCCGGATTCCGGAGATTCCACATCCGTGGTTGCCTCGCGCGAGGTTAAAGTATTCTAGGTTATGTTCGACGAGAGTGCGTTCTGATCTCATATATGATTAGGAATATGTTTCGGCCATGAAAAGAGGTCATATGATTGTTGTGTGTAAAGAATCTTCGTTTAGATATTTATGTAGCGACCGGACACCATCGCTCAACAATTGCTGGTAAGAAATAAACATAATCGATAGACATATTGTTCGATATCTCTGTTTACGTTTAAATCGCTATTTCGAATAATTTCGTTAACGAACGTCGCATATGTTTCTATTCTACGCTAATAAATGGCTATATAAAATTATATCCATTTTACGATTATCGGTCATTGTTCTCTATATTATGGATGAGTCTGGAGAGAATAGTGGTAATAAATTCCATCACTTATCGAAGGTGAATAAAATAAAAAACTCTGCTGATATGGAAAAGCATAAAATTGTGACTGATAATGTCGAGAATTCAGTGACCGAACGATGATTATATCAAAGCATTTTAATTTGGCGGGCTTTCTTCATCTATTCAAATCGGTGAATCTTTGTAAATTAAATTATCCATTTTTGTTAGTGTTATGAACGATTGAGGAATGCGGGCAAAATTGTATGTTACTAGTCGTTAGGCACATAGGCAGCTGCTACGCCAGATGCGCGAATAGTCACGCGTGTATAAGCGCGAGAGTGTGTAACGCGGTTAATCAACAAAAGTTTCGTGCCATATATAATGCGCGATATAAGGATGGGAAGAGCGGACTTAGATCACTTGTCTATCAATCATTAATTGACGAACATAATTAGCCTTCTTACTAATTAGCCAATTGGAAGTTACTCGTTTAATAAAAATAATATTGATTTCTATAAATTAATAGCAAAATAAATGGAATTAGAAAGCTTGAGGTGTAGATGCGTGAGTGTGCGTTGGCGAAATTTACGCGAGGGTTCCACTCCCTGTTGCAAAACATGAGCTGGAGAGACTGCTTTTAGAATGGTTAGTACGTTATGTCGAGACGAGTTTAAGGCAAGTTCCCACACTTGGTGGCTCAATTGTCCGATACCCCATGTGAGCAAGTGTTTCTTGTTGATATGAGAGTGAAACCAGAGAGCAGTAGAGAGATCCGGAACGCTCGGGTAAACATTGAGAGATAGGTCCAGCGGTATGACATCAGCAACATCCGCGGAACCTCGGTATATATACATATATTCTTTTCGACATATTATGGCTGCATCCTGCATCAGCGCCGCCAACTTCGTGTCCAACTCATGAAAAATAGGTACATTGTATAGTTCGTCATCTGGACGCTAAGGTGTCGCTTCATCGAAACGTCTCTCGAAGTTTCAACTTTTTCCCGAGCGTTACGGATCTCCCTACTCGTATTTGGTGAAACGTCGTCTCGTTATTATTTTCAGTGTTTCGTCGATGTTTCGAACCTCAAGATATTTGACTAGTTTCATTTGCACCTCGGAGCAGTGTAGAGTAAGCTAGAGTAGCTTGTACACAACAATAAAAAAAACGAATCTCAATATATCATGTTTGCGTTTTTCGTACAATCTTCCAAGCGAAACGCTTCTACGATCGTTTACTAAAGCTGTCAAACTTGCACTGGTGGTAAATGGAGAGACATCGAATACCGCGTGACTCGATCTTCACGCTCGAAGGGTCAGTGTAACTATGTATAATCTCTTGTGATATATCTCGTTTCATTTGCTCAAATTCTCAAGCCTTCCTTATTAAATGACGTATCAAATATACATACATATATATACGTATTTAATTTCTATATACAAAATCGAAAAAAAAATTCCATTCGTTATTTTAAAATTCCTGGTCGCCGATAAAAACAACGGAGTAATAATGCTATCGTGTTTCTTTTGCTTTATACGATTATTTTCTCGTACGTGAACGATGCCCAACTGTCGTTCCGGTCTAATGTCGAACCACTACAGGTACATTTCAACATAGCTGCGATTGACTGTAACAAGTACGTCTAGATTAATCGTGATTTACAGCCGTCGTAAAAAGTGTTCGATCTTAAAAACATTACGCGGTAAATTCGCGATTCATTGTTGACAATAAAAAAAAAGAATTCGTGCTTTCTGCATCGATCAATGTCGATAACGATCGATACTTCGAAATGTTATTTTTATTTAAAATGTTTTTGCGCGATAAACCCAAATAAACACCGAGGAAAATCTATCTGAACATAGATTCGATGTTAACAAATTTTTAGGTTTTAAAAGCTTCGGTTCTGAAAAAGAGAAATGAATTTTTCAATCGAAAAGAATAATTAAATTGCATTGCATTTTGATTATCGATCGACAGATGGACAGAGTACACTTGTTGCCGATGGAGTTGCCATCCGCCAGTAGTATAAACAATGGCAATGGTAACGTCAAGGGACGAATCTCATTCGTAAGACGTTTGGCTCTGGGCTGCGTTCTATTAGCGGCCTTGGGTTTACTTTACGTACCGGCTTATCACTCGGCACAGGGGCCTCTACTTGGCATAGGTGAGACATCATCACCCGCAGGATCTTCCGGGGGTTCGCACTTCCTAGCATCCGTAGGTACGCATCGACTATCACTGCTTGTTTCCTGCTTTTTAAGCACATTAACATCGGTTTACAAAAACATAAATCACATCGTTTCTGATAATTTTAGTACGTATGTGCTAGGACGGTTTTTAAAATAATTATAAAATAGATACAATGGTCGAAAATTCTGTGCGTCGTCGCAAGACTCGACTAATCGACGGAGATAATATCTTTTTAAACGACTGTAACGAATATAATATCGTAGACTTTATGTTACTCGAACTATGGATTTTCTCGCTTAAACCATATCATATTGAATAAATCAACGATAAAACGGTTATAATCGACAAGAAAATCGTTACAGAGAAAATGTTTTAGAAATTTGGTAAGTTTACCAATCGAATTAAGTTATTATTGTGAATTCTATTTGCTTTCTTCTTCTTCTCTATTAAGTATGTCTCATTTGTTGTATCTTGTACAAATATCTGAATTTTTGTGATTCGATAGTCGGCATTACTCGAAAGAAGAAACGATCTATCTTTTTTTCATAAGCCTGAAAGAGATACTTTTCCCCCTTTTTTTGCATGGGAGCTTTGCGAAGAAATCATATAGCATGTTCTCAATTTCTCGTTTGATAAATAATTCCGAAGTAATTATATTATACAGAAACTATCGCTGACATGCCGTTAAAACGTACACTAATACTTTTATGAAACATGTAACGAGGTTTCACTATAATTCAGTGACGTTTGAGAGTCTCTTTCCTTCTGTCGCGAATACGATAAAAAATGCTGGAAAATTAACTTTTTTCCTCCTTAGTAATGGTCGAGATATTCGTTAAACGTTGATCGAGCGAGTATTCTCATTCAAAGTGATCTCTCGTTATTGTCATTTTCCCATTTTTCCATTATGCATAATGTCGTTTGCACTGGTCGTTTAAATTCTACCCAATTAACTCACTCGATTATAACATTTTATCAGATTATTCCTATAGTTTATTACAAATTGGTGTTTTTGAAATTTTTATCAATTAACTATTGCGATCGTTATATTCACTCGTGTCATAGAATGCTTTAAACGGACTTTATCTGCGACCTGTCCCAACAATCATGCGTAACATTTATCATTGTCTGAAAAGAAACAGCTTTATGCTCCCGAAACAAAATGAAACACGTTTTCTTTTCTTATTCATAATACAAAGAATCGTACAACGTATGATGCTTGCACAGTAATCGAATAATTCTTGAAAATTAGCTAAGCCCCATATGGCGAAATAATTGTTGTGAACTTGTTTTTATCGTTCCAATAACGGCAAATAAAATTTTCAACCGTTCATTCATGAGCGTCGTGTTGCGGGAGATGAAAAAATGGCATTTCTGATCATTTCTTCCCTTTTTCAGCTCAGTTACCCGGCTGGGCTCTTAATACATCAAGAAATTTGAATTCTTACATTCATCCTGAAAACAATACGACGATACTGAGCCCAGTTGATTTTTGCACACCCTTTCCATATCTTCTAATAGTCATATGCTCGGCTGTTGGTAATTTAAATGCCAGAATGGCAATAAGGGATACATGGGCAAATACGACCAATCTCGGTGCTATGTACGAGGACACGGTCAGAGTGGCATTTCTACTTGGACAAAGTGACAACGAAACACTCAATGTACGTTGAAAAAAATTAAATAAGACAATGATGATGAAATATCACAAAAATAGAATTCCATTCAATTACAAACTTTCTTCGTGCCAATGACATGAACATTTTTATTTTTATTTTCACACGCTAATACGATTTATAATAATAATAGTAACAATAACAATGAAAAAATGATTGTAACATTTTTATTTTGTGAAATTCGACTCGTACTATTCATGAATGTTAATTCGATTCAGAGAAATAATTCCAAGATTATTAATAATGATAATACAAAAAGAATGCTTGCAATACATCAAATCTGGCTTAAATTGATATTCTCGTATGGAAAATCCTGCGAGACTCATGCGCGCTTCGATACTGATTATATACACATTCACCCGATTGATTGCGTTTCAGAATTCTATAGTCGACGAGAGTCTTCAGTATAATGATATTATACAAGAAAGATTTCATGACACGTACAACAATTTAACATTAAAATCTGTCATGATGCTAAAGTGGGTAACGACGTATTGTCAAAGAGCCAAATATCTCATGAAAACTGACGACGATATGTTCGTGAATGTTCCCACGCTCTTGAAAACTCTTCGAGCAAGGCCACAGATAGCTGGAACTCTTATCGGTTCTCTCATTTGCAATGCTCGACCTATATCAGATCCGAAGAATAAGTGGTAAGTAACGAGAATCGCAATTTACAATTTTAGCAGGCGATAATAAATGTCGTTTTACAACGACGAAAACTTGGTAACCAAGCAGTTCTGTGAATACGTGTAAATTTGATTCATCGTCAGTCTCGTCATTTTCAATTACGCAATTTCACTATTATTCAGAAAAATTTACCTCCTACTTAAAAATTTCGAATACGTCTCCCATAACACATTACATTACACTGAAAAAGTTGTTTAATTTCTTGATTAATAATTTCTCTAACATTTTTGGCAAAATAAGGCCAGTTATTGACGATACAAATTTGCTGCTGATTTAATTGAATTTGGCATATTAGTACAGTTTTTCTTTTAAATAAAAAAATAAATAATTTATTTTAGAGCGAAATGTAGTTTTGTTTTCACCATGAAGTTAATACAAGATAAAATATAAAAATATCATATTTAGATTATTCTTCTTTGCTATTGTCACAGGTATACCCCGAAATACATGTTTTCCGAGAGAATATATCCGAATTATTTGTCTGGTACCGGATACGTGATGAGTCTCGATGTCGCCAACAAACTTTATTTCGCTGCTCTTTCAACGCCACTTTTGCATCTCGAGGATGTCTACATAACGGGTGTCTGCGCGAGAACAGCAAAGCTACGTCCCACGAATCATCCCGGTTTCAGTTATGTACCACGTAAGATTGATATATGCGTTTTAAGAAGTGCTATAACGGCGCACAAAGTTACCACAGCCGCGATGCACACTATATGGAACAAATTGAGGGACGCTAACGTCACGACAACGTGCTCGAATCATTCAACTTCCGATAACAATAAAAAAGCTACGACGTTGAATAAAAATGGACGTAATGTCGGTTACTATCTCGTGAAGAGACGGGCCAGTAATAGGTGCGCCTGAATATCTTTTTTATCGGAGCAATATATATCTCAGCGAATTCGACCGTGTCGAATTCACCCAGTAACTTCGACTGCGTCGAATTTCAAACGTAGCTATGCCCAAGTCATTAAATATTTTTTCGTGCGATAAGAATCGGTGATTCATCTTTTGTTTTGGTTGCCATAATGAATCTGCATCACGACTCTGGTCACGTTAAGCATTATTTTTAGACGTGTGTGTGCGTGTCTGGGTATATGTCTGTGTCTGTGCGTGTGTGTGTGTGTGTGTATGCGTGGCCAATCCACGCATTTCAGCATTTTAAGGACGAGATAAAAACGCGATCAAGATACAGACGAAGAAAAAAATAATAATCCTAAGCAAAAGAACAATTTGAAAGATATTTTTTCAGTCTGATTGTCGTAGTATGTAAGGGAACATTGTCAATTAGGTAATTGTCTCTCCTATCGATACTGTATACACTTTTTTTTAATTTTTAACTTGGCTTCGTTGATCTTCGGATAGTGCGAGTGTATTATATATTGAATGTAGCGAATGATCTGACTCGTACTCCGATGTTTAGGCTTCGTTGTCAATGTTTATTATACATGCTATTCCGTGCTTCCCGAATCGTTATTTGTTTGTGATGATTGAATATGTATAATGGGAGGCAAAGCCACCGTGTTTTTGATCTGAGAGTTAATTGCAATTATATAGTTTGTTATAAAATCGACGCTGCTTACGAAAAGTAGCACGATTCAAATTTCTTACGAAAACTAACACGTTTCTAATTTCACCGCGAAAACCAACGCGTTTCGATATTCGACGCGAAAACTGGCATGTTTCGGCTCTCACCGCGAAAACTAGCATGATTCGGCTTCTGCCGCGATAACTGGCATGTCCGTAATATGCTAGTTTTCGTGGCAAAAGCTGAAACATGCTAGTTTTCGCGGTAAATATCGAAACGTGCTAGTTTTCGTGTCAAAAGTCGAAACATGCTAGTTTTCGCGCTGATATCAAACGTGCTTCTCTTCGTAAGAAATCTGAAACATGCTAGTTTTCGTAAGCAGCGTCGAAATGCACTACGAAGAAATTTAGTACGTATACTCGTATCAACGTTTTTCAATCCGCTTCTATAATTTGCAATTGTCTCGTTCCGTTATGTTTTTCCCCCGAAACATTATATTTTTATACAAAATTATAAATGGTACGCAAGTTACTCGAATCTCTGACATTCTTCTATTACGAAAGATGAAAAATATCGGCGTTTGAAAACATTATTTTTTCTTTTTTTTTGTAATGGCAATTACATTATGCGTATGCTCCGGGATACCACGAATATATCCAGTAGTTCTCGCGGAGAAAGATCCCCGAAAACGACAAGAACGTTTCACGAATATCCGGCCATATGAGAATTTACGATTATTTTTCATTCTTCCGTTTTCCTTTTTCGCTGTGCATGCTCGAATAGCTCGGCTGTGTGTAAATATAATTATGAACCTAATTTTAAATGTATTTAACAGAAAAGTAGTCCCATGCATGTGCGAGGATGAAGGATCATCTTCGTTTGAGATTCGTCGAAATTGCTGAATATCGAATAGATAGGAACAAATTGTACTTACGAGGCGAATTTTCGAAGCTTTAATGAACAATTTGAGACGGAAGCTTGTTAAATGATTTATTCCGAATCTCCATTGGTCTGTATCTCTATTAGTTCTCCACAAGATCGAACAGAGTTCCTTTCTCTAGTATCGAAAGCGCCAGTGTAAAAATCAAATACAAGTTGAACCTTTTTCCGTACAATAAAGAATTTGATCGAGAAATTTGTAACGGTTAAATGTGAGTCTTAAAAAGACTAAATGAAAGGAGAGTAAATAGAAGGGCTGCAAATTCTTATTATAACAATAATTACTCCAAGTTTCGTTTTATTTTTTGGGAGAACTCTAGTGGCCTTAGAAAAATGTTTATTCCATACAGCGAGAAAGCATTACCGAAGAATTTTCGATAATTCACGGATGAACAACCGATTTCGGTTGGGTATTTATATATTGTATATCGCGGTGCTATCCAACGATTGAACAAACGTAGGGGCGTAAGTAGCGAAAGAGGATTGCGTGCGTAAAAAGTTTGTTCGGCGTACTATACTTCTTTTTTTCGTTACTAAATAACGAAAGGATTAATAAAAAGTCGAATAGTCGTCAAATCCCCGAAGATAATTAATATTAAGGCAAGGCTTGCTTTGCGTCGAAGAAATCGACCCGATCCATAGAATATGCATTATTTATTAAGAGAGAAAACAATAGTTATCCTTTGTACATGTAAAAAAAAAAAATGGAAAACAAAACGAGCATACAGTTTCGTCTTCCTGTATGAAGTAATCAACGCTCGACAGCGTTTATAGATTAAATACTAGAAATCTCGACGTTGCCAATGATCGTTTTCTTTTTTATATTACACCTAAGGATCAAGACTGACGACTTCTTCGATCTTCTTCTCTCTTTTTTCCTTCTTATGTTTCTTCCACTTTTTAAATTTTCTCGAAACTTCGCTCTCAACGAGATCCTCGCCACGTCCCGAATCGACGGAATCTTCGCAAAGATTGACAGCCATAAGACTTTCGGACAAACGTTCTACGCGTCTTTTCTCCAATTTTGCGTGATGTTTTTTCTTCCATTTGTCGATACGATTGTTTAATTTATCCGCCTCGGATAATTCCTTTTTGCCCTTTTTCGGTAATTCTATAGCTTCGTCGTCGTCGTTATTGAGAGTAATCGCATTACCGTCGGCAAATTCGATCGTCTTATCAATGGACAATTCACGCGGTTTCTCGTTCTCGTTTGCTTGAATGGAAATTTTTCTCTTTTTCTTCGTTGCAACTTCGCTCTCAGATTTCGTTTTAACACTCGCTTTGCTCGTTTTCCTTTTTCGTTTTTTACCTTCCATCTTAGACTCGGTCGTCCCATCGACCAATGTAAATGCATCCAATTTACTCGCAAGATCGTGAAAACGTCGTTTTTCTTTGCGTCGAGAAATTTTCGATTGTTTACGAATTTTCGGGCTCTGTGATTCCTCAGCGAATGTTGTTGGGACTAGAGAATTCGCATTAGCATCTATATGTGTTGTATCATCGGAAATCGCCGAATCGAGATCCATTTCAGCTGCGCTTCTCCGTCTCTTACGTTTGGATTTTTTCTTACTCTTGACTTCTGTCCATTCGGAACTATCTCCAATGCCTTCTTCGATATTTCCAAGCAATTGTGCCTCTTGCTTTGCTATACGTGCCAATTTCCCGCTCAACTTAAGACCGTGTCGGGCACCTTTATGGGCTGTTCTACCGCCACAAGCGCGAAAAAGTTGTTCGTCCGTTAAAGGAATTGGGGCATTCATGATTTCCTTCTGAGATATTTTTTGAGCATTTTCTTCTTGCGTGACTTTACCATTATCGAGAGTGCAACTTTTAAGAAAACTTCCATACTGCAGATTGTGATTTTTTAAAAGTTTTTTAATGCTCAATTTGCTTGTCGATATCTCGACTGCATCGGCGTCTTCCGCTCTTACAGAAATTTCTTGCGAACCTTTTGATTTTTCGATCTTGATATTGTTCGAAGCTTCGGTATACACTGATTCCCACCATTTGTATTCTTTCGTGTCATGACCGATTCCAGCAGTATCGAATTTCAGTTTAGGTTTTAGAGCATCGACAATGCCATTCTCATGCTTTCCCAGTCCTTTGCCTGTTGAGAAAAAAAATCGTTTTGAAGTAGAGAATCGTCAAAGTCTTTTGGTACAGGAGTAAAGACATGCATACACATTTTATCATTTTTTTCAAGATAGATTGTATCAATAACGAAGAGTTAAGCGATATATTTTCAAAACACTGTTGATACGCCTTTAAAGATCGAAACGGCGTAGTGAACGACATTTTTTGAATATCTGAACCATGTACCCTGTTTGTATGTGCATATGGATTTATGTATATGTAAATATATCCAAGGATATCGCCTTGCCAAATTTAAACATTTAATTATGATTAAATAATATTTTCAAGTACTAATTTCGAGCCTGGCAGTTTTTCATTCGGGTAATTACAGTTAAACAATCTTTATATATTTTTTATGTGTTTTATTAATCCAACAGCCTCAAATATAAAGATATAAACGTTTGTCCTTAAGTCGAATGAGAAAAGGTTACTGGTATAGAATTGGTTAGAAATTGAAAAAGATTTAGATTTGGTTAAAGGTAGAGCAACGTATCTTAAACTAACATTATGGGGCATTACGCACTAATGTAATAATGTTTGTGAATATTTTA
The DNA here is from genome assembly GCA_964017225.1 of Netelia inedita. Lineage (NCBI taxonomy): Eukaryota > Metazoa > Arthropoda > Insecta > Hymenoptera > Ichneumonidae > Netelia > Netelia inedita. Next base: position 28,972,742 of record OZ024920.1, on the reverse strand, counting down.
TGTTCGATTTGACACAAAAGAACAAAGGAAGTCTATTTTTATGGAATTTTGGATTTACGAAAAAGGTTAACAATGTATCATTCCGCGTTTTTCACAAAGGGTAAAATTAAATAAAATCTCACGTCTTCCTTAATACTGAGTGTATTTGGGTAAACAGTGATACAAAGAGTGGCGAAAACTCGAGTACAGTACTCAATATGTATCAGTTGGGATTTTCTCGACGCATGCTTTTTCGGGATATTCGCGCATTTGGAGAAGACTGTCTCTCAATCACGTATATTAAACAATTCTAAGCAAAGCAAAATAAAGTAGATTGCGAGGTTCGAAATTAGAAAAAGATTTTGGTATTTACGGTTACGGTTATAATGTGTAACCACAAAATCGTACCTTCGGTCCAACCGTACTTCAATAATTGCGCTTTTGCGAAATTAGCCATCAGCGGTTATTGAACACTCAAATAGTCTGATAATGTTATCCAAAACTGCATTGAATTGCGTTTCTTTCGTTATATTTATTTTTTTATTTTTTTCGTAACACCGAATACACACGAAAGCAATTTACTCGTTTTTACTAAACACTTTGTCCTGGAAGCAGATTTTATGCACTATCGAATTCGATGAAGATAGAAATTTTTTCAGCAGACGCCCATCTTGATCCGCGCTTCATTAGTGGTATAGGGGAAAAGTGTAACGGTATACATCATTACGCTAGTGGAGCCAACTTCATGTCGAAATCATCAAACGGTTTACAGTTCACAGTTTAGCCGCACAGATGTCGCTCCGTCAGATCAACTGTGGAGGTTCCACCTCTCACCGCCACGCGGCGCATTCTCGTTCGAGCGTTTCTCAGCCGCGCACCCTTTGGCTAGGCTTAGCCGTTTTAATCGTTGATAACGATTGGTTACGATGAAAAGTTTAAAATCATCAAAAACCATTTTTCGCGCGGCAATCTTTGACATGAAATTGGTTTTTCGTATTAGTCAATAAATAAAGTCTAACAAACGCTAGATTTTGTCTAGAGAACACTAACAAACGACTAACAATCGATTGGCATAAAAACAAATTCGATATTTTAATAGTCGCCGGCTAAGTTTATTGAGCTGCTGTCCTCACAGGTGATGTCACCCGCACTGCCCGATAGGTGCTGCCACGCTTGGCAAGCGGCAGAACTAATCCCGAATCGACGGCTTTGACCGCCACATTCAATACAAAACATGTTGTCCTGCCTGTGACGGTCAGAAAAAGAAGCTTTTTATAGTGAATTTTTTAATGTACTTAATAGTTTTTTGGGCTCAATTAAAGACATTTTATTCCACATACGTTAAAGTAGATTCAAGTAAATTTTCATTTACTTTATTTTGCCGGCTCATTACCTGGATTTTTAATTTAAAAAAGGAGAAAGATCGTTAATTTATCAAATTCATTTTTTTTTAATTGGCCATTTGTGTGCATGTCTGCAGATGGTATGCTGTGTACTATGTTTCGTATAGAGACTGTGTACGATATGTACAGTGTTTTGACTCACGGATCTGGCTTACGGGAAATCTATGGAGCGTTTTTTTCTGTCACAGATTCGAATTCCTTGTATGTACAGATATTCGGGGCAAAACATGGAACTTCTGTATTATAATGTACTGAAACTTTATCTATTGATTTCAACCTTCCCGGTTTTAAAGTGGCGCCTCTCACGGGGCGGTCATATGACTGATCGCCAGAAAGGCGTCACATGTAACCCATGTAACTAAAAAGTGGTTGTGCACCAGCCACGAGACGCACTAGACAACCTTGGCCGGCGCGAGTATCCTGTGGCCAGATTGGGTTGCCCTCTGGTGGTGGAGAGGGTCCAATCAAATTGATAGAAGAAGAAGATTCGAATTCTATAGAGCGTATGGAGGGTGTAGTTTGCAGAATTCGTGGTGTCAACAGGATACGCATTTCGCAGTGTGCGTAAAGAATGCATTTTAACCGATTTAGAAAACTCGACATGCCGAAGAATATACTGTAAAAGATAAATCTTGTATCAGAACTAATGATGCTTAGTAATATTTTATTTACAGTATTTTATGTAATCGATCGCATATTAATTCGTAGGTGACTGCAGATTGCTTTCTCACAAAGTCTTTTGGAAAATAACAAAATTACCCATTATAACGTATAACAATGCTACGATCGTTTAGCAAAAAACGTGTACATTAATTTGGAAATTAAAGTTTAATCTATGGTTTGTAAATTATAAGAGACTACTTTAACCGTAAGCCTATAATTTCATCACGGGGACAAACGAAACGATCGACGAAGATCGAAGTGTAGGATCGTGAGCCTGTTAATACAATGACTCAAAGATAACGGTCCTAGCTTCTAAATCAAGGTACCAATGGTAATGAAGTATTTACAAAATGTAATTTAAATTACATCTCAGACATATCGAGAAGAGCATTCAGATGTGTCGGCACCCAATTCGTGCCATTGTGACAAACGAACAAAACGCTACCTTCGATGTAAACTTGAACATTGCCAACTTTATAAACTTGCTTAGCCTCGCGATATCGATTAGGAATAGGCATAAACAGTATGCCTCGCTCCTCGCATTTTTTCTGTACAAGATCCTTGAAGCCTTGCGGTATCTGCGATGCTGTGCGTACAGCTTCGGCAAGCCTCTGTCGTTAAAATAATTGCATTAGTATTGTAAGTCTCGTAACAGGAGAAATATAAAGCCATTAGGAATACGTGAAAATCATATATACCTCGATTCTTGGTTGTGCATTTGCAGGTATTTGCGACATCGTAGGCTGAGTACGTTCCAAACTCGTCAAGTACGAAACTTGTTCCATAGCACCTGGTTGATGAGTCTGAGGTGTCGCTACCGCTCTATTCATCATATCCAAGGCTTTTTTGAAGTACTCTGTGCAAAATTTTAATCGTGTAAATACATGTAAAATAGTATTAAAAGAATAACTAACATCTAACACGATTTTAACTGTTACTGGAGAAATGGTGTATCACGTACCGTTGACAACTGGTTCAGCTAGTAACTTGTCATTCAGCATACCCTTCCAACCCATGTACCAATTAGTTATTTGGTCATAATTCGGCGAATGGTTAAGCCACAGTGCAAGTACTTGAAGCCATTTGGAAAAAAAAAATTTATCCAATAATCCGACCATTATTTGAATCGGAAGCAAGGTAGACCATTCGTAAACCCAATTCCATTGGTCCAAGTGTTGCTGATGAGGATTTATCACAAACTCGGAAAGAGCAACTTGAAGCTTGGGCACAATATTTTTAACAAGGAAAGCCTCCATGTCACCCTTTGTGAAGACTTGAGCCCATGGCTGTAACATTAATCGAGCTGATCTGTCCGAAGGATGCCAACCACCCAAGGCAGATCCTAATTTACGGCGGATTATTGGATAAATTAGTGTGTCCATACGATTGCGCATTAACGGCAGCCATGGATGGATCCAAGTGTGAATAGGAACCGTATCCGTTAGCGGATTCCATTCCTCCACCTCGAGCGTCAATTTTGGTAAAATCAATAGATCCAATATATTTTCTAAAATCCACGCCGGAAGTAGTGGCATCCAATCTTCTATCAACTCGATTATTGGATCGGGTTGCCGGCATGTCCATTCTCTGAAACAATCATTTGGCATTTTAAGTGATATCGTTATAAATGCCTTTATACAATTTTTCACCGTTTTAACTAGCTTGGCTGATATATCTGCTCTATATATCTATCTGTTGAGTTCCGTGTTTCAAGACAAAGATTAAAAACTTTCTTTAAACCAATCCTCGTCAAATTTTCACGTTGTTACTCTGTTTAACAAGTTTTGTGTGGAAAATTAGGTCGAAGAAAAACTAAAAATAACTCTATTGATATAATTGAAATGAGTACCTAGCTAATCTTGAGATAACTGAATGTAAATTTGATGGAAACATTTTCAAATGAAAAGTAGCTTAATCGATAATGCTGATCAGAGAGTGAACGAGTTATTCGATTTAAACCAAAATTGATATATTGATGTTTTAAATATAAACGAATTCGAAAGAAATATAAATGTCTAAGATTTGATATAACTGTGAGAATGAAATTATTTCATCCGTTGAAGATGGAACTTACTGAACCGAGCCTCGTATCGATGGCATCCAAGCGTTCCAAATTAGCTGATCGTACGGTTGCATGTCTCGTGACTGTAGTGTACCAACTCCTGTCTCGAGAATATCCTTCCACTCTTTTATCATGGTCATTGGCTGTCTAGATTGCGCGAGCGGGTTCCAACTCGCTAGGGCTTCCTTAACTTTTGGCGCTACAAAACTATTGGCTAATGCACCCAATTCGTAGAGCTTATATTCCTCGTAATAATTATTTTGTAATTTCTTGAAAGCTTCGGCAGTTTCTTTGAGTGTAATTTCATCGCTCTGATCCATCAGTCTGTCGACGATCGTGAGCACGCTTTGCAACGTGTCCATCAGTTGTTCCTGCTGATTTACGGCTTTTGTTATGTTTTTTCTCTCAGCTTCGAGGGCTACTACTCTGTTGTTCAAATTACGCGTCCTCCGATCGTTCTGTATTATGTCCTGTTCGCACATATCTACCAATAAGTTGAGATTATGCTGTAATTCGGGTAGTTCGAAATTACCCGATGTCTTTTTGTCGGTTAATGCAATCGCGTCGTCGGGTCGTTTTTGGCCACTCGCAATCGCATGATACCCACTGAGAACTCGCTGTTCTGGACCGGTCATATCTATAACCTTGACGTGACTGATGTCGTTACTCGCCACTGGTTTTCTATTAGGCCTTGTTTTACCATCCTCTAATACCTGATCGACGCTACGATAATGATATCGAAATTTCTTCTTAGTACCGTTGGTACCATCGCCTTTACGCCATTGCGATAATTTAACTTTGAATTCTTTCGTCTCTTCGGTGTCTTCGTCTTTCTTCTTTTCCGGTCCTTTAACTACTTTTTCCGGACCGTAAGAACCTATAGCTCCTCTACCTCTTCTGACGCAAGCTTCCACAGGCGCGTTGATGCCTTGTAGTTTCTTACCCAGACCTTTACCAGGCTCGAAACCCATTTGTAGTAAAAGCTTGGCTCCTATGCCCCTCGTATGAACTTCCCAACTACCAACTCCAGTCTTGATCAAGGCCGGGTTGACCCGCCCGCCTTTTCTCCTCAATCCTGCTATGTCACCTTGCATCTCCATGGAGAAGGACGGTCTTGACTTTGAATTAAGAACAGCTTCATCTTCGGAGTCGCTGAAAGAAGTAAACGCGTTATATACCTATCGACGGTCGAAAGGCGACTTGACTCGAGCGCCATTTGATGTAAATGGCGCCCGGTCAAACCGCCCCTCGATCGTTGACATATATTCCGAAAAAACACACATATTACACGCCTGTTGCATTTACAGTACAACCTCGATTATCCGAACCAATTAGGACCGAGGCTAGTTCGGATAATCAAAAGTTCGGATAATCGAAACGTGGGCTTTTTGGGACGAGGTCATAAACAACGCCTTATCATATAAAAACAATACATACATATTTATTAAAATTTCACATACGTATTAACGTTTTCACGTTAATACGTATGTCGCGGCTATGTATTTCGCGATTCTCGCAAAGGTACGTCGTTGCTCACGGCGGTGGCAGCGAGCAACGATGTATCTTTCGGGCCAACGTTCGGATAATCGAGCGTTCGGATAAACTAAGTCATCGTTCGGATAATCGAGGATTCGGATAATCGAGGTTCTACTGTATTATGTATTTACCTGGTTGGTCGTGAATTTTCGCGACAGCCGGATAAATAATATATCGACGGTTGAAAGGCGACCCGACCCAAGCACCACCTGATGTAAATGGCGCTTGAATCAAGTTGCCTTTCAACCGTCGATATGTATCTCTTTACTTCTATCTCCTATATTGCATTTGCTAGTTTTTACATGATCGTCGCTCATGACGCGCGTCGCAAGTATTCTAACCCTTGGCACTCGGTCGTCCCTTGCGAGGGGACAACCGAGATAACGTCTCGGACGTCTCAGAGTGCAAACGATTCGTTTGAAAAAATATCGGTAACGTCTAAGAATTTAATCGAGAATAAATATACGGGCGGAGTGAGTGAACTTTTACGTGTCGGATTTAGTTAATTTATATCTTGATGAGGCTATTTATAGAATATTGATATTGTATCGATTTTGTTTTCACATCATTTTAATAAAAATAAATTCCATACTTGGCTTTATAAAAAAAATGTCACGAACTTTTGGATAATCAAGATAAAAGTTTGTTATATGTTATTTTTTATGTTATTTATGAGATATTCTTGATAATTACTCAATATTGATTATTAAAAAATATGCGGTAAAGAACGATATAGAATACTTTGTGCATACGCATATGTAACTTTAGTACCTGGAACTGTTTGGCACATAATCGTCATCGCCTCTTCGAGGTTTTTGCGTGTCGTCGTTTTCATCATCGTCCTTTCCAGCTTCGTCTTTCTTCTGTTCCACTTTAGGCTTGTCGGACTGTTGAATTCCGCCGGCAACGAAATTGACAGGCGCTGTATAATTTTTCGGTCCTTTGTTGAATGGCTTGGAGTGTTTTGCTGGTACTTGCTCTTCGTCACTATCATCGGCCCATATACCAAGCATTTGCTGCTGCTTCGTGAGCTTTCTTCGCGGGCGATTAATATTAAACTCATTGTCTAAATCGTAATCCGTAATTTCAAAACTTTCCACTTCGTCCTCGGACATGGTGAATTAATTTTACGAATATTCGTAAACTATAACGTTTAATTGATCAGTTTGCTGTCACCTATATTTCAGAATACGGACGAACACAAATTGTTTATTTTCGGCAGCTTGTTGACTGAATTTTCAATGAAATAAATTACTAACAGTACGAGACAATATGATTTAATGTTTAATGTTATCGTCGTAATACGTTGTGGACAAAACGTATTTGGAGGTTAATTATCATTATCTTGTTTACGCACCAAAAACGAAATTATCGGATTGTTGTGAAGTTAGTCGAGTATCTTTGAATCTCTGTGAAGTTAACTGAAAAATTTTGGTAGCTATAATTTTTTTAACAATTGATTCAATAGACAGCGCATCGCATTTCAGTGAAATCTTATCAAATACAAAATTAATTTTAAGAACGAATAATATCGCTAAACAGTTTGTTTTAGACCTACGACATTAAGAAACACTAAAAAACTGTTATTGAAACCTGTAACATAAAAAAGCGGCGACATCGTCGCCTGCAACGGAAACATAACAGTAAAAAATACAAAAACATACCAATGAGCATATCAAAATAATTCTAAAACACTAAAGTATTTATATTACAAAAATTATTTAAGAAAAGTTTTTTGTGATGAAAAGTGATGCTGTACATAATATCACTTTCTTGTGGGATGTTCATTTCAATTAAAAATCATACTATCAACTATCCACCGGGAAAATGATTTAAATGATATTTCTTGCATTTAGATTACCGTATGAGACTGTCGTATATCAGAAACTTTTCGTTACATGACCGAGCGATAATAACAGCGTGCGTTCCTATCAACCAAACTATGAGTAAATAGCCCTCTAGTAACCCAGGCCTATGTCGGGCTCTCGTATCATCAGCTTGCTGTCTCTGTAGCATTGGCGCTACTACTTACATGGGCTAACGTCACGGTTCTTATAGTTGCAAGGTAATTGTCATGGCATCGGAAAGATACAGCTTTTCATTAACGACTTTCAGGTAAATATGGTTTTAAACTGTCTATGATTCTTCTTCACTTTTCTTGAGATTACCACTATCGTATGCTTGGGAGTATTAAAAAGATTCCATTATCTGAAAAGCAAAATTTGACTATACGTCACGTCTAACCTCACAATTTCGTACCGGGTGATTCAACAAACTAATAATCATGCTGAATGACTCGATATCTGTCCATGTATTGCTGCATAAATATTATATCCACCAGCTTGAGAAATGAGCACCAATCATTGAACAATGGCTAAAAAATCTTAACAAATAATTGTGTTCAATATTACGATAAAACATAAACCTATGTTTTATCGTAACATTCAATTAGCTGCATAATTGCGATTGGAAACAGCCTTTTTCTAATGTGCGATGTATAATATTGTGTATTGTGCGTAAAATTTTTACAGACAGAAGTTGCGCTGTGAAATATTGTTATTAAACACGATATCCACTTATTAGCTGTAATTATTACGATGTTTGTTATTCGAATGTAAAAAAAAAATTTTTTCCCAGTCCTTCGGGCAAGCTTGTGCAAATAGAATATGCTCTAGCAGCCGTTGCTGCTGGTGCTCCTAGCGTGGGCATCAAAGCTTCCAATGGCGTCGTTCTTGCCACTGAGAATAAGCACAAGTCTATTCTCTATGACGAACACAGTGTCAATAAGGTCGAGATGATCACCGAGCACATCGGCATGGTTTATAGCGGAATGGGTCCTGATTATCGGTTGCTCGTTAAGCAGGCGCGTAAAATGGCTCAGCAGTATCGACTTATGTATCAGGAACCCATTCCGACGGCTCAACTCGTTCAGCGAGTTGCTACGGTCATGCAGGAGTATACTCAGTCTGGGTAAATATACGTATATAAATAAACGTTAATTTAAGAAAATTTTATGCGATGAAAAATTTGACGTCGCAGAATTTCACGTAATATGAAAGTTTTTCATCACAATTTTTCCATAACTTTTGTTCTCAGTGGCGTGCGTCCCTTTGGAGTGTCCCTTTTAATCTGTGGTTGGGACAACGGCAAGCCGTATCTCTTCCAGTGCGATCCGTCAGGAGCTTACTTCGCTTGGAAAGCAACGGCAATGGGTAAAAATTTTGTTAACGGCAAAACCTTTCTGGAAAAGAGGTACAGCGAAGATTTGGAGCTCGATGACGCTGTACACACTGCTATTCTCACTCTGAAAGAGGGCTTCGAAGGTCAAATGACCGCGGATAACATCGAGGTTGGAATTTGCGATGCTAATGGCTTCAGGCGACTCGATCCATCTAACGTCAAGGACTACTTGGCCAACATCCCTTAGAGACACTTAGGTTTGAACTTTTTTTTATACGGCATTTTTCTTATGCCTTATTATAACGTCACCCGATATGTCCATGAAAGAAAGAGTGGGGGGTCTGAATAAAGTTTTCTGTCCGCATACTTCATTATTTTGTATCTAAAACTATCAATTTTTTCCATTATTTCTAGCAGTAATACTTTTATTTATTTAAATAATTGTTTATTTAACGAGGTTCACGCGCCACAATCATAATAGTATATACAAAGTAATGGCAAAATCATCGGATACAATATTTTCCAAGATCATTTTTTGAAATTTTCCGTGAATCATCTCGAGCATCGTATTATAATGGGTAAGAAATTTGAGAAGATTTCAGCGTCTAGGAATCGAGATATTCGGTGTTTAAAATGGCAACTTTAACACGAGGTCTTGTGGGAAGTTACGAAAAAATACGATTTTTCACAATAAATAACTCGATCTCTAGATGGTAAAACTTTCTCAAATTTTACCCACGGTTGAGTATTATTGTTAAGAAGGTTCGTACGAATTTTAAACAATTAAACTTGGAATTCGTCTAACGCATGGATAACGCGTGAAACTCCTTAAGAATTTTTAAACCATTATCTTCAAATGATAGCCTATATCTTAACAAATGTTAGCTAAGCAGGTTCAATGGTAGATCGTACGGTAATTAATCGAGGACAGCAAAAACACGGCTTAAATCCACATATAATATCAGAATTTTCCGTAGCTCGGATTTTTTATGCTACTTCCACTATTAATCGTTCCTGAGTATTCGTTATAGTAAATCAAGCATTAGTAAAAATACTAGGCACGTAAAGGATAAGTTAAGGGATTATCGCATACATTTGGGAAGAAGGCAGCAAGGCAGGCTTGCCGTTTACAAGAATTCATCTCTCCATAATTTGATAATAGTTAAAACGATAGCTAGTATAGCTTTGCGAATACTTTTGAGTCAATTATTTTTTACACGGGAAGGAAAAATTCAATTCAATTCAATTTCCATTGGAATTTGGTTAATCCGGCAAAACTGAATTGCGATATTTAAAAAATTGAATATTCTCTGTTTTTCTTTTGGTGTAGCTGGTGAATATCTATTAGAAAATTCAATCGGCATCTTCAATGCTTTCGACCAATTGCGTATGGCATGGCCCCGTGTCGATTTGGAGTTTTTTTTCTCTTTTCTCCTCGTATTAGTGACTCGGGTACAGGCAAGGCGAGGAAAAGACATAGAGAAGGTAGTTTCTCAATGCTGGGTTTTCATTAATGCTTGAAAAGGTGAAAAAGGATTCAGGGTGCCGGCTTGCAGTCGGTAAATAGCCATTAGACTAGTTACATCGGGGCACTCAACTTGATCATCGCGAGAGGACCAAGTTTATTACTATAGCGTCGCAGTCGAATGTGACCGATGTCAATTTTTGCACTAATTTTTAGCACGCTAGTCCGGGGAGTAATTTATTTAAGTACTTTTTCGTCCTCTATTGCCTATTTATAACGCTTGAAATGGCACAGAAATTGAAGGATAATGATAGACTTTTCCAGCTTTCCCTCACAATTCTAATTCCCTTTCAAGAATTTCTTCTTCGATTTTAAGAATTTCTTTAAAAAAGATGTAAATAGTTTCTAACTTCACTTTCTAACGTGTAAGCTGAGAAGAATTTATAAATCATTTTAGAACGAACGATGATATAAAACGATCATCATGGAACAGATTTTAATTACGCATCTTTCCGACAGTTTATGCTGTGTCAGGACTTTTCGCGCTAATGAACTGATATTAGAATTTTGCTTATCTGCGGAGGGATGGCTTACGACTCTAGCTGCCGAATTACCTTGATGTGGTTTCGCTCGTTTCCCAAATGACTAATTCGATCCTACGAGTATTTTGTCGTAAGAGCCTAGTTAGCCAAGCGGACGACTCTTGGTCGATAAATATTGCCCAAACTTCGTAAATTAAACTGTTTCATTTCCGCATAGGTACATTATTTTGCGTCTACCTTAGAGTTGTCCTTTCCTTAGTACGAACTAGGTTACATGTTGAATGGTTGAGAACTTATAATTAACCGAGAAAGTGCGTAGTACTTAGGGCGTGTAAGTAGTTAATTCATGGCAATGTCTCCCGGAAAATACGTTAGTTTGTAGAATCAGTATGCGAAAAAATGGACGTTATCGTAAAAATCCCATAACAAAGTACAAGAACAAGGACAACTACGGCGCCGACGACAACGACAAAAACAATAATAATAATAATAATAATAATAATAGCAACAACGATAACAATTATATTGACAATAATAATGAAGCGATGAGAAAGTGCGACGAAATTAGAAAGTTGGCAATAATAATTCGGTGCAGGAAAAAAACTGTTTGTATAAATACGAGGCCCAAAAAATGCATTGGTACATGAGGAGCATTGACCTTTTTGTTGAACACCAAACGTCTGTTCCTTCCATCGGTAAGCTCTCGAGCGTGCGTACAGGTGGCACGAATCGATTGCCCAACCGCGTCTGTACTTTTTATAATACGTATACCTACAGTGTTTCTCCTCCCTTCTAGCCTATCCGGCAACGACTCGTCCCACGTTGTTCTTCCTCACTTCCTCTTTCTTCATTTTCGTCTCGCTTCCTCTTTCTCTCATTCACTCTTGTATTACGGATACTCGGTATCGAACAATGGCCCGATTTTAATATGACGCTCGGTGCGAGTGGACGCGAGCCTGTAGAAGCGTACGCTGCCTAACAACGGTTTTCATTTAGTGCCTCTCTTTATCTTTTCCACTCTCGTTCTCTCGAGAGCCGGCTCTTCCTCTACCACTACTATTACTACTAATACCGCCACTACCTACTGCAACTGCTGCTGCATCAGCTCTCGCGGATTGAGGTACACACAAAATGAGACAGAGAGAGAGAGAGAGCGAGCAATGCAGTTGCTCTCCGGACTCGACGAAGTCGCAGACGAGGATTCACTGCCTCGCTGCTTCATCCCGTTTCGCCTCGCCGCCCGGTTGTGCAGTTTGCAATTTTAATACCGGAATTACGTGGGCCTCTACGACCCCTCTCTGTATCTATCCTGGACTCGGCAAAGCTTCTCGAACCTTTCCCGCAGCCTACGTTATACATTTTTCTCCTCGTCGCTTTTCTCCTATCTCTCGTACAATCCTACGCCTAGATCATCGCATAGTCGAGTGGTTGCGAATAGTTGTAGTTGAAATAACCGATCCTAGTATAGATTGTCCCGTCGACGCTGTTCTTTAGTTGTGTGATATGCATTATTGTATTGAAAACGGTGAAAGAGAGAGAGACATGACGATGACGATTGATAAATTTATTATACCCTAGCAAGCTTTGGGGTAATGGGTGAAAATTATACGAAAGTAACAAAGTGTACAAGTAACATAGAGAGATATACAATATTCTACTTAAGACTAAGAAAATCCGGATCACGGCTTTAGTGGCGCAGCAGAAAAATACAATAAAAATAAAAATAAAAGAATAATGTATACTATAGTATAATATTTAATATCTAATACAAGTGGGGTAAGATAGTAACGATATAGTTTGATAGATTCGATCAATAGCTGAAATAGATTAAGATAATAACGCTCCATCCGATGCAATAGGAAAAGCTCACGCAACTACAATACTTCAACAATCATTCTCCATTGCAAATGGAGACTCAGGCGGAAATGAGAGAGAACCAGAGAGGAAAAGCAGAAAGAGATTGCAGCGTTACTAGGAACTCAGAGATAGTTTCGTAGTACCTTGCGAATGACTAATTCCTATTTTCGTTGTCCTTGTTGGTGTTCCTTTTTCAAATCGTATTCTTGGCATTACCGCACGCTCGCTCTGCAGTTTCGTCACTTACATTTTATTCCAAACGGTAAAAAAATCCTGTAACGGTTTTAATGTTTTTCCCGCTCTTTTTCAGAATGTCCCAAGTATATGTCGGCAGATCGTCAACTAAGCTTGCTTTTCTAATTATATTTTACATGTTTTCTCCCCCCTTTCTTGTTTTCTGCGCGATTATGCGACACGCGGTGATAAAATGTACGCGGAATGTACTCTCTGCCTTACGGGCCACAACGAGTAACGAGTTTCGTCACGTAAAGTTTGTACGTGAAGAATGCTAGAAAAAAAGAGGATGGCGAAAGAATAATGATAAATATGTGCGAAACTAATGTTAGACTTAGAACACGTGGATGAACCATACTATGTTACGACTTGCATTTGTTTATATCGTATATTGTACTTTTGCATTTACCAGCGAGATGGAAGGTCTCGCGACTGTGCGTATAATTTCGTTGGTTCTTGTTACTATATCCTCTTCCTTTCATCCCACCTAGTAGTACACCATATCTCATTCTCTCGCCAACCTTTATCCCCATATCCTCTTTTCCCTGTCTTTGGTCCGTTTGTTTTATCTCTCTTTATCTCGTCGGCCTGTGTGCTTAACTCCAATGGCAAAAGTTGGCCGGAGCAAGCAGTCCAGAAATGCGAAAAGGCGAGGTGCTGCCCTCTACACTCGCAGGCGTTCTTTTCTAGTCGCCGTTTCCGTTATTGCCGCTGCTGTTGCCATGACTCTGGACAGGACGGCGCGAGTGAAATTACACTCGAGCTAATTGCCGCGTTAGGTATGCGTATCGCGAAGCGTAAGGCGAGCGGGCAAGCCTGAGAGAAGTATAAAGTGAGCCGAGGTAGCCGGAGAAAAAACAAAGAATTGAAAATAAGGGAATGAAAAAAATGTGGATGAGAAGGCACGAGGATTTAATAGAACAGGGGTTGTGTATCGCATGAATAAAGCGAAAATGGTGAACCTTTCATCCTCGCGAATACATTAAACCATCGATCTTTTGGTTTTAGTGACTAGATATAAGCTCGATATATATGCATGGTATTTATGACTGTCGATCCTGTAGCATAATTATAATAAGGCGTTACAGGAAATTAGTTCCTGACATCAACATTTTATTCTACGATGTATTATAAATTCGTCGCCATCCGGCCCACTTCGGGAATATTCGACAGTGGGAAGACTGAACCCTCACGACCAGTTCCATCGAGCCCACTCGTCGATCGATTTGAACCAACGGATCGAGGAAGGTCTAAAGAAAGAATTATTCTCGTAATTAGAAAGGGATGGAATCAAAGTCTTCCGGTGAACTGTTAGGTCGGTTCATTGAGCGATCGGGTCAACTTGGTAAGTAGCAAATGAATTTACATATTCTATCCAGTTGTTGGCTTAGCGGAATTCTGCATTTTTCTTTCTTCCTTCTGCTTCTTCATAAAACCTTCCCTGGCATATCTACATATTTCGTAAATTCTGTGTGATGCTCGATTTTATAAGTAAATTTAATAAAATATATCAGAGCCTCGGCAGCCAACGGACCATGACCGCGTCGGGTGAAACTTTCTTCTGCCAAGTAGTTGCAAGTAAAAGAAAAGTATCTGTCTCAATGCACAATAATGATATTAATAATTAGCCGAATTAACGACCGCAGGTCTGACTACAAATTGTCTCAAGAGGGAACGAACACTATTGTACCGTTGCATGTCCAATTTAGTATAATAAATGAGAGTAGCCATAATGATACTAACGGAAGATGCCAGAGAATTTCCACGATTCGGGTGAATCTGCGGCGGTGACTATGAATCATCGTTCTCTTGTTATTCCGTCGGATCGCCAAGCTCTAATGACAGAACCTATCCATTGGCTTAGTATACGCGAATGTCAGAGTACGAAGAAAAAGGCCGACGGTGTTGAAAGACTAATGACGAAGTGACGATTAAGAAACTAGCAAGCCCCTGGGCTGGCACGTTGCTCGAAGCGTTTCGAGCTACAATCCGGATTCATTCAACTTAGAACGGGCACGGTTCTTCTTGTACCAGGGTTAAGTAACTCTTGGAAGATTCGAATTGGTCTTATAAGAGAATCGAGTTATACCTTTTGTAGAGAGACTCGAAAGAGCTTTTCGTCTCTTTCGTTTCATTTATTTTTTTTGGTTATACCATTCTTTTCTTTCCTGGTTTATATTATTTACTACTGATTGTGTATTATTGTGATAAATGTATGCAAGTAAAAACGAGGTAAATTCGATTGTTCTCCGGCGCTCATGGCGGATTTTGTTCAAATTATATTCTTTCATCCCATGTACTTTTATCGGTGTTTGTAAATTTTGTCATGTCCTCTGCTTTTATCACAGTTGATAAAATAAATTCTGAAAACATGAAAAAGTTGCACACATCAAACTCTGCGGACCACCGAAAAATATGTCATAACAAATTGTACACCAGACGCGAATTATTTTTGTACAAATTCGAGTCAAGATGGTCGCTTCAAAATTATTCAATTTCACTCGTTGTAATTCATTATTTTGACTCTTTTGGGTGATAAAGTTTCAAAAATATTAAAAGGGTTATTAGCAGAGATGACGGTGGAATTATTTCTTAGGATTTGATTACAGCCTGAAAATTAAGTTCTACGTATGTTTGACTAAATTAAGAAAACGTATAATTACACGGAATTACAGAATTGAGAACGAATCTCCAGATTGGAAAACCTCATACTATATTGGGAACGTGGGCGGTAGGATGACTAGTTTTTACGAGAAAGACCCTGGTCACCTAGCTAGAACTTCCCTACATGTTTCAGTCCGTCAACTTCTACCAAGCTTCTCGTTTGATTAATCGCCATACCAGCTAACGACCTGCGGAGATTGGACTCTACATTCTTGTACGTTCGTTTCCTTGGGACACGGAAAATCTCTCCATTAATTTCACATGGAATTTTTTTGCATCCTTCATTCGAGGAGTGGCAGAACGCGGTGACATCGAAAGATCGCTGAAGTTCGACCCAATCTTTTTTATATACGAATATCTGGTTTACTCGGGTCTGAAAAACACGGAAAAGGTATTCCGTTCCATCATTTTTCGCGCGTTTTCTACATTTTGGTTCGAAACAAAAAAGAGAGGTGGCAACAGACCGGGAGAAAAAAAGACGATGAGATGGATAAAGAAGAAATTGATGTGGATGAAAACCATCTTGGTTCGTAGTGGTTCACGCCCTTCTCACGTTCCTTTTAATCATCCTCCATCGGCCTTTTTTCCATCATGTGTAGAAAAAACTGGTGGACGCACTCACCAACCGTATATTCGTTTTTTTCTCTTAAACAGAATTTACGATCGGGTAAACGAA
This sequence comes from Netelia inedita, assembly GCA_964017225.1. Taxonomy (NCBI): domain Eukaryota; kingdom Metazoa; phylum Arthropoda; class Insecta; order Hymenoptera; family Ichneumonidae; genus Netelia; species Netelia inedita. The sequence goes on along the minus strand of OZ024920.1, from coordinate 28,956,481 downwards.
TACGAAGAAGAACAAAGCGAAAATTTGATGGTGTACGTATATTCGTGTCCAAGCACACTGGTAAATGATCACGCGCCTCTATGTCTTTTCCACTTTCCTATATTTTGAGAGCTTTTTTGTTAACGTGTATTTTATCCATAAAAAACAAAAAAGTCAATTTTCGAACATTTCTTTAAGAGAACCTTGTGGAGTTATTGAATTGGATTTTTGGACATAATAAATATATATCGCCAAAAAAATTCGGATTGCTTTTTTATTGAAAAATAATAAACGTTGGTGGAGGTATAGCATTCTTAAGAAGTAGTCTAAAAAAATATCCTGCCTCGTACCAGATACTGCTACGTAGAAAATCAACTGAAAAGAAGAAACGCTATGAATTGCTAAAATGTAGAACGGCATCTTTGGCGTATCATAGTCGATTTGAGAAATATTGATTTTTGACAAATTGGCGAAGGTTTGAGTTTAACGTAGAGATTTACTGGAAAACATTCCACGGGTTTTCGTGAAAAAAAGAAAAGTAAAAGTTGATGAAAAAGCTATGCCGCGCAAACAAGAATTGTACATAGAATAAATAAAATAAATTTCAAATATATTCATGTGGTGGTTTTCGACATAATTCCGGTACAAGTTTGAAAGATGTAGTTCGAGAAAATGGCGTTTAAATTTTTGGGCGCAGCGCTGGTCCAACGTCAAGGTGTAGTACTCTGAGGGCTATAACGTTGCCATTATTTTGAATTATGACCAGAAACTTGAATCAAATTTTTTGTAAACATGACGGTTTAATGACATGCAAATTGAATTGATACTTTGCAGCTCGCCAGGTGCATATGCCTCCTTAAGAGAATATTTAGAGGTTTTAAAGACTCATCGAGATTTTCTGCCGACTCTCTATCTGGGCGAATATACAAAAGTTGGGCCACTTTTGGCCAAATTTTGTTGATATAGTTTTCAACCACATCTTATATATATTTTGGCTTGAGTACATAGTTTGTACCATCAATATACTATCCTATGACGGGCCAGTCACTTTTTTAAATATTTTGCGAGTTATTTGTATTTTTTTAAATTTCACTGCCAACGGACTGACGAGGATGGCACAGTACTGATTAAGAACACTATTTCGTATGAAATATAAGGTTTACTGTAACTTTGAGTATTTTGAAATACAAATATCTTACAATGTAATAAAGGCGCATATTTAATGAATTAAATCACATTAGTTAGTGTTAATATTACCTCTAAAACTATGTAATACTGTAAATATGAACTACAACAGTGTTCAAAACAGCCTTTTCATTTTATAATGTTCAGTATCACTTTGAAGTAGTTGCCTTAACATTAGACAATTCTGAGAAATTAAAATTAAAGCAAAAACGAAGTTGCCTAAGCAGTAAGGTATTTTCCATCACTAGGTAAAAATTGCGAAATATAATGACCATTTGTTAAAAATAAACAAAAATAAATTAAAATTTCTCAATGGTGGGCAGTGATGAGCAAATTGATCGCAATATTTTGAGCCCAGAAAAGATTCCGGTCGTACTTGGATAACTTAGAAATCGTCAAATTAGTGTTTGTTATGAAATTGTTTAATAACTTTTTTTTTAATAATTGCTACCGCTAGAGCAATTTTATATTCTTGATGAGCAAATTGCGAGCAATTTTTTGAGATATAATTCATTGAAATTGCTTCTAGTTCGGCGCTAACTTGACTCATGTTACAAATTTTGAGAAAAGTTACTCTCAATTCACCATCTTCATTATCAACAGAAGAACAGATCCCTGAATAAGGATATTCTGCTCTTCGTGCTACATATTTAATCAAAATATAGGCACCACAGTTATAATCATTTCGCAAACAAATGATTGCACACTATAACAAGTAATAAACTCGATCAGAAATAAATAAATCATCAGTTCCCTGGTAAGACGGCAGTCCTTTGGTGCAATCTCAGACAGCGGACTGACGACAAAGTACTGACGAATAGGACATTAATTTGAGATTATACTAAAAACTTATGTGTTTATCAGTATTTTTAATTATAAAGATGGTATATTTTTACAAATTACATGTAATCATGCATAAATTTAAAGAAAACATAGGTACAAGAGGAAATAAAGGATTACCAGAGTACTGACAATTTGACTGAATCAGCATGTGCACACGCGGTAACAACGACGCTAGCACTTGCCTCGACATGGCTGCCGTCAATATGGTGCGCTTTGCAGTTAACTTTAGTACCAACATTCAACACTGAACAATGAGTTGATCGTAGTTCGGCAATATTTTGGGGGAATTTCAAATTTCAACTTGGCACAAAGGACTGATGGGTAAAAGTGATGACAAAGTTTGTAAATTTTTAAAAAATAGCTTTTTACAGATTCTATAAATAAACGTGTGAATTATATTAATAAATGTTTTACAGAATATATAATAATAATCAGATTAACAATAAACACGGAATATTTTGTTATACAAGCTCCTGATTAAGCGTTTTTGTGATTATGACACGCCAGGGTACTGATGTTTTGAGCATTCATTGCGTTATTTTACTAATTAGCTTTTGAAGTATGTAATTCAAATTGAATGGATACATGGCGAGGATCTAGGAATTTCATAATATATTGTCGCAGAATAAAGTGCATAAATATTTTCGTATTTATTGGCCGATGACAGCGAGTTGCCCAATTTTTGTATATTCACCCATCTCTTTTTATTTCACGCAGTAAACAGGAACGTTCAACAGGTTACAAAAATATAATTTCCCTAAAGAGTTCCATTAGTTCCGGGGATTTTGGTTGAGTGAAAATCATTTCGCTAAAAACTGCGTTATTCACATAGGGGAAATAGCACTTAAACCTTCCGTAAAAAAGATCGGACGAATCGCCAAATGAAACCTACAGAGACGATGTGTCGTTATAAACCAGACGAAATAACTCGTATCTACCAAATCAGTGATAGAGTCGTTGCAGAAACGGTGCAGGTCGAATATTAGTTCGCTCCGATAGAACGGAGAATCGATTTGGAAAGTGGATAGAGTGAGGGTGGACTCGATTACCGGGGAGCTTCATGAGTCGACAGCCTAATCATTTGGCTTATAGCTTCCTTGCCGTCGAAAATCGAAAGGTCCAAGGGACGCTTCCAATCCTCCCAAACCTTTCCTTTATTCCTGTCCCCTTGGTTCTCCATCTCTCTTCCTGTGATACGAAGTCCACATTATTTCCTCTCTCCTTCGATCATTATAATCCGCCATCATGGCTTCCTGATTTAATTCCGAGGAGCGAGAGGGCCTCGTTACGACGGTACGTGGGTTAAAAAGTACGACACCAGCGCATCGGTTCGCCACTCTCACGAGGCCATTGACGCATCGGCGCGAATCTTCGTCCCTTAATTTTTCCCATTGGGAATCGACTATAACGCCACGATGAGTCTCATCGGCTACGAATCCCTCTCGTCTTCGACAATTCGATCCGATATCGATAATGTCGATGATATCAGATATCCCGCTTGATCGATTAACACGCCGTCTGATGAACCGACAAACTGCGGTTATCGGGCATCCTGGTGACGGTTACAGCTAATATTATGGAATCCATTCTCTTTATTACCCATTGGCGGTGTTACGAGCGCGATAAAAGTATAATTTACGTCCAAAAACGTTGCGAGTCGTAAACTAACGTCACTCGACAATATCCTGGAGCCTTGATCGAACAATCCTCGACGTAAACGAGTACGCGTTGGACAGTTGGATTGGTTTTATGCTTTGGCTGTAACGAGGAAGTTAAACGGCCGCGCTGTTTCATTTGCCGTGAAATTCTGTAAAGGTAAAATCCACAAAAGTGCATTTATCTCTTGTTTTTATACGCGGGAATAAATTTAATTCGAATCTAGGGTCTGGAACGTAAGATGCTATCAATGACGCAAGTTCTTCAAAGAAAACAATGTTAAAACATCCGTCTTCGAGCCTTGGGGTACACTAATCTTGTTTTCTTGTAAGTCAATGACCTTTTATCGAGCTGATTTTTAGCATACCGGGGAGCACCTTTTTGGCAATTTCATCTCCGGAATATTATCTCTCGTAGACAAGGATTCTCGTCGTACGAGCAGCCAGATTTTCTCGTTGTTTCACTTTAAAATTCGCGTTACAGCAACCACCTGCTGGGCTTGTAGGGATTACCGACAGTGGTCGAAACCTCAGCAAAGTGATCAAAGCGGAGGCTCTCGCGGGTGGGAAACTGCCCGCGCTACTTTTGGATGGAAAATAACAGGCGTATACGAGGCTCGAACCTCCCTGTTGAAAGTAGAACGGAACGAAAGCGGACCATTAGCTTCGCCGTGTCTGTGGAAGCTCGTAGAGTCCGGTGGCGACTCGACGCTTTCGCTACCGATGATATTGGCCGTTGTTTCTGTTCAACTTTCAAAGCCACCTGCAAGCTCGGCAAAGAATCGTCGGACAGCGCTCGAGCGGTCAAAGTCACTCTCAAAGCTTTAACGACTGACACGTTAGGGTAACGAGTCGTCGCTCGGGTTGGCTCGTGTGTCGCAAGCTTCGTTGGGCAATGCGGCGTTCAGGATGCTCGGCTGCTTTCCATTCCCAGCCCCTCGACTCTTGCTAACTCGCGTTTTTCCAACGTCAGATCTCCGTCATTGCCTGTATTTCATTTTCATTTACCAAAGGTATTGACGTAGGTCTCGCGTCACTTGTGAACTTCGCTAGAAATATTCCTTTTCCGTAAATAACGTTTTCTGCACTGGCCGAAAAGAAAAACGTTCGTTAATGTTTCAATGCGAATCTGTCTCTCCAGCGAGTAACTTCGGAATTCCAACTGTTCGAGCCGTTACCGATCAGCAAAATTGAGAATGTGACGGCGGGAGTAATTTATACATTTTCTCGCGTCTCTGAATTTTCTCTTCTTCCTTCGAGATCGGGTGCACGGAATTACGACGCACCTTGAGGGTGCATCGGGGATAGACCGTTGGTTTCCATCTCCGTGGAGAAGACGGAGTGCTCTCTGCCATCTTGTTACACTTTGGTTCTGATAAGCCTTCTGGTATTAGCTTCGCTCGGTAGAGGGCCGATTCAACCCATTACGGGGCTGAGTATTACGACGACGACGACGACGGCGACGACGGGCAGGACATAACTTCATCCGTGGATACAATGAGCGCGAACCGGATCGTGGAATGTAATTAAGCTAACGTCGCCGAGCGAAGATGGCTACTGTCAAATTAAACGGGCGTGCGATGCGAGCTCTCTTCCCTACTGGCCGCCGTGTCGTTCGTCATACTGATATAGGTGGGACCAATGAAGGTTCCGTTCTTACGTCGTGACAGTATGCTCACCCGTTTGGTACAGCCGGGTAAGGGGAGTCGAGAGGATGGACGAAACTTATGGAATAAGGAATATTCGATCTACAACAATTTTCATTCCATCGTGTATCATTCGAATAACGCCTATAGCAATTTACTTCTCTTTATTCCCTTTGAATAAAGGAAGTTTTGTTCCTCGTTATATTTTTCTTTTGTTCTGTATAAAATTGCTCTGATAAATTTTCCTTCTTTCTTAATGGAACATTCGAGCGGCTTGATGCAATCTGAGTTTCGTTCAAGCGATTTATTTTTGTCTTTTACCTCGTGCGTACAAGGAAAGAGGGTTGGCGTGCGAGGAAAAATCAAAGTCGTGAGAACTTGAGGTTTAGAGAGAACGCATTACCGTCGTACTATAATGGCTATATGCCTAGGAATATGTCGTACCATCAGAGAGGCTTTTGCACGGTGCTTGGAATAAAAAGACGAGAACAATGGAACTACCCTTTTGCATTACACGTCGGTTATTTGTAATGTTTATAAAGTAGTACAGGGCGTGCCATTTTGAGTGAAACATCTCGTCGACGATCGACTTTATCGGACAAATTATTTGCCGGAAGTTATTGGATACCTACAAGCATGTATAACGGCGTTATTAGGAACTTTATCCGTACAAATTCAAGGAGTTTGAAAATTCGAATTTGTCACGTTAGCTCGCTAACGATAGAAACGTAAAAAATATAATTCTGGGTGGTAGCGAACTCCGACGATTTCTCGCAAAAGTAGGCGAGGGTTTTACGCTAAAGATTAGTTGAGATCGGCTAACAATTTTTCGTAGCCGAGTGCGGCTTATCGAGAATATTTCATACTTAAAATGGCCTCCACTCTATACACGTTATAATACTTCGTCGAGCATCAGGATGAGTACTGTGTCTCACAGGCCGCTCGGTTATGCATAAACTCTCTCTCTCTCTCTCTCTCTCTCTCTTTCAATCGCCCACTCTACGATTTTTATTCCCGGAACATTTTTGCTGATAACCGTTTCTTTTTCAAACATCGTTCGACTTTTGGAGGGTTTCAACAATTATGTATAACAATTATTCGTTCCATTAAGAGCATGGAAATATGGTTTTGTCTCTCCGTCATTATATTTCCTTTTCATCGGATAATGTCTACGTCAAATTATCGAAACGATCGAGATGTATGTACAATGGAGAAAATTATCGACAGAAATCAGCCCCTTCGGACTCGGGAACGAGCTTGCACAAAACTACATTAGTCGAGGGTGAAACACAATGTCATGATTATAACATAGTACGGAATGATAATGGATCACTCAAGAATTTCATGGTATTTTGAAGCAACTGAATAAAATTTTATCGAGTTACATAATACTCTCGTGGTCTGGGAAAATCGCATCACATATCGATCCGGGGCTCGTTATCGAGTGAAAAATATTTATACCGCGGATGAATATACATTTCGTTCATGGGACGAGTATATTTTATGGATGGCATGAGAATAAAAAAAACCTTGATGGATAAACGAGTAAGAATAGAATCGAATCGATTCTTCGCTTTCTTTGATAATAGTATACTTGGCGCAAGTATTTATACTCGTATTACGTGTACTGCTTTCTGGCAGGGAACTTTACCTCTATATTATCAAATTCTAGAATGAAATTTAAATGAGAGAACGAACCAGTGAGAGCCAGCAAGAGAAAGAGAGAGAGAGAGAGTGAGAGAGCACCAAGGTTTAACCTTTAGCTATATTATTCTCCAAACAACTTCAAACTGTGGTTATGTACGGAAGAGAGAACGGGTCGCGAATTTTGGGAGTAAAAGGGAACGAAATGCAGAGGTTCGAGGAATATGAGAGTAGGAATTTTGGGTGAACGCTTTGTCGAAGGCGAGTGGTTCGTTGTTCTCTTGTTTCCGCGACGGATGGTCGATGGTCGTAGGTTCCACGGGTCGTGCACGAACCGCGGTGGTAGCATTGGAAAAGGGAGAAGGTGGAGTAGCCCGGGCATTCAAAGGGTTGGCGGAGGTTGAATAACGGTAGTTTGAACCGGAGTCTAGACTCTGCTTCTCGTCGAATGGACGCGAAGGAGTGTGTCGCGAGAAAACCACCTCGGGACCAAAAATTAAATCCGCACGTGTACATGCAAACACGTGTGCAGTATTACACGCACGACAAATAGGAATGCATAATTTCACTCGAACGCTGACAAAGCAGAGTAGTACAATGTCGTTGCTAAGCGATCTTGGAAAGGATTATTATTTTTATGTGAGAGTTCGAGCATTTAAAAAAATAAGTTTTATTTCGGAAGATAGGATGGATACATCGAGTCTCAAAATTCGGGCGCGACTGTCCAGTCGGAAAACGCAGACGTTTTGCAAAAGAATCGAAAAGCAGCAGGTTTGAAAAGTGAAATCGGAATGGAGAAATATATCGGTAGCGTACCGCGTTGTACGATTTTGGATTTTATCCGTACGTTCGGCCGTTATGGGCGGAAAAGCATCCGCCGAAATTAGGGTGCTGAAGGGACCACGGTGAGGTTTCGGGTAAGGGGTGGAAGACGTGGAGAACGTGGTAGTCCCAAGGGTGGTAAACTGGTCGAGTTATAGTCAGATTCGTGGCTCCCACTCGGAGCGGTGGTGGTAGGAGAACGAGGACCATACCTATTGCCAAAGTTTTGAGATATACGAATACTTGTTTTTGCAAAATTCCGTATTCGGGGGATGGAGAAAGACGCATGCGCGAACCGGGATTTTGTGGTTGGACGAGTATACAGGGAATAGAACGGAGCAACGGTGTACACCTAACGATAATAGAGAATTCGTTTAACGTGAAATATGGATAATTATTTCAACATCCACGAAAAATGTATCTTGATGAATTTATTTGACGATAAATGCGAAATTGATTTAAAAACTATAAGTTCTTGTTTTCAAAGGCGCTTTGAGATTTACTGAAATATCATATCGAAATATTCTTTATTCGGTTATTGAACGTTCAATTAGTAATCCTATTTGAAGATTTTCTTTTAATCCAAAAAGACTGCGCAAACGGATATTTCTCGTATCTACCTACAATACGAATATGATGGTCTCCAATTAATTTTATTTAGCCCGACAAATAATCAAACAAAAAACGAGAGAATTCGACTTTTAATTGGGAAAATGTTGAAATTCGATAATCGAGCCGTGTTATTCATATCGTACGGCAAATTTTCGATTTTACAACCTCCCATAACAGTTTTTCGGACGATACAATTTTGTTAACTCGTTTAGGGCGTGCATGGTTCACGCATGGTCTCGAAAGCATCCGAGTGGCGTTTGCGCACCATCTCTATAGCTACTTTGACTAAAATATCCAAGATTTATCAGCATTTCATATATCTCCTTCGCATTTAGAAAATGTGCGGAGCACTTGCTTTATTTACTAAAAGGGTCGAACGAATAATAATAATAATAATGATAATAATAATAACAGAGTTTTATTTGCACAACCTTTACAGTTTTTTACAAACTTTCCACCGTTTTTATATTTTTATTCTCTTTCCTCACACTCTTCTCTTTCTGTTCCCAAACCATTCTTACACACCTTTTCTATCCCTCTATAATACTCACATATTCGTCTATCCATCTTTCCTCTTAACGCACTTACCAGCTCACCTTTTAACAATCTCTTCTCCTTGCCCCCCATCTCAATTTCTCTTCTGCTTTTTCCCTTAACTAATTCCCTTCCTTTCTTACGCACTAACATGTGCTCCATTGTTTCCTCCTCCTCCTTAAGGGTCGAGCGAATATTTATAAGTTACGCCTTATTCACATTGAAATTATGGTGTTACAGGGATTTTTATTTACTTCGCAACACCGCGATCGTGGTAGTTCGACTGGTTCGGCTCTATTTGATTTTTCTTCGTTTATTAAACAAATTGTGAGCCCTACTAGACATTTAATAATCAAAAAATAGGAGTAGAGGAGAGACGGGACGAAACAGACTCGAAGCAATATCATTGAGTCGATTGATAGTTTACTAACAATTGATTTGTTATAATGAATACCTACGGCCCACTCGCTAAATTTGTTTAACATTTCTTCACTCAGACTTCCAATTTTTAGCTTTACTTCACTAAATCAACTCCACTAACGTAATTTTTAATTGACGAACTTTGTCCCTTCCTGGATTAGGCTATTTGCTCTTCGAGGCTCAAAATGGTTTCCTAAGGCTCAAGGATCAATGTAGACAAAACTGCTTAAGGTATTACTATCGCTCATATCACCACTAAGATTGGGGGCAAGAGAGGTCAGAGAAAAATTATCCCGACCAACCCAAAAGAGGTGGAAATTGTTTTATTTAAAATGCTATGCAATCTTAATAGTTCTGACTCTCGAATGAAAACATAATAGTGTATAGTAAAATTAAAACAAAAATATTCACAAATTAGTTAAATATTTTTTAAAGTATCGGGCAGTAAAAGTTTTGATACGTTCCTAGCTGCACACATTGATATCGGACGTATACGCATGCTCGTACACTAATGTCCGACACTCAGTGGCATAAACGTGGCAACATCGCTGGTCACTGACGCTATTTTGTCGTGTTGCATACATACACACTGCGTGAGCCTACCGTGTTGAAATTTTCAGAAGGCAGAGCGGTGTTGCCACACGTTATAATCGCCGACTTCTCCCCGATGGACTCTTATAATCTGTATTAATAATTTATTTATTTTCTTAAAAACTATACGTCAGAAATATTCCATTCTGGTATCATAAAATTTTTTAAATTCCTGACTATGAGTTCAATTTTTTTCAGAAAAATCCTGAATCCATTTTTCTTGTAATTTATGATAAATGAAACGCAACTTCAATTTATACGGGTTTAGATGGAGAAAATCAAAAATTGGTAATTAAATATCTCAAATTCTAGACGTCAGAAAATGTTTCGTCTTATAGAAAAGTTGTTCGTTTTAATGTCAAGAATATCTACACAAAATTTTAAGAAAATCCTATTTCAACCCAGTTTGCGATAGTAATACCTTAAAACCGTTAACCCCTTACCGCATACAAAGCCATACGTGGTTGGTAATGTTTATATTATTATTATTATTATTATTATTATTTGATAGTTTTATTTGCATAACTTTTGCACCAAAGTTTTTTACAAACTCTTACATCTAATCTTAAATCTACATTGTTTTAATGATCTTCCTAAATTTCTGCTTCTTTCTTACATTTCTTTCTGCACTTTTCCTCTATTTCTCTATAATATACACAAATCCCTTCCTGTATTTTCCCACCTAGCATGTTTATTATTTCCCCTTTTACCCTCAATTTGTCAATATCTTTCGGCCACCCTTTTGCTGCTTTTGCTAAAGTTTCTATTATTTGTTCAAAACTTTAAATCCTAATTGAATATTTCTTCATGTAACGGAACGTATCTTTTGTTGTCGCAACGCGAAGCAATTGAAAAACAGCAGTGAAATAAAATTAGAAACTCTAGCAGCCAAATATGGCTTTGTATGCGGTAAGGGGTTAATAATTGCCCCGTTAGACGTGTGGTTGCTGATTTTCTCGCCTCTTTTTCCTCTTCTCATCGTTCGTTAAAATCGGTGACGATTGATCAAGAGACAGAGAGAGGGGGGGGGGGGGAAGGAGGAAATTTCGGCGAAATTTTCGAAAATCGAAAACGCGAATATATTTCACGTAGGAAACTAATTACGTAATTCTAAGGTGTGCGAAGATTCTGCTATGACGAGAAATCCTGAACTTAAGGAGGTTCAAGCGCCATAATCATAATAGTATATACAAAGTAATGGCAAAATCATCAGATACAACTTTTTCCAAGATAATTTTTTGAAATTTTGCGTGAATTTTCTTGAGCATCGTATTATAATGGGTAAGAAATTTGAGAAGGTTTCACCGTCTAGTAATCGAGATATTCAGTGTTTAAAATCGCAACTTTAACACGAGGTCTTATGGGAAGTTACGAAAAAATACGATTTTTCACAATAAATAACTCGATCTCTAGACGGTAAAACTTTCTCAAATTTTACCCACAGTTGAGTATTATTGTTAAGAAGGTTCGTACGAATTTTAAACAATTAAACTTGGAATTCGTCTAATGCATGGACAACGCTTTAACCTCCTTAAAACCATATTGTCGTTCAGATTTTCTTCAAGATACTTTACTGACCTAAGTTTGTAATGTAAAGAAAAAAGGCGGGATAAAAAATCGTGACTGACCTTGAGAGGTATTCGAAGAATGAACTATAAATATAGTAAATCTCAGACTTCTCGAAGTTTGGACGATAACGTATCTATGTTGTCCCGGACTCTATACCCGAGAGGAACGATATCCTTCCGCATCAAAACATTTCGCTAGTGGACGGCGACCTTTTCCTCACGCTACAGGGACGAACAGCTGTGGCAAGAGAATCGATAATCTCTCTATTTCGCGCTGCTGCTACTCTTGCCCATATTTTGTCCTTTCTCCCGACAGGCTCACGCTTTAACGCGTCGCGAACATATTTCTCGAGGCTTTTGCGGTATATAAAGATATAACGTACGATAAAATACAAATCTACGTTACTGCAGGCAATTGTTCATATCGCTACTAAATACCGACGCAATAAACGACAACGAGTTCACTCTGCTCATCGGCCGGAGTGCGTGTATCTCCTTCATAAGATTAAAATGGCGGGTCGACCAATCTCGGCTTTTTCCGGGGACGTTCGATGAGTGGGTGCGCGCGCAGTCCCAGTGCGCGCAGGGAAAAAGCGCGCTATTCGAACCTGTACTTTCTCACTCGAGGGCGACAGGGCTTGCTGAATGGACCACGCTGTCTGGCTAACTAAGGGTGAATCTTTGTTTTTATGTGTACATAGGTATATAGAGAATGTCTTATTTTCATTTATCAATAAAAACTAGTCGAGAAAGTGAGGTCGTAGGAAAAAACCCCACTATAAAAGTTTTATGGTTTCAAGAGGGATGCACGATGGTCATATGAATTCTTTTTCCATTGAGTCGTTTAGGTGACACGAATGTCATCATCGGTTTCTTGAATAAAGATAAATTAATTTACATTTTCGATCAATTAAAATGGGATTACCCGCACCTAAATATATTATTTCGATTTTTTTAATTCAAATTTAATATTACCAATTTATCGTTTCCATATTATATTAACTTTCGATATATGATGCATAATATTTCATTTTTTTAAATTTCGAATTCGATGAAATATTTTTTTAAATCATTCTTAAACGAGATTTGGGAAAATAAAATGAAAAAATATTGATTCCCTTCCAATGTTGTAACAACATTATGAAAATAATGATGACCCAAATTGCGCACGATTCATGGGATACATCGGCTGTACGCGGATTGTTCTATCGTTCGCGACTTCCTTTCCCTGCGAGGCAATCGCGACACCATCGTACTATTATATAAAATCTCAAATATCTTGATAACGATCATCCCCATACAAAATAAACTCTAGGACACTTTTCGTTAGAATTCCTCAAATAAAATCACCGTAATACCGAGCGCTGACTGACTGGGCGTCGTTTTGTAAATTAATCGAACTAGATGTACAATGGGCTCAGGGTGTTATCGTTCTTCTTACAATAATCACTACTAACGTATATAATAGTATTCGCCCATTCAACGTACAATGTTAGAATGATTGACGTAATCACAGCAAGAAATTCTGCCGGTTTCATCATATATATCAAGTATATTTCGTTCTAAAAATTGTCTACGGTTTATTTTTTGCGGATCCAACCGCTATCGATATATTTAAGATTGAACATTTTATAATCGCCCTCATTGAAAGAAAATATGGCGCTTTCAGCAAATGTCAAGTCCCTGAATAATTGTTTTCAAAAATATCTCGATCGTCGAATATTTTCCGAGTGGGAACATCGAGCTGTCGTAGAGCCGCTCAAGCCTCGTTCGAGAACTATCGTCACGTTTCCACCCTGCATATATCACGTCGTAATAATACAATGCGCAATATGGTACACATGGTAATGTGGTAAAGGTAAAATTGGCAATTCTATACGACTATGTACACAATTGGTACGCGTTTAAAAAGTCCTAGGTGGTATACTTAAATGCATAGCTCGTCGGGGTTCTAATGTGGCCTCGTGCGTGTGCACCCAAGCCTACGGAGGAGCGACTAGAAAGACGATTAGTTCCGTCACTTTATCGTTGAACTCGAGTTTAGTACCGGCCACGATGACGTGCCAGTCTCAACCAAGGGATTATACGGCTCGACACCACGTTGGGTAACTGCTCTCGAGTGACTCTCGGTACGTCGTAAAGAGCACCCGGTTACGGAGTCCCCATTCCCTAGGCTCTTCCATCCCTCTTTACCATCGTCGGCTCGGATTATCCATGGGTTTGATCATACTCTATCTCTCTCTCTCTCTCTCTCCCTCTCTGTATGTGACCTGCCTTGCGTGCATGTGCAGCCTATATAATATAGTTTATAGTATTACGGAACCGTCACGTTTTTCCCTTCATACACTAAAGACTGCGCTAAAAGCAAGAAACGTGGCCACATCGTAAACGGAAGTACCTATTGTCATTTTAAACGCCATTGAAGTGACAAAAACATCGTTTTCTAAAATATAATTTGCCACGTAACCGGAGAAGCCTCGTACCGTTTTTCGTTATTTAGATTCGCGTCTCTTCTATACCTACGTAGTTACGTTGTTTTCCTCCTTCAAACAGACAACTCGTTCTCCAAGCGACGCCCGTGTGGAATATTTCAAATTTAGACTCGCACGAGTTGAATCGTACGTATATTATAACCAGGACCGAGTTTCTATTAGTACGGAGCGCGCAACGAGCGAAGACAACACCGACGGACCGCAGTCTCTCGCCTCCGAGACAATGGGGGAGTCTTCGCTCGCTCCTTTAGACAATGAGTTATAACGTTCTCTCATAGAAACTCCTTGGGCGTACGAGGTGTTGCATGCATGGATGATACGTATACGGTCTCCTCCATCTTCTTGTCATCGTTGGCTTCCTATCTCTACTCCTCCCTCTATTCTGTCTTTCTCACCCTCTCTCCCTCTGTGTACCGTTTCTTTCATTCATTGGTACCGTATCATACCGCGCTCTTGACGTCCCACACAAGTGGTACAAAATGTTCATTACTTTCATCGAGTCACAATACGATAGAGATAGAATAACGGAGTATAAAAAAAAGTAATAGTCTCTCGTACAAAAGCAGAGTACAATGTACCAACGTCGATCTAAATCGCAATTTTCTCCCGTCTCCTCCCTTGCGATTCTACGAGAATAGAAATCCTCTGTCTCGGTGAAATCATCGGTACTTCGTAGCGAGTGGAAAACTGTAATTCGAAGAAACAGTTTGGTGACCGTCAACGGTTCCAAGAGCTTCGGAGAGACGCGCAAGCTTACTGCGGCTTCTTTCTTGGTCCTTCTTCCTCCAACGTTTTTTTTCTCTCGCTCCCTCGGTGGCCTCGACGACCCTCGTAATTGCTTCGAGTTCCAGATTCAGGAGTAACTCCGGTAGAAAGAAAGAGATTGGGACGCGCCAGGGAGAATGACAAAAGCTCGACCGTTCGTCGGTGTGCGAACGGTTAAGGCAAGTTGGAAAAGCGGCGGATGTTACCGAGAAAGTAATCCCATAGTGGTACGAGGTCACCGCGTGTCCTGCCAGGGTGAAATTAATCGTGCACCCTTAACAGGAACCTGAGAAAAATGTCGTTTTCTATTATCCCGCGTATATTCCTCTCTCTCCCTCTCTCTCTCTCGACACTTCCGCCGAGTCATCGAAGGAATTGAACACCGCAGCATCTTTACCACGAGATCTAAGCCCGCAGAGGGTCAGGGTCGGAACCCGATCTCACGGAGGGAAGATTGGCTAACGCCTTTCTCGAAAGACATTCTCGGACACGATTGATTATACACAGGCTTGGGTATCGTCTATCGAACCCCACAGGGGAAAAGCACATTCGAGACACTTCGTCCAACCTCCATCATTTCCTTTGATTTCTATAGAGTTATCCAGTTTGCGGATGAATTCACGAGCGACGCGACCACTTTGCATCGAGAAAAACAAAATCTTATCATTCGAAACTTAATCTCGCATATCTCAGATTTGATTCGTGTTGTTTGAATCGATCATTACAAAATTACGCTCTTGTGGACAAATTTTGAAAAGTTGATGACAATTTGCAGCTCGTTATATTTCTAAGATGTAAAAATAAATTTCTTCGTCTCACAAAGACGTATCTTCGCGAGGATTTCTTCCCGAGTAGAAATATTGTCAGGCTGTCCTGATATTTGATCCGGGCTTGGGCATGCTGTGGTACGGAGGCTTAAGATATGCCGTACTTCGCTTGATCCGGCTAGTGTCAAGTGATAATCAAGCAACTGGAAGTACTGTTTCCTCCAGTTGCTTGATCTAGCCAGCGTCAGGCGATAGTCAAGCAACTGGACTTACGGCTGACTTAAATTTGCCTGATCTGTCCAGCGTCAGGCGGTAGTCGAGCAACTGGACGAGCCACTTGCGCTTCGAAAACGGGATCCGTAAATTGTCCGGCACTGAGCAACCGATCGCCTTCAAATTTGGATGGTACATAGAGAATTATGGCACAAAGTATATGACTGTCTTATTTTTCCAAAATTTTTGAAAATTTTTTGCAGATTCCTTTACCACCGGAAAAATTTTTCCCGTGGTAAAGCTTTGATTTTTTAACTTGATCAAGCCTTGATGTTTTATCCTGATCAAGCCTTGATGTTTTACCCTGATCAGGCCGAAGTCAGGGAAAATGTCACAAAAACGTCCAGGGCTTGATCAAGAGATCAAGACTCTTGATCAAACCCATTTTTTAGCCGGACCAGGATTTCTCCTCGGGTTAGGCGTAATGAATTCCACGCGACCCTTGTTAATGGAATATAAACGATAAAAGAAGAAACGAGTCGTTAGCTCATATGCTATTTAATTGAATATTTATAAAAAGATGCGGTAGAATAACGAATAATATCGTGCGGCGAGCTTTTACCATGATAAAATATTAAATTCCAATCTGCGACCGACCGCGCACTTGTCGATAAGGTAATACCGTCGATACGTACATGCTGGGCATAAACACGACTCTGTACTATATCGCGAAAATATATTGTCCGCGTAATTACTCGGTCGGTCGGGTAATTAGGGTGAATAAGTTATTGTAGAGCTTGGCAAACTGAAGGTCCACTTCGATACGCTACAATATATACGTACCTATATGAAATATATCAGCGGCGACTGATTGTCGTACAGCCATGGCGTACCTACCTTCCGCGAATATCAAGAGTTTTTTTTCTTTCCTAGACTAATTAGTATCACGGTGGAGTGTATACTAGCGAGGCGGAGAGCAGGACTCGAAACTTTTTCATTTCTTTTTTTTTCATCAGCCCTGTTACGCCCTGGTAAGCGATACCTTCGCCGTAGTGCTTAATTAAACTACGAATAAAAACCGGGGCAAAAAGTAACATTGAAAAATACTACGTTGTCTTTCACCGTCAAGGAAGTGAATTTCGACGAATGTCCCTGCGAATTAGAGTCGACACTATTATGTAAATTTAATATAAATCGTAATTGTCGTTGATATCGATGATTATAACAAAACCCTGGATATTTGGGAGGATTTTCGGGTAAACCGTGTGTACGCGATCGATTGTCAATTGTTTAATTATCAATTGTTCTAAAACCTCGTTCTCGTTTACGCACTCGCGTATGTTATTTAACACTTTGACGTTAAGTATGGCACTTTCGCAGATTTCGGACCGAGAGTATTATCGGTGTATACGTTTCGGTTCTGCGTATATCTCGTAAAATGTGGAAGTATTCGTTTTATCGCTACGTGTATCGCAGAACCGTTAGCCGCGGCGTATAAAAACGTCAAATAATTCACGTCAAATACTCCCAGCCGATGTGATAGTCGCTTATATACGCTCCAGAATTTTTGTGCTCCAGGATAACTGCAATTTATATCGTACCAACGGGTTATTCTCCGCTCGCACGTTTCGGCCGATTCGCCGGGACCTCACGGGGTGCTGAAATTATGGGAACCGGAACTTGAATTACGACGGTCGGTGGTCCAGGCTTTTTGACTCGGGATGGTGGAGACCAAATAGCCGAGCGAACAAAAACACGCAGGAATTAAAACTCGTTGAGAACAGGGGTCGAGTCAACGGGGTTGAAAAATTAACAAGTCCGTGGAGACAATCGATGGCTTAATGAAGAATAAAGCTTGAAATGCACCGAGATAAAGATTTCGATTTATCGGCAGGACACGCTTCTTCGTTTTCTCTAAACTTATTCCTGCTTATCTCTCGCACATCCGTGGTTTTCATTACTAAATGTACCGATTGGTGCCATTACGACAGTTTGGTGAGTCGAGGTGCCGAGTTTCTCACCTAGCGAGATAAAATGTTCTCTCCCTCTGTCTACGTAATAGAGATATTGGGCACGGAAGCTCGTACTGCCTATATCGCTCCGATATCTTCTTCGCGACGTCTCGCTTTATGATAGTCGTAAATGATAACGACAATGGATCCTGAAACTCTCCGACGCTGCCGGGGGCTCGGTACAGAGAAGTTTAAGAGGCAAAGTTGGGACACGAGCGGCCCTGGGCCATTCTTGGCCTGACTTTTCTTCGAAGAAATAAACCTCGAGCGCCATGCCTCGAATAATCGAATGATCGTTGAAACGGTCGTTCCGGCAATACAATACACGCCGACAATTTGAAGAAGAGGATGCAAAACAACGTCGCGACGATTGTCTTTTAGCAGCCAAGTTCTAAACGATATTGGAAAATAAATAATAACGGCAAGAGAAAGAAAGCTTCTATGTTGAAGTTTTTCGTTAAGGGTTGAATCGGGGTATCTAATGTATCGAATAATTGAACCAACGTCGGTTCTAATTTCTCCTCACATTTCATCTTTTTTAACGTTTCTTTGTTTTGCCTTTGTGCCCCTTTGTACGCAAATTCTTCTCCATCGCCGCACCTCTACTTTTTCTTCTTCTTCTTTTCTCTCTCTCGTCCCTCATTCAGCAAACTTCGGACTGTGGGTGATGCCAGTCATGACGGACGGTCGGTAGTCTCCCTTGTGACCTGATTGTGAAGTTTATCGCCGCCCCTTCCGTGTTCGACGTCGCTCGATGTTGAAAAAATACACGAGCTTATATCTACCTATATATATAGCAAGTGTCAGAGTGGTGGGTGACAGAGAGAGTAAGAGAGAGAGAGAGAGGGAGAGGGAAAGAAAGGAAAGGGAAGAGAGGCGAGAGAGAACGAGAGTTCCACTCGTATTTTCGCGGTACGCCACCCGCGGGGGCTCTTGCAGCAGTCAAGGGTTCACTACCGCTATCACTGCTAGTCTGGCGCTGTCACGAGGGGACCACGCGTACAATCCCTCCTATTTGTTTCTGATTTATCTGTCCGGAATAGTCCTTTCACGGTTTCGCAGCTACCTAATAATATAAATATATATATATAGCATTCGCGTATAACATTACATATACACTTGAACGAAACAGCTTATCCCGGACAGATAAAAACCATTGTACAAGGGTGAATTACCTCGCGTTCCGTGAATGAAGTAAATTATTTAAAAAAGGACAGGTGGAAGTTTCGGTCCGTGGACCAATCGCGGTAAAGCCGATCGAAATAAGTTTGAATTATTTCAATCATGTTTGGGGTGGCAAATGAATTTTTCTTGAATTCCTTATTCCGTAGATCCGTACGCGCGGAAAAGTATAATCCGTACGCCTAGAAGCTGGAAAATTTCAAGTCGCTGTATCGCCGTGGATTCGCTCGAAAACTTTCCCTAGGACTCTACCTTCCCAACATCCATCTCCATCTCTCTCTCTCTCTCTCTTTCTCTCTCGTTCGTTGGTTCGTTCGGGTCGCTTATTCCGCCACCTCTTGGCTCTGTTTATCCGCTTGGAAAACTTCTTGGGGAGACAACTTTTCCGTTTAGTTTTCGCGCGAACCAAGAGTTTCGCGGGAGCTTCATCGTTCTCGACGTTGCGCGAGTGTCTCGGGGGCAAATAACCCGGTCTTTTTTTGTATTCTCGAACGTCTCGAGTCTCAGGTGGCTGAGATATTTACAGTACAATCTCGCGTTTACGAATATGATACGTATGCCGTAAACGGGAACGCCTTAAACCCGGCGAGACTCTGGTATTTCGTTGGAAATCGTAGGGGTAGTTTTCCGGGCGGTGCTCTCCCGTACGATAAGCGTTGCTCATATTTACGATTCTACACTGACAAATTACTCGTTCGAGAGTCTCAAAGAATTCACAGTAGAAATTTCTCTAACTAGTCGGACGATCGAACTCTCTTACATTTACGAAATGTCGTACCGTGCTTGAATTAAATTTGTTTCTTTTATAATATATAATTATCCCATAATTCTTCAATGGATAACGACGAAAAGAATGATTTTATCTCGTGACACGTTCGATTATAGTTTCTAATTAATCAACAAATTTACTAAATAAAAGCGCAAAAATTATATGAGGTATATCAAAGGGAGATTTATTTTCTTATTCCGTAGATAATATATGGAAGCAGGTCAAGATTTATGTACCCGAAGTACAAAGTTTCGTGGTACGCAATAGGAAAAGCCCGCAGGCGCGAATCAAACCTGCTTATTGTTCGAGTCAGGGGGAAAATACGGAGGGGCGAGGTAGATTGAGGCGGGGAGGGGGGGGGGGGGTAGTGTCGAATATGAGTTATCACGTGTACTTTCCACCGAAACGGTAGGTTGCGGTCCACGAGCGCATCAACTTCATCTACTATCATCCCCGGAGCTAACCAGAGCTAACGTCGAGTTGAGCAAATCCCTGATACAATGCCAATCCCCCTTAATCCGGCTTGTAATAATCCTAGCTACGAACTTGCCTCGACGGCTTTATGCGGCTATAGTATGGTCACAACCGTGGCAGGGCATTGCCCGAGCACTCGGTGTACAGAGACGATGAACAACGTCGCTCTCGGGCCGACCATCGAGATGGGTGAGAGGACGAAAATATATTAATACTTATTGTAAAAATCATTTGCGACGAAAAAAAGGATCGTGTTTAGTTTACTGTCTTGCCTAACCATTTGAAGAAACTTAATTAAACAATAAAATAATGAAATACATTGTATCAAGTAAATAAATGATAAGGATAAAATATAAAAAGGTTAATGGAGATATTTTTTTTATCGTTAGATCGTACGAAATGGTAGAAATCTGTATACAATCGTATGAATGAAGTATCGTTAGGAGATTTTCTCTATCTCTACGAGAACCCTTCAATGTTTCAGTTCAATCCTCGGTTCCATGTGCTCCTCCCTAATTTGACACGAGTGTGATAATCCATATTAACATCCGACCATGGTCGCTCGACCTCAATCAAAATCGACACACCTGGCCAGGTTGATGCGACGGTCATCAAAACACCAAGTGTTTCATGCCACTAGCTTATCGTAGCGATTATATCACACACGGGCGTGTATGAGAGAAATCATAAATTACTGTGAATCATTAATTTGTATAAAACTACGTGCCAATTTGGGAGAATCGTATTATTGTTTATTTATCTCGTTATCGCAATTGCCATAATTGTTTATATAGGGCCGGCGTTTTCATTTATGGAAATTGTTGTGTTCTCGATAAACCGAGTCAATACTTTATTAACATTACTCCTTGGCGTTGAACAATAAATTGAAATAAAAGCGTGAACAAACTAAAAACAAAACAAAAAGAATGATTTATCGGAAGACATTTCAAAAGTCTACAATTTAAAGATAAGCAAATTGAAAAAAAAACATCACGAGTGTAATCGGAGTAGCCACGAGGCGACCTCCTCTTGGTGATCGTTTTTTATTGGCTTCTCTCGATCCGAGGATCATACTCGGGGGTTGTTCTATCGTTCGCGACTATTCGGGCTCGTTAACGTCCCACACATTTCTTCGTTGGCGGTTAAATTCCCTAAGACACGTGTATATCCCCGGTCGACCGCTACCAAGTTTCCATCGCGCGTTGAAAATCCTTGTGGTATTTCCAGAAACCAGAGCACACGCATCGACCTTGTTCTCGACTCTGGCTCGCGTCCATCGCTGTGCGTTCTATATTCTTGCCAACCGGTCCATATCGATTTGCCTCCAGACGTCTGGGTGCCTCGTAGCCAAATTACAACGAAATTCACTACCGACCGGCGATTCCAATGACCAGTGAAAATGTTGCCCTATTTTTTGCGATGAGACTTCTCTCGTTACGTCGATGTACTTTTTATCAATCGCTGAACCATTATCCGTTTGTTCGAAGACAAACTAATGGTGGATAAGAATCGTCCACCATTAGTTCAAATTCAATTTGTCAAGAACGGACAAAGTTGTTTCGTCGAGTATTTTCCAAAATTTTCATTTTTTCGAAAAACATTCCCTAATTTTATGACAAGTTTCATACGGTGATTTACTTCCGGTCTCTTCTTCGATGATTGTTTATTCATGCGGAATGTCTCTGCTATACAGGGTGCAAATATAATTTATCCATCGACGAAGATTGGTCCGAATCAGCGATTTTTGATAAACAGAAATCTCGACGAAAATAATCGTGCGAGCTCGTTGACTCTCGAGTGTCGAAAAACACGATTTGAAGTTGTGTCAAAAAGCTTCTACCCTTGTTCCGACCGTCAAAGCGTCGCTCGCTCTTTCGTGACATTAGCATAGTCCTTGCTAAGCTTAACCGCAACGGAAACGCATTGCGCACCAACACCCATCGCACCCCTCGTTTACAACGTCCCCTTGAGAACACTCGCCCGTTATTTCTCCCGGAAATAACGTGACGATGCATGAGAAATGCTGAGGCCACGACGGCCAGGACACCGTGGCTTTCCATCTTCTCGAGAAAGGACGGGGGGTGAGTTGGGGCGGAGGCTGCGGAGGCGTTTAGGCGTGTACTCGAGTACCCGAATTCCATCCCTATCCTCCCTAATAACCACCGGGGACAAGTACGTATTTGTCGCGAGCTTGAATTTTCTCCGCTCGCTTTCACCCTTAGCCTCTTCACTCCGACAACCGTTGGCTCCAACTGATTTTCATCGAAATATTCGGGTTTGCCTATCGAGTCTTGCGACCTTAAGCTTCGATTGTTTTTATTTGCGATGTGCAGGTGGCGTTGGGAATAAAAATGTGATTTTAACGAAGAGACTTTCGTCCTTGCGGAAAATCCTTTTTTAAACGCTTCTTGTTCTATTTGTTGGATGAATATTTTATGCGAAAAAAACTGGTAATTTATTTGTTGTTATTATTATTTTTATATAACTTAATCTAAATTATACGAACAAATGATTTTACCGGCCCGCCTTTTCGCGCTTAAATGTGCAGAGTATTAGGCATATATTCGTAAAGCATAAGAAAAGCATCATGTGCAAGCTCATCTCCCCGCCCTTTGGCAACAATTCGCCAGGCTGGGAACGCGAGCCAAAAATTATTTGGCACTGGGATATCTGTAATCGAAGCTCTCGCATTCTATAGATATATAAGAGAAATGGGAGATGCAAGAAGAGCCTCTTTCCAAAACCAATGACAAAAGCGTCGCCATGTTCGCATTACCCGCGACCTCTACGAGACTTCTATAATTTGGCTATCAATTCGGGATATCGGAACATTCATTGCTCGAGTAAAGAAAAATTACGAATGAAACGTCACCAATGAAATGAAAAGCGATTCATAATAATTTCCATACAATATTAATGTTAATCACTATTATAAAGGCAATAAAAAAGATTTTTCGCACAGTTAAGAATAATTCGTCTCATTTTCTATTTTTTAAATTATTCGACATAGGGGAAGTCCCGTAACGCCGGACGGCACCTAGCGCCGGACACTCGTAATATCTCGACAAGTCGCAATGCTTATGAGTGAAAAACGGGTAAAAGAGGTGCAGGAGAGCGTAGTGATAAACAATCGCGAGACGCCATTTGCCAGAGTTGCGCGTTATCAAGGGCAGAGCCTTGTTTGTTTAGGTGTAGGTGTCCGGCACTGGTTGGACTTATCCCTAATTATCAAAAAAATTAAGGTCTCCCGCGTTATGATGTTTATCGAAAAAGGATTATAGCGCTATCGTCGCCTAATCGCCCTTCTTGATTTTATATATTCGTCGTTCCAAACAGCTGAGACTCCGAAAGGCCCTTTCGGGAATGATTAACGAACTCGACCGACGTGTGCCCTATTCGCTCCAGCTTCCCATATGCATAATGCACCCCTATGTACGTTGAAACGAGAGCGCTACATACTTCAGTTGCGACGTAAACGACGTGCAAAGTATACGATGCACTCGAGTACCTACACGATCGCGAATGGAAGGGCGAGGCAGAGTGATTGAGGGAGAATGTGTATTCTTAGTTATGGGGGATGAACGAAGTAGTCGATAATCTCTGTACCAGGCTAGTATATCGATGGCTGTCGATACCTTCTCTACGAAGAAACAAAGCGACTCTTTTGTTGCAATAACTTTGCCAAACCCTATATGTTACGGCTCTATATCGAACGGAGTACACCCTTAATGGACGAACCGCACGAGTAAAAGAGAAAACAAAAATATCAATGACGAAGCTAAGAAAATTGTTCATAAGCGATGAAATGTTGACTTTTTGAATTAAGAACTTCTGTTAATCGCCACGAATCCAAAATGTTGATTTATCATAATTTTTTTTAGTTTATTTCTTCAACTGTCATCAACGACCTTTGACCCGTTTTCTCTCGATATCTTTAATATAGCTTAGAATCGTATACAGCTGAAAGGGGTTGTTTTTCACCCCTTAAGCTTATAATTGCCTCATAGAGCTCACGTCTTTCTTTCTTATGGATGTACTCCATGCATATTCAGCTATCGTATGGTATAAACTTTGTTATTACAACGTGGCGTCCCCTGACAGAAGTCGCAAGTGGCAATATTGTATTTGCAGTAGCAACAGTGAATAGAGGGGAACAAGGTAGAAAACAGAAATTGTAGTTTCAATTAAAACGTACGTGGTAACCAGAACGCTACGGCTTTACGGCCTGCTGGAGTCTCGGACGTTGCGAAAAGGAATGAGAAAGAGAAGGAGAACGAGAGAGTGAGATAGAGAGAGAGAGAGAGAGAGTGAAAGAGAGGGGTGGCACGGTACCGCACCGCCTTGAGCGTCTGAAAGTTTAATGGAATTTGCATTTCCTCGGAATTTAAAGCTCGTCCAAGCAGCCTTCTACCAGTTCCCATCGTCTCTCGATCGCAGATGCAGTTTTCTTTCCGTCTGTCGGTAATACAGGCAGGCCTCTCTCTCACCCTCTGTCTCTATTCGGGCTACACTCCAGGCTACCACTGTTATATTTTCACCTGTACGAAAGTAAATCAAGCTTTGCTACGACCCTTCGCAAGAGCTGGCACCGTGCTACAGTCTCGGGTGTATCGTAAAGTCCGAAGTAAACTTTCCATATGTCTGCTTCTTCGTATACTTGTGCGAAGGTTCCAACGCTAATGCAATGGGTAGTCGCTTTCCGTTGGAATCCGGGTGGTGCAAACTTTCGCGAAGAAAAAAAGCGTTATTACTTTTTTGGCCAAGCCTAATCTTTGTTGTCCTTGTTTTCATAGAATTAATAATCTTTTCTCCTACAGACGAAGATCCGTCTGCGATGTAATGTATGGAACACCAGACGAGTATTTTTGACGTTAGGAGAAGAAAAAACGTGGATGTAGCACCTCGACGTCGAGGGTTGGGGCTAAAGGGAAGATAAAGCCGCAATCTCGTATGCGAGCGGCGATTTCGTCGTTCGTATTCGCAGAGCCTGGCGAGCGTGACGGGGCAAAAGGTATGGTGCTTTGCCCAGTGATAGAGACTATGACCACCATATGTGCTCGGGTCCCATACGTGTAGCTCGTCGTCTTAGCGACCAACGCAATATTGAGGTACCGGATCCACCACTCGGGAACTGAGTTTTACACCCTTGAGTATACCCTTAAGTACTCTCAGGGCGTATATTTCGTAATTAAAATTCTGATTTTCCTAATCGTTTGATCGAAGTGCATAATTTATCAATTATTCCATCCTCCCTCGTTGTCATCATCGATAACGACGACCACGCATTATCCACAGCCTACGCCTTCTTCGACTCTTTCAATTTTCGTTATAAAACGCTTTCCCACCCATTCCTTGTATTTCCATCATTTATAAATAGCCGATGCGATATCTGCGAGGACTCGTTCCTCCAGAAAAAAACTGTCGTAAAACGGGGGAGATATCGAATGGACAGCCCTGGTGTATAATTCACTAAACCTTAATTATTAACGCCTCATTAATCCTATTCGTGAATAGCATTCGAGGGTGGCGAGCACACTGGCCGGGAAATGTAGGTAGTATAACTTTCTTCCTGCCTCACCCTTCTCGATGGAGCGAGGGTGACTGAAAAGATCAGAGAAGTCGTGGTCGATCTATATACATATATAGGTATACGAGAGCACAATCGCTTAGCTGCATCTTTATGCACGAACGAGCTCGTGAAAATTCGCGCCTCTTGCACAAATCGAAAATAGAGGATGATGAGAAAGCAGAGATTCAATTTAAGGAAAGGACTCACGGAGAAAAAGGTTTTGAAAAAAAGGGACTTTTCGATATCTCCTGTCGATCCTACCACCTATTAGCTATTTTCATCTATCATAAAAAAGCTCTTTCAGGACCACTGCTGGAGATTGAAAAATCGTCTCGACTTGAATTATAAAACCGGAAGACAAC
Source organism: Netelia inedita (assembly GCA_964017225.1). NCBI lineage: Eukaryota > Metazoa > Arthropoda > Insecta > Hymenoptera > Ichneumonidae > Netelia > Netelia inedita. The sequence goes on along the minus strand of OZ024920.1, from coordinate 28,930,377 downwards.
TTTTTTCCCGTGTGGAGAAACGAACCAAATGTTTGCGAGTAATTTGAAAAGTTCTATGCAGATCGATTGTTATTTATATTTTTCGATATTAAATATACGCGTAATAATTAATGTGGGAAATTCTCAAAGGGTTTTTACAAATCTTAGCACTTTTTACGTTCATCCCTTATCTCTCTCTGTATGTCTCTCTCTCATTCACACTAAACGAGTCTATTTAGCCTAACGATTACTTAATTGATGATTTATCGCCTCCAGGTTCAATCATGCGAAGAGATACGCTCCCTTTAGTACCGCTTTTCCACTCTCCCCTATCTCTCGCCACTTTCTTCAGTCTCATCTTCTTGCTGCCTTTCTTTCCCTACCCCTTCCCATCGTCTTTTCTTCATTTAAGTTTATCATTATCATATACATATACGTAACTTGCACAAGTCGTTCGTGATTAAAGTACACAAGGATGGGTACGATAAATCTCGACTGATTTATTGGCAGGGTCCTCCCTACAATTCGGGGCTGTACAATACTCGAATAATGCAAAAGTAAATTAACTATTTAAGTAAATAGGCTGTTGTTATTTTTCAATGCATTTTTCCCATGCTTATCGCAGCCAAATTGGAAGAAACTTGGCACCCGTACTGTTCAAAAAATCGGGGCTCGTTTACTTTTAGTTGGGGTAAACATGGCAGTAAATGTTAACGCGTCAACAATACGAAGACTTCGGGCAAACGATGAGATTACGGTGAAAAATAATCTTTCCGCGCTGTGCGCGATAACGAAAAGTAGATTAATATTTTAGCGAACAGCCAAAAACGTGTTTTTCACTGTTCCAAAAGTCGTGGTCGCGTCTAGTTCACTTCCCGTTGGCGGTTTATCGTCAGTCGCTAAACCTACTTGTCTCCAGACGCTTTCGCGTCTTCTGATCTAGCTCTACATCCTCTCTTCTTTTCTGTCGTTTCTTACGTGCCAACTCAGACCGCTATCTACATAGCGGTCCGTTATAACAGCTGCAGTTTCGCGAGTGAACGAGGTAATGAGAGGGAGAGAGAGATAGAGAGATGGAGCAGTGAGCACAACCCTGCGCCGTGGTCGCGAGACATCGAGGCAAAAGAAACGAGATTGGGTTTTGTAGTAAAAATTATGCAAACGTCGTCCGCTTTCTCATTCCTCGTAATCGTTTTTTCCCCTTTTTAGTAAACCCTCGCGGATGTTTTTATCGTGACAAAGATACTTAATTCATTCTATTTTGCACAAGAAAGTTTTATTTGAATGAAAAATGAGAACAGAGCTCAAAATGCAAATACTTCATCCTTTTTCCATACCAAATTTTTCAGGGACTTCATTTTTTTATACGTTCAATTTCTTAGACGATACATGTCTTTGTTTCTTTGTTTTTTTGTTAATAATTCTCATACTTGCTACCACTCGCTTGATGGATACCAAGCGCATTTTATCGCATAATCTCTACTTTCGCGATAGTTTTCACTCGTAAAACCTCTATCTCTGTATCATAAAAAATAAGTTTGTCTCTTCCTCGAGTTCGCCCGGTCGCGCCATAAATAGACGAGTGCGTAAATTTCACTCGGAGAACAAACTCGAAAGTTTGTCGATGTGATACGCGCTAGATGTTGTGAAAGGGGATGACACAGAGGACGAGGGCGCCATTGAGTTTTTATTGCGAGCAAAATTTTACGCGAGTCGGCTCATCGAGCGGAAAGAAAAGTGTTTTACACCTATTTTTCAAAATTTTTAACAAGTCGTGATAATAAAAAATGTTTTGAAATTCGAAACTCTTCATAGATTCTCGATAATAAAGATAATATCCTCTTGATTTAATAATCCAAATTTATACCCTCTAGTTTATAAGTGTGATGAGTTTCAAGCAGATAAAGTAAAATTTAAGAAAGGTGAAGGGAGTATTTTAAAAATTGAAAATATCGTGAAAATTCAAATTTTTTTTTAATCTCCATTTTTTTTCTTGCCAGCCAGCATTTTTTCCAACTCTCTTTGTCTCACAGCATCCCATAATATCGGGTGATTTGGATGAATCTGTGTATTGTTTGCGAGTCTTGGAAGTGATTTTGGCTGATTAGGCACGCACAATGTCGTGAAACGACTTATCCGCATATGGTTAAGTATCGATTATGGAAATATTAACGAGACACCCCCCTCTCTCGATGTACATTGACGAACGTTTACAGTGACATAAAATTCGAGAATGCTTCACTATATAAATTTTTATTGGAATACACGTCGTACGTATCTGAAAACTGTTTTGGGATATTTAAATATTTGTCGAACATGTTCTTATTAAATGTTCGAAATTTTTTTTCATACGCCTCATTTCCGTCATTCATCTAGATGAACGTGCACGAGGTATTGAGATATCGCAAGTTTTTCATATTAAAAAGAATATAAAAAAGATTCGGTCTCGATTTTTGAAAATTTATCGATCGAAGGAAGAAAAAAAGCGATATTTATTATTTTCCCACCGTAAGACTGAAAAATTGCGAGAAATCACGAATGAGATTATTATTCGTGTTGTACAGAAAAATTCCGATTAAACAAATTTCGCAACACTCCATTAAACACAATCGTTTTTGGGTATTTACGTATCTCAAGTAGTTCCTCCAGATTTTAAGAATACACAAAAATAACAATTAACCGTATAAACTTCGAAAATCTCAAAAATATCGAGAATTTATCACAAACGGCGCAAACAAGTGGTAAATTGAAGTTAGAACTACCGCCTTTTAAGCGAATGCAATAACAAAAGTTTGTATGTTCGGTGAAAATTAATAATACGGTCGTTTGAATGAAACTATGAATTGTTATGAATGAAAAAAGAAATGCACAAAGAAGTGCAAGTTTATTCAGTCATGGAAACGCTACTTTCTTGAGTTTACTTCGAAACGTGTCTCCTCGACGCTTTTGTAGAACACGCAAAGATAGCAAAAAGTTAGACGAACTGGAGGATACATCATGCGAGCATCCAAAGTAGAAGGTGTCGGTCTCGAGTCCACCTCGTAGGTCTAGAGTTAAAATAGGTATAGAGTGTCAATGGATACGAGTAGGAGAGAACGAGAAGGAGAAACTATGAGAGAGTACCTCATATGGTGCTGGCCGTGTCGACGGCATCGCCTTAACATAGTTTCGAACCAAGGGTTTCCGCTCTTCAATAAGTCCTGGGCGAGACAAAGTTTGTCGTTCACTACTTCGTGGCACTTTCTATACCTCCTGTTCTCTATATATAAGTCCCTTAAGCTTTCTTCGAGAACCCTCTTGGGTGGCGTGCGTCCGGAGGTCGAAATTTCAAATTTTCTACATAACGGTCGCTCGTCACCTTGGAAAATCAATAATGACGTTAATGTATTCGAAGTTTCCAGACGGACTTCACGAGGGTCGTGATAAGCGTGTACAATCTCTCCAATCAACAACGTTGCTGACGTGTTTAAGTCAAAATTATTCACGTAGCGAAAACAAAAAAATCGTATTAAATCAAAATCATTTAAAAAACAAAAGTGTTTCATATTTTTGTGTCACGTAGGAAAATTGCCAGCGTTCGATGTTTTATTTTTGTCCTGGTCTAACTAGAGAACATCTCTATTTGCCGGCATCGATCCATGTAGTTTGTATTCTCAGGTAACGCGAGAGGGTGAAAACACACACACGCGAAACCTCGAGCAAGAAGCAAGAACGATTCTTGCACGATACCTACATTCTATTCCTGCACCTGTAATCCGAAGCTGATCTCCTGCTACAAAGCGCTAGAATTTCTTTTGTATAAAATATATACATATATATTGTTCAGAGGATCGTTGCCAGAAGGCTCTATTGTTCTTTCTAACAATCTTCGCCGCAATTCCTCCCCTTTCCATATTTTTCAACCCTCGCTTCCTTTCAACCCTCGCATCGTTTCTCTATTATTTCGTGCATCTCGATGTATCCTTATTCCGGACCACGAGCGTCTTCTTCCGCTCGTCTCTATGGAACTTTCGTTCGAAAACATTGATTTTTATACTCTTCGATATCGAGAATCGAAACGTCTTGTAATCGAGCCGAAGTGCATCTGGCAACGTCAAACTCATCTCGAACTCGTTCGAGCTACTCCCATTCACGCACGATACACAGATAAAATATCTTTCGAAATTTTGCTTAAGACCTCGTTTACTATACGCGTGTATAAAAACAGCTTTCGTTCACCTCTTATTTGCTGTCATTTCGTTCTAACGTATACGATATATTCACGATACACACGCGATAGAGATATCAGTGGCGTGTTCGACTTGCGACTTCCGTTGATACAAGGAGAACGTTCGAGCTGGTTCGAACTAGCTCCAAACTTTGTTTCACTTCCTGGTTTTCGCGAATGGGAGACCGAAGGAGTGAGGCAACGATCGAGGAAGAAAGATGGGGAAGGTTGAGTGCCTGCGATTGAGTTCTCTGTACTTATGCATTATACATACATACACACACACACACACACACACTTATATATGTATATATATATAGAAGCCGAGGCGAACAGCCATGCTCGCTGGACGCCTATTCTAAGTTCATTTCGCTAAGCCTATTCCGCAGTCTGAAACTTTGAGAGCTCGCTCAGTCCTCGTACACATACAGAATCGGCAACACTCGACGCGCGCATTCGTCAGTGTGCGATCTTACCAACATAGCAATCGTGGAAACGAGGTTCTCCGCTCGTCTTATTTCTCTCAAATATCAATTTGTCTCGGCTTCTATCCGACTCTCTCGCACAAGTCTCACTCACTCTCAGTATATCCCCTTTTCCTCTCCATCCCGTCTCTGGTTAACCAGCTAATCTTTACCGAGTGATTAATCGTCGGCTTAATCTTGCACTAATAAAAATACTTCATGCACGAAAGAGAGAAGTGAGACGTATGGGAATTGTTAGAGACCTTTGAGGAAATATGGTAATTTCGCAATAAAATGTAATGTTGTTAAATTGTGATATTTTTATCGATGGAATGATGTTTAAAAAAGTATTGATCTTCGGATCGTCGGAAATTTTCAATTGTAGAAGTTTCTATAAGCACCGTTTCGTTTCGTAAAATTGTAATATTCTCATTAATAAAACAATACGTTGGGCAACGTAAAATTGTTGTTATCGTCTATATCGAGATGTCTCTATAGAGAAATGTCCATCATTGGATATTGTCAAGATTCGATCAGGCCATTTTGAAATTTGAATCTTGATCATGAATTTCTGTTAGTGGATTAATGCTGGTGTCCATTTCACGAAAGCCACGGTTGGAACACGTTTCGATATTTTGATATACCGATCGAGAGGTAGAGAGCGTGGTGGGATATTAGTATATGTCAAATTAAATTGTCCCAGGTATTCGAAGCAGTCGGGTCAGTACGGTGAAGCTTGTGAAGCTTGTGCGCAAAGTGGCATCGACCAATCTAGGGGATATCAATTTCGTGCTGGACATACTACGGCCCGCGGTCTCTCCCCTTGACTGGTCCAGTGTATACGCTCGGGTGATTATGGATTAGCTAGCCAGTGGAGGTGGCAGTCAGCGACGGAGATAACTCGGCTCTAGGCGTCCTATGTACACATATATACGCATTTAGGCGCGAGCATAGCCAGCACCCACGTCCTATGCCTGTTCGTGATGGTGCCAAATACCTATACTGTTTAGAAGCTTCCACGACAAATTGGGAATTGCGGAGACAGCTACGACAGATCCCCGGAAGTCATGTGTAATAATTTTCAAACTTATTTTCTCACGGTATTAATAAAGACGAATCAGAAAATAGAAATGATTGAGGGAGGATTTCAACGCTGTTTTAGTTTCGCTATGTCTTGATTATTGAATTATTCCGCCAAGTGGATAATTTATACCGTGGTAATGAAAATTTATAATCGACACTTTTCGAATATGCATGGTGTAGGCTACGACATAACGAACCATGAAACTGTATGCTTTGACATTTACATTGGGAAATATCCCTTTCGTCGTGCACTCGGTTATTTTCACGTATAATTTCTTTTCCATCGTACGTATGAACTTTCCAGGGGGTTTGGGTGGAACCATCGAACGAGGAAATAATTGGGTCTATTAATTCTAATTCAATTACTTCACCAGTGGGCGTTAACGAGCCGTGTGTTGAGAGTGCCGCATTTTGAGCCGCTGAATAATTCAATAAAGCAACGGTTGTGCAGATAGGGGATGTAGATGAGTCTCTTTTATAAGCCCGCGGTGTGGATTCCACGCACTACTGCCACAACTTTTCATGGTTTTCCGTCCGGCTGCGAAAATAGCATTCTTTCAACGTTATCAAGTTTCTCCACTTCAAGGCATTTTTCACACGTGCCAAACTTTTATCGAGGGTTCTACAAAACATGGTAACTACTTTGATAATTATAATAGGTGTTATTGTGTTTGTGTCAATTTCACTCTCTATCGCTTAGAAGCAGGACCACATTGTCATTGTCAGAAAAATAATAAGCTTTTTTTAGGAACTTTTTTAATCCCCTTCATAATTTATTGGGGCTTAATTGAAAATACGTTATTCCACATACATTAAATGAGATTCGAGTAAATTTTTATTGAATAAAAGACAATAGTTGAAGTACAATAAATTATTCTCGAAAGCACGTTTTTCGAACTGGTTCGGACGATAATTCGACCAATAATAGTCGGATATGTAAAACTTTTGCACGCATTTCTTTATAATTGCAATAGCTATCGTATAACGTAGATATTTTTTTTAAATGACTATTTCTTGAATCTAATGATTTTAGATGAAAATAATACTTTTTATTTCGAAACGTAGTTATATTTCGAAAAATAAACAAAATAAAAAACGATAGCTCGGATCTGGTGATAAGGTTGAAAAGTGGGTTTAAAATTCGAGGAAGTTGAAGAATCAAGTTGAAGGGTCCAGAATAATATAGGTAGTAAAACGAAGCAGAAATTAACAAACTTAATGGTTTATTAACAACTTGTATAATAATCGGCGAACGAAGGGATGGTACACGTGCGTAATGGCGGCTTACCGGTTTAGTGAGCACGTGGCCGGGAGAAATTAATCGACAGAATTGTTTGTAATGCGAAACCGAATTGTCACAAAAAATTGCACTTAAAGAAATACTGAAACCGAAAGAATAGACCGAAGGACGGTGACGAAGCTGAAAGAAGAAATTGTGAAGAAGGTGACGAAGCTGAAAGAAGCAATCGATCGCGATCGATCGATTTCTTCTTTCTATCGAGTGGGGGAATATGTCAGTGCGTTCAAGTACCGGGAGTCCAAGAGAATGACAGGACGAGAGCTGCTGATTGTTCGTATGAACTCCCGACACTATGAATATTCCTGAACAATTACAAAAAAATTCGTGCCAAAATTGTATGCATCCGACTATTATTGCTCGAGTTATCGTCTACACCAGTTCGAAAAACGCAATTTTGAGAAAAATTTACTGGACTTAACTATTGCTTCTTTTGTCACTGAAAAATTACTTAAATTCACTTTAATTTACGTAGAATAACATATCTTTAATTGGCTCCAAAAAATTATTAAGTGAATTTATAAAATTCATTAAAAAAAGCTTATATTTCTGACTGTCACAATGTTCCAGTGGCTTAAATTCCTCAATTAAGGGTAGGAGAATATCACAGATTAACGTTACATCGATAATTGAACTTTTTCCTAAACACTGTTATATATTATACTAGCGGTACCCGGCATGCGTTCCAACGCCGTTTTGGTGTCATAATTTATGTGACACACAATATTTTTTGTTTTTCTGTCCATGTGCGAAGCATGGACCTTCCAAATATAATCTATACTATACACACTTGTAGCGATTATCCCTGCGCTTCGTTGATGGATATTGCAAATGGGAGTCGCACTGGAAACTGCGAACGTTTGAAATCGAATGGTATATAATTTGGTGTCATTGGGATATGTGGCAACAGTGCATCTTCTCCTTTAAATTATCCATTTTTAATGGTAGTTTCGTTCGTATTGTTCATCACATTTTTTCTCGACAACCATAGTACCGTTGCAAAATGGTGGTGGATTGATATTTCAACGATTCGATAAAATAATTATATGCACGCCCATTTTTAATGTTACAACGTGCGTCGGTATCCTGGCAAATTAAAAGAATTTAAGAATTCAGTTAGCTAATTTACAACTTGTTCTTGATTAATAAAAGCAGCAATCGACTTGTATATTTCACCTTCTCATGGTATTCTGTTTTGAGCCGTGAAATTTATATAATTGATATTGATGTTTTTGCTGCTAATATAGCACGTTCCCTTAACCACTTATGACTTTTGCAATTATGTGCAATATTTAAAAAAAGTTTCTTAATCAATTCGTCTGTTGTTGCTGTTATTTTCCAAAAGTTTGTACGTCGTCGTGTACGTACTCTAACTGTTTCCTGTCTTGCTTCTCGTTGTTTGCTCGTCCGTTTTTGAAGCTCCTAATGTATTTTTCATTTCTGTCTGAGTTGTAGATCTCCCAATCGCTTCCCCATTTAATTTCACGATTAAGGAGGTTTCTATGGTCAACGAATTAACAAATAGATATTGATGAAAAAATCAGAATATAGTTATCAATGTCTATAAAATCATGCCCTTAAAATTTGATGACTCGAGGATACCTTGTTCGCGAGAAAAAAATTAAAACACTTCCTAAATTAACACCTACCTTTACGGGTATCAGTGGGTTTTCCGCCTATAAACATTAAATTCACAACCATTGACAAACAGTTTTTCACAAAAATTGCAGAATTAATAAAAAAATATCTAAGGAACATTTGTAGAGCTTCATAAAATCGATCGAGTACTCATGAGATTCATAAGAAATTAATTTGTCTGCTGAATGACTACGCTAGTCACACATTTTTCTTTTGAATTACTCGGTACCAGATAAACCTCCTTAATTTGACATTGGCTGTCAAATGAATTATGCAAACTATATCGAGTCGATCGAGTCGTCGAAACAAATGATTGTGTTTTATTTTGCTTGTCATTTTGGTAGCATACTTTGACAGCTGTCAAATAATCTCTGACAAGTAGATCTACCAATAGCTTTTCGTTTTGGTGGCATGATTAATCCGACATTAGCTGTCAAATGAATTATTTCACCGAAACGAAAAGCGAAATAAAAGACACTCATTTGTTTCAAATACATGTACATGGTACCGAGTCGATCGAGTCATTGAAACAAATGATTGCGTTTTATTTCGCTTGTCATTTTGGTAGCACACTTTGACAGCTGTCAAATAATCTCTATATATAGATATACATAAGTGTTAATTTTGTTTGCTCCGTACGCGTTTATTTTGGCAAATAAAATTATTCTACTAAAGCAGAAACCTTCTCGGGAGTGCGGACTACAATTCACCAAATTTTCATCGCAATCGGATGAATGGTATAGGCACCTATGCAGGACAAACAGACAATTCTTCTATTTTTATATATAAGAAAGAAGATTTTAAACGGCAATCGCCACCTCGGTAAATTGTTGAAATATTTCATCGCGAGAAGAATGATGTAAGTGACGAAAAAAAACTCTACTATCTTTGCAGACCTCTGCAATGAACAGTAACGCGTAATTATATTCCAACCCTCGTTTTTGTTTTCCTATATAATCATTCTCACGAACGACATATTTTATACCCCTTCGCCTCTCTGCCCACGTTTTTCCCCCCGAATCTTCTCGTTCTCTGCTTCGTCTTATTGTCCCTCGTTTTTCTTTCCTTTCGCCGAGCGATTACGTTCTCTCTACCGCGACTGTCGAATTAATCGGGCATGCGCTAGACGTCAAGCACAGAAAACGAGTGCCACCGACGTGAACTTTGAGCTGGGAATTTTTTTTTCACCCGATGGACGAAGTAAATTGCGGAAGAAACCGGAGGGCCATCTTGCGGCGTGATTCAATATAGCGAGCAATAATGGTAATAGCTCCATTATATGTATATATATGTTGTACACACGTATCGCGTACAGGTTCTTGGTAGAAATCGTAGAAAATGCCGGTGAGGTCGAGAGAACAAAACGTGCCGTTGGGTACCGGACTGGAATAAAAGAGTAACGACAAGTTTCGCGGTTCAATGTACGTGCAAGATTGACGAGCTTCTGCTTTATATAGTAAGGAGAGACCGACTCTCCTCGCAGCTTGATTTATAGCTTCGTAATCGTCCCTGCGCTTAAAACCGTGAGGATAGTCTTTAACCGCTCGCTAATAATTTCCAAAGTGTATCATATCTTGGCCCGCGTGTTTTTCTCTCTCTTTGTTTATTCTCCTTTAAATTAACGCCAATCGAACGAGGGACCTGATTTTAATTAGGTCGAAAAGAAAATCAGTTGCTACGATTTCGATTGTCAGGCAGTTTGATCGAAATTTTCTTTCGTTAAATTCGAGAACGTCATACGAGATCATCGATCAATCCCTCGTACAGATGAGGTGGGAACTAAATATTCGACGCGACAATTTTTTCAATTTTGCCAATTTTTCTAAATTTGTCGTTGTTTGCGTTTATTCGATATTAAGCAATATACTCGACGATGAAACGCATAAAATTCGTGCGTCCGTTCGAGAAAGATACCTCGCTTCTGGAGACATTGAATTTTTAATACTCGCGCACATTCGTCAAACGTTGCGGAGTTTTTAATTGGTTTGTTCTTCGCGGAACGTATCTTTCTCGTTCTATGAATAGTTCAACGAGCTGCGCAACGGCAGTGAATCACAGTCGGCGGAGGTTCGAGTGTCTCTGCATGATTAAATAAGAGAGATCCGTTTCTGGATTGCTTGCACGCGGCTCTCCTCCACTCCGTGCGTTTCAATGCCATACATATACCTACACGCACCCACACCCCCACACATATTCAAAGATACATCCACGTATTTAAATTGTGGAAAGATCGCGCCCGCACCTGCAACCTCCCGCAAGAACGTGTACGCACGTTATCCCGCGAGTTTCTCTTATTGGCGTGTGCGCTCGGGTACACCCCACCCCTGAATTTGTCGTTCTACCACCGGAAGTATCAAAAACCACCAGGCGTGTAAGTTGTAAGATCTTGCGGTAACTGGCAAAGCCTTGGCCACCTATAAATACGGAACGCGGGTGTGTGACTTCTCAGCCCTCTCTTTCTCTCTCTCTCTCTCTCCCTCTCTCTCTCTCTCAAATCTCTCTTTCTCTCTCTCTCTCAAATCTCTCTTCGAGGTACACAAACTACGTGAAAACTTGAAATATTCGGTGGAAACGCAACGGCAGGTGCGACACATTGCGCTCACTACGCTGTGGGTGTTGTTGGCGTAGCGCAACACGCTGGATTATCCCGACCGGTCTCTTTCTCTCTATCTCATTCCGCGTGTTTTGCCATACGCCCGAGTTCTTAATTACGCGTACAACGCGAAGCGTCCGGACATTTTGAAAATTGATGCGCAACACCGTAAACCAATTTATATTCTCGACCGTGAGCAAATTCTACGGTAAACGCAAACATTTAATCCAAACTGTTTATGGAAAGTATGTAGAAATTTCGTCTTTCGTTATTTTGCACATTCGTTATTAACGAAATAAATGATTATTACGAGCGGGTTCACGGTCCTCGTTTTATAAATCATACAAATTATAAGCATAATATGCGTAAGTATGATATTTATAGCTATTCTGAAATATTTTTTTAATAGCCGATAACGCGGACGAACTTTGGCAATATTCTTCGGGGAATCGCGACCACTTTTATCGAAAAAAAGGAAAAAGAAAAAAAAATATATGGAATTCAATGCAACGGAGAACTGTGCGGTAGCAGGTGCCCGCTGTTTCCGTCTAAAGTGGCCTTTTGCCCCGGCGTAGAGGCCAAGAACGGTGCAATGGCGGAGTGCCACCCTTTCGCGATAGCCGGGAGCTAGATATGGCGTCGGGACACTGGTATTATACGTACACATCTCGCCCACGATCCAGCTCTAGCCCGGAGGCGGCTCAGCTTTTCGCTAGATTAATTTTACTGCCTCGTATTTCGTGACCAGACCCCTCGATTACCAACCTCCAAACCTTTTCCCACATCCTCCAACCGTTTACTTTGCTCGGTAATAAAAACAAAAAGACATAAGGAAAAATATAAAACGAAGAAATTGCGAGTATGTCGTCGACGCAATCGTTGGACGTCGGTCGACCGACAAATGCTTCGCTATATACTTAAAATTGAGAATCGAACGTTCGTTGAATTCGATAGACAAATGGACTTTGTCTACCTTGCATTTTCTTCTGAGTCGTTTTTTTTTTACTTTAACTTTCATAATTTCTGTGACCAGAGGTCAAACACTTCTGATGTGAAAATAAAAGTAAATGACGTTTATTAAGATTGCGGTACAACGAAGGGAAAAGTAATTGGGTGGGAAGTTTACGAACCTGTTTTAAAATTTCGCGTGTAATGACGAATAAAACGGTTTGAAAAAAAATTCGCAAGTATAATAGTAAAGTTGTTCTCTTGTAAAGCTCTTTGGAGGAAGTACATTGTAAAACTCGAGAATTCGTTGCCTTGCCCGCTCGCTTTGCTATGCCCGTGAAAGAAATTAGTAGGGCAGCCCTGAAAACGATCGGGGCCCAAAAGGGTTTGAATATGGATTCCCTACTAGGGATTTTCACAACACAATCCGACTAGGCCCCGACAGGGAAATAACAGGGTTGCCTTATTTATTTAAAAAAGGTCGTAGCGAGGTAAATGATAAAGGGCCTAATCGGGATTCATCAGGGCAGTAGTTATTACAGAGCATACAATATTTGCAAAGTTATTTACACCAATGTCTAGTTTTTATACTTATTTTCCATAGATGTGATGTACATATAAAGTTAATTTAAGCTTTTTAAGCGTTAATTTTACCTGCACGCATGAATATTATTTAAAAAAACTTTTTTTATATTGTGAAATTTATTTTCCAAATTTTCTCAATGTTTATAGAATAGAAATTTTACTATAGATAATTTGTATTCTATTATGAATATTATTATCTGTAGTAAAATTCTCAAATTATCTGTAGTAAAATTTGCATTCTATAAATATTTAGAATGTTTGGAAAATAAATTTCACAATATAAAAATAGTTTTTTTAAAAATAATATTCATGCGTGCAGGAATGACAGCACATATACCTACGTACAACACCGTTTGGTTGTTGTATGTGCTCACCGCGCGACGAGTATGTAGTTCCGCCAGCGGCCGATGGGCGGCGCATGGCCGAGCGCTTTCTCGCACGCGTAGTCGTCGCCCGCTGGCATTATAAAGCGGCAAGCTGACCGATAATTTAACTCATTATCAATCTATGGATGTGTAACGAAAATTTAGATGCAAACATTGATTATAGAGGAATTCTATAAACAAAGGCACTAACTTTACATTTTTCACCATTTTTACTTATAAATTACACCCGGACGTAGCCGGGCCGGGTGGATAGTAATAAATAACCCTTTACCCGAAGAAAATTGTTTTCATTATTGCAAAACATCTCGCTTGATATGTATCTACTATTATTATTATTATTTGGTAGTTTTATTTGCACATCCTTGTCGCAAGGATTTTTACAAACTGATATGTATCCACTAATAAAGCTGGTAATTATAGGGCAGTAATAGGGTTGCTTCACGGCTTCGATTCGGTTCTGGCAGGGTTCTGTTGAGGCAACCAGCCGGGCCCTGATTTATAGGCCTCTTTAGGTCCTCACTGACAAAGTGTGACCGGCCACCAAGGGACCTAGTCAGGTGCCCTGTTAGGGCCTTTGTAAAGTGAGGGAAAAATAATCGGGACCTAGTCTAAGCCCTGGCAGAATTCTTACTTGGGTGGTTACGCACGTGAACGAGAGCGAGAGTAAACAGGAGAACTAAAAAACTTGAGAAACGCACGTCTGCAAAAAATTGTTGCAGGGTACATTGAATAAACGAAGAGCGAGTGCTCGTTCACCTCCCTCCCTCTCTCTCTTTTCACGAAACAAACCACAGGACCGGAATACAAATAGAGAAGAGCGCGAGAGTCTTCCGTCACGTCGGAAAAGCCACGCGGAGCGCGATGTTCTTCCACGAGGGCGGGTTTTCCAGGGAACGCGAATTACACGCTTGTCAGGTGCAGTGGGTGGCCTCGCAGGCAACGATGCAACTACGTGAGATAGGGGAGAGCAATGAGAGAGACAGAGGGATGACGGTGGCTTAAGGGATGCGAGATAGAAGGACGATGCAAAATTTACGCGTGGGCTCGTGGTCGATCGAACTACGTGGCAAAAGTCCAAGGATTGACCGTGAAACACCCTTCAACCTTGAATTTGACTATAATTTAAATTTGAGCTTGACAGTTTTAATTAACGATTGAAGGGTGGGCCTCTCGATTCGGGGGTAAGAGACATCATCGTAGGGGATGAATGAGATCTTCATACGACCGAAAATATTCAATGTCGGTATAGTTGCGTATTTTTATGACGTCATTTTACTATTTTGTTTCGAAGAAAACCAAGCTCGTGCCTACTTTGTTTACGTTTTCCTATATACGCGTAATGCAAACCCTCGTGAGCTGGCTCATACCGGCTTTATACTACCGGAATGCAGCGGGCTATGTTTCACGTAGATGCATGTTTATTGCTGCATTAGCAGAGCGACAGGGAGGAAGAGAAAGAGACCGAACACGGGGGATAAGCCGTACGACAGGATTTTCCTGGTTTACAGTAGGATTTCAGACCACCCTGTGAAATATCCTGTTCTTAGTGCTTTTCTAGCTACACAGACTCTCGGCAATCGCGCTCTATCGGTAGATACTCCACGCGTCTACTTCGTCTTTCCTTCTTGCGATTTTAGCCTTAAAAATTCCAGACTACCGAAAGCTCATGTCCAACTTCTTCTCACCCTCCTAAATTCGTGTGTTTTCAAATAAAACGAAAAATATATAGTCCGACTAGTGGTGCTTCAAGGTTAATAATTAGAAAAATAATTAGCGGGTTTTAGCATAAATTAGGTCGCACCTCCATGTTCGTCGTCAAAAATACTGAGTCGATACCGAGTCGATAGGGGTAGAAAACTGAGCAGTGGTCGATACTTTCGCGTTTCGTACACGTTGTCCACAGTATTCCGAACTTAACTAACATATAATATACCGCCTCCTTATAAATTCTTGTCTCGAGCGTAAAAGCTATCGAGCCGGAGAGCGCGCGATAAAAAAAACTACCCCTTCTGTCTCTCGCTCTCTATCCGAACTACCCCTTCGCTGTCGCCTCATCGATACGAACCTCTCGTGTGTGCGTCCGATCCAGGAAGATCGTCCATACTGTCGACCATATCCACCACACCTACTACCACCATAGCACCACGAAAGACCGGGTATATTAATCCGTAATGGCAAAACGATTAGTCAGGGTTGGCTTGGGTCTCTCCTCACCCCTCCCCCCCCCTCTCTCTAGGCTCGCCATCGGGCTGACAGTCGCACGCGCGACCTGCCCGTGATTAATAATCATCGCTGTATTGCCGGAGAGCTCTGCGTGCTCACCCCCTTCGGCCATCATCCCCTTCCCAACCCCCATCGTAGTCGACACTACCTCTCGTTGCCCATCCTGACCATCGCGACCATCGCCGTCACCTCCGTCACCACCGCCACCACTGCTATCACCGCCACCGGTATCGGCACTCCAACAGTTCGTCTTCCGGTTCCGGTCGCCATGCGGATGTCCGTGATATCTCCGCTCGTCCTCTTTTATCGCTTTAATAACTACGCATATTCTTCATCCATACATACCGTATATTTGTATTTGCGCAGGTGTAATAGTACAAAAAAAAACTTTTTGAAATTTTAAGAACTTATTGTTTGTACAATGATGCGAAAAAAAAAACTTAAAATGGTTTATATTATCCTTTCTATCGTTGTACGTAAATAACGAAATTCTCGGGTCAGGATAAATTCGTGATATATATCCGAATGTCTTTTCGGTCTCTCATTAGCGAGATGAATTTCAAAGTCTAATTTCAACCACGTACGCGTTCTTTATCCCTACGCTCATAAGCCAGCGTCATCCCCTAAAAGAATCGGTTAGTCCCTTATCCTTTATGCCTCAACGTTCTCTCTATTATCGACCCAACTATCTCTAAAGCCACTGAATAATTTTCTCAGTACGATGGCACAGAGAGAATGAGATAGGCACAGAAGAAGAAGAAGAGAGAGAGAGAGAGAGAGAGAGAGAGAGAGAGAGAGGGAGGATCACCGTTTGAACTTACACAATCTCGCAGAATCGCGAAAATGGTTTCGAACTCGTTCCTACACTTCCGTACAGTATATAGGTAAAGGGAAACGTGCGATAGTGAAGGGAGATAGAATTCTACTGTAACGTAATAAGCAACGTTCGTGGTGAGAAAAGGAAAAAGGGAAACACACGTGTATTCGCAAAGAGAGAGTGAGAGAGAGGGGCGGGGGTGGAAGTTGGCTGGTTGCGATGTGTGCTATCTAAATCTTCTCCTATTGCCACTGGTGTTACCGGTTGCTCCACTGACGTTGTTTGGACCGTGTCTGGTACCAGGGTACCCACCAGCCAGAAGGGCTAACACCGGTAACGGCAACATCAGCCACCAGACGGAACCGAAACGTGTGCGCCAGAACGGCACGTCGACGTGGAGAACGACGAGTCGCGCGCGCAACGGGGATGAATTATTCGGTGTCTCGTGCACTCTGCGTCCCGGAACACTGATGCGAACACTGACACAAACGTAACCGCGCGAGGGGGCTGTCTCTCTCTCTCTCTCTCTCTCTCTCTCTCTCTCTCTCTCTCTCTCTCTCTCTCTCTCCCTCTCTCTCCTGTCGCAGCCGGGCTTTGCCTCTCTCTCTATCTCGCTCTAGTTCATTCTCTTCTCGTTTTCTCTCTCCATCTCGTTATTACCCCGTCTCCCTCTATCTCTCTCGGACTTTCACCCTCGCACTCTCTCTTTACCTTCTGCCGTTGACAATGTCATCCATAATGTTCGTCCGACTCGGGCTGAGCCTCGTCGTGTCACACGGAATTTCGAGGTGGACAACGCCAACCCAACGCAGCGTACGTACACCGACCCTGTGGCTTTTATACCCTGGCGTCGAGGGACGCGCTGGCTGTGGCGCACACGCGTTGTCATATTTATACGGTGTACGTGAAACTTTCGCTTCTTTTTCCCAGCCACGAAATGATCGCGCGAAAAATCACTCGGCCAAATTATATCACCGGTGAGTTCTTTGTTTTCTTTTAATGAAACGTTGTAAATATATGACACCCCTGACGATTTATTTAAATGAATATTAACAGATGTATTATTTATAAGAAAATTATCACGAGTATTTAGCGTGAAATTCCATAGAACTCAATAATTCGAAATATCGATAAATTTTCATGCATTCTTTTCACGTTTATTTTGATCGCAACAATTGCTACGAGATGATAGGGTGTGTTAAATACATAACGATCTTTTACGAGATCGAGCTTACAGTGAATGTAATTGTGCGTTATACGTTCTATGCTCTTTCAGCCGGAGATTATTGAATTATCGTTTGGGTTTCCGACTTGACTGTGGGGGTGTCGACCTTTAGTTCCCACGCTTCGAGTCTCTCGCACTTCCACCCCCTTGATCGTTGCGGTACACCCTCGAAAATCCCTTTAGCTCGCTATCTTTGAATTCCCTAGAGTCGATATTCGGTGGTGCTCGGTACTTTCGCGAGACGGTACGGTTTAAGCTGTGCAGTTCTTCGACCAACTCGTTCAATGATCGTCTCGCTAATCGCGGTTAATAGACTCTAATAGAGATTTCCTAACGGTGAAACTTTTCGAATTTTTTCCTCGCGATTGATTATTGTCGGAGGCAAGTTCGAAATTTCGCTCGAGCATTTCTCGTTTCGACGAAGACAAGACTCGGGGTCTGGAGCGTGGTGCCACGAGAGTTCCATAGACGTCTCGGCGAGTCCCGACGGTTCACGAAATGCTTCGCGGGTCGTCCGGACTCGCAGACGCAATTAATTGGCTCGTAAATTAGCTCGCTCCGGGTTCCGACCACAATGGGTCCGGAGGTGGTGGCGGCTCTGTCGTGGCGTATATTCGGAATCACGAGAGCACCCTGTATGGAAGGGTGGAGGGGGGATAATATGCGAAACCCGACAACACCGATGCGAGCTTTTCGCAATGTAAGAATAAGCGCGTTTGATCTATGCGGTATTTCGGCTTCGCCCAACCTTCCTCGGCCTTTCCCAGGCACCCACGGGCTATACGTGCCTGCGCGTTGCCTCGGTCTACCGTTACAACCACGAACAAGCCAACGCGCTACCACCCATCCAGGACATCCAACGATTTCCCCCGCCACGAGTGGAAATTATAATCCACCGCTTTTAACCACCGTTTGCTATCGCTATTTCCCTCCCTCCCTCCTTCCTTCCCTACCTTCGCAGTAGCTTTACCATTCTACCGACCTTTTGTGCGTATATGCCGGAAACTTTTGATGCATTCCACCGACTCGTATCACCCTGAAAATTGTACGATCGGTGTTTTTACGCTCAACATTTTATTCTCGTTTACAAGTTGTTGGTTCTTTAATTTTCTACTTTTCTACTATTATTTAACGTTCTTTTAATTTTTATTATTAACGATCTCGTTCATATAAAATTGAGACTGCGTTTTGTCGACCCTTCGATTTTGTTACTGCACCTTGCGCTCGCAATTTTCTTCCGCCATGTTTGATCGGTCGTTTCGATTTTGTGTTCCCCTTTGCTTATTTTATAATTAATGAAGATTTTACTTTTTTCTGATTGAATAAACTCATGGGTTATCTCGTATACTCGATCCGGCGCTATCGATATGGCCGACAACGGAATTTCCATTTGGATGCTCATTCGTGGCTCGATACTTATCCGATCGCCACGAGTCGCTTTCAGTCCACTCCGTTATTTATAGCCGAGCCTATCTCTCTCTCTCTCTCTCTCTTTCTCTCTTCATTCGTTGTGTGCACGGAGGTGAAAAGTTAGGATGGCTGACCATTAGCTATGGGTTCTATGGAAGAGAATGCAGTAGAGGTAGACTATATAGTTTGCTATTAGACTGTGTTATATTCTCTACAAAATCAGGGACCTGCAGGCGATTTTTTCTATTCCATTCTATCATAGAATTTTCCACTTGGTAACATTCCTACCCCCTCGATATCAAAGAATCACAAAATTGATTATGTCTGAGCCGAGGTTTTTTGGGTGGCAAAAATGTTCGACGCTGTTTTGACAAATCTTTGACAACGTCGCGTATATAAAAAGAAGCCAACAATACGCGACTTTCGTTCATTTTTCATTGCTGGGTTGTTTCTTTTTTTCTGGACGAAAGTTGCACAGCCCCGAAGAAATAGACGGTAAGAAGAATACTTCGTTCGTATAGCCCTGGGCAATACGTATTCCGAACGGGAGCGACGACTAAGAATGAGAAATAAATCGAGAAGAACGATCGAGTAGCGCGATATCGAACGATAACGCGTAGGGATGTAACGTTACGAGTAGAGGTGATTTTCGTATGTGCCTCGGCATAACCCGAGAGTCTTTCATTTCTCGCTCTCGTAACGTATATTTCTGGCAAAAAAAAAGAAGAATGGGGTATATTTAAATCGAAGAGATTCTCTAGCATCTACTCCCCCCCCCCCCCCCCCCGTAGCTTAGCATAACCAAGCGCGTTTTTCCTTCGACTCAAACTTTTATCTTCTCTCTGCCACTTTTTTCCTTCTACAATGCAATAACTATATACTTTTTTCGACGGAAAGCAAACGGGTGAGAGAGAGAGAGAGATGGAGTAAACGCAGGAGACGTTCCCTAGATTTTTGTCGTATAATCGCAGCAAAATCCTTATACCCAACCGTGCACTCGAGAACAAGCGCCAGCCGCAGAAGCTTGCCTGCAGAATCCTCATTCTTCATCTGCCACTTCCTAAATTCCTGTATTGTAGAAAATTTCAACGAGCCGCGTTATTTCGTTCTCTTTATTTCTCTCTCGTTCTCCATTTCGTCGTACGCTACTGTCTCTCTTTCTCAAGCTTTCGCTATTTTACGTCTCTTTCTTCGATAATCTCTTCACGTTCACGGAGTCTCGGTATCTCGTCATTTTTCCTCTCGCTGGCGCTCGACGAAGAGGAGTATCTTTTTATCTTCTCATTCAATGCCGACTCATCCTTAAGCTCGTGAATCACGCACCGCGCCGAGTTGCGAGTCCGGCGAGAATCAGAGGTGAAGGCTTTTTTTTCAGTAAAGCCACGAAACTCGTCAGCGAAAATAGTCATATTGTTTTTTTTATTCAAATCGACTTCTTGAAGTTATAAAATCGACGGTGTTTGGTGGAGAATGAATATAACATTATAGCGCCAAAGTATTCATAAAAAATTGGGAGTCGGACGAAAGTTGGGAAAACTTGAAAAGGGTGACTTTTATTTTCATCCAGAATGAATTTCGAAAAAAGGTTCTTTTCGGTTTCTCGTAATTTATCGGTGAAAAGTTGAAAAAAGTGAAATAGTAATTTTTCTATTTTAGCGTCGATGGACGACAAAAGATTGAAGCCTTTTATCTGTGTAACTGTATATTTTTCGTGCATGAAGATTATTTTTCTTACTCGTTCGTTTTATCGGTTCTCGGAGATCGGGGGAAGATGCTATAACGAGGAAAGACTGTAGGTCCTTGAGGCGATCTTCGTGTAAACTCTCGGCCACGACCGCGACCTCGCGGCGACCATTATTACTCTGAGAATCTTTGCATGAATTTACAATATCCGAGCGTTGCCTCGAGACGCGGGTTCTTCACGAATTTGTATTAAATCGCGCACGACACAATTGGAAGACACGACGTGGTTTGCTGATTTGCCGAATAGTCCAATAAATTAAAAAGTATCCCTTACACTTTTTAAAAAAACAGCCCCTCCTGAATTTGTTGGTAAGGCAAGAATTAATTTGTCAAAAAGATAAAAAAGCATGTACAATTTGTAAAATATTGACACTAAAATTCGGATCCACGCGCCTACCGTCGAATATGGCTACTTTGACATTCAGGGTAATTTTGACAGTTTTGGGGCTACTTTAACAGAGCGTCAAAATACGGTTTAAGTATGTTCGCGGTGGTGAAAAGGTCGAATATTTACTTAAATTGCAATATATTGAAATTGTAATGAGGATATTTGTGTTGTGCGGTAAATTTCCGATTCCGTAATGTCCAATCGAAGCCTTTTTGGAGGAAAAAAATTTGGACCCTCGGCGAGGAGCCGATAGTCAACGTTCGTAATTTAGGTACTTTCGGGATTTTAGGGGTTCGGTGGGGTGGCAGTAAAAATGTTCTTTTCGACCAAAAAGCCTTTGTAGGGGGGTCGTAACCCCCCTCGTAAGGGTTTTGCAGAAATCGGAAGACCGCAAACCAACACGAATATCGCCAATAAAATCTCGATATACTTATTGCAATTTACGTAAATATTCAGTTTTTTCGATTTTAACTATAATATGTAAGACTGATTAAGTGCTTATAATACAATAGTATTCTAGGTAATTGATATTTGTATGTAAAATGTTTCCTAAAAATGACAATTTGATAGTAAAAAATTGTTATTTTTCATTAATTCTATGTAGAATGCATAAAATATTGAATTTGTTATCAACATGATGGCAAGAGTAACCATTACACTTTGGATCTTCGATATAAATTGCATTTTAATGCCTTGTCAAAGAAACCCCACACCCGTGGTTACTTTGAGACTTTTTAAAAAACATATAAAAAATAATGGGGGTGGTGGTGATCGGGCTTGACTTTCTCATACATTTCATAGCAAAAGAACACACTGTTCGAACACTGGAGGGAAAAAAGTTGGAATTTAGGATGTTTTAAAAAAGTTACCTACAAAAAACTTCCAAAACCTATTCAGAGTAGACATATTTGGTGGTAAGCTCCTTGCCTGTGCACATTGCATTTTTCATGCACGATGCTACAAAATAAGGGTAAATTACTGACCTAATTTAATTACATCTGACAGACTCGTGACAACGCTACCTATACCATCGAGTCGCTCAGACAATCTGTATATACATAGGTATCCCGTTTGAAATTACGAACAAATAATTGAAATTTGTATGGAATTCAGCTTAACGACTGTATCTCACATGCCTATATTTATATATTTCATTCACAAGCCTAATTTTTGCAACTTGTTCTTCCAAACATTTTGTACATCTTAGATGCAAATATTTTACGATGTTAGGAAACAGTAAGATTAAAGACAATATTGTCTATAAGATTGCATACGCGACTGACCCAGTTCCTCTCGCTAAACGTAAAGAAGCGACGGGAAAGAAACTGCGACGCTGCAACGCACGAATCACTTTGAGAATCTTTCGAAAAATCGATAAGTGTTTACGAAATTGTACCTGAGAAACATACCGCTGCTTAATCCCCGTGGATTTCGTGAAGGGCGACTGAATTCTTTTTCAATGGACAGACAGACACACACATTGCTATGCGATAAATTACGACTCAAAATTTCGATAAATTTAATGATTCTGCCCGTAATATTACTCTTAGAAGCAAGGAATTTCTAGGATATATTCGTTTCGTAACATTATTATTAACGAAGAAAACGTTTCTGGAAACTTCATCACTGAAATTGTGAAATGGGGTGAAATTTTATCGAACATTACGAATATTTTTGCGCTACATTCTATAAAGTTTATACTCATAACTGATCGTCGAAATATGAAAAGTTGACAGTCTGGACAGTTTGCGAATCCGTAAACCGATTCCTCCGCCGCAAAACACGTCAGGCCCATTTACGACGTAACTCGAATATGCGTTAATGCGCGCTATCCGTCTGTGGAACGGCGGAAAACTCGGATAGCTCGAGCCATTGTTGCAGTCAGTAGCGGTAAAGCGTCGACAAAGGGAAGGAATGGGTGTTGTTACAGATATACGCGCGTTATATCTATACGTTTTGCGCACATGCAGACGATAGAGCATTTTGTGCACAGGCTGGTTAATGCGCGCGCGAGCGAGCCAGCGAACGAACGAGCGTGCGGAGTCATCGTCGGCGCGGAGATAAGCCTTTGTACGCGTCATCGAACGGCGAGAGAGAGAGAGAAAGAGCGAGCAAGAGAGCGAGAGAGCGAGAGAGAGAGAGGGGTGGGAGACCGATCATGGCTTTGCCGGCTTTCATCCGAGGGGTGGGACCGATCCTCCGCGAACCCTCCGGCTCGGCACGGTGCGAACGTTATTGCGCGGAAGCTCGATAACGTTCATTTCTGTCTATATGATTCTCGCAAAACGATGAAAACCTCGTAGTGCGCTCGTACCCCAACGAGCGATACGTTAGTCTTGACTGGATACGAGTCAATGTATATCTATATTACGATATCTATAGTATCAACGCTCTTTCGATTTCTTTTCAAATTACTCGTCTCGACGATGCTGCGATATCTCCCGAGGTATATACAAACAATACACAAATATATATAGTATAGGTAATACCCGAACATTCGTTACGACGCCAGTTGACTTGCATGAAAATATAAAGACGTTCGAAATTAATTCAATGAAAAGAAGCATGCTAGTTGAAAACCGAACGTCCGCGAACGCGTCCGTTCCGAATCGGTTATTTTACAACCCTCTTTTTTGCCATTAGGGTAAAAGAGGGAATGTGGAGGTTTCGTCGTGATTGGGACATTTTAACAACCATTGGCGTTGAAAGTAAAGATTTTTTTTTCGCGAATACAAAGGCGAGGGGTGGTTTGGTGTCCTGGGTGATAGAGGGGTTGGAGAGGAGGGCGAGGTTTTACGAGAAAACGGAACGAGAAGGAATAGTCGTGGCGAACCTATACAGGCGAGTGTGTTAATTGACAAACTTCCAAGTGTATATCCTCATAGGCACAGAAGAGCTTAATATGCAGCGGGGTAAGGAGACTTCCAGAGAAGAATAAAAGAGAGAGCATATCCGGGGTAGATGAATGCGCATCGTTACCGTTAGCCTGAGAACGTTTATCGCTCGCAGAAGAGCTCACAACAGTGAAACTTTACAGTTGCGAGAGCGGGAGAGAGAGAGAGAGAGAGATAGAAAGCGATAAGAGAAGGGGTCATTGTCTGACCATTAGCGGGCATACCTACTGCCTGCTTGCTCTCGATTTTGCCGGAAACTCGCGCGCAGTTTCATGCAGCACTGAAACTCTTCTATATACTCTCTCGTTAATTTTTCCTGTACTATATCGACTTATATCCCTTTCTAGGCGAGCCGATCTTTTTTGCTCGTTTGCCGCGTGCCAAGCGCGATGCGCCCTTCTGGTACAGAAATCGAGAAAATAAAAAGGTTCGGACAAAGACGGAAGCTCGTTAGCTTTGCCGTCTTTGTCGAGTGAATAAAGAAAACAGAACGAGGCCCGAAAGATAACGATCCTTCGAGAAGATCTGAAAAATATTTATTTTTCTTCACTGCCGTTGCGGAAATGACGTCATCGATATCGCAATCGTCATCCGTATGCTCCTTGCGTTGATCGAGCGTCGTTGTAATCCCGTGCTTTCTACCCCCAACTATACCTACGAGGGTGAGCAACGTTGTCCTATGATCGCGTAATATTTTCCATGACGTAACTACTACGATCGATCTCTAGATCGTTAAGAATCGTTAATAACACATTTCGTCAGAACGATCGATAAAACGAAAATATTTAAGCAACAATTATCCGAGTGATGTGATTTTCGTTTGTTTAGAATTTCAGTTTGCAGTCTACCTTACCAACCAACTCTTGCAACCCCTAACGACTTAAAGCGCTAAACATTACGCGACTGTAGAGACAACTAGAGAAAGATGGAGAGCCGAAGTGAACGTGCGAAGAGGTGGGAGAAACGAGAAGGGAAAAACGAGCATCCTCTGCGCTCTCGAGTCTTCCATTGCTCCCCGGGACGGACAGTATATACAGTGAGCGTGCTGTATACTCTGGGTCTATACTGACTGGCCAGGGACGAGAAAAGGGGGTTGCGAGGAAAGGCAGTTGCAGATAGCGTCGTAGCGGTATGTGCGCGCGCTCGAGTTTTTTTCTCGGTGCGGCGAAGGAAGAGCGTGGCGGGGTGGGAGGGAGTCGTGCGGCGTACGATTAATAAGTTGTCCCACGCGTCTCTATATAAATACCGACGGGGCCACCGGTTGCCGCTACCGCCGCCGGTACGATCCTCTCGTACGGCGACCACATCGCACCCCCGGCAACGAAGAAACGTGCGCGTGCGCGGACAACGTAATATTAGCTCGTACAGTCGAACCTCCCTTACGTCGATTTTTCGTAAGCACGTTGTTTCTCACGATGCGACTGCACCCTTTCTACCCTCTTGTTGGAACGATGGTGAAAAGTAGGGAAGATAATTCTCCACCAGCGAGTTACAGTTTTGTTGAAATGACGGAAAATATTGTAACGTGGAAAGTTTGCTCATGAGAAGTCACACTGTACTATGAAATGTCTACGCGCAGCACTGAAAACTTCTTCTCTGTTGCTTTCACAGCGTAAAGTTCCTACCCCTCTAGTCTCTATATTCATTCTTATATTTTTGCGTCCTTCTTTTTTTACATTTCTTTCGTTCCGTAACTGTCATATTTTCTATTCCTGATCGATGTTCTATCACTCGTTACATCTACAACTACCTTCTAATTATTACGTTGTTATCCTCTCTCCTTTCACCATTTCCAGCCCGTTCAATAACCTCTGCTGCCCTTCATTCGCATCTCTCTTTTCCTCGTTCTCTACCCATTTTGTTTTCGTCTCGCGACGTTAGTTCCTGATCAGCTTCGCCTCTAACTTCGCCCTTACAACTTCAATGCATCGAGCATCAGATACTTTTAATGCGAATGGTCTACATCAAACTTATTGTTAGGCGCAAAAATTATTTTCGTGCAATTGTCTCTTTTTTTCTTCGCGTCTTTCCTTCCACGTTGCGATTACCGATCTTGACAGTTCTCTCCGGTCTTTCTCACCCTCGGATCATGGAATCGCGTCGAGCGAGAAATAAGAAAGCTCGTTCTCTTGGTTGCTCGGTAGTGGCGCCTAGAACCCGGTATAAGCGGCGGGAACGTCGTGGGTGTGCTGGGCGGCAAAACTGGGCAACGGAAAAAGGGGTGGGAGTGGGATGTCGAAGAGTGCGCGCGGGGGTGAAGAAGGATGGACAGGGAGCCGCAAACCGGCGAACACAGGCTTCCGCGCGAGAACGCCGCGCGCGTCTCGCTCAGTTACAGACCGAACGCCGCACGACACGGGCGAATCGAATCAGCCCACCCCCGCCCGCTCTCGTTCTTCTCGCTTGCATCCCCCTCCGCCCTCGTCAGTCGATAACGCGTCACGCGCGCTTCGACTCCGATCGCCGAGCGATACAAGTATATTATATATACCATTTCTATATACCCAAACCCACACACACACACATATATATATATATATATATATATATATATATATGTATTGTATGTGTGCGTGAGTGTTTACATATATACATGACGATATTACACATATAAGTATATATATACATAGAGAGAGAGAGAGCGAGCTACATGTATATATACGTTTATGTAATTGTATTATGTGCATTGTAAACATAAGAGTTATATGCTTGACCGACGGACGAGATATAATACAACGTGTGTGCAACACAATTCGATTGATACAATTTTGTATCACGGTGTCGAGACAAGCTCGGGGGTGTATATAGAAATCAATATCGATTCGATTATATCCGATCGGTGATCGTTATCTCTGTGTCGATACGACAAACTCGCCAATTCGAGTGTTTCATCGTCGATTAAAGATTTCTACGGTCTCTCGCATCCAGAAATATTATCCGTTTCGTTAGCTTATTTTTAATTGCGAACGAGGGATAATAAAATTAATGATAATCGATCGAGTAATTTTTAATCGATAAAAATACGGGAAGTAAAGGTGAACGCGGGGATGATAGTAATAATTGTTGTGGGCAATACGAGAATACGTGTTGGATATCTTGGATCGAGTAATTGCATATTTGATCTTGGTAAATGTAGGGGTTGAAGCATCGAGCGTGCAAATATAAATAACTCTGTCTGGAGATCGCGAAAGATAAAGATCGAAGAGAAGTCGAGACTACGAGCGAAGAAACAGTGGGATAACGAGGAAGGGCTCGTTGCGGTTCTTACTCGACATTGGATTTTCTTTACTCGTGCGATGTACACTCGTGTCTTGCGTATTCTTCGACTTAAACTCCTCTAGTCCGAGATTTCATTTTTTTTATGTGTTTATTTTTATTATTTGAACAAACCACGTTTTCTCGTCAAAATAAACATTGGGCAATGTTTACTAATTATTTTTAGACAAAGTCCAGAGACCAGAGACACTTGATTTTTTCGTTGAAATTTTAGAGATCGTGACAGCAGCGATCTTTCGATCATACACGAACCAACGATCGACAGTGGCGCTTTGTTCACATCACGTTTCATCGAACCCGTGGACATATTTTTCTTTGAACTCGTTCGTCTCTTGAAGCCGCGAGACAACGTGTAACACGAGTATGTAACGCGAAGAGACTGAAAACGAGAACGACATATCGACGATAAAACGTACGTACATTGTGGATGTTTGTGTGTGTGTGTGTGTGTTTGTGTGTGTGCTATACTTCGCACAGTGAAAAACACAAAGGAATTAATCGACGTTGGTAGCGAAGATAAATAGTTTTGTGAAGGATAATCGTGCGCGAAAAAGACACGCGAAGATCATATCGAAACGTGGCTGCCTCGTCGAACAGGAATAGATCTCTTTCGGCAACAACTCTGATCACATTTAAGGTTTGTCGCATTTAATTTGACACCCAAGCACGTGGTTTTCCTTATTTCTCTCCATCTCTACCGTTTTCTATCGAAAAAATAAAGAATTTATGACATTTGAATAAAATTTGTTTACATCTATAAAATCGTTTTAGATTGAATATCGATGGGAATCTCATGCGATTAAATTTACTGATAATGATCTAATAGAGTTCACTTCATCGAATAAAGTTCTCTATGAATTATGTCAACGTATTTATCGATTAAAGCAAAATAAATAAAAGTTTTAGATTCAATATTTTATTATTATTATTATTTTGTAAATCAAAACAAAGTGATTTTCGTAGTAATATATTAAGGAAGTATACCGTACAGGGAAATGATTTATATCGTAATTGGATTATTGTCATTGATCGATCAATGACAATTTTCGGTGGTCAATAAAATGAAGCTAATTATGCGGTTATCTCGAGCGATTCGTATATCGGTCAATCTATATGTGTCGACGTTCCCAGAACGTCACGAGTGTAGCTAAAGCCCGTGTAATATAAGTTTTGCGCAATGAGTATGCGTGGGAACGTGATATATTCGCGTACTGACCCCGACGGATAAGCATCAGCGGCCACGATTCCTAACAGGGCCACGCGTGGCGTTCACTCGCACGACTTCCATGTATTCGATTGTATATTACCAGAGGAAGCCGTTAAATCGAATTTGAATCTTGAACTTTGATCAATTTTAATTTTTCATCAAACCCAAACCCTCAATTAAAGATTTCTTTAACGCGTTTCTAACAGTGAGCGATTGGCAAATGATAATGAAACTTTCCTTTTAATCCATATTTTTCGAGAGATAAATCCTCAAGGGTGGTCGCCCTCTCAATAAACTGGATGGGAAACGACGAAGATGAATTTGGTACGAAGACATTTTTATTCAATTATTAAGATAAATCGAGAATAATTAGGACAATTAGCTCTGGATGCAATTATATTATACGAAATGGAGCTTGACGTTAAAATTTCACGAGACTTAAAAAGCTCAGTGACCACAATTTTTTCCCGCGAATTTATGAAGTACTTACTCGGCTCGTTAAAATCTGCATTCTTATACGAATTAATATTAGCGATAATATTCGTGATAAGCGGACCCCTATCTCGACTACGGCATGAAAATCGAAAACACGCAATACACGGCTGAAAAAATCGTCGTTGTTTAATTCGCGTCGATTAAAAAGAACCTTGACATTACTATACGTCACGCGGTGAATGAAATATAACGTACGAAGCACGGTGGCTTGGGTCGCACGCGGTCGAGAATCGGTAAGTGGAAACGGCGAGTGAATGTCAGACGGGATGCTGTAAGTCGCGTTACGGCAAAACGCATTAGAAAGTTGAGTTTAAGAGAGAGAAATAGGAAGAGAAGGAGATAGAAATAGCGATGGAACGAGCAAGTGGGTTGACTGAACTGCGGCGCTGCAGTATATGTTCGTATATTCGAGGCGAGCCGCGTCACGAGAGAAAGGGAGTTGGCGAACGCGAGACTGACATTGTAGACGTGCAACCACCCAACGCATCAAAGTACGACACAGAGGCATGTAATTTCCCAGGAGCGTCGAAGCGTATGCGGGTTTCCACCGAACGAGAGGCAAGAGCCTAGGACTCCTTCGCCAGGACAAATGAACGAACAAACATCAGAGATGCATGCCAAAGCATTCGTTTCGAGAAGGTCAGTAGTAAGGGGTGGAATCTCGTCGAGGGGATGGAAATGAAAGCAGCACGAAGGACGTGCACCGGATCTAATACTTCGAGGGAAGTGTCCTTTTGACCTCGAAGAGACAAATAGAGACAGATTTGACAAAAATGAAGCCAGGGACAAAATATTATTATTATTTTTTAAATGTTACCCCTGATTTTTAAATTAGATCAATTAATTAGAAATCATCGTTTCATTTCCTTCGCGTTAAATCATTTTTATAAATTCCATTTATCGAAATAATCGGATTTTTGAACGATTTTATCGTAATGAAATATCGCGCTGTCCATCGTCGGACCGCTAAGCGACCAAGCCGGATAATCCGAGGATCCGGATTGAGTCAAACGACAAAGCGTCCCATCGAGATCGAAAGTTGGCTCTTCGCGTACAGGGCTCTTTGGCACCGAGAAACGATTCGCGTACCAGTGCGATGAGAGGATTGATTAACAGTGTGAGAATTCGCATAGTGGAGGACCGAGTTGGAGTCGGGAGCGAAGATTTAATTCCCGGCAATGGTTGTCGGCCGTCGATGTTACGAGGACAGAGAGTCATTGCCTCGGTTTCTCGAACGACGATGGGTCTATACGCTCGCTTTCCGCTATGCGCGTACGTCAGTCGAGAGACGAATCGACGAAACGCGACCAAGACGACTTTATAGCGCCATTAACGGGGCTTGGGTGCACCACCGTGAGAGGCTCGAGCTGCGACGAGATCTGGTATGCACGTACCGTGGTTTCGGTCGTTGTTATATAGAATGGCGACATTGACAGTAGCATGGGGAGTCGAGAATGAGCCAACCAGAATCATCGTCGGTCCTACCGTATACATAAAGTTATACGTGTATATGTACTTTGGAGCTCGTGGCCCTAGCTTGACGACTCTAAGACGGATTTAGACGATATCTGGTCCAATTCGTTCCGACGGTCGTATTCGACTTTGCGAGATTCGAAATATCCTTTAGTTGTCTCGGTCCGCTCGTGTCGTCGATCATGACTTCCTTATAGGCATTGTCCACGTCGATATCTTCATCCGCCGAGTGACAAGTGCACCGATGTTACGTCATCATCGACTCGATTTTCTTTGGTTTATTGTTTGTCTATATTTTCTCTCGAAACGGTAGATTTAAGCGAGTAGGAATTGAGTAAAGAACGCGAATGTATAGTTGGATATAACTATACCTTTCCTAAGAGCACAGTTATAGGGGTTTTACCCTGATGTTCGAAAGAAAAAGTGAGGGATTCTCCTGTCGGTAAACTGTTCAAGCACGGTCATCGCTCATATATTAAGATTCTGCGTCGCTTTTTCTCGTGGTCGAATACCCTCTTTGACTCTTTCACCCTCGGTCGAGGATGAAATAGGGAGACGAGCGAAACCACCCCCTGCGATGATGTTGACGAAACTTCCTAATTTCTTTTTCAGAGTCTTCTTGGCTTGTAATCTGTCTCTCAGTAGCCTAGGCACTCGACCTTCTCTTCGCGACAAATGTTTCTTCGAGTGAAAAACTTCAGAGGGTTGGAAAAATTTGCTTTACTATATTTATCAATGCAAACAAATTTGTAAACTATTGGATTTTATAATTCCAATCTATTGTTTTCTTCTTTGATTATTTATTTATCCAATAGTACGTAGGTATATAATTATGAATCGATCTCTCTGTGAATCCCGAACATTCCTTTTCTTCCTTATCTTTCACCCTCATGCCTGCTAACGTTCGCCCTCATTGACGGTACCTCGAAACACCCACCCTTTGACTGTTCTACCTTCTCTCTTTCCTCGATATTCACTCATCCTGGTGTCCTCCAAAACGTTCGTCTGGCATCCCTACCGGTCCAATCACTCCCTCTTTTATTTCCCCACGTTTTTTCACCCCCTAGCTACTTCAGGCTTTCAATGAAGTTACGTATACGTTCTTTGCTCGCCGCTCGACTCTCACCAGCGTTTTAATCCACTTTGCCTGTTTCACCGTGCCCACCCTCTGTTTTTCAATGTTTCCCTCTGATTTTGTTCTATGTGGCTCTCGTCAATATTTCGCGTCGGCAATTTTAATATAAATTCTTTTGGCATACGAGTAGCCTCCCACCCTCCATATGTTTCTCTTGTAAAAAACAGCACGAGCCCTACGCCCCACTTGGCCACCTGGCGGAGTTCGGAAACAGGCATTCCTTCTCGAATCGATTCAGCTTTTAGTCTTCACCATTCGCTATGCGATCCCCAATTTTATCTCGTACCACGTGCCAATTATCGTTTTTGTCCTAAAAACGCCAACTAACGATCGAACAATTTTCAAAAAATCTATTCTCATAAGCCTATAATTTTATTTTGTTTAGAATAAAATACGTGGGCTCATTTTACAGCCAAAATATAATCAGATTTGTATTCTCAAGTATAGGAAATATAAGATGGAAATATCGCGAATGTATCGGAAGAACCGTAAGAGTATCATCCTGCTCGTAGAATATCGTAGGATATCCTCGAGGTGAAACGGAGAAAGAAACCGCATATATGTTTACAACGACAGGCGAACTCGTTTTCCATGATTTTACCCTCGGCGCGAAGGAAACCGAAGAACGAAGAAGAGGAAACGAAGATAGAGACGCGATGGAGAACGCGAGACGAAGAAAAAGAGGTCTCGATATCCTCGGGAGAGTATCGAGGGTGTATCTTCGAGATCCGGTATCTCCGAGAGATCCACCATTGAGAAGGGTGAGACACAGCCGGGACGAATTCACACGCTGTCGCCCTCTTCTTTGCCTTTTCCACACCCACAAGAGCCGAGGCTTCTCGCCGTAAATAGAAGCATGAAAACTCGTAAACCCCGCAAGTCCAAGATCCCTTGTAAGGATATACATACGCGTATCTACTTGTACCTACAATATCTAATAGATTGGCTTGGCATACTCGCACCCTTATTTCCAGTTCTAAAAATCGAGGTTCTTACATTTCGTTTATTCTCTTTTCATCGTTTTCATTTCTCTTATTTTCAATAGTTTTATAATAATTATTCTCTAATGGTTAAAATTGAAACAATAGTGTATTTATATTTTTTTTAAACGGACGAAAATTTATTACCTTCGGAATCGTGTGGCTTCGTTTTGAGTCCTAGCAAATATTGTGTCTGAGATTTCGTTTTTTTATCATTTTCATTTTTTGTATAGAAATTTGAAATAACATTGTATTTTTGTGATAGTTTAAAAAAATGAAGACAGAATTTGAGTCGAGTTGCTATGATCGTGTGAACGAAAAAAAAATTACGGCTCTGAATTTCGTTCTTACTTTATTTACCATTTAAATATTCAGTCGATAATTATCGCGCGATAATCGACGTTTAAATAATATTGTATTTTCGCGATGGCTTTGAAAATAAAGACGAAAATTGAAGATGAAAACGTACGAGTGTCGTAATCAACGCTGGGCTTCGATATACCCGCTCGTAGGCGTAGATACATAGAAACAATAAGGTCGGTTAATCCCCGTACGATTCGCAGCGATATCGAGTGGGACACTTCCGGTTCCATTCCGTTAGACTCCTCGAGAGCTTTGCACGGCACAGGAATAACGACGTTTGTATCATACCGGGTGAAACTGAAACTGTCTATCGCTCATTCTCTCTCTCTCTCTCTCCCTTCGACTCTCCTCAATATGCTCCCCTTGTTTCGAAACGATCCTGCGTACTCGGTACTATCGTGAAAGCGTGTCGAAGAATTTAAACGCGAGTCGGGCGAGTCCGAGACGGGTGGAAAACCGAGGGCGAATTTCTTGCGAAATCGATTCATTCGGTCATTCGTGTTGTGCACTTTTCTCGGTGATGTCGCCGATCGAATAAGAAAAATAGTTCGCACCAGAAATCGAAATTCTGTACTCGAACGTTTCTCTATTTGAACCCAAGGGGAGAAAGGGTGTAATTTTATTTGTAGTATCCTCTCGTTTACCAACGTGAAAATCGTGGCGAACTCGAGATCGAATATTTTTATAGCACTCTCGAGTGAAATATGATAAACTATTATTTTTATCCAAAACTCTCGAGCGTCTAGTTACGTACGAGTGGGTCGCGTAATGGCGCGAGCCATTTCTACAGCTGGATGCATAACCGGATGCGATTTATCGTAGTCGTTGCCTCGAGAACTCTAAACATCATGCGAATTTGACAGCTCGAGGGGATTGCTTTGCCATCGACCCTCGTTCAACCGAGGGACGTAGTGCCATTGGGTCGTACTCGCTCGTCGTTTCGATATTTCATCAAATTCGTCTCTAGGTACTTCTTGTGATATCCGCGCGTACGCCAATAATACAAACAATTATTTTACCAATTCCGTTTGAAAAGGATCCTCCTATCAATTAAATTACACAAATTTTTACGATTAAAAACGTCATCAGGCTCAATTGGACTTTCGAGATTGGCTTTCCACGCACAATTCTGTTATACCTACGTATTTTCTATGTATTCATTAACAACCGTATCGAAATATAAATCAGGATTGAAGTGCAATTGCAACTGTGTGTACAACGACGACGGAGTTCTATTGACAAAGTTCATTCGGTGCATGGGCAAATGCTGTGCTATTTAATAGGACCATACTCGTGCTGACTGGGTTCCTATGGATTTTGCCAGGTCAAAACTGGGAATATCGACGATACTGTCTACTATTGTGTGGGAATGTCACGAGTGTTGCACACTCCAACGTAAATAATAATTAACGCGTCCGTAACTGAAAAAAACTACATGTTCGAGAAAGTTCAAATAACTTGATTTTTCATGGAACAATGAAAAACGTTCGTTATTTCTGGTAAAACCGGAAAATAATTCAGACATCGTTGGATTTATCAAAAACTCGGGTTTCGCTCTTGGAATTTTTTTTCGAAATTGCGTAAAAGAATTTAAACAGCGGACTATTTTTTCTCACTCTGGGTTTGATTTGCCAGAATTACCGGTAGTTCGATTTTTAGTATCTCGTAATTTTCACCAGATGCACAAGCGCATAAAAACGTATTATTTTTTGCCTCCCGAATCGAACTCGTTAGACCGACCGGTATATTGATTTCCTCACATTCGCTATTTTAACGACATATACCTATACGCGAGTAAATGGAAAAACAATTACTCTTTTTTTCCTTATTGTTAGTCAGCAAAAGTCGCCAGATGGATGTTCGCTTGATTTTTTTGATCGCGCCATGTTTGCGGCATGCGCGACAGCGTGTGATAAAAATGTTTATTATTTTTCGTGAAGTCGGCGAAAATCACCGAAATGTCCGAGCGATCGATATCGTCATCCCGACCATATGTCCAATCAAATAAAATGACACCTTTTTAATTAATGTTAGAATGTCAATTAACATTCATTAAATTTTAATGTTAAATTATTCGTTACTTTAACGCGTATTTAATCAGCCAGTATCAATTTATATAGAAATATACATTTTGGGATTCCAGGGAAAAATAATCGAGTTTTGGTTCGAGGGACCAACATCGAATTTTCGAAAATTCAACGACTTTTCAGTTGCATTAGGCGTTTTAAAAAAAAGATAAAGAAATTACAAAAATAATATAACAACAACGTTGTTCGGAGAATGTGGATGGTAGAAAAAGGACGAAAATAGATAATAGCGATGCATAGAGAATAAAAATAAGAGTCAAAGAAGAACCGAGAGAGAATCGTAATGAGTAAGAAAAATGGGCGCAAGTCTCGTCGACTGCGTAGCTTTTTCATTATCATGATTGTTCGCGGTTTATATATCACCGACCGCCTACAATAGGCGACATACATTTCGTTCGCGCGCAATACAGACATACGGTCACTGCAACTGCTCCCAACGAACCAACTTTTTGTAAACTCGTGCTTTTCCCGATCTTCTCGTCGCGAATATCCATTGTAAAGGAACCCTTTTCGGTAAAAACGATACCCATAAACACGAAAATCTCTTCCGTCCATTCCATTTTTTCTGATATCTCTCAGATGAAAGTAAATTGAACCAAAAAAAAATCTAAAAATTGGAAAAAATCCCAAAGACCTCACGATTAAATTGAATTTTTTAAATTCAATTCGTACTCAACATCGGCGTCTTTAGAAAACACAAACATTCTATGAAGCAGTATATTTATTAAATTCGATATATTGTTCCATGACAAAACTCAAATTTTTACAAATTCGAATATTTAAGGATTATAATTGTTATAAAGTTTCTAACAAGTTATAGTGATTTATGGCTTTCCTCATTTAGCAGTTCGCACTCGCAGTATCGCACATGTGTTGGACGAGCTACAAGTTTGTACGAGTTTTGTCTAATTTTCTACATAACGAATAATCCCCTAGCCATCACACTCTGCTACTTTGTTCACTATAGAGTAGTTGATAAATGCAAACGAGCGGAAAGCCTTTTAAAATATATGCAAGAGCCACGTTGTACGAGAATAAATTGAAAGAGAATCCCGTATGCATTTTCATTGTATCGCCCAACGAAAATACACAATCTCGATATTTTATTAACGGAAAATACAGCGTTCTCGTTTTAATCAAATATTCATCGTCACATCGTCACGTATTTCGTTCGTAATATCGTACGTGTACATTCGTAAAATAAATGAATTTTCCACGGAAGTATGCACATAGTCGTATAATCAGACGAGAGCATTTCATGCTTGAACGTCGACGAGCGCTTGCCTATTCGGAGATTGAATATTTATCAAAATGAAAATGAGTGATCGATGCGTCACCAATTATTACCATAGCCCATATATTAACCGTAAAAATATTATTTTGTCAATTCCGTCTAATTTCGAGAATTGTGCGAAGATCAAATTTGCAAAGATGAACAAAAATGGCGTTCGGATAGCTCCAAAAAAATTCGATAAATTTGACGCGTGACCATATATTTGGGTACATTTGAGTGTGGAGCCTGATAAATATAGTACGAAACCGTGGCAAGATAGTAAAGAATATAAGTCCCGCTCGTATAGCTTAAGGAAGAATGCTCGGGGCTGTTGGTCGCTTAATACCACTTTCTTCCTCTTTCTTTCGCCGGTTGCTAAGCGTTCAAGAGGCGCCGGAGGTAGATGGAAGTAAGCATATACGTTCATGCTGAGTATTGGGAGAGCCAGAGGGGGGAGAGAGAGGAAGAGAGAAAGAGAGAGAAGAGGAAGACCACGAGATGGGCTGTAGGAGGAGGGCCAAAGTGTGTAGGAGAGGCGAGAAAATAAAGAGCCGAGGTAAATGCGGTAAACCGACCCTATTGTGTCGCGAAACGTTCTTGAGACCACGTGTGTGAGGTCCTCGTCCCTCATATCCTCGAAATCCCCATTCTACGAATTCATCCTCCTAGTTTCTCTTCATTTGCTTTTTACTTTGACCTCCTCTAGAGGTTCGCTCGGAGAACCATCCCCTATATCGGTCCCACGTGCTTCTTATTTCTATATTCCCCTTTTTTGTGTGTATGGGTGTGTGTGTATGTGCCTCACCCTTTTACATCACCCGATCTTATTCTTTCGGCCTTTCGCTCCTTCGAGCATCCTCTCAGTCTTCTTTCATGAATATTCGCATACACTTGATTTCTATAGAAAGTTGCGAAATATTCTCAAGGCAACGGCGCACGTTTGAATCCTTTCACCCTTATTCGATTTTTCCTGCGCATAAGGGTGGTTCTCTCCGATTTACATCTAGTATTAATTTTAGTTATGGCACTCGCTGCCTCAACTTAATCGGTGAAGGCAGTTCGGAGGAACGCGCGACGTTAAGGGTTGTAAAAAGGGGATGTTCGTGACGTCCAAAGGGCTGCGAGTCGAGCGGTGAATGACACTAATTAAAATAGGAAATGGACAAAAAAGAAATGTAGGTAATCCCGATTGAATACACTTCTCCAAGTGGAATGACGCGAAATTGCTAGATTTCTAAATCGTATCCAATTCAATTAAAATTAAATCTGTTCCGTTTAAATGAAATTTATTCGACTGTAACAAATTTCCGTCAGTGTTCTCATTACATTCTATACCATGAATCGCAAAATTTCATTGAGAAAATATGTAGATAGCGTGGGTTGAAAGTATATTTGAATATCCAAATCTCGAAATTTCTGTACGTTTTGATATTCGATTGATTCGCATAAAAGCTGTTTTTCTCGTCAGCTCGAAGACGGCCTCGGGCTGCGAATTTTCGGATGCATGAGTTGTGGAGTTCGGTATGTGAGACGAAAAGTGGATAGGCAAAATATAAGTACGGGAGGGCTTCTATTTCGGAAGCCGATCCGTTAACGCCAACGTTTACCGTGTGAGCTGTCCGCGATGTCGTAGCCGAACGCCGTCGCACACGTGACCTCGTCGTCACTCCCTTGGGAAAACTCGGCTCGGCTCCTGAGCCTGTTCCCGTCAACCAGGCGAATCTAATTGAACGCTCAACTCGCGGAAAATCTGTCAGAAACATTAGCGAGCTTGGCTGTCCAGTAGTAAAGCAATGCGAATAGTCAGCCCGTACATTTTTTGTTTACGAAATTTTTTAAATTATGAGAAATTTTCATATTCTGGTCCCATCGCACGAAACGTACAGAAATTTTTCAATTAAAATATGACTTTATTTCCAGGAAATACGAAGAATAACGATAAAAATATTTATATATACATAGGTACGATGAATATGAAATTATTGTTAATGTTACTTAACCACTTAGAATCATAAATTTCGTTTCTCTATTATAATTTCTCATAATTGAATGGCTATGAACACTTTGCAACGCTTTCTTATCAAACCGTATCTAAATTGTGTTCATGAAATAGGTGAATTGCAAAAATTGAGAAAGAAACAAAGGATTCGGGGAGATCGTTGAACAAAAAAAAATTATATTATCTTGGCTCAAAAATAATAACACTTCTAATAAGAAGACGCGTATGACCGTCACATTATAAATATATAGACTGCTTAAAATTATAAATGTTTCGTATGTTTTGCACGAGTCTTAAGCGCTTATGAAATATTACGCTCGGCACGTAGTCGCATCGCGTATAACTCGGGTGTTGCGAATGGTTCGGGTCGTTGCGATCGACACGCCTTTCACTCTCGATACGAAGGAAAGGGAAAATAAATTCCTTTCCCACGCGATCGACAATTTTTTTCTTCTTCTTTAATCGATACTTTCGATCGGATCGAGATCTCTCGTGAACTCGAGCACAGAAACTTCTCTACTGTCTCCTGCGATAATTAAGTAACCGATTGTCTCTTGCGTTCGCATCGGACGTCGTCTGGCAGAGACTAAAATACTGTTACTGGACCATATACAAGATGGAGCGCACTGTACTCACCCAACGCAGATTAACGACTGGCACGTGGCTGGTGTCGGTATTAGCATAAAATAGAAGACACGTGGGCGCGGCCGTAACTTCGCTTTTATGTATGTGTGATGTTTGCGTACGAATATAAAATTGCAACGTCAATTAGCCAGTTAAACGACGATATTGAAAGAAATTATCGGGAAATATCAAAGCACTTTAATCATTTTGATTTTAATCCATTTAAAATGTATATATAGTTACAATAATTTGGTAGTAATATATTTGTTTTGATCAAAATAATTTTTGTCTGAATCGTTAATCAGTTATATCCGTCACATCAGTCAGAATAATATTAAGATATGTTTTATGAATTCTAAAAAACTATAATATAATATATTTTTTTCAAAAAATATCTTTGTGTCAAGAATATTTTATTCGGCATCGTTATTTTTCAACGTTTATCATTGTTACTTTCAGATATCATTTTCATTAGGATGCACCAAAGTCTTCTTCCAATTTTAACATGTGTCAGCTGAAAATCCTTGAAGTAAGAATTTGTTCTCAAAATAGACAATCAGTCTCGTATGCTTGGTTTCTTTTACACGTTTTATCCAAAGTCGGGAAAAGAATGCCAAAACTCGGTTGCATTTCACAGAATATTCTGGAGCCCAGCAGTGGCATGTTTAGAATTAAAAACAAATTTTGTTAAAGTTATTCGAGAAAAAATTCTCTGAATTTTTGGCATTTTCGAAAATACAGATTTATGGGGAAATATGGGGCAGAAATATGGGGAGTTGTAACTACAAGCCGCAATTTCTTTTGAAACTAAGGAACATGTAAGTTGGTAAAACGGCACAAAATTCTCCATATACGAATAAGGTGGATTTCAAAACTTCGTGGCTTCGTCGTATAATATGCGCTAGACTTCATATTATAACTGTACATAATACGTACTTTTCCCTCCCTCTCTCGTTCATTTCGTCGAAAAATCGATCCTCTGGTAATCCAACTGCGATAGAGCTCGATTAACCTCTTGAGCGCCTCACGTCTACGTTCTTCATCTATTTCGCTCAAAAGTCAAGTGCCAGGAGCTATCAATATACTATAAAGAAAACACGGACATTCGTGGATCTGTGAGGGACTCTTTTTAAGTTGATTCTCACTTTCACCCTCTCATGGTCACTCCTTCTTCCAGTTAGCTTCGCTAATTCTTTTTCATTTTTCTTCATCCCTGAAGTTTTGTGTCGTTTAATCCTCGTTGGATTTCACTCTACCGACGAGAAAACAGGAGCATTTTTTGCAAAAAATGAGTTTCATGAGGATTTCGAAAGAGATGGGACTTACATAAATATGGCAAATAAAAACAAGTCGAACGGTAATCGCATAACTTATAACTACGCGAAAAACATGACCTTTATTCATATTTGACAGCCCCACAAGCTGGCTAAAAAGTAATTGCGTTTTTTCAAGCAATTACTTTTTGGCCAACTGAATATATATTTTTATAGACGAATTAAAATAAGCCTCACGCGCGTATCAAAGTCCGCATTTTATTCTGAACTGAAACGATGTATGATAAGGCAAGAGACAAGAGAAAACGGTATAAGCACGTCCAGCTATTATAGCCATGTAACATCTTCATAAGTGTCCCCAAAAAAAAGAATAAAATCGCAGGAGATAGCAAAAGCTGTCTACTACCGTTAAACTCAATTTGCAAGCGACAACGAGCGATAGGAGCGAACATAAGAGTTAGTATCCAGGGAAGCCTCGAAGGAAAAATCCATTAAGCCTTCCGGTTTAATCACTCCTCGGGCCATCGAGGGAGCGAGTTGTGCACCTACACGAACTCTTATCGAGGCATACACTTACGCTATATACGTACCGTATTATCGGGCAGAGGCGAGAGAGTACGGTAACTCGTTGGTCGAGGTAGGCAGGCGTGACTGAACGTGAGCTCAATCCAGTTCGCCCACCAACATCGGCACGGGTCCGTTCTACCGAGCGGGCCAGGGCGTTGATCATGTTTAGCCTACTTCGTAAGAAGAACGTAAATCATCGTCTCTAGAAATTGAGATACTGCAAGGATGAATAGCACGAGATCCATTGCATCATCGATAACATTGTCTATGTAAGATTTTTCTTTGTATAGGCTTGGCCAAAAAGTAACTGCGTTTTTTACGCAATTACTTTTTAGTTATTACTAATTGATGCCATATTCTGCATAACTCGGTTGAATAATCATTTAAATCGATTAGAAAGTTGAACGAGACTCTCACAACCGTACAACGCGAAAGAAATGCCAGAGTTTGATGTAACTCGCTCAGCATTTAATTCGAAATTTCCATTAGCCTCTTGACTCAATAAAATCAGGTTCCGAGCGAGAAATTGCGAGATAAATTTGCTGAGGAAGAAAAGAGAGTACAAAACGGTAGACCAGAATTTGAAAAAGGAACATATAAAGAATAGAGAACCTAGATACGGCGAGAAAAGGGGACCAGTTTCCTTCGAGATTCCGAATGACCTATGCCGTTCTCGTTTACTTAGCAACGTTTCACCTTTTTTTATTCAAGGGGGGTGAAATAAAAATTATTATACAATCTGATAAAAATCTCGCGCATGTATTCCGCAAATTCAGCACGACCTGACGATTTAGGCGGCCTCCCTTTTATCCCCGTTCCCTATCCCTTACCCCGCTTCACCCCTCTCTGGGGTCGAAGAATTTCTCGACTCTTGTTAAAAAAAAGAAAAGAAAAACTCAGCTGCTTCGTCATCGTGTGTATAAGCAGCTAATCCTTACGAACTATTTCGGCTACTCGCTGACCTGTTAGAATGGACTGTATCGCCATTCTCGTTCGTCTGATATGAAATTGGTGGCGAAATTTTTTAAGGCGCTTACCAAGATCTAAAAAATAGCCTAAATTTTATCCAGATATCTCAATTGCTGTGGTCGTGGCGAAGGTTTGAATATTGTGATTTTTCGTTCCAAAGAGTTCCAATCTACTTTCACTTTCCTGCTGTATTTTGTATAGGTATACACGATTTTCGTGCGTGTGTAGGTGCGCGTAATGTGT
Organism: Netelia inedita; assembly: GCA_964017225.1. NCBI lineage: Eukaryota > Metazoa > Arthropoda > Insecta > Hymenoptera > Ichneumonidae > Netelia > Netelia inedita. Next base: position 28,888,532 of record OZ024920.1, on the reverse strand, counting down.
GCATGCAAGTAGGAAGTCGCATAAATTGTCTTCACGGTGATTTGCGTAATCGAACAGTTTTCATTTATATTCGCGAATCGTTAAAACGAATGCAAGACTATTTCTTATAAGTAATCGAATATTTACGATTTAATCGACCTATCATTTTCGAGTATCATACTTTTATTATTACAATAAAACATAATTTTGTTTTCTAACGGGTCATTAAGTTTACCATGGTTCTCTATTTGATATACGTGTATAATATGAGTAGAAGGTAAATAAAGCAGATTTTTTATAATAATATAAACATGAAATTCGGTAATCAATAGCAATAAATCTATTAAAGTATAAATGTATAATTGCCGATCAAATATAATTTTACGTCACATTCAATAAATATTAAAATGCGTATATGTTCCTGTATTGCTGAAAAAACGCTCGTCTGTTATAAAAAGTAATAATTTCCTTTCAATTTGAGGTAAGACGAGGTCGCAAAACCCGGTTTCAACTCGCGTATAAAATGAAGTTTAAGTTGAAGGGCCTATTTGCCATCTACCTGTGTTCGAACATTCTTGAAAATTCATGAAGTTTTGGTAAGAAAAATTCCCGGTTTAAAAAAGAAAAAAAAAACTCGTCATGACCAGCCGACATGTGCATACATTCCTCGAGTGTAACCTACATTTCAAGGGGTTCCACGCGCTACCTTATCTCTTCGGAGAGCGGGTCGGGACGGGAGGGGGGGGGGGGGGGGGGGGGGTGTCAAGCACTCGCAAAATTCGCTTGCCTGAATTTACTACGAGATCTTAAGAGTGAGAACGAACTACGTGACGCACGCTCGTAGACCCTAAAACCTTCCCAGTGCAATTCGCTGGCCCTCCATATCATTGCAGAAAGCCCTTTTTTTGCTTTTTTCCTTTCGTCTTATTCCCGAGCACCTCCGCATTGGCCTTCTTCAACGTCCTATCCTTCGTTCCTGCATTTTTCTCTCTCCCGCCACGCATTCTCCCCCACCATCTAATTTGGCGAGTTACGCTTCGGCCACGATGAGACGTCCTCTATCCTCGATTCTCATCCCTCCAGAGGACTTTACCAACTTTACGTTACTCTTTGAAGCAAATATAAGTTTTCGGGATTTTAACCCATTTTTGGGCTCTTGTATAATTTTTTTTCGGTCCTATGCGCGATCCAGGCTTTCTTTCGTCGGTACATTTTAATAAAGTAGAACGACAAAAACGCACCTGTTGGAAATTTACCTTTTTTAAACTCTGGAGAATGTTATTATTCAACAGAAACAGACATTTGTCACGCTGACAATATTTTTCTTTAATAATTTTGGATGGGTGCTGCTGCAAACCAAACGTTCCATCGGTATCCAACATCACAAATTACGCCAAGTCTTCAAGTCATTATTTCCTTGTTACCAGGAACGCGCACGTACGTTTTTTCTTTTTTTTTTGCTAAAAAATAAAGCTCTTTTCCTTTCTCCCGGTAATATTCGGTAAAACGCGAATTGGAAAACAATTGTGAGTATATTGCCTCCAGGTGTGCATTTCTCATTCAATGTGAATTAATTACCTTTACTGATGGTGTTCATCGAGAGAGTGCGAAGGTGTGGAACCATCTGGCACGATAATTTACTTTTATGAAAAGTTATTTCGCAATTTTTTGTGAAGTCATTAATAACATTTAAAAGAAAATTTCAATTAAATTAAAAATCGTATAAAAAGACCGACTGAAAAATTGTTTGTTTTAAAAAAGTAAAAATATATTTTTCTTGATTGAGCAGTGGCCAGTGAAATCGATGAACGCCCTTTGTTACTCGCGAACCTGGCATGTCACGCATCGTTCAGCCTCCAGCGCTGTTCAATTAATGAACGAAAGATTGACACGGTTTTTAAACGAAAAATCTCTAAATTGAAATTTATTTCTATCCGACCCGATTATTGAAAGTAAATTCGAAAAGTCATCAATTAATTTCCAATACAAAAAGTGGAAGAAGCAATGAAACGCGACGTGACAAAAAAAACTATCGAACGATAAAAGACGAGGGTGGAGAATTTCGTTTTGTTCGTGCAGTTACGAGGGAGAGCCAAACTCGTGTAAAAAGACACAAGGGTGCGGTACTTTATTAATTCTCATGATTTCCTAATTGGATTACACTTGAATTAATTAATTGGTTCAATTAAAGAGTTAAATCCGAGCATCGAGTGGATACGGCTTTGGCGCGTGACTGTGCGCATGAGCGTGCGAGTTCACAAACCAGCGATAGGAGTAACGTGGTACTTTTACAATGTTCTCCCCGTTCTACTCGAACGAAAATGGGAGTTTGGAAGAGGGAAAACAACATTATCCGTGGTTAGCGAGAAACGACCAAAAAGCCCGAGAAAGAGAAATTCGGATAGGAGAATAGAGAGGGCTAACTACAGTCAGAGGGTCGGTCGAAGAGGTAAGACTCGAAGGTCAAGCGGCTTAGGCACTCAATATGTTACCACCCCTGCTATATACCCATTTTGAATATCTCCCGTAAATAAGCCATCTATCACTTATCTTATGCGTGATCTTATGCGTGAGTATGACTAAACACTAGCGAACTAAAAACTAAAGAAATACTATTTCGTCTCTTTTAATTTTCCAAATATATTTTGCGATTTACGGCGATTTTGGGTGGGTTTGGGCGACTTGCGGTATTCGCAAATCGCCCTCACTGGCGGATATATTTTAGTTTTTATATACAATAATAACTCTATATGTTTTTTAATATTATTTATTTGAATTGTAAATCTTTTTCAGAGACGAACGATTTCTACATTCTTTATTTCTCCTTCCCGACTATTTATCAAAAGATATTCACAACCATACTGGCGACACATTATTCTTTTTTTCTATTTATCTTTCTTTTTTTCTGTGGCTTTCGACTCCAATTGTACCACAAATACATATATATGCTTAACGCATCTGATTTCTCGTATCGTAGCATGCGGTATTGGCTTTTGCTGTGCTGCTGAAACCTTTGAACCAGTTGCAAAGAAGAGTTGTAGAACTAACGGAGTATAAGCTTTGGAAGGTTACCAAAAGGTCGAGGAAGGTGAAGCGGAGGGAAAACGCACTACTTCTCTCTCCTCTCTCTTTCTCTCGCTGTCTCCTCGCGCTTGACGACGTTGAGAATGAAACGACCTGCACTGCCAGCGTCTCTGCGACAACTCCATTTAATAATGACCGTGAGGCCCTCTTTGCAAAGAAATAAGAAAGGAGAAAATACTGATGAGAAAGGAAAATACTGAAAACTATGAGGGAAATATGCATTAAGAATTTTTCAAAGTCCACTTGAAGACGAATATACTGTCGGCTACTGGTATAGTCCTCGAATGTTGTGTCGCATGCTGCGATGTAGAAAACTGCCGCGACGGAAATAACGTCGCAACACAGAATGGCTGACGAGTCTTTTTCTTGAATTTTTATCGATATGCGTTCTGCTGATCCGTAAGAAATTGATCCCGTAAGAATAAATTTTCAGCATCGTATCGCGTAAAAATTTGCCAATCCTTAGAAATAAATCATTATCGTGGGGTTGCGTCTTTTTCCACGTGGTAAATGTTCCCACACTATTAACGATGGCACCCGGGCTCAATATTTATCGTTGACTCTTACCATATTGCTTGATAATTTCTACCCTTCTCTTCATTGATGGGATTCCAACCTCCTTAACGGACACAACCTCTTTCCGAAGATCAGGGGGTAGTTCAGCGTCTCTGGGGAACGATCAGGCGGGTGGATACTATTCAAGGTCTCCCTGGAGCGATTCATTTCTCGTGGTATGCCCTCAACCCTCGAGCTTCTCACTTATCACGCCTCTGAGTCGATCTAAATATTCAACATCGACGGCGGAAGAAAAAAGACGAAATCAATGTATTTTTTATGTACGTCTAAAAATAAGTTCCGACAGCGTCCGTATTTCTCGTACCGGCTTCGTTATTTACATAGTCTTTACCTCTTACCAATCCCCTGAAAATGTCGTAATTTTCGCTTTTCGCAACGTTGCACACTTCGTGCCGAAAGAAAAAAGCGAATACACCGGTAAACCTCGAGTACTATCGAGAGCATTGCGAAGGTTCGATACAAGATGGAAATGGAAAGGTAGAAGAGCAAAGCTTGGAAAAGTTGGCAATCCCTCTGTGGAGTAGAGCGAATTGGTTTACGACCGCCAGACGGTTGTTACCACAAGCTTTACGTACCTTCTCTGCTTGAGGTAGTGTCGTCGGGAGCTTGTCACTGCAGAGCACACAATTCTCAACCGCTCAAAAAATTTAGACAATTTTTTTTCCCTCTATACAATTGTCAATATTTGACAGCACGTAACTCTGGTTTATTTGAAGTACGGGGATGAAAAATCAATTTGAAGCTTGAAGTCTTTACTTTAATATGCTTCGATAGTTCTTTTTTCGATGATATCTAACATAGTTACATGTCAAAAGGCAATGGGGGAAAAAATCTTTAAATTTTCTTCGTCTAACTTTGGTCAATTCTTTTTACAAACAATTTTTAACCAAATTTTGTTCGATTCCATTCAATTTTTGATTTCGCTTATTCTTATTCTTATATAAATATACAGTTACTTGCGTATGGTAATGGGAATGAAGGAACTGGGAAAGCGAAATCGACAAATGGCACGTCGAGTCACGAAATAAGGAAATGTTAACAGCTCCAAGTCACATTTGGTCACGTTGCGAAGTTCGTCCACATTTCTGACTCGATGTACGCGTTTATATATAGAAACGTACCACGATTTCGTGCTTACTTCGTCGTGCGATATTTCGGAGAAGAGTTTATTGGACCGGAAGGTTTTTCTTCCAATAGAAAACATCCTCAGGTATTTTCTCTTATTTTCTTGAGCGATAAAGTACGTGGAATATTTACTTACCCGTTGGACCGAGAAATGGGCTATCGTAAATAACAGAAGGGTTGTGCATTTTTATCGCCCAAATTTATAACGTAACATATTTGTAAACATCCCCTTCATCCAATTTAAGAGATATAATTATTGATAAAAGCAATTTGTTTTTCAATCTTTATAAATATTAATATTTCTAAACATCCCCTTTAGCGAGGTTATACGGGAGAGTTATTAATAAAAATGATTTATTTTTCAATTTTTACGAACGTCGATATTTTTAAACATACCCTTCAGTCGACCCTTGGGTATTTTTATTAAGGCAATTTTTATTTAAAAAATTACCAATGTATTTTTCAAAATTGCTCTTTGTAGTTTACTGTAGTAGAGCTCTATGTATAACAGATGGAGAGAATACGTAAGTCCTGCATTCGATGTAATTCCACTCGGAACGAGAAACTCTCGGGATTGGATCAAGACTCGAGATATCTCGAGAGGAGCAGGAGCAGTGACGAGAGATGGTAGATTAGCACAGACGAGAATACGGTGACAGGAGGGACAACCAACTACGACAGCAATGACGAGACTAATACGCCACGAGACCATCGGAGGCAGCTGCATCTGTGGCGAGAGCAACGGGCAATGTGCGGGCGTATTTGGCCACTTCGTAGTTCGCTCCGTGATTTCAGAGACCGCTCAATGGTGTGCCCAGAGACCACCCGTTATGCGAGTATACATATAGATATATACAAGCTGAACCGGTAGGAGTCTATGTATTTAAGGGAGGAATGGGGTAAGATGGACACCTTCTCAACCTACGGTCGATTTCTCATCGGTGTAAACTGTTTTCATTACTTTGCCTATAAAATTACGTAAAATTGAATAGATTTTGACAAAGTGAAAAGGATGCCCTCTCCTGTCAACCACTTTCAAAAATAAAACAAACATTTCTACCACCAATTAAAACGTTTTCAATTATGTCTATTTTCTAATTATTTATCGTAGGCGTTCAGCACCGTAATTAAACAAATGTCATCATTATTATGAGGCGAGATGGCCTATCACTTAGCACCTACCTCGATAATTAATCTTTCATCACCAATCAAAATAATTTTCACTGGTTACTTTCTAATAATTTCCGAATGAAATTATCATAAATAATTACGCAGGTGGTAAGATGGAGATCTCATAAAGACTGTTTTTCTTTTATTCTTTTGATTAATAGCGATTTTACAGAGTACCTATGGTGGCGCGGTTACTTCTAGAAATACGTGACCGCGCCTCAAACGAGATTAAGCATCGCGTTATATCGTATAGCCAATGGGATTCGCAATTTGTTGGAAGTAAGGGTGTGCATCCACGGACATATCGGTATAAACGTTAGCAAAGGTAACGCGTGCATTCGGCACATAGTCGAATATAAGGTAGCTAGGTGCCTACTAACATCCGTACGAAAATCGATTCTCGCCAACTCGGGCGTGGACTGCCATATAACAGAGAGGAGTTGGATTCATCCAATCATCGAAGGTAGGAAATGCACGTCAATGGAAATAGCAAATGGTTCGTTGTTTAAGCGCGTTCTTCGAAAGTTTCTCACTGTTTCTGGCTACCCGCGCTTCTGTGTGTTCACGCGCAATCGAATCTAACGTGTATGGCCGCGAAACGAATTGGCAATAGCCCAAGCAAAAGCCTTTCGTTCGTTTTGAAATTCGGACAAAGGCGTCGTTGCAACGTCAGTGCGAGCCTCGTAATACCTACGTACCCGCATAGACACAAGTGCCAAGGTGATCGAACATCATCGGCATCCGATACTTTGATTTACCTTTGATCGACTCGGCTCGCAGTGCGAGACGCGAAATTAAACGGTACTGCGGCACGGAAAAGCAATCGTCGAACTCAATTGACAGAAATATTTCAAATATATCAAGTGGTGTGTGCATCTTAAGGTCGTAATATTCTCAAGGTCAATGAATAAAAAACATTAAACAGACATTATTCGTTCGATGTAAAAGTAAGAAAATGGACGTATTATTATTAATTTGAGAAATAATAAGCGAGAGTTTTATTCAACCGAAAAATTATGGGCGTGTTCTTGAAGAAATTGAAAAGTAAATAATTATCAAACTGTGGAAAACGTTGAGTTAGCTTGGGGGCTTCTACTAGATTTATTCCTGGTACGATTATTTCCATCGTGACTTATTCACCTAAATTCCTCGAGAGCACGACAGATTGGCATTGAGCTTGGCACGTCATGAGTTGCTCCACTCATATTTAGCCTACCAATGGTCTATTATTACTTATATAATAAGAGTAACTTTCGAAGCTCGATTTTTTCATTTTCATACAATTAATAATAATATCACTATTAAATTGCACATCAGCGCGACGAATAAATATTCCGAGCGGTATTGTATTCACAAAGCTTATCGATACGGAGAGGTCATCGTCTTTTCCTCCTTCCGTCGTAATTATCGAGAGAAATAATAGCCAACGATCGAATATAACGAGGAAGCAAGGAAACGCGAAAGATCGACAAGCTCCGTGCCTTTGTGCAACGTTCATCCCGTTGTACAATTCCTCGATCCGAACAATCAATCCCAATTAAGTCCGTTCTCTTAACATCAGCAGCAAAATCGTTATGATCCTTCTTCTCACTTTTCTACCAAATCTCGAGTCTCGTCGTTATTACGTTTTGTCGCAAGTACACCGGGATGTTCGATGTTCGACGAGTCCGTGGAAAACGAGACGGTAAAAAAGAATTGTCGGAGCGAGAATAAAAAGTAAAAAGAGAAAAAATAATAAAAGAGACGGATGGAAGGGTGGCAGAGACAAAGTTTTAACTACGCGCAACCTGTACAGGAAGTGCGCAAAGGCATATCCGTTGGCAGAAATCGATGACTTTTTAACCAGGGAGCTCGAGAGTTGTGAAACAATCGCAGGCTCGACGGTGAACTCTCTCGCAGATACAATTGTTTTTGCCGGTACGTCCGTATCGAAATACCGAGTGAATATTCATTCGAAATCGAGTCGTCTCACCGTTTCTTCTCTTTTTTCCGTCACTCTCTATCATCAAGCTCCGTCACGCCACGTCCTCCCCTGCCTGTTTCACGTTGACATCCGATCGCGAAGTCGTTAACAATAGATCGCGTTGATTCTTCGTATTCTTTTTTTCTGTCTTTTTCGACATCACCTCCGTTGGTCTATCAATTTTTTCTTCAATGGCTTTTCATCCGATCGCTACCGAGAAATGTTTATTTTTTGGTTGAATTCCAAGTTCATGGTTATAAACACATTTCGAGAAAAATCGAAAAATATAGCGCATATTGGAATTTAACACGTATTTTTTCCCTATTTCTTGTCACTCGGGCAAATTTTCTATAATAAATTCACAAAAAGAAGTTTATTTCTTCTTATTATTATTATTTGGTAGTTTCCCTTGCACACCCTTGTAACAAGGGTTTTTACAAGCTAAGTTTATTTCTTCAAAAACGTTATCTTGCACCCATTTTTATTTCCTTTCGTATCACCTCGATAGACTTCTTCCCCTGAAATATTTAAAAATCTCATAAAATACGAAAGAATTGATAGTTTATCTGCCGCAATATACAACCATGCGCAGACACATCTGGACATTGTTACGCGATTTTTTATTTTGTAGGATATTCCAAGTTTCCAGCGTAACTTTTTGTTCACTAAAATAGAATTTCGTTCATGAAGAAGAAAAAAGTGTGAATAAATTTCATAAAATAGCGAATACCCTCGAGGCATCTGATTACAAGAGAGGCGGTAGAAAGAAAGAGCACCCAATTAACGGGCATTCGAAGTCGTCATACAATCGATCGGTATCGATATCGAGTTATAGTTTTTATCGAAGACCTACCTGAAAATCATTCAGCGAATGAGAGAGAAAACGTGAAAAAGGGAACCAAGTTGGCACGATGTAGATTCAACAATGGATTCCCGTTGAGCGAACGGATGAAGATATCGGTCCATTTTTTTCCGTTTTTGTTTATAGTTCTGTCTCAGCCCCTCGATTTTCCAACTCTGATTCTCTCTTTCTCTATACCGTACTCGAGATCGTCGAGCTATAGTATATCTCGAGGGCCATCCAACGAGGCATTAATCGGTGGCCTCGATTCCTAGCTACGTTGACACGTCTGTTGTTAAGAGCTCGATGATTTTGGAATCGACGAGTGCCATCCGATGCAGCCAGCGCGATACTGGTTGAAACAATGGACTGGACCTAATTCGTTAACGATAGTCGCAACGTCTGCGTTCGACGTCAGTTTCGATTTGTTTCGTTATCGATATAACGTTGCTCTAATTAATCTCGATGTATCAGTTTTACTAATTATTTTCAAAAACGCATGTATTATACTAACGATTATTAAACAGGCATTTTCTCAAATCAATATTAAAAATCGTATCGTGTACAATAAAGCGTATTTAGCTTTGATTCGTTTGAGCCTGACTAACTGATATTTCCTTCCTACTGTCGAAGACACTTTGGCTAATCGGCCAATAAATCTTATATGTTTTCTCACGAAGGCTACGGTTTTCTACGATCGATTTCGATTGCCGATCATCAATATCGATAATCTTCAAGTTAAAATGTTACATCTGTCTCTCGTCGTTTTATGTGTCGAATCTTGGTCGATATCCTTTGGAAAATTGAATTATCGATAATCGAGGTTGGTTTTCGATCGATAGCTCCATCGGTTCGTGGAAAGGATATATCCAACTCTGCTCATTTTCACTGGTACTCTTATCATTCAGGGCATCGCACCGTCCTAAGTTGAACATTTTGCGAAGACATCGATAGTAGCTGTCCCCTCTCTTTGCCTCTATTGGCTGGAATTGGCATCGTGGCGTTGAAAGAGAGTTGAATTGTCTGGTGAAACAGCGTCATGTTGCAGTACATGCATTGTAACCCTAAAGGATTGATATTCAACGATAAGTATTGAAGAACAGACACGTACTTCTATCTACATTAGGTACAATGAAATTTCTTTAAATCAAGCTTTCTTTCGCAATGCAACCATTTCGAAAACGGATTTTTATCGCAAAAGCTCAATTCTACCAACTGCGAATATAATAGGGGAGATTTTTTGCAAAGTGTCTTTGGTACTATTGTAAACTTGGATGTTGCAATTGTGGATTATCTCGTAGGTTGAGACGTTGAAGTAGAGAGACTGAGTTCCCGCATTCTACAACAACAAAAATATATAAATATATATATGGCGAGGGGGTAGTTTCATCCCCTAGCGTGCTTCGCTCGTCAATTCCAATGGTACACTATAATCTCTCTTTTTCCGGATTTCACCTTTATCCCTTTCTCCTTTTTACCGTTTCCGCTTTACCCATTTTTTACCTTTTACCCCTATTTCGCCATTTCGCAGTATTTCTTTCTTTTCTCCATTTTTATTTTTTCATTTTCCGCTTAACCCCGGTGCGGCTTTTCGTCTCTGTACAAATACCCGTTAGACGAAGTTACACGCTCTCTTCGTCGTATGTTTTTGTTTACAGCGTCAAAAGGACAATCGTCGATCGTATGATTGCCATTTATTCTATTTTATAGTTAAATGTTTCCTCATAATCGTTCGTTTTTAAGCTACCACAGTTTGAGCGTCGTTTATTTCATACCCGACATTTTCCGAATATCTGCTAAATGTTTTTCCGTAGTCATATGTAGACTGGATGCGAAGGTTGTTTACATTTCATATCTCGTTTAAATGTGAAAACACGGTACATAAACTCCGCAATTCTTGTACATGGCGTTGGTGATGGGATGTTTTCATTTTATAGAAATATGTATACGCGTATATAGATAAAGCTTAGACAGGATGAGCGGGTGCGATTTGGCGTGTATATCGCACGTGGAAGCCTGATTACGAATATATAACTCGCATCTTAATGTCGTATATGAAAACTATGCATATAGTATAAGTATGTTTAGGTGTGTGTGCCCGTGCTGTTAAATACTCGTGAGGAGAGACAGTCGTCGCGAGCTTATCTAACGTCGCATAGAAATAATATTTACAGAGTCGTTTACGATTCCAACTCGTATAAAAGCTAATGGTTCAAGGCGTTAAGCCTCTCATCAACCAAGTTCGCGCTGATATTATTACAACGGAAACTTTGGTTTTATAGCGGCTAAACCGCTATCGTTTTATCGACGTGATATCGGACTTTGAACGAGTTCAAGGGACCAAAGTTTGCATTAGACAAAATTTCTAACATTTTCTTGTTGCTTAACTTGATTTTTTTGACGAATAATATTTTGTATAAATTTGTTGTACTCGACTGTTCGGAGAAAAAAATATCAAGTTTATCGTTTATTATGATGTAATAACTATTTCCATAGGTAAGTCGGTGTCAAATATGTTCGAAAGGAGGAACGAATAAAAATGATTAGTTATCATATTTACGATACTATCGTTACATACTAGAATTAGTCAATCACGACGGTAGCTAATGATTTAACGAGTTTTATCGTATCTCCGGTGCGTCTGTTCTAACTCTAATAACGGTTTCCAAATTACTGGGTCTCGTATCAATATTCTATCGGTCTTGATTACGGCAATATCAGCCGTTATCTCTATAGACTATAGCTAGCATGGTCAATTCACGTTCGTTGCAGTTTTCATAATAATAACTATACCATTAAAACGTATTGATCGTTTTTGATCTCATATTTGTACGCTTTAAGTTCATAATAAATAAATTTACTTCGACAGTTTTACAGTTGACATTATTGAGTTTTTCTGACGACAGCTTTTAATTTATATTTCCTTGAAGACTGTACATCAGTAGCTCATTATTAATCTGGAAGATTCTTTATCGTTTTTTCAATTTTCAATCGTTTCCGATCTCATCTCGATCTTTTAAATCGAACATTCCAATCCATTTTTCTGGTTGTCATATTTTTCATATTTATTTATCACATATCGTACCTACTCGTACGCTTCGTCGCTTCTGTCACCACTTCGTTTCGTCAGAAATTTTGTTCTCTTTTATATCTTTCTCGCCGTTTTACGGCTCGTATCCTCGCTACATTGGTATCTTTCGGTACATCACAACACCTGCACGATACACATCATGAATATATACATATATATATATACTTATAGTTATGCACATTTATGCACGTAGCAGCAAAGTGTATTTTCCTCTCTCTCTCTCTCTCTCTCTCAAGAATTTCTTCTTGACGAGAGCGAGGGTGGTAAATGCAAGCCAGCAATGGGCGAGTACGTCGCTCAGTACACAGGTTTCCGTGCAGCCCTCTTTCTGCTTTTGCATACAAGGGTGTGTGTTTGTGCATCATAAAGTCGCACAATGGGAACAAATCCAACCGCAAGTACATAGGCACGCACACCCTCGGCCACCTTACACCTAGTCCACTCGTCCATATACAAACTGACTGAGTTCCTTTTCAGAGAACTGTCAAACAAGAGATATAGTTATTGGCCATAGATACATAGTATAGTGATCGGCAGTCTGTTTCTCATGAATCTAGAAGTTGGATGGAAAGAAAAATCAGTATGACAACTGATACAATTTTTTTCCTCTCACTGCTACGAAATAAAACACAGATTTATTATTCTAGAAGATTTTATTTCTCGAACATACGTGTACACTGTAAAAACAAATTTAATTAGAATTGTGAGTTTTGCATTTCAATATTTGTATAAGATTCGAAAGTAACGAGCAGCCATTTCATAAAGTTACATGAGTTTAGAATTTTCAAATAAATCTCACAGTCTCGCAATAATTATAATTTTATTTCGGCTTTTCGGATGGCCAATAGCTATCTTTTGTCGTTCTAACTTAGCCAATAACTGTCCCGTTAAACAAACCGTTACACATTTGTAACTCGTTGGTGTGCGCGTCGAGTTGGAATACGAGAAGTACAGAGATGGAAGGAATTACAGGAACTGAAAAATGGAGTGGGAAAGAGAGGGCGAAATGAAAGGGAGGAGGCCAGAGAAAAAAAGAGCGGTAAAGAACGAGTGAGAAAGGAGGACAGAATCGAGTGTCGCAGTCCATTAACGAGTGCCATTTTCATACAACGTTCTTTTTCTCCCGTATCTCTCATTCTCTTTCTCTCTCTTTCTCTCTGCCTCTCCGTTACTTTTTTCCATCTTTTTGTCATTCTTTTTTCACGATTTTTGTTCTCCTTCCCGGTATCCCTTCGACTCGTTTCTTCGCAGCCAGAAATTCTGCGAGAGTTTTGTATCGCTGCAGCAAGCTCCATTCACAATGGGTCGTTCATTACCGATACCGGGAGCGAGAGCATTGCATTACGAAAAGAGACGACGGTAGATCTCGACGGTTACGCCCGAGGCGTTTCGTACAGTCGCGTCGAATAGAAGAAGGCAAAAGTTGAAGACGACGAACGAGATAGTGCGGAAGATACGCTAGTGAAATGCTCGATCCGAAGAGTCGAGGCGATTGAGAAAGTGCGAACGTATTATATACATCGATAACAATTATTTCTTCATTCAAGACGAACGTTGCGCGTTTTCTTAAAATTCTAATTTCAAGTTTTCACGCTCCTCGTCGTTTTCCAAAATTTCATAATCTTCTAATTTTCGTACCTCGAACCTTCAATTATCTGGTAGCAGAAAAACAAATTTCATTCGTAAGAAAATATTTATTTGTAAAAAATAAATATTTTTTCATGAAGAAGCGAAAGAACCCAAGTTACCCAATTTTAGGCAAGTTTTAAAGTGTGGAAGCTATTTCTATGAGCTCTTTATCTTTAGAATGCTCAAATTTCAGCGCCACGACCACTCAAATTTCGAGTGGTCGTGACGCAGCCACTCGGGTAACAAAAATCGAGGCTAGTGTCAGCCTCGTAACTCCGCACTTCGCTCAATATTTTTAATCAAGCTCGTTTACACTTAGGGGTCGTTTTCTATTACGCTGAATCAATATATTTTGTAGTCTATTTCATTCTGATCAATTTTCAATTTTTGAATATTGAATTTCATCGCAATATCGACCCGAAGCTTTTGACTAATCGTCGTTTCACGTTGTTGCAGTGACGCAAGCCCTGCCGCAAACCAGAAGTGACGCTACAAGCAGGTATACGCCGCGACCACCACCGCCAATGGCGGCCGCGAGCTTTCCGCCCAACTTTTCCAACGTTGGCGTCATCGAGGCCTGGTGAGTGATGCTAAATTTGTACCACACTATAACACGAAGTACTATTTTCACGAGAGTAAACTATCTACACTGGTATAGATTTTAAAAAATTGATATATATATATATACAGGGTGAATCTCTTAAAGTATAGCACCATTTATTCTGGGGTAGATGGGACCATTACAAACATAAGTTGCAAATATACATTAGGGATATTTTCAATAGTTTACGAGATATGAATTTTTAAAGTTCGTCAAATTAGAGCGCGACAAGAAGCGTTGGAGCCGCCCACTCTCCGCCCTATCCGTAGATATAGCACAGTGTAGGTCGTTATATTTTGAATCGCAAAATTCAGAGCAGTCAATTATTATTATTTTATTACGCAGTCATTTTTATTTGTCAGACATTGACTGCTCTGAATTTTGCCGAGAAGCGTTGGAGCCGCCCACTCTCCGCCCTAGCCGTAGCCTAGCCAGTCAATGCCCGACAAAAAAAATGACTGCCTAATAAAATAATAATAATTGACTGCTCTGAATTTTGCGATCCCAAATGTAACGGCCTACACTGTGCTATATCTACGGATAGGGCGGGGAGTGGGTCGCTCCAACGCTTCTCGCCGCGCTGATTGGACAAACTTCAAAAATTGATATCTCGTAAACTATTAAAAATATCCCTAATGTTTATTTGCAACTTTTGTTTGTAATGGTCCCATCTACCCCAAAATAAATGGTGCTATACTTTAAGAGATTCACCCTGTATATATAGGTATATATAAGTATTTTCAACAATTTCACACGTATTTGTACGTAGTTCTTCTTATCTTTATCACCGTTATGAGATCTCTCGATCAGCGATTTTCTTTTTCTTCTTTTATTTAATATTTTTAAACCTTTGTTTGTAATCGAACATCATTATCGATTTGTCATCAGCAGCGACGCGTCCTAAGTACGTGCGTGCCATACGTAATAGGATATTGATGATACACGATTGTTATTATTAGACAAGTATACCACGTAGCCATGCTATAAATATTGGTAGATATACCGATATTTGTCAAGTAAATTGTAGGGTTCGCACAACTTTCTTCAATTTTGTCAAGTACGATATTTTTATCTATACCGCTACCATTATATTCCTGCTGATGTTTGACCACGTAGATGCGATATGATAGACATAGGTCGGAGTGACGTTTGACGTGACTCGACACGTTACATAGTCGTTAACACAAAATTTATTCTATAATTTATTTCATCGAGTGGTTTTTTTAAAAGTAACAACGATGATTTATAAAATACAATGAGTGTCGGAGGTGGCGGTTATGATCGCAGGACTTGCAATCTTTGCGAATATTCTTGAGGCTTAAACATTTTCAATTAGATCGAAAAACCGAAATTTTAGAAATTAAATCGATATAGGTAATAGGAATAATTTTGTGCTGAAAAAATAATATCACAAATTCAGGATCAGGAAGAGTCGATCGATAGATTCTCGAAGATATGTTTTTTTACAGCTCGAGCGGTGAGACTATGGATTATTGTTAAAACGAGGCAAGAGTTCATGGCCCAGATTATACTCGATGCGTGAAATTACAATTTACCTGGCAACCGATAAGCTCGATGCTCGAAGAATATTTATTTTTTTACTTGCTTTGATACACCGATCGAGCGAGAAATTGAAATTGATCTCAGCGGTGAAAGCCTGGAAGGAAAAAAATAAAATGAATCTAGTTCTCGTTAGAATTTCCCTCTCTTTCTCTCTCTCTCTCTCCCACTCGCGACTGTTATCGTTATTTACCGTTTAACGCGATCGAATCATGTGCGTTTAGAAATTGAGGAGTAAAATAATATTATAAAATCGAGATGAAACGTTCGCGCGAAACAAAATCAAATTTTTCATGTAACGAATTTCAAAGATCTATCGTGCATGGCACGGTCGATCAACAATGTAAATACAATGCCGCAAATATTGTCGTTACCGAGTTTGTAATATTGCAACATCCCGTTTGTAATTATTTTCATCGATATTTATGCGTTAAACGAACCCCTCGAATAAAACGATATCGGAGAGAAATTTTTAAATTCCACAAAACGAAATTGAGATTTAAACTCGTGGTATCTGGAAAATGGGAAGCTCGTTTCGCGTATCAGCCCACAGCCGGGAAAACGAAAATTTTAGAGCGGCGAGAGCTAATCTGTCGAGGCGAGTTGCATGCGGAAAAACGCACACACATACACACAATGTCAGTCGCGTATTGTTTCGTTCCTGTTCCACCCTCGTTTTCCTTCCATCTTGAGAAAAATATTTACGGTTATCGTTGTGGTATTATTACGTTAAATTCCGCTGGGATTGCATCGCATTTCCCACGAGACTGGCGAAACTCCGCGGTTTTAATCCGAATTCATCCTCTCGCTTGGCTTTTTAATTCTCCGTTTTAACTATTTCCATTTTGCGACGATTCTTACAGTTTAAATTAGTTACCGTTATGTCCGCGGAGTTTTCGTAATTTGGACTAAAAGTTGACACACGAATAAAGTGGACGTGATGGCTGTGATATCGAGAAACGAACCCAGAAAAAGTAAAAGAAAAATAACGAATATAATTATCGCGAAACAACTTTTAATTAGGGGTTGTTCCCCGATCGAGAAAATGAATCACGTTAATTAATCGACACGAAATTATGTTAAACTGCGTGAACGTGCGCACGCAGCATTGGCAAGAAAGCAAACTCGAGGCGCAAGGGTGGTTGTCCGGGGGTAGTTTCCGCCCTCGAGCCGTGACTTTTTCCACTGAATGAGCCCTGCATTCAGTCGTACGAACAATAAAATGGCATAGAGCGCGTAGCGCAGCACCAGAAAAGAGACGAGAAGGAGAGAAAGGGTTGGCATTGTTACCAAGCTGAGAAGCTGAGACACGCTGGCCGGCAAAAAGGCACCGGCGAGACGGCAAACGGGCCCGTCGTCATCGTCGTCGCAGTCATGCGAGCCGACGAGACGCACCAGAAATGTGTGAAAAAAGCACTTGGAGGGGGGGGGGGGGGGTAAGGAAAAAAACCAACGGGAACATCGAAAAGCTCGGTGAAAAGAGCGAGTTCGAGACGAAGAAAGTGGAGAGAACACGTGACCGGCTAGAGTGCGGTAGAAAAAAGTAGGTCTCTTACTCGCAGTTTTGATTAAAGTCCTTTTTTGGAACGGGCTTGAAAACTCGTTCCGCCTACTACGCAGACACAGATGGAGAGGAAAAAAAAACATAATGAAAAAAGGACGGAGAAAGAGCGAAAAAGGGATGGAGTCGACTAGCCGCACTCTCTGAGAAGGTGGAAGTGGACAACGTCGAGAGTTTTCTGCGTTTTAGCTTCAGACGTATGAATTCTTGCATGTAGTTCGACTCTCGTACTCGTAATTCGGCTCGCTAAAAGCTTCTTTTCTCCGTTTGTTCTGTCGTAGCCTTAACGTCACGTTTGTACACCCCCGTTTGTCACTTTTACATAGACGAGCTTACTGTCCTTTCGCGACGAATCCTCAAACGTATTTCTCTTTGAATTTTCTTCGTTTCATTACTGAATTTTATTATCGAAGCTGTATAATATTTTAGTAACAAAATCTTCTGATGAATACTTTGCTAATTGGGTTATCGAGAAATTCGTTACTGTTTAAATTTTTTCGAGCCTGATGGTGTTATTTAACTCGACGTCAAGAGCGCGAGTCGATAGTTAATGAGTTCGAACACGAGTTCGAGTATGAATTAAAGTTCTGTATCGAGTTTAAGCTCGAGTAAGCAAAATAGGCCAGCTCTTCGACAAAAGTTCGGTACAAATATATAATGATACGAGATACTAAATAGCGGGCTCTATTACGAAAGCAGAGAAACGCTCGATTTAAGATTACGGAATTGGAAAAATGTAGTTAAGTGACACGTTTTTCCGCTGTCCGCACGGTTTTCAATATTTGCACGATTTAAATTCCTTCTCTCACTTTTCCCTAATATCCATTTTACCTCGCTATTCCTTGGTACGTAAAATACCTATACGTTCTTACAACCCTGGTGTTCAACCCCCTCATTTTCATCTCGTGCTGATTCCTCGCTTCCGTTTCCTCTTATATCACATAGAGCCACTCGCTCAGGTGCCTGCACCCGACACTTTTTGCGAGCGAGTGTGAAGGGGGAGAGAGAGGGACAGAGAGAGAGGGAGGAGAGAGAGAGCGAGAGAGAGAGAGAGACAGGGGTGAAGATAAATGAACAAGAAAAAACGAGACAGAGGGATGAAAGAAGAAAGTCACACAGTGCGTTCCCTCTCACGACCCTTCATGCCGCGACGAACTTCAACCTCCCCGGCCAAGTCTCTGATTAACTCTCCGAGATTCGTCGAAAGAGCAGCGTTGCAAACGCACCACCACCGACCCATTTATGCATCGTATATATATGTATATCCAAATCGGTTCTCCATCCATCCCCTGCTTTCACTCCTTTCTTCAACATCCTCGCACCCCATTTTCATCCCTCTTTTCCATTCTGCTTTGTTCGCGAATCAGCAAGCTTCTTTTTACGATCCGAGGGAGCGATAAAGACATGAACAGAGAAGGGGAAAGAGAGAAAGAGAAAGAGCTTTATCCCGAGAACACAGAGAGCCCGAGCTTTTCCTTCACGCTCGGCAAATTCTTCATTTCTCCTCAACCTCTGCCTGTCTGTACGAATCGAACATGAATCTTCGGTAGTTTTTGCAGCACACGTTGCCACGATTTCACGAATCTCTACTTTCAACCTTCGTGCTCCAGAATTTTACAACGAAATTATGCAGAATCATCCTGACCTGGCTCTTTTATCGAATTCCACAAATTCCATCTCGAAATCACGAAAACGTTTACACTGCGTATCTTAAAGTACTTTTCCTTTCGTTCCAAGAGTTGATTCCGGATTGCTCGAAGTGTTCTAAAAAGTATCAAAAAAATTTGGCGTCGAGCACAAGAGAAACAATTGTTTACGATACAGGAACCATTCGAACTATCGATCGTAAATTTTGTACACGAAGAAAAATACTTCGATAGAGTGTCACTCGTCTACAGCCCAAATACTACCCTTGGAGACTTTAACAATAATTTTGATCAATCAACGTGCGATTATTCCAAAAAGGATCATCACTCGACTCGAAATTGTTACTGCTCCTCGCAAACTCTTAAAATCTATTTCCTTTGTAACTCTCAACCCGCCACCCTCCGCACAATACTAGCATGCCCTATGTGTCAAATCCGGTGTCGTCGAAAACGTTCTCGATCCTAAGTTCGAATAATACGAACCTCCAGAGACTGTTGTCGATCCCAAGTCTACCTTGCGAGCCTTCTCGACCCGCGTTACATACAAATGTTGCACAAGGCCTACATAACCGTTCTTTCAACTTGCGCATGATCGATTTCGAATACAACGGAAGTGAGTATTTTTGCATTTAAACATTCGCAGATGAATTATTTTGATGATTTCTCTTTAATCGTACTTACCCATAAAATATATAACTTCCAAGAATACGAATATGTACAATTATTTAGTTTTGTAAAGGAAGAGCTATTCATTTTTATATGGCGATATCAACTATAAAGGTATAAACTGCATGGATTTATAAGGATTACAATAATAATAAATCATATACGTTCTGATAGCGTTGTTTGAAAAAAATCGCACAAGTGAGTAGGAAAAATTCTTTTGCAAAGTAATTGATGCGGTTTAAAATGTTGTTAATCTTTCTTATGACATCATATGTATAGGTAATCGCCACGCTAACAGTACCAGTAAATACCGACAGGTGGCTACGATATTTGCGGGCGGTATCGCAACGTAATCGTACCGAGAGAATTAGTTTAAATTAGAATTCCGATTCTGCAAAACTAGCGAGGACAGAGTGTGTTTTATTAATTCTCTTGAAAGGTCTCTATTCATGTGAGAAGTTTGTACCCTGTTCCTTACATACGCAAACATTTATATTTGATTTGGCGGTTGATCTGGGCACATATTGAACACAGTTATAGCAGAAAACTAAACAATATAATCTGTAAATAGCTCCGGGGGGTGGTGAACACTGCGGCCGCAGTAGTCTCAAATGCGTGGCTGGGAGGTTTGGGGTAGTACGTGGAGGGGATTCCCCGCGCGGGGTTGTATAGGTTTTATTACGTCCTACATACTCTCTTTACAATAAAAACTTAAACTCACTGTCATTTTGAAGCTGCATCGCAGGAGTCGGTATTGCATACGCCTGGCCTCGATCCTCATCACTCATCCCCTCAATTCGACATACTGTCGAGAGGTCTCCAGCTCTTCAAAGTTTGGACTCAAGCTACAATTATTAATTCGAATGCTCATTTCCTAATTTATTCCTATTACCCACAAAGTTAATTTCAGTTTCAATTCGCCAATGGCGAATCTAGTAGTCATATTGAATCAATTTTCATGTGTAGTGAATATTACGAGAATCGAATAGCCATCATCATTGTTACGAAAAAAGGAAAATTATTGAGTACGCTGCGAGGCCTCGCCTCTGGTTCTTTTAAAGTTGCGTCGTCCTGTATAATTAAAGGGTATGGACCTACAATATCGAAATGTCTGTATTCAATTCCTGTCGGCCGGTATTTTCCTACGATGTATAATACACGAACATGCACTGGCATTCGTGCGATTTTGAGCAGAGGCTTGCTCCATCTTCTCGTCCCTTGTCGCTGATGCTACCTATATAGACCACCCCACCGCCCTCTATACTATCCTGGATATATTAACGGAGCAATTACCGTACATTTAGGGTTTCCCACAAACGCGCGCGTTCCTACTCACCCTTGCTATATAACACACCGACTCACTCAGTCACTCACCCCTTACTCATACCCTCCTTCATTCGCTCATACATTCTGTCCCTCAACGCAGTCCGACCGACCTATACCATCGTTAATTATCCACACTCGCCATTTCGTACGCGATAGGATTTTTCTTTTTCCCACTGCATCAGCGCCAGATAAAGTTACCTCCACACACGTAAAACTATACTATGAATATTCGCGCATGGAATTCATAAAACGTGTATAGAATCCGATATCGGCTGCTCGCTCGTCCGCGAGCCAATGCAGCTTGCATCGCATTCGATTTATGCGAGCTTTATATTTATTTTTTTCTCTTTATCTACTTCACTTTTATATTCCAGGCCTCGGTCCATTTCTATCTACTTCATAATCCAAGCAATCGATAGACCAAAGATATTTTAAACGATAGAAGGCGCTTCTTTTTCCGCTCTCATAATTTTTAATTTATTTCTTTTTTTCTTGTTTCCTCTCGAAATTAATTCGTCTATCACCGATACCCCTGGTCGTACTATTTGCACCGAGCGTATATGTTTAAACGTCATTACTCGTTGAAGAATTTTTCAACGTCGGGTTGAAGGAACTTATTGATGACGATTTATGCATAAGGGAAATGAATGTCGGTGAGACTCACACTCCCTTATCGTGGTATAATTTACTCTCCTGCGAGTCAAGCATTCGGTAAGCATTTGTTTATAGACTGAGGCTTAGCTGGGATTTTTTTTAAACCCGAGTCTTCGTCCCAGTAATCTTCTTCCTAAGCTCGCCAAGCTTCACTGCCTAAAGTAGTTCAAAAGGAACGAAAGGGGATGTGTAGGGTATAACACGTGGCTGCACATCAAACTAGCGTGAAACGGAAAATATCGATTAGTGTAGTCAAAAATAGCTCTCTTCATGGACAGTTGAAGGGTCAAGGTATAAATATCGAACATATTTCTAACAAAACTTGCCACGAACAGCCACATTTTTCAGCAACAATACAACGTGTGTCGTAATCTTGTGTGGTAAGAGAAAGCACGACAAGATTTTGATTTAAGCTCACAAACTCTCGGAATAAAATTGTAGACAATACTATTTTCACATTCCAATTCTTTATCTGTAGGCGATCATCAACGTAATTCCAATAAAATCTAAATTAACTCTAAATCAATTGTTTAACGCATGGACGATGAAGCCTCGCGAATATTAAATCGCTCGCTGATACCGTTAATTAATGACACTAGGTCATACCCAGCAGCCCATATTTATGCATGCATGTATGGATTCGTATATATTCATATGTATCGTTATACAAATGAAAATTTACCGATCAGTAATCCATTATTTATATCGTTTAAGGTTGGAACGATCTTTTAAGGCACTTTTTATAACATACGAATTCAAGAAAAATACGATGAATTCAGACAACTATTTGACGGTTAGAAATAATTATTTATTTAAAAACAAACAATGCTTCACATACTTTCAATAATCACGCCTGTAATGTTTCTTAACAAATAATTTTACTTAATGATATGTTAGCTAACTTTTATCTCCAAATGGATAGAAAAAACTAATCTTTGTCGTAGTCGATTTGAAAGATTTCTATTTTTTTCAAAACTGTGGCTCTTTGAAAACAGACATCTCATTTTTTACCGAAGTATCGCGCAAAAATCGAACTAAATCGTTTCATTAGTTATCGAGGTATATAAAAATGGCCGAGAATACAGTAGAAAGTATGTAGTTTAAGTCGTATATATTAATAGTTTTCTATAAATCATAATTAGCTCCAGTATAAAAATTGTTAAAATTCTCCCTCTTTTTCCACGATATACGTGTATACAACTCCTTAAAACAAAGATGAAATTTTCCATCCATGGCTCGTTGGTGACTTTAACCTTGTGACAGATCTAATCCCAAGGGAACCTTTTCCCTAAATAATATTCGCAATTATCTTGGACAGCCGATGTTTGCCGATTCTATTAACATTACAAACCTTGCCAAGAATTTATTTGATCTCGCGTGTTGAAATTTTGCGTCCATCCAGTAAAGTTCCACATTTCGCTAACGCACTAGCGCGTCAAGTGTCAAGCTCCTTGTTTTATTATCGTCCGTAAGAGTGGCAATGGCATTGACAGCGAAGTTTTCCCAAGCTCGACTATGTCGTGACGATGTAATGGTAATTTTCATTTGGCACTCCTTCTATACACCTTTGTCTTTGTATAAGCACAGACGTAAATGTCTGTATGCGCATACATACACATACGTACACAAGTACACGGCCACTGGATGTATATTCGAAACAGCTCTTGGCGTGGGTGGTTGCCGCAATTAGCCCAACGTCCCGTATAATAAATTGACGTTATGCCAGCAACGTGTCCCCAATACTATCAGACTCGAGCTCACTAGCTCATTCACTCCCTCGAGCTTGCTCACCCCTGGATATATAGTGTCTTATTAGCGATGTATATACCTCCGGCGCATCTCCTCGCTTTCCACGTACTCACCCTTAACGACGCCGCAACCATATACACATTCGGTAGTTAACCCCCTCCGCTCCCCACCAAACAGCTGTGAAATTTGTATCTGGACAAAATTGGTATAACCATTGTAATTCACTCATTCCAAGAAAGATACAAATATTAACGTTATATCAATTGTCGTTCTTTAAATGTAACAATTTGGAGTCTAAATCCCTGACATATTCTGTTTGTTTGCTTACATGGTAATTATAGAAATAAATGTACGTTGAAGCGAAGAGGGTTTTCCTCTCTCTCTGTTACAACGTAGAATACGTACTTACTAACAATTATTTATTTAAGGCCATTTTGAGCATGAAAGCAAAACTTTACACCCGAACTCAGGTTCATCGCGGTTGATGCGCATGCTTCTATTGAGATATTATTCGCAGAGTAGGGAGACCCTCAAATTATCAACGATTCGTGATATCTGGAGTATAATGTTGCATTTCATATCCACGATTCATATACAGGTTTAATCATTCGCATACGCATTGTCGTCATTATCATTTTTATAAATGCATTCAGTCTGCGAGTTTACGGTAGAAGATAATTTTGTACAATTGATAAATGAGAAGCAAATTTTGGTGCTTCCATTGAATGCAACGCTGCGAAAACTGAATGGCTAATGATTATTCTGCTCGATTCAACGAATTCTCGTCGTTAGTTGCGCTTGTATTTAATGTAAAAAATAAAATCTATAGATCTTTCGAATAAATATCCATTTTATACCATTTTTTAACTCAAGGATATTGCGAGCTGTGTGTTCTTTGAAGATGTACTGCAATTATTGGCGTAAAAAATGTATGTGCATAAGCTATGAGGCTCGCAATGACGTGCGATTAATACGAAGAATTTTTTATAAATATTCCGTAAAAATTATAAATTCTTTTTCAAAGAGTTGCCAATTACTCGATCGGTGCAATAGTTAAATTCGCGATAACGGGCGCAGTCTGATTCCCCTGAAGTATTAATATTTAGTTTGGAGCTTATGATGGATGGAAGAGGAATTTTCTCGGTGGATTATTTTTCAATATTTCCAATATTTCGATACGTCTATACCTTCATTTTATCGAGTCATGAAAGCGAATAAATCGCCTTTAACGGTCGAGTAGAGGAATTTGTAAATGAAAAAGATTTTTGCCAATTAGACGGCCAGACTAGAATTATCAAGAGTTCATCAATGCAAATGTTACACGTATCGAAAAAATTGTCAGAAATAGTCAGGTAAGTGAATTAAGGTAATTGGTGAATTAATGTGTTATTTTAATGTATTTATGAGCCTGATCAAACTTCGCAAATGAATCAAGGCAGTCGCATTCTTCGATTGTATTTATGAAAAGGTCGACTACCCCTACTCGATAACTCTCATCCCTCCGGGCTACCCCTAACCGCGGTGATTGCAGGGTGGTAGGGTGAAAAGTGAACAGCGAGGAAAAAAAAGACCCATACCATAACCACTGTCGATAAAGTAGAGTACACATCTCTTGCGCCGACTTACATATTCCTTTAATTACCACCACTATTCTCAATGGCCTACGCTTACGTACCAGTACACCCCTTTAAAACCATTAGCAGCAACGACGAAGTCCCCTTCTCACAATCTTTTCATATATAACTCATCGATCATGTAGCCACTATTGAAACTCTGCATTATCCATGAGGGTATAACGGCCGATTTACGGTCTTTATTTCCAACTTCTGCCGCAGGGTGGCCTGGCGTGCGTTCCTTACAACATGGCCACTATCTGCTTTAAACACGCTGTAATTTGTGCATTAAAGACTCACTTCGTCAAAAACAATTATTGTATTCTTCTAAGAAGATGACAATAATGGAAAGTATTTCGTTGTATTCAAGATTGTGACTTGTTGTTTCATGCATGTACCACCGAATTTTTTTTTACCAGCGCATTATATAGAGATCTTCCTAACCTAACTGATAAGAGTTCATTTATTTTCGCCCATTGCTCTATTCCTAAGGTAGATTTACATGACGGTAAACGCTCGAAGGAATTTATAACGGCAAGTCATAGTTGAAGAAACTGTTATTTAAACGATAAGATGGTTTCACGACCCTGTCAATGATTATTACTTTTCTATTATCATGATCATAAGCAATACGATTCTACCGCGGATGCTCCACCTACTCCACACAGCTACGAAATTTTCACCTCGCCGATCTCCACAAAATCAAATAGTTCTTCAATCTTTTACTCTTTCTCTCCCAAAGTCGATCAGGGAAGAAAATATTGGTTGTCCTTATAATTACGTTACTCCAAATTTATATATATTAATTCTACCCAAATGTTCTTGATCCGAATAATAAAAATTTCTTTTTGTTAAGTTTAAAATTAGAAACAATCGATCGAATGAATTATTATGTATTTGAAAACGATCGTGATTATTAATTTTGAAAATCTAACAATTTCGATAGTTTATTTGTAATTTTAATACAAATTTGGTTAAAAGCAATTACTCGTACGATTGACGATAATTTTCCACCTCATACGGTATTTAGACCTTCGCAATCCATTCCAATAGACAAATGATATTCGAAACGATATTCTTTTCTTCGCAGCGATACGAAAAGATTGTAAATTTTGTTTCCTAAGGTAGATACGTAGTAATGGATGATGGATTCGAGGCATTTCTCATCTTAAAGTGTATTACACTGCCTCAATAATCCTTGGACCATCGCCAGCTTTTCGTTCACCACACAGCTGACCGAATCTACTACGTCGAACCGAGAGAGCTCCTCCTCTTGCTCGTTCCGCCGTTTTTTATTTCTCTTTTTAGTATTTTCGTCTTCTGGAATGTTTTCAACGAAGAAATCGCTATAAATAGTGGCCGAGTATAGAGTACGTGCTCTCGAGTGTACAGGCTTCTCATGAAGTCCTCCTCTCTCTCTCTTTCTCTCTCCCTGGCTCTCTCTTCGTCTTTTTCTTCATTTCTTGCGACTGATTTCCCTATCCTTCGTCTCTCTTGATCTTCTCGAGCCACGAGATCGTCATAGCTCTCTGGCTTTCTCTTCCTTCCCTCTCTTGACGCCTGTCTCTGGTTCTTTCTCGGCCTCTGGCAAGAGTGTCCGCCGCAACCATAATCAACAAAACCAGACGCCAGGCGCTCTCGTTATCGCCTCGGTAAATCGTTGGCTTGTGCTTCTGCTGGTCCCTCGCAGCAGCCAACGCTCAGGCAAATATCTAGTGGTGGTCCCGTGAGCGGGAACAACGGCAAGAAAAATCCGACATGCACGACTTGCCCCGATTCGGATCGCTTTCCTTCTCGGTCGTTTCAATCGGTGCAAGATCGATCGACGCGATCTAAAATCGATATCGATAATAACGGGTGTTTGACGATTGCCACGACGAGAGACGAACACTTTGAGTGCCATCACGTTCACCGAACTCGACACGGTCTTCTGTTGGATCGTCTTGCTCTGTTAGCACTCACCATAACTGTCGTACTAATCCCTTTCAGATGCTGGACGGACCATAAATCGCTTCGTCACCTTTTTTTTATTAGTATCGCGAGCGTCGTTCCTAACTTTCAGAAATTATTTGTCTTGGACCCAATACATCGTACTGATTTTCTTCATCCGTCGAGTATTCCGGTTGGCACGTTCAGTGTCTCGGGGGAGGGGTGGGTCGTTCGAGCGTAACAGTCTGAGCCACACTTACGCTCTATTCGTATTGTTTCGCTACTTTTTGTCTCCTGTACCATTTCAACGGAGATATATTGTTGTTTTCTCAAAGCGGACACGAAATATTGGTTACGATCTACCGAACGAAATCGAGATTTTCGCTACGCATATCGATGCTTCTTAATATTTTTTAAGGGTGCATAATATACTTTTGGTGTTTCTTTCTTGAAGAATGTTTCTTAGGCGTAGTTAATGTTCCAAGTTAAAGTAACACCATATTGTCCGTGGACCTCAATAAATTGTTTTTAAATCGTGTCAGCCTATATCACCAGCAGAGGAATCGTTACTCGAATCATCTTGGTGAATCCAACTAGATTCCATTCTCGTCCAACCGAATTCCTAATTCTCCCACTTGAACTTTCGCAACAGAGAAACTTCTCAAAAGCAATCATCCCTTCGAGCGATTTGCATCGCCTCGTATCGGACGCTCGCACTTGTCCTCAGCCCCCAAAACTGGATCCTGCTCGGAGTCCTGGTAACGTCTTCACCGCGGAATAAATAAAGTATAGCCGATACGTTCGTTCCAAGATTGACCTCAGCTGTCGATACAATTCCCCCGGTAGCGTAGACGTCGACCGAGTCGAAGGTTTAAGAAACGCACCACGGCAAGTTGCAGAAGGCACTCCCAAGACAGATAAGGGTAACGAAGATCGACCACACTTTTGTCGCTGCTCCAAGACGCGCGGTAGGACGTTTTTACAGTATATCGCACTCTCTTCACAATTCTCCCTACCCCCTGTTTCCGTCTTCCTTTTTAGCCTCCCTCGCCCTTCGCTTCGCTCTGACGTTTCTTCATTCCTCTTCCATTTGCTATCTATCTGTATCTCTTCTTTTCCATTTCTATCTCTTTTTCTACTTTTTTTCATCCTCTCACCCCTCCCCGAACCCTTTCTCTCTCTCCCTCTCGCACTCTTCCTGTTTCTCTCCGATGGTTTTGCTTCCTA
This sequence comes from Netelia inedita, assembly GCA_964017225.1. Taxonomy (NCBI): domain Eukaryota; kingdom Metazoa; phylum Arthropoda; class Insecta; order Hymenoptera; family Ichneumonidae; genus Netelia; species Netelia inedita. The sequence continues at coordinate 28,860,542 of OZ024920.1, read as the reverse complement.
TCTCTCTTTTCTCTTTCTATAGAAGTTTCTGCGATCGATACACCGCGGATGCGACGTTACTAGCCGGCTATATATATAGACAGATATGGGGTATTCCACGCCAAATCGGATAACTTGAAACTTTTGCATCTCCGATTTTAAAAAAAATGTTCTTTTAGTCGTAGTTGAGATTAGTCTCCATGATTTTTTTCAATTTTCTTTATCAAGCCATTCACGAAATATAAACTTTCGAAAAACGACGGGTTTTTTCTTTTAGTTCCTTTTAAATGCTCATAACTCCACAAATAATCGGCCAAATTGCACTGGCTTTTTTCAAAATTTCCATTTTTAAATGTACTTTTTATCCAAAATACCGAAAAAATTATTTCAACGATATTCCTATAATATTTTCAAATTTCGAGAAGAAATTATTGTTTTTACCAATGTCAATAGGCATCGATTTTTTCATTTTTTTAATGTTTTTAGTTATCCGTGTTAAAAAATATCTGAAAACAAATGTTTATACTCAAGAGCTACTGTAAATGATTATCCGAGTGACACCTAGTGGTTATTAGTTATTTTAAAGAGTAATTTGAGCAAAAAGATATATACAATATAAAGTACTGTATTTGCATATACATATGTCTTTTATTATTAATAAGCGAGCAATTTCCGATTGATGTAAGCTCTAAGAATGTTTAAAAAGAAGCGATTCCGAAACGTCGATTTTTGGACCCTATTTGTATACCTTGCGACTCGAGGGGGACGAGAAATAAAAAAAAATTCAGTGTACAGTTACAAAAGATCCTATTCGATCAGAATTTTCTCAATGATGAAGATTATAATGTTATTTTGCTCAAAAACTTTAGGAGAAAAACACACACAACCGAAAATAACAAGGTCGATAAAATCAGAAAAATCGAAAACAAAAGTACGATTTTCTTGTTGTACGAGAAATTTACAATCGACATAGGCTTTTGGAGCTTGAGAAATGATTAAAATTCCATTATGCAATATATCGACAATTTCGATAACTATCGTGAAACCTCGAAAAATCGACTTTTCGCGAAGCGAATCGCGATGTCTTCGTTCTCGTTCGCCCGACAGAAAATTACGCGAGTAACTCTTTGAAGGGCTCGCCGAGACACGAAGAATGAGCCAAAGTACATCCGGGTAGCTCAATTTTTGTGGTCATGGCGAAAGTTGGCGAAGTACCTACCTTATCTTGTATACATATTTTTTTAATTAAATCACTCTGTAAAATAATCAATAATCGCTAGGTGTCACTAGGATAATTATTTATAGTAGCTCCTGAGTATAAAAATTTGTTTTCAGATCTTTTTCAACGGGAATAACTAAAAACATAGGAATTGCAAATTCGAAAAAAATAAATCTTATCGTTTGCCCATTCTAAAACTAGGCTTCAAATTTTACAAATTAACCAACAGCCGTCTTTTACAAACAAATTGAAAATCTCCTAGCAATATCGTTGAAAAAAAAACTTCGGTAGTTTGTATGAAAAGTACGGTTAAAAATACAAATTTTGAAAAAATGCAGTTTCAGCGAGTATTCGTGGAGTTATGAGCATATAAAAAAAAGTCTTTTTTTGAAAGTTCATATCTCGTGAATGGCATGATAACAAAAATTGAAAAAAAACACGGAAGTTAGTCACATGACTAAAAGAAAAACAAAATTTCAAAAAAATCGGTGTTGCGAAAGTTCCAAGTTGTTAAATTTGACGTAGAATGCTCCATATATTTGTATATATGTATATATGCTAAGCAAACAGAGCGTCGGTGATGCGATGGCGGAGGCGCGCGGCATGGCACGACAGCCACAGGGATTCGGTATAACGATCTGGTAGTGATATCGCCACCAGTAGGTACCTGCCGAATCGGTACGGCCTCTTCCCCTTCCCTCTCGCTCACTCTCTCACCCTCTCGTTCTCTATCTCTTTCATCCCTTGAAACACAGCCGCGTGTCCTCCTCCAGAGCAGACGATTCCTGTGTAACGTGTCTACTAATGCATATACATATATATCTACGTATTATGTAGATAAGATAGAACCCAGATGGGGATACAACAAGGGCACCTGGTGGAGAACCACCCTGCTAGGTGCCGAATCACACCGACCACCTTGTACTCCGGTGTCCGATACAAAAATACATTTGTATTGACATTGTAACGCGACCAAGGACGTGAACTGCCGAGATTGTAACCTGCAACCCTTTATTTACTTGGCAACATCCCTTTCGTCATTACAAATCTTGGCTCTCGATAAATTTTGATATAAGCAAAACTTAAGTACCCTGCTAGTCATAGCATTTTGCATTTATTCATCGAGGACAGATGAACAACAGATGAACCCACGATATCGAATTTAGGGATGATTTTTTTTTATAAAGGAATCTTCGGCCCTATATTTTTTCAATTAAGTCAGTCAACCTGAAAATACGTCAAAATATATAGACTTGACTCTTCTTATGTTCGTCGTGCAAATCTATAATTTTGTATACAAATTCAAATAGGCAGCTGCCTTCTTTACCAACATTTCCCACTCGAGGGATTGCTTGCTCGGTACAGTGGATAGGCCATGATACTTCGCTACCGCGCACATCTTCACCCCGCTTACTTATACAAGAACACGTAGGAATATATACACCAATGTGTACACGTTCGTAGCCACGGTCTGACGCGGTCGGGTGTACCATATATATACCCGTTCTCCGTGCTGCGGACCAAGCACGATAGTTATCCGGCACAGTTTGTACAGCAAGACCAGTCTCTGTCCCTGAAATCCAGTACATAGCTCCGTTACATGGTATATAATGCATAGAATACCGAGAGTTGTATCTGCGTCCACGCCGCGAAGCGGAAAGGGATGCGACTGTTTGGTACGCGAGGGGCCGGCAAGGGGATGATGACGGCCGATTCCGCGTGTGCCTCCTGTTGGCGCGCATTGCTGTTATTGGCTTTCGAGGGAACATCCGGTAACTATCGGAGATACTACCTCGATATACCTCTCGATATCTCGTACGTACACCCCATATACAGGCTGTGCATGTAGCTACGATATTCGTCGTTATTATATCATAACGATGTATATCAACTGGTATTAAACACTGCCACGAGGTTCGAATCTTTGATCTTGAATCGCGCGATGCTGCAGTTACATACTCTAGCGAACGTCGTCTAGTTTCTACCGTTCGCCCCTTGCCACCTTCGGATCAAATATAAATATTACATGTATAAAATGAATTTTCGTATCTTTTTATTGCTGCGCCGATGAATCGTGACAAGCTGAGAATAACAATGTTGTATTCGGGTTATGTGGGATATTTTCAATTTCTTTAAAAATCTTTTTGGACGAAACGTAATCTACTTGTGGGTCTAAAGGTAGGTCGAAGGAATTTTGTTCCGTTGAGAAAGACTTCAATTGGTGGCTGCGAAATCGTCCCGTATAACACAATAACGTCACAAGGTGAAAACACGTAAATATTAACTTTTTCTAGTTTTTGTCCAGGTCTACGCAAATTAATGCGCCCAACTTCTTCACTTTTTCAATGTCGTTCTTTTCGCCTGTGTTAAGTGCTTTCTTAACCTAATTAATTTTTTTTCTTCTAGAAAATGGCGGTATTAACCATTCGTCTTGCAAAATAAAAATGTAACTGGTATAAAGCTCGATGGATTCTCCAGAAAAGAGATTATTATAATTTAGTTAAGACTCAAGCCCAAAGTGACTTTAAAAACTTGCCGTCGCAAGCTATACATCACACTTGAAGTTGAAAAAACAACAAATTAAGATCGTTGCCGCAAACTTTTCACTTAAAATCATTTTTATCCTCATACATATATAGTTTTCTTGATTTTTTATCAATTTCCTGTCGTCTCTGTCGTGAGTCTCGCGTTGAGGAAAGAAATTGGGTTTCTTTTTACGTGGAGACGGCAAAGACACGGACGACACAGTGACCTCGTACGTTGTCCACCCAGCCAGACGTATCGTGAGCTCAGATGCAGCGAGGGCAAAGCCCAGTGAACGAAGAGAACTGATACGATATATATGTATGTATAGATCGATGTAGAAAAATACTTGTACACATGGTGAATGTACTAGGTCGTCATATTATCGGTTATCAAGAAAGCCGCTTGGTTATACGTCCTGTTGTAGGCGATAGTGTAATACACAATATGGGCTCGTACTACCTACATATCCGCCAACACGCCAGTAGCAGTATCGGCGAGAGAGTGGAGGGGTTGGGGGTGGGGCGAAGAAGTAAAGAATCGTAAGAGCTACAGCATAGCAGCTTCACTGCTAGAGAATATCTTCCATACAGCTATATCAGCTCCGATGGGTTCAGGAACGAAATTCTACGATAGTTCGATCCGACTTGAACGATAAAAAGTGTTCATCGTCCACATATGTCCAAAGCAGTCGCTGATCCCTTGCTCCCCTTTTTCTGGTATATATCGCCCTGATTTTAGGTCGAACGATTGCATTCTGCTTGTAACGTCGGCGAGTTGTGTGCGAAACATTATAGGGTGGTGGTAAATTTGATACGGATATGAGAAAAAATGTTTTCTGTAAATTGCTGTCGCATTAAGCTTGTGGTATTGCAATGTGTCGAAAAATAAAATTCATGACGAACCGATTTTTAGTATATTTTTTGGTATTCAAAAAAGTCACCTCTTAGTTGAAAAATGTCGGCACCTGTCTCTTGTTCAAAGTAGGCAAATAAAGTATACCAAGAACAATTAATATTTGATTAAAAGTACAATAATTAACCTGCCTGACTAAAAAAAAAAGAAAGCAACGTTGAAATGGATTTCCCAACATTCTCAACATAATTGCATCGAGGAAAGGATCGCACATTTTCGCATTGTTTTCGTACTCTCCGCACACAATTGATCCCTTCTATGTTTCTATGGACCTGTAACAATAAAAAACAATTTCATGGTTTGGCTAACGATGTTAAAGCAAGAATCCAGAAGAAGTTTTTAACAAAATAATAAACAAACTCAATTAATGGAATCGAAAATTACGGATTGAAATAATGAAAGACACATATTTAATGAATCATAGCGAACAACTGTAATTAATTAAAGGTTATTGTAATAAAAGGCAATTAGTACTAGACCGATAACAGTCAATAATAATGTTATAATTAATGTTTATCGGTAGCTGAATGAAGAGGAGAGAATGGTCAGAAGTGTTCTACATGCATTTTTTTATATTGAAGAGATATGAAATATCATGAAAAGAGAAACGTAATTTGCAGACGATATGATCTTTCATAAAGCTAATATAGAGATAGAAAAATGCCTTTTACTTTAAAAGAGTATTACTATGGATTGTTCATTGTTAAAATAACTACCTTATTACCATCTGCATATCATACGATAATAACTCCTGCACATTTCCCTTTCTCGTTTCGTAACAAACGAGAAGAAGCACCGTAGCATCGCATCAAATCGTAATCGTGTATTAATAAAATGCTGTAATATGTTCTTTTGAAATATTATATGAACGAGATATAAAAAAGGTTGCACTGTGATGAAAAATTAATGTATATAAAACGTAAAGGGAAAATATTCTTTTTAATAAATTGCAGAAAATCTTTTCCTGCATTTTTTCTCATCCGAGCATATAAATTCATTAATAATTGCAACATCTGATGAGGTTCTTTCGGAATTTATGCTCCGTTTTCCATTTTTCTGTTATTAGATATCATTTTTTTAATAAAACGCGCTGTGCATATAGGTATAGGAAGACATAAAGTAGAGCTGTATAATATTTCGAAGCATTTATAGCAATTTCCATATTATTTATTATCATTAATCAAAATTATACTATCATGGAAGATGTCGGTAACAAAAAGTCGCGCGATTCAATTTGTTGAAAAATGTTGTAATCTTATCGATAGCTTATTTTCGAAATAAAACGTTCTAACCATAGTCATAGGAAGATTTAGGGCTGCTGGATGATAGTTTAGAGTAGTTACACCAGTGTATTATAGTATACTGCAGTGGTGGTAGTAATCGTAGGTGTGGGAGTAGCGGTGGTAGCAGTAGAAGAATTAAAGTGGTGTACACTCGACGAGAGGAGTTATGCAGACGGTAAGTGGTAAGCGGCAAATCGTAAACGTTGTACCCTGCCGAGATCGAAATCTTCGCCAGGCACGCATTCCGTCGTCACGCAAAGCGTACCGCCTGGTACGACCGCATCGTCAGTCCCCTTGCTTGTACTTTGCCACGGCTGACGCGCGGCTGACACAAACCTGCCTTTACTACTGCCGCTCTGTGACATTCAGTTCCTCGTCTCGTTTCAATGTTTTCTTTCTCTCTCCTTCACTATCTTCCTCTTTCACCGCCTTCCTCTTTCTTCCTTCCTCCTTTGGTAGGTCGCCATTTTTGTCTGTTACATCGACTTTCATGAACGTGGTCTTTGCCAGTCATATATCTCTTTCGCCCTTCCACTTTTTCCCTTGATCCCTTTCTGAATATTGAGTCATATATTATTTTTCATCCTCCGTATCGATCTCCATCGTTTCTCGGCACAAGATGACGAAGGAAGAAGGAAATGGCTTCGAGCTTACCAGAGTGAGGACGGTCATACGTACGTCGTTTACCGCATATTGGAACTTGTAATATTTTGTATGCTTTTCTTTCGCATTCGTCCTTAAGATCGTGCAAAATTAGTACAAAGGCGAGAACGATGCTATGTAATTTTACAAGAATTTCATTATATGAATAAATAATATTATAAATAAAGAACGATTTATATTTTAGCATAATTAATTTTAAAAAAAACCCAATGACGTTTTGGCCAAAAAGTAATTGCGTTCTTCTCTAATAGACGGCTATGCACGTAGGGGAGATGCGCCCAAAACGGGTAGCCCGCCTAAAACGGGTAGGCCTTCCGAAATGCGCATTTTAAGTATTTTTGAGAATGTATGAGTGGCAACCGACGTCCCGGCCGTCAACCAATCACGGTCAGTCGGCTCGCTTCGGTGACGTAAACAGTTGAACGGTAAGACAACAATCAAGTTTTATGCTGCTTTCGTTAAAAAAATTCGAAATATGCTAGCTGCGATTACTCGAGGGTGGTGTAGAATGAGATTTTCTAAGTTGCATGGTATGATCTCGTTAGTAATGGGCTTCTTATCCCCGCAAAGTTGCGGGCTCCAGGCATTTCTATTTTGAAGGTATAATCGTCGACAATAAAAATGTGCGTACGGGCAAAACGGGTAGGGGGAAATCAGGCCTATACCTGAAATGACACCAAATAAATCTATCCGAAAACGTAAAAGACAAGCAAAGAGAAAAAGAAAAAAAAGAGAAAAAATATTCTAAGGTAAAAATTGACGCAGTGATGAAGAATTTAACGGAAGTAAGAGCTTTCAAGAAAAAAGTTGAAAAAATGAAGAAAAATTCAAACGAAGTAAAAGCTTCTACGTGTAACACTATTAAGAGACATGCAAGATCCAAACGTGGTCCAAAATGTAACAAAAATGACGAGTTCCAGTGCATTACCCGTTTTAGGCCCCCCCTACGAGCAAAGCGGGTATTTCGAAGAATTTTTATTTATTTTTTTTTTCATTGTTATCGAAGAAAATGAATTAGTTTCTTTATGATTTTCGAAAGTTTATTAGTTGAACATTCCCACGAATAAAAATAGAAATTGCATTTCGTTTCGAAGTCTGTTTTTTTCAACACCTCCCTTAGCTTACCCGTTTTGGGCTCATCTCCCCTACGTGTATAAGAAACGCAGTTACTTTTTGGCCAAAACGTCGTTTCCTTGTTTTCTTTTACAAATGGCCGTACATATTCATATATTTTGAATACGATTACTTTTAAATCCAGTATTTGACATTATAAATCCTCGAGTGTGGACGATTTTCAAATATGCACAAAAGTGCTTGATTCGGTCATACAGGTTTGAGAACTCCGAAAATGAGCTTGCACGAACGAGAGCTGTGTCTGTCTCCTCGTTCTCCACGGAGTGAGAACGAGCACAACATAATACAGGGGACATGGTACGATGATCCTCCAGTGGAGATGCACGTTCTCGAGCTACCTGTAGAACGTATTACTCGAAAAGAGATCCTAGTAGACTCAGCAGCGCAAGCACTCAGACCACTAGTACGCCACTGGGATACCTGGAAAAGGGAAATGCTGCCAAGAATGGCATTAGAGACGGAGACGGAGAAAACGAGAAAAATAAGACAAAGCGAGTTAAGAGTCGTTGCAATGCTCGTGGATATATGGGGCGTTCCATACCGTACAAATCACTTTTTTTAATTTCACGTCAACAATTAATTCCGCCCTAGGAACTGAAAATGAGCCTTATTCCGAGAAATTAAATTAGCCTAAAGCTTATTTTCAATTTTTATTGGAGCTATTTTCCTTCCATTTGAAAAATATAATTTTATCCATTATTATTTGAGAATTTAATTTTCGTTCAATAATTAATTGAGATCGCTTTCACTTTCGACCAATTCGGCTTATCGTTTGTTAAATGTTAACTTCCATTAAACCAAGCTGTACCCATAAAGCCTTGTAGATTAATTTGACCATATTTTAGCTAATATTTTTTTGAATTCCATTGTTATCTATTTTTTCATACCCCCGTTTACATCACAGCGAACAAAGAACTGCAGCGTTATAGAAATGGAATTTTAGTTGCTGTCATGCAGTCGCAACGAGAAAGAAAAAAAGCGTACTCTCGAGCCAGAGTCTCTCTTTCTCTCGCGCGTGAGCCAACGAGTTAGTTTACGTGTAGGTAGGGGCGTTGGCCGACTGGATTTATGTTACCGAAAATTTATCGGTTCAATTTCCGTGATATTTAAACTCTCGAGGTAGAGGTGAAAGGGTTGATCGTGCTGGTGAGGCAAGAGAAGGGGACTCGGATCGTTCACCACGTTGGCGCGGCAATGCGCGCAATGAAAATGCCCCTCTATAACGTCACCGCCCCGATGGAAGACGGGGGGGGGGGCAAACTCGGAATTCATTCATGCCATAATTTTTTAAGACCCTTTTTCTTCGATAATAAATTCTTCTCTTTCGATATGAAATAAATCATCGATCGTAAGAATTACCACCGATCCCATCAAGATACACTCGCCGAGATATGTTCGACTCTTCTATTTTTTGACTCGATTAACCCAGATTTTTCATTTAGAATAAAAAATAATATAAAAATTCCTAGTCGAATTATTTTTCTCATTTTACAACTGCCCTTTTTCCAGCCCGGACGTTTTTATTTGATCTCGAGCCTCGGTTCAGCGTTAAAATCATTGTCCCATGTCTTTTTCATTTTTTTTTTTCGACGAACACGAACCGCCCGAGAATATTGTGAACTCGTGCGTCCGCGTGCTCTACAGACCTAAGCGGTAGAATATCAGCGACTTGTAATAACGGACTCGCGGATTCACAAATCCCAGGACTCGTTCGAGAACGCAAGAAAGGTGACATAAAGAACGAGTCGTAAAAAAGAGTCGTCGAGAACGAGCACCGTGGAACATGGGCGCGTGCAGCGAGAGAACGCTATATATATATATGGTACTTATATTATAGGTATGTACTAACGGTATATATATCACAGTGCCGTGAAAGTTCGCTCTTCTGGATATTGGACTTAAATTTTCCAGCGCGCGATTCAATTTAACGATTTGTGCGGTCAAGCGTATCGAGACGCCGAGAATTTTTATAACGCGGCCGTGTTCCCTGTTTTTCGCTCATGTCGGAACTCCATTACGAACGGGGAACTTCTCGACTCAACATTCTATCGAATATCGCGATAGCTCCGAATTCATATACCTCGAATCTCCCTCGAATTACGAGCTAACGATTTTTTAATATTACTTTTATTTAATAATAATAACGATACTTTATTGATGATTTTATAATTAACAATAATAATTACGGTACTGGCGTAAATTATTATTGTTATTAATTCTTTAATTACTAGATACAAATTTTGTATTGATTGATTTTGATTATTTATGTATTTAATTATAATATTAACGACGACGAAAATGATAACAATAACAAATATTGTATAATAATTATTCGACTAGTTTGTAATGCAAGTTTTGAGAATTTAAAAAGATTACATATCCCTTTGACGTTCATTCAAAAAAGTATCTTGTACATCGAATGTGCCGATCCAAGGGTTGAAAGATAGGAGGAAAATTGTTAAAGTGCACCACGCTGGTGCGGTATTAGAAACGTTTCACCAACGTGTTTCACGAAGATTCGGGGTGTTTACTCGTGAGGTGAGACTCAGAATGCGGTGGAGAGAAGCTCCGGGGGGTGGGGGTGGAACGTTCCGGAGTAAGAGTGCACGAGGCTCCTGACTTTGCTCCGCGTTGCTCCACTTTACGTACTTAACTTGCCAACTTGGTGGTACGTAGAACGGAGAAGGAGGAGGAGAAAGCTACACGCTGCAGCGCCGAGTTGCGAAACCCCGATGTTAATTTAATGCAGTCGGTATATACATTTATTGCCGCTTCGTCTGCGCCCTGCGGAAGAAACGAAATGGGGGTTTGCCCGAGAGGAAGAATAAGAGGATAAGGGTGTGCTCACGAAAGTGCAACGGAGGAATGGAAGAAACCGGTGGGACTTTTTTTTTGTACATGATAACTGCGAGAGTTTGGGTATGTGTGTGGGCACGCGGATTATTTTAGCACGTCGACATTAAGTATAAGCGGAGATAATCCGGGTCAAGGGGTAATGCGAGTCAGCATATTTCGTCTCTATGGACAAATCTTTTGTATCGCTACGAAAAATACACGATTCTTTCCACCAGTCTTAGCCAGTCGAGAAAAATGTTCTATCTATTATTTTCATATCCGAACTTTTGGTAAAATGGCTAATTTGTAAAGTTCGACTCGATTAGCTCTACGTGAAGCCCGAAGATGTGCATTTTAAAGGGGTCGTATCTACACTGATGATACTTCAAAAAATTCTACATGTTTAAATATAAAAATCTCATACTACGTTAATCAATGAATAAATAATATTTAATAATTCATTTTATTATTTATATTATTTATTTGTCCTTTTTTGTCTATTGTATCGTTTTGGTTCGATTATTTTATTATCCGCTCTTATAGTTATTGATTTTTTTAAAGTGGCATATGTACATCGATCGTCGTGCTTATAAGGGTGCGGAAGTGGTTAATAACTGGTGTACGGATATACATGGCCAACTTCCTGTCTTTCCCTCTATGGCACCCAAACCACCCCACCGCACATTGTACGCTTATACGCCTGTTCATACGGTACGGCAGCTTTAACAGAAGCAAGCCCGCAGTTGTAGGCTCTATAGGTAATGCACGCTTGCCAGCCACCTCGTTTTTCTTCCGTGAAGCACTACGCATACGAATCTCGTTATTTAGCGTCAGGCGGTGGAAAGGTGAGTGGGCGTTCGAGGAAGGGGAGGGTGGAGTTCCAGTGATGGCGACGTCGGTGCTACCAACTGTAGTATGGGTAAAAGCGACGCGACGAGAGGGTGGGAGGAAACTCACCTCGTGCTTGAAAACCGCAACACCCGAGAAACACGATGGGGCACCTCTCCTCCCACGTTTCCCTTGTCTCATCTCGGTTCGTCTCGTCTCTTCCTCGAACCTCTTCCCCACTCCTTCAACCCTCCCTCGCCGCACCTCATTTCTCTTGAAACCTCCCTCGCGTCGTATCTCACGAACTATCACGGTTTCCTTGACTTCCTTCTCTCGTCGCAACTTTCACTTATCGCTCTTTTGCGTCAAAGCATCAAGTTTCTTCGTTGATTATTATATTTTGAAAATAGATAGATGGTTATGGGCAGCGTTATGATTCGAAATACGTAGGATTTTTTTATTATTTTATCATTACGCACATTTTATTGTTATTTTTTTTAATACGTCGTCGTTAGAGCAATTGCGTTGTATCTCACACTTAGGGTTTCGATGTTTGTCGTTGCTTCGAGGAAAATAAGATATAGCTTCGAGCATAACAGATTCCATTAATGAACGAGCAGATGGTACGATACCACTCAGTACGTTGCATAATTCGAGCGTAATACCACAGTTGCGGTGTACGTGCAATCACGATTCATAATTGAGCTAAAATATAGCCGATAAATCAAACGAAGGATTAAAGTGTCTGAAGTAGCGTCTGGATTTCAAGGGATTTTTGCAATTCGTCTTTCGCGCAACTCGATGGCATTTATATCGATCGAATTCTATACCATACACTTATCGATTAATTAAAATTACTATTAAGATACTATAAAAAAACGAATAAGTATCAAATATCTATTGTTTCCTACGCTCGTTAATTAATTGTATTAATTATTAATTGATCGATTAATTTTACAGCTTCTTTTGTTTTAATATATCGAGATAAATCTAAGTCTTATCTAAATATAAAATAAGAAAAGAAAATTCGTTAGTATGTTTCGTGACAATATCCACCAGTTTGGTATTATCCACGACCTCTTAATGCGCGGATACATGATTAGAATAACCCCTTATCCAGGATGTACCAGGATCGGGAATCCAGCTGGACAAGAAAAACGCCTCGATGAAAGCGAGGTGGAAGAGGGAGGCTGCCTACACGTATCAATTACGCAGGCATCTCCGTCCATCCTCTATAATTTCCCGAACCGGTCATCGCGAAAGTTAGAATCGAAAGCATAGTCTTGTTTCTCTTGCGTTCGCCGACGTTAAACATCCCTTTAAATCTTAAAAACGACGAAAGATCGTAACATTGAAAATCTTCAGTGGTAAATTCGGAATAGTTTGACTCCACTTCGAGCCAGCATAAAAAAAGCTACGACTTTCCAAGCGCGTCGTAAAGAGAGGAAGAGAAAACGTTGGTATATTGTTGCGTTACCATCCGTCGGTAAGTGTAGAAATAATCATTTTAAACTATGTATAAGAGTAACTTAAGATACAAGTTTTCGTAACTTTGGCAGTTACAAAAATTGTTTTCAACGGAATTGCCACTTGAACTTTTTATTATTATTTTTTCGCTCTACGTAGAGATTCCACAAGGCGTTTTATTCGCGCAGAATCGTCCGTCAGTTCGTGATCTCCTTTCTCGGCTCACTGTTTTCTTTTTTTTTTCTTCTTCGATAAATAAGAAACATCTGATCAGCCCTCTACACGAGTTTCTTAATGGGATCGACCCACAACTCGAGAATTAGCCGTACATTCCCTGATGTTCGGGTTCAATACGCGCAGGCAAACAAGCAGACGGCTCTTTGTCTCCATCGTTTTTATACCTTTCCCTCCACCAGAATTCGTGAGAAAAACGATAAAGCCAGTGTCTTCCGACTTCCGGTACACCGGCATCTCACCGGCTTACACGTGACCCTTGGGGGGAATCTCGTTTGCTTCGTCTTTTTCTCCTTTGTTCCACGTTTGGCACTTTCCCTCTCACTCTCGCTCTCCTTCTTATCTCCCTTTCCGTCTTATCTCCCTCGTGTCTCCGAACAAATCGAATTAGCGTAATAAAATTGCCGTACCAAGGCGCCAGAAGAGTAGAAGCGGGGAGTCAAGGAGAAAGGGATGAAATTCGAAGTGGATGAGGTTTAGGGATAATGGCGAGTAAGACACATGGACCGAGTGCCGACTCGACTATTGAATCATCTATATATGAGAGATTAACCGGTGAACTCTGGGGGAAAATAAATCGAAGACGAGTATATAGAGGCATAAACGCGTCAGGTGATAATATGCATTTAGGTCTTATCAAGATAATTCTTACATCGTTATTTTTTTTTCGACTAGCAAATTATTTTTAATTCTCGTTTATTAGACTGACCAAAGAAATAAATGCGCATCTTTTCCTCATATACGGGCACAGACGGTCACTTATTAAAAACGCAATTACTTTTAGGCCAGTGCGACGCCTCGTCACAACCGGTAGAAAAAATTGATAACGACGATAATTAATTATTTTTATCCATAATTCGGATAATGATTTAAAGTCACGATAAACAATTGTATTATCCAATTTAATTTCTTTACATACGTTACCTGTTATTTCTTATGAACGAAAATGGACCTCGATAATATTCTTAAAAAAAAAGTTGCGTCACATACATTTCCGAATGGAGAACAATTTTTCTTAATTATAGCGAGAAAAAAAACTGTCGCGCCGTCAAAGAATTAAAAGAGCATTGTTCTTCGCACTTTCTGTATTTTCTCAGCTCTAAGAGTTCTTCATGCTCGACGAGAGAAAAAAAAAGAGAGAAGCGAAGTCGCAAGACGTGATTGCTCTTCTTGCGGGTGGCTGTTGTCGTGCTGCTGCTGCTGCTGCTGCTGCTGCTGCTGATTGTAATAGCACGGTTGTATCGTATGCTTCTAGCTGCTATATAGTAAATACGAATAGCGGTGTTTCCTATACATATATATATATATATATATAACAACCCTGAACAGGTTTCACCGTCCCTGGAAGAAGCCCCACTAGTGTTTGCAACTCCAGGCACACGAGCATACGCCCAGCACGCGGTCTTATCATTTTCTTTTTTCCACCTCCATCCTTTCCCCATAGTTCTCGCTCTCTCCGTTCTTTCTCTCTTAATCTCGGCAGCTACTCTATACATCGACCTTTGTCTCTCCACGAGTATCCTCCTCTTCCTCCCAACCCCCACCATCTCCTCTTCCTCAGTCGGATTTCATCTCACCGCGGATCCACCGAAGCTTGCTCCGTCTATCTTTCTCCCTCTATCTCTCGTACCAACCCCTCCCTCTCATCAGGAGGACAGGGTGGTTTGAGTTACACGAAAGAGACTATACGCTCTTCCTGCTTTTTGTTCGCGCCGATCGAGGTGGAAATCTTTTACCCGTCGCGCAAGAGCGAGCTCCGTAAGAGTACGAGAGTGAGACGGAGCGAGAGAAACAGAGAGAGAGAGAGAGAGAGAGAGAGAGAGGAGAGAAGAGGCGATGGGACTGATAGCAAGCGCGAACGAGATAGAAATTCAGTACGGAAACATCCATCCGTCCTGCATGCTATTTCTGCATATATACAAGATGAAGCACCAAACGCAAGCGAACTTGGCCGAGCATCGTCCCAACGTCGACGAGACGACGTAAACATTCAACCTGTCAGCTCACCGTGTCATCAAGAAATTGAATGTCTCACGAAGCGAATAGTTCCATGCGATCCATCGGTCCGTATCCTATTTCTTTTCTCGGTCTACCTACTTCGTTTTCCGTAAGGTCGTTCCTCAATTCCATTATTTCCCCACTCGTTCATTCCCGAATCCCTTAATTCCGACATTATTTTTTTATCATCCAATTAACGATCACTGCGTTTCCTATATTAGGGACCGAATTAATTAAACGATTCGTATTTAATTTTATAAAAATAATTATTCAGTTGGGGAAACGATATTTATACATTTAGGGGAATTGTGCTCAAGATGACATACTTTTTGTTTGGAGGCAAATATTTGATTATTGAAAGGAGATAAAAAATAAATCTGAGGGTACACACTAAAAACGTTTATTTACGAACACATAAAATGATTTTGACGCTAAAGAAAATGATAGAATAGAAATAAAATAACAAAAACACCAATCATCTCCAAGTGGGTAAGTTGACACACCTAATTATCGGTGCACAATTCACACTTGAACATTTTGGATCTTGCTGCAACGCCACCACATAGAGTGTGGCACCATTGCTTACACAACTAGCAACATACCCAATATCTCCTGGCTTCGATTTGCTATATAATTCGTTGTAATAAAGGCATGCCACATCGGAATCATCATTATCAATAGCGTTTTGAGGAAAATCTTTCGCAGGTCTAGCATCTGAGTCTAAACGTAAATAAAACATCATTTTTAAGTATTCTCACACGTCGAGAACTTGAGGGTAAGATGACATACTATGTCATCTTAAGTCGACGGTTGATATGTCATCTTACCCCAAGAGGTAGACAATATTTATCGCCTTTTGCTACTTAAAACTTTGAGGTTGCTTAAATAATTCTCCGATATTCATAGTCCATATTAATCACAGTTCATAACAAAGTAATCGATACAACAAAAAACGTACCCGATACAAATTTATCGCCAGAAATACTTTCAACACAAGAATATTTTTGAGTGACGAAATCAAAACATTGCACACCATGTCCAAACAACGCAAGCGATCGGTCACTGAAGTTTTGAGTGGTGACACCATCTGTGAGTCGACGTGTAAACGTCGTCTAGGAACTTGTGGTACGTATAGTTTAACAGATAGAAGCCCTGTGTCATCTTACCTGAGTTTGTCATCTTAAGCACAATTCCCCTATAACGTCCAAGGGGTTTCAGTTCCACCGGAATAACAGAATGATAGGACGATGACGTAAGAGGGGGGGTGGGGGTTGCGGGTACGTGCTTTAAAACGTTTGTTAGTTCCAAACTCGTAATTTACGCTCGTTCTCGTATCATATTTTCTTCGTTCGATTCTCCAGTGAAAATACAACAATTACGGCCGCAGAATTACACACCGTCGCCGCTCTCGGCTCATTACACACGTTTCAACTGCGAAATGCGCGATCGTCACCTCGTTACGGCCGGTTTTGCCTCGTCTCACCGTACACCACGGCTAAATCAAAACGAAGAAAACACACCGGTCACGAGCGAGAGAGACAGAGAGAGGGTGAGAAAGAGAGAAAGGGGAGAGAACCCGGCGCACCCACGGACCGTGTAACAGGACCAGAAATACACGCACACATTCAGACACGATACGAGACTTCGCAGTAGCAATAATTTCAGGGACTCTCAACGAGAGAGGTGGTTTTCGAGGATAACTCGAAGAAATAGCCGCAAAGGAGTCGTTCGCGAACGAGCAATGGCGCGGGGAGGGGGGTGGTGGGGTTGGTGAAGAAGGGTACCGGGGATGCAAGGAGTAGGAGGGGAGGAGGAAGGGGTATTAATTATTACACCCATTTCGTGGTCCGAGATTCTCGATTCGGTGCCCTCCTCCTCGCCCCCTCGTGCCACCACTCGTACCCCCGACTCGCTACTCTTCGTTCCCTTTCAGTTATATGCGCCAGGCACGCGTGCCCGTCGGTCGGTAGACTCTCGTTACCGAATAAGGTCAGGCGATTCCGCCCTACCGCGACTACTGAAACCCGCGTCGCACAACTGCATCGCGCACCAACGCTGTCCTTGTGCCCAAAGAATTTTCATATATCGTGTAAGTATACGTGTATATAGATATATAAATATAAGTACGTATGCATAATATTTGATACATTAACACATTCATGACGAGGGCTTCTCTAATTTTACCTGACGGTTTTCATACGGGCGCATAGGCCGTGGCCAACGTTCTATATAGATGTCATCACTATATAGGCCCGTATAAGTTTTGTCATTACGCGTATATTCGTATACACGCGTTGTTATGTATCACGAGAGGCTGAGGATTCAACAAAGTTCGTCCGACAATATCAAGTACCTGTACGACACAGCGTTTACCGTATGTCGGTTTTGTAGACTTGGGAGCACACGAGCGTGGTGCTCTGCGATATTACCCTGTCTATGCGATGCAAATTATACACATATATGTGTGGGGGTTGGGGGGTGAGGAGGGGGGTGATGTATATGTATATGTAATTTGCATTGCGCAGACACGGCAATACGTATACACGTAGAGAAGCGAGAAGATTCGCGAAATCTGCCTGACAATTTGGAGAACGGCCAACGCCGCGAGCGTCAGCCACTTTGCCATCCCTTCTTCCGCTTCTCTCGTTGCCTCGACACGAGCCTATATTCATCGAAACCAGTGGTAGTTCTTATATTCTCGTCGTAGAAAGTCTCTGTTATACGCAGGATATACGAGCTCTTACCTCGAGCGAGGTTTTTTCCTGGCTCATTTGGATTCCGAGGAATATGAGGATCACTCGTTTTGATCTCGTAAATAAATTAACTTAACGAATCTCGAAGGGATATTTTGGTGTGAATATTGATCAGGGATTTTGTCGAATTTGTCCCATAATTATGTCTGATCGTCGAGTATGTTTTTATTATTTCTATATTTTTATCGATCGTTATCGATTTATCGAGAATCGAGATTTAATTAACAATAAGAATGGATAATGGTCATTAATTCGGTGCGATTATCGATCTACAATTATGTCCGGGTATCGACGATAGACGATTTATTTATAGCTATGCGACCATTCGATGTGCTTTAAGGGATGATTGTGCATTTTATAAACGCAGAATTAACGAACGGTGTGTAATTTTTGTTGGCCGCATTTTTATCGTCTTCATTAACGCAATGCAAAGCGAGTTCGATTTTATCAACGGCATAGAAAATTTCACCGTAGGCGGTTTTTACGTCAACCCTCGCTATCCTCGTCATGCTCGAATTTCGTCTCCTCTTTCCCGGCTTCCGTCATCGTCGTAGCTTTTTGGTTGGACAGACCAAGGAGGTAACCGTAGTCGACTCGAGTACGAGCCAGAAGCCGAGCGAAGGACCTAATAAGAAGGAAAGAAGAAAAAAACGCGTATAACGATCTATGACGCCGCAATTACAGCGGCAATTTGCGCACGAGTCTCGTTCTTCTCCTCTTCCCCGTCTCTCTCTCTCTCTCTCTCTCTCTCTCGAGCAAGCGAGCGAGCGTTTCGCCGGTTCTCCCGGGAATATTTAAATTCTTGAGGAAATTAGACGTCCGCGGATGTTAACGCGACGTCCTGGAGAGTACCGAGCCGTCGATCCTCTTGACACGACGGCTCTCCTACCCTTAAACCCATTCCGCACTACCCCCAACCCCTTTCTCGCTCACCCTTAAAAATCAAATTCTGTCAAAGTTTTCCTCGCGACGGAAAAAGTAACTTCTCGTTTATAAACGGCGCAACGCTGACAGCGACTTGGTTCGTCCTTAAAACGTCCTGATCACGTGAAAAATTGTGCAAATTTAAAAATAAAAATTACCGTTCGTTCTTTTTTTTTTCGAAATGCAGAAGAGAACGAGATTTTATTTTCCATTTGTTCGGTTTTACTTCCTACGTCGGTTTTGTCGACTACAATGGACGCGCATAACTGTGTGGTTGCACCGGTGCTTTAGCGACAACGGATCGTGGCGCGAGAACTATAGTACATCTTGGTCGCACATTGGAATCTTGGTTTCCACCGTCTGTTCCTAACTATAGTACCACGACCAGTCTAACCCACGTCCCTTTGTGCGAGACACGATGGGTCAGCGTCGTTGACGTCCGGTTTGCGGAACACTAAACCCACGCTGTACCTACGTGTAGTGTCCGGGTTGCGCGTTTGTGTTCGCGTAAGTTTCCTTCGTCTATCCTAGGCACGAGTCGCACATTTGCCAACCTCGACTTGCCAACGGTGAGTCTTTCACTCGGTCATACCGTAACTTCATAGGACAGGACGCGTACCTAAATGTTGGCCATGCAATGAGCGCTCGATGAAGATGGAAAGAGCTACGGTTGGCTCTCACCAACCGACATAGGCGGCCAATCACTATGCCAGATCTGGTGCACAGACAGTTTGTCATATTAAAATATTGGTCCTGTCGACAAATCTCTAATTATTTTTGTCCATTGAACAAAAAAAATGAAAGTTTTGAAAGATTCTTGAGTCAAAAAACACGCTAACCACGGTAGCGGGAGCAAATATTTTCACTCCGTTGTTTGTCTTATTCTTATTTGTTTTCTGCCTACACTGGAACTTGTATTTGCTGACTGTCGTATACCGGAACATTTTGGTGCTATCGATAAATCCACATTTTCTTAGATATTTTCGAATGAAAAAATGTGCAAAGTTTCGAAAGATTCTCGAGTTGAGAAGACTACGAGCCACGGTAGCGGAGACAAATTTGTTCGCTCTGTTTTTTTGCTTTATTCTTATTTTTGTTTTTCTTCCCACACTGCAACTTTTTTTCATCGTTTTCCCTCGTAAAATCACCAGGGACGATACCACGATTTCTTTCCTCCTTTTCACTCCTCCTCCCTCTGTCTTCCTTCGTCAGTGATAAAAAAAAAGAAGAACGAGGTGTGCTCTATCCCTTTCGACGTCCCAAGCCCGTTGCTGCGGTTCGTAGAACCGCGAAAGAATACGAGAGAAAATTGCGAGAGTGGAGGATATACAGCGCGGAGTGGTACAGAGTAATTTGTTCGAGGCGAGGTAAATCCTCCCTTGCTGGGTCGCACCCATCGCCATCAAGAGTCTCGACGATTACAGTCTATATATATATATATCTATATATCTATATGCGTATATATTTAACGCGTATAAAAAGGTGGACGCAACAGTGACGGAGAGATAAAACGCGCTATTTAATCCTATACTTCTGTGAGAATCATCTCTGACAAATCTTGATGCGGGAAAAGCGCTTTTTTTTCTCGAGACGGCACAGTCTGAACGAGAGATGACAAATAACGAGGTAGACACACCTGCCACAGACTGTAACTACATAGGAAAAGAGTGACTGATTGGTGAATAAAAATCGAAAAATAAAGAAATAATGAAAATTTTATCGTATTTTCTCGCTCTGGGTTCACTAATTTCGGTGGACTACGTGTCAACGATGTTGGGTCGCTTGCATTTTAATGTATTCAATTAATTCAGGCCGTTGGGCAGTCAATTTAAAAGCGACAGTGGGCTTTTACGTGGAACAGAAATATTTCTTTGTTTTTAGAGGATATCAATAATATTTTTTTAAAAAACTTGTTTTACCTTCGAAATAAGAAATTAAAAATTACAGAAATAATGGCTGGGACAAAGTTAGGAGTTGAAAGCCACTGGTGAGAGAAACTTATTAATACCTGTTCGTTCGTTGCAGAAACTTGTATTGATTGATTTTTTATATTTTTATTAAAAATTCGTTGACGATTTTTTAGTAGGTACAATCGTTATTCTTGGAAATTAATATATTTAATACCTACAACACGAATAATTCATTGAAGTTGTTTTATCGATCCGAATTTTTCCCGAGTTCAATACAAATTTTAGTTTTTACATGGAATGTATCTCTCGGTGATCCTTAAACGTGTCTGCTAGTTTGCCATTAATCATTTTGTTCTCTCCAAAAGTATGATGCTCTCAGTCATATTATTACCCGAAGGAAAGAAAGAAGAAGGAGAATCTTTTTTCGCGCATCTGCGGGAGGTCACTTTTGATTTAGCCTTCCCGACGTTTTCCGATTATTGGGCATTTTTGACTTTTTATTAGAAAAAACTGTTACACCATTATTTAATAAAATATTTTATTCTAAGTAAGTAAAATTCATCGGCGATACTCCGTCATGGGGTTGCAAATTTTAGAAGAATACAAAAAAGAAAACCGTGCCAAGTTCCTAAAGATATTAGGGTGAGTAAATGTTTTAATATTGAAAACCACGGTACGGTTAAAGGTTAATTACAAGGTTATGTTTAAATGTACATCCACACGTTCGCCAGGATTCTTAATGACGAGTACATTAATTCAATCATCAGAATCGCAACGAACGCTTTAAGACATCGTGAAATATTAAGATTAGTAGCTCGCATAATAGCCGAATGTAGCATAAATACATGACCGAAAGGACATTGACTCCCGCGTGGGTTAGGGTTGCCGGAGAAATTGAGAACCTCTGGCAAGGATCAAGAGCGTGGCGACGCTGGTATGATACGAGAGCGTGCATAGAGAAGCCCCGAAGGGTACGAGATAGTAGGACCGGCGGCCGCAGAGTTGCAGCGAGTCGCCACTGTCGCTCGCTTCTCTCTCTCTCTCTCTCTCCCTCTCTGTCCTCCCACTCTCGCGCTCTCGCTCTTTCTCTCTCTCGCCCTCGCGCCCGCGCCAGTGACGCGTTCGCGTGCTCGCTCCTTCGCACTCGCACCCACGCGCTCACGCTCTCTCGCTCTCTATTCTTTCTACAGCCTTTCACTCGCTATCTCACTCTCTCTCTTCTTTCATTGTCGGTTGAGTAGAACAACCGATCGTTTCGCGTCCCTCGTTTCAATCTCCATCTCTCTCGCTCTTTTCCACATTCTTACCGGTATGCATGTAGTATAATACACTTTGTTCGCGCTGTGGACTACGTCGTCCTTTCTCATTTTTATCCCCACCTCGTGCCTTCTCCGTCGTTCGCTGTTCCCCTTTGTCACGCTATCTTCGTTGCACCAGCGCTCTCGATCTCCCCTCCGCCGGTGTATGACGCTCTGGTGGGGAGGCCGTGGATGCTCCCTCTCCGTGCCGACCCCACGCCGTTACCTTGTCCCCTACCCCGCTGTACGAGCCCTCGCCAGCGCCGCGTCTCGCTCGTAGGGCGGCGAGTGAAGCTCTCGCGGCGGCAAAGCAACACAGAGTAACCGGCACAGCTGCCATCGACACACACAGGAGAGAGAGCGAGAGAAATTGCGAGAACAGCAGCAGCCGGAGGAACAAGCTGCGTGTATCAACCGCGCGAGCGTCGAGAGAGACCAGCAGCAGCAATAATCAGCATCGAAAACCAAACGGCAGTAGAGACAGACGCTCACCCGACTCCGTATGTCTATCCTCTCTCTCTCTCTCTTTATTTTTCGTCCTTTCATTATTAACCATCGGACATAACGATAAATAACGCATCGCCACGAAAGAACTCTTACATATTCACATACAACAGCATTCGCTACGGGAAAGCTCATCGACGTGCGACATAACCAAACTCGGGATTTAGAAATGTCTCTTTGTTTTCATTTCGCTAACACATACGTGAAATACGAAACGCCACGAGCGTCCTAAACGCCCGGTGATGACAAAAGCCCTAGTGACACGCGAGGTCTCGTAAGGAACATACGCGTTCAACTCGTACCAGTGTCGAGTGATTAATCAGTGTGTTTGTGATGAGATTATTATCATAATTGTTTCCTAAATGAGTGAAGAAAACATAAACCAATCGTAAATCACGACACGAATGTTTTCGAGTGTCTTCCAAGGATAATTTATTCGCCTCCGTGCGTACTTTTTCGTATCGTGCACTCGTTACATCGTCGCAAGAGACAATTTTCCTCTTTCAAACTCGTTCAAACGTTCAAGAGGAGTAACGGTCACAGACTCCGGTGTGAAAACCAACGCGACGATCTCACCCGTTTTTTGTTTTCGTTTTTTGTCGCGCAGGTTCGGCCATTGTGTGTGACTCGGTCACTTAAATTTTCCAGGACACGCGCAAATAATTCAAATCCATTTTCATCATAAACGCGCCGAGCGTTTAGCGAATATTCGCCGGACACACGTTTCTTTGTTTCAATAGTACGCGCGCGCGTTTCTATAGCTTCACGTTCGCCATTCGTGATCGGCGCGAGTGTGCGCGCGCGACAGCCGCCCCCCCCCTCTCTCTCTCCCTCGCCCGTCCTTCTCACGCCGCCCAGCTCTCCGCGCCCCCCCCCCTCCCCTCGGCCCCTTCTCGGGCTACTTCGGCGCGTTGCCCACGACGACGTGTGTTCCTCTTCCTCGTCTTCTTCGTCTCGTCGCGACTGTTTAACGCGGTGGTTGTCTCCTTGTGTGACGGTTCTCGTTTTCGATCCACCGAATCCTTTTACTCTCGTTCAACCCCATCACCCCCCGTTTCTTCGCTTCGCGCATTTGTATTATTTTTTTCTTGCGCGTCTCGCTTTTTTTTCTTTTCACCATCATCGTCGTCGTCGTCGTTGTTGTGTCGTCGTTGGTGTCGTTCACGCGACCGAAACGCGGTGCAACCCTCGCGCGCCGCACGAACTTAAAGGAGAGTTTGCGTCGATCGAGCCGGGTTTTACGGGGTGTTAGCTTCTTGAGGCATTACTAGCTCTCTCTCTCGTTCAGGCAGTAACGCCGTGACAACGCGCTCATCACGGTGTAACCTTGAACCTGGCTGTGCCGAGAGAGCAAGCAGCGGCACCACCACCACCACCACCACCGCCACCATCAGCAGCAGCACCGCCGGAGCAGCTCCAGGATCACTAGCGGCCAGTGCTTCGTTGAACTGCGACTAGATGGTGTGTGTTTGAGTGTGTCGACGGTGATTGTGTCGTTGAAAACGAGGAGTAAACGTGCGTTGGTAGTGGTTTTTTTTTCATTATTACCGTGAGACATCGTTCCTTTGCGTTCGTTTATTTGGTGGCGGTGCATGTTCGACGTGCCAGTGAATAAAAGAAGAAACGAAAGAGAGAAGAAAAAAAAGAGAAACTACGATATCTCGAGGATACACATACGCCTGTACACACGTATATAAATCGTTCGTTTTTTTTTTCTTCGCGTGTCAAGATTTTTTTTTTAAACCTACAACGGTGATTTGCAGCCCAACGTCGTTTGATTGAGCAAGATAAATCGTACGAAAATTCTTTTCGGCAAGAGGAACGGTCTGTTTTGCGTCCAGGACACTGGAATTTCAACGTGTCCGAGGATGTTTCCGTACACGACTTTTCCAGCGGTTGGGTAAGCTTTACGCTTTGTTATATTCGAGTGTATGTGCGTGCGTGTGCGTGTGTGTGTGTGTGTGCGCGCGCCGGAAACTCGATTTTTTTGAGAGCTGCGAGTAAACGGGTCTTGTCTGATCGGTGACAAGCATTTTTTCTTCTCATCGACCATTAAATATCGTATATTTATAAAAATCGATCTATACACACACACACACCATATTATATATGTATATATAGATATATAGACATATGAGTTGTTATTTTGTCTTGTTTCGATTATTTCGTTGTTTCTTTATTCAATTTTCATAGCATATTTGTCTTAATTCTGGTTTGTTGGTTGGATTGTATTATTAACACGGACATGACGAGAGATACAAAAATGACCATTCGAGACTATGCTCGTGTTTGACCATTTTCAAAAATCTTCATTCTCGTTTAAAACAAAATTGTCTTTTTTCTCGTATTTTTTTTTGTCGAAATGAGTCGATTTTTTTTTATGACAATGAGACGAACGCGCGGACGATTCTTCTTTCTCGCAAAACGACAAATTAATGGGAATAATGGTAATTGCCATGTTATCCAGAATTTTAGTGAATCCATCTGAAAAATTGCCATTTTTTTAATACTTCCTTATCGATTTTTGCAAATGCGATAAAAATCGTTGCAATTTTTTGTTTCTCGAGTCGATTATTTTTTATTGCGTTTGCAGTTTTTCGAGCGTATTGCTTATCGATTAGCGACTAGACGAATCGATTAATTAACTATGCACCGAATGTGTAAAATGTCCTTTGAAAACGATCGTTCAATCTTTTACTCCCCGTATTTACGTTTCTAAAATTAAACACACGCGATCTCGTCCATTTCTCCACAAATACCGTGTATAAACACGAGGACCAATGATGTCTCGCGACACTCGCCGAAATAAAGAATAATGAAAAATACAAAATACAAAATTTACACCGTAGTTAGAACCTGCAAAAAAATCACACGCTTCCGTCACAAAACTTCCGTAGGTCATAATCGATCGAATCAATGACCCGAATGATAAACTCGACCAGAGGTGTCTCTCGATTCGAGTTACAGTTTATTAAAACTGAAAATATGGCGAAAGAGAGCGCGTTCGCTTTCGCGATCGTTCTCACTCTCTTTCTCTCCCACCTCTCGCTCGCGCCATTTTCTCCCTCGCGCCTTTCGCGCGTCGTTGACGCACACATACACGTAGACGCGCGCTGCGACGGTCAAACCAAGAAACAGAGTGCGATCTTGCGTGACGCGTTCACCTTTTGCCTGAAAGTTTGCCTCGTCGATTGGATTCGTGGCCCGGTCTTTGTTCGTTTGTTTCGTACGGAGTTTTTTTTTCTGTCTGCTTCTCGCTCGTTTTTTCGTTTGTGTTTTTTTTCTCGCGCCTTTTTCGAAATAAGGCGAGTCTCTACGTTGAGAATAATCACCGGTGGTTTATCCTGCGTTACGTCCAAACCGTATTAATTACGAACTACCGCTCGAATTTGTCCAAATGGAAGGAAACAAGTGTGAGAGAGAGATAAGCGGCGAATAAAAATTAGAGAAAACGTCGATTGTTGTTTATTCACATTGTTTAAAAATTATTAAAGCGTTGGGACTTACTCGTTCAGAATGGAAAGGGGATTGGATTATAAATGCAGAGCGAAAGAAAAATATTGAAATTTTGAAAATAATGTACAAACGAGAAGAGAATTTTTGAAAATAAATTAATCGAGTTTTCTCACGAAATTTGGAAGTATTATATTTCAAAAATTTAACTACATGGGGAAAACGTTTCGAGTACGAGAGATTTATGGGATAGTTGAAGCAAACCGAGGTTGTTAAAGTCGATCGATAGACGCGTATCGTTTTTGTTATTATTTTCCGCGCGTTGCAAAACCGATACGATAGAACATCGGACGCAATTTCGATACCTCGTGTTCGTAACTACGCAAATCGATCGTCAAAAAATACAATTTCGTACGAATTAAAAAAATTGAATTAAAAGAAAAACAAAGAAAAATTCCCACTTATTTCTTATTTTGATCGATTAATTTTCATTATCGACGATGAAATAGTCGAACCGCGTTTTCTCGATTCAAATTTGGGTTGTCGAACGATCGTACGATCGAACGAAAGATAGGAAGTTCCTAAGAATAATTAACGCTTGGCTCGAACGGTCGAAAAAATTCTGTTCCACGTAACCGTGAAACAAAGGAGAGTCTCGTCGTCGATGTTGGAGTCGGACGAAAGAGTGAATAAAATTTCGCGGTAATTATATTCATGGACGGGCTATCCGGAGCTTTCGTCGCGTTTTATTCTCCCGTTTTTTCAAAGCGAACTGCCAGTACGATAAATAATGCGCTCTAGAAATAATGGGCGCTGAAAACGCGTCCTAAAATCACTCGATGTTTTTTTTTAATCTCTTACGTACATCCCTCGTAATAAAAAGAAAACGCAACGTACGATAAATTGAATTTTATTACACAGTAGAAAATTGTACGTACTTTGTTATATACCGTGCGATGTTACATTGTCGATGGATCCAGCAAAAACGCTGGAATAATATTTCGCGATGTAAACATTCCTGGTTTCAATGAGATTATTCTACAAAGCGTATAAAAAAAACAATTTTTAACATATTTTTTGTAATCCAAATTCCTATACGCGTATATAGAAATTTTGTTTGCAAAGGAAATTCTTACTACGTTAATATTCTTCTACGAAACGAAAATATTATTATTTTAATACGATCGTAAGGAAATAATATTTAAATAATAAAAATCATAATGTTAAAATAAAATATTATATTTATATCGTTATGAAGAATTAATAAGTAAGTATTGAATTAATAAATACAAATATCAATGATATCAAAATCGTAGATTCTGTGAGAGTGAGGAATTTATTTATCGTCGAATTCATTGGGTTTGAGGAACGTTTTACGGTCTCAGAAGTAACGAATACCCTCTAAAGCAATCACTGTGTTAATATATACAGTGCGTGGACGTATATGTGTTTATATTTAATACATATAGACCATATGTGTACAATACAAGACATAATATCTGCTGCATCCATTATCCCCCAGAAGGTAAAATAATAAACCGTTACGTTTGGTACATTAATCAAGCGAGCACATTTGTAGCGTGAAAAGCATTGCGTTTAAAATTCAGAGCGTCAGTTTCTCGTCTGAACTTTTACCTCTCTTTCTCGCCCTCTACCTCTTTCTCTCTCTCTCTCAGGGCGTGTCTATGTATGTTCTTTTTTTTCATGCTTCCTTATTTACACGGGAATACACGTGAGTAAGCCTATGAGAAACCACACGGGTTTTCTCATTTATTTCCTTAAACACACAATCTCTCATTCGCTCTTTGGTCGCGCTCGTTCTCTTTTATCTGTTTTCTTCCCAACCCTCTTTCTCTCTTTCTCGTTTGTATATGCGCGTTTTTGCGTTTAGCGAGACGTGGGTGAGTGTGTGTCGTCTCTAGTGTCCCTGAAGCAAACTCGTGATACGAGAATTAACGCAATTTCTGTTGTACAGTAGGTGTTTTAAAAATGTTGTTAAAATTTGAAATAAAAAAATATATATTCTTCGATATTTTTATTTAATCACGTGTGGAAGTTAAATGAGATTTACCAGTGGTTAATAATAAAAAATTATGCGAATACGATTATCCCTATGTCCCTGGGGGATTTTTTATAACCGGAATTGTGGAAAAGTTTCCTTCCGGTAGTTGACGCTCAGGGGTGGCCTTGAAAATAGAAGGGGGTTGCTTTCGGAAATGGTAACACCCTGAGGGATGAAAGAACCGTCATAAAAAGAAGGATGTATGTTTGATGAGGTAGCTAGGGTAGGACTGTCTTCGAGGTTCGATGCCCCTAGGCTAGGGAATTATCTAGAAAGATCTCAAAGGAACAAAGATTTTTAGTTCGTGAGATTTCGTAAGGGCCAAGACTTCCTACAAAATGGAGGATTCCTTTAAAAACCGTTTTGTAGCGAACGAAAGTTGCTTGAACGAATTTATAACTATGGAATTAAAAAAATATAATTTTCAAAGGATTGAAAAAAAAACAGTTCCCTCATTTTCCCTAAAATCGAGATTTCATCAATATTCGTAGCTAGGGTAGGACTGTCTTCGAGGTTCGATGCCCCTAGGCTAGGGAATTATCTAGAAAGATCTCAAAGGAACAAAGATTTTTAGTTCGTGAGATTTCGTAAGGGCCAAGACTTCCTACAAAATGGAGGATTCCTTTAAAAAACCGTTTCGTAGCGAACGAAAGTTGCTTGAATGAATTTATAACTATGCAATTAAAATAATATAATTTTCAAAGTATTGACAAAATTTAGTTCTCTCATTTTTCCTAAAATCGAGATTTCATCAATATTCGCCAGTTTTTGGAGCACAGTGATGAATGAACTAAATTTCATCCAAGTCTGCGATCGAATATTAAAAAAAAAGAAAATTATCTACGTATAATCAATTTTGATTTCTTGAAAGAGATTTTTTTGATCCGGAATTACTTGGCGAATTACCTTCATCTTATAGAGAGTCTCACATGCCACTTATAGGAGTAGTGGCCGAGGGCAAAGCAGGCACACGGTAAAGAGAAACTCGTAGAGTTAAAATGGTTCGAGAGAGAGAGAGAGAGAGAGAGAGAGTAAGAGAAAGAAATTAAGAAGTGCGAGCGAGAGGAGTGACTATATGTATGGCGAAGGGTGCCCTGCCTCGCCAGAGACAGTGATTGCACTCTCCTCGTCGTACACATCTCCGGCTCCTTAGTCACTGTTCCGTTAGGTTACCAGACTAACGCAACTTGAATCTAAGAAGTCAAGAAGAACTAAAACAGCTTTCACATGAAATCAAAATGAAGATTCGTCCGTTAATTTGATTATTAAATTATAGATAAGAACTGCTAACGAGTATTTAAAGTTATAAATAAATATTTATAACTTTAACTTTAACTATAATAAATATTTGTCAATATTTATAATTTCATATATAAAGGATGATAATATCCTTCCGCCATGAGCCTAAAGCTTACTACACATAGACATTGAACCTGGCCCTCTACCTGGTTACCTGGTGGGTCATATTGGCCATTGGAACGTTTTTCTAAAGTAAAATCTAAACTAAAAACCAGTGAACAATTTAGATAAAAAAATATTGCCACACTATAGATTAAGGGTATACCTACAAAACGATGCAGGAGTAATAAACAAAAATTACAATTCGAGTAACTGTAACGGTTGGAACTCTAACGCAACTTCAATCTAAGAAATCAAGAAGAAGTAAAACAGCTTTCACATGAAATCAAAATGAAGATTCGTCCGTTAATTTGATTATTAAATTATAGATAAGAACTGCCAACGAGTATTTAAAGTTATAAATAAATATTTATAACTTTAACTTTAACTATAATAAATATTTGTCAATATTTATAATTTCATATATATAAAGGATGACAATATCCTTCCGCCATGAGCCTAAAGCATACTACACATAAACATTGAACCTGGCCCTCTACCTGGTTACCTGGTGGGTCATATATTGGCCATTGGAACGTTTTTCTAAAGTAAGATCTAAACTAAAAACCAGTGAACAATTTACATAAAAAATTATTGCCACACTATAGATTAAGGGTATACCTACAAAACGATGCAGGAATAATAAACAAAAATTACAATTAGAGTAAATGTAACGTTTGGAACTTTCCAAAAAGTAACACCGAAATACGCAATTTTGGATCACTGCCTGTAAAAGATACGTGCGATCTCGCCATGGCGCACAAATTTACTGAGGTGAGTGTTAGGGTTGCACAGACGGGGTGGGTATGTTTAAGTAACTAATTTTGATTAGTTTCGAAGAAATAGCAGTAGGCCATCACATTAGCCAACTAGGCCACAATACTCGAACGTACTTTACATATAATTGTTTCAAACTGATAAAAAAAATTATTCAATTATTTTAATGTGTGAATTTTGCAATATTATATATATACTACTCGTATTAGCGGACGTTTCTTGTTTGAATTATTTTTTTAATCACTTTGTCATATTAAAAAATAATTAAAATTTGCAATTTTCCCCATTTATTTTGTAATTAATAGTTTTCAATTAGGTATTCGTCGTCGAAAATTTCGAAAAACAAATTTCCGAAATCAAAGTATCGCCAGTCGTTTTCGGTTTACAAGTGTCGATTAAAAACAATTGTTAATATAATTCTTTTGCGACGCGCATGCGCGTTTATCCCGTTCGACAGATAATTTATCGTCGAGAAAAACTATCTAATTTCTCGATCGATATTTATCGTTCTCGTTCGGCTTTTCTACTTCCTTATCGGTCCTGTGACCTAAAATAAGATAAATCTCGTTTGTTCATTCGCGACCGCGATATTTCTATCGCTTTTACGTAACGAGACACTCAAATACGCTCGCCATTTTGGCGAAACGCGTTTATCGCTCATACACGAGACTTTCGTCTCGTCGTACACAGTGCGTGGTTATATCGGACAAGTCGCAAATGCGGAACGCTTCCGTAACCGGTCGTTCAGAGAAAAGTTGACTCTCTCTCTCTCTCACTCTCTCCTTCCCCCTCTACTTCCCTCTCTATCTCTCTCACTGTTATATCGTTATCTTTCTTACCGATACAAACAACTCTCAGTACAAACACAGACCGCTCTCTCTCTCTCTCTTTCTCGCCCCCACCCCCCTCCTCCTCCTCCTCCTCCTCCTCCTCATGTTCGCCTATAATATTTCACACAATTTGTGCTCCGTTAAAGAGAAGTCGGCGCTATTCACGCTCCGGCACTTGGCTTAATCGTGTGTAATACACAGGAATGAGAAAACAAACGGAGGAGAGAATATTCTCACAAAGCGAGGGTCCGCTTTATGCGTGCACCATTTCATCTTCGAGTTCCTTTGTACAAAAGGCCGTGAATGGATTTTTCTCGCAGATGTGTACTCGACGTCGAGGGAGGAGTAGGAGGAGAAGGAGGGAGTTGGAAATCAGCCGCTACATTTGTATGAGATTCTCTAACCTCCGTGTTATATATATACAAACTGGGAGTTTTAGTCGTTCGTGGCTTCATGTGTGTGTGTGTGTGTGTGTGTGTATTCCATCGACTATACTTAGTGTACATTAGAACGCCTGACAATCACCGAGAAAAAGGTACTCGGCTCGTAAGCGAACAGCGTGTATCTTTTTCTCACGGGCACAAAGCGCGCGTGTTATTATTACGAATAATGCTGTCGTTATTATTGGACGAAGTTAGACGCGTCTCGACTTGTCAGATGTAAGAAAAAAAAACGAGGTTTTGAAGGAGGCTCGGGTTTGAAAGGAAAAAGAAAAAGAAGAAATTACAAAAGTAATCGAAATAAAAAATTCAAGGTGATTTTCGAATTGTTATTAGGTACAATGTCGCGTATCCGCGAGAATTTTCTTGGGGAGGTTTTATTTATATCGCGAATGACGATATCGGAGAAGCGAGGAAAAAAATTAATTATAAAAAAAAAAACGGAAAATTACTAATGGAAGATCTTGCACGAAAGTTCGGATTTTTGTAAAATTATTCATCGATCGACCGTGAGCTTGATTCCGGAATCTTTTGTAATAAAAATCTATATATGCGTATCGACTTTACAGTTGGTAACTTGAAATTTATTTGAGTTAGAGCGTTAACGGATGAAACACATGCTAATGAAAAAAAAAGCGAGTCGAGAGGAAAAACGTTAAAATTTTTGTTTACCGCAATTTTTGAAATATTTGATCTTAAAACAACGTTGGATTATGGAAAAATAATTGGCGAACAGAATTTGGCACTTTTTATTTGTGAAAAAAAAACGAAGTATCTCTCTTGTACACATTTGGCTCGAGTAGAATTTAGAAGCGTCGTTGAAATGAAGCGATAGATCGATGTTGCGCTATTTTCTTGGTTTCTAGTTTGGCTCGTTCTTCTCTTTCTCTCTCTCTCATTCGCTCGCCGATTCTAAACGTATAGCACCGGTCAGTCACTGTTGAACGCTGACGAAGAGCAAGGCACAGTTGGTACGTTTGTTTTGGCTCCGGAAAAGCCCAGTTTGCCGTTAATTAGTTCGAGAGCAGGCCTGGATGGGTTGCTGATCGTTTGGTCTTGTCCCACACGCAACGAGAAAAGGTCAGCAGTTTTGTTCGTACGAAACCCGCATCTTCGACCGAAATATGTGTATGTGTGTATATCTTGGTATATTTCGCATTCGTTGAAAATGAAAATGAAATTCTGTGACGTTGGCGGATTAAGAAAGAAAATAAAACGTAGAAAACAAAAATGATGATATTTAAGATAATTATTTATTCATGAATAAACAAAGTGGTACGTTGTTTAAATTAATAGGGCAAGGAGGGGTATGTTGAACAATGGGGTAAGTTGAACAATCGAAATATCTCGAAAACTAAGCATCGCACGCTGGTGCATCAAATAGACGAAAGAGGGGCATGGGGGAGGGGAAGACATCACGCCATCACCAATAGCTGAGCAGCGCACGAAACGCCGACACGGGCCATTTTATTATTATTGCACACAAAAGTTAAAAATACGTGATTGAGGGTTTTTCTTCAAGCATTGTGCGAACAACTGGGGCAGCAACTAAATGAGTAATAGTATTTGGTAAATTTAAGTGAATATCGAGCTTTAATTGTTATTTTATCGCACGTGTTACTGATTTCATTATAAGCTAACATATGTTAAAAAATTTGAGAGGGGGCTAGATGAGCATTGCTCAACCAGTTCAATTATCTTTTTTTAATTTTTTATCCTTTACTAATTAATGTTCAGACATCCGATATTACATACAGTGTAAATTATGTGTCAGAAAAAATAAAACCCAGTGTTTCATTATAACATTAACTAGATTTTTGTTTAATTAAAAATACATTTCCAAGCTCGTTGCAATTAATGTTCATGTTTCATAATATAGCTAATTAACAAGCAGCTGTTAGTTTATTACTGCATTGTATCGAATCGTTTTGCATACGTCTGATTTTCTGGTGCAATTCTTATCTTGCTTAACTTACCCTACTTATGGGGTAGATTGAGCAACTTGGAACTCTCTCGTATTTATGATAATAAGTTCTAAACAACATCTGACGTTCTTTTTTTTCTGGACACGTTTCGAACAGGATCAATTGTGGATCGAACAGTGCAAGAATCAAGAAAATCGAATGCATCTTTCAAAAGTTACGATGGATTAAATCAAAAAGTGGTCAAATAGCCCCGCGCTACCCTATACATAATTTTTTTTATATTTATATCGATCTATTTTCAACTTTTATACATAAATACAGAGGAAAAAGAAATAAACGAGAATGTACAATAAAAAATGCGGAAAAATAATATTTTTTACTTCGTTAGAAAAGAACTAATAATGAAAGAATTCTTTTATTTATAAAGGAAGTGGATTTTTTAACATTTTTTTGCATAAATGGGATCTAATGTTAATGGAATTGACGCGAAACGCCTTTACGTTTTTTTTTTAAATCTTGTTTATGATTATATATTTTTTTTAATTTCACAGTACCGATTTACCTTACTCGCGTCATCGTGATCAACGATAGGAATACAAAGAACTTTTTTTATCGTTATAGTCGACGACCGGTGCATTATGAACGGAACTTTAATCTTCCTCGTAGCAATTCACGGTCCTGATCTATCTTATCGTTTAACGTCGGGCGAACATGACAAGCGGTACACGTTATAATTTATCACTTCGCAATGAGCGAGTAATTTCGAATATCTTCATTATCGGTCATTCGTTATCGTGCTCCGGTGCATTACGCATAGGTAGAAATTTTCTGCATTAAGCTTATCAAATTTTCTAACGGTTTAATAATTGGCCACCTTGACCCTGGAAAAAATGGTCGGATTTCTTTTCACTCGATTTTACGCAGCAGTCTTTGTTCTTTTTTCTCAATGGCATATCTGAATTGCCTCAAAAGATATTAAGATTATTTTTTTATGTGCGTAATTCTACTTGCAACATTAAAAAAAGAAAATTAAAATTTTCTTAAACCTCTATTATGAAATTTTATTTTAAACGGTGAGATACGAAGCATTTTTCTCTAGAGAGTAAAATAATGCATGGCCACAGAAATATTTCTATTTTTATTAATTTTATTCTTTCTTCTTTTAAGCGGTGTGGTGTCGCGATTTAGGTACCGAGTGTGCAAACAGATATATCTGCAGTTTGTGTCATAAAATACGTTTACTCCAATATCAGCGAGTGTCACATGATCACCAGCACAAATAATATAGTTCAATTTAGTACGAAACGGCAGATCACAGATAAAAGGAGAGATTTTCCTTCAGAATTCTGAATCGGTGCCGTAAAAATTTCGTCTTGATATTGTCAAAAATAAAATAAATAGTTTTCCGAAAATTTCAAATAAATTGCGTAATTTGCATTAAGAGCTGACTTTATAATTTGAAATTACATAGGTGACATTTAACGATTCATTATTAAAATCATCGATCCGATTTTTAATTTATCATACACACGTTTTTTTATTAATCGTTACAACGAAGCGACGCGTTATTGGTGCAGCTAAAACATCTTTTCGCCAAACTAATGTCAACGGCCAAATACGTTGTTCGATTAATCGATCGTCCCGGTCGAATAAAATGTAGATGCAATAAAATTCTTTTTTAGCTCGACACTTTCTTCTTTACTCGGAAAATAAATTAATTTACAGACGATGTTAGCCTCGGCCTGGCACTGTACGGCTCGATCGTTCTCTCACACTCCGCTCCATTTCTCTCCGAAGGTACTTCGAGTTTGTACGCTTCGACGCTTTCGTCTCCTTTCTCGGTTCTTATTTCATTTTATTCTCTTCAAATCGATGTCGCTGCCCGTACCCTTTACTCATTGCGACAAATGACCCGGAAAGAGAATCTTTCATCGACTCGCAGCTGTTCGTGGCACTTGGGGTAAAAAAACTTAGTTTTTATGGACGAAAAGTATTGGAGGAAATTCTTTTTACATAAGTCAACTTATTTTATATGCCCGCGCGTTAATTCTTGCAAACGTTAATTTTTTACCGGTTTTTTTGGCTCAACAATTTAAAGAGCGACTATATTAAAATAAGTCAATTTCCTTTTAAGGTAATATTTTACTATGACGGTGAGAAAAATTAGCTTTTTTTCATTAATCTTTTTAATTCGCTTAATGGTTTTTTGGCATAATTGAAGATATGTTATTCCGCATACATTAAAGTGGATGATTCAAGTAAATTTTTGTTAAAAAGAAAAAATAATTGAAGTACAATGAATTTTTCTCAAAACCACGTTTGTCGAACTGGTGCGGACGATAACTCGAGCAATAATGTCGGATATGTAAATGTTTTGCACACATTTTTTAATAATTGTTATAGCTATCGTTTAGCGTAGCCGCTTTTTTAAATTAGTATTTCTTAAAGAACCTCAAATGAAAATAGTTTAGGTGGAAATAATACTTTTTATTTCAAAACGTGGTCATTTTTCGGAAAAATAAATAAAGTCAAGATATGTGATCACACTCAACGATACTCAACTACTCTGAACGATAGCTATTACAATTACAAAAAAATTCGTACGCAAATTTTACATATCCGTTTATTATCGTTCGAATTATCGTCATTGTACTTTAATTACTTCAATCTTTACTTGAATCCAAAAAGCCATTAGGCGAATTAAAGAAATTGATGAAAAATGCTTATTTTTCTGACCGTCACAGTGGGGTCCTGTCTTAATACGCTGAACAAAGAAATGAATAAAAAAACTCCTATCTTTTCTTTTTATACATGTATGTATAACGTAAAAAGAAAGAAAAATATGAGCTTGAAAAAAATGAGCAACTTCCTTCTATGATGATAATCCAGGATTATCTCCGCCGAGTTTTCATTGATGGCAAAGAAACGGTCACGCCATCGCGTTACACGTGGTCGTGTCGCAGTTTGCAGTGGCAGCTCATCGGCTTGCGTAGTGTCCCCTCCACCACCTCTCGTTCATTCCCGCCCTTTCTTTTTTCTTTCTCACAGAGAAAGCTTTGTTTTTCTTTGTTTTTCTTCTTTCTTTCCTTTTTTTTATTAATCTTCTATCACCCGTACGCGACGAGGAATATGCTCTTCTCGCTGCGACGATTAACAACCTCCACGCTTCCAGTCGCATCAGCGTCAAGGCAAAAATTCACGCCACTCGAAAATCTCCGGCGTCTCGTGCTGGTTGACACAATTTTTCTCGCTATTCACCGTTCCACTTTGCGTCTCCTCTTTATCTTCCAAAAATTTCTTCCTCTTCCGCTCATGTCCTTTCTCGTTATAACGAAATGGAAAAAGGGGGAAGTGAATAATGTAAAAAAAAGAATTTAATTAAAATACCGAGTGTCACTTGTCTCAAAAATATAATATTTTTTTATATTATCATGTAACAGATAGTTCACGTACAAAGGGTATTTCTACAGTTCTTTCTGCTCACCATAAATCTCATCTACTTTTGAATTTAAGTTACCTTGACACAAGCCACGTGACCTTAATGGTCACTCAGAAAAGTTGGGGGATTTGGGAAAATATTTTCTCGACAAAGGCGCATTCGAAATAATTGCAAACGTGGATAAAATATTGACTTTGTTTCTTCGATATCGCAAAGAGGGAAAGTATCCGTATATAAATAGAGTGGAAGGAGTTTCGTCATGGTCGTTCGAAATTGAATCGAAGAGGAAATTGATCCGAGCGAGTGATATTATGGCCGCTCGTGTTTCCGCCGCTGAAAGTGAACAAGAGCGGAAGATAACGAACACATCAACATAATTATATGTATATCATGCATATACAGGCATGCACACACGAGCTTGTTGACTTGCGCAACGTAATTTGCGCAATGAGGAAGCCACATGGAATTCCATTTTGTAATGAAAATATTTATTATCTTTTGTCACGGACAAACAAATGCTGTTTCAACATTATCACGATCCACCATCTTTTTGATACTTTAAACTTGTTAAATGCAGTTGGTCCGATTTACCAGACCCGCTTACCATTACCGCACCTGACTCGCTCGCAATTTTATTGATGCAAAGTTTGTTTAGTTTTCGTATTTATGCAATTGGAGCAAATGCATCGGCGGTTAAAAGGCTATTTGTTTCAGGCGCCATTTTGATAATTTAACAGGAAAGCGATTGAAAGATGTAAGTAATCAGTTTAATTAATAAGGTACAGTCGCCAAATTTTGTCCCCTCGCCTAATTTCGAACCCCATCATTTTTTCCGATACAGCTAACCCCACCTCTCATTGACTTGAGAAACCAATAGTCTTAGGTCTCAGACGGTCGCTGCAAAGAATTGCCTGTCAAAAGTCACTTCTGCGGCGAGATATATCAATAATTAATGAAAGTGTGAAGGTGAGTTTTTTTATTCAAATATTCTGAGCTTTGGAAATCCTCTGAATGATCGGCTTTTTGGAGTCAAATTCTGCTTAATCGATTGCTAGTTACATGGACTGTAACACGATTAAGAAAATTTGAGGTTAGGTAACGTGTTTTGCAAGTATTGTTAACTTGATATCATAAACAGCAAAATCGTAATATCGTCCCCCAACGTTGACCTAACATCGTCCCCCGGGACGCTATATAAAATCAATCTGATGACGATTCCATTTTAGTCGGAATTGATAAAGACGATAGCGACGATGATGATTCTGAACGTCCCATTTGCCATCAGACTAATTCCCAAGATATGAAGGGAGAAAAATGGATCCGATGCACCAAGTACTTCAAATGGATGCATGAAAATTGTATCGAAAATGGAGGATCAAAATTCTTATGCCCAACATGCTATAATAATAAAAATTAGTGTAACAAAACAAAAGACTGATAACGATTTCTCTTTAATATAATTCAAATAATTTTTCACAATTGTTAGATTATAAACTTCACTGTGATCTAAATTATCGTCCCCGGGGACGATATTAGGCAACCAAATATGATTTCCTGAAAATGTTACTTTTTCGGAAACGCTAGGCTAAAAGAGTTTATAACAAAGATTGTTCATGTTTTGTTGTTTTATAAAGTAAAGATTGATTTACTTTAACCATCCCGATTTTTATTATTCATGTATCTTAAATATCTTTTGTTTTACAACGTTTTAACAAAAAGGGGACGGTATTTGGCGACTCTATCTTACATGTCACAATAAAATTATGTTTCCAAAAAAATAAATCTATAATCGCTCTCCTGTTTTCACCGTCGATATGGAGTAAGTAAATTATTTAACTTGTTTATGTAAACACCAAATTCGAAATCGCGCGTATTCAGTCTCTTCGGTATGACCAATTTCGTAAGATACACGGTTAATCAAAAAGCGATTCAAATAACGCGCCAGACTACGCGGTAGTTCAAACAAGTTGCGTGCGCACCCACGCGCCCGAGCATCATCGGGGAATCCTGGAGTTAACCGACGCACGTTCAATTTTCGAAGGTGATACTTCATTTTGTTCGACGATAAACGCAATGAATAAGGCGCATTTAATCGTGAGAGAGTTTTGTTAAGAAACGGACAATTGCACTTATTGTTAGTACCATCGTTTCATTCACGCGTGTATGTACTGCGAAAGAATGCAGATGCGTTGTTCCGCGTAAGAGCGCGAGCGAGGGACACGGGCCAAGACACGTACGCGCGTAACAACGTGGAGTCTGCTAGATTAGACGCTACTCAAGCCCTTCCTTAATGCCCCATCGTTTGTGCATCTCGTCAGAGCAAAATAATTGTTAATCGTTCGCTCGCAAAATCTTCTTTTAATAAACGACATCGCAGCTTTTGGGTATGTGCGATTTCGAAAAAAATGGACAACCGTCTTTTGTACCGTTCCCTCTAGATTTATCGTGTCTGTATGCGTATATGCGTGTATTATAAAGCATTCAATTGCCTCGGTACAGTGTGCACAAGTCCGAAGGTGTTGAGAGACAGGCCAATGCATATAGTGGATGCGGCAGAGGGGAGATTATCGATTGCTTTACTGCAGCTGAGTATCCGAGCGTTGTGAGAACGAAAAACTGGCCATCGCTCGTTCGCTAAATTTTTGCCTGATAAAGGACATCGCGTCTCTGGGTTATGTAGAGTTAATGGAAAATAGAGTCGCGCGATAGCGATATAGTTTCTCGTGTCTTTTTCGAAGCGATTTATGCCTCACATCACTGTCACGATCTTTTGTCTCCTGCGTTTGTTTGCATTCGCAGCCGTGAACAAAAAACTGTCATCACAGCATGGGACCGTAAAAAAATATCCTCACAAAATTCACATCACGATGTCATCTCTAAGATCGTCGTCAAATTCTTTGCAGGATATAGAAAAATGTGTAAGACAATTTAATCGCACGCATGAAAAAATATGCGCATATGCCACGTCCATAAAACCGAATTACCAACACGAAAAATGTATATGCTGCAAATATTTTTTTTTACCATTTTCTAAAGAAATTAATCACTTCTCGTGACTTTAATCGCTCTGTGCGACAGTTACTAGGCAACGGTTGTTTATCGCTTCGCAGCCCCCTTTCCTTTCCCTCTTGTAAATCGAACGCCCCGGTGTATCCCGCCCTTCGATTTTTGTACACGTCGGCGATGACGGTGAGATACTTTTATTATATATAGAGAGAGCTATATGTATGGGATCTTCCATGCTGACTCGACAAATATTTAAACCTTTATCTTTAATTTGACTAATTATTCTGTCCCATTATAGACGAGCTATAAAATCTGTACACCATTCTTTTAAAGCCCTCCTTTGCAACAATTTATCTACAATATTTTTTTATTTCTTTACAAAAACTCACGCTAATTCTTAGCAATAAAACAAAATATTCAGTACTGTAGCATCGATAAATTTTATTATTATTCGAGATAATATTATTTCTCATCCGCTCGTCATGGACCTTTTCAGGTTTGCGCCATCGAGGCACAATAAAAAAGTCAAGCAAAAGTAATTCGAGCGAAGGGAAAAAACGGGATTTTAAACGTTGAGAGGAAGGTAAAACTTTCAGCAAAGAAGTGCATATGGAGGTGGATACGCGATGTGGTGTACACGTACACACCCATAAATATATATATATAGAGCGCCAGCCTGTGGTCTGTAAACCAAAGCGCCGCCAAGGCCGAGCATTCGTTTACCTCGGGAGTGCCATTTTTCCCCCCTTCCTTTTGCCATCTACCTTATCCCTCCGTTTTATACATATATATATAAATGCGAGCTATCCTCCTCTTCTCGGTTTTCGCGAACGTTACGAACGTGTCCCTGGAATCGAGCGGAGGGCTCTTGGCTGGCTAGCTTCTATTTTTCTGTCTGTCTGTCTCTCTTTCTTTCTCTCTCTCTCTCTTTCTCTCAACATTTTTTTGCTTCCCGATTCTTTTCTTTCTCTTTAGTTCCTCCATGACGAGATCTCGATCACTCTCTCTTTTTCCCTCTCACACTCGTCACGTGATGAATGCTCCGGCCCCGAAGGAATAAAGAATTCGATATCAGTGGCCTGTCCCTTTCCTCTCTGCCCTCGACTATTGCTCTCTCTCCCTCTCTCGGTCTGTATTTCTCTTCCAACTGCCCCGTTCTCCAGGGACGTACCCTTCGAGTTCGCGGTCCATTGTCGTCATCGAAACTTTTGTTACTTCGGCGTACATATTTATCGCGATCGATAAATCAGTTGACCCTGTCTCTCTTTCTCGGACATATTCGACCGTTCGTGGGCGTTGAAACGACTTTTGCTTCGAGGTAGGTTCCTTTTTTCTTTCCATCTTTCTCTTTCTCCCGAATCAATGATAATATTTTTGATTCCAACAAGAAATAAATTTTATTTTACATGATGTCGATTAAGAAGTTTTCCTAAATTCGAGCTGGATCGCTCAAATCGCTCGGATTTTATTTTATTTACACTTTTCTACAATTTATTGTTATTCTTTTGATTGTAATCTCAATTAAAATCAAATTAAAAGAATAATTTTCCAATGAAACAAAATAATTTTTCTTACGTATAATTTAGCAAAAAAATTTATAAAACAAGTAAAAGATAATCGGTAACTTCTCCTTCGCCCCGTTCGTATCGACGTCTCTTGTCATATATTTATGTATATATATGTATACATTATGTTCTACTTTGGAGGAAAGTTACTGAAAAATATATGTACACCGTCGAAGATTTCCAAGTGGCGAACAACTCGGGGTATCCTATAATGTTGTAGCACGTACCAAGGCTCGTGTCCGCGGCTTTGAGAAGAATTTCAGATACCTGGCAGCGTCTGCTCGGTGCTCGAGCGTGCACGACGCGCGCCCCTCCGCTCGCCGTATGGTTTTGCCACGCCTGATGGCCCGTGTGGCTGGTCTCTTCGAACGGCAAAAGGCTGGCGAAAAGCTTCGAGCCAGGTGCGACGAACAGCTGTGCCATAACGATGGGGTCTTCCGATCGAGCTCCAGTCTCCTGACTTTTATATTTTCTTCTCTCTCTTTCTCTTTCTCTTTTCTTCCCTTCGAGTTTTCATTATATGCTTGTTCTCGTTTCAAACCCCCCTTTATTCTTATTGAGCACCATACAGGGAAAGAATTCCGGGAAGATTAATGTACCGCGAGGAATTGATTTATCGTATTTAAATGAATTTTAATAAATTTAATTGCAATATACACGGATGCAATAAAATATATTTTCTTGCCTCGAGTTTCTTACCGGTCTGAGTTGTTTTAATTAACGTCAATAATTACGATAAATTGAATGCTATTAATACTCTCGATATGAAATAATTTCAAATGAATTTCGTTTGATTTGCAAACAAAAAGTTGTATTCTCCGTAAATACTCGATCCTTATCGAGGCATCTCAATATTTCCGGTCGATGGTTCCGCGAGAAAATTTCGCAATAGCCGTGAGCGAAAGACAACAAATCTGGTCACAGTTCGCTGCGAGTACGATGACCTACTCGCTCGGTCGAACGCATCGGTATTAATGAACAAGAAATTATTGAAAGTAATCGGTTTCCTTTCTATTTTATTTGAACACTTCCATTATTCATCATCGATAGAGAAATCGTTGCCACCTCGAGCGTAGAAAAAAAACAACGTATTCAAATATATTCAGTTTATCTATTCGCTTTATAAAAAAGTAAATACAATAAGAAAACATTCTTTCGATTTAACTGAATCAAAAATGGCAATAAAATCCTTCACCCTCCCCCTTACGATTGTCTCAATCCCCGCTTATCGTTCGATCGTCCAATCAAATTAATTCGACGCTTCGATCGATTCCAATTAAGTCTTTAGTTCACGATTAATTAATACAGTTGAGCGTTTCAATTGGATTCTCTCGAGATTTTATATTCGAGAGCGGAAATAAATCGTAGCGACGTTAAGCCAAATCGAACGACTTTCCGCGCAATCCTTCTGTCGTCCGAGCGTTATAGTACGTGTTATAGCCTCGAAGAGCAAACTGCAGAGATATAGAGAACGATCGGTGGGTGAAGAGAGAGGAGAGGAGAAGAGGTGAGCGGTGGGGGAGGGGGGTGGCGGAGGGGGCAAGAGTGTGTATACTACCAGAGATACTAAAATAACTCGAAGCACCACCGATTCGTACATACCCGAAGACACTTACCCTTAACGTCGTTCGCCCGAAATAGCCACGACATGGCGATGTAATCGCCTACCGTTGCCTTCTCACTAGAATCATCTACGACCAGTACCCGCTAGTACCATACCGGCAATATCGAGACAACGCGGACCATATTCGTCTCTCTCTCTCTCTCTTTCTCTTCCCCCATCTCTTTCTGTCTTACGGCTGCATTTGCTTTTTCGTATGGAGTTACGCGAACACCCGGTAGTTGCTTAAGAATATAAGGGTTGAAAGGGAACATCCCTTAAATTCTATCACTTTTATCACCGGGACCACCTTTGTAGAGTAGCATATTCGTTTCGTCACATATCAAACAAATGTTCACGTGTCAATAAATATTGTATGAGTCTTTTGTTTGTTTTTAATAAAAATATTTTTTGATATGTGAATAACAGCCATTTTTGTTCGTACTTATGTTTTACGGTGTGTTGTAGTATTGTACCATAAGTATTTTTAAAAAAAGAGAGAGCGTAACTTGGTTACACTTATCAATGATCGAGGAACGGCTATAATTGTAAGAGAATAATGAAAATTTTACAACTTTTAGAAGTATAACGTCAAACGGAGTTATTTTGAATAGGTTTTGGAAGTTTTTTTGTTGGTAACTTGTTTGAAACATCCTAAATTCCAACTTTTTTTGCTCCAATAGAACAATATGTTCTTTGGCTATCAAGTGTATAAGAAAGTCGAACCCCCCAACCACCCGCAATACTATTTTTTATATATTTTTAAAAAAGTGTCAAAATAACCACGAGATGGGGTTGTTTTGACAAGGCATTAAAATGCCATTTATATCAAAGATCCAAAGCGTAATGGTTACTTTCGACACCATTTTGATAATAAATTTAATATTTGATGCATTCTGCATAGAATTAATTGAAAAATAACGATTTTGTACTATCAAATTGTCATCTTTAGGAAAAATATTACATAAAATCATCGAGTAGGTACCTAGGGTATACGCACTTGCGTAATCAGGCTTACAGTAGTAGTAGTAGTAGTCTTTATTTTCCATGTTTGCCCTTGCGGGTTTTTTTTACATTACTCCTTACATCTAATCCTAAAATCAGTTTTATATATTATCGTTAAAATCGAAAAACTGAATATTTCCGTAAATTGCAATATATCAAGATCATAATGGCGATATTCGTGTTGTGCGGGAAATTTCCGATTCCGTAACATTCAATTGAAGCCTTTTTGGAGGAAAGACAAATTTGGTCCCTTGGCAGGTGCTGATAGTCGACGTTCGTAATTTACTTTCGCGACGATGGGGGTTCGTGCGGGAGGGGGGGGGGGGCAAATTTTTTTTCGTCCAAAAATAGGGGAGACCGGGGTTGGTTGACCAACTTTCAGTTAAAACGCTTGTATTTTTATCGTTTTAGTGTATATTATTATAAAAACCTATAGATCTGATTGATACACTATTAAGCTTTGGAAGAAAATCAGAAAAAGTTCATAATCAATTATGATATAGTGTATAAACTTAATTTTGTTGAACAACAAATACGAGTCAACCGGCCCCATACCTGGGGTTGGTTGACTTATCACTTGGGGTAAGTTGACCTATGAAGTAATCAGTACAAAATCTACGGATAAATAGGATAAAAAATACAATATTTTTATTGAAACAAAATTGTCGATCTTGACAGTTAAAATAAACGTGATAAACTTCCAATTAGAATAAACAGTCAGATATTTAAATCTTTGATAAACGAAACACTTAAAACGAGCTGTTAGCATGCTCTATCCAAGACATCTTTGGGTGTACTTCCTCGATTCTTTTGCTAAATCCTTTTAAAAACAACCTTTTGATAAATTTTGACAAAAGATTGACTTTATTCAATGTAACGTATATTCAGACGTAGGTTGACTA
The DNA here is from genome assembly GCA_964017225.1 of Netelia inedita. Classification (NCBI taxonomy): domain Eukaryota; kingdom Metazoa; phylum Arthropoda; class Insecta; order Hymenoptera; family Ichneumonidae; genus Netelia; species Netelia inedita. The sequence goes on along the minus strand of OZ024920.1, from coordinate 28,815,673 downwards.
AGGGGTCAACCAGCCCCGAAATAAATTGGTCTACCAGCCCCGGATCGCATTTTAATGATTAAGCACCTGGTATAGCCTCAAAGCTGCCGTCAAATAAAAAGAAGTGGCATGTAATAAATAGATTAACAATTAAACTCTTACTCTTACTCTTTAAATCATTTGAAAGTAAATAACAACGATTATATATGCGTTATTACAAAATAGATTGCAAGGGAAAAAATTACTTTCGTGTATTGTTTTTCGATAATATGTTCTTTCTCCCAAACGACGCGCCTACGCGATACCGCGTTCTCGACAAGTGTCCGGATGGGAAAGATGGTTCCTCACGCATAGTTGGATCATGTAACACTTTCGACTAAGTCGAGATTTTTACAGTTAGTCTACCTGCCCCTATAGTCAACCATCCCCGGTCTCCCCTACTTTGTGGGACGGTTGAGAGTTCGGAAATTTTCCGCGCAATGCGAATATCGCCATTATAATTTCGATATGTTGCAATTTACGTAAATATTCGACCTTTGCACCGCTGCAAACATATTTAAACCGTATTTTGGGGCTCTGTTAACTGTGTCCCAAAAACTGTCGATGTTACCCGTATTGTCAATGTAATTCGCAGAGCGTTATTAATTCCGAGAACTAAAAATTAAATTTCTAAAAGAACGAACGTACATTTGTGTACTCGACGATTTATTAAATATAATTTATTTTGGTAAGAAAAATAAATTTGCCCCCTTTTTTAATTTCTTGTTTTCTTATGATCTATCGCGATGAATGAAAATATTTGTTTACAAAGTATAATTTCGTGGATTATTTCATTGCATATCCCGTGCTCTTGGAATTGCGATCCGAGAGGTTTACGAGATTTCTGAAAGAAAATTAGCGGATGAGTGGATCTCCTTCTCTCCGTGCGCTGGTATTCGAGCGTCTCGTGCATTCAGCAACCACTCAGCCTTGTTTATTCATTCGCGGTTACGAGACCGAACGAGTTTGCAGCCGCTCTTTTCTTTTTTCATCTCTTCATTTTTCTTACATATTCGTCGTGGCGCGACGAGTACGTACGCATCTTCCGTCGAATCCCAGACACGTGACTGTCTGGTGATGCTTTCGTATCCTCACGTTCAACAAAAACGTCGAATATCAACTTTTGTCTATTCTCCATTTATTATTTATTCGTCACCGAAAATTCGGCAAAGTAAATTAAAAAACGCGTCCAGTTATAATTAACGATTCTCCGTAATTGGAGAGAATAATGAAAAGTAAACAAATCCGTCGAAACGGTACAAACAAATATTCATTTTCTTTTTTTCGGCTGCACAAACAAAAGTTATAAAGTTTTTGCGGGTGGGGTCCAATTTCTTTGCAGTATACAATATTTTAACAAATGACAAACCCCATATATATTCATAGAGAATAATATTGTTATTATGAGAATGCGATAAATTCGAGAGTGAATTGAAATTATGGAAACAAGACTGATTTAAAAGTACGGGACGACAGTCTGAAGCGAAGGAACGAAAAGAACTTGAAAGTTTGAGAGACAGGCTCTCTAACCGCGACTTCCTCCAGCCCCAGCCCCCCCCCCCCTTCCCCCTTCCTCATATATCTCGTATTCGCAATAAGCAGTTCATCTCCCACGGGAGAGTAAGGCCACGTCGTCTTTCACTTCCCTTGAACTTCCTCTGGTACGAGATAGGGGGAGGAGGACGGGGGGCGAGGCATCGTCAGATTGGAATAAGGAGACAGGACGATGCAGCAGTCCTCCCATGAACTCGTTGTCGGAGAGACGCGAGAGCCCGCTCGAGTTTAACCGCACTAGCGTTACGACACTACATAGATACCTACACGTTCCATACTCTCTTACCTGGACGACAAAACGTATTTTCCACGAGATAAACAACATCCTTCCCACCCCTTTTTGCCTTTCTCGCGTCTCGCTATAGGATTGATTATGCAGCGCGCACTGCAACCAACTTCGTCAAGACATTTAATACGCGGTAGAGAATAATCTCACGAGTTCTCGTGAAATAAATAACACAATTCATCGTCACCAAGGATAATGTACTAAAAAACAATGTGCTAAATACGTACTGGAACAAACAAAAGACGTTTCTTGATATTTGTGCGAAGTATAAATACCAAATTTAATAATAAAAATTATTAATTATTAATCCTTAACCTCGTGTAATAGCTAATATAAATATCATTATTGCCTAAGGAATTATAATCGACATAATTATAAGTACAGAATACATGATATTTCTAGTGGACTTCGGAGATAAATGTAAATCTTTAGTGGTTTTATCAGCAGTCTAAATATCAATTTGAAAACATTTCCGAAATGTAAAATAGGTTCGACAATCAAAGAAAATAGTGTCCATTTCGTAATAGCCGTCGATAATTTTCTTTTAACATTTAAAGAATTTTTCGTACCGACAGTTACGAGTAAATACTCATTCTTCCTATTTGTAACGTTCTCCATTTTGAGTCTTACCGGGAAATATTTGCATTCCTACGTAAGATGTATTAAGATAGAATGGACCTCTTTGGAATTCCTGCGAAGCGCATGTTTCTAGCGGAGGAAGAAGGATAACTGAACTCGGGTGGAAGGGGGGGGGGGGCGTAAAACCGGGAAGAAAAAAAATTTAAGAGCGCATGAGTGCAGCAATGCGCAGAAACGGTGTAGGATGTCGTGGAAAAAGTGGAAGTGGTTTCCCCCTCCGCGCTTAGATACGACACCCTCTTTGTCGCTCGCTTTCAACTTCGTAAGTTCTTTTTTTTTCTCGGCGATCTTTTTCTCGTATAGCTTTTCTCCGCTATACTCCGTTCCATTTTCAAGCTCTTGGCGTACTCGCGTTACCAGCCATAGGTTATTCAAAAAAATGTTCACACGCGAGCTTTTCCTCTTCCCTGATTTTCAGTGTGCCCCTCTCGTCCCAAGCTTTCTCCTACTTTTCGTTCGTATTCTCTCCTCCCCATTCGGTTTTCCATTTCGTTTCGAGAACATCGCTCATTTTTCTCTCTTTTTTTCTGAAAAAATGATATTGTCCAGATTTTTAAATTTCATCAACGTAACAAATATTTGGTTTCTTGTTCATTAATAAAATGAGAACATAAATACTCCATGGTGGAAAATAATAACGTTTAATAAACTGAGACTGGAGTTTAACGCTCGTAATTAAGATCGACTACAGCGTAAACTCAAAGTTAAGTTTGAACTCACATTTATACAGCAGGGATTCTTAATTCGGGCGTAAGATCAGAGAATCTTCAGTGGGGCAGACCAAGAGAGTTCTCGGTTTTCCAAGACTGAAGATCCGGCTACTTTCGCAAATTGCGACCAGTCTCAGAGATTCTCAACGTACTTGGAAGACTTTTTTTTATAAAAATCTCTCCCTCTCTCTCTCTCTCTCTCTCTCTTCATAACTTTTCATTTCCTTAACCTTCACTCAGGAGCTCCCATCATCCTAACCCATGCTTAATTAACGTAGTTCCGACAGTTTTCGTTTCTTCCTTATCCACTTCTCTCTATCTCGTTCTTTCCTGCGATCCTCGGAGGAGCGTTCCGTAAGAAACTTATCTTTTCCGAGAGTCTAACGGTGAAGGTTGCTGCACGAAATGAAACACGAATGAAAGGCAGAGTCACGCGCTTACGTTACTCGTAGTAACTTCAATAAAATAGTATTTTACCTACGTAGGTAAATATCAAATTGCAATGGTGTTCAATTTTTCATAATTCTTTAGCGATTAAATGGCGAAAGTTTGATAAACTTTGTAGTTCACAAAATTTCATTAATCTCACGATTATACAACTAGTGAAAAGAAATGAAAAAGATACGATAAAAACGTTTCTTTGTTGGACAAATTCGTGACCATATCGTTATTAACCGATACAATTGTAAAATAAAATATAACTTTTACGATTAAATCATTGATCAGTTGTGAAATATTATTATCGTACGGAACGATGACGGCGAGTTTCGCGTATAACATTGTCCGATCGAACCGATTTATCATCGCACCAATCATCGTTTCATTTCGTGCTTCGAACGAGAACGCCACTGGTCCGTGAAGACTGGAATCGGTCAACTACGGTTACCCACGCGCGATCGAAAATCGATATCTCGATCGATCGCGACTTTTTGCCTCCGAGCAGGAAAGCAAGAAAGAAAAAACATAGTGTAGCAATAAAAGCCAGCAATAGATCGATAGAGAATCGATAAATCGAATTTCATTGAAAAACAAAAGAAAAAGTTCTCGTTATCGATTTCTTTTGATCGGTTTCGGTTCTAGCAAAACATACCTAATTCAAACGTCGCATTGATTTTTTGTCAGCATACTCGGTGGAACGTATCGTTACCATTATGTTTCGTCGTGCCTGTTTATACGAGAAATATGTCGAATATGTCGCGTAAGTGCCATTCTCCCGTTGCGCAATATCGTCGCATATCCGGCTTGCTGTTATAACGATCACCCTTCGCCGAATATCTCCAACAACAACCGGACCAATAGTAAAAGCAAGCACGTGCGTCACGTTCCGTATATTGTCTCTCTCACTCGCACGTTGCATTCCTTGCCGCCCTCGGTGGCACAGTGTCCATACCCGTAACGTTAATGCGAATTCCATCTTCCTCCCTCGGTACCACCGGTGTACATCCTCTCGACTCTGTGCGTCTCTGTGCGCGTGTGCCTACTAATGCTTCCAGAATGATTTCACGGTACCGTTCGGTATACCCAACGCGTTTTGGGAATGCTGTCAATTTGCGTTTCTCCGTGTTTTGATTAATTCGGAATTGTGTCATTGTCCCGGAGAACACGAGCGAATTCTCCTACCACGGATTGTTCGACGAGCGATTCGAATATTGACAAATCGATCGCGCGAACAAACACGAACGACGATGGAAAACCTCATCTCCGCGTCACTTTGTCACTGCGCGGGGACTTGGTTCGAATATTTTGTCGCTCTTGCTGCGATTCCAACAAAATATCTATGTACGTATTTTCACATGTACTTTTTCCGAATACTCGCGACATGTTATGGAAAAAAATAATTCAGGGCATGAAATATTACGGGCGTTTAAAAAATTCGCACATAGTGTAGGTACTTTTAAAATAGGATAAAGTAACTGCGTTTCATGTCTGCATTTTCCACGGAACGGATGGAAGAACGAGGAACCGGTAGGGGGAGATACGCATGCTCTGCCACCTGACGTTCAATTATGTAACGTCTCGTAACATATGGATGGCGATTATACGTCGGATTTTTTGTTTCTCGTTGGAGCGCGAACAAGTGCCGCCATCCTTGATGGAGGCGGCCGTTTTTGGAACTAATTCTAAAATTGAGTCCATCCAGCAGAATGAAGCTCGGAGAGCTATTAGATGTCTGAATGCATGCCAGCCGGGTCGATACCAAGAAAAAAAAGAAGTCTAATTACCAACTCGGGCGTACGTGAGCGTTGCTCGTTATTTCGCGATTGTTTGTTGCTCGAACGAAACGTGACCCACGTAGAATAACGAGCCGATGTTCGGTCTAACCTCGTAGCGTGATTATCGCGTTCGTTCCGAAAGTTCGAAGATAGCCAGAGGTATGGGGGTCAAGTATGTATATCAGGGAGAAAAAGGCACGCGTTCATCAATCTGGGCATTCACCTCAGCAGTTTATGTCTGTTCCCTCTTCGATTCGAGAGCTTAGACTCTCCGTTCGTATTTCATATGGGTGTTGGGGCTATTACCGCTTGGAACGGACAAACGCGCTTTCTCGCTCGACCGCGCGCCTTCTATCCTCCGCTTGCTCACCGACCGAGAAAGAGAGAACATAAACTCGCCTTCTCATCTCGTCTCCCTTCTCTTCTTCCTTTCTCTTCTCCACGGTTCTTGAAGCGTTCGGGACGCTATTCAAGTTTTTACAGCTAATTCTTTTTCATATCGTTCTCTGACTCACCCTCTCCCTCCCTCTCTCTTTCTTTGAAATATATCGATACATCGCACCGCCTCTTCGTTCACGATCACACGTTGTCGCGAATTGTCCATACGTCCGTAAACGGCGGACGACACCCGAGAAAAGCGCAAGCGTGTGGCGCCAAGCAAGTCCCGGCTTGTCTCTCTCTCTCTCTTTTTTTCACGAGCGAGACCCTGGCCGTAGTTATGTCGTAGCCGCCCGGTCTGCGCTTCGAGGAAGAGGTAATTACGCCGAAAACGACGTCGGCTCGGTCCTGGGTCTCCATTACGGATTCTCGGTCAAGACCATTGAGGTAGGATTCGTGCCAGCGATAATGGAGGACTTTCGCTCCTCTCGGTCCTTTGTGTCGCCTCATTTCCACTGAGAACCATGCTCTAGCTCCGACAAACTACTTCAGGTTCCTTTACAATCGTACGATTTTTCAAAACATAAAGAACTGCTGGGGGCGCGCGACATTTCTTATCACGAAATGTTTTTATCGATCATATTCGGGAATATTTGAAAATATTATTTCTTGATAATAAACTTAATGATACTAAATCATCTAAATATAGGTATTTGCAAAAATTGTTTTATAGTAACTTTAGATTATAAGGTACAGTCGCCTAATTTCGTCCCCCATCGTTTTTTCCGATACAGGAAACTAGTCTGATACTAGTCTTAGGTCTCAGACGGTCGCTGCAAAGAATTGCCTGTCAAAAGTCATTCCTGCGGCGAGATATATCAATAATTATTATAATAAAAGTGTGAAGGTGAGTTTGTTTATTTAAACATTTTGAGCTTTGGCAATCCTCTGAATGATCGGCTTTTGGGAGTAAAATTCTGCTTAATCGATTGCTAGTTACACGGACTGTAATATGATTAAGAAAATTTGAGGTTAGGTAACGTGTTTTGCAAGTATTGTTAACTTGATATCATAAACAGCAAAATCCTAATATCGTCCCCCAACGTTAACCTAACATCGTCCCCCGGAATGCTATATAAAATTAATCTGATGACGATTCTATTTTAGTCGGAATTAATAAAGACGATAGCGACGATGATGATGCTGAATGTCCCATTTGCCATCAGACTTATTCCCAAGATATGAAGGGAAAAAAATGGATCCGATGCACCAAGAGCTTCCAATGGATGAATGAAAATTGTATCGAAAATCCAGGATCAAAATTCTTATGCCCAACATGCTATAATAATTAAAATTAGTGTAACAAAACAAAAGACTGATAACGATTTCACTTTAATATAATTCTAATAATTTTTCATAATTGTTAGATTATAAACTTCACTGTGATCTAAATATCGTCCCCGGGGACGATATTAGGCAACCAAATATGATTTCCTGAAAATGTTACTTTTTCGTAAAAGCTAGGCTGAACAGTTTATAACAAAGATTGTTCATGTTTTGTTGTTTTATAAAGTAAAGATTGATTTACTTTAACCATCCCGAGTTTTATTATTCATGTATCTTAAATATCTTTTCTTTTACAACGTTTCAACAAAAAGGGGACGGTATTTGGCGACTCTACCTTACTCTTTCGTCGAGTACGACGTATGTGCCAATTTTTCTTTAGTTCGCGTTTAACAACGATCCTTTAATTTATATTTACTCAATCGGCTTTACTATGTTTACCCGAATGGACTTTCGTCCCTTGTCAAGGGAGTAGCCTCCACCTGGTGCAACCATTAGTTTTCAAAACAAGAAGGGCCCAGCGGGAATTCGCCGTACCGCGATTGTTGTACGAGCGTGTATACCTCTCGCAGGTTTGCAACGTGGCACGTGTGTATACGTGCCTGGCTGAGGGTACGAACTGGAAATACCATTGAGTACAGTGGTAGACGCTGATGGTTCTCTCTCCAATCCTCGAGCATTAGCCGTCAGCCATGTGCCGCCATTGTTCGATGTTCAATGACGCTCCTTGTCGTGGCACCCGGTGGCCAATACTCCGGTGGCAACGATCTTGCTTATGCCCTGCCGTTGATCCAGTCGCGTACTGCTATTATAGTTAAGTGTTAAGGTGATTTCGATTATCGTAAATAGTGGAGGTAATTCTTAAGATTGTATCGGTGGTAACCGATGCAACGCAGATAGTCTTATGCAGTTGAGTCGATACATAGTTTAATGCTCGAGGTGTAACGTGTTGCCCCATGACGCGTGAGCGGACGATAAATAACTTCAAGTTTTAGCCAAATCTATCTGCCATAGTATCAAAGTTTGGAATAACAGCAAAACATTGATATATTAGTGCGGGTTCATTTTATGGTGATTGATTCTCCGTTTTTTGTCGAAGTGTTAAGAATCTTCGCGAGAAGAGTCGAGGGGCTTGGTTTGGGCGATATTAACCCAGTGGTTCAACCCAGTGGTGGTTTCCAGCCACCTGGTAGTCAATTATGTAAAATTTCTCAATGCGTAATTTTTATGCGCTGAATTTCGAATTTCCCGCTGGTGGTCAGCATCTGGCGCCACCCTTGATCATGGTGGCTGTTTCCAAAGTACTCCAAAAACCGAGTCCATCCGGTAGACGCAACTTCGAGAATTTATATAAATAGGAGTATACTGATGTTACTTTGACCTTTAATTTCGTTGGAGGAATACAATTGAAGCAAATGACGCCAGAAGTACAAGTCAATGATTATTGTAATTTATGAAATACCGATTACGAGCCCTTCTGTCATCAACCCTGTTCAAATGTAAACTAAAATAACGCGGTGAGCCGCACTCGACGTTACAAACGTGGGTTGCTGGTGACCACATCTATTTTATCTTAGCTTCTGAATTCACTGTAACGTAGCTTCAAATAAGATTAAATCAGCCGCTGTACCTTAATATTCAAGAATCGATGGAAATCTGTATCCAAATCAAACTATAAATAAGCGTCATTCACTATTCAACAGAACTGGGCGGTTATTGGTCGGTCGCCTAGGTCAGTGTTTCCCAATTAGTTATACGCGTAATCCCATGGGTACGCGTGGTAATCTCTCGATTAAAGTAATTCAATCAATAAAAAACAATTAAGCAAATATTAGAATCGACAAAATGTATATTTCGAGTGAACTAATCCGTGTATAAAAGGCAGAACAATCATCGGTTAATTTTTTAGCTGTCCTAAAGGACATTTATCACGTTAGCAAAGCAGCATTGAAAATTTTGCTACCATTTTGTAGGTACTACATACCTTTGCGAGAGTGGATTTCCAGTCATGACAAGGGGTACGTGAGTTTGGGCGTTTCTTCAAGTCAGACTCAGGGAAGACTAATTTGGAACCACTGACCTAAGTGGTTAAAACTTACAGCTTTTCTCTGTCGGGCAGTACCATCACCATAATCATTCGCCTCTTTGAATTCGAGTATGTACCGGTTATTTAAAATTGGAACTATTTGGTGTCGTTCACTTTTCTGGAATAACTTCTCATACCGAGTCGTACTCCTGTTAGAATTTATGCTGGATATTTATTTAGGTATTCACATCGAATACCACCGAATCCTGCCAAAATGGATCCAACCATCCCTGCAAGCTAATTTTCCTCCACGGCTTTCATATTGCTTCTTTACTGCAAGAGCAGACAGTTAATTCTTAATCCGGTATAGTTTTACTACCATATAATTTCACTCAACTATTCCGCATTAATTGCTTTACGAAATACAATCCCAACGGACAAAGGTTCAAGAGCTATCCTCCCCATAATGCGCGACTGAACATTCAGTTTACATCACAAAATACCAGAAACCTCATAATTCCTCTGATACGATCCTTCAGCGTCGACACTAGTCCGCTTCTAGTTTGTTGACCCGCGAGACTTCGACGCTGCTCGATTTTCGTTGAATCTCGCGCATCGAGCTATTCCCTGGCTCGGGGTGTCAGAATTTTCACCCTCCATTCTTAGGGTGGTAGAATTGGGGGAATATGGCATTCGGTGCGTATACGTTGTCATTCCAACACGAGGCAATAGAAAGGGCAGCTGTCGTTACCGCAGTGTATCTGTGCTCCCCTCCTCTCGCATCCCGTCCCCTCTCCTTCTACACCCCTACAGCCTCCGTTCCAATTCGCCCCTACCTTGGCCTCTTTGTACGACCGCCTCCATAATTACGCATAGTATTAAACATAGGAAACACGCCACCTCTCGACTCGACTATAGATTCGCATTGGTACTCGAGAGAATTCTGTGGCCGGGCGAGGGTGGGGGCACTGGTATGACCTCACAATAGCCATGTAACCAACGAATATAGCACTGTATCGAACAGCACATCTGGCAGTACCTTGGAAAACCCTTTCATTGTTCAAATAATATTATCATTGGGCAGGTTGCGCTGTTCGCGTTGTCTCGTACCTACCTTCTAGCTTTGATACATTTTGTTGGAAAACCGCGCGTTGTCTATATGCTCCATGCCAACTACAAATATGTTTTCGGTCCGTTACAATATCGTCCTATTTCCGTCCCAATAAAGACCATTCGACGTTTTGGCTCGCATCGAAATAATCCATTGTAGATAATGGGTTGACCACGAGTTGATTCGTACAGTTTAAACGTTTATACGAGATTGTCTCGTAGGGAAAGAAAAATGTGCGAATTGTTTAAAGACGAGTGGAATGCTCGGACGAATGGTGGATGAAAACGAAGTTTTCGAATGTACTTAAGGATTGAGAACCACTGGTGACTATTCTAGCTGGCAACGTTCCTCTCTACGTGTTCCGAAAGTTGCAGGGCAACAGACGACGACGACCGGCGGTGGGGTGAGGACGGGGGGATGGGAGGGGGTTGAGACCAACCCCGTGTCTAGAATCGTACCGGAGATAAGAATATTCGATTACACGAGACGTCCTTAACAGGTGTCCGCCACACGGTATTACGCCGCGCACGACCGGCTGGTACGACTCGCAGTCGTTGCGTGGTGGTAGTGGTGGTGGTGGTCGTGGTGGCACTGACAGCTCTCGGAGCTCGAAGAACACTATATATCCGTATGCACATGTATTTACGACTAGCCTTACCGGTAGGTACTGCAACTCGACTTATGCACTAGTCCCTATTAATTCCTGTTGGCCTTAGGTGCGAGAGCGTCTAATCGCACACGACGACCGTCGCTTTCGCAAGGCTTATAATGAATTTCCATATTTTAGCCGATAATCTCGTACTTACATTTATCGTATTCAAGGGAATTCGATTACTTAGAAATCATATAATTTTACTTGCTGCTCATTTCAGCATCGCAGCAAGAAAAGCTATAATTAATTTAATATATTATTATTATTATTGTTATTATTTCTAACGGTTTTATTATCTAAACAATATCTATAGTAAAATTAATAATAATAATAATAAATAAATAAAAACTTATTTCGTCGAAATTTTGGTTGAAAATAATAAAATTGTTTGAATCTCGTTTGTCAAATATTATTTTTTACTCCGTACAAATTTTACAATTGATAGTACATTTTTGTGTACTAGAAATTATTGAAAATAATTAGAAAATCTTCGCAAAGGCTCATCAACTTTTGTGATTTTTTCACAAAACGAGCTTTTTGGAATTAAACGATAAATGAAGTCCAAGTGTCGGAGATGTAGGAAAGTACATTTTTACAACCGGTCGATAGACTCCAAGAATCAAAGACTGCCTATTTATGTCCGAGCCAGCTCAAAGATCTCCTACTTCGACATTGCAGGTATTATATAAAACAATTTTTTGTTGATCTTTATAAGAAAAATAAATCTACAAGCGCAATTGACTTTGTTAATTATTCTTCTGAAAATTGTCTATCTAGTCTTGCAATATCATGGCGCATCGACGAATAAAACATACTCTTCCAGCTCCGTAAATAATGTAGCGTACGTAAGAGACGAGATCCGCCCCGAACCGAGAGACAAGAGTAATGAGAATGGACAGTGAGTTACGGACTGCGTTAGAATGAGCGAGCGAGACGTTTCCTAGCCGCCGAGGGAACAAGGAACTCACTGTCCGACTCCATCGTGGCTAGTGGCACGTCAGAGAATCCACACACTCGACAGTGCACCGAGTCTTTGCACTTTCGATGACCGCGCGTAGCATCTTCATTGATTATCAAATACTTCGTTTACGAGACGTTTGAGAGAAAGATAGCGTGAATGATTAGTGAGAAAAGTGAGAAAATACGTGAGTAGCAGAGACGGAGAGTGAGAGAAAAGAAGAGAGAAGGAATGAGTTGGCACATAACGACAACGATACTTTCTTGAATTCTATGGAAAATTAATATATAAATAGAAATTATTAGGTCGCGATTGAGAACCTCTGCCGCGAAGACTTAAATTCTTTCGAAACGCCACTTACACATACCCGTGTGTGACCAATAGGCGTAGTATCGTTGATAACTTCGTAATTAGAGCAATTCGGCAAATTGCTCGAAGCTTTATGAACGTACCAATTCATCCATTCTTCCAATTTTACTCCTGGGACCAATTAAATTAATCTCTAATGAATTGACTGTTGACTGGATGCTGATTAATTATTCGGTCCTTTTAGTAAACGGAGAAAATACGAAATCGACGCTTACGCCGAATAAACATGTGCAAGGCGATTTCCTTCGTTAGATTTCGTTTTTTCTTCTTTTATCGGAAATCACACAGTCCTCTGAATGTGAAATCGGTTCATTTCACATTCAATCGCGTACTCGGATTATATTTATGACGTACGGTTTACGGTAAGCATTTATACGAATGATGAATTAAATTTTTGCAAAATACACCGAACCATAAAGAAATTTCTATTAAAAATCAAATATTAATTATTAATTATGGTTACTCGAATTATTCATATTTTATCAATTGATTCATTCGTAAATTGTAGTTTGTCAATAATTCACGACAAAGTGCCTTCGAGATCACCGGCGGTCTCGTCCTCGCCAATCACATCGGTTACATTACCCTCGGCGTCGAGCATCGGCTCGTGTCTCATCAACCTGTAACGATTGTCCAGATGTATCGCTGGCGCCCAGTCGTTAGTTTTCATTAGCTGAAACAGAATAAAAATCATGCTTTCTGAGGGTCGAGAATAATTTTGTAAAAACAGTAATTATATGAGAAGAAGAACTTAATCAATTCAAATAAAGATCGGTGAACAATTAAAATTCGATAGTCCGAACGAACATTTGTCATGGATTTTTACATCGATTCAGTTTTTATTTCACGCGTGAATAACCATTTTTTCTCAAAGAAACGAAACAAATTGAAAAATATAATCTTTGCAATATTGCGTTGTTTGGGTGGTCACCATTTCTCCCTTTCTCCCGTAAGGTCATAAACGTTTCAACTTTTGCACATTTTTCACATATATACATATATGCGTGTGTGTATTTGTGTGTGTACACCTGTGCAATAATTTACGAGTTATAAAGAGAGCGCAAGAAAAATGCTCTCGTAGACGCGAAATCTCTCGTTCGCGCTAGACTCTTTCCTGACATGAATTATTTATAGAGATTATTCCGAGCGTGGTTCGTGTATGCGACCGAGACGTGAGAAAAATCGTGAGTCTGTCGGTTTACAGTACGCTCTGTGCTGTGCAATACAATACACATGCACGTTGCGGTTATACACATATGTATAAAGTACAGCACGACGACAGGCAGACAGGTTCATACGCGGAAAATCTTCGCATATCCCTATTTCCCATGTACATATTATACTAGTGGGTGCCCTTTGCACATGCGGTTAACGCTCTCGCCGCTTGTGCAATATAAGAAATAATTTCATAAAATAGATAAATCATTAATTGATAAAATTATATTGCTGACTTTTGCATTGCTAATACATAAAGTACTTCAACCATTCACCATTTTACTCGAGTATATACTTGGTAAATACAAAATCTCACATAACCAGGTTTTTTAGTATGAACAATTTCATAAATTACACGATTGAAGAAATACCGATTCAAATAACGCGCCAGACTACGCGGCAGTTCAAACAAGTTGCGCGCGCACCCACGCGCTCGAGCGTCATCGGGGAATCCCGGAGTTAACCGACGCACGTTCAATTTTCGAAGGTGATACTTCATTTTGTTCGACGATAAACACAATGAATAAGGCGTATTTAATCGTGAGAGAGTTTTGTTAAGAAACGGACAATTGCACTTAGTACCATCGTTTCATTCACGCGTGTATGTACTGCGAAAGAATGCAGATGCGTTGTTCCGCGTAAGAGCGCGGGCGAGGGACACGGGCCAAGGCACGTACGCGCGTAACAACGTGGAGTCTGCTAGATTAGACGCTACTCAAGCCCTTCGTTAATGCCCTATCGTTCGTGCATCTCGTCAGAGCAAAATAATTGCTAATCGTTCGCTCGCAAAATCTTCTTTTAATAAACGACACCACAGCTTTTGGGTATGTACGATTTCGTGAAAAATGGACAACCATCTTTTGTACCGTTCCCTCTAGCTTTATCGTGCCTGTATGCGTATATGCTTGTATTTTAAAGCATTAAATTGCCTCGGTACAGTGTGCAAAAGTGGTTTGGATCATAGTGTAGTTTGGACAAGAAGAAATTATCGAGTGCTTCGCTACAGAGTGCGAGCTCGTGCACGTAATAGCAATAAAACGTTGACCATCGTCCATGAAACTCGTGTATATCAGAGGACATATTATCACAGCTTCCTCGTATGCAGTGCGAACGAGAGGGTCTGTCCAAGTTCGGTTCGCACGATAAACATCTTATCTTGGAGATTCTTCGAAATGTTCTCGAACTAACTCGGTGCGTCTCGGTCTTTTCTCCCATCCCTTGGTTTACATTCTTGCTAGTAAGTAAAATTAGGTCAGTGGAGTCCGAACTGGCAAAGGAGAATATCGTCCCAAAGTCCTCAGTCACTCGTCGTAGAACCTTCCCACGATGCGTAGAGAAATTCTTGAGAAATCAGATTGAGTATCGCAACTTTAGCAACCTGCATGAAAGATACATACGGATATGCAGCACATGGGAAAACGATTTCCAATATGAAAATTGTACCCATGAATCTTTTTTTCTCGTTTTCAAGAAATTGATCGTGACTCGAGTACCATCGCGAAGCCATTAAATCGCTATTTATATTGCTCAGACGGCATATTTGTTATCCCTCCTCAAATGGGACACCCGATATATTTTTCATTACAAATCTTTCAAATGTTTTTTTTCCACACGGAGACATAGGTTTCTGTACGCGCGTATCGCCGGAGTTATATCACAGTACGAAAGATGAGAATAGTTTTGAAGGTATTTCCTTTCCGTATATGTCGCGTACGCTCGCACAGCAAGGAGATAATATTTCCCGAGTGCATTCCCAGCTTCGTGCTTTAAGACCACCAGCTCGCGTCACGGTGTCGTGAATTCGAATATTAAAACCGCAGCACACATCTCGTCTCCTTGAATCTCCACTAGTCCGCAACTGGAAAGGAAGACTGTTTTGCGACGAGTGATATTTTCATTTTTCTCCCTCGTCATCTTCTTCTTACGCCACAGCGTGGGACACGGCTGACTCTTCCATGCAATTGCGAAACAAAAATCTAGTCGGGAAAACAGCAGCGATGGAAACTTTTGTCGTACGTATTTCTATTTCTCGAGTAAGGACGATACGAAATTTCGATAATTTATCCGCTGTCTTGCGTTGTCTCTCCTTCGTTGGAAACAGAAACGATGTAGTGAAAATAAGATGTGTAAGCTTCTGAATCGAGAATGCTTAAAATTCCTCGTGAACGTAAATCGGGACAGATTTTTGTCTTGTGAGAATCTGCGAATTCACGGTGAAATGTATCCCTCGGTAGGATAAATCCTCGGGGTCCGATGTCAGGTAGGCAATTCTTGTTCTCTCTTCCTTCCGCTCGCTTGGTTTCATCTCCGAAACGTATTAGCGTAACCTGCAGCCGAGGTCTCGACGTCTCGTTTCGAATGCCAATCAAGACAGTAAAATTAACTCACTCGCTTTAGCAATTTGCTCGATTTACTCGCGATTACGATTTAACCGTTTTCAGTCTCCCCAGACATTATTCGTGTACCACGAGGAGGATCATTCTTTGATCGGTGATCACGTGTGTTTCGTTAAAATTTAAAAAATATACGTAAATTATACGTGGTGACAATAATTGATAACTTTTGACAAATTGTATCAACAAAATTGTTTTAACAAAAACAATTTTTTTAAATAATTTTTTAGAAGCGCACAACGTACTGTGACGTCATTTTAATCTACTCAACAAATTGATAACATCGAAAGTTTGAATGAAAGACGCTCGTAGTTCGATAGAACGTGAGCAAAATCGATCAATCAATCGACCTTTTGGTACACTCAATCTTCGGCTAATTTCAACATTCGTAGGTATATCTTGTTTCGACCCAACGTTCGCACATATCTGATAAAGTCTTGTCTAGTCGAGAACGAGACTAAATCTTGACAACAATAATTTCAATAGGACGGAATAAAATAATAATAAGAAAGTAAAATTTAAAAAAAATAACAAATTCTTTATTTTCGACAAATGTATGATAAAAATAATAAAAAATAATGAAAAAAATCTTAAAATATGAAGGACGAGTTTCGCGAGGAATTGATAATATTCACGTTTCACCGGAGCTTGGAGAAGCAACGATCCCAGATGAGAGAACTATATACGCTATCGATAGCAACGCGTTTTCTCGGACGTTCTCCTTTGCATAATTCAACGCGGGATCGGGTTCGCGTGGGAAAGGATTCCGAGGAAAGTACCGACGCGTTGGTGGAGCGAAGGAGAGTTGTGGAAGGGGAGGAGTGGTTGTAAATTTTGAAATGGACTCTTGGGGATGTTGGGTCGTAGAATGATCTTTCGAGGGTTCTTTCAAATTGTTGCTCGAGAACGTGGTACCGCGAGGGCAGGTGGATTAAAACGGCGAAGCTGAACAAACGAATTTTGATCGGCGAGCCTGAAGTACGGGGCCGATGCGGAAGATGCAACATTAAACCCAGGAGGAAGAACGGGAGTTAGTTGTGAGTATTGGCTCGACACGGTGTACACAGCATCAACGCTGTCGAGATGTCGTGCCGTTCGTACGCAAGCTCGATGCTGGATGGCTCGTCGTCAGGGTACCGGCTCAACGTCCGCGACCAACGTTGTTCTCCATAAGCAGCTTACAACAATCCCTCTCTCTTTCTCTCTCTCTCTCTCTCTCTCTCTCTCTCTCTCTCTCTCTCTCTCTCTCTCTATCTATCTGTCTCATTCTCTCTTCACCTCCCTTCCTTCCGTAGATATTTTTCTCTGTTGGTTCTCATCATCCTCTTTCAGCTTCGACTGCATCCTATACTTTTACCTTCGTGTTTATACTTAACTATTCATGTACACGTCAATATTACATCGATCCTCGGTGTTGCTCTCGACTTTCTCTCTCTCTATACCTCTCTCTCTCTCTCTCTCTCTCTCTCTCTCTCTCTATATATATATATATATATATATATATATATATATATATATATATATATATATATATATATATATATATATATACAGAAAGTATATAAGAACAGAAAGTACCTAAGTAATTGGCGTCAATACACGTACAACAATTATTTTTTAAATTGTCCTGCAATGAAAATTGGCCGAGATATCAATTGGCAAAGGTTTAAAGTTTAAACAATATTGTGAAGCATCCTGCGATTGAGTGATAACGAAAAATATATTCTCTCACCGTGTTGGATCGTTGTTTATTTATAAATCGTTATTTCGACAATGTCTACAAAAAAAACAACAATCTGAGAAAAAAACGCTCAGAGCGTAACTCGTACTCGCAATCCCAATATTTATCAATAGGGCATTCGATTGCATTGTTGGCTTAAGCCCGTACTTTCAAACTTTGCGAATTAATAATCTCAACCAATTTCAATCGCAGCACAATAAAGAAAAATTCTTTATGCTTGTACTGACGTCAATTACCTACATAGGTATTTTCTGCGGCCAGATCGTTGCCTAACAACCCTGTGATGATTTACGTGCATTTCAGAATCGAACTGATAGGCCCCGAGCGGATTTATTTACAGTGAAATCCAGGCTCGATGTTAGTATAATACAAAATCTCTATTCAATTATTTTCACGAAAACGATAATCGTGACCAATCTGTATATACATATATATATGTCTGTCGGTCATGATTTATGTATATTTCCGGAGGGAACTGATATACGTCAAGTAGCATTTACATTGAAGTTCAACCTCGACGTTAGTATAATACAAAATTTCCGTCCAACATTACAGTCACGAAAACGATAATCGTGACCTTCGACCGTTCGAACATGCAGACCATGCAATAATAATTCAATGGAATCAATCGATATCATTCTATCTGGGTGTAAACGTAGTTATTCCATGTTCGTGCTGTTGCTATTTTGTATCGTATGGTAAACGGGCATATGTGTGCGTGTGTGTATAGTGGGGAGGAGCGTGACCAGTCTGTGTATATTGTCGGTCGGACACGGAAATGAATATTGAACGAGTTGCAGTAATCTAGATTTTTATATTCTCGTGGCGACAGTAGCGAGTACATTTTTCTTTTTTTTCTTTTTCTTTTTTCGACAAGACCAATTTACGACTATTTTGGCAGCTCGTCATAACTTCTATCTCGCTGCTCGCCATTCGGGAATAGGAGAGTGCTTAAGTCTTCTCTTAACTCAAGAGTCTCCGGGGAAAACGTCGCGCCGAGCACGAGGATATCGGAAATGCAGTATCTCTTCCTTATTTATAAGTCGCGGTATTTTCATGTCGATTCTCATCTCTCCGATAGCAACGTGGAATGTCCCACCGACACACACCACCGATTACTCGTACGACACATGAAATAATGGAAATGTACGAAGTTCTTTTATTTCTCAACGAACGTCGCTACGGTCCGATATTTTGTTTTTGTTTCTCTTATTTTTTATATATTTTTAAGAAAATAAAAAAAACGTCAGGTTCCATGCGACTAAATAAATTGTAGAATTACAAATTAAAAACAACAAAAACCGTTTACACAGGGAATATTGAAATTTCAAATAAAACAAATATTTAAAAAAATTGACAATTCTCAACGTTTACGGAGAAATAATTCGTCATGAATCCTTTCGTATATGTACAAGAAGAATTGTCTATTTATCTTTTAATTTGCAAATAAGAATATGAATTTTTTAATTTACTAAAATTCATTTTTGCTTCACTGTCGAATTAATTATTTTACTGTTATATATATATTTGTTTGCCCGGCACGCACATGACGTCGTCACGTGTCCCCGAAGCTGCATTATATAGATCGATCGAAAAGGTTCGAGACTCCGGGAAATTTCGCCGTAACGTATGTTTTACTCGTAGCATTATCATTGTTTTTTCAACGACGGACAAAACCATCATGCAATCTCGCGAACGTCTTTGTGAATAGAGGTAGAAGAATACCGCCAGAAATAAAGTGATGGGGCAACGAAGTGATGAAAAAAAGGCCCGAACAGAGCGCGAGAGAAAGAGACGGATGATTAACGGGACGAAAGGGGAGGGCGAGCGAAGAAAAAGGGCGCGAAAAAAAATGAAACGAGAACGAGGAGCGAGGGAGGACGACGTCGCACGAGTTACGCGAGGTAAGCCGTTGCAAAAGATCAAACGATCGCGCTCGGCTTTCCCAACGAGCTTGAGATTAGCTCGCTTCTCCCATTTCTGGTCACCACCACCAACCAAGACCATCCCGTAGCTACACACTCGTAGTGGTGTTTTCAATTTTCTCTACTTTTCCTCGTATCCAATCCTCAGCCTCTCTCGTTCTCTCTCATACGCTTTTCGCCTCTCTTTCTCTTTTTGTTATCCTTTTTTTAACACGGTTTTCCATCCACCGTTTTCTCCTAATATTTCTTCGCTTATATTTTTTGTTTGCAAAAAAAAACGCGTCGCACTCTTACTATGACGTGGAAAAGTATGAAATAAAAATGAGACGCGAGCCCTTGACGAGAGTTATTTCTTTTTTTTTCACGAATGTCAGAGTTTCAATTTTCTTGTTCACCTTTTTTGTTTTTATTCCTTGCAGTTCTGTCGCGCGTGTATAAGAACGAACGAACGAAACGCCTACGCTTCCACGTCCCTGCATATTTGGTTTTTTCATTATGCGTTTTTCTTTCTTTTGTCGAGAATGTCAATCCCTTTTTTTTATCGCAACGGTCCAATGGGAATGGACACTGATGGATAAATGAGTTTTTTTCGAAAGTTGTTTGGATATTTCAAGTCGTATGTCGATCGGTTATATAATTTTTATATCATTATAATTCGCATCCGAATGGCTATCGATTCGTCGATACAAGACAAAATTTTATTGATATTTAAATGAAATAAATAATTTTCGAGGTTTATCCTGGTGAAATAATCGAGACGATATGATACGATGAATTTTGGTGTGTCGGAGGTTACTTCACATTTCGGGCAAAAGAAGAGCGTCGACCTATTTCATTTTTAACAGAGTGGGAGGTGACCTTTCCGTTTTTCCGAAATGTCACTCGTTCCGGAGAAAATGGGAAACGAGAGACTCGGTGAACTTTCCCACTCGTGATTTGTACGACTATTTATTCGCCCGTAAATTGCACACAATTAAGGTCGTAAAATTCATTAAGAAAAATGCACGTAAATCAAACAATTTGATTCGTCCGTGAAAAGTGCAACATTAATTTACCAAAAAAATGATCACTATGTATATCTGTAAATTCGAACGTTTCGTGAGGAATGTTCGTAATTCCGAAATAATGATCATACTCTCAATTACCGCAATTTTTATTCAATTAACGATCTACTATAGTAACTAAATCCCAGCTAATTTAATCGCAAAAATTAATCTCTGCTCTCTCTCTCTCCCAACGCGTAATTCGGATGGTTGCTGGGCTTGAACGAGTTTCACGAGTCTCCGGCGCCCCAAGGGGTCACTCCTTTATCCCTGGGGAGTTAAAGATTTTTCACATCGCCGAATTTACGGCTTATTCCATATGAAGTGCGTTTCATGAGACGACTTTTGACCAAAGATCTTTTTCATACGTGACCGTCAAAAGTACAAAGATGAAACGAATAAGAAAAATATTATTAAGGATGATTTTTTTTATCAAAAAAACAAACTTATTTTTTATGCGACCCTTTTGGAAGAAATATGCATTTTTGGCGTTACCATACGAAAAATAACGTATAAAATTCGTCAATCGAATACAAATAGTCGGCCAAAAACTGCTCTGACTCGGATGGAAAAAATTTCAAAAATTCATATCACTCCTGAGGCACTGCCTGTAAATTATTTCGTTCGATCGAAAGGAATGCTCAAAAACACAGGAGCTTTCGTCGATGGTTTGAACCCCTCGAGGGTAATTTCGGGGTATTAAATCAATCAACGATTAAAATAGTTATTATTAAAAAACACTCGTGGTTAATTTGATTCTTAGATTTTGATTCTAATGAAATTTGCCGAGTGTCCCTGGAAACCATCGTGAAATATCGGATTCAGAAAATCTCACCTATCGACCCCTCGGTGTCCGATTGCCCCGTACTTTTCCCGGACTAAACATCAGATTCATTTTCGAAGAACGATGTTATGGGGAACGATACAGGGTGAAAAACACGACGGGGTGATGATGTTCTCGAGTGTCGCATTTCTAGCTTGCGGGGTGAGTATACTCGTCACCACGTACCGGCGCAGCCATACGGGACATTCAAATCGAATTATGTTATTACCGAAGCCGCACAGCCCCGGGATAACGCTAGAGGAAGCCTCGCGAAGCCTCTCTCTCTCTCTCTCTCCCTCTCTCTCGTGCGCTCGCTTCCTATATCTCATTTCGCGTCACTCTATTCTTTCCGTTCGTCGTCGTGTTCAAAAGCGTGACCTGTATGAGTGGGGCTTCCTCAACACGTACCCAGTTACGATCCCGTGGCTTACGTCCGTTCGTCGTAACTCCTCCATCCCCCACCCCGCATCTCCTTCATCCCCCTTTTACATTTATACCGACCTTCGTTCAACCCTCCTTGGACGTGTTTTTGTTCTGTCTTGTTTTTCTCTTCTTTTTTTTTCTTTCTTTTTTTTACTTTCAAAGGCTTCCAAACGCGACCCCTACGGATCATCGTAAATCCGGGAGGAAGGCCACTAAAATTTCCTCGTGACCGTCGGTTTTTCATTGTGTATAGGATATCGTGGGCCAAATTGCCGAGAATCGTGAGAACACGCGCCGGTATTTTATGCAACCAGATTTAGGTTCGCTTGGCTTCGTTATTTCAGGATCGCCCGGTATAACGAAAAACAAAATGGCGGACGTTACATCCGGGTAGAAAAAAGGACCCTCTAGGGGGTTTGTTCGGAAACGCACCCCTCGGCTCGATCGACGTTACGAACATTTGCAAGGACCGTAACCTTCGGCGAATCATTTGATTTTATTTCGCTGGTCTATTATTGCCATCGGGACACGAGTTTAGTCGTTCCACCCACGTTTTCAAACATTTCTTTTTAATCTCGAAGTTTGTGACGATCGTTTAAAAAGCAATTAGACTTTTTGAAATTCGTTCAATGATCGAAATGGAAAAGAAAATTCTGCGAATGTTCCGGATTTATTATTTACTGTTTCTTAATGTATTAAGTCGTCTCGTACGAATCAAAATCGACGATACGCAAAGTCGAAATAAAAAAAAAATATCAGTATTTTTCAACGTTAATTAGACTATTTAATAGTGAATAAAAAGAGAAACGGAAGGGAAAAAAAAGCAATCGAAATAAATGGTGCTGGACCGATACGAATGAAAAATATTAGACTCCAGCTGAATTATAATAATATCGATCTCTCGAAGAGAGTGGTGGTGCGTCTCTCTATCTCACTCTTTCCGTAGTTCGCTACCTCTGAAATGCAGCAGAGCGTTACCCGCTCGTAGACGGGAAATACGGCGTGAAAAGGATCGCGATACAGAAAGAGAGAAAGATAGTGAGTGTAGTACGGGGGTAGGGGGTAAAAAATGAAGAAGGGGGTTGATGGAGCGAGAGAGAAAGAGAGGTCGAAGGAGGAGGATGGCGTAAGTTAAAAGAGACGTGGCTCCCGGTTATATGTTCTCGCGGTCTCTGCAAGCTCCGCCGACGTCGTCGTCCTCGTCGTCGTCGTCTGGCCGTTCCCAGTATTGATCCGTACAGAGAGGGGTTTAAGACAAGGTTCCCACCGACTACCACAGATGGCTCCACGGTGCGACGCTAAAGCAGACCCCCTCGTATCCACGCGATGATCAGGGCCGTAGGTTTCCCAGTTTTGTCATTTTTTTCTTACGATTATTATTATTATTGTCCTTCATTGATAAATTCGTTGGGTCGATTATTCGTATCGATCGCTCGATCGACCATAAGAATTTTTATCGTACGCGTGAAACTTTTTCTTTTATTTTTGTTATTTCCCTTTCTGAAATGGATCCTTCGGCGAACGAAAGTGATATTTCTTCAATAAAGTTTTTGTTCTCATTAGTTCTCGAGGTATGTTCATTTTTTATGCGAAAGCTCCGGTCGATAGGATAAAAAAATAATGATGGCCCTTAAGGACCCTTTAAAGGAGACTCGGGGCGCCATTATTGGGGAGTTACAGTCCTGGACAAGAGCACACATAGTCTGTCGGATAGCACAGAGACCGGAATTCTCTCTCGAGTCCTCTCAGCTTTGCCGGGCGTATCGTTATACAAACCGCTGCATATATAGACGGCTTGGCCTCGGCAGACACACGCACACACGCGGTGAGCCATCAGACAAAACTCATCTATAGCAGCCCCCGGGGCGTCCCGTGCGATGCTCGATGGTTCGCGTGGCGTCCCTTATCACGCCATCACCACCGCCACCAATACCCAAAACCCTCCTTTGATTTTTCAAACTGTCCCTCGAATTTATTCTAGCACGATCACCATTTAATTCCTCCGTTATTAAATTACTCTGGCAGAACGTTCGGTCGCTCGTCCATGTACCATCTCGTACACTGTGACCAATTTGTACTCGATAAAAATATACCCTGGCTCGATAAAAACATAGTATTTTGCCAACAGCCGTATATCAAATAAACCAACGAGGAAACGTAATTAATTATAATTTCGACGTTACGATTCCACACGAACATCTTCTTACCCCTGTAAGGCAAAATACAATCGATTGAATAAAGATTCTTGATTGCAATTTTCCAAAATCGATTGAAATATTTGATTTCACATTTTACTCGTGCTAGATTGAGGGCATTCGATAAATTCACGATGGTCCATCTCTTTATCCTTATAATTTCGTACATAAACTCTGCAGAGTAATATTATAGCAAGGATTCTGTCATAGCGGATGGTGAGCTAAATCGAGACACGGTTTTGAGGATATTGAATAACCACCGCCCTCCCTCCATCCCGCCTACCCTTATTATAGGTACCACAGCTCTTTGTTTCTCTCCCTCTGTCGCTCGTTCCTACTCGAGTTTGTCAATTCTAACGATCATGGGCTTCGTATCTAACATCGGGTGTATTGACCGGAAAGGAAGAAAGGCAGTTACGCCTTTCGCTATTCTTACGCCGTAAGAATATTCTCGCCAAGTAATGGAAGAATGGACAAAGTTATATAAACGACAAAGACAGCAGACTGTAAAAGATTATTTCAGCTCGATTAAAATGGTAAGTCTTGAATTTTTAAATAGACGCCCCGGGCCACGATATCTCATTTTGAAATAACGCGATTTAAACGATTCGATACGCCATAAGTTACAAATTACTCAACCCTATACAGCTGACTCTACGAATCTTCGAGTCTGGAGGAAAAAAATTGACACGTGCCATATTTTAAGACCCAGGATGAACGAATGTATATTTGAACCGGAACGAGTTTTAGTCACGTAAGGGTGATTTAATATTGAATTTTCTTCCATGAATACGATGGGGTGGTGGTATCAATCACACAGAGCAAAAGAGAATGACGAACGGATCTGCAATATCGAATCATCCCTTTTGTTCGTAGCTTTCGGCGTCGCTCCTTCCACTCGACTACCCCCTTAAACGTAATCATAAAAACCTTAGATCGTCGGGGTAAGGGAGGATGAATTCCTTCAAGAACAAAATAATATAGCCCGATCTTCGTACTCTGTGAAAGCTTTCAATTACTTTCATTCGAACTCCATTCTATTTCCATCTCGAGTCACCTTAACAGCTTGCATACACCAAGTCCCTTGCGATATTAATTCATCCCTATGAACAAACGTCTATTCATAAGAAATGTCAAATATGTAACTGGTGCATTTGAACCGCTACTCAATCAGGGGTCTTAGTAATTTCGCATTCAAGACCGTCAAATGTGATGTCCAAGTTATAACGTTGCTTATTCAGAAAATGGGATTGGAAGTCGTTTCGTTAATATTCGTGAGAGATGTCAAAGACGGGTCCATACGAAGACATAACCGACCGTAAAATGCAATCGGAGGCAAGAAGAGTAAACCGGAAGGAAAAGGACACAATTGTTTCATTGTTGGGGAAAACATAGTGATCCGCGAATTCTCAAAGACCCGGTATAGAGAGAGTTATTGCTGTATAAGGGTTGGTTTTCGGGATCGAGACTACGCTGGGTTTCTGGGGTTGACAAAGGAGCGAGAGGGTCCCGAGAAACAGAGGCAATGGTCTGGGCGCTGTAACGGGTATCGGGATAAGATAGTGGTAATGCAAGTACGAAATCCGACAATGCCGCAGGTGGTTCACAAATTTACTCAGGTGTAGCCAAGGCCCTTGATTCTATAATTTTCGTCGCCTTACATTAAGTTCACCAAAAAATCATTAATATATTTTCTATCACTATTGCTAGAATTTCGTAACAACCCCGACTGTTTTATAACTCAATTTCTTATAAACCCAAACCAAAACCAAATCAGACATTTTTATAACTTAATATCTTATAAAATTAATTTCAAATAATTTCGCTAACTAGATCCAAGAAAATGATATCAATTTTAAGGGAAATATTCGCCAAAGCAAACTTTTAGTATATTTCGCGTAATAATATTTGGAAATCGCTTACGTCCTGCACGTATATAATTTGCGAGAACAAGAAGGTCGTTATAATTTTCGAGATAATCGAATCATCATGTTGGAAACTCGATTCCGAGCATCATGCAATAGTGTCATGCAGCTTTTTTATTTCCAACGTTCTTCGATATTACCGACAGTTGATAAACCATTAGCTTGTAACACTTTAACTACTTTATTTACATATACATAGGCAGAAGGTGCATTCGTCGCGTACATGCGTATAAGCTGTGCGACTATTTCAAACTCGATGCTGAACTTAATTACCAGATTGATAATTCAATTTTTCGCATTCCCTCTTTCTCCCTCTCGCCTTTATGTAACGGAGATGTATGTAATTCAGTTTCCCTGTCAGTCCGGAAAATAATTGGCGCACACGGCTTCGCGTGTTTGTACCACGTCACCCAGCAATTGGATTTTTATCGCAACAGCAGCATACGTGTGTGGGTGGGTGGGGAAAAAACGTGCGTAGGCGTATAATAGTTTCTCGTTTGCAGAGCTCACCGTCAATCTCGATTCGCAGATTGAAGTATTAATATATATCTCATTCTCTTATCGATCTCGCCAAACACATTTATCATTAATGGAACCCAATTAGCAACGTTTACCAGCGTTCAGTACCCAGCAGGAGACGAAAAAGGTAGAAGTTGTTCGTTCTTATGTTTTTTTTCCTCCTCGTTTGTTTCCAGTTTCTTTGCAAATTCTTCGGTCCTCCGATGCCTTTCTTATTTCGCGTTTCTTTACACCGGTAGGCAAATCATTGCCTATTTTCACTCGGTTGATATTCATGTTTTATACATTAATTTTGAGTAGAGTTAATTAATGCATACCTACTCATTACAGTGATGAATTTGGTGAGAAAACATTAGTCGTTGATACAAAAATAATTGACATCGTCTGGTGGAATTGATTCGATGCTGCATTTCAGTGACGACATTAAAAATAAACGGAACGTCGTTAAACATACGAAGAACGCCGCGCGTACAATTCTAAACCGAAAGTTCGATTCGATCAAAATTCGAGTACATAAGTAAATATGAAATATAAAAAATAAATAATACTAACGTTTTTTAACGGAAACATTATTGAGAACATGGATTATGGAAAATTCGGTTAAACAAATATTTTGCGAATATTAAACACAAATTTGACTAATAAATATAGATTTGCACAAAACTTAAATATGTTTTTATTAATCTATGAATTTAACTCGGATTTTATCTACGGGCGTTAGGTAACGTTAGCGACGACTAAAACGAGACTGGACTACTTTAAATCATTCCTTACGGAGATATTTATATTTTCTCGATATTTAGATAAATCATAGATTATCTGTTTTGCATCATACCAATATATTATGTGAATTGTATACTTATACGTATAAATATATATTTAGAAAGTGCAGTAAACTTAATGGCCTCGTAGACTATATGTGTTTAAAGCTTTTCACGAAAGAGACCTGTTTTACCACATTAATATTGTATTAAAAGAAAATAAGACGAATTTTAAAACACATGGTAGTGCGGCCGCATTAAATTAGCGCTTATCGAACTATCTCAAGAAGTTGATTTAATCATTCCATATTGCACATTGTAATTTTCTAGATTTCCAGCAATAATCTCGATATTTAGTTGTCTGAATGTTTAGCTTAGCGACCGAATTTTTCAGATACTTTTATCTTCCTTCTACAGCTCCGGGATAATAAAACAATTGATATCGATCAAATAATGTATAGCAAACAATCCAATTAGCAAATTCGACTTTGGTTTATTTAAATTTACGTTATTTAAATTAATCGCGCTATATTGAAACAAACGTAATTAAACAGTAAATAAATCTTTGTTACCGTCGGGCCCCCATGCGAAAACAAAATATTCGATATTTCGTAATGTCCCGTATCGCTCGCGTATTTACTGGCACGGTCGATCATACAGAATTGTTTTCTTTCTCTCGTTCGAATTTAACTAGCGGAACGGAGGAAGCTTGCTATGCTTTTCGTAGTTTTTCGAGAGCGTATATTTTTCTCCAATTAATACCCAATTCTCCAATTAATGACCCCTTAATTTAACAACCCTTTATCTTAATTTCTACAAATCTATAAACCTCTTTGGAAAAAGACGCGATCAATTTTTTTACCCTTCGATGATTTTTATTTTTCGTCGCATTTAAAAATCTCAACCAGACTTTATAGTTTGACTATGGTGGCGTAGAGACTAAACGCGATTTTATTTTTAAATTTGCTAGGATAATAAGGATTATCTCGACTTAAAGTTAATAGACTCGCGATTTGCCTCCACTTTATATAAAGTTCAATCTGTAAATGTGAACTGTCTAAAAATCCTCAAAGTACTGAAGCTAGACAGCACCGTTGACCCGATAAATAATCACACGTATGTAGTTATCGGTAGGTACATGAATGTATAGCACAAGCTGTAACTACGTATGATAAATAGAAAACACTCGTCAATAAAATTAAGGCGTCTCGATAATTAATTGATTAATAAACAAATATATCTTGGTGTTTTACGTGTGTTGAACCAAAATTAGTTTGGTCTCGAATGTAGCGTTGTACTGTTCGCGTGTAGTGTTCGATATTAGTGTGTTCGGCGTAGACAGCGCATAAATAAACGCACCAACTACACTGTACGATCTGAGTAGAACTTTTATATATAAATATATACATATATATTTATATATGTATATATGAGCCAAATCTCATGTGAAATTGGAGAGTTTACCGAAAAACATCTCAAATTTTTTTCAGATTCAAGTATGTTATACAGTTTGCGATAATGAATTGTCGAAGCAACTATAGGGTTCCACCAGATTTTTTTGAAACAATGGTGCGAGTTCAATATTTTATTTTAAGAAGATTTGAATCGAAATATCGCGGGATCTATCATCGACATCGAAAAAATGGTACGTATCTTTTTTGCATAGGATAAACTCGACTTTATGCTCGTGTTTTGTAGCAACACAAATTGCCTATACAGTCTTTTCATTAAAAATAAAAATAAAATTAAAGATTAAAACAATTTTACATACTTTTAGCAATACAGACGAATATATTCTTGTTCCTTGGACATGTCTCGATGCTTGTGAATCTTTTCAGTATTTATGGTCTTACCAGAGTCGAGAAAATAAACATTGAAAAAGTAAAAATGTCGCGCACAACGAGCCACACTGGGTCGTCACCAGTCCTGAGCGATGCTTTGGGCCCCTTGGCCGTTAGGTAGAATTGGCCACACGCTCAACACTCGACAAAATTTAACATACTCGTGCAGACCACTCCGCACCCCATTATTTCTCTTTCAATATTTATTTTCTAGAATGTCCTAAGACCATAAATACTAAAAAAAATCACAAGCATCGAAAAAAGCACAAGAAAGTAATTTTTTGAGATTTTTGAAAATATGCGAAATTATGTGGCTTTATCTTTAATTTTATTCCTATTTTTAATAAAATTACAGTATAAAGAATTGGTGTTGGGAAAAAAATGTGAGCATGCCGTTTGATTTATCCTTTCGGCGTCGATGATAAATTTCACGATATATCGTTTTAAAAAATGTTGGCCCACGATTTTGGCCTCGCGCTACATTTCCAAAAAACATCTGATCGGTCGCTATAAAATTTTGCCAGCGCAAACTGTACAGCATACTCGAATTTGAAAGAAAAAAACGCGATGCTTGCCAAAAAACTTATAAATCTCGGGTGATTTGGCTCATATACATACTCAATTTTATTAATTCGTACTGCGACTAATTCTCAAAGCACCGTAGATAGAGCGAACTTGATATTCAGAGAGTAGCCGTTCGATTGATTATTTACCGAGAAAAAAAAACTGGGAGAGGAAGAATTAACAGTTTTGCCTTGATTTTACAGGAAACGGGACTGTAAATCGTTGCGAACAATCCGCAAATACTGTTCGATCTTTGTCGATAGCTCAACGAGACTGCGTCCACTTATGAGTCGTGAGATAGAGTGCGAATACGTACCTGCCAAAAGTGTAATAAAAAATTATCCCGAAATTCGTATGCGAGTGAAAATGACAAGAACAAAAATAAAAATGAAAAAACAATTTTTAACCCGTTCTATGAAGAAAATTCAAGAGGAGACGTGCGAATATTTATACGTATAGTGTAATACACGATAATTGAGCAAGGGGTGAGTTTTGACGACGATGAAAGCTTACTTCGTACCTCTCGACGATCCTCACATTTTTGGTCTGTTGTTTGTTCTCGCAATTTAAATTTCTCGCAACAAAAAAGTAAGAAAAGAACAAAATGTTAAAGAAGAAAGAATTTTTAAAAAAACGAAAAGTACCTACAATTTGCACCAGATATAACCGCTCTGTGCAAATGTTGATCTTTGCCTCGAGGCATCCGTTTAGTTCCCTAATCTGCCACAGCGTGTGTACGCCGCACTTATTTCGTTCCGCTTCCGATTTGTACGCTCTTCCTGCTGCCCCATCCACCTTTCTTCCCCGCGCACTCTTCAACCCTCTGGTCGTTGTCTCTTGTCGTCTCTCGTGCTACTTTTGAATGCACTTGAACTTACAGTTTTTTTTATTTCTAGAAGCGCATCCTAGACGAAGCACATTCACGGTTCACCTGATTCCCTGGTAGCGTACCCAGTCTCCCTTCGTCCCCGATGCAACAGGGCTCTATCGCTCGGGACCTCTCCAACTTTATCTCCTCTTTCCTCCGGTTGCATCATTTTTTTCACTTTCAAACCCCCTTAACCTCTCGCCTACCTCGACCTGGACTACTCGACTGTTCCGTTTAACTAAACCCTCGTTTCCTTGTCACAGTGTTTCCCTGCTTGAGATAAAAGAGAAATTAACTCATATGAGATAATAGGACGCACAGCAAAATGCCTACTTGAGTATATGTGATACCTGCTGTTTAATCGCTACTCGTATTAACGCGCGCCTCCGGAAAACCGTTTTCAAAGGCTTACGACCTGACGTAAAAATAGTGTCTTGGGGAAAGAGATAAAATCTCCCCGAGGCGTAAAGTAAGTGAAAATTTAACAGTACAAATAATATTTTCCAATGTCATACTGTAAATTTGGCTGCTCTATATATTTGCAAATAAAAAATTATTATATTTTTTTTTTAAACGCCGATTTCAACATTTTTCTTATTTTTTTTTAGTTTTTAAATACATTCGTTAAATCTGGCGTATTCGGTGTAAAAATTAGAAAATACCTCAGGTATCATATATTCTTAATTCCCTATCTCGAGAAATTATGAGAGACACTAGACAGCAAATTTTTGACTGGTCAATTTTTCTTTTTTAAAGATAAAACTAGTAATTTTGGGAACAAAAAACGGAAGACTCAACAAATTGTGGGAGACGGAAAATCACGATTCAAAGACAGTCTCAAAAATATGAAAAATATGAAGACGGTAATCGTGAAATTATAATTGTGTCGATGCTGCCAAAAACGAAAAAGGCCACGCGAATGGAAACTCATATTGGCTGAAAAAACAAGAGAAAAAATCGAAGATACATGACATGTTATGTACAGGACAACTCAAATGCAACAAGAAGAAAATATCATCGAACATAATCGAACGAAATCTGTACCAAGGCTACAAGCCGAATTCTTGAACAGGGCGTTCAGGTAAAAAATAAATACATTGTATGCACACGAAGAATTGAACGGAAAGATTATTAAAAAAAAGTAATGGAAAAGCTAATCGAAAGTATTATTAGGAACGGGCTTAACCAGTTGTAAAAAAGTACTACAAATCCTCTTAATTTATCTATCGTATAACACACGTCTCCGTATTTCCACCTTTATCGTAATATATTAAATAACGATGATTTATTTATAGAATGAAAATAAATAAATAAGCATTACTCGATTTCGAACCGTTGATTATAGATATTACCTTCCGTTTCGTTGTACGGTAGTGTATTTCATTATTTCTGTCCCTCTTGAAATTTGGTCAACTTATTGATTGACTATAGATAGGACATTTTTAATTTATCGAAGTGAATTGCTTTATCGACTCGATAAATGGAAATCTGAGTAACTTCGACTAATCGCAGCTACACCGAGAAAATTGTCTTAAGGCCTAAACTTCCTTATAGATAAAATATATCCTTAAAAATATATGACTATATCAATACAAAAAACTTCATGCTATAAAATATTAGATCAGAAAAATCTATAATTTGTCTGATTAAATTACACTCGTAACTAGGAACATGATTCATGATATAATATTATTCGTCCGAATAATTCTCAGCAATTAATAACGATCGATTAATTAATTTCACTTCGATCAAAAAATGTGTCTCATTTTATTTTTAATTTATTTCTCAGCCATCGTTATCGCTCAAAGCTCACGCGGACATGACCAATTGGACGAACTTCGACGATACCCTAATATACAATATTCGCTGCATTAATTTGAAAGGAATTGTTTGTATTTAGAACATATCTCTTGACTGGAGTGGAAATAATTAATCGATAATTGTAATAATGAAACCATTATTACTATTATTATTGTTGTTGTTGTTATTATCGTTACTATTATTATTGATTGCATCATTTTTTAAACTTTCATTTTATTGAACTATTTTTCTTTCATCTCTGCGATTTATTTGACATTCGCAAGCTTTTTTATTTGCTTTTATTTTTAATATTTGTATTTGCGTAGGATACTGTTATCGACGAAAAAAAATCCACTCCGATATTTTATTACGTATACTTTCCTAATTGAGTTCCATCCCCAATTATTTGTTGTTATCTGTCCATCACATTCCCACTCTTTTTCTCTTGCGTAATAATTATCGTACTAGCTGTACGTAGTAGGATCAAATTAATGATCG
The DNA here is from genome assembly GCA_964017225.1 of Netelia inedita. Classification (NCBI taxonomy): domain Eukaryota; kingdom Metazoa; phylum Arthropoda; class Insecta; order Hymenoptera; family Ichneumonidae; genus Netelia; species Netelia inedita. Next base: position 28,782,881 of record OZ024920.1, on the reverse strand, counting down.
TATCGAAAAAAAGGAATAAGTATAATGAGGATTGTAGGTAGGGGGATGAAACAGTACGGCTTAATGATTTTCATTTGACATTTGCCACTTTTGTATAATTTTTTAACTACCTTCGACACAGAAATAACTATACCGAACACAAAAACAAATATACGTCTTCGTTACGAGTCATAATATTTTAATGTGCCCATTGTTTTCTCAATACTTCAAAACAGCAAAACAAAGAAAAATTCGTAAATATTTTTTTCGCGCAACTTGTGATATGCTCTTTTCAATCCTATTGCCAATCAAACACGAGTGATTATAATCAAGATTCGTCTGCGCAACTGCATGTCAAATGGTATATATATATATACATGTGATAATTTATGTGGTACTCTCGTATATTTTATTGCATATTATCCGTACAAGTACGTACGCTCTCGTTGAATTAATGTAAGGTAGGCATTGCTACTTAGGATTTAATTGCTACCAATCGATCTAATCCGGTTGTGTAAGCATGTACCTATTTCGTCAGAAATGGGCCTCTTTACGACTCTCGGTATGCCATTTGAATCGCGCGGACTACCGTATAGTCGCACGTATTGACCCTTGTCGGGTTCTATCAATGAATAGAAAACTTCCGATGGATGGAACGCTATAGCGTCCATAATATTGATTAATATGATGGAACGTAGCGACCATCCATTACCGAGGAAAAATAGTGCAGTAGGTTTGAAGGTTAACGTACATAAATAACGTTTATCTATTAAAATAGATAGAAAAATTCGCCAATCGAAAATCTGTCAAAATAATGATGAATGGACTAAAACCTTAATTGTTTAGCTGTAGGTAAATTCGACGAAGGTCAAATTTTGAACGTATTGGAAATTCCTTTATTTACTCTCTAGACAACCGTCACACTCCGTCTAATTATTTAAAGCAACAATTATTTAATCGATCTCATTGGATTTATCGAGAAACGTAGAATAGCGTAATCATTTACTTTAATTCTTTAATCTAGGAACAGATTGTACCGATCACGATTAGATTTTCATAAAGGCTCCACTTATGGGAGCTTGTACTGTAGTCGGCTACGATATTTCTCGAGTTTATTCTCATTTTATTTTACTCTCTCATGTTCTTTTTTTTCAACAACCCCCGGGCCAATTTTCCAATTTTTTGGCTTATAGCGACGACGCTTGTATATAAAGGCAGTGATGAGGTGGGCCAGATACGGAAGCGGGGTTGGCACGAAAAACAACGAAATACGTAATATTGATCCAGGCAAGGAGTTACACTGGCATATATTGTCCTGCATTGAGTTGGTGGAAGAGTCGTCATCTCTCTCTGTCTCTCTTCTCTCTCTTTGTGCTCTGTTTCATTGTCTCGCGCGCTCTCTCTCCCTCGCTGCCCCCCCCCCCTCTCGGTCTCTCTCTCTCTCTCTCTCTTCTCCCCGATTATCGATTAGATTCTCCGAGGTTGCTAGCAATGCTGCGCCTTCGGAGCGGTTGTATAGTATAGGCGAAATGGAACGACGGGAAGGCCCGCGGGCTGGTCGTTTTGAGTTCACCCTTCTCGCTGGCACGCTCGCGGCGCGCATTGTCTCGAAACTCTGGGATAGATAATAGACTTCACTCACCGTTGCTATCAGAAATCGCGTGGGAGGTAGGCACTTGGAAACATCGGCGACGCATTAAGGGGCCTCGAAAACACCTTTTCATTTCTCAAATAATAACTGCGCAAACAAACATACACTATGTGGCACTGAGTGAATAAAAGAACAAACAAAGAATTGTTACACCGACTATTTCAATCCATAACACCCTCTACGATAAACTAGACGGTTTATTGTCAAATACGTATGTAACACTATTTCGAATCTGAAGCAACTTGTAAAAAATACAATATTTCATTTAAAAAAAAAATAAAGTAACAGAAATGAATTTGAAAAATTAAAAGACATATTGTCTAAAAATTTACAAATCTACGAATAAAAAATGAAACATATGTATATATATATATTGTATATTCTCGATGCATTATCATCGGCGATTCACTTGAATCCTCTCGAGAGATTTGCAAGAGGATTATGTTTCAAGTTCCCCACACCCGACCCTCCCGGTTTTTTCTCAGATTTTTTTTTCTTTTTTTTATGTAACGCGACGTGCACTCGTGTCCTGAAAGGAAACGCACATCGACACGTTCACCCTCCGGTGCTCGAGTTCCAATCGTGTAAATCTCCATGGACTATGGGATTAAATGGCCCGGTAAGGGGGAGACGGAAAGAGAGAGATAAGACCGGAGAGGCACTTTCCGGTCCAGCACTCGCTAAGACCTCGGGTGGTTCTTCGGTGATCATGTCCTCTCTCTCTCTCTCTCTCTCTCTCTCTCTCTTGGAAACGTTCGATCAACGCGATAAGTCATGCCTCGTACATTCGTAAGATTCTCTCCGCTTGGAAATATCTACGAGATTGCTGATTGAGCAGACATTGCACAGTCTGCTCATTGCAACGAATTTCTATCGGAATATCGAGGGGGTGTGGGGCGGGGGGTTGTTTCTCTCTTTCTAGTCTCCCTCGAAAATCCAAATCTCTCTTGCTCTCGTCGGATTTGCCTGCACTAAAATGGACGTAATATAACGAAGGAAGGATGGAATACCAACTTCGGTATTCAGTTTAGCGCGCCTCTCTCGTTCTTATTAACAGTGCGAACGAGATATTTCGATAACGGTCGAGAGATGTAACGGATCAAAATTTTGAAAAAAAAATCACTTATTTCTCCATTTTCACGTTACGGTGTAACCTCAATTGTTTAACTAATATTGTGCACTAATACCGATCGAACGCCACATTTTCCGCCAGAGGCTCGCGTCGATCGAGGAGAGGTCACTTTGAGGGTGGCGAGATACATTTGCGCGGTCTCGCGTGCGGTATAACCGAATGTAATTTGAATTTGAGGAAAATCGAGCGATAATGGAGTTGGCGCTGTTGCTGTTTTGTCGCTTTAGCACAAAGACCTCGAGGTTTGCATTAGTCCATGTCCGACGAGGTACACGCGACACAATGAATTCTTGGTTCTAAGTTTATCTCGGTCCATTATCGATGTCGGGAAATAGAACAGACGCACCAGTCTCGAGCAGCTTAGAGACGTTTTCTTTTTATTATTTGTATTTAATTTTTTTTTAATCGAGACAGAAATTAATGTTGCCAGCAGAGAATAACGAAGACAAATATATCGGAGGTGTTGTAACATTGTTATTTGGTGAATTAAAATGATGTTTGGGTGCTTTCGACGAATCGAAACAATTGTGTTTTTAAAAGTAATTCGATTTGATTCAATACTTCGATTATATCGATAACGATTAAATTCACGCAAACGTATTAAAGCTAGGTACTCTCATTAGGGTTAGGCTAATTTCTTCGGTTCTTGGCCGACTGACGACCGTAAAATTGCGAATGACATCGTAAATCCTCACTAGTCGACTTTTTTCAAAATTTTATAAATCATTGAACAATTAATAATTATGATAATTTAATTGCTCATTATTCAGTTATTGGCATAATAATAGGTTGCTCTCATTTCGTATCATTTTCATTAACCATAGTGAACCAGGCCAGAAAAATCACAATCATTAAAGGGTTGTTTTTATCGAATGAGATTTAAAACAATTTATTGATTCGTTGCTAGGAAAATAATATCGAGCACGAGTCCCTCTCCGAACATTATTCTCGTCAACAAGACACGGCGGTATTTATAAAACGTTGAGAAAATAAAGTGTCGACCTACCCTCATAATTCAAAAGATATCACCAATTTATTATTTCAATAATTCACCAATACCGATCGATACATGCACCCCTACTGTTACCTAGATACCGGGAAATGATATACAACTACCCCATATTTTCTTCCTCCAGTTAATCTCATCCCCATCCCCCTTCATTTTCAGTTGTCGCAAAGAGACAAAACAAAATCGGAGTGTACCTATCTCATTTGCCACTTTATGATTAAGCGTGTATTTTTCTTCTCCTTGGAACATGTGCCAAATTTCAACCGTCCAGTAAATCGACAAGAAGGGATGAAATCATGTAAGAGCGTCTCGAGGACGAGAAAGTGGAATCGATCGTCGAGCAAAGATAACTCCACCCCATCTTTAATATCTTCTCGTTGCTCGATCTTTTCTTTTTCACGAAAACCCACCCCGTTTCGTTCTCGAACAACCCGCGACAATGAGAATCTATTTGAAAACGTGGAAGGTGCGAGACGCGAATTGTCGAGCATCGTGTATTGCGATCCAAGTCCGTAAAGCGTGTTTCACGTTCACAAAGACGACGTCGGCCGGAAGAACAAAAGCGAGTCGCTTCTACCGGCGGGGATCTCGCAAAATCCTTAATTCTCGTACCTCTTCGTCGTCGCTGCGCGAACCGTAGGAGACAATATACGTGCCTCTGGTGCTGGGAGACAGTTGTGCGTGCGTAGGCGTGTGTACGTGTAGGTGGATAAATCTCTAAGCTCCGGGTTGCCTGCAACTTCTCCACCAGTCTCGAAGTATGCGCGCATGGCATCCTGATAGAAACACGCAGGGGCATTCTCGAGCCACTCCAATGAGAGCTGACGCGGCTCTTCTCTCCATCCCTTGCCGCGTACTCCTCCCCCAGTCTTGACTGATACATTAAAATTCATGATTTCACGCGTTCCGAGACGAGATCCTTCGTTCTCTCGCCGAATTATACTTTCGACGTACGTATGAATTTTCTCGAGACGGAAATATGAGCGAAATAAATGTTATTTTAATTTTTATTATTATTTTCTTAATAACATTTTTCAATTTTTGTCTAAAAATTGAAATTTGGACGATTTAAAATAGAAAACCAATGAACGTCCTTTTGATCCTTAATCCCTACGGGCCTCTCCTTACCCTACGAGTTCCCCAATTTCAAGTGGTCTCGCTTCTGTTTGACCCGCTTAGATAGCTTTTTCTTAGTGTTCTGAAAAGTTGACGGGTAGACTTAGAAAATACAGTTAGGTCCATTTGAATAACCTCGTCTTTGTCCTTTGTCGTTGTGCCCGATTTAGTAAACGGCCGCCTTATCCGAATGCATTTAAAAAAACGTAGGTTTTTATTATTCAAGGAAATTGGTATTATATTTTTTGTCGCGAGAATTTTCATCGTGTATCCGAAATTATTATTACTATTTTTTTATAGCCATTGACTGCCAATTGGTAGTACAGTTGGCGACGCTTCCATTTGAATCGCGAATATAGGTAATGTGTTTTCTCCTAAATAATAGATCACAAGCCAGTAGTGTGTCGATCTATATCTACCAATATACCTACATGTACACGGGTCTATAGACCTAGACGTTTTTATGACATCAGCGTGACCCATGCAGTGAAAATTGTAAATTTAAAAATCGATATCCTAAATTATTAGATTACTTTACCAGTAGTGCAAATTGTCTTTTAGAATTTACCTTGCAGTAATATTTGAGACAACAATTTGCATAACGTAGGGGAATTCTAATCGTGAAGAATATATTTGAAAAAAAAATCGAATTCCAATCATAGCGCAATTTACATGTTTTTGATAATATCTTTGTAGCAATATAGTGCTGTAATAATATCCAAGAAAATATTCTGTGGCGTATATCCGTATCTAAGGGTAATATTTTAATCGCCTCGAATCTCGTAGCTCGTCGTGAAAAGCGTCTCGTTAATGCTAATGTATTATAGTAAAGAAAACATTAAAAATATAATAAAAATAATTTTGATATCCACTAATCGTTACGGAGAGATAGAAGAAGAGACATAAAAAAAAGAAGAAGAGAAATGTATTTAAACGGACAGTCAGAACTATGTCCGCAAGCATTAATAAATTCGTATTTAGATGGTTATGATTGCAACGATATGCATTAACAGTTTAGTCCTTGATGTATGATTTATCGTAGTAAAATTGTAAAATTTAATTAAACACTATTTTGATAACGCTTTTTTGTTGTCTTTTGTTTTTAAAAGACAAGAATATTGAAAATGATCTTCAATTCATGAATATAGATGGAACAGCGGAGAGATAATCGATCATGCATCGATCAGTTCAGAGAGTGTCCGTCTCGTTTATTTGAGGCGAACAAGGGCAACCCCTCCTAATAAAAAAACGTGTCATAAGAGATGATGGTGGTGGTGGTGGTGGTGGTGGTGTCGGTGGTGGTGGTGTCAACGGGAATATGAGATACGACATCGATATGGAGTCGACGGTTGACCCCACCAACGACCAGGCAAGGCTCAAAAGGTTTCACACAATTATCGATTCGCATGAGTGAGAACGAACTATAAATAACTACTCCTGTAGTCTCAATACGTAATAACAATATATATATATACCTTAATTCGAGAGCGAAAAGCCACCAATTTGTTTAAATATTTGAGTATTTCTCACTTTAATATATATGTTTTATATATATATATTATGATATTTTTATTTTTATAGTAATTATATCATATACCGAGAGTAAATTAATTTAAATTAATTAAACTCGATGAAAATTTGAATGGTCGGTTATACTATGTACGTGTACCACCAGGTAGACGAGTTCTCAGTATTATTATACTACATTTCATGTACAAATGAAATTTTTATCAGAATAGATATTTTATATAATTACGTTCCCTGTAAATAGTTGCGTATAACGCCATTTATCACGGTATAGTTATTGTAAACGTAATAATTATCCCGTTCGTTTTTTCTTTACTTTTTCCACCCATTACTTGTCGGTTATAACTATATAGTGTATCAGAATACGAAGGGTTCTAAAAAATCGTTTGTTACCATTTTTCGTCCTAAACATATATTTCGTTAGAAAGAGAATTTGATCGTATAGCTGTAACTTAATTCGTGGCGATGTGACCCAGATTGTCCCCTCGATAATTATCGTGTAGATAAGTATTTCAGATGGCTGTTGTGTAAGATAACGACGATTTGACGAACTAAGAGGTGCGCGAAGTTTGACGAAAGAAGGTTTGTAAAATCGTAGCTAGATCTTAGCTGTCGAAATAATTTTTCTCCACGTACCGACCAAGTCTGAGCAACTTCGTCGATCGATAATTTAAAAGAAAAAAATAGCGCAGCTATATCTCGGCAAAGTTCTCCTCCCACCAAACTAAGTCGAGTAAATTCAGCAAATAATTCATTGTTTTATAACTCGCAATCTTATTTTTATAATTTTCATTCGAGTCTGCCCGAATAAATAATCGATTGGGGCATCGGAAAATGGTCGAGTTTTAATTAACGATGAATTTGTAATAAAAAAAAAAATAATTCAAATTATTGTTCATGGTGGTTTATTTAGTGGGAGTCATTTATTAATAATGAAAACAACGGTTGTGTTATGCCCGAAGTCTCCAATTATACCGGATTTATTGATAGAAAGGGATCGCTGAATTGTGGCCGGGTTACCAAGTGAAGACCGAAAAGGCACGCGGATTCATGGAAATACGGGAATTTCGCAAGCAATTCTGATAATCGAGACTGGTCGATAACCGGCGGTCGCCGCACTAGAGTTAGTTCAGGCTCACACATCTATATATATATATACATATATTAAAAATACACGTATACGTATATCGAAACGAAGAGGGTAAATCACGAGCTTTGATTTTCTGCAACTCCAACGTTACTGATGACGGTCGATTGCAATGGTATGGATTGGTCGCAGAGTTGAGTGGGTAGATTTTTAAAACTAGAGCAGTTTCGGGACCGTGTCTATCGGAATAGACCGTATACGTCCGCGAGAGCTACTTTCGCATTGCCTCGAAGCGTCTAACTTCTCCCTCCACGTTCCCAACACACACCTATCCTACCTTTCCGCATAACGAACCATTATTCTTGGTCTCGTCATTGCATTATATCATACACGGCTTAAAATTATACGTTCATACGATAAAATTATGAAAAATAATTATGATCGATTGACAGGCGCGAGAATTTAACTTAGAACTGTGAATTGTTTGATTTCTCAAACAATTGATTACAGATGAAAATAGATTAAATCAATTTTGAAGAATAATTGTCTTCGTGTAGAATTACGATACTGGATCAATAAGTAATCGTTAGAAGATATTAATTTTATTACATTTATACGATACAACCTCGTGTATGTATTTCCGGAATAGATTTACCCCGGTTGTTATAGAAAAATCTTGTATTACCCTCGATCGAACGAAACTACCCCTTCGCTGTAAATACCGAGGAACGAGAGGGAAGATTTGAGCTCCGCGAGCTTTAGGCAGTCTGCTTTATCGAGGGTCGGTTCGAAGGAGTCGGAGAAGTTTCTTCTCGCTCTAGGGTTTGGAATCTGTACGTTACCAACCGCGGAGTAACGATCGAAGCTTGCGAAGCTCTCTTTGTACTCTACCGTTCCCTACGTTTTCCTCGTTGCAACCGTCGAGCATGCAGTTCTCTTCGTATCTGATTTTTCCTCTTGTATTTGGGATACCTATATGTATCTCTTGAAGAAAGAGCAAAACAGACTTTTCTCTTATCATAAAAACCCTGCTCGACCGCGTATCGATATATATGAGATAAAAACATAATTGAACTAATAGTTACATCAATCGGTCCACTATTAAATGAATAAAGATTATTAAAAAGCATCATTCAAGATTCCTCCGTGCTAAAATAATCTCAAACAATTATCGTGGAAAAATAGGAGACATTTCTCTTTATTTCAATTCTGAAATAATTATTTTTTATTTGTAGGTCATTAATCGATTTTTAAATCGATATGAATAGATTCCAATCGCACGCTTCGTGCAAACTTTTCTTCATTAAAAATATAACATACCTATAGTTAATCTACTGTAAAAATCTATCTGAAAATTTGCAGGAAATTAAGTAATTACCAATAAAATCGCCCCGGGTTCTTTGGTGCAAAAGTTCTTCGAGTAATTAGAGAAAAAGTTTAATTCGCGGTTGGATGATAAATTATGATGGAAGGCTAACGAAACTTTTACCCGTGCATTTCATGGCGAAGAAAATAAGAAGACGAGAGAGCGAGAGAGAAATAGAAGGGAAAAAAAGTAGAAAACGTTCGAGGCTAGTTACTGTGAAGAGAGACGATGGAAAAACGGACTTGGTATCCATAATCGACGTCGACGAAGCATTGTTACTCTCTTTTCGAATCTGTTCGCGCGGAACGAGAAAATCGGCATAGGAAATCTCTCGTCTGCGATGCCCTCTCGTCAGTTGGTTCCAACTCTCTCGTCCATATGCCCATCTCTCGTATCTATATATACAGCTACGCTTCTCTCTACCTTTTAGCTATCTTAGAACTGAACAATAGAACGAGAGAGAACGAGAGTCTGAAAAAGGAAACGATTTCTAGTGGCGAAAGACTTGGCAAAGTCTAAGTGCTAGTTGGATGAGGTATAGTGTGCATTGGCGGAAACGGAAAGGTCGGTTTTGTATTTTCAGCCAGACTGCATTTACAATGAAAATGATTATTTTGATTATTTTTAATCAAATATTCAAAGGACCCTCGTTTGGGGAGAATTAATTTTTCAATCGTATTAATTAATCAAGATTTGCGTAAAATATCAGAAAATTCATTTTTCTAATTTATCATCGCGGAAGTGTGACATTAATCGGTCCGTTGAGTTTTTAAGTAGTAATATATTTTTTAATTTATGGCAAACCTCTTCGTAATTTCAAGAGAATCTATATAAATAAATTTAACAAATTTATTATGGTGGTAAATTCTTGTTGAAAGTATTTAATATTATTTTTCTTAACTAGGAAAAAAATTATTTTACTGCGCGAGTCCAAATTCATGAATTTGTCATCAGGCCGTCGGTTAGAGAAAATTGAGAGGACGTCTGTCAGATTAGATGAAAGTGTGAGGAAAAGGGGTTGAGCTTTGGAGATACTAAGAATTGGTCCAGATCCTCGATTGAGCGGGTTTGAAAAGCACGGAAGTTGCACGAACGAGATCGACAGACCGAAAGACCGAGAGAGGAAGTAGGGGTTGAGGGGATGAGGGAAGGCAGGGTGGTGAACGAAAGTGGTGACGATAGTCGACAAAATGGCTGCAATACTACGTGTAACACTACTGACTTCAGACAATTCCGGATCGAAAACGTATTTCGATTTAAATTTCCATTTTTTTAAGTCGAAAAATTCGAGATATAAAACAACATCGTACAAATTTTTCATTTTTTTTAATAACACATCCACATTATTCTAAAACTGTCAAATATTTCCATAATTTGAAGATAGTCTGTCAATTTTTCAAAATTTTCAAATCTTTTTTTTTTTTAAATTTATGTCGGTTAATTAAAAATTTGATTTATGAATATGTTTTTTTCCGAATAATACGGCGAAGAGACTTACTTTAAATGAGCCAAAAAATCTTAACAATAAATCACGCGTGTGCAAGGTTCGATTTGCATTTGGCATTATTATCGATTTATCGCATTGACAGATTTCCGATAAGTCGAAGCTACGGTTTGAGAAGCTGTTACGATCAGGCAAATAAAAAGCAAACGGAATTCGAAACGTTGGGGTATTATGTATTAAATCGGAAATTCAATAAAGCCTTGGAACGAATCCACGTCCCGAATTTTTAATCAATGTATAACGTGCACGTCTCTAATAATAACAATAATCATGTAAAGGATATTGAGCGATTCTCCGGTTGGTTAAAAAATGCAATATTATGCGATGTCAAGTGGTCTAGTTTCGCAATTTTCGAAACAATGCGAATCGATTCTGCTGTTCCGAAGATAAATATACCTACCAATAAAACGCTTAAATTCTGCACTATACCTTGTTCCAATTGTCCACGAGGCGAATTTTCATGAAAAATCCGTGATAATGGAACGGAAACAAAATTAATTTAATTTATTTATTTTAATGAATTATGTACAAATTATTATAAAATTATGTTATTTTTAAATAATATATTAATTTCAAGATGGACGAACTTTTAGAGTCGTTGATTACGATTTTGAATGCAAATAGAGAAGCTTACTCGACATTAATTTTGCGGCTAATCAAAAATCCAATCTCAATATAAATTCATTCATGAAAATTTATTCGAGCCAGTTAAAATTCAGCTATCTTGCAGCATTTTCGCGTAGCGAAGCTTTAATTTTTTAACACATTTGCTAAATGATTGTTGGCCTAATTCAACGATTTCGAACTATTCGACGAATCGCAAATCTTTTTTTTTTTAGTTTTCACAAAGACTAAGAGTTTTAGCCCGTACGAGTAAGGAGAGTCGGCGAAAATTCCTCGTGACATAAATATACGCATGGGTGTGGACGATACCACCCCCTGTTGTGGATTTATCTAGGTTTCGTGCGTACGGGTACAACACAGAGGGGCTGAAGGGATCGAAATGGTGTGGGTGGGCATGGGGTACGGTGTTTTCCGTTGGCCATCTGTCGAGGGAGGGACCCCCCGCGGATTAATTGGAGCCCCGTCGTATTGATCCAATAACGTGTAGCCTCAGCCCGCTGTTGCCACCACCGTTCTCTTTCTCTCTCTCGCTCTCGTCCCCTCCTCCCCTGCCGAGGGTGTGGGATGAAGATAAAAAGATAGAAATGGTACGCAGAAGAGAGCCGAAGAAGGAAGGATGATAGAACGTTGCGTCGGATGATCAGAGAGTAAGGGATGAACGAAAGATTCGAGCGAAAATTATGTATCGTATCGTACAAAGAAAAAAATTTAATACTCGTATTACACGAAGAAAGAATAGAAATTATATCGTAATATCGAGTATTTTTACGAGACCCCTAGACGTTTGAGGAAATATTGATAACAAAATACAAGAAAAAAACGATACTCGATACACGTGGCTAATATCGATAAATCGAGTCCTGTTCAGCGTCTACACGAGAGAAATGGGAGGGAGGGGAGAGAAACGAAGGAAAAAAAAATCTGACACGTAGAAGCGGAATCAGTTTAATTGGTTTTCCCTACGTGTGTCGAATAAAAAGTCCTTTGGGACATTCTGTCGTTATTTTTGTTTACCCGTCGTTTCGCACGTTCGTTTTTTTTTCTACCTCTTTCTATCCTATATATATCCTCGCGAGAGCTATCGGAGCATTGAAAATTACCCGACCGTGCAACGATCGAAATATTTATTGGCAGTTAACGACATGTGCGACAGAGACATTTTTCTACAACAGACAACGATGATGATAATTGAATTTGATAAAGGATTCGGGTAGTCTCGCTTCTAACGAACACATTAATCTATCCACGTGAAAATATATGTTAATTAACATTATGATTCGTATTAATTTTTCTGTTACCCCAATAGGGGCAAAAGAAAAATTCACAATACAAAAAATAAAAATCTCTGTTATTCGAGATGAAGTTTCGATTGAAATTTATTTCAGCGAGTGTCAAATGATATTTATTTTGATTCGAGCGAATTCTTTTTTCAATTAGTCTCTACCGAAAGTGATACAATTTTTTTTCCCTAGAGTTTCTATTTTGTTCCATATAGCGCGATCCAGCTTTTTCCACTTGAGCCATAAACTCTATCGTACCGCAGATCCTGTCGGTTAGTTCGCTGTACGAGTATACAGTAGTAACAGCTTTCCAGTCTAACCGAAGAAATTGGACAAAGTGAGCACGAGGAGTACCCGAGTCACTTCAATACCCGAGCTCTCTCGCACATCTTCGCAGCTCCCGGGATCCAATTTCCCGACAATAATCCTGTTCACGGCTCGATGGAAGAGCCCGTTGCCTCTCCGTTCTTTTCATCCTCCTATTCCTCCATATCGGAGGCAAAAGGAGCAGAGTCCAGGCCGTGTGCATTCCACCTCTCTACGGAGCCCTGCGTCCCGGCTGATAATAGAATGCGTTCTACACTTCAATTCCCTCATCGCTTATCCGTCTTTTTTTCTACCCACGAGGTAGGAAAAGAAAATAGAGGGAAAAAAACGAACGGCGACTAAGAGATGTCGAAGAACTTTGCCGCAGCGAGAAGAATTTGTCCTTCTCAAATCTTACCTTCACGAGTTTCATTTTTTCGAACTAAACTAATTCGTCATTTGAGAAAAAAGAATTTCCAACCGATCATCCGTGGATAATAGTTGTAGGGAACAAAAATCGCTTGATTTATAAACGACAGGATAAAATATTATCTTTCCGATTTGCTATAATAACTCATTTTCCTTCCTTAGGCTTTTATTAATTTAGGAACGAAGACGTTTGATCTAATTTTTATTACGTTCGATCTTAGCGCAAAGTGATTAACACTCGGTCTCTCAAACGAAATACGGTAAACGTCACTAATCCGTGCATAGAAAAAAAGAAGAAAAGACGATAGAGCAAACTATTCATCTCCTCGTGATGGTCGTGAGTCTCGCGTTTTCAAGTTACTTTTTGTTTCTCGCACGACTTAACACGAACGTGGTTGAAGAAGGGGATGAGGCTTTGAAACGTGACTCGTTATTTTCATAATGCGCAATGGGAGTCGACGAGAGTCCCGAGACTTTTATTCGTGGGGTAGGTTTCTTAATTAAAATTAAATGTCGCGGAAATTGAAACAAATATTCTCTCGAGATGGTATATACAATGGTATGATTCGTCATTAGAAAAAAAATCATTTGCTCATAACACCGAGATCATGGAGAATGTCGACTTTTTAATTCCTGTCGTAAAATGTCTTTGGAGAATACCTGAACATTTCGAATCGAAGATAACTTATTTTTTTTTTAGACAGCAAACGAATCGTTAAATAATAACTATTGTTTCTACTAAACAATGATAATTACAGCCTCAAGGACTATATTGTATTATACGTTTATTCGAAGTGTCGTTTCTCTCGGTGTGACATACGTGTTTATAGATAATCAAGTATAAGTCAGGTAATACGATCGATTCTTTTTAATACTCAGTAATTTTTCTAACGTCTCTCTATGTTATAATATCTAAAATACATACGTGTATATGTATAGGATTTCTATCGTTACTATTTGCATAAATGACCAATTGGCACTTCTACCATTACATTTATAAACGAAAACTCAACTAAATCGAGTTTTTTTTAATAACGAGATTCTAATCGACATAAATTAAAGCACAACACCTGGAAAATTCTACACATCGTAAGAAAAAAATAATAATGATTTAAAAAAAAACATATGCACGCCCATAAAAATGAGTAATCTGTATAACTAATTCTCTACGACATCTAAGGTGTTCTCTCTATACACAATAAATTATAGTCTCTCACGTTCCCAATCGAAGCGGACCTCTCAGTTTCTTTCTCTGACATTCTCTTGAACTAAAATTTAACGTTTTTTTTTAAATCTGTTTTCCTTACGCCCGTCAACACTTCGACCCACGTCAGCTTCTTTTTTCATCTCATAAAAAGTAAATTAACGCACGGTCTTCGTATTAAATCGTCAATTTTATTCAATTATTTTCATTTTATATCGAGAACGGAACATAAACGTAAAACTGCAGTCTCGTAGATTTTATTTCCTCTTCCTTTTGCTGCATGATTTTATTTTTCTCGTGTCATGTGTTGTTGTCACTTGAATTTATCGTTGGATAACAGAATGCGTATAACACTGTCGATGCTCTTTCTTGGCTTTCTTCGCGGGGCGCTTTCGAAAGCCTCGCGCCGGGGGATGAACCGAAAGAGGATACCTAGGGAGGGGCGTCGAATGGTCGGAGAGGGGTGGCCAGGGAGGGGGTTGAACGCTCTCTCTCCCTCCCTTACGAAGAGTGCTGCCACCTGATGGTCGTGCCCTCTACGACAGAGTATAACTTTCTCTCTCGCTCTTCCTCCCTCGACAAGGCTTGCTGCTTCCACCGCTCGGCGATCCTCTAGGCGACCCTCGCTGAATAAACCCCCGTTCCATCTCTCGCTCTTTCTATGTCTCCATCTCTCTCTCTTCTCTGTCGCACTGGTGGATCCGTCCTCACAGCTAGACGCGCCGCGCCCGTTGATCCAAGGCTAATCAATTGTTTCCCATCTGGCACTTGTTTCATTTTCGCTCTTTTTCTCCGCTCGTAATTTCAACATATACTTTTTTATATTTTTATCGAAAGCGTGTCAATTTATTTATTTTCTAATTTTGGGTCTATCATTCTCGTTTCAATAATTTCCGTCGAATAATCTTACGTGCGCCAATTTCTCTCGACGCGTGGTCATTTTTTGTTCGGTTACTTCAATTCGGAAGAGAGCTTTTAAGTTTGACCGAATTGGTTCGATTTTTTTTACATTGAGAGAGAGAGAGAGAAAGAGAGAAGAGATGTAAGAGAGCCATTTGCATTGTACGTTCCGCTGTCGTATGCATATAATATTCGGTGTAACGAGCGTCGCGTGCCACTGATAATTGTGCGAGCACGCACGTGCGTGCGTCCACCCAAACTCGAGAGCCCCTTTTTCGACCTCGTTCGATCACAGCCCTCTTTCGGGTCTGCGCCTCGAAACGGATATGCGATGCGTACGCAAAAAAAATTCTACGATTATTCGTCGCTTTAACGAATTAAAACCACGCGGCTTCCGAAATTGTTTCAGACGTTTCGAGTCAATGAAAAAGACAAAGATATATACTTTTTCCGTTCTGTTAATTTGTATATGAAAATGTCGAATCTTATGAAAATAATTAATTTCGCAATTAAAACAACGATCTACTTCCGGGTCAGGTCGAGGTCGTCCACGAAGAATTTTTGATCGTACGATTTTATTACGAACGTAACGAACCTTTAGAATAGAAAGTGTACGACAAAAAATACAATCTTTCGAAATCCTTCCTTCTTTTTCGGAATTCTCGAGAATTGTCGTACTTTTTAAAACTAAAATCAATTAATAAAATTTTTAAAAGAGTATAAAAATCAATGTTTTTTTTTAAACCGGTGTTACTTTCGAATTTGTCTGTCGAAAAATTTGGCCGATCAATAGATCATTTCGCGTACAGTAAACAAACCATTCGAACTCTTGTTACACCGAGTAAGTAGATTACAAAAAATCCCGTAATTAAAATCTCGTAATTAGTTCAGTCGATGAGCTAGCCAGTCAGAAATAACTTGATCAGGGGTTGTAACGAGGATTAATATTCCAAGCGTGGTTGGAAATTAGGTACGATGCAGACTTTGAGACATATTCAAACAAAAAAAAACTAAGACCGAGGGTTGTCGTATGGATCTGCAGCAACGTAGAGGGAGTTTTGATGGTTTTGGGAGAGAGAGGGTCAAAGTTAAAATTATACGCGAAGGGCGATATGGAGTCGAGTTTGTACGGAACTTCGATGTAATAACAACGTACGGGAGCCTCAATAACATGCCCGGGCAATTCACCCCCGCGACGCTAATTCGGTCCACCAATGTGCAACGCGAGAGTCGAGCGAGCCAGTCGCGCGGTAACAAGGTCGATTCATTATTCACGTAACGACTACACAGGGTATATTTCGGGGCGGGACACGTTATGATAACGAATCAAGGGTTGAAAGATAGAGAAGTGTAGTGAGACATAGTAAGAGAGAAGAGAGAAGTAGAGGTGACAATGCCAGCGAACTGAGCCATTCTTCTTTCTCGTCCGTTGGCACCTCTAGTCATCCGCGTAACGAAATCGAGGAAAAGTTTAAACATTGAATAATTTAATCTCCGCATCAAAACAAAAGTCCATTGCAACATTTTTTCAAGCTTGGTAATTAATCATATGGTGCATAAATGACTATCGAAACGTTAACCTTGAGGGAATCGTTCGAGCGATCAGAGATATAGAAAATTATCATAATTTGAAAATAATAATTTGGAACTAGTGGAAAAAACGATCGATGAAATGTAGCAAGATAAAATTAGGTAACGGTTTTAAGTTCGTCGCATTTACCCTAATAATTCAAATAGCTTTGTTTTATAAATATTTACCGCTCGATTTTAATCCTTGAACAAGGGTTGAAAATTGTAATATTTTTTTCAAAAATTAATTTAAACTCGATGCTGGAGTTAAAAATGACGGGAAATAATCAATTTTGCCGAATTAAAAAAAAAGTCGTACGCCTAATTAAAAAATATCTCGCGATAGAGAAATAAAGGGTAGGTGGAGAACAAAAAACAGAAAGAATAGTCATAGGAAAAAAAAACGAGGAAGAGAAATCGAGCAAAAGTGCGGCGTCCAAGGAGTGCCGCGCCTCTATATCGACCGGAAGCTGCTCCCCCATCGACCGGAAAACGTTTCACCTCTCGCGTTGCGTTACCGGACCAACGTTTACTCTGTAGGCATCCTCATCACTAGTTCGCTACAAGAATTTCACGAAACAAAACTGAAAGCTCAACTTCCTCTATTTCCACGAGTTTCGATCGAAACGTTCAAAGTTCGTTCGTTCTCGTTCATCAAACTCACCCCTGTACCCTGTTGAACTGAAACCCTGATTTTGATAACGACTGATTTCCAAAATTACAATAGCCAAATTTGAAACATTTTCCAAATTTTAATTGCCAAATCAAATTTTCACCCCGAAATATCATTGTTTCTTTCATTAACGAAGCATTTTTGTTTTCTTTTTCGTTTCCTACATTTTTGACATTATAATAATTTAACCTCGTGGACTTTACCCCGTTGTCATTTCAATCTCTAGATTTTGCTCTCTCGCCCTCTCTCTTCTCTCTCTCTCTCTCTCTCTCTCTCTCTCTCTCTCTCTCTCTCTCTCTCTCTCTCTCTCTCTCTCTCTCTCTCTCTGTCACGCGCACGATTTCATTTACTTGGGCGGAGCGCGTGCTCGGTAAGAATCGTCCGTTTCCGAGATTCGCGCGCCACAAGCAGTCGACGGTGGATTCCCTAACTTCGCTTCAATTCGGTGTACTTTCTATCTATCTCTCTCTCTCTCTCTCTCTCTCTCTCTCCCTCTCCCTCTTCCAAAGTCCCTTCTACAAGCGAACGACGTACGCCACCCCTAGCGTTCTCTCCCCGAGCCACCCCTCTCGTTCGCGACCCTTACTTCGATCCTTTCCTCCAATCTCTCACTCTTCTGTCTCTATCTCCCTTCCTCGGCCCGAAAGCTGCCGACGTTCACGACGGGGATTTGCGCGAAAGATATCGAAGCGGAGAAAAGCCGAAGGAAAACTTTCATCGTCGAATTTCCCGACAAAAATCCAAACGATATATTCCCAAGCACATCGGCGCTTTCTCGTCACAAAATCCTCCATTATTATTATATATATATAAATTTTCTCGTTATCAATTTCGATCAAATTTTTCCACGGATGACGTTTCTTTTGTCACTCAATATTTTAATTCCATCGCGCACTCGGCAAATCTCGTCACAATACCATTTTCTCTACTTCCATGTACAAAACACACCGAGCACGTATGTAGAGAGCAAGTTCGCTACGATTAAGAGATTTAAACCCGGACTAAATCCCAGACGAGGCTAAACCAAAAGGTTTCCTTTTTTTTTATTCTACGCAGCTATGATTCCCGTTTTCATCATCCTCCTCGAATGCCTCTCGTCCCGGAATTGAAAAAATTCACCAATTCTTCACGAGGCATTTTCTTCAATATTTTCAACCGCGCGATTTTGTTTTATTTCTCATAAATCCGCCATTTTTGTATCTGGCGAAATTGCGGAAGAAAAAACGGCTTCGATTAAACGCGTAATAATTGGGGGCTTTTTTTCTTGAAAGTCGTTGGATTTGGGGATGAAAATTGGAAGGAACGCCGTACGTCGTACTTTACGACGGAAAGAGCGAGAGATTCGAGAAAGTGGCGCTTCGGTTATACAGGGGTAGTTTCGACGACGTCGACGACGATGAGGCGAGCGAAGAGACGTGGTGGTTTATCTCCTCGAAGGACGTGTGGCCACGGATCGAGGACAATGTCCTATCACACCAGTAACTCTGGATAGACGTACTGCTGTGACAGGACAATATCCCTGACACCGGGCGTTATAAACAGGCATCGGGCGTCGAGAATGGCGGCTTCCTCTTCATCTTCTGCTCCTTCTTCTTCATCTTCTTCTTCGTCTTCATCCTTTTTTTTTATCTCGATTCTCGCACTTTCTCCTATTCATCTTGAAACAATTCGTCCCGGTACGAATAAAACCCGATCGAGCTCCGAACGATATGGAGCCTTGGCGAACGCGAAAATTTACCCGTTTCACGATAATTTCGATAAATACATACATATAAATGTATACATACACATATAGAAATGCGTATACGTAAATGTATGTACCTATATATAGGTCTTGGTACGACTCGGGCAACGTCAGCGGTTGAAAACCCACCTCTCTCTCGAATCGGACGAGAACAAAAACGAAACATATATATGTATATATATGTGTATGTATATACGTATATTAGGTCTAACAGCAGAGCTGTGCTTTGTACGTTCGTGAAGTGACTAAACTGCGGTTGGAATGGCGGAGGCTTTTTAGGTAAAGCGACTCGGTCGAGCGTCCCGACGGCACTGCGTCGCTCGCTGGCGACGTCGCCTCCGCACCCTTCACCTCCCCTTTTACCCCGGCAACCCCTTTGCACCCCCTCCCGACTATCCTCCTTCTCTCTCTCTCTCTCTCTCCCTCCCTCCCTCCTCCCGCAGACCACCCTCTCTGTCTGGCCGCATACATCTCTCACCCTGTACGCTCTTGGTCACGAGCAACCCCTGCGCGCAGGGCAACTCGCTGTCTTTTTCTCGACAGCCCGTTCCACCCTCCGACCCCTCCGACCACCTACCAACCCCCAGCGCCCACTACGCCCCTGGCTCGTTTGCCACAGCTTCCCCTCCCGACCACTAACATTGCCTGGAGTTGTCGTTGCCAGGACGGCGCTGGTGTGCCGCGACGTCGACGTACACGACGACGACGTAGACGACGACGATCGGGCTTTCTCTCTCTCTCTCTCTCTCTCTTTTTCTCTCTGACTCACTCACACGGAGTGATAACACGGTTACCCAGTTATTGGCCGTTTAAACTTGCGGTCTTATTCTTCAAAATTTCAATGCTGAAACAGTCGTGATCGGATCTCGAATCGAATGGTACAAACCGGTATCGAAATACTGCTAAAACCTTGATTCCTCGAACCCTAAATTTAGCGTTAACTTCTATCGCAGCCCTAGGATTTACTTTAGAATCGAATTTCCGTAAAATAGAGAAAATGCGATGAAAAATTTGGAAGCTAACGCGAAAATTCGTAATGCAATTTCCAATGACTCGAAATTCTCCGGTAATCTTTCTTATGACGGGATCAAACTCCGAATCTTCGATTTTATCAGAAAGATCACTGTTTCGAAACACTACAATATAATATTCTCTACAGTAGGAAAGAGAATTGATAAATTTTCGCGGGGTGAGTCAGTGCACATTGGCGATACAATTATTGGCCCGTGTGCATTTCTGAGCAATATGTGAAGAGCGCGTACCGACTAATGGCCAATGACAGTACCACTCGCAGTATCGAACATTCTGGCCCCCCTAGTCACTGACACGTTAAGTTCTAACGATGCCAGTGTGGTAGTCGTTGCTGCGATATGTAGGTGGGGATAACGTTCGCGCTTGGCAGGCGAAGGGGGAAGGCAGAAGGGAACACGACACCCCCAAGCGGCCACATCTACCACCTTCGAGCGGCGACGGTAGGAACGGGGGGTGTATTGATCCACCGGCTGCGCACTCCCTCGCACAACTTCTCTCTCTCTCTCTCTCTCTCTCTCTCTCTCTCTCTCCCCTGTTTTCCCTCCCTCTCGCTATCTCGTTCGTTCTACACCCCCGCAGCCCCTCTCATACCGCCCGGTGTACTTGATTTCATTCTCACTCTCTCCGCACTCGCGAGCCCAACGTTCGTACTCGCTCGCTCGAACTCTCATTCTCGTATTCTTCCGTAGTTCGCTTGCTCACTCACCTCGTCACTTTTCCAGCTCACCGTACGAATGTACGAACCAACATCGTTCGTAGACTCGCGCTTAAATATCGCGTGCATATAACATTTATACAAGTATATCTGCATCGGTTAAACGATCCCAATGATGCCGATACGCAATTCCTGTACGCGGCAAACCCAAACCTAACGAATGGATTTAGGTTGGTTTCGAATTTCAACGGATAATTCGGAATACAACCTATTTTTGGGTCTTGTTTTTAAAACGAATATATGACTGTCAATTAATTTCATCGAGATTTAGTGAAACACGAAGAATATGTTTCGTCCCTTCGCGAATGACAATACCCGCAGGATTAATTGTCCCGTTTGATAATTAATTTGAAATTAACGTTGGTCCCAATGATGCCGATACGCAATTCCTGTACGCGGCAAACCCAAACCTAACGAATCGATTTAGGTTGGTTTCGAATTTCAACGGATAATTCGGAATACAACCTATTTTTGGGTCTTGTTTTTAAAACGAATATATGACGGTCAATTAATTTCATCGAGATTTAGTGAAACACGAAGAATATGTTTCGTCCCTTCGCGAATGACAATACCCGCAGGATTAATTGTCCCGTTTGATAATTAATTTGAAATTAACGTTGGTAAGAATCATAAGTGTATCAACGACGATATATGGGGTAGGAAAGCATCGATTACCTCGGCGGATCGATCGCTTTGCGAGTTTTACGCGACGGTTCGAATAGGGAAGCATCGTGTTGCAAATAAAACGAGATATTAAACCTAGTTGCACCCATTTTTTCTCGGCAATAATAAACGAACGTGTGCTAACGGGAAAATAATTTTTGTGAGACGTTTGGCTATTAGTGAAATTGAACTGGGAATGGAAATAATTGATCCAAGAGAATATCGTGAATTAATATTCGTTTAATAACGTCCTTCCAATATCATAAGAATGATTATTTTTTCTGAGTTTTTTTTCTTCTATAATACTTGATCGTTATTTGCTCTGGCCAAAAAGTAATTGCGTTTTTGTGTCGTAGATGAATTTAATGATAAGAGACGGTATTACTGTTTGGACAAGACGAAATTAAGCGAATATTTTTCATTCTTGCTTCAAAGTCTACTGTTTTGGATTCACCCCATCCATTTTAGATATTTCACGCTGATATCACGACCCCGCGTTATCCTTACGTCCATAAAGCTCGAAAATACATTTTCAAAATCATCATCCTTTTTCTTTCGTTTATCGTTCTTCCGCTTACTTCATCGGCCATTTCCAACACTTTTATCTCTCTGCCAGCTATCTCCGCTCTTACGTACCTTCATATGAGCATCCCCAGCGAAGTACTATATATACTCACACCGGTACCGTATATCACGAGGCAGCACTATATAGGACGTACCAAAAAAAAATTATAGAACGATATTACCGCTGCTTCTAGGCGCATTTTTTCATCGTTTTTTTTTCAAATTTCAAAAACTTACTAATTTTAACAAAATCTAAAATCCAGACCCGTTCCACCAGTTTAAAATTGTTAAAGCAAAAATTTTCAAAATTCACGATAATTGCATTACGAGTAAAAGCTTGTTCACTTTTTCTATCGAATTTTAGTTTTTAAATGAAAATTGCTGTCAAACATCTCACAGTTGGCGAAGATTGCCAAACTACTAATAATTTCCGAGATAATTGCAAAAATCCCAAATTTCTCGTAACCAAAGAACTATTTTTCGAAACATGATAAATTGGGTTTTTGATAGAGCCTGTAGAGTCAATAAGATGGGAAGAGTTACCACTGTAGCCTTCGCACCATACCCTCGAACCCGTCTAGCATCGTCGTTTCAAAGTTGCGATAACGTTGAATAGAAGCGAGAATCACGTTTCGCGAATACACGAGCGAGAAGAAGCAAGACGGAGCGACAAGATAGTTTATTTTTGCAAACTGAGAGATTCGTACGATGGTGCACGGTTTGATTCTTCAAACCCTTTGTCCGCCTCTACATTAGATTTCCTTTTCGTTTATTCATGTATATAACTACCTATATGTTACTCTTTCTCCGAGGACTTTGTTTTTTCCACGAGTCTCTCCGAAGCCAAGACGAATCCGAGCATTTCTCTCATTTTTCCTCGAGTCTGTTCCATTTTATTTATTCTTTTCCCTCTGAGCCCTTGAGAGAGATGAACGAGAGGTTGGAGCTCGTGCTTCTCCGTTCCCCCGGTTGAATGACCCCGTCATCCCCTAAGAACCACTCACGCTTTTTTGCATCCACTTCCACGCACTCTCGTTTTTCATCTCTTTTTTAAATCCAACTTTGCTATTTCTCGCTTTCTTTCTTCAATTAATTTCTTCAGCCACTGTTCGCCTGCTCGAGTGTAACATCTCGTCGATGATGAAATAAGAACATCCGACTGTAACGCGTCAAAAGTTCGTTGACCTTTTGACGATATTATCGCGACCTTGCGAGGACCGCGGTCATTTTTTTTGATAGTCTTACGAGCGTCTGGTTCAATTTTTCTTTGAACAAGGGTCGATGGAATTCAGCACGCTTGCGCGAAACTCGTGTCAAAAAATGCGAAAGTCGACAACAACGTTGAATAAGCATTCCTGACGTTTCCATATTTTATTTTCGCTCCCTTCGCTCTCCGACATTCTTGTCGATTTATATACGTATATAAATCGATGAGAGTATGTATATACGTCGTCGGATGTCAAAGACGTTACCCGATTTCCGTTCTCTACGTCCACCCGGAAGTTTCCTTGGATCTTCCGAGAATCGAGAGATTTTTCTCGAGTGTCTCCCCTGCTGTGCACTTATTCATATTCTTTCTCGAGTCACTCTCGTGTGGCTTTGGTCCTTTATCCTCGCACTTATCGACCTCTCCTCGTATTTACTCGTTCACCGAGTTTCGCTGATCCGAAACACGATGCGAACATAATTCATCGTCGATCGATGCCGTCACGACGACGTTCGCGGACAGATAGCACCGTCAATTATCTATTCTCCCATCTTTCTTTTCCCACTTCCCTCGATATCGGGACGCGCTTCCTTTCATTCTCTCGTTATATCATAAAACACAATCGATACTCCGCGATGGAGTGACAGAGAGAGAGGGAGAGAGAAACGAGACAGCTCATTGATATTCATCTTTTCTCCGGAACTGCATAATGCGAATAATACGAGGAAATGATAGGAAAAAGATATTCCTATTGAATAGTAATTTTAAAGGAGATAGCTTCGTTTAATGACATTATTTAGGGGAAATCAAATGTTTCATATATTGTTTAATTATTTTTATAAATTTTGAGGAAAACTATTATCGTTATCTTAGGCCGATTGTGAATTAAGATTGTTACACAAACTTTAATTAGCTGTGCCGGTCGATAGACAATACGGAATTCTGAATTATACCATATGGCTAGCCGACGACATTTATTATTTGTAATTATAATGTATTATATTAATAATCGTACTTTCTTCGAATTAATTTAACTCGTAACGTTCACGAACAACTCTTACTTTATGTAATAATTACCTTGAGATTGCGAGGATTGCGAAGATCGAAGAATTTCGGTACTCTTGGTATCTCCCATCGAGGAAGTTTATCAAGCCTGTTAGTGAAAGAAAATACAAGCAGCTTCTAATTTCAATCCATTGACGGGAGTTTGAAGAAAAATTAATTAAAAAAGAGAAAATAATTACAGAACTATAAAAACATAAATGATCACAAAAACTTACTGCACATCGATCGTTGTAACGAACATTCTATGATAGGCGATGAAGAGTACTCCCGCAACAGCGGCGACCCCGATGCCGACCAACGGTAGTACCTGAGACCAAACATAAAAATCGAAATACTAATCACCGATCACATCGTAAATTGTTGCGAACACGTAAAACGAGCAACGAAAAACGAAGAGAAACAAAACACGAAGTCTGAAAGATTCAGGAGAGCTCGCGTAGACTTATTGCTCGGAGCGAACACCCTTGGCAAATGACCTATGATAAACTCATAGTTGGCACGCACCCTTGTATTAACAGAGTAGCCGTGTTGACGTCAACATCGTCAATTTAATTAAAAATTATAATGCATTGAAAAAACACGTATCTTTCCCGGTACAACCTTTTTAGCCCACACAATGTATTTTCTCTCATCTGTATTTCTACGTTACAATTGAAAATGAAGGTAGGAAAAAAATTAACCCCAGGGCAAAGTACACTCCACATTATGTGTAAAAAAAAGAGACACCGTAATACGAGTTGATTAAATCGTAGTTCATTAAGTTGAGTGTTATTTGGAATTTCATTATTCGCAATTCGTTATCCGTACTATGTACTGCATTAAAACGTAGACAAATAGTACCGTACTAAAATGTATCTCGATTTTGATACGACGTAATTTTGAAACTCGTTTGTTGGATTTTTCATCGCAAATTTATTATAGGTACATCAAAAAATGGGCCTCAGAGTTTGAGGTGATTACCCCAAGTAGCGTGAGCACTGCCAGTTTTTTTCTCGTTGTATGTTCGTCATCCAAGTACAATCGTTTTATTTGTATAAAAAACAAAAATTAGACGCGTACATACAAAAGTCAATTTACAATTGTGAATATACGAAACCTACCTCGACTACGTAGGAAAGATTTCAAAGCGTTATTTCATTTTTCATATCTTTGCTTTGGCCGACGTGAAAAAAACATGAAATATGCTCGAGAGATAGAAATTTTTCATGTTCAACGATACAGGAACTTATTTGGGTGATAAATTCAAGCTTGAAAAAAAGAAGGCAAGTTCAACCGTCGCGACAGATGCTCACAGTAGTTACATTCTACCCCGAAGCTCCCAACCCTCTTAATCCCTTGAATGTCCCCATAATTCAACGACTGAATAATTTCTGAAAAAATAAACATATAAAAAATGGATATTAGATTTTTGTTAACGAACGTTGCTCAAATTTGGTGTATTTTGTTGTTGTTACAGTGCCGGCATGGAGGCGGCAAATGGTGCGATAGAGCACGATTTTCATAACGCCCTGGTGCCAATAAATGGCAGCCACTCGGGTAGCTCAGGAAGGAGTACACCCAACGGTGGTGATCCAGCACCGGGAAAGCTCTTCGTCGGTGGTCTCTCGTGGCAGACGAGCAGCGAGAAGCTCAGAGAATACTTTGGCATGTTCGGTACCGTCACGGACGTCCTCATAATGAAGGATCCGGTCACGCAGGTTCGTGCACTAGAGCAGTTTGCCCCTCGTCCCTCCCTCCCTTAGCCATTTTACATTTTTCCCCTTACCTACACACATATACGGATAGATATACACGCACACCCTGGTAGTAATGCCAGGCCCTTAACTACAAGAAGGTTGTACGTAGTCACCCGCCGTTTGTGTTACGGTCCTTTCCTCTCCTCGTTCCACCAGTCCCGCTGCCACATAACGGTGGACGGTCTCGTGTTTCGAATCGTATCTGTGACTATTTCGTGTTAACGGTAGATCGTCGCCCGGCGCGTTTCATTCGTGACTTTTCTCGACAATTTTGTATTTGATATTTTATTCGAGGCGCCATTGCAGACTGCGGTATACTTCGTTTTTATAGCAAGAAACGTGCCGTTTTCGTGGGATCTTTCTTTTTTTCTTCTTTTTTTACCGAAGTAAATCTTTCGCATGCTGGTTATCATTAAAGATTCGAGGCGCTATTGTTGGCTGTTGAATAGTTCTTTGTTTCAACAGGAATCGCGACGTTTTCGCATACTTTTTATTTTTACTCCGACGTAAAATTCTCTTATACCGAATGACGTTAAATGCATCCACGTTAAAGAACTCTTCGTAATTACGGCTATTTACTGATATATTTTTTAAGAACGAACGCCAAGCTTAGCTTCAACCGAAATTCAATCGTCGGTTCGATTTTAGGGCACCTGAATGTTTCGCGATACGATAAACATATTTTCAGTAATTATCCAATTGGAATAGTCGAGTTTCTTAATTTGTAATAATCATAAAAATATCCAAATCGCGCAAAATTTATGTCGATCGCGTCGTAGGTCGTGTATAATAAAAAGCGAAGATTAGCCGCGAATAACGTAAAATTTATGGCGAAACAAATAACGTTACCCACTGGGTAATTCAAATAGAATTTTAATTTTTGTAATTAGCTAATTGTTCAAACAGATTTTCGAAACGACGCTGTTCATCCAACTTGTGTCCCGCAATATTTCCGCCCATATCTCCATCCAAGCCCCGGTATACTAAACTCGTGAGTGGCGTGCCGATCGATTCGATTATTTGAAAATATTTGTTTAGGGTTATTCGATATGAACTCGATGGGAAGCGTTTTCCTCTGCTTCTTTAATCGGCACGCCATTGCTAAACGAAAAGAAACAGCCACATCTACGTGTCCATGAGAAACCCGATCCCGAATAATCGTTCTTGTCAAGGGGGTGCTTTAAGGAAGTTCTCGCAGAACACGCGGATCTCTTTTCAATTTTGCTACGAGAAACAATAGAAACAGACGATACAAGTTATCGTAATTGGCACATTTAAATTTGTTGTATTCTATAGTTTCATCATTGAAAACGATCGATATTCGACCAATGATTTACAAATTTATTCACCGATTTCAGCAGTTCGTTTGCGATATTTTCCATCGGATATTTGTAATTTTTTATTGAAATCGGTTTTTCAATTTAACTTGGAAAATGAAACCACGAATCCTTGATTAGACTGCCTTGCGAGAAGTACCTTAGCCTACCAAAACCGGAACGAGTTCCCGTACAAAATAAATCATTTACAAAAACCAATCCATGGACGAGAGATTTTGAGAGCTGGCTTCATCGTCAATCCCTCTGTCTTTGGACTTTGCAGCGTAGCCGCGGTTTCGGCTTCATAACATTCGCCGAGCCCGGCAGTGTCGACAAAGTTCTCAAGTGTCCGATTCACACGCTGGACGGAAAAAAGATCGATCCGAAGCACGCAACCCCGAAGAATCGCGCGAAGCAGGCCAATCGTACGAAGAAGATATTCGTAGGTGGCGTTAGCCAGGACACGAGCAGTGACGAGGTCAAAGCTTATTTCAATCAATTTGGAAAAGTGGAGGAAACGGTGATGCTAATGGATCAACAGACGAAACGACATCGTGGCTTTGGGTTCGTGACATTTGAGAACGAGGACGTTGTCGACAGGGTCTGCGAGATACACTTTCATACGATCAAGAACAAGAAGGTAGAGTGCAAAAAGGCACAGCCGAAAGAATCCGTGCAACAGGGGGCGCTCGCACTCGGCAAAAGGGTCGTGCTCGGTGCACTGGGTGTCCGCTTGGCACCACAGCCGCCCCTCCAGGTAGCCACGGCGTCGCAGATCGTAGCTGCACAGGCGCAGGCGCACGTGCAAGCAGCGGCGGCTGCGGCAGCGGCTGCTCAGGTGCAGAACGCAGTCGCGGGCTATGGGAAATTATTCGCGAGCAGTTATCCGGCATTATCCGCGTATAGATACGCGCCGTATCCGATTCCAGCGGCCGTAGCTGCCGCAGCGGCCGCTGCTCCTCAACAAGCACCAGCGCCACCTACCGCCGCTACCGCTGGCGGACCTCAAGCAGCGCCTGCACCGGGCAACCCCTATCAGGGCTATTCACTCACGAACGTCGACATGTCGAGCTTCCAGGGTGTCGACTGGGGTTCGATGTACGGTATGGGAATGTACGTTTAAGGGGAAAACACGATTAGCCATTGAACGACACAACGAGGACACGGGGACCGAGATGAGGAGGAAGAACGAACGATACTTTTGAAACGAGCGAAGAAGCGAGATTTATGGTCCGGGGATGGTTAAAAGCTGCGCACCGAGAGATTGCTTCGAGCTTCTCGATTGGACGAGAACCAGCGCAACG
Organism: Netelia inedita; assembly: GCA_964017225.1. Lineage (NCBI taxonomy): Eukaryota > Metazoa > Arthropoda > Insecta > Hymenoptera > Ichneumonidae > Netelia > Netelia inedita. The sequence goes on along the minus strand of OZ024920.1, from coordinate 28,754,179 downwards.
GTGAACAATACGAAGCTGAGGAACGTGGCAAGAAGAATCGGATATTTGGAATGACGGAATCGTGGATGATTCGACGAAAAAAAAGAATCAACGCGACTCGACGTATCGTTCTTCGTCAGTTCGTATTAAGCGCGACGGCCGAATCGGCTATTTCCATAAGACTTGTTTATGTTGTTGCGAGCAGCCTTAATTTTCACGGTAAAGAAAAAAAGAACCAAGAGCGTAGACGATAATTGCGAGAAAGCGTTTCGGGATTAAAGGGACGAACGGGCCGATGGTACGAAAATTTACGAACGGAGAAGGGATTGAGGATAAAGCGAAAGAGGATAAAAACATAAAAGTTAAATAAGCAATTCGGAATGAGAATCGAGTTAAGTATTATTTCTTTGTTCGTTTTAAATTATTTTTCTTCGTTCGGCGCTTTCCGGGACCCATTCTACGTATTACGGTCGAACTAATTTTCTTCTCTGTGTTCATTTTCTTTTTCTTTTTGGCTCTCTATTGCTGCCTACAAACAAAAAATACGCGAATATCTCTTGAAATCGATTATCAAACGGATCATTATGTAAAATGGTTACATCACTACACGATATTCGCTATTGTTCCCAACGATCATTATTCATTTATTATTATTATTATTATTATTATTAGTCGTAGTAGCAGTAGTAGACTAATGGCGTCATCGCAACGTAATGACGATTAATTTATATTTTGCTCGCTTCGTCGGCGCAATTCGGTTCCTAGTTAATTTACCACGAGGTTCTTATATCTTTTCTCTTTTTCTTTTCGTAACGTATTATTATTTAATATTCTTTTTCTCCATTCTCGTTCGCGACATCGACGCCGATTCGATCGTGCGGGCGATCCTTTCCCTCCCGGCTGTGAGAGGTTTCTTTTTCTTTCGAGCGCAAAGAACGAAGGGAAAAAGAGTTGAGCACTGATATTATTATTATTATTATTATTATAAAGATGTTAAGACGCGTCGCTATAAGCCCGATTGAGTCGTCGCATTAGCTGGAATTTGCAACAGCTGCGGAAAAAAAGGTGGCAATCGGTGAAAGTACGCGTGAGAAAAATTGATGAAAAAATCGCGTTGTCAATATAGCCGTTAGTTTCGACGATTTGAAAGAAAATCTTAAGAAAAAAAATCAAAAAATATAAATGGATCAAGCAATACTGTCGAGAATAAAATAATTGGCGTATCTTCGCGCAACCGGTTAATCTCGGGCTTCATCTTAGCCGCGACAAGCTCTCGATTCCCCGATGGCCCTCGGAATTTTTTTCTACGCGCATTCAGCCATTATAACGATCGAGGCGATGCCAAAATTTAAAACAGGCATGAGCAAAAGAAAACGTTTCGAACGAAATAAATAAAGAGCAAAAGACAGAAGCACGGTGTTGAGAACGATGAGGAAGAAACAAGCTTGCAGCTATATATCGTAGTTGATAACGAGTGATGTGTAAACTCTCGCCTCGACGAAACTCGCATCGAGGCGGCGGGGTGGTCAATACTTAACCGATAAGTAAAACAAAACAAACAAACAAACAAAAAAGAAACTTAACATTAATGATACGCATATATTTTTCTTTTCGAGTTAAACGGAAGACAATATTTCTCTGATCTCCATATCGCGGTGAGAAACTTTCTTCGACCGAGAAAATGCGTTTGCAGAATCCAGGGTAGGAGGAAGGGATAATGATGGCAAGGCTGGAAAGAGGGAGAAAAGTGCGAAAGAAAAGAAAGAAAAATCGGGAAATCTACGAAAATGGGAGAGATTGGTTCGAAAAAATCCACGGGCGTGAGCCGTCGTGAACTTTGTGATTTATCGATGCGACGGAAGGCGCGACTGATCGGCAATTACGCGTGTGCGCATCTATTTAAAAAAGAAAACAAACAAACAGAAAAAAAAAACAAAAAATAGCTACTCAATACATAAGAATACTCGATAGATACTTAAGCGGCACCGCGACTATGAAAAACAAAAACGAATGAAAAACGAGGTAGAAATCGCGGATGGATGAAGAATAGCCGGAAAATGATAAAATAACGAGAGAAAAAAAAACGTGCGAGTAAATATTGATATAGGAATTTTGAGATTTAAGCTCAGTAAGTTTTGAGAAGCAAGAGTAAGTTTGACGAGAAGAGATTGGGCTGAAAACTCGTTTCTCGAAACACTTTCGACGCTTTGGTCACTCTTCTTTTTCTCTACAGTTTATCCACTTATTCCAATAACGTCAATTTTTTAAATCAACCAACAAAAATCATAACGAAAAAGAAAGAAGATGAAAATTTAAAAAAAATCCAACGGATAAGAAGAAGATCGTGTCCACGAGTGTGAAATTGTTTTCGAGAAACGCGGATAAACATGAAATATGTGAGAAATTTCGAGCAATAAGCGATAACTCAACTATACTTAACGGTTAAACTTACGATACGACTACCGCATACATATACATACATATATGTATGTGTATATATACATATATATACACACACAAATATATATATATATAAATTATACATATAGTATACATAAATTACTGATAATGATAATAATTTAATCGACTATCGCTATTGGCGAGACACGGAGGGTGTGAGAAAGAGAGAAATTTGGAGAGAATCATGGGAAGAAAAAAAAACGAAAAGAAGCGACGAGCGAATAGAACTGAAGGATGATCGAGGATCTTATGGTACAGGATAAAACGCGATTATCCTTCTCAACGATAAGTAATATCTCTAGTGATAAAACGAGGAGAAAAAAAAGATGATGGAGAAAAGAAAATACTGATAAATACAACGTGCGAGTGATATATATACAATATACATGATTTAGGGTTAAAACAACAACAAAACATAGTATAACATTAATAATAAACGACGACGGTATAAATACGTTGATCCGTTCTGCGAGATACGGATATATTAACGGATATTTACAATAATTGAAATTAAACAAGAACAAGAAAAAAAACATAAAAATAACTCATACGTAGATGAGACACCGAGAGTGAGAAGCCAAAATACATAAAACATAAAAAAAACGTAAAAAAAGAAGAGGAAAAACAATTCCCTCTCTCTTTTTCTCTCTCTCTCTCTCTCCCCCCCTCTCTCTCTCTCTCTCTCTCTCTCTCTGGCTCGCGTCGTGACTTTTACCAAACGCGTGAACATAACGACGAAGCCTCGAGTATTATTAATTTATAATAAAAACATAATTACTTATCATTGTCATACACGATACGTACTTATTGATCTCGCGCTATTGCGAGATCAAACAAATATTGAGAAAATGAAGAGAAGAGCGAGAAAAATGAAAACGATACAAAAAAAAACATTACATCACTATTTAAGGACGAGAGAAATGTCGTCGATTCTTCCGAGCATTTTTCTCTCGCTCGCGCGAATCTCATCGAGAGCCTCGATTAATAATTTATCAATTAAACGATTAAAATTAAATCGAACGAAAAAAAACCGTATGATATTTATGAAACTTGACGGAACGTGGAAAATCCAACGAGAAGGATTAGATGCGAGCGAGAGGGAAATTTAAGGGTACCGACGAGAAAAAGAGTGAGACAGGATGTGAGTGCGAGGATGCATGAATGATCAGACGCGTGCTGCAAGAGACCGAATCTCCGTGATACGATGCACGAAACGAAAGATAAATTTTTTTTTAAATACATCAACAATAATAATTACCGATCCGTCAAAATCAGAAGAAAAAAAAATACAGCAATGTCGTGTTTCTTTCTTGTTATAGATTACTTTTTAATTTCTTGCATCGTGCGTGACGCTCCTTAAAAATCGGAATTCTTTAGCCATATCCAGGAAAACAGAGGATCGGGAAGGGACGACAAAAAATAAGACTACGCGTTTTGGATCGAAAACGATAAAAAGGAGAAAACGTACACGGTGCGTGTCTGAGTGGCTCGGAGATAAAACGCGCGTGTATGTGTGTGTGCGTGCGTGCATGTGCGTATGTTGCTTCATTAGAAAATCGTCTCCAACACGCCATATACATGACAATTACATTTGTAACCAATTAACGAATTTTGTTTTCTTTCTACGTTAAAAATTCGCCGAAAAATCGAAAAGAACGGCTGTCAAAAGAAGAAAAAAAAGAAAAACACACACACGCCCACAATATCTTAGTGCCGTTTCGATCGACGAATAATCCGTCGAGCTCGAACGTATTCGATAAAATTCGACGGTATAACGAGATATTTTCATTTTGCAAATTCAATTACCGACGACGACACAGCGGACCCGAGGACAATTTTCACGAAATACGTGACGCATTAATTTGAATATTATTCAAAAAAAAGAAACAAACTCAATTTCGTTCTCCAACGATTCGACGATCGGTGAAACTAAACTTTCTTTGTTATTTCTTTTCTCCTGCGAGAGAAATCGCCAGATCTCAGCCCCCAAAACTCACCACATCACATCATCCCGCTACGAATAATTTATATTATTATTATCATTATTATTATTATTATTATAAATTATTATTCTCTCTCTCTATCTTTACATCGAAATCACAATCGTTTGCTAATGTCAACGGTAATGCATAGCTTAGTTGAACGCTGATTAAAACCACTAGCTGAGTATGATTATTATTGTATATAGTATTAATATATACATAGTATAAATACATATATATATATATATATACATTGAAAAATTTATATATATATATATATATGTATATATATTGATATTTATAAATTAGGTGAAGCATGCTGGTTGATATTATTCTCTATCCAAATTTGGTTTACCTTTCGATACTTCAATTTTCCCCTTCGTCATATCTTGGACTCTCTGTTAGTCGCAACGGCCTTTTAATTATTCCGAACCCTTTATTCCCCCCCCCCCCCCCCCACTATTCGATCTCTCGAACCATTTCGCTCTGAACAATGTATCAACGTTCTCGGGACAAAAAAAGAGACGGTGATATCGTAGGATCGATATCTCTGTCTCTTTTCTTCTCTCACTCTCTCTCTCTTTCTCTTTCTCTTCGTGTTGCTTGGACCACCTCGTCTGCGACCTCGTTAACTTTAAATTTATTATGAATCGATGGCGATGAGTTCATCGCGCCTTCCAAACCGCTTCAACGAGTTTCTCGTTAATACATCGCATGGTCAACGACGTGATCTTTATTTCATAATTAAAGAAGGGGCTCGGTCGGATCGACGACGGATGCGAAAGTGAGGTGGGCGTGCGTCGCTTGTTTATCGCAGTAGTCGAAACTAAATATTAACATATATATATATATATATATAGATCTATATTGTGTTAATATTTATCGTAAACACGACCACCTCGACTTTTTCCCACTCGACACAATCCGCTCGTTCTTCGTTCATAGAGAAAAACATATCACGCAATAAAAAATTAAATAAAAAAAGGATAAAAATCAAAGAAATATAAAGTAGTTTACTTGAAATAAATTAACGACGAACCAGGCTGTGAGAGGTGATGTGCGAGTTTCGAGAATGAGAGAGAGAGAGCGAAGAATTTGAAAAGCTTCGATGAATGAAAAATGAAAAAACGTGCGGTAAAATGTTTCGAGAGTTTTCAAACCCCAAACCCACTGTCTTTTTTTTTTGTTCAATTGTTTATTTGTAATGTAACTTCACAATATTCAGTAGACGAGTACTAGCGAAAAAGTAAGAACAAAGAAATGAAAAAGAAGAGGTAAAAAAGGAAATAGAAGAGGAGCGTTCATCGTCATCGTTATCGTATACTTCTAGCGTATAACCGATACTCGGGACGTATTATTATTACATATATTATTATTATTATCATTATGATTGTGCATCAAGCATCGTTATTATTATTATTGTCATAACTGTCATCATTATTATTATTAGTGCGACATGAATAATATAACAGGAAAACACACCCACCCATACACACACCAAATGCAAACAGAAGACGATGAGAAACTTTGTACGGCGCATTTGAAACTAACATTCGAGCATGAAATATATATATATGGGGTTTAAGGACACACGTAAAAAGACACGAGAAATACACATACATGACAATTAACTAAAACAGTAACCTCATAGAGAATACTCAAACGGACAAAGTGACAAAGTGACAAGTTTTGAGGACGAGGAGAGGCAAGGACGAATTCAATATGGCTGAGTGTTCGAAAACTTTTCTCGCAGGTTTTCACCAAGATATCGCGTTTTCTCGCGTGCTCGTTCATCTTTTCTTGGAAAATACAAAATTCCATGTTCGCAAACTTTAGAAGAAAAAAAACACGAGAACATTTTTCATTTCATTTTTCAATAATTGTACAAGACAAACTTTGTACGCAAGTTTCTAATATATTGTTGTCGGGTCGGAATAAATTCAATCGTAATTTTCAGTAATTATGAGAATGTAGTGAAAAATATGAAATGTCCCGGGTGACCTTGAAACCACGTGACAAAAGGTTAGGGTTGTAATCGATATTTTCAACCCTTAGATACGACTGGATCGATCGAGCATTTCGTGTTTCGAACACTCACGGCTATTATTACCAAGAGCCTCTCGTTATTTTCATACATTTTCCAATGGCGAAATCTAGATTCGACGACATAGACGGGCTCGTCCGCTCCAAACTTTCGACGCATACTCATACCGACACAGGCTATAGCCGGTATTCGACGAGAGTTATAAAACGAATTGACGACCGCAATTCGAACGGTTTATAGTTGGAGGACACAGTCGCAACCGTTTCCACAAAAGTATCTCTCGTTGTTCCCTTATTCGTCCCCTAGTATTTCACAATTCGTGCTTCCATTAATTCCCACATCTTTCATGGATTGGCAACGAATCCAAAACCACGGTTGGTTTCGAGTGGTCGTCATCCTGTACTTCCGAGAGTCTCCTACGATTAGCCTTTTTCTTTTTCGTTTCGGTTTATTTTTCATTTTTATTTTCGTCATCGTGCTTTCTCTAAGCCTTCCATTCCTCGGCCTACAACAGCGCCGCCACTGTTAATAACGCCTGGAATTCTCCCTCTCGCGATCCAAGCGCATCCTGTCGAGGAATCTTCTCCTCGGGTTCGCTACTTTACTAAAACATTGACGGACATTTGTATTTTTTGTCGCACGACAACGGATACTGAAATATATGGACTGATTTGGACTCGCGAAAAGAGTCTCGGAAATGCGAAAATAAAAGACTTACGTATGGATAACGAGCCACACGTGACACTGAAAAAATATATATAAAAAAACATATATACACAAACACACTCATCACTACACCGATATGATAACAGCAACGTAAATAGTTTAGGTCGATGCCTAGAACAAAATTGCCAATAAAGTAGTCGTTTAAAATTGGTAGCTAACATCTTTGTGTATCACCCTTGTATTTATATATACATATATCTCCTCCACCAAACCCTCCATATTTCTATCCCAACTTCGTATCCACGTAATTATTTATTAATCCTTCGCCCACCTGTACGTATTTTTCTATAGACTTTCTCGTCCAACCTCTTACGATCCCATTCGGTATTGTGATAATGTACTATAACTTTTTTATTCTGTTCTTTTTTTTATTTTTCTATATTTTAATAACGTTCTCTTATTTGGTCGCGAGTAATATTGTTTTTTGTGTTCTAGTTTTTTATTGGTACTGTGTTTGTGTCATCACAGCCTGTGTCATTTATTTTCTACTTTTATTTTCCATTTATTGTGTTTCTTTTTTCCTTTTGTAATTATTTTGTCGTTGCCTCTTCGTGCCATCGGTAGAACTATGATGCCGGAAGGCGCGCGATGCCTTGGGCGCTCAGGGAGAATGAGAGCGAGACAATTTCACGAAACTCTAGGAGTAGCTCGACTCTGGCCATGCTGGCTAATTGGCTAATTAATATTAAGCTCATAATTAGCCCGGTTAGCGGCTGTTCGGCGAACCCCGTCTTCTTATTGGTCCAGCTCCTTCGACTTTGCCCCGGTCATTAATCCCCTTCTACTTTCTTTCGTTCGTTTCCTCTGTCAACTTCCTTATTCTCTCATCTCTTGGTCTCTCTTAGTTACAGCAGGATCGCGACGTGTTTTTTCCATCAATTTCAAGATTTTCCTTCTCGTGCTTTAGTATCATATTATAGTTCCGGATTTCCTAGCGCACCTGTGACGTTCAACTTACGGCTTTGGTACTGTAGATGATTTGGTGCGAATTTCAAAGAAGAGAACCTGCTTAGCCAATTTGCACTTGGTGTGCTTTCTTATTTCATAGCAAAAAATTATGGATTTGAAATTGTGCACCGAGAAGAATTTGTTTCATACGTGTAGGATTAAATACGAGGACAATAATAGTTTATCATACTTTCTCCAATCATATGAAATTCCCCCATTAAAAATTTGCTATCGCGCCAAATTATTCAATTATCAATTCAGTTATTTGATCGTAAAGACGAGCCGTCTAATTTTTCGTCTTTCTTCACCAAGATCATTTTTAAATGAAAAAATAAACGTTGCCAAAATTTGCACCAATTCTATATACAGTATACCCGGATTATTATGAGTGTTCACGATGCGAGCGTACAAAACACGGAAATTTCAGGTCGGTCACGTTCAACGGCGAACGAAGGAAAAATATAAAAAGCACGCGCGTCGAATCATCGTGGAATAAATGATCCGGTTTAACGGCTGTGTCATCATGCATAATCCGTGGGAAAAAAAAGACAGGAGATAAATATTACGGTTCGATAACTTCAAAGAGTATTATTAAAATTTCCATTGTAAAATATAACGTAAAGCGCAAAGTGACGGAAGATAAACTCGAAAATACGTGCATATTAGAGGGATTAACTCACTATCATTTTATAACTACAGCACAGGTTTAGATACTCCCAAAAACGATTTTTCTGTAGTTTTCCTTTCGAAATATTCGTATAAGAATGAATTTAAAAAATTGGACCTTTCCATTTTTCGAATGTTCCCAATGGCTTCCGTACGTTTATAACTTAAGCTCGTTTACACGGAGCATGCATTAGATCCATTCTGTCTCTGGATAACTCATAGCCGTGATTTTCGACTCAATTTTTTCCTCTTCGAGATCGTACGAATAGTAAAAAAAAATCAAATCTTTTTCTCAGGATACCCAAAGATCGATACAAATCGGTACCATCGATTGATTCGATCCGTCGAAAGTAATGCAATTTTCTTCCAATTTCTCGTTTCCAAATCTTTTCATCTCCCTATTGTAAGACCATCGTATACGATTCTACAGTCATCGTCACGAGTTCCTGTGTAAATATAGCACGCATTATCCACTTGGGGAAAATGACAAAAAAAAACTAGTAGATACAGCTGTAGTGGTAGGACCGATGGAAGAGCGAGCGTGAGAGCAACAAGAATACAATCAATGTGTAGAAATCATCGAATATCACTTTTGATACCTTGAATAGTGTTGTTTTGTGTGTAAAGTAATTGTTGGATTGATCCGGAACGTTTTGATAAGGCTCGTATATTGCTCTAGTATACAAGCTTGTAAGTATGTTGGCTTACACACGCACTAGTTTGAAACCCTCGAAACGATCGAAGAAGAACAAAATTCATCCTTTCCTCGTTGTGTCCTGAAAAGTTGCACTTTTATCTCCCGTTTACTTCTTAACAAACCGAGAAAATTCAATTGAAAAATTAACCATACGAAACGCAATTTCGACTCAACAGCATTTGTTTACTTTTGATATATGTTTCCCGGGCGTCAATTGTCAAATTCGAATCTTGCCCCAAAAAATGAATTTAATATTAATGTAATTTAATTAATTTGATTGCGTTTTTTTGGCAACTTCGAAAAATTATGAGGGGCTCGGCTTTCATTCGAATTTATGTCCCACCATATGATTCGACGTCACCGAGGGCTGTTTGAAAATTGATAAAACAAATAGGCGTGGAGACGTGTTCGAGGATACGTAAAAGTTCCTGGCAGGTTTCAAGGTGCGTCAATGACACAGCATCGTCTTCCCTGAGCTTTTGTTACTACTCAATGTTGATTCTATAACCTCTGTGTGCACATTTCGAGCGTGTCCTTTGCATGCTTCGAAAGAAAAAGAACAACCAACATCCCCATAAAAATCTGTCGCGTGATCGTTTCGAGACACTAACCCCCGAGTGCCTTAAAAATTAATATCTCCAAAGCTCTTTTTCCAATCCAAAATTCGAAAGAACGAAAACAAATGTTTTTTCATATTTAAAAAAAATCCTCCCCATTTCTCCCCTTGCAACTCTTTCGATCCTCAAATCAACGATCTATAGAAGCATCCCAGTAATGTAAAATAATGATAATAACAACGTAGAGTACATATTGGTAGAGGTGAAATTCTTCATGAGTGGTGAACGAGATTTGAACGCAAAAAAAAGACGTAAGATAAAATTCCAACGGACGGGTGGCCATCCCCGTACCCCAAGGATGATGACCAAGATGACCAACATCGTGATATAACGAAACAAAAATCAGGTAAGATGATCTCTTTTTTTTCGTAGTTAATGAAACAAAACACGAAGATTCTTCTATTATTCTGATCTTCGATAGTGATTTTCTAATTTAGAAAAAAAAACAGTTAGTGACTCGAATAATGCGCAATAGATACTTAGAGTTTGTGGTATTTAGAAACTCTTGGCTAATCCCTGGAAAATGTGTTTCGTTGTATTTTGTAAATGACAACAAAGGCAGAATTTACTTAGTCTGTTTTTTATCGGAGCTGGAGCATTCGAAAGAAAACAACAACAACAACAACAATAAAAAGCCAAAAATGCATTGTTTCCGCTTGGCTCTCTCGTCGCTAGACGTAGTTTAAGGAAAGAGCGAGAGAGACCGTGTGTGCGTGTGTACTTTACGTTTGTATTTTGGTATTCGGAAAGTGAAACAAACAAAATACATCTTCTGTATTCGTATTATTAATCACGTAGTCTTCGTATATTTTTTACCCAACGCCCGAATAAAAATCCCGACCTGGCTTCCACCCGACCCACCCTCTTCCCCTCGAGTAAAGATCGATCGATGGTGTAGGCGTAGATGTTAATTGCGTAGAAAATATAGCGATTATTTATACGTATATGCATATTGTCTATAGTGATAGCTCTACTGTCATGACCTACTGGGACCTGAGACGGAAACGACGAGAGACGAAGAACGGAAGCTGCAAGACCGAGATGAAAAGAGAGTGTGAGAGAAAGAGAAAAAAAAGTACAAGAAGGATAATGACGTAAGAAATGATGAATTTTCGCAAATCTAACCGTTGGCCCATATACCTATTGAAATGGAACAATTTCTTCCTTTCGTCGTCTAAACCTTTTGTGCCTTCCTTCATTTAAAAACCTTTTTCATCCCGTTCTCTCGTCACGCAAGATCTTACGATGAAGGCACAGAATGGCAAAGTATTGAGCATTTTTTTAAATGCCCAATAGTGAAAGATGTTAATGTTAACTTTTCATTTTGACAAAAATAATGAAAAAGAAGATGCTCTTTCGATAAAACGACACTCGAGCAAAAAAAAAGAACTTTCGTGCCTTCATCTTGCGAAAACTCCGAATCATTCTTCGAACATCGATCGTTAAACCCCGTTTAAAAATTTTCTGTCACACGACCGAAGATGCACCCGTAATTGCATGAGTAATTATTCGTATGCGAACTAACCCGCAGCACCGACCTTTCCCTTCGATCTTGTCTCGTATCGTGCTCACTTTTTTTTCTTTCTTTTTCTTTTTTTTTCTTTGCAAAACAAGAAAATCTGTCGTCCGTTCATTTTCACGATCGACAAATTTTCAAATTACTTTTTATAATTGAGTTTAAGAAAAACAAAATTATGCATACTATTCATTGAACGGACATGAAATATACCTACGGGACAATCGGCACGACGGATGCCAAATAAATTGAAGTGGTGTGTGGTTGTTACCTAGGTTTTTTACCAGCATGTGAGATCGATTAAAAATAGTGTATCTAAATCGTTGGAGTTTAGTTCGATGTAACGATTTATCAATCACGATCACGCTGTATTAATTATTTCGTAGTATCATGTACATATACGTATACCCGCAAATTGCAACTCATAACTTATGCAACAATGATACGTATTATTTGTCGACGTGTTTATCTAAGCAACTTGCACACGCTTGTAGCAGAAAGAGAGAATTTTTGATCACGTTGCGATACGAATTGACAAAATTGATCGAAAATTACAAAATCAGAAACAACAAAATCATTAACCGATCATCGAAACGCAAATTGTTAATTATCGGTGCATTTCGGGTTTTTCGAACGCGACGTATGAACCTTATTTTTTATTTTCATGAAATATTAAATATTGGAAATTGGAATATAGCGCGAGACTTATTGTTCGTGGAGAAACGTGTGGTAAATGTGTGCAATGGAGGGTGTGCGAGCGACAAGGGAGAGGAGAGAGAGAACGAGAGAGAAGGAGAGAGAGAGAGAGCTAAAAGTAAGCGTGGGCGCGTGAGATGAGAATTAAAAAAGAAGCATAAAGAAAGTGAAAAAATGACAGAACGACGTAAAAAAACGATTGTAGACAATTTTCGAAGCACTTTGGACATGGGACCCACGCGTATTGTAGAGTGATTTAAAAAAGAAAAAGAGAAACGAAAAATTAAAAAAAGAAACACGTGTGAAAATGTGAGAGTACACGAGGCGATTAGGAATATGAAGAAAAGTAAAATTAATAATAATAATAATAATGATAAATAATTGACGTATGCACCGGTGCCGATTATGTCGACAGCCGGCATCTTGTTCTTCCAGTAACGATTATCAATAACGGGTGTACGAGTTTGTAATGATAAAAAAAAATAGTACGAGAGTCGTAATGTTTTTAAATGATAAAATAACGCTCTCGAAGAAAATTTTTGTAGACTTTAAGAGGGACTCATGTTATGTATCGATTGTATCGCGTTCGCGGTGCCAATCACTCATTTTTTCAAGATTAATCCGCGTACGCGTTCAATTATCGGTGTACACATTATTACAGGGTTGATCGATTGGAAACTTCCACTCCCCCTTCCTTCCCATCGATAATCTTCGGCTACCTTACCCGTTTGGATGATTATAAGGGGTCAATTATCCAACGCAGCATAAAATGAAAAAAAAACAAACAAACAAACAACAAAATAGGAAAAAGTGGAGTAAAGCCATTGAGAATTGTATGGAAGATTTAATCCATTTGTGCCCAAAATATCATCTTCAAATTTAATTGAAATAATTTGCTATTGTTGTAAGATTTATCGCTGATTGATAAACATTACAATCAGCATTGGAGACGAAGAGACAATTCGCAAAAAAGAACAACATAATAATTCATTTTCGTAGTCGAAGTATAAAAGGTATAAAATCACTACCGATTCCTTATATTAGTTTGTCTAATGTATCGATTGAATGTGTATAAATCATTAATTATTACTTAAATTATCGTGAATTATTGGAGAACAATTGGTTAGAAATATTTTTATTCCGATGGTCGTTATAAAATAGTTGAAAATGAATTCGCAGTTTCAATACGAGTTATATGGGCGCAAATGGAGTATTTCATTGTTGCAATGATAATTACGGGTGACACATTTGATAAAAATAACTAAATAAACGTATAGCCACAAAAATGGGCAAAATCGAATTTTATGTTTGATCAAACGGTTTTGTCTCTAAATAATTAATCTTTCTGTCTAATATTCAATTAAATACGTTTGCCTCTACACTATTTATTTAGCTCTCGGTTATTCAATCTAAATACTTGTTCGGTTGAGCGAAATTCTACGATCACGATTTCCATCAGTTAATTGCATTATTTAATCCCAATTTCCCTCGACATACGGATATGATCTCAAATACTGCCTAAAAATCTATCGATAAAAACATTGAATAATCGATTGGTCAGAAAGTAGTAATCGCAGTTTTCACATTGGATCGGAAAATTAGATTTTTCCCTGGTCTCTTTTCGAAGACTTTTCGAAGACAGAACAAAAATTCACGCGACGATATGTATTGACGATGCACCATATGCAAAAAACCAAAAGTAGCCCATGGAAAAACTTCCCTGCTAAAGCCTGTAAATATGTACTTTCCGCATTGGCATCGAATTTAGAATATCCTCGCCTTGATATTATCCGAATCATACATTAACGAATGCGGGACAAAGCTTAGGAAAAGAACAAAACAAAAATAACACGTCAATCTCGTTCCACGTGCCAATTTATTTCATTTTTATCACTTTTTAATTTCCCTCCCTCTCTTACCCTCGATCATCTTATACAAAATCGTGATTCTTTTTATTCTTATTCTTCTTATACGCTCGCGAAGAAAAATCGCAAAAAAAATTCGTTATTTTCCGTTCTTCGTTTTTTCATTATTCCTATTATTTATTTGCGAGTCGTACGAAAGAATGTCGCACTATGACGTAAATACAATTTTTAATACCAATGACTATAATATATAATCTCGTATTCTCGAATACTCTCCATATTACATGTATTAATCTCATCTTCAACGATGAGATCTCCATAGTAATTTCAGAGACAATTAAACGAACAAATCTCGCGACATTCCATGTGTGGGCTGACCACTCGTCGTTGATCGTCGACACGAGGGGCTTTTGATCCACAACCTCATATCCGAGTGTCTGCGTTCTTTATCCATACTTGTATATATATATATTATATACACTTACATTATTATTATTATTATTATTATCATATATATATATATATTGATACGATATATATACATATACATATATATTTTTTCAATCTCGTCCCAATGCCCCGGCGAGGCGTCTCGAAGCCTACCCAATTATTTATTTTATCACGAGCCACGAGAGACACCCTTCCCTGCCTTCTGCGTTATTTCCTCTTCCTTATGCCGCCCCCTCGTTCCCTCGACTTATACTCAAGGTATATATACCGATAAGTATGTTATACCGTATGTATCGCATCCCTTAATAGACCTTTGCTCTACTCACCAATCCTCAACTCTCCTCCCCCTCCCAAAAAGTACACCCCCGTAACCTCTTAACATTCCTCTCTAGGGCCTCGCGTGCCTAGAAGTGTGAGAAATGATTTTTTTTTCTTTCCTGTAAATATTATATAGCACATATACATATATATGTATATCTATACATGAATTTATATACATATATATGTGTCTGTGTGTATATATAGCAATATCTTATATAATTCGTCTTCGTAAGTAATTAAGCTTAAGAAGCTCTTGGTATGCATATCTTATTATTATTATTGGTATTATTATTATTATTATTATTATTATTATTATTATCAGTGAAAATCACGGTAAAATATAGTTAAAAAAAGCCACGTTTTCGTGATAATACGACGACGAGACGCCGTTGGAAGTACACCTGTTGGTTTTATAGTGTTCGAGCTATTAGAAAGTCGTGAGTTCGCAATGCGAAAAAATTCTCGCTCTCGACGAAAGGTCGCTCGATGGAAAAAAGTAGTGGTGAATTTTTCATTCATAATTGTCAACAACACGTCGAGCTTATTTCTTGTTCGATGAATATTGGCAGAGAACGAGATTTTTTCGCGCTGTGTACTCTTTCTCTAGCGAGCAGCTTGTAGTCATATATCTTATTACCTGATAAACAAGCAAAAACAAAAAGGTAATTTATGGAAAAAAAACTATTAATATCATTAGCTTGTATACGTACAATATTGAGACCACAGAAAAAAAACAATTATACATATATACACAGACACGAAGAGAAAGAGAGAAGGGGAGGGAGAGAGAGAGAGAGAGATGCTCGCATATTTCCCTTTAGTTAGTATTCACGTTAGTTTCTCTCGTAAGAGGTGCCATTTTTTTAACGAGACTCTTTCAGTCACGACCACTGTGATACCGACGAAAAAAAAATATCCGTCGTTCCAGCTACTGCAAAGCATTTTTTGTCTAGTCCCGCGAACCGAGTCTTATCGCTCGAACGTCGTTCGAGATTATTATTTTTTTTTCGGTTTTTATTTTTTATCTTTAAACTCGATGAATCTTCGTTCACCGATAAGAAAGAGTCTCGACCCGTAAATAATATATATATACATATATGTATTACACACGAATCTATATATTTATATTGATATTTATCTATGCATTGTAGTCACTTATTTATATTTAATTAATTAATTAATTTATTTATTTTTTCTCGATGATATTTAAATTATTTTAGTGCTAATTGCGTAATAGATTGATTGAAACCGTAATATTCGTTTTAAGTTCTTGTTCAACTGTCCGAAAAAGCTTCGACGTAGTCACGAAATAATTTGGCCCCGCAAACCACCATTACCCCGTTGGCAACGAGATCGATAATTTTGTCACGTTTAAAAGAATTCTCGTCGCTTCACAATGAGCATAAACAAAGATAGAAACAAGACTAATTTGGAGGAGATAAAAATTTGCAAAAAAAAAAAAGAAAATTATTATAAACCGAATCGTTGCCGTCGGGAAAATCCCGATTTTTCCGCAATGAAGCTAGCTAACTATTTAGCAAAGCCGACTAGTAAATATGTGTATAGCTTGTAATTTATCGTAATTTTATTAATGCGTAAACGGCAGAGATATAATCACACGAAGGAAAAGAACAACACGTGTACACACAACACACGCAGTCATAAGGGAATTATTAATAAATATCCATGTTGAGGCGAGATATTTCGTAAGAATTAGTCACGGTGCAAGTTGAAGGCAACCAAAAAATTAAGATTAAAAAATAAAAGAAACCATTGAATTAAATAAAAAAAAAAGAAAAAATCGAAAAAGAAAAAAAGAAAAATACAAAGATATAGAAGATAAACGAAAGATGAAGGGGGAAGAGTGAAAGTGTGACAAATAATGAAATTGAAGAAAAGAAAACACACACAGATACAAGATTGAAGGTTCGACATTTAAAAGAAGGGGTGAATTGAAAGAAGGAAGAATTATAATGCCGATTGCGACCACATCGTATTTACTGCAGGTAAACTGGTTTACTGTACCTGTTGTTGTTGAGAACATATTAAAAAAAATACTCTTATTCCATGCTAATCGCTTGATATATATATATCTGTTCTTACACCTTTACCACCATCACTACCAATCATTATCCACATCGATAATAACAATAATACCAAAGGCTGATCCTCGATCGGGACCGTAAGCGATTTTTTTTTATTCTTTGTTTTCAACATTTTATTATGGAACGAGCCGGAAGTCACGTGCTTGAAAAAGTCGTACAGAAAAAATGGACAAGAGCAATTTTTGTAATCATTGTATAAAATTCATTTTTGTTCATAAGTTGGAATTTTGACTAAAATCAACGTCGATTGAAATTATTTCATGGATGACGACTCATGAGGAATAAACGACTAGAGTTTCGTTTAAAAATAGAGCATCGGCTAGGCAATGTCCTTCGCGGTTCTAGACAGACCGACTCGTTTCATCATAGCAAAGCTTTAAATTTGTGGTAGATCTACACAGTATATATATATATATATATGTACGTATATATATATACACACATATATTTTGAAGTAGAAAAATCTTGCCACAAGAGTGGGTTACAC
This sequence comes from Netelia inedita, assembly GCA_964017225.1. NCBI lineage: Eukaryota > Metazoa > Arthropoda > Insecta > Hymenoptera > Ichneumonidae > Netelia > Netelia inedita. Next base: position 28,736,620 of record OZ024920.1, on the reverse strand, counting down.
ACCCCCTCCTGCCCCTATTCATATAAATATTTCTCTGCCTTCGTCTCCGACTTTTCTTTTCGTTATCTCCGAATTATCGTTCGACACCGATCCAGGGGATCCAAGATTAGACGCGGTGTTCGAAAAAGAGAGAAAATCTTTGTACGAGGATGCTGATTCCGACGAGGAGGGTGCACGAAGGAGAAAACTGGAGAGAAAGAACTCGATATAACAGGAAGGGAGCGGATGTATAAGGTACAAACGGATGAAGCATATGTGGAGGTAGCTAAGTGCCGGGATTCCCAAGTTGGATGGGACCGCGTGAAGAATGGTAATGGGGTGGATGGGTGGGTAAGGATATTCGTTTCCGAGAATCACCCTTTGAGAAAAATCCTCCGAGAGAAATGTCCCCCTTTCCTACTTCTCTCATTAGCTACAGCATAGAAAAATAGCTTCCCTTTTCGGTAGTTGGCGTGTTCGTCCGTCGTAAAAATTCAAGTTCAAGAAATAAATTATTTGGCATTTATTAAAACGTAATTTTCAATATTTATTTAATATGGCGAATCTCGGAACAGTCTCGAACGATTATACAATCGACTTGAGAAAAACATTTAACAAATCGCTATTTTTATCTTAACTCTCAGACTTTTGAAAATTTGAACGCGTACCGATTTTTGTTGTTTATACTTATGATTATGACGATTATTATAGATTCTTGTCGTCATAAATCGCATATTCGAATCATACAAATATCCTTCCGCACAATTTCATTCGAGATCGGGGGAATAATTATAATGTAACTTCGCCATCATCATGTAAGTTTATCGACAACCATATCGTCCCACAGCAACAGTCGTAATTTACATCAGTACTTCGGCGTAAATAGCTATAACACACGATCTCAGCTAGTTGCGTATGTGTATTATTTTCATTGCTGTACAGTAGCGATTGTGTTTAATCGTGTTTACGTAATTAATAACGTATAGTTGTGTGTATATATATGTATATATTACATATACGTATATATATGTATATATACATGTGTGTATACGTATAGACATTTATTTGACCCTTTGTTGATTATATAGTGCATAACTCGAATTAAATCCTAACAAATATAATACTAGTCGAACATTCCTCCCCTCGTGCAGAATCCTCTCTCTCTCTCGTCCTAAGTTGAAAACGAAAAAAATCTATAAAATAAGCCGCGTTTCGTTATGACGTTTGTTTATGGTAAATCTGAATGATTCTTGAATTCGTAGCTTTTCCAATTTTCGTAAAAGATCGATCCATCTTTAATTATTGCGGGGATAACGCGCGAATAGACGAGCCTTTCCAGCATTGCAACGAATAACAACGACTGTCATGTGAGGACATAATATAACGTCATCAATGGTGTATATATACATATATCGATATAAAGGATGAAATATTCTATCGAGTTCAAATAATTGAATCATATTCTGTACAATAATACGCGAAGAACGGTGAGGTTGGTTTATAGCACGCGTTTTGGGCAATAATAACGATAACGATCAGGGATTGACCAAGAGTCGAACGATCTATAAATATAAATATATATATCAATATTAATTATCTAATTAGAATATCATTTAACCGTGAATTGACAGAGTAGATATTTAGTTTCGTCATCTAAACGCGTTTCATATCACTGTAGGCGTGAGATTTAGCGCGAAACCGAGATATATCAAGTCGACGCGATGACATATCGATTTTGACGCGCGTCTCGACCAAATAATAAACAAAATTATAAAATAAGGACTTATTTTGTTACGACGGAATTAGTTGACGTAAATGGAGCATGCGGGCGGAACGTGAAAGGCGAAACCTCGATTTTCGATCGCGAGAAATATATTTAGTAATACGTGTGTAGTTGAAGCGAACGCCAAGTACCAAGTATCAAAAACCGGACGGCCTGCGAGGGAAAAAAATGAAACAATAAATTTTAAATAAAAAGAGAAGAGCGAGCAGGTAAAAGAATCAAAATGAGATATGAGATTATAATATCTATATAAAGGGACGATGAAATGACTTTAATCGATAATCAAATAAAATAAATATTAATTTTTAAAAATATGATATATTAAATATACATGTATATTATGAAAATCTATCAAATATTCATAATCGTAAGTGTTAGAAAAATGTAGCGACGTAAGTGCTTTTATATGTTTACCCGAGTACAAAGTGTACATATGCATAATAATTATAATTATAACGATATTATTAGAAAAAAAAAGAAGAGAAAAAAAAACAAGAAAATGAGGTATGAAAAGTGTTCAGTAAGTGCTATACTTATTATACGTTTTAAATGTACGCGTAATTTATTATACAATACGTAATATGTGACGATCGTACGAGTTCGTTTCGCGAGAAGTCGTGCTAATATTCCACGCGGAATTCGATAGTTCCGGTTTTGTGATCGACACTTTTCTTCTTTCAAAGTGGTTTGCGACTCAGGCCTAAGAATTTAAAAAATACAACAACATTTCTAGTCAGACTATACAATCGCTCCCGAGGAACTATACATATATATAGTTATCGATATCGACTTGTCACAAAATTCTCGGACAAGAATTATTTTTCCAGAACGTCTGGAGATCAATCTCGACCTACGAGTTTACGAGAGAGAGAGAGAGGGAGAGAGAGAGAGAGAGAGAAAGGCAGCCAACACATACATACTCGTAGCGAAAAATAAAAATGTGACGACTATAAAAGATTGAAAGAAAAACACATGTGAAAACAAACAAGGAAAAGTAACGATAAGAGAGACCGAATTTATCGGTTATAAACGTAATATTATTTATTAAATCGAAAGAATTATTGATATCGATTATAATTATGATTATTATTATTATTGTATACATATATATTTTAATCGAGGGACGATCAATGTGTGAGCTTCATATACGACTATTACTCCTTCTCTGGAATTCCCCATTTACAAAAAAAACTATTCGACAATATCCCCCCTAATTTAATCCGCAGTTGGATTTTGTTCCTCGAGGGTTTAAACTAGCCGTTTAGAAAATACACATAATTTCAACGGAAACATTAAATTTTTCACTACTTCGTGAAATAGCGAAAAACATTCCGCTAGAGACAAGTCTAAATTCGTATTATTTTATGACAATCGAACCGATCGCTCTTCCTTCCCCAAACCATATTCCTAAAGTCATCTTCTAAGTGTTTTTAATAATTATGCAAATTCGCGTAATTATTTCAGGTGCGAGAAAGTGGAGAATTTTCTTTAGAAAAGTGTCGATGCCAGCCCCGATAATTTACACAAAACCAAGGGGAGTGGGCACGAATCGAACAAAGCCATTCCAAATGATTTCGCGTCGAAACAATTATGAATAATTAATGCGAAACGAAAAGGATTACAGCGTTATTAATATATTTAAGAATTATATGGAAAAATTATTCGTTCGTAACGAGCATTCATATTTTTCCAGAATAATAATTATTATTAATATGAGTATTATTATTATTATTTTCAAAGTCAATGTGTGATTCGATGCTGAGCCTATCTCGCGATATACCGATAGTTCGTGTTCTTCACAGATATACGAAATTATCGTAAGTGCGACTCCAGTAAGTGATCAGAATTCGTATAAAAAGGTCTATTTCGAAATAAGCAACGTTCACACTCGTACAATCGTTGATAAGAGTAGAAAGAAAAAAGAAATAATTCGGAAGGCCCAACACCGAGGAGAAGAAAACGTAAAATAGATGACATCGTCGACTCACGAGGTCGTGACAAAGAGCTCGGTATGTATAGAGATACATCCGTGAACGCGTAGGGTGAGTATAACGCGGGGGTGGAGGATCGATATTGGGACCCCCTGGGGCACGCGCCGCTCCTGCTTTTACCTTCGATTCCTCGAGGCTTCCCTACCCCTGTTCTTGATACTGATCCTCAACCCACCTCAGCCATTGTCTCCCTATGTATATATCTATCTTTCTTTTCCCTTCTTTTCATCCCCATTCATCATTCATCCGTTTTTTGCCCGGATATAGGAAAAATATTGGCCAATTTTTATTTTACTTTATTTTCTATAATAGAAATACATCGTCATGACAATTTTTGAACGAAATGTCGACTTTGTATTTTGTAAAAACGATATTTAAAGATTATTGTCATCCCTAAAAACAGAGAAGATATTTTCATCTCGTCCATCCTGCGCCCTTTTATCTCGACCCTCTCTGTGTTCCTTCATCATTCACATCCTTCGTCCGTTTTACTTGTGTTGTAAGATTCGTTGCAAAGTGTGACGAAGAGATCGGGGAAATAATTAATTAAAAGCCATTAAGACATCCCGGTATGTAAGCGTACTGCAGCGCGTGGTTCCGTTATGTAGCGGCGCACGAAGGAAACTCGGCTCGTTTCAAACCACCCCAAGTTTCATTCGTCTTTCTCTCGGTTCTCTTTATCCACACGAACCTCGACGCAACTCTCTCGCCGAGTTATCCTCCTTATTATGTCAGATTTTAACGATCCTCTCTCCCCTTCTTTACTACCCTACCTTCTTATTTCGCCCTTTTGTCTAGGTGTACCCGGCTCTTACACGAATATATATATAATACAATGAAGAGGGCACTAGCGTGCTTCTATCGTGGAAAATCCCTTCGCGTTCTTCCGCCCTGCTTTCAACCTTGAACATCCTTCAATAAAGCTGAAGTAGCATCGAGCAACAATACTTCTCACGCCAATCCCCCTGTGCACAATAGTTTGACAAAAGAAAAAGGAAGTTTCCAAGTACGCAGATGGTATCTTCTTCGGCAGGTAAGTGTCTATGTGCTTTCATACTTTTTATTCATCTACACGTATCTTTAACTATGATATATTTTCTAGCTACGAATAAACTAAAGGCAAGTTCGTTCCGAGGACCGCGTCCTCGGAACGACATACTTAACTAGTTATATAATAACTACAGTTAAGAAATTGTACTATCTTTTATTTTTTATTTCATATAACCGAGTCACAGAACGTTATTTAATTATTCGTAGTATCGACTCGATAACTGTTCGACATTGGCATCGAACCAATGAAATATAATCGTTATCTTACAAAATAAACTTCTATATTTCATTGATAACAAACACCAACGGTGTTTCGTAAGTACGAGAGGTTTTCAAAGGTTTTGAAAGTAACAATTTACCTCTGTCCTTGATTGGAGAAAGATTGCTCGATCATTTAGGAATTACCAGTAAAAGCAACGGTATCTCTCCAGCATCAAAGGATAAACGCGATTAATTATTCCAACGCGTGCTAAGAGCAACGGCTAAAACAATTACTTATTGTTAGATCGATGAGCGAAAACACGATGAGTATTTCAACGTTCAGCAGTCCACGATGGTCGAGACTCTTGTCCAGTCGATAAAGGTAAGTGCGTAATTATCGACTCGATCCCATCTCGTATCTTCCGGATTATATTTATTACTTTTTCTATTGAACACACGAACAAAAATAAAAAGTCATTTATTCACATAGAAATGGGCGAGAAAAAGTCCAATTTTGATTTCTTTATTTTCATCGACGGCTATTTATCATGTTTATCCATTTTTTTATTACATGCATCATTTTTATTTGTTTATTTCCTCAATTCGGCGAAACAAATATTAATAAGCGTTCATGAAGAAAATTCATCGGAATACACGATTATCGCCAACTTCGATGGAAATAGCGAAAGCTCGAAAAATTGACTATTCACGATGCTGTACCTCCGTACTCGTTGGTCTAACAGAGGATTTATCGAGTAACTTTTTCAAGAGCTCGTCATGACCTGAAGAATGAGGCCAAAGTCATTCGGATAGTTGAATTTTTGCGGCCATGACGAAGGTTTGAAAATCGCGACTCGGTAAATGTTTGTTTTTTTGTCGCAAAAATGATTTTAAAAGCGCTTATTTTCATCTCCGAAGTTACCATTACTTCCATCTTACTGATGAACAATATTACGTTATTTTTCCCGATACCTCAAAAACTCTAGAAAAAAAATAAAAAAAATAAAAAATAGTAACGAAAAAGTCTTCTCGGGGCTTTAATTTTTAAACTACCCTCTCGCGGGCACTCACGGAGCCAGATGTTGTTTTAGAACAACTTTTTGTTGCTATTTCAAAGGGTGATGCTCTGAATTTCGGAATTTTGCCTTTTATCCTGAAAGCATAAGCTATATCGATCTATGCTTCAACATGTATGATGCTTTGTTTCTCCCCTACGGCAGCATGCCAAGACTATATGCATCGTAGAGCAGTGCAGCTATTAACGGCTACGAGCCGGTGGAAATGTCACTTCGGGAAAACGAGAGAGCCCTCTCTGTCTTCCCGAGGGAGCGATCTCTCATATTTATAAAGCGAGAGAGGAATGGCATTAGGGCATGCGCCCGAGGTCGGGCTCGACCCATCCGTATAACACGATATTATGTCTGTGCGTATATTTTTCGCACGTGCCTAATGTACGGACACACTCGTCTATACCATCGTACGTACAATACACCAGCGACGAACAACTTTTCCAAACTTCCACATTATTGTTAACACCGGTATCGGCTCTGATACAGACGGTCCAGTTTGACGTGATGTATTATATTTTTACGAGAATATCGAACCACTTTACAAGCGATCCATTAATCAATTTTGAGAGAGGAAAAAAATCGAGCCAACTACCCTCTCGTACATTTCCATATTTGCCGAACAATGAAATACCTACGTGGACGTAAGATCAAAGAACTTTTGGATGTTCGAACTATTGCCGAAAAATAAGCACGAGATAAAGAACGTGCGACTGAAACATCGATCGATTTATCGAGGAAATAAAAAAAAAAGTTCGAATGAAATTGAAATTATTCGAAAAAAATTGATACAGTCATTCACTGCCTTTGCGGAATATTCCAGCTCGACTTTGCGTCACTTCCTCTTTATCTTTTATGTCAATTCGCTGAGTGTATCAAGTCCCATGCTTATCGAGCGGACGCTGTAACAACTGGACACAATATCGATTTAATTTGTCCTAAAATCCCAAAGTCCTAAAATTCTGGTTAAAGCGAATCAATATCAATATTTCTAGATCGAGTCTCCCAAGCACCCTTATTTTTTGAAGTAATGATGAAATAAAAGTCTATGGAATCTTTTTTGATAACGTTATCGTTAGCTCATCCTAGGCTTTTTATACGATTTGAATACGGAATTGTTTTTATTTATTTATGCTGCTAATGTCGTTGCAAAGTTCAAAAGTACGAGAGACACATTTTCAACCACCACCATGGCTCTCCACTATATTGCTTTGGGTATGTACCGCGAGTCCGTCAATTTTACCATCGACGTTGTGCGAAACAAGTTCTCTCTATTTCTGTTTCACATTTACAAGGCTAACGTTATATACATACAGGGATAATATCTGCCTTATACCTCCCCCTCGTATTTATTATTTTACTGCCACACTTGCATAACGGTACATCTTCAATAAGAGGACGGGAGACTGAACGAGTCAGACACGAACGCGGAAAAAATATTTAAATTTCTCATGAAAAATGTAATTCGTGAGAATTTTCATTTCATGAGAATTTTCATTTTCAAAAGTAGAAAGCGATGATAAGAATATTTTTACGCGTTCGGAAAATGAAATAGTAACAAACGACTTGGCATATTTTTTGTTTCCGCGCGAATTCTTGCCCCCGGGGAACGATTTATTTTTTATTTTTCATTTTTATTTTTTCATGCGGCTGAAGGACCTCGCTCGTACCGTTGTCGGGTCAGGTTTAGCTTCTCTGCTCTCGCTACTCAACGTCTGCTATTCTCGAGAAACGAAGGCAGAGGAAAAGACGCAAAAAGGGCGAAAAGGAGGAAAAGTAGAGGCGGTCGTGGATGCTTTCTGGTCACGCCATAGTAAGTGAAAAATGTGAAGAACAAAAGTATTAGAAGAAAGCACAATAGTACATTGCAGCCTGCTGCGTAAGAATACGCCTACCCTTATCTCACCGATTATGTGAAATATATTGTATATATGCCGTAGCCAAATAATTTAACGTCTTATCAGAAAAATTATTGCGCTCGTTAAAATGTTGGATTCGAGAACGTATACGGAATAAAGTCATCGACCGTATACCAAGTATAACACAGTCTTTTACGTCATGCTCCCTACATCTATTGTTAGACACCGTATTGAACAATTTATATACAAGGTCATTCAAAATAAATACATTAGAAACATTTCGATTTTGAATAATTAGTCTCGAGGGTAATATTTATCGCCTTTTGTATATATTCGTTAATCTGTGTTAAGCTTTTCTATTCACGTCTTATTTTACTACTTTTCCCCATTCGTAGCACGATCTATTCTCGTATTGTCTTTTTTCATGCGATACCAAAGAGAATCTTGTCTCGTTTCTGCACACAAATTTCGTACATCGACTCCTACTACCCTCTCTATCTTTTACTCCTGTCGTTCCACGCCAGCAGTTAGTTGGAAGTCGAGGGTCGACATCTCGCGTACTTTAGACGGTGTCTCAACTTTCTCAGCTTCCACCTGGCACCCTTCGGGTCGCGCGGACAGACCCAAAGTGAAAGGGAGACGAAGAGAAAGAAAGGGCGAGGAAGAGAGGTAGAGGGTGGGTCTGGGAAAGAAAGTGAGAGCCCGGAGAAGCGAGACTTACATAATGCAGCTGGACGTATTGAATATTTTCTTCCCAAGGCAAAGTGATAAAGAGATCCCTCGGAAAACCTCCTGGTGGTGTACGCGACATCCATGGAATACTGTACATATAATACATTTCCGGAGGAACCAGGACAAAAGATTATATGGATAGGAAACCTTCTTAGGGGTGGGGGATGAAGGAGGATGAAACGCTCCTTCTTATATTCTTTCTCCCCGAGCACTTAGAAATGACACCTCGCTGTAGTACAATATAGCCTCGATATCGTTAACCTCGCTATATAGGTTAATCTATTCACAACTATACGTACGAGTCTAACATATTTAATTTTTTTAGGAAGTTAAAGTCAATATAGTTTTACGGGTGATCTTCCGGTCATAAAACATGCGTTTTTTTTTATTCGGATAAATAAATACAATACGACAAGGAGCCTAGAACAGCGTTACTTTTCCAATATTAATCTTCGAAAGACACGTGCCACTGGCCGTATATGCAGGGGACGAACCACTCGAAAGCTTCTCCGTTCTCGCACAATAACCATTGTAGTTCCCTGTCGTGCTGGGAGGATGTTTCTCCTGTTCTAAGTAAACGAGGGTATGGCCTCGTTGCTATTTCCACTGGTCGTATAGCAACTAGCAGTGGCTCGTGGCACGAGAAATATTCTATATACACCCTGTGTCCAAGAACCAATTTACGATGTTATATATGTATATGTATGTGTGTTGCACCCTCTAATATACGTTATAGGAATAATATTGGGAAAAGTTATTTATTTTGTGAGCCGATACAGGGCTCGAGCATTCCTTTCGACGTAATGAAAATAGAAATGTATCGATACCGGGACATAATTAAACAGGTGTGGGCCAACTTCAATTTCTAAAACCGTTCGTTCACTCAAGGTGTAAACGATCCTCGAAAGATCTGGGCAGAGTGATTTGGGTTAATTAAGACGAAAGAGACATCGCCTTCGCACCGATCCCTGCCAACGGAAGTCGACCGTCGATTAACCTTGCGTAAGTGCTTGCCTTTAATTTAACGCTCGACTAAAGAGGAATTGAGGGTGCAAAAATATTTCTTCTGCACTTTAACTTCTCCTTGTTTTGAAACACTCCTCAACTGACATTTCTCATTATCATGGATATAATTTGAGCATTGAAAACTTGTCGAGCTTTGTAGTTTTCGTTCAAAATGCACATTTGAAGAAGCTCGTTCCAGTAACTCTGTTAAACTGACACCGTTCGTTCCATTTATGAAAAACTAATCGTTAGCTGAAATATTAGTTGTTTACATGTATATATTACGCTGTGTCATTTTGGGACAATTTATCAACTTGCAAACAGATTGCAGGAAGGTAAAATAAGAAGCCTGATAAAATTTGAGCTCTTAATATTAATATTAATAGTCAATAGTGTCGCTGTAATATTAAAAAAACGATGAATTTTCATACATTTTGAACTTTGAACTCGGATATCATTTGGATGACTAAGTTTATCGAAAAAGTGTAAGGGATTTTTTTTTGTAGAGCATTTTAATTCTCTATAAAAATGTCATGAGCTTATCTGTACAATATGCCACTACCGAGATATCAAATTCCAAACGAAAAGAAAATAGTTCCCGTATTATTTAAATGGGAAATAGAAATTCGCGATGAGATACCTCTAAATATTAATATTACGAGCTCAAATTTTAATAGACTTCTTATTTTTATCTTAATACAAAGTAGAAAAAAAGTTGCCCCAAAATGACACACCCTAATATATATATATATAGAAATGGGCAAGTATAATGCCGCTGTTAGAAGAAAAAACAAGATGGTGAAATAAGACACAAGGAAGAACATCGGAGAAGGAGTCCAAGAGAAATACAGAGAGAAATAACGTAGCGATGGAGATACGCGGGACGCCGAGCTTAAATCTTTGATGCCCGGAGGCTCGACCAGATGCGTGGTTCTTTTTTCACCGCACGACTCTCGTTTTCCCTCGTGTATATGTAGCGCAAAAACGCGGATGGAGCATCGCACTCTATGGGCCACGTTACCGACGAGTTGCTCGAGACAGAGCAGCCTCCCTTCATCCCTCTAGGATTCGAGAACAACCCCTACCATTTCCCGATAGTCGTTGGGTTTACGGAGATAAAAAATTTGCCTCTCCCTAGGGAGAAGCGAGCAATGGTCCGAAGTCCTTCACGGATCGACCTAAAACCATGTTTCTCCTCCGTCTCATACCAACCTTTCTTACGACACATTTCTCGTTGCTTCTTAACCCCACTACTAACACCCATTGATATCGCCCTTATTTCAAAATGTAAAACTAGAGATTGAAGGATTACATTTTTAACTCGTCCATTATAAGAAAAAGAAAAGAATCGATTACGATCTCGAGAACCCCGAAAATTCGAGAGAACAACGATTCTTCCTTTATAGAAGACGAGATCGTCCGAAAGGAAAAATGTTCAACATTTTCGTACCAAAAAGTTTTCAAAGTTAATAACTCTATAATACTTTACGGTCGTGGCTAAATGACTTACGCATGAATAGGGTTGTTGAGGTAGGTGAGGTGTCAATATCTATCCATCCAACAGTTCCTGTCGTATGTTTAGGATACACAAGTCTTTCCATTAATGTTCGATGGTGTGCGATGACAGTCGTGTATGTTGTAGATACATATACGTAAGTTCCCATAAATTTTTATAGGCTCGCCTATCTGTCCGGCCTCGCAGTCATATCCAAAATAGACGTAGTTTTTTGGATCATATACAATGTACGTACGTCGAGAAAGAAACCGGACAGAGGAAGCTTGCAAAATGGAGGGGGAAATAAAGGAAGAAAAAGAGACGTACGTATCATCCCTTCGCCAGGTAATCTAAACCCGTTACTTCGATCGGTTTTAATTGTGGCGAGCTTTATTTGCTTGTCTATTCTATCATTCGTTAGCAAAAATGAAAATTATGTTTTTAACTATTTTTTGGCTAAGTGTACGAAACGCGTGCGAGGTCGATCGGAGGAGGGTGAGATGGTAAAGTGATTAAATTCTCCGGAGAATCTACCGTATATCGAGACCCAGATGTATCTATATATCTATATATACGTGAATTTCGCTGAAGTGCACGAAGATAGAGAAACGTGCGGTAGGCCCTGACGGTTATAAAATTGCATTCGCAATGGGGTGAGTTTACACGTAGCGGCACAGAGTCCACCGAAACGAGTCATACAAGATTCATCAACACGTATGTGTACCGTGTACTATATATATCGACGAGACTCGAGAGAGACTCACCCCCGTTCGGGGAGTGAATAAAACATTTTGGTGCTGGTAACCAGGTAGAAGCAGCAGCCCACATTCTCAGCTAAACATACACATATATGTTTGTATAAGACTGCACAATCCCACGGTTTCGGACATTTCGATGCCACTATCGAGAAAGATAGTAAAGATAGAAAGCAGCACAAGTTTCGAAAGATTGATCAGCTTACAGCTTGGGGCGAGTCTACTCAATGTCGTCGCTCGGATACCCCGAGTAGTACAAGTCCGTTTAAGTCAGACATTATTATGCAGTTTATAAAGTAGATGAATATCTAGAATTGTCGTAAAGAACCGGTTCCCGGAAGTTTCCAATTTCCAAATCGAGTTCGATCTTAACCGGAGATAAAATCGGCTCAAACCGATCTAACACACAACGTAAATAAAAAAATAATCAAATAATAGAACATAATTTAATCGAATGTAAACATCGAACTTTCTACTAATAAAGTGTATTACCAACTTGACGATTTATATTTGTATAAACATCGGCCCGATGAACACCTAATTCAGACGGGCTTGGAATTATTCAAGGATCACTGTCGAGTAGTAAAGCCCCGTATTGGTCAGACCCACGGTTGTTATTATTATTATTATTGTCACGAAAGCCGTACGCTCGATAATATCGCCGTAATGGAAGAGCAATGCATTGATGTATGATTTCTGAATGATGCACGATGATCAGCATTCGTTTTACCAGTACTACAAAGTACATGAGCCTCTTTACCGCATAAAAGGATCGACCGGTACAGTCGGGTAATGCTGAATGCAGCGCAGCATCCTCGGCGGGGTATACGTCGCCCGAAACGCAGCTCGGCCAGTGCGGAATGGAACGAGAATGAGAAACACACCGAGAGCAAACGACAAAGCGCACGAAACAGTATCAACGGTGCAATATGCATATATGCATACAGTAGATCTTCCCTTAACGCGTTACGAACCTCTGCCCATAATATATTTATTTCGGAAGTTTCGAGAGCAAGAATGGTAAGAATTTGTACATGTTCGTATTCTATTTTCAAAGGAGTGATGTTTTTTTTTCGTTAATTCAGAATGTTTTCGAATAAAGAATTGCGATCGACCTCGGGTCGACAACTTATCGAAACGTCGACTGTAGGTACATACAGCCGTATCCTAACTTGCTCTCGTCCACGCTGACGACTCCTGTTATCGATCACGTGGAACGCGTTGGCTAGTTGATTCGTTACAATGTACCCAAACTCCGGGCCTTGTAGACGTTTGCGAGTATCGTGGCTCGAATCACAAGAGATAAAGCAAGATGGTTAAATAACTTCCGAAATAAGAACGCATTAATAAAAACGTTGAAGTTAATTACAGGAACAATTTCGAGAAGACCCGAAGCATTCGTCAAAATTTTAATAACGTTTTTCTCCGGAGGATCCGAAATGCATGGGGGTTCCATTACAAGGGATGAAACGGAAATAAAAACGAGCGGCGCATCCGGGAACTCAAAGGGCGAACGGATGATGGAAGAGACGATGCCTGGAATGCGTGAGGGCGTGAGAGACCGAATGATAACCGGGGGGAGGCGGAATAAGGCAGAGCCAGAAAGAGAGAGAAAGTGAGAGAGAGAGAGAGAGAGAGAAAGAGCGAGGGTCGAGGGGTTGTGGGGCGTATGTGTGCCCCGTACGTTATAACGCGATCTGCTCAGACCTCTGCGAAGCGTGCGCCGAGTGTGAGAGAGTTCGGGGCGAAGGAATCGAGGCTATGATAAGGCAACGCGGGGGGTTGATTCGTACATGTTTGTATGCACGTACGTGGATTCGTCGGTGTGTATGAGCATTCGTGTGAATTGAAAGAGCGAGGGAAGTTCCGCGGGGTTGGACGAAATGGAGGGAAGGGAAGTGAGAGAGGGAGAGAAAGAGACGCGTGTATACGCACGCGGCGACCTTAGGGGAATACGAGCCGACGGGAAGGGAGTGGCCTGGAGTACACATGCTTATACCGGGTGTCCCGCAAATAGAGGGAGCCTTCACAAATTAACGTATACTGTACTGTCCACGTAGTAAGGTAGTTCGTGCAAACAGACCCTGTTGTAATATATAATGTCCTGAGCCAATTTTCGTACGAAACAAGTTTACTCGTTGGATCAAAATCGTGCCTTGAGATTCATTTTTAATCTAACAAACGAAATTGAGAAAATTGTTTGTCAAATGAAATGTTTTTAATGAAAAGAATTAAAAATTAAACGAGTCTAATATATACCGAAACAAGCATCGTATGTTGAACTACGAACAAATTGTACCACGCGCTTATTCGTAATAATTTCAATTTTTTTTGTTATTCAAGTTCTCGTCTATCATAGACAAATGAAAACGATCCTGGGTGGAGAGTTTTTCTATGCACACAGTCATCCCTTCGTATCGAGTCAAGTTTCTATGACTACTCTTTGATAATATGCACTCTCTCTACATAAATGGTTATTACATCGAGAGGTTCTTATATATACATTTGTAAGAGACGCATGGACGGCTTCGAGGACAGTGGACTTATTCGAGCAAGATGGGCCTTTAGATTGATATTGATTACCTCGTGACAGGACAATCAATTTTGAGGGAAATCTAACTTACGAATTGTACACAAAGGTCGCACCACGCCCGGGTTTAAGTTAGGATCGTATATCAGGAGTTTTTGTTGACAAATATACTGGAAAATTGAAGACCAATCGAGAAATATATACCAAATAGTTTGTCCCATATAAAAACTAAAATAAAACGAAAATTGTTATGAAGTAGAAAAGTTCATTCTACGTATCGTATCAGCATTTGGTGGATTCCAAAAATATTCGCAACCCTACAAAAATAAAACCCTCGCAAAATGAGACTTTTGTAGTGAATTCCATTGTAGGGTGGCTACGTATATGCGTATACGCACACATGTGTTCCTATGGCGTGTACATCAATAGCTCGCCAGTCGAACATTCCATCGACTCCTCTGCCGCGTGTTCCCCTGATCGTGGCGCGTCTCGTGCAGGTTTCTTCCATCAAGGGAAACTCAGTTACAGACGTCAGTAGTAACGCCAAGCTGATGCTGGCAACAGTGGAGAAACGCTCCCGGTATTACGGAATGTCGGCAAACTGGTATTCGGGTTTCGAAATTATGCTGTATTTCCGCAATTGAAATAATTCGACGCGTTTCCCTATATTTAAGGGAGACTTATTTGAGATCCATTAAGTCGATCGAAAAATTGGACTTATTCTATATGATAAAATGCGGTTGGTAACTGGGTCGTTCGTTTTAGTAATATTGGTATTAGGTAAAGTAGGAGTTACGGACTCAGTGGAGCACTCAACGAATGGTCAGCCATGTATTCTGATAATGTTGTCCGACTGCTATTTGCTCGTACTACTGAATAATAACGGGGGAGAACAGCGCCAACGGAAAATTTAATAACTCCAAATGGACGTCGATAATATTTAATTAATACATTTTTGCATTACTTTTTAACGAACCTTTTATGTTTCAAAAAGGATTCTTCGAATCGAAACAAATCTAAAGAAAGTTACACAGCTTTACGAGGAAAGTTTCGGTAAACTTCGGCAAAATAACGCGCTCCTATTTAAATTCTGAGTAGAAACAATCGTAGTTAGTTAACGAGGAAAGTCCGAGAGAACCAAAAGTGTAAGAATTTCTTATTATTCCTTATCAGCAGCTCGTTTCTAGACGCAACGACGTCGATACATCGAGGACTTTTTCCAACTCGGCCTCTTTCATTCTTCCTCCACTCCTGATTCCCACTTCTTTACACCTACGTCATTTCCTCCAGCCTGGAGTATTTTCTAAAGAACCCTTCGAGCTGTACAAGACAGTGTCAGAGACTTGAGAAGAGACGAACGAAAGTAATAAAGTTTACAATTTCCGGATAATTTTATCTCCGAACATTTCCTTTCGATCTGCCTCATTTTAAATTTAAACAAGTATACCTAAACCTTGCGCATATAAGCGAAGGACAGTGAACTCTAGTATAGCTTGGGCCTTTTTCTCTCTTGCACGCGACGATTAAAAAATGTTATACCGAAAAGGAGAAACAAAAAGTAAATATAAAATCGGGAGTAAAAGTAATTGCTTCCTTGCAATGCTTGCACCGTCCAAAAAAACTATATCTACGATCTAATTGTGCTACCCGACGTCGTTTTTTTCAACAGGGGTTTGCGCATATTTGGAGGAGATGAATCTCCGTGCGTGGCGTTTAATCTACGTCGGTATCGCGACCCTCGATACATAATATCTCTCTCTCTCTCTATATATATATATATATATATATATATAGCTGCATAGTTTGGTTACATAGACATACACGAGTATGAAATATATAGAAATAACATGTAGCGAGCGTGCGCAGAGAAAATCCCTCCGCCGACCTCCTGTTATCCCGATACCGAAACGTGTCGTGGAGATTTCTTCGCGAACAATAAAACGTTCCGCGTTGTCGTTGGATCGGCTAAGACACACGAGAAACGTCTCCGCGACGCCCGAGGTCATGCGTCTTTTTTATAAATCCAAATTTCACCGCATAGAATCAATTTTCGTTGTAACATTGGTCATTCGTTCGTATAAAGCGCAAGGGATGAGAGACAGATGATGTAAGTTCATAAACGTTTGAAGTTAACACCCCCTCCCCCTCGTTCCTGCTTCTGCCCCCTGTTCCCGCCCCACCAATCCCCCCAACCCAATTACGATCCTTTCCTTCTTTTCGCCTCTCATCCCCTCTACACACGATGGTTACGTCCGTATCAATTTTTATCGAACGAAAATTCCCCTTTTATAAAACTATACGCGAACGTGAGTACGAGAGAAAATGGCCGATTGGGATACACTCCGGCCAGGCCGATGCGCATCCATGCGCGAGCTGTCGATTGAAACGGTATTGCAAGGGTGGGCGAATGATCGGCCAAAATGAAACCGAATACGTCGAACGAGTCAAATGTAAATTATGGGGTTGTTTTTTGCGTTTTATTTTTTTTTTTTACGATATCTAGGCAAGTCGCACGTAATGTCAGTTTCGTCGTATACAGTGGGCGAAACTTGTATTTCGAGCAAACGTATATCTTGAAAGAGCCTGGAGAAAATTTCACCGAGAGAATGTAACCCAGCTTCACGAGGGAACGGAACGCATGAGGGATACGACGAAGTAATTAAAAAAAAACGACGCGCCGTGGAGTACCGTATCGCGCGCAATGTGCCCGCCGAATTTGGCGGTTCGATGATTTTTGCGGCTGGCAACGACGCAGTGTTTTAAATACCGGCGTCTTTCGCGTTACAAACGAGCGACCCACGCCCACTACTTTAACGCGTTCGTCAAAGTTAAATTGAGATTCGGCGAATCTCAAAGAACCGGCGAAACCGGGTACAGACCGATGCACAGAAATCTCGGGCTGAAGAGGTGAGGAATAGCGACACAAAAGAGAACCGAGAATGTCCGCACAAAAGAGAACGGAGAACGGTGAGAGAATGAGAGCAACGGGAGGGATGCTCGATGAGGGCGATGTGCCGTTAGGGCTGAAAAAAACTAGCGAGAGAGATCAAAGGGCATGCCGGGAGCGAAAGGGATTAGGGATCGTTGCTTCGCCCCCCACCTCCACCCTCTTTCACTCGCTACCCGCTAGTACCCTCTCTCTCTCTCTCTCTCTCTCGCTCTCTCTCTCTCTCTCTCTCTCTCTCTCTCTCTCTCTCTCTCTCTCTCTCTCTCTCACTCTCTCTCTCTCTTATTACCGCTCCTTCTTTTTCTTTCTTTCTTCCGTTTTTTCTAACGTCATAATTTCATCAGCCTCACGGACGTCAGCAACGTTTCCAATCAAAGAATCGTGCGAGTTAAGTTGAATCCATAAACATCGAAATAATATTTGGTGTCGAATATTATTCGGGAAAAATAGCTTCTTGTAAGGTTAAAGGGGTTCGTGACCGGACTTGCCGCGTATAAGGATCGAGGGGAGGATTATGAAGAGGGTGCTATTTGAAAGAGGTCAAACGTATACGGAACTTATGGCAGGCTCACAGACTAGGTGGTGACGCGTACATATGGACTTATCGATCACAAATATAAAAATCATATGTTCCGAGTTCGTTATTATATATCTATATAGGCGTTCCTATTATCCACAGATATCACTCGTCGATATCGTCTGGCAAATTAATAATCGTTTTATTAAAAATGAGAAATCATCAATCGTTGATTATCAAAAATTATCTCTTGCACAAAATTTGTGTTTAACGAGCTTTATTTTTCCGTAGTCATTTTTAGAAGGTATAGAAAATGATTTTCGTACTTTGAAAATTATTTTTCCATTTTCCTTTCCTGTGTATTTTTTGTTTGTTTTTATAATCGACACAAGCGAGTAGAACTATTAGGTAAGACTTGTGATGTACAGATTGAGAATAAATAATCAAGCCTTAATGAATGAATGAACTTTAAAAAAAAACGTATTATTAATTTGACATGGGACAAATATAACTATGATATGGATTTGAATAATACATCGTAATCACTTACTTCCCACTTCTTTTTCATTAGAGCCCACGTAAATATTCTCAATGGATTCGAGCCCGGTTCCGAACTCGTGTGTTTTAAACGTACGTTACTTTGCTTCGACATCATCAACAAGTTTTATCGTCGAAGCCGGAAACGAGACCAACGCCCAACGAGACTTCGGTGTATTCGTAGCAGAATTTTAATCCCCAATTTCCATATATTCTAATTTTACGAAATGTTGACAACCTACTCGATCAGCGAACGATTTAACGCGATTTTTATTTACGCATTTCGTGTCACTTAATCGGATTAACGAAAATTACATGGACATTTTTGTTATTTCTTCGATAAGCGAAATTCGATTTTATTTCTTTTTATAGAGATTACTGCCTCTTTTGGGTTCAGACTGGACTTTATATGATTAGCAGGAGTTTTGGAAAAAAATATGTGTCGTCAAGGAATAATTCGTCCCTCATTTGTCAAGCTTGCTGAATCTGTAGTAATTCGTTTATTATTATGATAGTTGTTATTACTTAATACCTATTATTTTTCATCCTATTCTATTTTCTTTATGAAGGTAAGTTTATATATGTATATACACGTACACATAGAAACGTACGTATTCATATATATCCGACAAGTGCGATATAAAGTTTTAGGTTCAAACTTATCGCAGGAGCAAAGGTTTTGTAGTTTGCGAATTTTAGAGTTCGCGCGCTGCGCGCGCTCCTCCCCGTGCGGCGGTAACTATCCCGAACTACTTTATGGTTCGAGGGTCACGAGGAAATCATTATTTTTATTTCAATAAAACTCGGTTGGTCAGAAATAAGAGTTAAGAAACGTAAAAAAAGATAAATAAAGCGTTGTATGCATTTGCATGTTATTTCGGGTCAGAATCCTATTGCATATCGGCACATATATGAATAAGAAAGGAGATTTTTCATTTGCACACGAGCCACGAGCCGAATGATTCTTGTAGTTCCACGGACGGACAAGGGGGCGGGACAGTCTCGCACGAGACCTCCAAGAAGAAGGTATTGCCATCCGGTTCGGTTATTTTTAACATTAGAAACATTTTTTTCGCAAGGTAATAACGACCAAAAGATCAAATTAAACCGCATGCCAATGATGAAATCGGCTGATTTTCGTGCGTACGCGAAAACCGTGAAATCGTTAATTCATTATACTCCCTAGTTATCGTAGTTCGCGTACTCTACTTATGTACTTTCCAGCTGTGTGATAAGCCGCGGAAAAAAAACCTAGTTGTCATGCTTGTCTGTTGTGACAGTTCTATCGCGTGCAGCAAATTTTCAACATACCGTTATTTACAATCGTGTGAGCGATACAACGTGCTCAAGCTGGATAGAACGTGCAAATTAATTCAATATTTGCTGCGTCAGCCACGTCCACCGTGAGGTTGAGACGAGAGAGTGTGTTTCTCGCACACTTTTCCTCGGCGCGATTGTAACCTAAAAACAAAGAGAAAAAAAGACCTAGCACAATTATTTTCTGACCGACGATACTGCCCTACGGATTTTCCCTCGTGTGTATTCCGAATTTTCGTATTTTCAGGGAGTTTGGCAATTGGTCGATATCCAGTGAATTTTACATTGTGAATGAGAAGAAGGTGAAAGTCGACGTCAAACACATTAGTGCGACCGCGAGAGAGAAAGAGAACGATGGAGGCCTGCAAAGACGGCGCCGAACGTTCATCCTCGGAGGTTAACAAATCGCCTCGTAAGTCGTGGTCCGAGCTGCGTGGAGTCGTTAGAGAATTTAGACGCAGAGTTTCCAGTTTTTCGGACGGTTCCGTGCCGGATGCCGTCACGTTCAGATCACTGCCCGACGGAAGGTCAGACAACTAATTCATAATCTCATCTTCCAAATCACTTTGATCATACGCGTATCGTTAAACATTTTTCTCCGTAATACTCGATTGACTATTTCCATTTTATTTTCCCATTCGTACCGTACGATTCCAGGACTAGAATATATTTTTTGGGTACGCCGAGCAACGGCTGGGAAACTACTCTACTTTATGTCGACATTGGCCACTCCGATCATGGCAATGGCTATAGACTGCACTGGCTCCCAGTGATCGAAGCCAATTTCCAGAGGTACGAATCAATTTTCTTAATTTCTATTTTAAAAGAACGCTATAATGACATTTTTTCATTTTTCTCGACCTAACGATAATCGCGTTTCATACAAATATTCATAATAGAAATATCGTACGCATTTATCCAATAAACATAATTTTTTTAAGCGTTTCTAGCGCCAGTAGGCTTTCTCGAGAAGAACAATTATTGTGGGAGAGAAAAAGACTGACCACATGGGGTATTACCAGTTACGAGATTCATCTCGAAAGTGGAAAATTGGTGTTTCCTGCTGCTAGTAGTCTCTATCAATGCGTGGACACGGGTTACGCGGTAAATTTTTTTCCTTTCCTTTTAAAGTATACTACGCACGAAGATCAAGATACTTAAGCTCGTATAACCCCATCATCTTTATAAAATTTCGATTACAAACATCGATTGACGAAAATACTATATTATTCCCCGACTTATCTAAGTACGTCAATTATTAAAAAATCTGCGTGTACAATGATCTGTCGGTGATCTAAGAAAGACGATTTTCTTCAAAATTTGTGTCATTCGAATTCATCGATTAAACGATACATTCGCTTTAATTTATATCTCAAATACTTTCTTCGTAAACAAAGAATCGATAGATTTACACAGTGACACGATAAATTTTATTTCACGTTATCCTGTCGCCTTTGTAAGTTTATAACAACAATTTAGAAGAATACTTTAACTCGTTTATGAATTTCTAAATATTTTCTATTTTTTCTACACCGTAAGAAGCCTATTAAATAAATACAAAATAGCTGTTACTCGTTCCTTTTACAGCCAGGACCATTATTTCCATCGGAATTAAGAATTTCAACGCCCGGTGCGAAATTATGCCCTCAAATATGTCCATGGAACAATGCGTTAATCGCCTATACGTGCTCCGGTGATTTGTATTTATCACACAGTATAACAGGATCTTCCGTACGTCTGACCCACGCTAGAAAAGGTGGTCGAAACCTTGCCGAAGATCCTCTTACAGCAGGAACACCGTCGTACGTTATGCAAGAAGAATTCACAAGGTTTGCATAAACAAATTGTCAATTTCCATATTTCGTACTACATTCGTAAACTTAAGCTTCAATGATAATTTCTCAATTGCTTCATTTTTAATAACTTAGATACATCGGCTACTGGTGGCAGCCTAAATCCACGGATTCCGTGTACAGAATAGTTTACGAGGAGGTCGACGAGAGTGACGTGAAAATATTCTGTTTTCCGTCATCCTCTACGTCAACGTTAAATTCAGGAGAAGTCGATGAGTTTCGATTTCCACGAGCTGGCACGTCAAACGCTAAGAGCAATTTAAAAATGGTACAGTTTCGATTAACCGATACTCATCAGATCGTGAATATCGAAATTCTCGAATTGCAATATCCTCTGCACATAATGTTTCCATGGATGGAGTATTTGGTTAGAGTCGGATGGATGCCAGATGCTCAATAGTAAGTTCTTTTTTTTCAATCAAGAATCTTGCTGAAAACTAAAGCATGCACGGTGAATGCATAATAACGACCTTTGAGATTGTTAAAATTCTATTCGATGTGCTTAAATTTTCATCGAACTTCATTTATGAAACGTATGCTCTTAAGGAGGTTGAAGCGTTGTCCATGCATTAGACGAATTCCAAGTTTGATTGTTTAAAATTCGTACGAACCTTCTTAACGATAATAGTCAACTGTGAGTAAAATTTGAGAAAGTTTTACCGTCTAGAGATCGAGTTATTTATTGTGAAAAATCGTTTTTTTCGTAACTTGCCATAAGACCTCGTGTTAAAGTTGCGATTTTAAACACCGAATATCTCGATTACTAGATGGTGAAACCTTCTCAAATTTCTTACTCATTATAATACGATGCTCGAGAAGATTGACGCAAAATTTCAAAAAATTAGCTTGGAAAAAATTGTATCCGATGATTTTGCCATTATTTTGTATATACTATTATGATTATGGCGCGTGAACCTCCTTAAATTACCTTAGTTTATTGTCCAATGATTCACGATTCTGATATATTATTATTTTATCAGTGTTTGGGTTCAGCTTCTTGACCGAAAACAACAAAGGCTAGAATTGGTGCTGCTGTCGGTTGACAATTTTTGTGAACCACCGCCTAATGTTTATAACTCGGAAAACCATTTCACCCCATCTTCGGCAAGTGTACAGGTGGTATACTCGGAGCAAAGCCCAATCTGGATAAACGTCAATGATCTTCTGTACTTTTTACCGTCCGACGATCCGACGGAAGTGAAGTTCCTGTGGGGTAGCGAGGAAACAAAATTTATGCATTTGTATCTCGTAACATCGAGTATAGTCGGTGGGTTATCACTTTTTCTTTACATTTACATATTTAAGAAAAATCATCCATGATTTCCAATATCCGAACGAATCATATAAAAACCACTTTTTCAATATTACGAAAGTTATAACTATTTCCAATTAATACATTTTTAAATGGTTAATTTTGTTGCTATGGTTTATTGCCGTTTACAAGTTCACGAGAGTCAAGCCAGTCGCTTTACACTATGACATAGGAATATATAAAAAATAAGTATGCTACAATTACAAAAACGCATTGTCACCCATGTACCAATGAGCCATTTACCTTAAGAGGCCAGAGGTTACGTCTGAAAATAATTGAAAAGCTCTTGAACACATAATATTTTCATCTGTTTTTAAGGCTTAAGCAATGGTGTGGAAGAGCCTCTAGATCGATTGGACAGTGTTTATCTCCAGCCTCGCGTAGTCTCGAAGATAGCCATAACACAAGGCGATTGGCAAGTTTTACGACGTAAATTGTGGGTCGATGAGGTAAACTCGATTGTTTATTTCGCCGGTTTGCGAGAGGGTCCGCTCGAACAACACGCTTACGCAGTATCCCTGCGTCAACCGTTAGAACTTCGACTGTTAACGAGACCCGGATGCAGTTATAACAGCATTGATTTCAACAAAGAATGCACAATGCTAGTTACCGTGTACAGTTCAATCAAAAGCTCGCCAACGTGTCAGGTAGAGTGAATATTTTCGTCGTATTATCTTCCATACGATATTATAAACATTCACCACGATGTTTTTTTTATAACTTTTTGTTTTTTTCTTCTCTTAATTTTTCTTTAGGTATTTAGAATATCACAAACTGATTGGACCGTGGAAAGTATTTCCCTAACACCCGTTGGCTATCTCTTAGAGCCTACAGTACCCGAATCTGAGCTTTTCGCTCCAAGCATATACGCGCACAAAATCACGTCCGGTGACACGATATACTCGATGATCTTTAAGCCTCATAATTTTCAAAGCTCCGTTAAATATCCGACGATATTACAAATTTACGGTGGTCCAGACGTTCAGCTTGTTTCAAATACGTTCAAGGTAAATTGAAAGTTTTAGCGTGTGAATGGCACTTTGGGCAATTTTTTTATCTCACAATATCGTCCAAACGAAGGAGAGAATATGACATGTTTTACAGTCTCAGGTTTACAAATGGAAAGTTACAAAAAGAGAAAAGCTATGTCTACGGATGCTTCGAGTAATTGTTTTTTCTCTTCTATAGGGAATGAGACATCTTCGATTACACATGCTCGCTGCTCAGGGCTACTGTGTCGTGCTCATAGATTCGCGGGGCTCGAAGAATAGAGGCCTAATTTTCGAGAGTCATTTGAGAAAGAAAATGGGAACGGTCGAACTGAGCGATCAGGTCGAAGTTCTAAGATTGTTGGCCGAAAAAACGGGATACATCGACTTGAATCGCGTCGCCCTTCACGGCTGGTCCTATGGGGGTTATTTGAGCCTGATGGGCATCATACAGTATCCAGAAGTATTTAAGGTAAAATTCGCCCTATCATCGTGTCAAACCAACTTCTGATTTTAAAAGAGTTTTCCTTGTAAGAAAGGTGAAATTCGACAAAATACTTTTGGAACGATCGTAAGAAAACAAAGTCTCAAAATATTATTTTACAGTAAAAAAATGTCGTTTATTGCAGCTTGCTATAGCCGGTGCCCCGGTGACCTGTTGGAATCTTTACGACACCGGATACACAGAGCGATACATGGATCTTCCCCAAAACAATTATCCCGGTTACGTAAATGGCTCGGTACTAACGTACGTGAATAAGTTTCCCGACGACGCAAATCGATTATTAATCATTCACGGTCTCATCGACGAGAACGTTCATTTCTTTCACACGAGCGAATTGATAAACGCTTTGATAAAGACTGGCAAGCCCTATCAGCTACAGGTATATCCCACCGAGAGGCATAGCTTGAGAAATTTGGATGCAACGAGACACTACGAGACAACGTTACTTTCATTTCTCCAAAATCACCTATGAGATCGCGACGAGATGCACGCGGGCACGATTCAATAAACACGATTGTTATCGTCCCTCGCGGAGCATTCGGCGATCTCGTCAAGTCAGACATGCAGAGGGCGATTCAAGAAAACGCCATCCACAAGGCTGTTGAGAAGATAATTGTTTTTTTTCTTTTTTTTTCGCTAATTAATGCAAAGCAACTGCCATTAATTTTTATGTACATAAAAACTTGAGAATATGAATTCTTCCATCGCGACGCCCTTGTGCGCACTATTTTCGTCGCCTTGTTAACTAATTGCGATCGTTGCAAAACAATGATACATTTTTCGCGGCGATTGCAACAGACTTCACACACTTTTAATTTTTGTTTGCAACATCCTAGGAGAAAAAAACGGTTGTATCTCTATCGCTGCAGATTCGCTTTAACCTTTATTCCCTTTGATGATCCTTTTTCTATACTCCCGGAATAAAGATTTAACAAACTATTGTTTCCGAACGCTCTTAACAGTATTACGCTACTATCGAAAAAGCTACTTGTAACAATTGTAGCGCGCGAGACGCGCAAAGTTCCGTGGTACGAATTTAAATTCATTTTTGTTCACAAGAATTTTTCCTCATTTCGAAAAATCTGGCAATAATTAAGATCCCGTAATATGTATTTTCGTATTATGAACCCCCGAGAAGCGAAGAAGGAGAAAACAGCAGCGTTAAAACCTTGCGAGACCGTTTCTACGCGATATTTCTTTATTTTTTTTCTTCTCTCTAAAATTGTGAATAGAATGTGAGAATCTATTTATCGTAGAAACACTCCGAGCCATAAATTGTTGTAATATAAATATTTTAAAATGATATCCCGAAAACCCGAACGTGCGGCGTCATTTGGGACATCGTAGATTCTTATTCGACGCAACTTGTTATTTTTAATCAAAATGGACAATACTCACGATAATTAACTTGTGCATATATATCCCCAAAACGTACTATTACTGGTACACGAGGATCGAAACGAGTGGGAGATCTTTGTTTTCTTTATGTATATATATATATATATATATATATACATTTTTTCTTTTTTCTTTTTTAAAAAATCCTGTTTCCATTGTACTTATTGAATGTCTGCCCTCTCTTGCGCTAGAATTTTTGTTCCCTTTAGAGACGTAAATATATATATTTTTAAACTCGATCATGTACATACACGAGAATGCGAACCGACGACGATCTACAATTGCGATCTATCGATTTCGTCAATATTTCACGATAATAGACTAATGAGTATTATAGATCGATCGATACACAAGTATTTGCGATTTTCATTATTGTAAACAATACCACTATCTTGCATCAATTTGGTCATGATTAATCGTCGATAAGTAAAATCACTATTTTGTACACGTCTATGTTTCAATTACTATTATACACGAATCCTCCTCGTATGAACGAACGATCAAAATTGACTCGGAAGAGATAAATGATTATATTGTGGAGCCATAAGTATTTTATTTTTATTGATTCAGGATGGATGAATAAACCTCTACGAGTACATACTTGATTCGAGTGATTACAGTTAATCGAGGATTTTTTCATCAACTTCAGATTTAAACGTATAAAACTTTCTTTATAAGTTGCATCGTATTCTCTATAATTGATTCAATTTTTATAAAATGTCTTACCCCTTGTAATGTAATAAGTAACTTTAAAATTCTGTTATGCGACAAGAAGAGTTAATTAACATCACGATAATGATTTAATTTGTAGTATTGTAAATGTTTGAAATTCAATTTTTTTTTATCACGCGTCTCAATTTTCGATACTGAATTACAAGATTGTAAACATTTCGTAGAAATCTTTTGTAAAAATAATGGAATACAATGCAATATATTAAGAATGTAAAGGAAACTTGGTCGACAAACGTAAACACAAAAAATATTCTCGACGTTGCTGATAATTAGTCGTTTTAAAAGTACAAAGGTCTTTATGCAAAAAGCAAAAAGTGTTTTAACAAACATTCCTGTCTGAGTGGATATAAATTCGAACTCTGACAGGAAATCAATTGCTTTATAAACGAAGTCGTTGATTTCGAATTATAACGAAATAAAAAATGCTGCAAGAGGACAAAATGACTGATGAAATTGTAACGAAAACAGATTCGAGACGATTCATAATGAAAATTTTCATAAATCCGACAAAATAACTCGTCGTCATTGAACATACTTTATCAGGATTTTTTTACATCCTATTTCGAATAAAAATCAAACTCTAACAATTACATTCTGTAAAAAATGTCTGCAATTATTAGGCCGAGGGTATCGAAGTAGGTTTCGTCGTAGAGTTGTAATTATTTTTTATTAACCATCGTAACATATACACTACTATCGTTTCATAAAACCTGTTTTGGTTTTGCGATTGAGGAATTTGTACAGGAACCAAAGCCTCTTTTTCATTTCTTTCCATTTTGTAGGTCGGGCGATAGGGAATATTCCTTTAGACCACATTTTTTCCTTTCTCAGCAGAACTTGAAACTCGTTGCCAGCGACGCCTCGCAACCAGGATGGTAAGTGATATATAATTTTTGTCGGATGGATATTATCGGTTCCCAATATATCGATGTAATCATTTTGTCCAAATAGAGCTCTTCGTTCCGACCACACGTCTTTCGGCCGATAAACGGGCATTTCCTTGATCGGGAATTTACTGTTTCTCGGCAAGAGACCCGTGAATTTTATATAATCGTCATAGTCATAGCGTCTTAGCAAAGGACCCTTTGCCATTTTGTCAGCATGATAACGATATCGCACAGGTGTTATTTGCGGTGTCCAACTTTGCACCATTGTGCCAACGACTTTCTTCAACCAAGACATATCTACGAATCAAATTTATTACCTACGTGTCATTATTTCCATTCACTTATTCACAATTAACCGGACATCGACAAGATGAGATTTTCGCTCGTTTAAAAGTAAATGGGACGGGAATTTAATACTATCTATGAAAGTATGTAAATGTATATTATGTATTGTTTTTTCGTACTCGCGAATCTGAACGTCGAGGTTAAAAATCACAGAAACGTTTGTAGATCGTATATTTCATCTAATACCAAATGACATAATAGTATTTCGGGGCTTCTGGGTTAACCTCACCTCGGTTATAGATATACCAACGAATGGGCCATTAATTATTTACAATTTACTGTAATATTTGAAGAATCCAAAAAAAGAATTTATCACAAGCCGGACTATCGCTTCATTAGCAACCTCTTTGAACAGATTTATACAAACCTTACGACTATGAGGATGGAGGAACGGAGTGTAAACTCCCTCGTGGAAGGGGCAGAAAAATAATCCTCAAAATATAACACCTTTTGAGCTTACAAATTTCACCACTCGCGTCGCTCCGATACTTCATCACTGGAAAATAGTCGTATTTTCAGCAGACGCGCCAAGATTTTGTAGTGTATAATTTTTATTTTCCAAGTGCATCGGATAAATCAAACGTCTTTATTGACAGTTAATAAGAGAGAGAGATTTTGACATATTATTATGTAAATACTATTTGGATAGGATAAATTGGAAAGTGATCGATCGAATGATACAAAGAATGAATATTTTAATATTTAAGTAATACAAAGATTGAACACATCTCCGCAGTACGCAGCTCTAGTGATGACTGGAGAAACTATAAAGAGTCAGGAATCAGAATATGTATGTTGGTAAATGAATCTATACAGTTTATGACATTTATCCACCGCGCTGTGATCTTCTATCGTTCGTGGTAGTTTGTGCAACGTTTTCAGCGTTTTCAGCTACTTATCAGAAGCTAGTAAACAAAACTCAAACATCCCGTCTTTTCAAAGTTTAAAAGTGCTTGCTCATCTCATGGTCTAATAAAGTCCGTATTTCTCACTTATCGTTTATATCAGCTCGAAAATGATAAAATTAACGAAACAAATCAATCTCACGGGTTACACGTTGATCGTGCCGGCGGTTGCTGTTGGGAATGTTGCCCAATTGACCGTGGACCTCTTAATTTACAATACTAATATGAAAAAGATAGGACAGCTCGTAAGTCCGGATTTCATACCATTTCTTGGCTCCGATCCGTACGATGAAAATTCACCGGATATCTGTACGACCGCGGATTTCTATATCAATGAAGAAAAACGGACAATAGCATTACAAATACGATCACCACCATTGAATAAACTGACCGATTTTTTCTCAAAGTTGCGAGAATTTATAATTCGGCAGAATATTTCCAAGGTAAGGTTTCGTTTGAATATCATTCAAACGGTATATTATTGAAAATACGATTATATGATATATTTTTACGACCTTATCAATTAATAAATGTTTGTGCACGATATGTTTTATAAATACTTGTATTTTACCACGCTATATTTTGTATGCGTCTATCATCATCATTACGCGCGGCATGATATTTGGAGCATCAAATTTAAAGCGAACCAACTCAATATTCGAAAAATAATAATCCCAATAGAAAATCGTGTTGTTGAAAGTTCTAGTATTTCAGGAGGGACATGAATGAGGCATTATCGACTTGTCAGTGGACCTGTTCAAATCGTATAATAGTAAAGAACAGAGATAACGTGCATATTTCATTAAACATACACCTAGCTCTTTCGTTCTACACAGTATAAGTTGTATTGAAAACTCATTGAAAGAAAATAATGTCTGTACTTGCAGATGTATAGAAATTATAGTCCCTGAAAATTCAACAATGTCAGCAAGTAAACAAGTTATTGCCAATAGTAGGATTAGCCATAATATACTTGAGACAAGTTGTATTACTGTCTTAAGACAATAAACCAAAGTCGAGTATAAGTATGAACGTCAGATGGATTTCTCCAAATTCTTTAATTTTTTCTAATATCGTTTCTAATGAATCTTTGCTGAAATATTTTAAACCCCAAATCGGTTTCTCCGAATGCTTCAATTTTTTCTAATATCGTGCTATGGCTAATGTAGTAGTAGTAACTTGTTTTATTTGCATAACCTCTCCATGAAGTTTTTTACAAAGTTCTATAAAATATTCTTAAATCTACTCCCCCTTCTCATGAGTTTCTCTCCTCTCAATACATTTCCTCCTACGCACCTCCTCAATTTGCCTAAAATACACACATATGTCCTCTTATATTCTCCCCCCTGTGCTATGGCTAATGAATTTTTGCTAAAATATCTTGGTGGTTTGTAAAAATGGGATACGTCGCGGGCTAAATGTGATATTTTTGGATAACGGGTGATGTCCCATAAAAAAGTAGCTAACAATAATTTCTGGACACTCATTAGTTCTCTGCCATTTGTGTAATTTCTATTCTTGCACACTTTCAACGATTATTTTTAGATTTTTCTATCCTATCGAAGATCTAGTTTTGTTTTCACAAAATAATCATTTCCAGGTGATTATCCTGACCAGTAAGTGGCAATTTGTAAGAACGGACAGCCAATTGAGAAGCGAAGCAATGCGTTATATCGCATCGTCGAGTGTAGAGTTTGAAGATGGGAAATTATTCAAAGATCTAAAGTGGAAAAAATTGGAAGAAACCGTCGATCCTCTAAATAATGAAAGCCGTCTGGAAATAAACGGCGGAGGTTTTGCTCTGAATCTCTTTGAATTTCTGTCTACAGAAAAAATCCCCTGCACGATATTACTGAAATTTTGTTCCGAAGGCAATAATAGTCCCGATGCTAAAGAACTTGCTTATTTCTTGAATCAGTGGATTTCGCTAGTGTCCAAAGACTGCGAAGGAAACATAAGTTGGAAGGAGCCACCTTCGTGGCAACATATATTTGGTCATGAACCACCCAGTGAAATATACTAAATGTTCTCTAAATTTATTTTCTACCTTGTTAAAGAATATTCTTGGATTTAGCAAGATTCTGGCATGTAAAAAGCATTATCGGCAATAAATTGGCTATGAGCAAAAAACCACATTTAATTATGCACGTTCCTCCTTTTGTCTTTAGGTGGAATTATCAATCGTTTAAGGTAGAGGACTACCTTAAACGATAGGAATCGTTACAGCGTTTCTGTTAGATTTCACTGAAAATTTGCAGAAGCGTTCTTTGATGTCATATGTACATGTGTGTAAAATTTCAGGGACCTTTATCGACTCAAAAATCAAGATATTTATTCTTGAAAATCGTCATTTTTCGTAACCTCCCGTAAGAGCCCGTGTTAAATATCGCAATATTATACAACGAGTATCTCGATTTTTTGGTCGGTGAAGCCTGTTGAAATTTTACACACATTTTTATATGACATCAAAGAAGCTTCGAGTACTTTTTTATAACAATCTTATGGAAAAAAATTTCATGATTTCGTTTATTATATAACAAGTAAACTTCACGTAGGATCAATTTGAATTTTGAGTATGTTGTTCTTTAGTCGATTTCCAAAAACTTTTCTAAATGGATTTAAACGCTCGGTCCACTTGGAATTTGAGAAAAAACGGGATCAAAATTTTAATTCCCCCACCCACGATAGGACTACCTTACGTGATACAGTAGAACCTCAATTATACGAACGATGACTTAGTTTATCCGAACGCTCAATTATCCGAACGTTGGCTCAAAAGATACATCGTTGCTTGCTGCCACCGCCATGAGCAACAATGTATCTTTGCGGGAATCGCGAGATACATTGCCGCGACATACTAATTAACGCGAAAACGTTAATATGTATGTCAAATTTGAATAAATACGTATGTACTGTTTTTATGTGATAACGTGTTGTTTATGATCTCGTCCCAAAAAGCCCACGTTTCGATTATCCGAACTAGCCTCGGTCCCAATTGGTTCGGATAATCGAGGTTCTACTGTATTTGAAATACGAAAAGATATGGTCAAGGAGGTAATTTTGTTTGATTCTTTCAAGATGAACTACCTAACAATGTATATCGTTCAGCCGTTTGGTACAAATTTCCTTATCTTTATTCCAACAAAAAAGCGTCCGTGTAATCAGGCGTGTATTCAGTCGATAATCAACAACGACACGATATCGTGTCTCACAAAAGTAAGTTTTATTGTTAAAAAATTCTCATATAAATAATGGATCAACCGTATTACAGAGATCTATCTAATCTATGATATATTTTACGCAAGAAGTTTGGATTTTGCTGAGAAAGCTGCGTACGAGACAAGGACGGCGAGAAAAGCGGCGAGAAGTTCAGAATGAATCCAAGGTCCTTGATAAACTCCCGGATTATTTACCATAACGACCGCGAGTGGTTTGATACTTTCCGGATCATCGCCGTTTCTGTGAGCTTTGCGTATCGCGCCATAGCTCTCCTCGTCGTATAATTTCACATTATAATCACCGGAACGTGCCTTTTTAACATCGTCCGTCCAAGAAACCTAGAATATAGTAACAATTTCATCGATGAATTTACATCGAAAATAAACTCCAATGGTATTTGAAAAGATATAAAATACGTGTCTTGCGAGTTTATATATAAACCGACGCTGCTTACGAAAAGTAGCACGATTCAAATTTCTTACGAAAACTAACACGTTTCTAATTTCACCGCGAAAACCAACGCGTTTCGATATTCGACGCGAAAACTAGCATGTTTCGGCTCTCACCGCGAAAACTAGCATGATTCGGCTTCTGCCGCGATAACTGGCATGTCCCAAATATGCTAGTTTTCGTGGCAAAAGCCGAAACATGCTAGTTTTCGCGGCAAATATCGAAACGTGCTAGTTTTCGTGTCAAAAGTCGAAACATGCTAGTTTTCGCGCTGATATCAAACGTGCTTCTCTTCGTAAGAAATCTGAAACATGCTAGTTTTCGTAAGCAGCGTCGAAACGCTCTTGAATTTTTTTCGTAAATCTTTGTGGATTGGTCCAATCCGCGATAGCTGTTTCATAAATAAACTTTACCACAAATTCAAATTATATCAATGTGTTTGCGATAAACTCATTGGAGAAACCAAGAAGCGTGATTGAAATCAGGATTACAATTCTTTGCATGAAATTTCTGATAACGATCGAAGAATTCGAAATAATTCTTTTTTTCTGAGAAACTTGGATGCTTTCGCGAAAAAGTTGAAATAATTGTTATAACTTTCGATCGATATTGCACCTTGCATCGATCTTTTACAATATGGTTAAAATTTACCTGATATTTGTTGTCTGCGCTCAGTCTTACAGCTGGTAAGGCTTTACCCTCGACTTCAGCGTAGAGTGAAATATCCTTAGCTCCATTGCTGCACTTGAGTGTAAATTGTGTCGTGAAAGCTACGTTCGTTAGAATTGTAGCATCCTCGGTAACGTATGCGGTCGCCGAAATTTCAGGTTTTTGACAGGTTTCGGCGAAAACGCACGAAGCCGCAACAAGAGTAATGTATAGAACAATGAAGACCTTCATTTTAAATTATTTAAATACAATTCTCGATGTTTATTGTGTCAACTTTATTTGAGAAAAGTAATTTGAACGTGCTGATAAAAATGATGTTTAACCTGTCTTCTTCACCAAGCGAATATCAATGGATATGTACCGAAGGTGATTTGTGGAGTATGTCGAATTTGCCACTTGGTGGCGTATTGCGGCCACGTCACGAAACGCGTGGATACTTCAACGCCAACACGTGAGAAAAACAAAAAGTAGAACACACGTCACGAGACGAGTTCTACGGAGCTAAGTTCAGAACACTACCTCAGTCATCTCTCTGAATATAGGCAGGCGATACACATTTTTTCTAAATATCTTTGACGAGCAAATAATCACTCGGCAAACTTCGTGTATATAGTGAATCACTATTGGAATTTATCACTTTAACTATATCGTCAGTAATCGAAATTTCGAGAAATTGTTACATTTTTGTGAGAGAAAAGATACAAGAGGTATCCGTATTATCCCTTCGTACATCATGTCATTCGGAAACACTAACTTTGAGAATTTAGGCATCAAAGGTCGCACAGTGCATCGGAAGAATAAAATAGGGGAAGATGCACACTGCACATGGCATACAAGGCACACACCACAGCAAAACGAGGACATCCACATAAAAGATACTCAACACTCACAATAATAAACAGCAAGCACACATTGCACATACACACGCCCAACAGAACCGTATATATACTAAATGGACTTATCGACATTCACAACAGTGCACACGTAGTATACAAGAAGATAACGCACAGCACACAGCATTCACAATATGCAGCACAGGAATCACGGAATGTTTCCCTTAGCCAAAGCTGATTAGCAAGATTCACGAAAAAAATAATCTCCGTCACTCGAACGAATTAGCTAAAATCCCGAAAATTTGATTTTCAAGAAATATTTCACTCCGTGTTTTTGGTCGTGATGACCGCTAAATTGACGAAGAATAATTCATTAAACAATCAAGAATATTGAATATTGAATCATTTGAATAGGGCTTTGAACGGTTGAAAGGTGAAGAATGATGTTGGTATCTGGCGCGAAGTGCTGAAGCGTACGATGTACGCGTGCATAGATTTCTACGCGGCTTGATCTATATCAGTGTTTCTCAATTAGTGGTACGCATGCCCGTAGGGATACACGAGGTAGCTTGAAGGGGTACGCGGCACAATCCCTTAATCTCTTTTGATTAACGGAATGAGTAAAAACAATCAGGCAAAAATTAGAATTCGCAAAATACATATTTTAAGTGAATCTGTATAAAATGCAGAGCAATGATCGGTTAATTTTCCGGCTGACCTAACGGATATTTATCGAGTCAGCAAAGAAGCATTAGAATTTTTACTACCATTTTTCACTACGTACTTTCGCGAGCGCGAGTTTTCAGCCATGACCAACATCAAAACTAAACATCGTCAACGACTTCAACTCGAAGATGACTTAAAACTCAAAAGCTCACTAAAAAGCAACCTCATTTTTCAGAGTTATGCAAAAAGAAACCCGCACATTTGTCTCATTAAACTCAAATAACCTTATGTCGTTTTAATTATTATTCTAAAAATGCTATGCCATTAGTAAAGATTAAGATTTAACGTTACAAAATTTCGAAAAACGGATTTCCTTTTTCATTTATCATTTTGGCTACATAGCATAAGGGGTACGCGAGTTTGGGCTCTTTCCCGATCTTGTCCTCAGGCAAAACTAATTAGGAACAACTGCTCTATAGTAGTGTAAAACAGCCAGTAGTCGGCCAGGAACCAGTAGTCAGCCCCTGCCTATACTTTGTACGAGTGGGAAGAGTACGAAAGATATGCTTTGCTCTCTTCCCACTCGTACAAAGTATAGGCAGAGGCTGACTACTGGTTCCTGGCCGACTACTGGGTGCTTTACCCTATGTGATGAAAAAATTCATGCTACTTATTTAAAATAGACGATCTATAAAAGAAGAGGGGATTTTTATATTTAAGAGATAAATTTCATAAATTTTGAAAAGGAACGCTGTATCAATATAACAAAAGTATTATATACCGTGGCGACATATATTTCGATGGATATTATCAAAATTTTATCGTTTTCTTCAAGGTACATATTTCTACCCTCGCGATATACCTAGATCTTCTCTCTAGCGACGAATTGTTCGATTTCTTTTACTGTTTCGATCTTTCAATCTATATTTACCATACACTCAGTACTGTTTAATCAATTGGAGTATTCGGTCGTAAAGAAGATCCTTGGCATCCCGAGCCCATATGAAATCCATATGATTGAATTTATCGAATGGTACCGCTTCAAGAATTGTAACATTTCGTAAATATTTTGTTAGCTCGTATATCTCCTGCGAAAAATGAACGATTGTTATCTTAATTGTCTTAAATCTCTGCTTAATTCGAGTCGTTACCTTAGCCGTTACTATTGCATCGTTCCTTCCATAAATCAATGCAACCGGCGCTATGATTTTATCTATTGGATAAAAGGGCGGTCGAGTTCGGCCATACCTAGCAAGATTGCCGTTGCTCTTGAAATCGTAGGTTTGAAATTCTCCTAGTGGGGCGAAAAATCCAATATGTAGTCGACGACGTCGAATCGTCCATGATAAAAAGTATCAAAAATTGTATCTTACCCGATTGCAAATTCTGATGAAAATGAACCATTGTACGCAGCGACGTACCCGACGGAAAATATGTAAAAAGATAGGGCAAGAGAGCCTGCAAAAAGACAAAAATTGCAAATTTAATAATTTTCATTTTCATGATTTTTACGAGAAACTCGATACGAGAACGTAGAAAAATAATCATGAATTTAAGTGGTTTCACTTTTATCTATATTTTATTACTGTCTTTTTTATTAAAAATATCAAGGTGAACGACCATTCCGATGATTGCACAACTTAATATTGTGTATCTTCTCGCGTTACACCATTTGCATTGCAAGTTTCATCTTTGTGGCTCGAAGTCTGTTTCAGTTGAAACTCATATTCACACACTCTAAAGTAATAGAGGTTTCAATATCGTAGTTTTCATTCAAGGTCAAGTTAAAATTGCATTGTTGCTTATAAAAACTATTTGATTGCGTTCAAGTACAAAAATGTTGTGAATAGGCCGGTCATTTAAAAAGTATCCTTTTCCAATGAAATATGAAGTTGATACGAGAATAGGTAATTATGAGTGATTACACGAGAAGATAATTTTTGTTATCGACTCACCGCGTTCAATTGTTGACGGTCCTCTCCGACTATACCAAATATAATTTTCAAACACGTAATATGGGAGACCGCGTCTTCGCGACACCATTGATTCGCTTGTTTTGCCAAGGCCATTGTCTGCGGTAAAATCTCGTAAACCGAGTTCCGCCTGAACGATTCCTAAAAATCAGAAATATAACTCATACTTTTTTAATGACAACTGGAATATCGAATTAACTTGCATATCGAAAGTAAAATCTGGTTAACAGAGAAAATCTGTTGGTTAATATTATTTATTACCTGCAATGGAAAGCCAGCCTGCTTGAAAAATGCTTGTATTGGATTGAGTTTGTGTCTCCAGAATGTAACAGGCGCTAAACTGATAAGTAATTTGATTTTTTCGTTGTACTCGGGTCTCAAGGACAACGTGACATAAGCGATAGTTGCTCCCATAGAATGTCCAACAAAGTATAAGGATTTTTGGTTGGTTCGTTCGAGGACGTAGTCAAGCATAGCCGGAAGATCTTGAGTTCCCATTTCGTGATAACTGATGAATCGATAAATATTATTATAATGAAAATAAAAATATACCTCTGCGCAGAAACACAGTTAGACTGATGAGGAAAGTTTGCACATTGAACAATATTTTTCACCAGTAATATACATTCCTACCATGATTTATATAAA
This sequence comes from Netelia inedita, assembly GCA_964017225.1. Classification (NCBI taxonomy): domain Eukaryota; kingdom Metazoa; phylum Arthropoda; class Insecta; order Hymenoptera; family Ichneumonidae; genus Netelia; species Netelia inedita. The sequence goes on along the minus strand of OZ024920.1, from coordinate 28,699,471 downwards.
TACAATATCCTCCGTTTGAATGTTGCAAATATATGCAATCATTTGGAAACTTTTGTTCGTCGAAAATAGTTATTTGATATGAAATGTTAAATTTAACACAGAATTTACGAAGATACTTCATTATATTCGAGACGATTTTGAAATTTTATTCGTACATTTAAAAAGGCTATTATTATTTTTACCTAAAGTCCCAAAATTCAGGATTAGTGTGGTGTCTCGTTCGGTGCGTCTTTCCATATGTATTCCCTCTCACGTTACCCATCCAAACATCGTAACCGGAATCCGCAAGCATAAAAGCTGAGAAAACATTATTTTTTAGTTAATTAAAAATTATTAGTCATATATTGGAATCTACTTCGAAAGATTTACAAAGATCATGGTCCGGTCCCATCAGTACAAATGCATCCGAGGACCATAGAACCCCATGCTGAAGAAAGACGACGGATTTTAGATCGGACTTGGGTGACCAGGGGCTCGCCGGTATTCGAAATATTCGAAGTCCATATCCGTCTTCGGTTACGACCCTATGTTCTTCAACAGGATATCCATGACGTTGAACAAGCCCAAACTGACAGAATATAATCACTACGGATGAGTATTGCACGAATAGAATTTTGTTTTTAAACTTATATTGGTTCCTGCTAAAAAAAAAACTTTTTTCGCTCAGTTTGATCAATACAATCTCCTGAAAATCTCACTAACGTTGTTCCTTTAGTTAACACGTATTTTGGAGTGTCCGAGCGATCGATCGATAAAACGAACAACATTTTTCGTCAATGTTTGCCTCGCAAATGTTAATAAATTCTTTTATTGATAATTTATCTAGCATTATTATTATTCAATTTTAATTTTCCTAGAGTCAATGTTTCATTGTCCCCAGTGTCTTGAAAATAATAGCATTTCTCAAATATTCGTTTCGTCCCCATGCACGATAATAGTAGAGTTGAGTTTCCGTCGGACTATGTATCATCGACGTTCGAACTGCAATATTGTATGGATACTCACGGTATCAAGTGCGGTGTAATTTCTGTCGACCATATGTTTTGCGTTCCTTGCTCTTGAAAAATGTTGACGCAATTCTTGAATAAAGTTCACACCCGATACTTTTTCGCACGAGCAAATTAGAAATTCTGATACAATGAAAAACATGGAGCACACAGATACGACAAGTACATTCTTCATTTTGCAGTCTTGTCACGATATCGACGAGCGACTGATTGACTAGCGGTTAAAATGTACAAGTAAAACAAAACGAAACATATATAAATCGTCACATGTCGGTCGCGCTCTGACGAACACGCGGATATCGCGTAATCGTGAGAAATTTATTTATTTATATTACAGTTTAGTCGTGGTTCAAAGTTTGATTACGTATCTTAAGTATCAGGAACGAAGTGTAATAGTAATTTTATTTTATTTATTAAATAAGTAACATTCCACATTTGTATATTCAACATGTAAAAAGTAGGAAATTATAATTGTCCAAATCGATCCAAAGTTTGATTACGTATCTTAAGTATCAGGAACGAAGTGTAAAAGTAGTTTTTTTAAATTTATTTATTAAATGAGTAACATTCCGCATTTGTATATTCAACATGTAAAAAGTAGGAAATTATAATTGTCAAAATCGGTCAAAGTAAAGACAATTTCGATGAAAATCACTGGACATGGAATTACAGTTGAATTCGTACTAACAATTTCCGATTCAAGTCTCAAGAGTCAAATCGAAAATAGTCGGTGCGAACTCGAGCGGTTAGAGAATATTTTACGAGCTATAAATTCTTACAGAACCAAAGTATTTATAATATCAGGATCAGTATCAGAAACGAAGTGTAATAGTAATTTTTTTAAATTTATTAAATAAGTAACATTCCGCATTTGTATATTCAACATGTAAAAAGTAGGAAATTATAATTGTCCAAATCGATCCAAAGTTTGATTACGTATCTTAAGTATCAGGAACGAAGTGTAAAAGTAGTTTTTTTAAATTTATTTATTAAATGAGTAACATTCCGCATTTGTATATTCAACGTGTAAAAAGTAGGAAATTATAATTTTTTTAATCGATCAAAGTAAAGACAATTTCGATGAAAATCACTGGACATGGAATTACAGTTGAATTCGTACTAACAATTTCCGATTCAAGTCTCAAGAGTCAAATGGAAAATAGTCGGTGCGAATTCGAGCGGTTCGAGAATATTTTACGAGCTATGAATTCTTACACAACGAAAGTATTTATAATAAGATTCGTACAAAATTATCGATACATATTTTATAAATTATCTGATGGAATAGTTCATTAATAAATAATAATTTTCAGCTAAGTGAAAGGAGCTCGATTAATCTATCGTACAATAATCGTTTGGCATCTTTCGCCCAAAGAAAGTCGATATGATTGAAAGCGTCGAAAGGTACGATTTCAAGCGCAACGACCCTTTGTAGTCTCCTCGCTAGCTCCGCGACATTCTGCAAATAATAAATCCTATAATTAAGACATCGTAGGGATACGATTGAACACAAACGAACGCAAACATTGAAAATTTCGTGAATTACCGTCTCGAGCGAGAGAGGGTCGTTTTTTCCATAAAACAAGGCCATCGGCGCTGAAATTTTCTTCACGTCGTACATCGGCGGCCTTTTCTTTCCGTACAGTCTGAAATTCCCCGTGTACCCAAAGTCAAATTGTTGAAAGATACCTGATGAAGTATAATGCAAGTTTGTGAATTAAAGTAATTCGATCCTAGTGAGCAACCCCTCTGACGGTAATTTACAATTCGCACTAAAACGGTACTGTTTATTACCCGTGACCATATTCTGCTGAAAATGTTGTAAAGTCGCGGTCGATGCACCGGCCGGGAAATATGTCGCCAAATAAGGAAGTAGTGTCTGCGAAGATAAAGCTTTTGAACGACTCGCTGTTTTAAACAGTATCCTGCTTAAAAAATTGGATTGATCGACAAAGCGACAAAACGTACCGAATTTAACTGTTCTGGATCGTCACCTGCCAGTAAAGAGTAAATTATACCGCAAGCAGGCTGAGTTACCGATTTATCGCTGCACAAAGCTCGAGCGAGCTTGCCGTTATTCCTCGTCTGTGGTAAAATCTCGTAGATCCTACCCTCGTCGAATATTTTCTATTAAAAAAAAAGAAACATCGTCGAATAAAAAAGATCAAGCCTCGTTTCCTTCTGTCTGTTTACATTTTTGTATCCAATACTTATAAAACTGACTGTAACAAGACGATGAGTCCTGAGGGCCAATTGGTAGGTCAACAGACTCGGTAGTTTTTTCCAAAGAGCGATCGGAGCAAGATTCACGGCCAAACGTATTTTCTCGTTGTACTCGGGTAGTTCCGACAACAATATGAAAATCATCGTCGTGCCCATGGAATGTCCGGTGTAGAAAAGACTCTTGGTACCGGTACGTTCGAGTATATAATCGAACATCGCTGGAAGATCGCGTATCGCCATCTCGTGGAAGCTGCGTCGGGATTAAACAATTTTTTTTTAAACAATTGCCCCTACGACCTTGCTAATTTTTCCGCCCGTTGATATTACCTAAAGCTCCAAAATTCTCGATCCAGGGGCGATAGATCGGTATGCGATCGGCTGTAACTATTGCCACGAACATTACCGATCCAAACGTCGTATCCCGCGTCGGCAACCATAAAAGCTGTCTCGATGATCAATCGTGAAAAACAAAAATAACGTTCCATAGATTAGCCGAAATATTACGGGCGATCGATCTTCCACCCAAGAAGTTCTTGCCGATTGGGATTAATTTACTACTAATAGATGGAAATTCGAAGTTCCGAGTTCACTCAGAGATCATTTCCCTTGACCTCGACGTCGTAATTGCTAGCGCGTTTTATTTCTTCCTCTGACATTACTCTGCCAAATACAAAGGTTAACTATAAGATTATCGTATCGAGGATCTTTTTTTCTACCGGTACGACTTCCTTACCTTGAATCGTCGAATTTGCAACGATCATATATATTTGCAACGTTACGTATACATATATGATTTTATAGTGATTGGATTCCGGGGGATTTAGTTATGCGGGCGCAACCGGTTATATCTACGACCTCATAATAATATTATATACATATGTGTATATTCGTGTATCTTTATTTTGATATTTATATAGATACTTCCATATGTCTATTTACCTTGACCGAAACCTCTCTTAAATCGAGACGTCGTGAACTTGTCTCAAATTGAGCACGGATATATATCTCGTTAATGCGAATTTATCGAAGGTAAACGGACACGCGATTTGACCGATGCGAGGCTCTTTAATGCTCAACATTAGTGAGTAACGAATTTCGATTCGATCGAAGGTCGAAACTGCGTAACGAATTGTGAATTTGAACAGAACGACGTACTCGAGTCTTGAGATAATTTGATTTACTGTTTTTTTTCATCCTGTATCTTATTTTAAGACGAATACGTATATGTAGAGGCATTAAAGTAAATTGCACTATATGGACATTAAGGATTGCTATCGCTAAAAAATAATTTTTAATTTTGTTTCCTGTTGAGGAAACAAACTTTAAAATTAGCGATTTAAAATTAGCGATACGAAACGCTCGAAAGAAGTCAGGGAATGCTCTAAATAACTATTAAAGTTGTATCCTGAGAATAATTCTCTAGCGAGTACTAAACAACTTTTCTCATATCGTAGCACAACAAGCTATCCCAACGTGCACAATACCATTTCTCGGCTTTTTTACAATGTATGCCAGGTGATGATCGTTTCTATAATACCATAAAATCAACATTTTCCTCCTTACAATTATCGATACATAATTGTCAAGGAAAAACTTGATTTATTCAATGATCGGAATGCGAAAAAAATGATTAGACGAAATGAATAATACAGCGCTTCAACGTGAAGCATGCTTATCTAGTGCACGTAAGCATGGAGTATAGATTACGAAATGCAACTTCATCTTGACATTTATACGCATACCAATGATTCGATCTGAATCGTATTACGGGATTAATATTTTTTTTTACCGTTCTTACGTCACAATAAGACCGAAGTCTTCGAACGACACAGTCAAGGAAGTTTTATACCATTTTACTCGAACTAGACTACACCAGTGTGATGACGAAAGTAGAACGATTCGATAAAAAAAGGATCGCCGCAAGGTGATCGACTTAGAATAATCGATTATTCGATCTTTTCGAATTTTCAAGGTATGATTACTTACTCTCGCATTCCCAAGATTAACGTTACAATCGAATTGAACGTTTGAAGAAAATCTTCGCTTCATAAAATGAAAAAAAAAATTAATCGAGTAATTATAGATTTCCTACTTTATGCTTAGGTACGTGAGTCGAATTGTCGAGGTCAATGTATGCATCTACGATATTTAAATAGATTAAAAGTACCAAAATCTTTTTCGGGTCCGAAGAGAACCCAAGCGTCGGAAGAAGCGAGCACTCCGTGCTGCAGAAAGATCGCGGGCTTTCCTTGTTTTCGCGGTGAAATTGGGCTACCGGGAATCCGAAAAAACGTTATTTTATAACCATCCACGGTCGTGATGTTGTGTTCTTCGGCCGGATATCCATGCTGCTCGACGAGGCCCGCCTGAAATTAATGCCGTTTTATGTCGTTATATACGCAGTCAATTAACGTTATTAACGCGGTAACTTGCAGAGATTCTCGAAGATAATTCACCGTACAAGGACGCAATGCTAATAATATCTCGTTTGCAAATACGCAAGATTGTCGAGGCATGGTCCAAGCTAACTAGTCAATTTTATCGTTGAGCATTTCGTTATAAAAAATGTGAATAAAAATTGGTGGATGTAAATACGAATAGACCTTATATGTAGTTGATTTTCGAAATCCAATACGTTTTGATTTCTTATCTTAGACCTTTTAACGACTGTCTTTTTGATAATATTTTACTCGCTATTCGAACTCGATCATTAGAATATTTTTAAAACCAACATATTGCGAGATGCATATTGAGTTATTGTTTTGATTACATCGAACTTGTTGTCGGGTTTACGACTTTTATAGCTTTTTCGTCATCGGTCTCTCGTACATTTAATTTTCTTGAGAAATGTTCGTATCTGATGGTCAAATATTAGAAAAAAATAACACGTTGGTGTGTGTAAAAGGTCTACTCATAGGTATACTAAAGGATTACTCATAGATGTTGTATCGGTGTTTTAAGCTTCTCTATATATATAAAAATGTAAGAATGTTTGATCGTCCCGCACGCGTCCCTATACCATTCATCCAATTGCAAGGAAAATTTGACATGTTGTAGTGGACACTCCCGCCGAGGTTTCTGAATTAGTAGAATAATTATATATAAAAAATGCATACTGGACATAAATGTTAACTCTTTTTATCTCGTATGCATTTTATATATAATTATTTTACTAATATAAGTATATAATTATAAAAATTTCTAATAATTAATTTGACATTAGCTGTCAAATGAAGTAGGCAACGAAAATGAAAAGCGAAATAAAACACATTTATTTGTTTGAACGATTCGATTGACGGATATCATATACATATATATATGAGGGAAAATCGGGAAATCGACCACTTTTGAACCCGATCCTTTTTTATTTCGCTGACATTTTTATATTATACCTACTACCCGACTAAAAACATTTTTGTGAATTTTTCCAATTTTTTTTAACCACTTGAAAATGAGTTGTAATTAAAAAAAACGTCTTTTCTTTTTTCAAACATTTTCAAACACTCATAAGTTTTTCAAAAATTGGTTAATCGAAACGTTTTTTTCTTCAAAATATTCGTTTTTACACGCGCTTTTCATATGAAAGTACAAAGAAAATATTCAAGTCATATTCTATGAAATTTTTCATTTTTTTATAGAAAAATATCAATATCTCAAGAACGCCAATTTTTTATTTTATTTTTACAATTTCTTTTTTAAACTTTGCTTTGAACTTTGAAAAAAAATGGAGAACACTATCTAATAGCCATAAATCTTGCGGCATTAAACTCAGAATAAATCAGAGTTAAAAAAATTGAAAGTCAAAAATCAAAAATGAAGTTTTTGAGAAATTTATATTTTTCTCTACAAAAATGAAAAATTGCATAGAACATGACTATTTTTTTCTGAAACGCGCATTTACAAATGAAAAGTTTGAAAAAAATATCTCGATTAAACAATTTTTGTAAAACTTATGAGCGTTTGAAAATGTTTGAAAACAGAAAAGACTTTTTTTTCAAAATCCATAACTTTTTTTTGGTTGGGCACAAAAATGCTTTTAGTGTATGACACAAAATGTTCAGCAAAATAAAGAAGGGTCGGTTTCAAAGTGGTCGATTTGACGTGGAATACCTCATATATTTAAAACAAATGAGTCTGTTTTATTTCGCTTTTCGTTTTGGTGGCATTCGACAGCGAATGGCCAATTAATCATGTCACCAAAACGAAAACCGATTGGTCAATCTACACCTCAATGAAGAAAGAAAAAAAAATTACGCGCTTCGGAAACAGAGACGAGCAACGAGAAACAAGACTGTAAACCGTTTGAGTACGTACAACGTACAAACTTCTCTAAAATAACAGCAACAATAGAATTATTGATTATCAAAGTTTTTGAAAATATTTCACATAATTGCAAAAATTATAAGTCGTTAAATAAACGTGCTATGTTAGCAACAAAAAACAACAATGTCAATTATAGAAGTTTCACGATTCAAATGAAAATACCAGGAGAAGCTTAAACGTACAAGTCGATTGATACTTTAATGAATCGAGAAGAAGTTGTTAATTATCCATCTGAAAAACTGGAAAACCTTCTAATGTATTCTTATGCGCACAGGATAATAAAACAAAAAATATTGTGTATCCAAAAGCACTTGAATAATCATAATTGGAAAAAAATCTTTTATTTACATTCGCTGTAAAATAAATTATGGCACAAAAACGGTATTGCAAAGCATACCGGGTACCGCTAGTTTCTACATAAAATCATCTTGTTGACCTTCCTTAGACCCCAATCGATGTATCAATTTAATGTTCTCGTTTAACAACTTCAGCCTTGTAGCTGTTATGAATTATGATTAAATTTATAGAAGCGAGGAAATCGAAAAATTACGACCTTTCGAAAAGCGTCGGTACCTTCAATTTAGATTTTACAGCTAAACTCAAAATAATTAATTTTTTTATTCAACAACAAGTTTAATTTTATTTTTAACGTTTTATTTGAACTAATTCATTATTTCAGCATAAAAATAATATTTTTATGCTTCACCCAGGATGAAAACTCACTCATACGTGTGTATAAACCCTAAACGACACGTTCCACCGTCTTAAAAAGTGGTTGGGTTTATCAAGGGGGAGGAACGAATGTAGGTAATGCGTACGAGTAATCTGACAAGTTAAATTACGTTGAAAAATGAAAAACAAAACTCACAGTATCCAAAACAGCAAACTCGTCACCGAGAGCACGCGCATCTTCCGCATTCCTGACTTTGTTCACCATGGGCATCCGGGGAAACAGAAATTCTCTGATGAATTCGAAACTCGCGACATCCCATGGTAAAAACGCGACCGAGCACAAGAAAATCAAGACACTGCTTTTCATGACGATTTATCGATTTAATTTATCGAATTTCTTTTTCGAGGATCGATTTGATTTTGACACTTTGAAAACAGCTACGATCGAGATACGATTATCGACGAGTGAAATCTTAAATTTAGTTTATTTCAGTTTAGTTTGATTTTTTCGTTTATTCGAATAGTTTTGAATTTTTTGCCTTTTTGTAGAACTAAAAAGACCCTATGGACCTAAAAAGTATTCTTCGAAGCAGTGTCACCGCACACCTGCCGTTCCAGGCGACGCAGCTAAATGTACTGTCAATGAACAGTCGAGGGAAGAACCTTTTTCCGCCGGCATAATAAGCTTCGGCATCATCGAACGACGAATTCTCCCCCACCGGATAAATACGAGATTCATAGTGAGCCTTCTTCATTCGAATCCAAGGTATACGTTCTTTTCCTTCTTTTTCTAAGTCCTTCGGCGGACCAATACGACATACCACATAGATTCGTAACTATTATTATTATTATGAGTACGCAATTCGACAGATTCAAGGAAAAATATAATTAGTTGGCCTTTTTCGACCTAAACTTCTTTCCAGATTCATCCCATATTTTAACACATATATTTATCTCATTTATACATTTACGTACGATTATTCCGATTACAGATATTTACGAGTCAACGTATGGAGGTTTTGAAATTTATTATTTTTCTTTTATTGTCGAATCTATTTTTCTGGAGAAAGATACGAATCCGAACCCAAGGACACTTGTAAGGTCTTCGTCGCCTGTATCCGACACAGGGATTAAATATTACCGTAACCTGTCACGACAAATTTTCTAATCGATCAATCGTAGAAACGGAATTTACATAATTACTAAACACGACGAGTTCGCATCGTTATCACGAATCGCGTTAATGAGTCACGATTCGAGTCATTCGTACGGTCAATTGGTAAATACGATCAACGACTTGGCCGTCAACAATAAATTCACTCTCCATCTATAGACCGTGGATAATTAAAATTTGACGCATTATCACCAGCGAAAAATGCAGTAATATTTAACCGAGGTATATTACAATAATAAAACAAAACGGGTATGATTCCACAGAGTAAAATACGGCAGTTATCAGTAATAAAAATTATTCGATAAGATTCCTCACCGATAAATATAATATATAGCGATAAGAAAAACAATAATCAGCAGTTTCAACTTCCTTCGACGAGGGGGTTGTAAAACTCTAGTCTAAAAGACGGACAAACTGAGTCTAACGATTCGTTTTTCTTAGCTTTTTCCGGAAGATTCATCGTTTGGGAGAATATTGAAACGGAATTAACGCCGTTACGTCTCTATCACTCGTGGCGACTCGATCTGTGTGTGATGCTCATCGTCTGGAATTATTTATCTTTCGTTACAATTTTTGCCAGCGTAATTTATTATGAAACAGTCAGGCGTAGATCGGAATATACTTTATCTCACAATCAGGATTTATTCCAGCTTCATTTGTACATTATAAGAAATGGAATTAAGGGTACTCCGAGGAATAAAGGATTCAAATACAATTCAATTTTTCTTATATCCACCGAACAACACAAATTTGCATGTCGTTGTGCCTTTTCTTTTTTTTGTTTTTTTTTTTTTTTTTTTAGTGAACGATGTTTCAACCGCTCGCGATCTCTTCTCGTCAAGTACGGTACTGCAAAAGGCATCCTACACCCAGTATTATAGATTACGAATCATGATTGTAAATAACCTTAGTAAAACAGCTGAATATTAATTGGCGACATAAAAACCACATTGCTTCTTACGTTGCGACATATACTCTGTTACTTTTGTTTCGTGTTCTTTTGTTATTTATGTATCCTTACATACACATATCCGTATGTATATACATATAGAACGATACTTTTTTCAATATACATACTTATATGTATGTGTGTGTGTGTGTATATATATATAATTTATATGTATAATATTTATAGAAAATTATACTAACTACATCGATATTTACATAAAAAGGCAAATGTGAAATACCTGACTGTTCTTTGTCCGTTGCGTTACAAAAATATGTTCATTTATTAATGTTTCGTTCACGTCGCAATTGTTACTATTATAAATATATTGTAGCAAGACAGCATATGTTGCAGCAAATAGTATTCGCACGAGACTCGTGTTTATTCTATACGCCTATTGCCATTATATAAAACGCACTTTTGTTTGTTTGTTATGAATACTTTAATTTCTATATAAGGTATACGCACCATTATATTTCTTTATTCACGTTCGTATGCAGAAAGTACCTCAAGCATTTGCCTTTTAACGAATAACCATATAAGACTCGTCGATCGTTATCGCTTAAAATGCACGATTTGCGTTGGTGTCGAATTGCAATCCGTCGCGTATCGAAGCTTCGTGCTTCGATCGGTTTCCAGCATGCGCGCTACATTCGATAATGGGAAGAAAAAAAACAAAACTCTTTGCTCGTTATCAACGAGACTCCCATTCATTCCCTTATTTTAGTGAAAAAAAGCTTTGTACAAGCGGCAGATAGGTTCGTAAATCTAGAACTGCTTCTTTTTTCATATTAATTTTTTAACAGGATTTCTTTCGATCGCATCCTTTATGTTATCACATTTTGTTGCAATCGTCATATTTTACACCTACGTATTCACTATGTTGGCTATATATATAAATCATTCGCGTATACGCAAGGATCATAGAGGTGCTCCAGTCTGGTCGAAAGGTGATGAATTCGTTTCGACGAGAGAGGAAAAAAACATGACTGACAATATGCGAAATTGGCTGCCCCGAAGCAAAATACTAGGCACCCGTTTCTTTTTTTCTTTTTTTTTTCTCGTATATCCCATAGCTTCGAAACCCACGGAGCTTAAACGGTGAATATAAACTAGGATAGTTTTGGGACTGCGAGATATTGTACAGGATGGAAGTTGTGAAATAGTGGAGTCGATCTGGAAAATGTTGGATAAGAATCTCATATTATTTATTACGTTACAAGTATAAAACAATAACAAATCTTCGATTGGGTCAATGGAAGGGCAAACTTTGGGTAAAAACCATTGCAAGGTGCCTAACACCAGGGACCGTATGTTTTACACCCTGTTCCTGTGTGTCGTCGCTTCAACGAGATATATATATATATATATATAATATAGAAAGATGGAAAAAAAACTCGTTGTTTCGTTGTCGTGCCTTTGTTTCACGTTGAGGCGGCAACGCGTTCCAGAGGGTCTATAAACTGATGAACCGTACGAATTGTCAGTTCTGAATCGAATACTCACCGAGGTCTTAACCACGTGCCACGAAATATCGAAAAATGAAGAAAATTTCGCATGACTCGATGAGCATTCAATGAGATTTTCCGGGAAGTAATTATTTAGGCATGAAACTGGCATTATCTTGGACTTGTACGAACTAAAGGCTCGATACATTTCGGTATACAGCCGTACATCGTGTTTTTCGATCGAAAACACGTATCGCGGGAATCATGAGTCTATAACATACATAATTTTCCAGATTCAATGTCCGACGAAAAAACGTTGCTATCGAGGGCATCGTTTTATTGTGGGAAAATCCCGAATTTGTAGCAATTACGTAGGAGTCACGCGCTCTTCATAAATTAGTATCTCTTTCCGTCGTGCTTCTCTATTTCAACGGTAATTTTCTATTTATGCAAGAGACGCGTGTTCTTGTCTTCGCGTTAAGTTTAATCGCACAAGCCGGCCGTACGTTCCGTCTCCCAACATTGTCAGGGACAATGCGTCTCACAGAGACATCGGAGTCTCCTGATTACCAATCACTCAAGAGCACGTTCTATTTATCAGTTTCATTCCTTGTGCTCAGGATCTGGCTTGGATTTTGGCTCCATCGTTGACGAACGTGCGTGATGAGGATTCGTCTGATTTCTCGGCACGAGTAATACGTTTCCATCGGCCGAAAGCTGTAGGCTGTATTCGTACGGATGATACTGATTCCCGTCGGGATCACGTAACGACTGAAAATTGAAAAATATCGTAAATTTTTTAATGTACCATTCAATCATCTCGAAATTTTCGTTACAAAAATATCATTGGATGATTATAATTATGTATAAAACTGATCAGTTATTATCATTAACCTTGAAAGTTTGCACGTCTCAAGTGTGTATGCAAAAAATATAAGACTGTCCGTCAATTCTCTCATACTGTCACGTAAATACGTGGCAGTGTATAGAAAATATGGCAAGAGTACGATTTCCAGGGCGACACGATTTGACGACTGATTCTAGTGTATCTTGACGAAAAAAATCAAAAATCAAGAATAAAATTTTTCGATATCTCGCTTAGTTTTCAAGATATCGATAGATATCGATTTTTTTTCTTTTTTGAAATATCTCGATAAATATGGAGTTTTTGAAAAAAGTACAAGAGATACATTTTGTAGGAAATTAATTTTCTTATAAAAAAAGTTGTATGAAAATTTTCAAGCAATGCATATTTTATCTGCAAAAAAAACGTGTGTGATCGACGGTGGGCGAGTGTTCGGTCAGCTAACCATGGTCAACGAAGATAGACTCGTTGCCATGGTAAGAACACACACACACACGCACACACACACACACACACACACACACACACACACACACACACACACACACACACACACACACACACACACACACACACAGGCGCGCGCGCTCACGCGCGCGCACGCACAAATTTTATTCTTGATTTTCGATTTTTCTCGTCCAAATACACAAGAATCAGTCGTCAAATCGTGTCGCCCCGGAAATCGTACTCTCCCCGAAAATATTTGAACGCGTAGTTAAATTCTATAATTTTACTGACCTGGAAAACGTGACGGTAGAGCTGGCTGAATTTATCTTTGACGCGCTGTCTTTCGAGCAGCATGAAGTCTCTGTCGCGTATCAGTCTCATCTTGCGATCGCGCATCTCTTTAACCTGATCGGCTAGACTTATGATCTGATCGAGTTTGCGTTTACGGCAGTTTTGCGCGGCAACCTTGTTTTTTCCGCGTCTTCTAATGTCGCGTATAAGTGACAATTGGGCCTCGCTGAGATCGTATTTACTGAGACGTTCGTTGAACTCGTCCATCGGTAGATTTATAATATCGTGAACGGCAATCGGGACGTTTAGTGAGCGTGCGCGCTTCTCATCGCGCGTCAGGTGTTCGTCCACCTCGCTTTTCCGAACTGTAAATCAAATCGTTTGAATTATAATATAGTGTAATATTAAAATTTCCCATACGGTAGAACCTCGATTATCCGAACCAATTGAGACCGAGGCTAGTTCGGATAATCGAAACGCGAGGCTTTTGGGACGAGATCGTAAACAACACCTTATCACATAAAAACAGTACATACATATTTATTAAAATTTGACATAGGTATTAGCGTTCTCGCGTTAATATGTATGTCAAATTTTAATAAATATGTATGTCAAATTTTAATAAATATATATGTAACGTTCTCGCGTTAATATGTATCTCGCGATTTTCGCAAAAATACATTGTTGCTAACGGCGGTGGCAGCGAGCAACGATGTATCTTTCGGGCCAACATTCGGATAAACTAAGTCATGGTTCGGATAATTGAGGTTTCGGATGATCGAGATTCGGATAAACGAGGTTCTACTGTATTTCAAAAAATCTTATCGATTATGACGATTACGTACTTTTTTTATCGCGTGAAAGTGGTCGTTGTAGCGATCCTGAGCTCTCTGCCGGCATATGATAAGTATGATTGTGATGCACGTGCTCGATCGCGCTACGAGGAGATTGATGGCGAGAAAAATCGACGCTACAGCTGTATTTCATTTCGGGCTGTGGACCGGCCGCACCCTCGATCGGTCCGGAATAAGCGTTACCCGGTGCACCAGCACCGACCGTCTGAGAATCGTACTCGTATTTTACCGGTGTCGTTGGATGAGCACTCGCACCTAACGGCGAACCTAAAATTCAAAAGATTCATTATTTCACAAAGGTTTCGTCTCTCGGAAACGCCGGACTGTGGGAACAAATTTGAAGAAAGCTGCAAGCTTTTCCGCACGATATTTCTTCAAGATCAATGAGCATGTGAACAATGGAACTTACCGGTTCCTTGCTCCTGGAAATATCGTTTAGCGAACATTTGATGTTTCTTTTGAGCGACGGGTGGAACACCTCGGTCACTCGGGCAACGCTGGGAGCCACCGTTTCTTCCGGAAACGGAATAGGTACAGTCATAGGGCATCCGGTATTTGCTGCAAAGAATAATAAGAATTTATAATTCATTTGACTTTCCTCAGTTTTTAAATTTATTTATAAAAATGGAGAATAAAAGGTCGATAGGTAATATTAACTGACAATGAGGTACGAGATATTTGATGAATTGTAAGCTATTTTACCTAGCATAGTCCATCGAATAGTGAGAATCTGCCTGAGTATGACTTGAATTCGAGCCTGTCTCCATCCACTCGCCATCCGAGAGGGATGCCACTCGCTCGCTTCCCATACTGCTGACCGCGCTGTCGCTCGAGGCGTCCATCCTCTCGTCCGTTACACCGGGGAGAACGGTTACTCCTGTCGCCGACGTTGGTGTACCGGCTGCCGCCTGTACACCCGGCAGTGCAGCCGCTCCGGTCGGTCCTGATGCATTGTTGCTACTATTATCGAGCATGCGCATAGTGTACATACCTGCAATCAGAAATAAAATGCGAAGATTGATATTTGTGTAATAATTTCTACATTAAAAAGAAAATATGTCTTGAAAATATGAAACCTCACTAATAATCAAAACTTCAATCACAAAAGACATAGTCGTAACTCTTGGAAAAATGGCCCAGCTCTGCATCAGTTTTTAAACAAAAACTAAATATTCAAATAATGAAACTATAAATACCAAATTTCATTTATTGAATGTTTAGAAAATTACAGTTAATTGCCATTAGATCCATTCAGCGTTAGAGCATTAGATCCTTACTTAATAGAATTTACAAAATGGTAGACACTTGAGTCGAAATTAGCTAGGAAAATATATTCAGTACATTAAAATGACCAATCGATTGTTATGTAGAATACGAAGAAAGCTGTTGGATTACTTGTTTGAAAACTTAACGTGATATTTAATCGTGAAATGCGTCATATCGTACGATTTAAAAAAATCGTGCTGATGCGACGTTCGCGGATACCGCGTCTCTTTCTCCGATGCTTCTCTCTCTTTCATCTCGTATCGAGTACGCGACTGGTTTCACGTTACTATCGGAGTTATCGCATCATCTCTCTTTCTCCCTTCCTATCTCTCTCTCTCTGACACACGGTCTTTCCGTCGAGCAACACATTTCCTTTTGTGAACATTAGCTAATGAATCCAATCGATCGCCAAATCTGGACGAGTTTCTCGAGGACTCTGCTTTTATCGAGTACCTCAATTTTATTTAGCTATTCCACGACGCTCGTATCGGACATAAAGCGTGAAAAGGAACAATATACATAGACGATTGGATCGAGCACGTGGGCACTTACGTCGAGCCTTCTTTTATTAAATATTTTATATATATAAAATATAAAAAATATAAAATAAATATTTATTTTGTTTTATTTGAAGAAATGTCTTGAAAAAATGGTAAGAAGAAACCGCACCTTCGTGAACCAAACGGCAACGTGACGTGGGAAAGATTATAAATTGATTGAGCATAGAGATCATAACGGGTCCAGCGGAAACTCAAGTTGTACAGCTAGCGGTGAGAGAACGTACAATTAAATAGATGTATTAATTAATAATAGTAGGAAAAAAAAAACTGTGTGATATATAACGTCTCCAACAGTCTTGGCGAGTAATGAGGAGATTTACATAGAGACATTAAAAGTCGAAAAACAGATGATCTACATGTGCATGATCCATGCACACGTTTCGACCCTTTCAAATTGAACTCTCGCTATATCCTACCTCGTACGGTTATTGCATATAAATATACGTATATACAAGAGTATAGTTACGCTTTGTTTGACGACGTAACAGGCAAAGAGATAAGACGCATCGACAAAACATTATCTAGGTGACCTCGAGGCTCGGTGTAATAACCGGTATGCGTTACGAGCTCGCAAAACGAAATCATCAACGAACAATAAAATCCTATCGCATTATAAATTATACGATCGGGAGAGCGGACAAATGCATATATACACTAGCGAGAAAAAAATTGTGACTCGGTAATGTGTATATATATTTCTCTCTCTTTCCCTCTCTGACTTTCTCTGTGTGTTCCCAAATGAATTGCATCTGTACATCCGTGTACATGTGTGTATGTAGTTTTTTTTGTATATTATATTATTACGTACGTACGCTAAATATTTTATATATCCTCTCAAGCTGCTAATTTAATAAACTTCATCCTAATGGATAAACCGTAACCCATATGCAATTTCGTCCATCGAATTCGACATATGTAAACATATATGACGTAATCGTGATAATGGATTTCAAGTATGTTTACCTCGGCAGATTAAACACATATGCTCGGATTATCATAATCAATGTAGATAAGTAAATATTCTGTGAGAAACAACCGAAGCTATTAACTATATTTGTTTCGTCGTGTCGAACTAGTCACAGTTTTAATATTAACCCTTTTTGTCATTGCGTAAGCAGCTAATTCAAATTCCTTCACTTCTCTCCCCGGACTCGAAGTTTTTTTTTTTAAAGAACATTTGGTTATCTGGAAAATTGCTGAAAATTTCCGATATCGTTTTATCACGAATATTGCAACTTTTACGCACGATGACTAAATTTCTTATGGGAATGTCGAGAGAGTACACAATTTCGTCCTTGCGATACATTTCATTTTTTTTCAAGTTCTTTCAAATTGTTCTTTTTAATTATTCTTTTTTTCGCTTTTTTGATTGTTCAAATGTTTTTTTTATACCGATGGTTTTTTTTTATTTCACAGACGATAAGCGTATGACGAATAACCATTATTTATTTACGCGCAGTGCAATAAATACACGTGCACTTTGTTGTTTTGAGTCTCGAGTCGCGGAGAGAGAATGCGCCGTTTCGTATTGCTCCTCTCTTCTTTGCCGTCGTTGCAAGAGAGAACCGCGGTCGAAAGTCAGGGTCGGTAAATGAAAACGTCGACGGTCGCTTCGTTTAAGCATTCAAATTACTCATGACTCGACAATTTCGAGGCGCGCGCGCACAATCGCATACGCCACGACAAACCGGCTTATCTTTATCTAATCACGTGACCGTATATACGTTTAAACTATGATAAAAAAAAGCGTCCGAGGCGACTAGTAGTGTCCGATTACGAAAGTATCTCCGTCCTCGGAAAGAACATCATTAATTTTCGTTAACGTTTGCATAAATCTTTGAGCTTAACACAATGTAAAAGACTCATTAAAAAAAAAGGCAAACGATTTTCACTAAATTAAATTCTCGAAATAAAAAAAAACAGAATGAATTTTATTTCTTTAATTCTTAGACTTTTGCAATCTTTAGCAAAAGCTTAAAAGCTTAAAACGTTACCGGTTAGAAATTGAATCCGTTCTCTTAGAATTGATATATTTGTTTTCGATTTTATCGATTATTTTTCGATTTTATCGATACTCGATTATTTTTGTAAAATCGATTTCAAACATCGTATTATTTACGAAAATTATACATACACGGTACGTACACGATGACACCCATGCTCGCCATTCACAAACCGTAGATTCAGCACGTTTTGACTCGTACGGCCAAAAGAGGGCGAATACACAACGAAGAACGAGCCGGCGACACGCCGGGGTCTTCCTCCCCAGTCCGAGCAATTTCACAAATTCCAACCCGATTAGATTCGTGATCGTCCGATTTAGCGATTCGTTAAATCACCAAATCTTCCAACACATTTCTTCATTCCTTTTTGAAAATACGTGTGATTTAGGCACGACAGCACAACGACGGTTTAGATAAGTCGAAAATTTTCGCGGCGTAGTATATACTGTAGTGCGTGTAACAATGCATATTATCCTCGTAAATCTAATCGTCAAGATCGTCGACACGACGATATTCGCGTCTTCCCCCGTGACGAACGTTACAAAGATTTTTTGTCGCGCGATACGTAAAAAAGAAAAAGATAGTTCCGCGCACTTTATTGTTCAAGAAAATGGATTTCCCGCTTTTATGTTTTTTTCTTCGCCTTTTATCGTCCTCGTTTGATTCGATACGCCGTGTAATCGCGATGTTTGACTTCCGGGCTTTTGTTTTTATTTTTTGTAAATTCACTTTTATGTTGATTTTCTTTTTTCTGTTTCTTTTTTTACCGCGCGAAATCGTCGATGTTGACTGTTACGAGAGCACGGTGAAACTTGTAGGCACTCGGCGCTGTTACAATCTTGTTCTTTCGTACACGATAAGGAGCGACGACGAAGCTCGCAATATAACGACGTTACTCGCTTTCTCGTCTCTTTCTATATTCGCCTATTACACAGTGTTCGATGTGTGTAAGCTCGTCTAGCCATTGGTCAAGGGTTAACTCGAGCGTGTGTGGCGTATCTGACATTTGTATATTCTGATACATGTATATTACCCCCGCCCCTCTCCCTCACTCTTTCTCTATATAGCGACCGAAAAGATTGCAACGTCATCAAGCACGTGTTAGGCCGGTTTTACTCGATACATGGCGATGGTTGGATCGAATCGAACATCGGTGATGCTGCCAAGAACATATCGTCAATTTCGCTCAAGAGTTATCCAATGAACAATTGCCCATTAGTAATATACTTGGAAAATGCAAAACGCGTCGTCTGGTTTAATTTTTAAAAACAAACATTTTTTACGAGTTTAAAATATTTTTGTTACACACGTTTTTCGACGATTTTTTTGGACTACGTAGGGAATGCATTTGATACGATGTTCAAAGTACGAAAGACATCGATCACTTGCGTTTGCAAATTTTTATCAATAATATTGTTTATTTTGCTTATCGATATTTTTCCATTGCTCTTTCTGTTATATTTCTTCGTATTGTGAACAAAGTGGAGGCACGAAAAAAATTGTGCTAACGGGTTTTGTTTATGTTCTTTGTTTTTAGTTTCAGGGATAGAATGTTTTATAAATTTTGAGGAAATATACAGTCGACGAGATCGAACGCTTGTATCGACACATTTGGTAGTCTTTTTCGAATCTCTTGTAATCTTCGTCCGTTGATTTAGTTATGAGAATTATTTTATACACTTGTGTATGGTCGTTAAAAAAAACACATAGTCCGTTATTTTGCGATATTAATAGTTCAGTCGATCGAATTATCGATATTCGATTGGCAAATTTAAAACACAAAATTGAAAAACGTCTTTCGACACACTCTATCGTTTACGCGTAAACGGAAAAAATTGTACGATCTTGCGGAAAAAAGACGTAACGTAAACGACCTGCTGGAGGCTCGTACGTACTATCTCACAATCGTTTCTCGAACTGAGCACGAGGATAGTCGTTCCCGAGAAGCGTCGTTACGATAACGAAATGTCTAATCAGCGAAAAACATACCTGCCCGTCCCGGATCTCTCGCCCCCTCTCTCTATCTCGGTTTCTCTCTAACCTTTCTTTCGATCGCTCAGCGAGATTTTTCTTTATTTTACGACCGCAAAATTTCGGTCTCGAACGACGATGAATTACTACTTTATACGCGAAAATTAAAAACCTCGACTCGCGCTCTCGAAACTTTTTCTCCCACGGATTATATTTTTGTTAACACAACTCTGTAGAATTCTGCTGATACGAATGAATCATCTTCTTAAGTGTTTTCTTTTTAATTGTGACAAAAAAAATGTAACTCCCAAAGCCGTTGGAGATCGTATTTTTTTAGGCTCGCGCGCGATTCTTATGTTTCGCGGATAATTCCTTTTTTATAGAGAGTGCTATTTCGTTTGTCGCTCGTCGCACACGCTACTCTCTCGCCAGATGCGAACTAACATAAGTGCCAGGTTTGACTATCGTCGCTTCCCACCTTGCGTGTTTCTCGAGTCTCAAGTTTCTCGACGTTACCGACCCACCACTTCGCCAATGGAAAGTCATATTAACTGCGATAATAGTTTGTCAAAAATATCTTTTTTTCTTCCATATTATCGACATATATTTTTCTTGTATTTTCACACGAAAACAACTCGTTTGGGTATTCCCCAAAATAATCTAAACAATATTTTTCCCAGAATGGGAAAAAAAACGTAAGATCTTTACGAAGAAGGAAACAAACCGATTTAGTAAATACGTGTGTAAACGCGTGATTAAATTTTTTTAAAAGTACGTCACGTCTGAACAGTGGCAAAACAAATAACACAAAATACATAACCGAGTGGGAGCTGGCTATGTCTCATTGAACCGAAAGTCTGCAATATTGTAAATAATTCGGCTCTCTCGGGTTAAATTGTGTTATAGTACAATATATTATATTCCATCATAGTTTCACATAGTTTTCTATCATTGTTGGAATGTGTACGAGGAGAAGGAGATTCGTAAGAAGGCCAAGGACGCTGAAAATCAAAAACTATTTTCTATTTTCTTGTAAATAATTCGCTTTTCATTCATCAAAATCCCTCCCACCTTTCCATTATTTTGAGATTACGGAAAAATACGAACTACAACAATCTATCAAAAATATGCAGATCAACTTCACAATCCTAAAATTGTGAATAAATATATTATTATTATTATTATGAAAATCATGTGCTAAAAAACAGTGAGAGATTTCAATTCTCCGTATCAGTTTCGATAAGAGCGCAAAATAATATCGAGGCAATGAAAATAACGTTGAAAAAGATTAGCGCCGTAAAGCGAACGCGACGAGACAAACGATACGTTTCGAAATTCAAGCGCAAAGTTGTTCGCTCGCTATGAAAGGATATATAACCGTGTGTATGAGCGAGATCGGCCGAAGCTAAAGCCCCTTGGACGAGTGCAAACCATTATATATATTTGATAGGGAACGAGTGTAGTGGGAGTGAGCGTTGCGAAAAAAGCGTGAGCTCTGAATTAACGTCGAGTCGCCTCTGGCAGCACCTTTGTCATTGCAATATACGTGTACGCGATTAAGCAGGAGGCGAGCATGGAACGTTATCTCACCGAGTGAAAAATACCGAGTCACGTGGTAGCGCGATGATAAAATAGGCCAAGAAAACGGATCGAGAATAAAAGTCGCGAAGCTCGCTATACACACGTAGGTATGATTTTTCAATGGCTCGATGTTGCTTCAAAAATTTATTAAAATTATTGATCAACATTTTTATTACGGATTTTCTGGACGTTCCATCTCAAAATAGTCTCAAGTTTCAGGAAATAAGATTCTTTATATATCCAAAAATTGGAGAAATTATAGATTCGAATATATGCTTCTAAAATTTAATCAATTTATTAATTTTTGAATATGTGGCACGTGGGCTATGAAATATCGCATGAAATACACGTACATTTATACACACACATAAATGCATGTGTATGTACATGCATGATCGATACGTTAAAAATACCGGCAGTATCGGCCTCTTATTGGGACATAGAGTCATACGTCCGCGATTCGATCGATACTCACATTTATCAATTTATCAATTTAGTAGACAACGCGACGCTTTCGACGCCAGAAGGTCGACGCGTTGATCAGTTTTACATACAATTTTTTCCAATATGAAATCATATTATTTTATTTTTCGGATCGATCAATTCGATTAGTATTCAAATTTTGGTAATACTTTCTATCGATTTTTTAGCTCGACATCGTAACCTACTGAAAATATTCAAATTTCGCTAAATAAAAATAAATTTATTTCCTGTCTTTACTAACTTTGCCAAGCGATTTCGACACTTGATCCTAAACCTAAATGAAAATTAGCCACTCAATTTCCTACTTGAAATTGTAAAATTATATTCAATTCAAATTTTTTAAAAAAGATCTAAAAATTATTCCATCTTTCCATTCGATACTGATCCACCGTTTATAATAATAACATTACGATTTGATTTTTGATCTATTATCGCAAATAATAGATAACGCTCTTTCACTAGGCTCGATAGATATCGAAATAATCATGATAAAATATATAAATTTTCTGTTTCCACCGATGACTGTTTCATCCAGCTGTCCCACTGACGTATTCGATGAAAATGCGCGAGTGAAAGGAGTGGCGCGGGGTCTCATAGTCGGTAAACGTCGTCGTCGTCGTCGTCGTCGTCAGAGTGAATCAATTCCGTGGCTATTATTACGATCGGGTTGGCGCAAGTGGCGCGAGATGTAGCGAAGGCGAAAGAAGGGAATGACTCACTGGCGAACGACTTTGTGACACACGCAGGAGAGAGAATACGCGAGGAGTCGAGATACTCGGTTCGGGACCACGGTACAAACCCGAAGATGAGTCGTTACTCGTTACCACAAGACCGGGCACAATAAATGTAGACCAGTAGACCGCATGCTCACACCGATGCTCCTGTATTTCACCTATACGAGGAATATTTATGTTTCGCGTACGTCCAACTGTATTTCTCGAATATCGGTACAGGCGTCTTTTTCGAGCGGTCCCACGAAACTTACTCATCTCCGAGATGAGACTGTGGACTCGGGTTTTATGGTTGGTCCTATGAAACTGACACCGAGCGTAGTCGCGCTTTTCTTACCGATTTTTTATTTTTCTTGAAGAGCAATCGAGGAGGATTTTCTCGTGTTTTTCGCAAATCCTTTTTTAAGGCAGGAGCCTGCTTTAGAAGCATAAAAAAACGATTTTTTTTATTGCTTAAATCTATTCCTAGTATATGTAAGAATATGTATGTAAAGTTATAGAAGCTAATTCACAGTATTTTCGAAGATACAGCACGACACGTGGTGGGGCGCAGAGCAGGTATACGAGCGCTCGGGCAGCTGCAGCGCGCGTTTTCTCGTGTTTTCGTTTTTACGATTTTTCTAAACTGGCGTGCATGATTGCAAGAAAACTAGACGACCAATCAAAACGAACCAAGGCTTGTTAGCTTTAGTTTTGTATACACTTCTATTTGAACTAAAAAGATTCACGAAAAAAAAATTCTAAACAACTTTTTTAGCATTTTTTTTTTCGTGCAAAAAGCACATTTTTTCAAACTTGCGAAAAAACTTTAGTTTCACATTTTTTAGGTTTTTCGTAGTTCTAATAAAAGAAAGATATATGAAAATTAAAATTTTCTTTGGTTTTTTGGTTGAGACGAAAATTGCGAGCTCCATCTTGTACGCCGATTGGAGACTGCACTTGCAAAGTGCTGAACGAATGTTCGTAAAAATCGACTGCATTTAGATATTTATCTCCAAAAAAATTTTGTTTATCATGTTCAAATATGCATTAAAATATTCTCAAAAGTTCGCTAGACATGCTTATTTTTTTCTGCCCTAAAAAAATTCCCCCAAAAACGCTTCTTTTAGGCCTCCTAAAGCAGGCTCCTGCCTTAAGGAAGCTTAGGTTCATTCGAGATTTTATGGAACGCAAGGGAAACAGGCGACTCGTTGATTAAACTATGGAATGTTGAATCAAAGTTTTGTTTAATCAATGTTTCGGTTTAACGAATTTTTAATCCACGACTTTTCCATAATTGGTTTAAAGTTTGACAAATTTTAAGTGACAATTTGTAAATATTATTCTTGGTTCGATGATTACTTAACGAGGTTCACGCGCCATAATCATAATAGTAGATATATACAAAGTAACGGCAAAATCATCAGATACAATTTTTTCCAAGATAATTTTTCGAAATTTTGCGTGAATCATCTTGAGCATCGTATTATAATGGGTAAGAAATTTGAGAAGGTTTCACCGTCTAGTAATCGAGGTATTCGGTGTTTAAAATGGCAACTTTAACACGAGGTCTTATGGGAAGTTACGAAAAAATACGATTTTTCACAATAAATAACTCGATCTCTAGACGGTAAAACTTTCTCAAATTTTACCCACGGTTGAGTATTATTGTTAAGAAGGTTCGTACGAATTTTAAACAATTAAACTTGGAATTCGTCTAACTCATGGATAACGCGTGAACCTCCTTAATAATCGAAGGATGATTGATCTTTTAGTTCGGTTACCTTTAACTATTCGTCATTAAAATTGGAAACAAAAATCTTTCTCTTTGCCCTTCTTTGCTTGTCGCGTTACGAAGGGACGAATGGTTTCATGTCGCACGTGACAATTATAATTTGCGAAGTGATTTTGAAAATTGTATCGAGCTGGAGTTTTGTATCGATTATTTCAATGTTTATCGACCAATACCGATAATGTCTTTAGTGCAATTTTACGATTGCTAAATTTCAAGATTATTTCGAGATATCGAATTCGATTCTCTAACAATCGTTCACGTGAATTCTTACATTATATCGAATGTACCGATACATAAATATATATGGTAGCTCGATATTTTCAGTGTTCTACGTACGTCCAAGGTCAATGCATCCCACCACCAATTATTCATTAGACTCGTCACATGCAGGAACAAAATATCGAAATATTGATGAAACTTTATGAAAATTTGCAAAATAATTTATACGTCCATTGTCCGAACGATTCGTCAAACACATTGAAATCGTTTTACGCAATATAAATTACGGAAAATTTCGAAGAATTTATAATTTTTAACAATTGCGAAAGCAACAAAACTTCTCCTAAATAAACAAGCTCGATAAAAAAATGTTAATTATACGTTATTTACCTTTAGTTTCTGGATGTACCAAACTCATTTTATAATCGCTGCGTACGAACGACGTGTCTCATTTTTGAACCCGAGTAAATTCGAAATTGATTTAAGACAAAAACAAAGACACGTGCTATCGAAAATGTAGAAAATTGTTTGAAAAAATTGTGAAATGAATGATAAAGCAATTTTATAACGTCGAAACTTGGGAGATCGACTCGTTTAGCACTCGTCGAAATTGTACGAGCGTTGATATAAATCTCGAACGCGCATGCCCCGACCGGAAGAAAAATCGTCGAATCACCAAAACGGTAAATATTCATAGGCGTTTCGTTGGCTCGCGACGAGCCAAAGTCACACATTGTTTATTTGCCAATTGGTCTCGCATTATATGACCGGAGGAGGGTCTTAATCATCGTTGAAGCGATACGCCCGTTGCGCCATACGTATAATACGAGATCGAGACCGAGCTATTATCGATAAGCCATTTTTCACCCCCGCAAACGTCGAAAGTTCGAGGGATGATTTTCCCGCCGACTATCGTTCGAAACGCCCTTCCGACATTGATTAAATCATTAAAATTTCATTTTATCACAAACTACACTTTGATAGTCAAAAAAAAATCACCCTTACAAAGGGTCGTTCACGACACATTCGGACGAAATAAAATAAAACTTTTTTACGCGAGATAAAACTTACTATTCTCGATATATTTATCCGATTCAAGGTTAAATTTTACGCACTATGGGTAGTTTGAAAAATCGTTTTACATTTATATTTTATCGTATATGGCGTTATCGATTGAGTGACGATTTTTCGTTATAACGATCGGATTTTAATAGAATCGTCGAAGGTTGCGCGTTAGAACGAGTGTACGATTTAGTGATGTCGTGTGTGCTCGCGGCCACGGTTAAAACTGCGCTTTTTCGCCACACGCCATACGAGTTGGCGACAGCCTCCTCCTCTCCTTCGTAAACACGTGCATCGCTGGCCGGGCACGTTCTCCAGCGAGTAAGTCGATGTGTGCGCGACGAGTATGTCTCTGACACACGCTCGTATTAATATATATGTATAGGTACATGCTCGAACGTCTTTGTAGGACTCCGATAGCCTCGGACGGGAAGCGTGCCCGGCACAAACAAGATAGAAAGAGAGGTGTGAGAGATAGAGATTCTTGTGCGCTAGCACCGATTAGAGAAATGCGATCATCGTCGGGCGTAGGTGGTGACGTGTTTCTTCTTGCCCACCTACATTTGCATGCGCGACTTCTCCATCGTTATACTATTAGTTCTCGTTATGGAATTTCAATTTCTTTTTTATTCGAGGACAAAATGACTCGGGCGTTCGTTAGCGCGTGACAAAAGATGAGAGAAATGATTAAACGCGATATTACCAAGGGATAAAAATAAATATAAAATAATAACGTGTGTAAGTAATTTATTCTTTTTTTTCTTCGAAATATATAAATATGGGTATAATAGTTCGTGAAGTAAACAATGGCTTTCTTGAGAAATCGTAGAAATGTGAAAAAAAGCCGATTATCCGAGTAAAGTTTAAGAGCCATCGAGCGCACGTGACCGACTGAGAATCGAGGGTATCGCCTCTCGCGGCGCCTATTCCAATTAAAGCTACCGGCACACTACGAACGCGCTTGCGCGCAACGTGCACGCTGCGGTAGTTCGCGCGAGAGTGTCAACGCCACGAAAAACATGCTCGGCTTACACTCACGTGCTGCTCGTCGTCTCCATTTTACCTTGGCGGATTGTAACTCCCGGGTTTTACCACGAAATATTTTTCAAGCCTGTATTACAATAATAGATATCGATATGTGAAAAGATAAGTAGTGGCGAACGTGTATGAAGCACGCGATAGCGTGGTTAACGTTTTAGCGAGCGTCGCAAAATTCATCATGGCGGTTACGATGAATTTTTGGAAAATTTGTAAATTTATTGTGCCGCGAAAACGAAGCCATAAATGATGACGAGGTTTTCAATGGTTAAATCGTTAATGGCTCCCAAGGTAGATCGTCCACCGAAAGCATGGGTCGTAGGGTCTCCGACAAAATCTTCAAACCGGTAAAAATGTCATAAAAATCATTTTCGTATGGACGTAATAAAAAAAATAAAGATTATAAAGAAAATACAATATTTCGATTTTGAACACGTGCGTTATATAGGGGTCTCATCCGGCTAAAGGGTCGATGCGATTGAAATGTATTAAAATAAATAAATATGTTTTTTTTAACCTTCCCGGCAATGAAACAAAAACAGAGCAAAATTTTCAATAACATTTTATTATCGTAAGTTCCCCGAACATAGTGGATTCCGAATTGGATAAAAACTATGGCGAATCGATAAACGATTATCAGTAACGATTACGTTGCGTTCGGACGAACGGAGTTTTTCAATATTTTCATTCGTACCTCCAGTATCCATCATGCATTATTTCTTGAAACAATGTCGCGGTCCAAGGGCAAAGAACGGCACACGTATGTACTTTTTTCTTTACCGACGAGAGAGGGAAAGTTAGAATCTTCAATTGACCAATGAACATGAAAAGAAAGAAAGAAGAAGTAAAACGTTCTTCGATCACGATCGCGAGGTTAACCTACCGGTCCTACTATGTATATAAATTTACCGTAGTCTCTGTCTTTCTCGCTCTCGTTAAATTTATCGACCTCGAGCGAATGACCCGACGGGTTGCAACGAGGGACAAGAAAATATATATCGAAATGAAATTCCTAGCACCGTTTAGATCCATATGTATATAAACGAGGCTTCAAAATAAACCGAGTACAATGTTTCTATTTTCATTTACAATGTCAAAGCGTAATTGCTCTAACGTTGATCGCGAGGTATCGTCGACGATGTCGCGAGAAAACGTCAAGGACATTGATATTATTTTCACGGGTAATGCGAGAAGTCCGAGAATCCTTTCTCGGAATTGGAGAGGTGGTTTGATAGAAAAATATTGATCGGTTACCAGTCCGTTGTTCCGAGAGAATTATTCTCGACGCTGACTGTACGGTATATATTTCGAGCACCGACAACTTTGTTGCTTATATGTAGATAGACGCTGTGTGAGTGAACAGCAACAGAGGATATACACACGGCAGACAAAGAGTTCTCTCTCTCTCTCTCTCTATGTGCGTGTGTGTGCGTAAGTCTATCACAAAAAATTACGGTGGCAACATCGACGCCACGTAGACAATTTTCGGGCTTAAATATAGGGCAAGTTCCATTTGAAAGTTGTAAAAATATATTATCTGTGAACTGCAAGGAATAAGAAATGTACCGACTGTCTCGTTTGAACTATAGGGAAACGTATATAACCGATGTATTGAAAATAATGGCCGAAAAAGGTCAAAGAAAGGATATAAATCAGTTTTTGTTTTCAAGTTCTTTTTTAAATAATGTACATATGGGTATTTGCTTTTTCATCATTTTGGCTAATTCTCAAAGTATCCTCTGTGAAGAAGCCAAAAATAAACTACCCGTTGGTGGAAGAGGAGGACAAGAAATAGCATAAAAGAAGAAAGAAACAATTGGTTTTGGTCGGACGATCGTGGATTGCCCTATGCGTATGTATACACGTAACGCATGAAATCGTATACACTAGTGTGCTCTTACCGTCGTATAAGCATGATGAGTCAGCTCTATCGTGGACTATATTAGCAATATAGCGTACTATTTAGAGAGAAAATAAATATGGTTGGGCCAATAATGAGCGAGGTTAATTCGTTTCTCGACACCTCGATCGATCAATGAATATCCAATTGTCTCGCGAAAAAGTTATCAAGCGAACATCGAACGCTCTTCATTTTCGTCACACAAAGACACGCACACACACACACACACGGACACACACACACACACAATGGCTGCCGCGTGAGAACTCCATGAATAAACATACTGAAAACACTTGCAGTTAAAAAAATCTGAATACGTCCATAGGATATTTTTCCGATTCATTGGGTACGAGCTCAACGTACCAGCCCTAATATTTCTGATTTATGGGTTCTCAACGAGCTCCGTGTAAGGGCGACTTTTTACTGCGATGTCAAGGAGAAAGTATTAGATTCAGTTCTATCGACTTACATGTTCTCAAGTGGCCTGTCTGTTTCTTTATTCAAGGGCCTGCGAAGGGTCTGGCTGGTTTTTTTCCAACTTTTCAGTTTTCGTAGTTTTCCACTCTAATCCCATCATAAATTCGACACGACGATGACCGCATGTGTTTCTCCCGATGCATATTTTTGAGTAGATTTTTTGTGCGACGTATACAAAAAAATCGACGTTTTTTTCGGAATATGTTGAAGGTATTGAATTACGAAACTAACAATGATCTGGTCTGAGATTTTTTGTATAGAAAACACGTCCCGTACTTGTAAGAATTTTTTAGACAACACAAACTGCATGCACACACGTTCGTATATATATATCGGTCGAAAAATAACTGCGTTTTGATGACACGTGGGGACATCTATCGGAACGAAACGATAGATTCTGATAGATGGGTATACACGTCGATCTATCAAAAACTTTATTGTAGAAATCTATTGGACTTGCGATAATTGAAGACCACACAAATTTCATGCGTTTGAATATCAATCTACAGGAAGCAGGCCAGAAAAAGATGCACATACATTATCAATAAAAAAAAAAATAAGAAGGGCTGAACCCGTTCACGCGAAAGTGTGAAAGAAATTGAACAAGTGTATTTGATTCGTAGCAGGTCAAAGTATGTGATTACAAATAATAATAAAAATAAGCGCTTACTGTCACGAAATGATTGTTATAACGCTTTAAGATCGATCTTATAGCACTCCCACACAATCTCTTAAAACGAAACCATAGTTTTCATTATAAGAAAAAGGCGGGACTTTACACAGGTTGGAAGAAATTATCTCGATTTTACGATCTGCGTTGTGATCATTTGTTAGAATTAATTTGGAGAAGTGATTTACACCGATGAGGAATATTCGTGTAAATCATATCTCACAGATATGCACTTGGACGAAAAATGGAAAAAAATAACATCTTCAACAATAATGACCCGCCATTTCCTACAGCGCTGAAAGCTTTTTATATAAACAAGAATGATGGACATGCGCACTGATACGTCGAGACGCGGGAACGTGGTGGCATTAGGAACTAATTGCTCGTTGACCAGGCTCGCGCAATTTTTCTGCGCATGTTCAGTCTTGCTACTATCGCCCCTCATTGTGAAAACGCCGGTAAGCTACCACGTGCAAGCGTGAAAAATTTCCCTTTCTCCATTCCTTCGTGGGCTGCGAAGTTTGCCAGAACCCTCTAATCCTCTCGGACCTCCGATCTCGAATCAGAAAGGTTTTGCTCTCTGACCGAGACGGTTGTTACAGCGTTCACATCGTTCAACGCTTTGTCTATAGACAGCCAGAAGGAAGAATTTTCAATTTTTATAACTTGGGGTGAGTCTATGTATTAATTAGTTCTTTAATATATCAATGAATGTGCAATTTTGCGGTTTTGCAATTTGCAATTTTTGTACAGTATTTGCTTATTAAAAGAAAACCTTGAATATTGCAAAGCAAACCCCCGCGATCAATTCCTACCAAATTACGCGTGTTAGTACCTATAAATTGCTATTTATCTTGAAGAGAGAATTATGTGTTTAATATTATCTTAGTTTTTGCGATAAATTCCATGATACGAATTTTTTTTCAATGTTCGCGTTTCGTAGTGTGTCATTTATTTATTGCGATGAAAAATTGCGACGTTATTCGTTACGTATAAATTTTTTCATAGATACCACGTTTCGTCGCAACTCTTATGTTTTTCTTTGTCATACGTAAAACGAAAATGGCCGCTTGTCTTTGTGAAGGTGACCGCTGTTGTCTTTTTTCGTGCGTGTTTTGTCCACTCGCCATCAAAACTGTCGTTCTTTGTGTCTAGTGTTTAGCACAGCTTCTATTCGGTACAAAAGTGTAGATCGTATTTATTTCGTGTAAATTCAGTCATAAGACTTGGAATTTTTTTAACGTTTTGTGACGTTGAACCGATCGAAAAAAAAAGTAGATCATTCGAGAATTTCCGATTGCTATTTGACTCTTCTCTATTTATCGCTTGTAGCTAGTATTGTAATAAATATATGTTTGTAGGAAATTGAAATATCCAGCAACAACAATGTCTGAGCACGATTGGGACAATCCATTGAGTAATCCGGAACCCAATGATACCTCCTCTGTGAGTTTAAAATAAATAAATTAAACACACACACACACACACACGCGTATATATTTCTTAAACTCAAGATATGCCACAATTTTGCTTCGAACGATCCTCAAAGTAGTAAGATTTGTGCATAGCTCGATCAAATTACAATACAACATAAAAAAAATTGGCCAATGGTGTCAAGTACGCCGATCTCGAATTATGAATTGAATTCAACTCTAAATAAATACGATAACGGGCAAAAAAATTTGTATACAAATATAAAACAATCTCTTTCCCCCTTACAGTTTGTCGACGAAGGTCGTTCGTATGGCAAAGGTCGTGGCTTCAAGCCCATCAACAACAACAACAACAACAACAACAACAACAACAACGATTATGGGGTTGGAAGAAAGTACGGCACCGATAGCAGTGGATTTGAAACCGACAACGAGGGATACAACGGTGGACAAAACAAGAGCGGTGGCTTCAGCGACGAGGGTCGCTTTGGTGGCAGTAACGGCTTCAATGGCGAGAAAAGACGCGGCGGAGGACGAGGCGGCGGGGGTGGTTGGGGTGGCGGAGGCGATGGATTTGACAACGACGATGGTAATTCGAGATCGTCGCGTGGCAGAGGCGGCCGAAATGGTGGTAGCGGAGGTTTCAAAAGTCGCAACGACGATGGCGAAGGCGGCTGGGGCGGCGGAGGTTTCGCCGCCGACGACGACAACGACGGTGATTTCAAATCATCGCGCGGTAGAGGAGGCGGACGGGGCGGTGGACGAGGCGGCGGACGCGGACGATCTAACAGAGACGACGGTGGCGGTTTTGGACAGCGTACCGGAGGTTTCGGTGACGAAGAAGGCGAAGGCGGCAGCGCCGGTGGCTGGGGCGGCGGAGGATTCGACGGAGACGACGGAGATTTCAAATCATCTCGCGGTAGAGGAGGAGGACGAGGAGGCGGTCGTGGACGATCCAACAGAGACGACGGCGATGATTTTAAACAACGAAGCGCCGGAGGAGCCTTCGGTGACGAGGATGCCGGCGAAGATTCCTCCAAACCACCGCCGGTAACATACGTCCCGCCTGAATTATCGACCGAGGACAGTGAAATATTTAGCGCCGTAGACGTTGGAACGAATTTTGCAAATTACGACTCTATACCGGTGAATGTAACCGGCGATAACATACCACCGGCGGCCGAAAGTTTCGAGACAATGGGACTGAGAAAATTGGTTTTCGATAACGTCGTGAAATCAGGCTATACGAAACCTACGCCCGTTCAAAAGCACGCGATTCCTATTATCATGGCTGCGAGGGATTTGATGGCTTGCGCTCAAACGGGCTCTGGAAAAACTGCTGCTTTTCTCGTGCCTATAATCAACACTCTGCTCGAACAACCGACCGAATTGAAGCTCATCGGCGGTGGCTGCGAACCTCACTGCGTCGTCATATCACCGACTCGGGAATTGGCGTCGCAGATTTGGCAGCAGTCTCTCAAATTTGCCAAGGATTCGGTTATAAAATGCGTCGTTGCGTACGGTGGAGTCGCGACGCAGCATATCTCGCGTCAAGTGGAAAAAGGATGTCACATTCTCGTTGCGACACCGGGACGCCTTCTCGATATGGTCGAACGACGACGCGTGAGCTTCGCCTCGGTACGTTACATCGTTCTTGACGAAGCGGATCGTATGCTAGATATGGGTTTTATCGATGATGTGAAAAAAATGATGGAACACGAGAGCATGGTACCCAAGGGCGAACGTCAGACTCTCATGTTTTCAGCAACGTTCCGTGAGAACGTGCAAACCATCGCTGCCGATTTTCTTCACGATTACGCGTTTCTCTCGGTCGGTATCGTCGGCGGTGCTTGCAGCGACGTCGAGCAGATCTTTTACGAGGTCGCCAAGTTTGAGAAACGCTCGAAGCTCGTTGAAATCCTCGAACGCGACGGTGCAGCGGATATACCGAGAACTCTCGTTTTCGTTGAGATGAAGAAGACCGCCGATTTCATAGCGGCTTTTCTGTCGGGAAATAAATTTCCGACCACCAGCATGCATGGCGATCGAACGCAAGAACAACGCGAGAAAGCACTGCAGGACTTTAAAACCGGGAAAATGCCGATTCTCGTTGCTACCGCGGTTGCAGCACGCGGTCTCGACATCAAGGAAGTCGCTCATGTTATAAACTTCGATATGCCAAAGGAAATCGACGAATACGTCCATCGTATTGGAAGAACCGGAAGAGTCGGTAATAGTGGTAAGGCGACGAGCTTCTTCGATCCCGAAGCCAACGGTGAGCTTGTCGCCGATCTCGTGAGGGTTCTTAGTCAAGCGGGACAACCAGTGCCAGATTGGCTGACTGGTGGAGGCGAAAGTTCTGCACCGAATCGTGGCGAAAAGTTCGGTGGACGCGACGTGCGAAATGTAAGTTGTTAACGTCGAACGAATATTTTTCCCTTTATTTTTCTATTTGAAATAACAAAATTTCCTTTTGTATTACAGCTTGGTAATGATGGCACGTACGATAATCCATCTACTTTTTCGAATGCAATTGGCGACGCTGAGCCGGAGGAGGTTTGGTAGAGAGAGAGAGAGAGAGAGAGCGAAGAAAAAAAGAGGACTGGATTTTCAAATTCACGACGTTAGTGGATCATGATAATACGTGTTATAACAATTCAATTCTCTGCTCACGAATGGGAATCGTATCATAGATTACTAAACTTGTGTTACCCCAAATGATTTTTTTTTAGTTTTTCTTTTGCTCATTTTTACGTTCTAAAAATCTTTTCGAAGCAAACGCTTTACCTACCGACTCAATTTAAAAAAAATAACGCGTTGACTGCCAATTTTGCGACACGAAGACTGGATAATATTCGAGAAAGCGGATCAGTATTAAAACATATGACGTCTCTCTATTATTAATGACATTCTTGATTTATCATTAATATTCGCTTAAACATTCCGATAATTCTCGGAAGAATATGTATGGGGCAAGTCACGGAAAACAAGAGTTATTAACAGAAAAACTGGCACAGAGGCTGGATCTTCTGAAACGACTATGAGAGTTCTCACCTGTTCTCACCGAGATAATGACGAATTACGATATTTGGGTAATCTCCCGAATATAGGAAAATAAGGGTTATTCGACGTTAGTACGCAAATGTCGATTTTACACGTTTTCTTTAATTATAGAATACATATAAATAAATATAAAAAAAACAACAACGAGTGTAAATCAAAGATTGTCTATTTATCATTATATTTTTCAACCTACACCCAACTCGCGCTATATCATTTCTCTCCATCGCGATATGATTAATCGTAAAAAAAAAAGAAAAGGAATAGAAGAAAAAGAAATCGTACTTACCGTCGTTCAGTGGCATATCCATGAGATGCAGATCCTCGTCGTTGAGCAATGAAGAGAGAAATCCGTCGGTCGTTTGATTGATAGTATCGGAAGCCGGTGCGTGGTAGTACATCATATCGTTTGGTTCGGATTTATAACCAGCACCACTCTCGTTTCCCATCGGTTCACTACTGTTCGTCAGGTTCATCGATGTGGCCACAGCTGATCCGAGATTCGATGGTCCACCTGTATTAGTCAATGGTTCAGTTTTTAAGCGGTAAAAAAGACAATCGAATACGTCGTAAACGAATCGAAAATTCGTAATTTCGGTTCAATTCATTTAATTTATACCGCTCGTCGAAGCGGGCTAAGAATTACAGGGAACAAAGATACTCACCGACATTGTGATAAGGTCCGGTGTTGTTGAGATCACCGACCGGAGGCGCGAGAGTCGCATTGTGAAGCAACACGTTGCGTTGAGTCTCGTAAGGACTGTGACTAACACCATGACCTGGATATCCGGAATGTCCTGTGTGACCAAAGTGATCACCCGGACCCTGAATGTGTAGCAGAGAGGCTATATCCTGCCATCGTTGTTCCTGCCATCGCTGTTCCATACTCATGGCACGCACGAATGGCATGCGACTCTGAAAATGCCAATATTACGGTATTAGACAAATTGTTATTCCATCAACCTTAAAAGTCAAAGTAAACCAAACAGTAAATTACACGAATTCTCAATTTAATCAAATTAAATTCTCCTTCGACTACCCTTTTCAACTGATATTTTTTTTACATTTTTTTTTTCAAAGTTTAATCTTCTATGTTTGGTTGTTTTTTTTTTTTAAGATTGCGTCGGTATCGATGGATTAGCTGTCACACCGGACGAATTCCGCAGGCGCGTCTCTGCTTGTCAGGTGTCAACCGGTTAGACGGAGACGAACGCGAGAATAAGTCCCCCCCGCCTCCCGCTGATCGCGTAGGTGTTATGGGCCACACAGACGCACCGAGGGATTCGACGATATTAATCGTCCGAGAGATGCTGTACGAACATCGCGTTGGGAGGATCTTCCCAATCGCGAGAGATCGTCAATCATTTTTTTCCCACACGCGACAATGAATATTACTCGATCCTGGTATGTCGAACGTGCCAAGGAAAAAGAGAAAAAGAAAAGAAAAAGAAAAAACGGGAAGGTACACACGAGAACGCGAGATCGAGGAATTATGTCGATCCGGTGAGAATACACACTGTGTACTACTAATCGCGATCGTAGCGCGATCATCTTCGTCGTACAATCTCGTACTCTTAATATTTAACTTTTTCTTTTCTGTTGTTGTAGATATAGAGGGGAGTGAGAGAAATGGCAGAGTAAGACTGCGATATCGGGCGTAAGTGCGCGGTAGTTTCATTGCCTCGAGTGTTCGTTTGTACGCATTCGCGTTATATCGTAATGTTCAACCCGCGGCGTCGTACACAGGATGGTAGCGAGGCCCTGATGCGCCAGGCGTAAAAAGAAGATGAATAGGGAAGGTGCCAAGTGACAGAGGGAGAGAGAGAGAGAGAAAAAGCGCCAGAAGATTCTGGATTGTTGTCCGGTGCATCAATCAGCGTTGCCACGGTGCAATCTGTCGAGCGCCCGATGCTTTTGCGCGCGATTCTCGCTTGTCAGCGCACCTGTCGAGTCCATGAAAGACAGAAAGAAAGAAAGAGAAAGAGAAATGTAGGCCGTCTGCTGACCGTGTACCACACCGCGAGATCTCGTACTGTACAACATCGTTTGGCTAATGTGAAATTTGTGTTTCCCATGATTCAACGAGCAGCGAGCCGAGTGTCCCAGACACATCGTACTTTTAGCGAAATCGTCATTACAAGAACAAAAAAATTCATCTCGAAGTTGTAATGCAAATTGTTTTTCTATTTTCATGGGAATTCTCGTATTCTTGACAATCGTCGGACTCGATTTTTCTTTGTAAAAAAACTTTCGATGCTTGGAAATTAAATGGATTAAGGTCGAGATGTAATTTTACATCTACGTTATTTTACGTAATAGAAATACAATTTGCGCCGTGAGTCACTCGTTAGAAGAATATTTTTTGAGGACGGGCATAAAAAGCTGATAGAGGCTAACATAAGATTCAAAGTTTCAAGGAAGTTTATGCAGCAATCTGGTCGATCATGAACGGGAACGATAAAAAAAAGAATAGTTTGAGCCAACTTTCGAGAAGAAAATGGTTACTAATGATCATGAAAATGTTTAATGCTCATCCTCGACGCAACGATACGACAATTGCCCACACAAATTGACAGAAAATCCGCGAAAAATTACTTTCAGCATTATTGGCAGAAAAACAAATTTCTGGAGAGAAGAAATTTTTCCATATGAATATATTTTTCTTTATTTTATTGCAGTTGGTACATGGATGCCCCGAATATTGACGAGGGATCCGGATCTGAAGGAGAAGGCATCGCGAGCTAATGTGGTACACAACAGCCGTGGATTTGTGCTACTGAGGAGACTGTGATTTATGCGCCTACGGCGCGCGATATGAGCACATTAAAACACACTTCTAGTACGCAGAGCCATGGAAGAAGAGTCTCGTTGTGCACGAGTAGACACGAAGAGTGTCTGGCGAACGATCTCTCCTTGGTCAGCGAGGAAGAGGAAGAGAGAAATGATCTTCCCATGAAAGTCGCGAGTGTAGTGGAAACGTACGGAGGATGGTACGATGAAGCATCGGGAGAGTTGTGTCTACCGAGAAACAGGCAGATGCTTGAGCCAAGCTGTCGAGGACCTTCTAGGCCAATAGTTCTAGGAGTCGTTCTCGCGACTCATATTTCTCATGGGCCGATTATCGTCCCAAAAAGCTGTAAGTTTTTAATCATTTGTCGCAACGAAGTTATTACCTAGATTTTCTGTACGCTGTTTTCTGTTTTCAATCATAGTCTAAATTTCACGAATCACGCCACGGTCACGTTTATTGATCGATCAATCTGCTACCGATTTCCATCGTCGAACAAACCACGAAATCCCGTCCTCTTCACAATTTCTACCTGATCCTTTCGCTCGGAAACAGTTTTCTTGTTTTTCTTTGCGCGATCGGAACGAAAAGACCTTAACATCGGGGGAAGGTTATGAATGAAAATATTATTCAAGAGTCAGAATTAGGAATATACTGTCGCGCAGGAGAACACAAAATGCTATTGGAAATAGAAGAAATATTATGATTGCGTGAGACTTTCGATCTTAGTGGAAAAAAAAATTCTCACGCTATTTCAGTAGCCGAGCAGAACCTGTTGAGTAAAATCGATTCACGAACTGTAACAATCCTCTTTAAAGTGTTTTTTTTCTTCTACATTCACGAGGCATGTTTTTGTTTTGTTTCAAAAGAGAATTCAATCTTGATTATACGATGCGAAAGAACGTGGTCTCGCACATACGTCGATCACGTCGAGCACCCGATTCGTGTACCGGTGCATTTACGCATTTCACAGTGAATATGAGTTCACGACAGATGCGCATCGCCGGGGAATTCTCTGTAGAACGGAACTCTCGGCATTGACCGATCGACGACTGTCTTTTCTCCCCGTCGCGTACACTTTGCTAGCTCGTCCGTTCTTCGCCTTCAATTGCTTTTGCGACCTTCTTACCCGTTCCGGAAATGCTAATGCATTTTTCAAAAGTACCATGGCAAATGAGATTCAACGCGTTGACGCGATCAATAATTCTATTTATCATTCAATCAACGAATTCCTAGTCGATAAATTTTTGTTACTCGAGATAATTTTCTTCTTTTTTCTCAACTAAACGTGTCAAATTGAATGTTGCAGTGCGCCTATCGCTGAATAGAGCTTGATTGACCATTGAAGGAGAAGAGACGAGTGTGTCGGCTATCTTCGAGAATAATGAACGCCCCGATGTCGGAATAAATGAGAAAGGACAAAAGACCGTTTGGACGTACGAACGGAAAAAGCCTTCGTCTTACACAACGACGGAAGGAAATAGTATCGTCTTCGGGATGATCCTTGGTGTACAGACGCGCACGCACCGAGTGAACGCATCAAACGTTACTCGGTAGTTGGAGGGGGAGCTCAACGACGGAATTATATGGCAATGAGGAGGTTGCGCGTGAGACGTACGGGAACGGCTAATGGGCTGCGATATTAATTATGATCCATTCGTATAATCATCGGATTAATGAAGCCTCGTCGTGCATTATGAAGAACGAACAAGTGCCGGGGCTCTCGCTCACGCTGTATCGCCCCAAGTGCATCCTAATGCGTCGACGATCAGGTAGTCGTCTCATTTCCATATCGCGAGACTCTCATTTCTCTTATTAAAAGTTTTCTTCTCGTTTTCTTTTCATTTTTTTTACAGGCTCGTGTTCTCGGCCTATCTCACGATCTTCTGCGTTCCATCGACTCTCGTTTCTCATTCTTGCCTCGTCTCGAGAGAATCGTAAGCCCTGGCAAGTGAGAAATCTTGGTGTTGTGGGTAAATATTGTGGGCGAAGGATCCTCCATAGTTTCGTTTCTTGTTTGGTTTTCAAGTGCCACTCGAGTGCGTTTCTATCCAAATAATAAAATGCTACGAGCAAATATGGCTCGTAGTGATTTAAAAAGAGGAAAGCTACGGAGAATCCGTTTCTTGTGGGACTTTGAATTTGCGTGTCACTAGCATTGCCGCTATTTAAAGATTAATATTACAAACTTGGCGCTTACGGGTTCGGGATGAATCTTGAGAATCGACGTAATTATAATTAAAATACAGATAAGAAGATATAAAGAATATATTTGCCGCGTACGTAGCGGTCTAACTACTTCTCACTCTCGCCGATGGGTTTTCGACTCCGCGAAATCCACTTACGTACCGAAATTCACGAACTAGCAATTTTTCAAGAGACATAAATCATAAAGCTCCGAACGAATTATGGCCTCGAGCCATAATTAAAGGTCCTTCGGTAAAATAATTGCAATGCTGAGAGATTTTCGTGACTTGGGCAAGGGGCGATTCGCGAATTCTCGTCCGGCTTTCAACATTAGCGAAACTCGGTGTTACATATATACATTTTTCAATAACACCTTTCTCCCAAGTTAATGATTATTTTTTCTGTCGATTAAATTTGCAGCGGTCGAGCCCGACTACGCGGAATGTTCGATGTCGTACACGTGTCGAGGAAGGGGTAAATCTTCATCGCGGCTTCCGCGGCATAACGTCACGGTGAATCTGTCCAGGTAATTACGTCGAAAATGCAGTAGCTACCAACGTACTCTTGGCACAAATGTCATTTTGATAGTAGGCAGCTGGTGACTACGGTATATACGTATATACACGAATAAGCACGAAGCCGGAACGCAATGGATTTCCGTGCCGCGACGAATTCTGTGACGAGTATGCCGATCGCCCGCTAGTCCGACTGAATAACGAGTGCTCTCGTATCTTTACTACTGTGCGAAGATATACAAGGATCTCGAGACATTGACCGAATGAAGAAGGAAACCAAAATGTCGGGGGAAAGAGAAAGACGAAAATGCCCTATTTTGTCTCGCGTACTCAAAGCAAATGGTAACGTTTTGTGGTCGCAGAGTGGTATAATCCTCCTTTAAAGATGGTCGTACCTCACTCTTGCCCACTTAATTACGACTTAAGACCCTGGGAGGTCCGCTCACTCCTGTCAAAACTGCTGCGGCGACTCGACTCCTCGACCATTCAAGGATCGAAGAAAGATCGTCGAGGATTTACGAAAAGCGCTATACCGAAAAGGGACAACGCGATACCTGTCGAGCGAGGCCACAGGTACGACCCGTAGGTACTATGAACAAGGCGGGGGGGGGGGGGGGGTAAAGAAGAAGAGGATTTTTCTGATACTCGCAGGGAAGAGTACCTGCTGGATATTCAACGCAAACGAACGAGAGGGCAGAGTCGTTGGTTCACCTGACAAATTTGCTGACGAGAAAAACCTGTGTTCTTCGCTGATCTCTCGTTGACTCGTCTCTCGTGAGGATCTTGGAATTCGCACGGGTGAGCATAGTTGTGTATAAAATTTACCAATGACCAACCGGAGAAGCTCATAAATCTCGAAAGCGCCATAACTGTCTATCGTCGAGGCGCGTGCATGCGTTTCTTCGTAGGTTGTTAGACGTTGCTCGGAGAAGAAATACCCCTCGTTAGTTCGGATCAAATCTCTGAACTGCGCTATTGTTGCTTGATTGAGGCAAGATAGTAATTTTAGTACGAACGTATCGAGCAGTTTCTCGAAAACTGTTACATGCTCGGAGAGGCAGAAATATTTAGCGTTTTTTGATGTTTTGAAATAACAAGCGGATGCTCGAGAGTACAAAGTAATCATCTAGAACCATGCAAAATAATCGACTTTGGGATGATAATTAATTTTTTAATTCTATTTCATTCTTATAATTCGGCAAAGAGCAAACTATTTGAAATTCTATCGAAATATTCTTCAAACTACCTTTTCGCTTATGTAAGCGGCGTTTCGGAGCAAGCCACAACGAATCAAGCATAAAATTTAGTTTTTTTAAAAATCGAATAAAAAGATTGATTATTGAAAATTTCATCCAAGAAATTCTAAAAAATCTTCCTAAACAATATTTGCTTTAAATACAAATATTGAAGGTAGAAAAAATCCGAATTGTTTCGGTGTTCGTACTCGATGAATCACCAACGTTTCAAGGATGTCTCCCACCAAAATAAAACTATATCTCACGAAATTGACAAGCTATGTCGTAGACAGCTTAGATAATCTTGAACGAATCTCCGGGATAATACGAGCCACAAACGAGAACATGTGCTACGCAGGAATAAAGAAAAGATTGAGGAGAGAGACGAGGGAGGGCTCGTACTTTATAATACGAGTTTATAATAGGTACGATATTATATACGTACGGTGATACTCGTGTGCGGTACACCGGAGGCTCATGTACGAGAGCTCTCGAAGGAGTAGCAATTACAGGTGACTAAGGTCAGTGTTAATACGACACTTGCGTGAGAGCGGACTTCCAAAAATGACATGGTTCGCGACGATCGTGTAGCCATGCTCACTTGCGTAATATATCGTCTCTCTCTTTTCTCTGGTTGTACGACAATAACGTACTTTACGTACATACTCGTCGTACCAAGTCGTATGACTTTACACACCGGAGGGGTAACAGGAGGAGGAGGTACAGTGTGTTCTGTTACGAATAGTTGGCAAGCCGAGAATATATTATCTCGGTAAAACTTCGTTATATCGCGAAACCGAGAAAAATCGCCAAGTTGGAGTAAACGTACGAGAGTGCAGCTTTTCCAAGTGGCTCACGATCGTCGTAATGGCACGTTAGGGGTTTATCTTTCTTTCTTTCTCTCTCTCTCCCTCTCTCAATGTGCTCCGGGGTGGAGTAAAGGTCGTGACATCATGTACTGGCAATTATGCGCACGAATTCTCTCAAAGCCATTCCCGCCCGCGTGTCAAGCTAACGTTTGACGGATATTAGAGACCCTCGAAGAGGAACGACGAACATGTCGAGAAGCTACGAGTATAGTCTCTTAACGTTGTTTGTGTAACGTAACGAGATTAGACTTATGGGGAGACGCAAAAAATTAACAAACTTTTTGTTACCGATGTTTCAGCTCGATGGCGTTGATCCACGATGATTCATGGTTTGTCGTAGATATTAAATATTTACGATTCATTAAAACTGATCGTTCGTGAAAAAGAAAATCGTTTTTCACGTCTAGGAACGCTCACTGACGGTCGTGATAATTTTTTCGTAGAACAACGCTCAACGTCCGAAGAGAATGGATTTTGGTCTTCGATACCTGAAAAAGTACTTCGTCCTGTATCAGACTCCAACATTCTGGGCTCGTCGATGACTGATTCGGCCGTATCGTTTGATCGTCGCAGGCTGAATTATTCGATCTGAGAATTTGTTGCTCCACCTCGTTCATGTGTTCTTCCTCGCTGGGCTCATTCGTGTCACCGAGGGTCAACGAGTAAGTTACCCAATAATTCTGTCTCGAGGCCCGTTGCGATAAGAGAAGCGTTACGATAACTTTGTTTCGTATCCTTAGATTTTCTTCGAAACGCCGACGCGTTGTCTTCGACCGATTGGCAAGCACGCGTTTCGTACGACGCTGTGAGCGCTTGCGTTCGTAACCGAGAGAACCCGATTTGAGAAACACTCGAGGGCACTTGTGACCAATGGCAATATTGGCTTTACGGTGAAATCCTCACGAAGATCTCTCTTCTCACCGGACTCCTCTCTCACTCTTTTTCTCCTTCTCGTAGCAGCAGGATAAATACCTGAATACTAAATATAATTCTTCGCATTCACGATTTTCGTGATTTATTTTCTTCATCAAGGTTACCACGAAATACTCGATTCCTCCCCATATCAAAAATGTTCATCCGGATGAAAATGGTAATTTGAATTTTTCATGCAACCGGAAGTTATTTCTGACCTTGCAGAATTATAGTTTCTTTTAAATATTCCTTCGCTCTTGTTTGTTTAGTTTTTAATATTCGTCTCGCACGATGGAATTCTAATTTCATCGATGCTCGTCACTCGATGATCGATCTTTGTCGCGAATCAACGATCACTATCGATTGCAATATTTCGAATTCTTTTTCTCTTTTCGATGAACAATTGGGTAAATCGCGGTTATTTTTCACTCGAGAAGGATGAGTGTCGTAGTTGGCGCGACAGCGCTCGACAACGTGCCGCGTGTCGTTCGCGAGTGTCGACGAGGGGGCAAACTATCCACGCGGGAACACTGCGAGATACAAGAAAGTAATGCGAAGAATTATGCGGCGGCGGTGGCGGCGGCAGCGGTGTCGAGCATGAGGATAGTCGGTGGAAGGGATTTCCTCGTCACGTCGGATTGGCGATGGAGTTTCAGGTGCGCTTCCTTCCACCACGTGGGGATACTTCCAGAGGCAAAACACCGCGGTGAGTTTCCTCCGTCTCTGTCTCTGGCTGGACGGACCATCTGGTCGGGTCATTGTCACGATCTTCTCGTCTCCGTTGTGTCCTATGACCGAGCGTCAGCTCGTTTCTTACGCGTTTGCGCCGATTGCCTCGATCGCTTTACGAGATCTACGATGCCGAGCGCCAACCTCCTTTCATTATCCCACCTCGGATTTTTATCTCTGTATATATCCGTCGCATCGACGATCGCGGGGCTATATCGACTGATTGGAATTGACGCCGGAGTCAACGATAAATCATCGATACTTTTCGTTCGATGCTTTCGTATTCTCGATTTATCGATCTTTTATAGATTTATTTATATTCTTTAAAAAACTACT
The DNA here is from genome assembly GCA_964017225.1 of Netelia inedita. Lineage (NCBI taxonomy): Eukaryota > Metazoa > Arthropoda > Insecta > Hymenoptera > Ichneumonidae > Netelia > Netelia inedita. The sequence goes on along the minus strand of OZ024920.1, from coordinate 28,655,422 downwards.
ATATATACAACGTAGATTATATATATATGTGTGTGTGCGGTGTTTCGATGGAACACCGAGATACGCGCGTCTCACGAATATCGACGAGGTCAAGCGAGTCTCGAGACGTTATGTACGTTCGTTATTGAACATTTTAGTATCTTACAGTGTTGGAGATGTTTGTCGTGATGTTCGTAATTGGAAGGTTTATTATTCCGTGGGAAAACAATAATGCCGGTCGAGTAATATTTTTTTCAAGGTTTTTGAAAAATTACGTAATTTCGTTTGTCTTTAAAATTTGGCATACGTATCGGAAAAAAAATACTTTTATGTATTTCAGATTTTGTGATTTAATTTGATAAACAGAAAATTATGAGTACGTACGGAAGTTACTCGTAGATAAGATAACGAATTGACTTCAGAGTTTTGATAAAATATTTCACATTAGCGACAATTATCGGGTCATGGGATTGATAACGGAAATATCTCCAAAGATGAGCCACCTATTTTAATATTCATTATTTTTATATTTCAATTTTTTTAATTATATGACAACGAATCAATCCTTTAATAAATCGGAAAAAACTTGAATTCTCGAGAAGACAAATTCGCTAATGCAAAAAAGCGACTAAAAATAGTTTTTTTTCGGTACGCGCAACAATCTCACATTTTTTATGCAAAAGTTTGCATTTCACGCACGACTCTCGTTACCCCCGTTCTATTTAACGAGAGAGGGAGAGAAAGAGAGACATTCTCGTTTGTCTCTCCGGTCAGGTCTTTTAGGCTTGATCACGCGACGGTATCCTCTTACACGCAGTATCGTACGACGTATAATACACGCGACCGATGTAAGTTTAATTACAGCTTAAGCGACAATTACAATTAGGCGTCGCGCAACGGAGCACGCGACTATATCTGTATCTATGCAGATGATATAGACTGTAAAAATTCCGTTTTATTCGCAGATGTTGCATAAGAAGACGAGAGTAGAGACGAGGCGATCTATCGGCATGGATAAAGCACGCTCGAATCGTGTGTCGGTGGAAAAAGAACGAGAGAAAAAAAACAAAGAGAAAAAAAGCAGCTACGACGACGACGACCAAGATGAAGAAGAAGAAGAAGAAGAAGAAGACGAAGAAGAAGAAGAAGAAGGACAAGAGAGTGTGCAAGGCAGTAGCAAGTTGCCGCTTCTGGAACAACGACTGGATAATAGTCGTCTATGATTATAGCGGTTGAGCGCTCGTATATACCACGGTGAGTTTCGTGGCGTACCTATATACGGCTCGACACGCATACTTTAAAGCCCAGAGGCCAAGGCGATAAATTTCTACCTTGACGTTTTATATTTTCCGATAGGGATGAGACCGATGCAACCGTGGCCCATCAACGCTCGCCTCGCCAACCCGAAGACCGACCGTTTGTGCATATCTCGACTTTGCCACTTTTTATCTCCCTTCGTCTATTCCGCTTCGCGAACCAGCGTCAGGGCGTGCACCCGATTTCGCGTTTCAACATTTCTCCTATCTAATGTACTCTCTTACGGATTACTTTTTTTTTTTTGCTGTTTCCTTCAAATTTTCGAATCGTTCATTAAGATGACAATAATAGACCGCGAGTTTATTTCCGCGTATGTTTCTCGTTTACCAACGATTGATTGACGATCGTATAATTGTATGAATTTTAACTAAGTGTGTAGTTGGCTCGTTAAACGTTTTCAGTCGGATCGACGCTATTTTCATTAAGAACGATAATGATTTTGATTAATTAGGTAACTACTTTTTATTGAAAAAGTAAAAGTTGTTTGGAGTATTACGTTTTTTTGCACAAAATCTTTTATCTATTTTATCAAATGAAACGTTTAAGTTTCATAGTTTTATGAGAAAATCTTTGATTTTTGAAAAATCATCGATTTATTGATATTCACGAATCAATTTTTCTTCATTAAACGTGCACCAATCTCGTTGCTCGAGGTATAATTAAATTACTCTAAAATCGATAAAAATTTGATTAATGAACTATCGGGAAAATAAAGGTTGTTTTATTACTCTTTTTATATCTTTGAGATATCTGTATTCGCAACGAGAGATCGTCGGGGCGAGCGCCGATATCCGGACGAGGGCGCCAATAGGTTCTCGCGTTTTCTATAAGCTTCTTATAACGAGCTAATAATTACTATTTTCCGCGTTACGAGCGTGACATTGACATCTAATCTTTTCCCTCTTGAGCACCGACGACTCGTTACTTCAATCTCGTTCGTCGTTGTCCCGCGGTTACCTAGTGAATTTTCCACGATTGCTAGCGAAAAAATAATCCGTCTGTTTATTACCGCTCTACGTACAATAGAGATAAATTATCTAAATACGTACATAACGAGACGAACGATCGGAGATTAGATCGAACGTTTCTCAACGATCGAACGCGGAACATCTCGCGATCGGTTCGTTGCTGCGAATAGAGCGCTAAAATACCGAGAAAACAAAAAGTGCGTAGACTATTCTCTGCCAGTTATGATAAAAATATTAATACACACAGAAGACTATGAGTCTTATCTCTCGATAGTATCGAGTTATTTCAGCTTTCACGTCAAATATGTATCGTCTTTCGGGCATATGGTAGCCGCAACAATAACTATCGCGTTTCGACTTATCGATGTAGTTAGGGGAATGTCGGCACGTGTACGGTCGCCAGAAGTTTACTAGACCTTTCTGCAAGTTTTTCTACTATCCCAATCGCAACTACAAGATAAAATAGTCGTATAGTTGGTATACGAGACATTCTTCGTCAAATCGATTCCAATATAATGTTGCTTTCTACCTCCCCGACATATTTTCATTTTGAGTTATGGTTTTTTAGAACGGGGATTGCCTAGAGGAATTTCGGTTCACCCGCATACATTCGGTATTTACTCGATGTTCCTACGATGTTGGGAAGTTTCGCAACTCTCTCCCATTGACATTATCCCAAGGTGTAATTAACTCGATAAAAGTTTCATAGTTATATTTCTTCATAGACGATTTAACTTTCGGACAAATTAAGAGTGACAACTGTCCCATTTCTAAGAAATTGAAAAGTGACATTTTTCTATCGTTTGAAAACGTGAGTCGTTGAAAGAAAATAAAGAATCTCGAGAATAGAATATATTTCTATAAAATAATGTAGAGACTGTTATTGACTTTGGATACGAATTTATAATTTGTCGTAAAAAATAAAAATATTGCGAGTAAAAAGCACACGCGTATCGCGTAGGTCCTCGGGTAAGGGACTCGTAGTAGTCCGTAGTAGTACAAGAGATAGACGTTCATGTCCCACCGAGTTGTTACATTAAGCCGTGGTTACGACGGATAATTGTTGGGTGCCGTGTTGTTCTCTCTCCGTCCACGCAAACGTCCTGTATACCACCGGTCCGGGTACACTTTTCGTACGGTCAGCCTGTCGGACAGGCACTCATGGGGTATACCGGCGGAGACCCTTGGAGTTCCGATCACCACCACCACCATCACCACCACCACCACCACCACTAACACCAACACCAACACCCGACGGGTTCTCGCGGTCACCGCTGTAAATAACGAATGTCCTGTTTATGGATCGTAAACGCCGCTGTAACTACGCTCCTATCCGGCGCTTTGGAGCCACGAGCTTTGGTACTCTTATCTCTCCGCGCTATTTCCTACTCCGTATATCATCTCTCGGCCACGGTGAGAGAGGGAGATGGAGAAAAAGAAAGAGGCTCTTGAGAGATATATATTATAACTATGTACCGTGTATCAAGCAGTGTGTGAGGCAAGAATATAACGCCGCGTGCGAACCCCTAATTAGCGGATTTTACCCGTGATTTCGAGAAAACTCGGGGATATATTCCACCGTGAAATATATATATGTTGGTATGTGTGTGTCTATGAGTGTATAATACTGATAAAAGTACATCCACGAGATGGGAAAGATGAGCAGTTTACCGCTCTCGCGACCCTAGAGTTGCGGTATTACGTTAGGTAAGAGTTTGCCCCGAAGGATTCACAGATGTTTCTTGGGGGATAAGAAAGCCACGGACTGGAATATAATTCGCTCGTTGAGATAATTCATGTATTGTTATACACTCGTGGCGTAGATAATATCTCGATGATTCTTCGAATACTTTCCCAACTTCGATAACATTTGGTTTCGTGTTAAATGATAAAAATTCATTAAACTCGTGTATTCTCGATCAGTTTTAACGAGGTATGGAACTTTTTGTGTCTTTTTGTGACGAGCGCTACGAAGATCAACCGTCATATCGCCAGCTCGCCACAAGTCACGAACTGGCATAAATCAAATTTTGAGAAAACCAGCCAAGTAAATACTTTTGATATGATCATAAGTACGTGAGTGTTCAAAATACGAAAAAAACCCTTATATAGTTAGTATATTTATTAAAGATATCAACTGGAAACAGAACAGAAGGTAATTCACTGCTTTTCTGAAATTTTGTTTATTTCCGTTAGTAACTACTTCTACTAAGTCGGCGAAATATCCTATAGTCCCGTTTCCCATTCATTTTAGAAAATTGGTAGAGACAAAAAACTAAACTAACAAACGATATATATTTGCATCATGGTGCGTTTAATGAATGAGATTGAAACTCATTGAATCGTTCGATATTTTCAGAAAGAAAATTGACAAATCGATTTTAAACTTATTTTGATCGCGAGTTAATTGCGAATAAATATTAATAATATTTGAAATTTATGGACTTACCTGGAACGAGCGATGGTGAGTATGGTGGGGATGGTGAAACTGAGGATGCGACGTGTGAATCATATCGTCGGATTCTGGGTCTTCGCAGCCCGATGACTTTGCCTCGTCGCTGTCCTCCTGACTTTTATCGTCGTTTCTGACGTTCTTCTTGTCGTCCTCGTCGCGTTTGTCGACGCAATCTTCCGAGGACGATGTCGATTCTCGACCAGTATCTTTTGTCTTCTCCTTCGGAACCGTATCTACTTCCTTAAATGATAAAGCGTCTGCGGTGTTAAACGACGATTGTTTTACCTCGTTTGTTTTTGATTTTTCCAATTTCCTTCGGTACCAAAATATTTTCGTATCTCATGCGTTCGGGTAGGATTACGTGTCATCATGACTGCGATGCAGACGGCGCGGCGTTTGACCGGAACTAGCCGATTTTTCATAGTTCCGCCGAACGTCGCGCCACTACTTCGGCAGTGGCCATTGTCCGAAATAACGTTACCGGAAGGCCGGTAGAAGAGGGAGGAATAGGGGACATCGGAGCAAGTTTTAGACTTGAGTGTCCTTTTGTTTAAAATGATTTCGACATTTGCATCTTTGTTAAATATTATTTAGCCGTTGATATATCAAAAATCGTTGCAACGATTTATAGCCGAATTGATACGATGATGTATAATAAACGATTCTTTATCGGATGATGAGAATCGATTTTTGAAAGGAATCCTCTAAAATTTTTTACAAAGAATTTAAGTCTGAAAACGAGGCTCTTTGACCTAAGAAACAGAGTGAACACCAGTATTCATTGCTTTGGTAATAAAGTTGGAAAAAATTAGTTTCTTATTCGCAAAGGGTACAATGCACCCTCGAACGTCAAAACGTCTCTAGCTAATCTTACAGTCGACTAAAATAGCAAAATAAAATAGACTCGATTGTATTTCTCGTTCCATCAATAAATGAGTAGTCAAGCATTACGAAAACTTAAGAAAGTACCGTAATAAAAATAAAAATGCAAATGGCGTTAATTCTTGGATCCTCCCGTTATATCTTCATCGCGTATCCATGTTTTTTTAAATTTTTCGTACGTACCTCCGCTGATGGGGGATCATCGAGACCAACGAGACCAAGTGCTTCCTCGAGATTGAAGCCGTCGGGTAAACCGAGCGAGTCGTTGCTTAGTAGACCCTCGACGCCTGTGCTGCCTAAGAGGCCATCGGTCAACAATTCCGAGGTGAAATCATTTTCGAGATCCAAGGAATCGTTGAGTCCGAGCGAATCGTCGCTGAGAGCGACCAACGACTGCTCCTCCAAGTTCAATCTCGGCTGTCTTAGAAGTACGTCCTCTTTCTCGCAATCGCTACTGCCTGGTCCACTTCCGTCAGGACTATCGGAACTGAGTATGTACTCGCCTGTAAAGATGCAGGAGACACGAGATCCTCGTTACATGGCTCTTCAATGTCGAGTCCAACCGGTTAAAAAAGAAATACAAAAAAATAAAAATAAAAAAAGAACACAAAGTGGCGGATAAAGTGTAAACTTGGAAAATTTCGCCTCCACCGATCATCACTTTTACGTTGTTCAATTATTTATATTTTATCGCATTGCGCAATCCGATCTTGATATTTATTAAATTTCACGATTGTAAAACGGTAACGCAAGCTGGGTCAATTTTCACGAAGGACGAACGCGACAGACGGAGAAAAAATGGACGCGCGACTTGAAATTTATTCAAACTCGTAAAGCACGTAAAACACTGCAACGGCGTAACTAACACATCGAGTTATTAATTGCAAATATAATGAATAAATAGGGAAAACTCATCGCAAGGACGGATATCTCGGGTAATTTGCGATATAAGAAGAAGGAAACACGCACTGGTATTGGAATAACGAATGTTTTTCACCTCTGACTGATGCGAATCGATCGGCCGTTTTTTGACGCCTCTTGTTCGACGCGACACGCCATGTTATTTAAAATATTCCACGAGCCGATGTTTTTTTTTTCATTCGCATCGTTTCGACACTCGGAGAAGCACTTAGAGGCGTCACATCGTTTGCACTGTGTTATTATTTCTCTTTTTATTTTTCGAGCGTACGACACCGATTTCTTTTTTGTTCCAATCAGTCGTACAGACGGTTAATTTATTCGTTGATCTATTGGGACGATCGCGAACTCGACGAATTCGCGGGTTGACGAAGAAAACGAAGGTGAACGCGACGAGACCTTTCGTGCCTCGTGGCACTTGAAAACTGACGAAACGCGGAGGATACAGGTAACATTTTTCGAGATGAAAAGAGCGATGGGGTCAGTCAGTCAGCCACCGAAGCTGCGTGTGCGTCGCAAGGCGAGGAAAGGAGAGAAGAGAGAGAGAGAGAGAGAGAGAAAACGTAACTAATTGAGGGTCTAAAGGGGGTTGTCGTTCAAGATCCACCTGCTGCCTACAGTAAAACCCCTCAAGGTTCCCGCCCTCTGGCCAATCGTTGCCTTTCGATCTTCTCTCCCTACTCCGAGGATTTTTTTCAGTTCACCGACGCTTTGGTATAATGGAATTTTCGAGCTTATCATTGTTATCAATATTTTTTCCACATTTCGTCCGATACGAATCAACGTTAATTTTAGGTAACAAAATTCCTGATTCTAACTATAGACAATTTTATTCGTGAAAAAATGAAGCAAACAAGTATTTAATAAAAATTTTTCAATTTTAAACGTTTTTTTGTTTACTAATGTGATTGTTTTTGTTATTCGTCCTTAACAATAGTTTGATTTTCAAATGGAATAAGCTCGTTCGTGATAATTAAAGGAGTCGAGAGATGGAAGAAGCTAAAGGAAAAAAGAAAGGAAAAAATTGGCTCGATTTTGGAGGATTGTTGGACGAGGCAGCAAAAGGATAACGTCTTGAAGATTTCGCTCAAAAGTCCTGTCCCTTTCTCTCACTGTCGGATGGGTCTTTGCATCTTGCCACGTACCCGGGGATGTTATTAGAGATAATAATCGCAAGAAATAATAATTCTCGAAGCGAGTCGAGTTCTCCACTTTCGGTCAGGTAAGACGAGATCACCTGCGAGACGAGCGTTCAAAGCCGAAAAGATATAGAGACCGAGAGAGGGAGAGAGAGAGAGAGAGAGCTAGAGAGAGAGGGGATGGTTTTCGTTCTGCAGGCTGACTTTGAGTGCGTCCTGAAAACCGACCGCGGTATAAGGTCGCACCTTTCGGATGCCTATTACATTAACGATGCGATGCGTTGGCGGCCATTGTGTGGCCCAAATGCTCTCCCGACCGCGTACGATAATGGCCGCCGCAGTAATTTGGAAAAAATCTTAAGAACCACCCTCTCGAAAAACCGAGGCAAGCGGTGAAATAAAAATTAGAAAAAATAAAATAAATAAAAAACAAGCATTAGTTTATCACGTATGGATTGAAATAATAAATACAAACTTGAAAAGTCGCGCGTTTGTGTAACCGACTAGCAGGGAAGAATTTTAATAAACCGTCAATTATCGATAAAAAAAAAGTTCTTCGATTTTCCAAATGTTTTTTTGGATCAGCTCTCCTAAAATGTAACCGAGAGTTTTTATACGGCCCGTCACTTGGGTAAAGAAGTACGAAAACTGTTTTTACGAGACATCCGTCTAATAACGTCGTAAATATATGGAGAGGATAATGTAACAGGCTATAATTTATATTTGATAATAAAAAATTGTATATAGGTACGTATAATCCTTTCAGGTTTTGTCAGCGCGTTTACTTTTTTTTCTCAAAGCTCTTGGTCAGAATTTAAAGAAAGTACAGTTTGTTAATGAGATTCTATCTGTAGGATACATAATTTTCTCGACGTAAAAAATGAAATAACGACGGACGCTCAACCATAAAGGTGAAAAAATTTGAAAAAACCGGTTCCTATAATTAACGCAACGAGTATCGAAATAAACGTTTCTTTCATTATAACTATAGAGCTTGTATGCTCATTATCAATTAATCGATTCCAATTCTCGATAATCGAGTGAGTTTACCACGAAAGTTTAATACGAATCAGATTTATGAAAAATCTTGAAAAAATTGATATTTTCAAATTTACCCCATGCTCTTCAAAATCGCAAAAACAAACGGCAGTTATTTCTTTATCAGCATTTATCCGATTTCCCACGTAACAACTCCACCTCAGTTAAATTAATTAATTAAAACGAACGCTTCCCAGTAAATCCTACCGGGCACAAATATAGGTATTGAAAAAAAGTCGAGAAAAGATCACGGATTGATTCTCGAGGGAACGAATTGTCCTCGGTCGCTTTTTCCCCGATAGAGTCGAAAGTGCGTACCTATGGTGGAAAAAAGGAATCGTAACTTTGGTGCATATGGGAGAAAAATTTGCAAGATCACGCGAGTGGTCCAGGACCCAATGGAGGGAAAATTATTTCTTTCAATTCCACACGGGCCCTTTGAACTACACGGGAGAGAAGGGGGGAGCCCCTGAGTTTTTCCAGGGTACGGCACACGGTGCCCCGGAGTGTAAGAGCTTATAGCTTGCCCCTTATACACACAGACACACAGATACACACACATATATATACGTATATAACTCTGACAGATCATTTCTCATATTTTTCGATGTCGAGGAAGCGTTGAGCGTGCATGGCGCGAGTCTACCTCTCTTAACGATCGCTGATAATAATTCCGCCATTACTTGACAGAATTTTCGTTTATTTTATTTCTTTTTTTCGAAGGGACCGACACCACCATCGGAATCTCTTCTCTCTTCGTACATACTGGCCCGAAAATGCATCCATGGGGATGCACAATACGTGACTCCACGGCGTACAAAGGAATATAATAACCGAAAGCGTCCAATACGAGAATTGGATGCAGAAGGAGATCTCTTCGCGCGTTTCCAAGCCCCAAACGTAGCCGTCGGGGAAGCCGTCATCGAGCATTGTCCTTTAGGAGTGACAAATATATCGAAGCAATTTTATCCTTCATGCGAACCGACTCTCCTGCAGTGTACGAAGGGTAGAGAATGGGAGTGAGAATTAACAGGAGGTGCTGGTTTCTCGTGACGTCTCATTTTGCCGAACGACAGAGGATTCGGATTTTCAAAGGGAGTGTCGCGATAATGGGGAGATTTTCGTGATTTTTGGTCAGCTCGCAAACTGGACTCTGCTTATATCGCTATTATCGAGATTAATTATCGTTCGAACGACTTTCGGTTGGATTTATTAACCCTCGTTGATAATTTGTGGGTAAACGTGATTTTAGAGGGAAGACCAATTGTGGGGGTTGAAATGATAACGAAATAATCGTGCTTGCTTTGTTATCATTGAAATTTAAATTATAACGTGGAAATTAAATATTAAGTATTATTAATTTATTATCAAATATTCGACGGCGAAGACGACCGTCGGGCTGTTCGATTTTCATCGAAGGTATATTTCATCCCCAATACAAGATTTAATCGTCGCATGACGTACCTCAGATGCGACTAATCCGAAGCTGGTCAGGTAATCCAATTTTCACTGTTGCCTTTCACGATACATGCACGTAAATATAGTCTTATTTTTTTCTTTCTTCTACCGTCACAATGGCGTTTTATGCGATAACGGAGTAAATCTTCGAGACACTGTTGGTAACATTTTTCGGAACGAGTTTAATCCACAATGACGTTAAAAAGTGTTCTTGCATCGTTGAAAGTTTAACGACTCGATCGGTTTACTTCATAATTTCTCAGCTTTTGCACTGTCGCGTCAACTCGTAATCTTCAATAACGAGTAAATTTTACAAAGAAATAAAAGACATCGATTTTCACTGTATTTTACTTCGAATAAAACTGAGAAAATGATTTATACTCAATTTTTCGGGAAGTGTTTGAAAGGTTTTCGAAACTATTCGCGACACCGTCGTTTGGATCGCTGCGTAAGGATTTCGATGCGGGAGACTCGTGGAGCCAACTGATAGACTATCGTCTATCTCGGGGATTGCCATTGGGCATGGGCCAACTGGAGCTTATTGTAACGAGGGGAACCCGGTGGGTTTCACTGTAATAAAAAAAGAACGAGGAAAAAAAACCGACCAATCCCAACGTGGCTGGCCTCTTACTCCAATATGGCTGCCGGACAATGCGCGCGAGAGGATTGGGCGGCGCAGAGGGGGAAAGTTCTCACTACCCATAATGCCATTCTCCCCGTTTGGCTCCCCACTGTGAGAGCTCCGAGTAGGGAAACCGACTGAGAGGCAAGTTCGATCTTACTTCGTATTAATATATATATATACGTATATACGTCGATGTTGCTTCGGCAATCAGGGGTGCTTCGTACCGAGGAACCGTTTCTGTTTTCACGAGGGGTTGCCGCCACCCCTGACTACTTCGTAAGCACCACTGTTTCTTCAAGCACATCAGCAATGGCGAGCTCGAGATTCTCCATTGATTTAGTAACGACTGTGCCTTTTTAAAAAACGCCTATTCGATGCATTGCCTACAAAATCGATCGATACATTCCATGAAAATTAAGACAAAGTCTCGATTTTTTATTTTTTTCTCGTGCAGAGAGACGCGCAGTAATTTCTAAACCTCAGATTTACGGGTTCCATGAAAATATCGTTATAATTTTGATTTCATCATTCGTACAGTGATTAATCATACGATTGATTCAAAATTCTTTATCATGAAACAATTATACCGAGAGATAACAGAATATAGTGATCGCTATTTATCGAAAAAATTCCCTCGAACTAATGTAGAATTTCATGAAAACAATAAAGTCTGAATATTTGGTAAACGAGTTTGTTTTTGTTTATTATGTTTTATTCAGTGCCAGAATTGATAAAGAATATTGACGTAACGTGGTCGAGAAAAATGTATAGGCTCGTGTCCGACCAAAAAGGTTGTTAACCACTGGCGAGACGCTACCAAGATAAAATCTAAATCCGGTCAAAATACCTTCTCCATTGATACCCTTTATTCCAACGTCGTCGCTCTCATTTAAACGTGATACGAGATTCTCATTCGTAGCTCGTACCATTAACTCCATACATATATCTGTACATTTCACATCCTCGTTGTATCAAGATCCACTTGATAATTATCATCGAGGAGTATTTACAACTGAAAACAGGGTCAGGGCGATTTTCGATAACTCGTAATACACGGCGTATTCTACTTATCAGCAAAGTTCAATGAAAATCCGCGCTTCCAAGTCGTTTCGAAGAAATTATCATAAACGATCGTTTCCGGGCCGGCAAGTGCAATATTTAGATAACCGAATGAGTTTCTCGCGACAATTGCGAACGCACTTGGCGTGTGTCTGTGTATAGAAAACAAATTGCAAATCTACGTTGAGTCGATTGCGACAATGGTTCTCATTGATGATGTGATAATTATCTGGCGTGGCCATGGAAGGATTCTGGGGCGGAAGAGAGAAACGAGAGAGAGAGAGAGAGAGAGAAGCCTGCTGCATCGAAGAGGCAAAAGCGGCGTGTCCGCGACTCAGGACGTCGACTGAACGCCGTTGCCCATTGTTCTCCATTTCGCCTCTGCCTTTGTCCGCTCCTGACAATATTCCCACTGACTTTTTTTTTCTTCAACCACGAACCATCGCCGCGTCTCGTTTCGAATATCCCCTCTCGATTCTCCACCGACACCGCAGAGAACGTCTTGCTCCACCTCCTCCTGATATTAATCAGGGGATTCACCGCGATGAACTCTCCGGTCTCTTCGTCCCGAACGTTCTTTCAGTTCTTACCGATTCGACGCTTTCGATAGAATTTTCAATACAATTTTGTGAAATGAGCGAAGGTCGAGAAAATTAAATTTGTTATTTATCATTGATTCGAGGCAATGCTGATTCATGGAAAAAAAGAAATTATTTTTGTCAAAAATTCTCAGGGATTCTGTGCGATTGGTGATGAATGATTTCGATTAAGGGATGATTTTGATAATCCTTGAATCCAATGGACGGTTCTATTTTTATGGTAAGAGCGACGATAATTGTGCCTATCTACGATATAGTTGGCTCGAAAATTCTGCTGCCGCCGAGGGGCTGAAAATACAAGAATTCCAACCCTGTTAGGAGGATCCTCTTCGCTTCGTCTTCAATGAACCATCCCTGATTTATTAACCGATAAGTGCAAATCACCTAACATCCTCGCAACGCCTATATTACACCGAGGTACACGAGGTTACACCTCTTACGTTCGTGAAACTAGTCGGGCAAAAGTGATCGTGGCTGGCCTAACAAACTTACGTTATAGCCGGAATGAAAAGGAGCATCGTATGCACGAAGCACGAAATCGCGTGTGTTTTGAGATACGTCGGTAAATAATAATGGATGAGTGAACTTGTATTTTTTATCGCATTGTCGTGGTTCTTCAATATGATGCACTTGGAGACAACGTTTGTTACGACGATAAACCGACGAAGAATGAATGCAAACGACGGCCATAGTACTTTGAGACCATTCAATACAATTTTTCTAGCCCCTATGGTCTTGTTCGCGTGCGTGGGTTTCGATTATCCCAGGGAATCATCCACGGCCGCTACGCACGTGACGCAAAATCGTTTCGAGGGTTTGTCAACTTCATAAGAGGGTTGAAAACAGAATATGGACTCTCCTGGCCGAGGGAGAGAGAGAGAGAGAGAGGGAGATAGGAATGTGATCAGTTAGCAGGAACGATTGCGGATGTTGGGCAAAATGGCGGGAGTTAAGAGTGACAAAATGGCGGCCGAGAGAAGCGGGTCGATTCTTTCCTCGATAAACCGCTCTCGTCGGCAAAACTATACGCTCTTTCGTTTCACGGTCGAGTTAATACGGAACAATCCTAAATAAATGCGGTTTCAACACTTTCGTTCTCTGCCAATCGAATGGTCTATACTCGGTTCGATTGTGCAGGGAACATTGACAACTTTTTACCAAGATTTTTTTCTTAGCGTCGGTAAACTTGTTGTTTTTTTTCACGTAAGTAACAGAGTAGCCGCAACTTTTACTGCTACGTATCCGTCCGGATATCCGACCTTCGATCACGAACACGGTCATCGAGACGGAGAGTGTCGAAAGAATGACTTCTTATAAATGCGGGCGACGATGCGACGATGAACCGATGAAAATCGGCGATTGTCAAGGTCGCGTATACTTCCTTCGTCACGGGGGCTTTTATGTATAATATCTCTCTCTCTCTCTCTCTCTCTCTGTATATATACGTATATATATATACATATACGAGTCCTCGAAGAGAGGTGAAAAAAATCAAACTGAGAGTCGGTGAAGGGCTGCTTCACCACCGACATCAACACTGATGCGGTGCTTTCTGGCTCTGTTGCTGTGGCACACATACGAGTCACTCCGGATGACTTTGCTCCCGGTCAACGAGAGGGCCTCGGCATAGTTGCTATGCAATGCTATGACGTTACGGGGGCGAGTTCTACTTGCCATTTCCGAGTGACTATTACTTTACAGAGTGTAGTAACCTTAAAATCACGTGCGGGTCATCGCGTGGTCCATGTTTCCGAAGTTAAGTATTCTCGTCCAGGTTCACGACATATTGCATGGAAAAATGTGAAAAAAGGCGGATTCATTTTTCTTTTTCGTAACGGTGGAATAAACGTGGCACGTCCATAATTTAGGGGAAAACGGGGCAGTGGGAGCTAGCGGGTAATGGGAGCTAGCGCCAAAAACGTACTTAGAAACGCTCGACATGTTTCGAAACAACCAAAATGCCTTTCTTAAACTTCGTTCATGTCATGCGACTGCCGATGGCTGCTTCAGTGCCACAAGTATAATGGCAACGACCACAAACGTATTTTGCGTCCTCCCGTTATAAGAAAAATATTTTTCTCACAATCAAAGTAAGTATCTAAAGTTTTCTTATTTAATTGTTTCTCGAGTTCATTCGGTAGCTTAGTTCATGTACTTTGGTTTGGAAGTATAAAAAATAAGTTACAACATAATTTGTTTATATTATTATATTTAATTCGAAATGCTTCCCTACGGGGTAATGGGAGCTAGAGAGCATTACCTGAATACTCGGATGAAGAAAATGAGTGTGTGATATGTTTTGACGTTGGAAAACATAACGAGCTATGGTAACGCTGTAGAACCTGTGGAAAATGGGCTCATGCGGAGTGTTCGAATTGTGACGATCCCAAAGATTATATTTGTGATCTTTGCTTCGTCTAGATCAAAGCAAAGAACATATTAATTTTCCTACATTTAATTCCTACGCGTTAAAAAGGCTATATTTGGGTTAACTATATGTTCCTTAGTTTATCATATGTTAAATGTTCATATTTACTATTAATAAAATTTACTTAACAAGTTATTAAATTTGGTTAGTTTCTAGCTCCCATTACCCCCTACGTCGGGTAATGAGAGCCACAGACATATTTTTTTAAATTTATTTTTTCACTACCTTAAACAATTAGGAGAAAGTATCTATTTCATAAAAATAAAAGTTTATTTATCAAAAGACTGATTAATAGAGAAAACCATAAATAATTAGGGGAGATGCGCCCAAAACGGGTAGCCCGCCTAAAACGGGTAGGCCTTCCGAAATGCGCATTTTAAGTATTTTTGAGAATGTATGAGTGGCAACCGACGTCCCGGCCGTCAACCAATCACGGTCAGTCGGCTCGCTTCGGTGACGTAAACAGTTGAACGGTAAGACAACAATCAAGTTTTATGCTGCTTTCGTTAAAAAAATTCGAAATATGCTAGCTGCGATTACTCGAGGGTAGTGTAGAATGAGATTTTCTAAGTTGCATGGTATGATCTCGTTAGTAATGGGCTTCTTATCCCCGCAAAGTTGCGGGCTCCAGGCATTTCTATTGAAGGTATAATCGTCGACAATAAAAATGTGCGTACGGGCAAAACGGGTAGGGGGAAATCAGGCCTATACCTGAAATGACACCAAATAAATCTATCCGAAAACGTAAAAGACAAGCAAAGAGAAAAAGAAAAAAAAGAGAAAAAATATTCTAAGGTAAAAATTGACGCAGTGATGAAGAATTTAACGGAAGTAAGAGCTTTCAAGAAAAAAGTTGAAAAAATGAAGAAAAATTCAAACGAAGTAAAAGCTTCTACGTGTAACACTATTAAGAGACATGCAAGATCCAAACGTGGTCCAAAATGTAACAAAAATGACGAGTTCCAGTGCATTACCCGTTTTAGGCCCCCCCTACGAGCAAAGCGGGTATTTCGAAGAATTTTTATTTATTTTTTTTTTCATTGTTATCGAAGAAAATGAATTAGTTTCTTTATGATTTTCGAAAGTTTATTAGTTGAACATTCCCACAAATAAAAATAGAAATTGCATTTCGTTTCGAAGTCTGTTTTTTTCAACACCTCCCTTAGCTTACCCGTTTTGGGCTCATCTCCCCTACTGCAATAAATTACTTTTTTTTAAACTTTTCCTTACATGGCTCCAATTCCCCCATTCTCCCCTACTTTAAATATTCAAGTTTTTAAATACTTGGGGAATGTCCCAGCCTGGATTAAAAATGTGTAATAATAATTGGATGGCGATAAAACAGAAAGCTGTTAGAAAATTGTTAAAGTTATTAATATTATGAGAATTAACAGCACCCTTTGCTAGACGTTATTAGGACAATGCGAGCTTTAATTTTGCTCGGTTCATTCAATTTTTTTTATTATTCTTGAAGGATAAAAGCAAATAAAAATAATACCCTTTCGAGAACCTTTTGAATTTTTTACAAACTTATTGCAGGTAAAGATCGTTACTCGATTTGTTCGTAATTTCATGCTAGTTCTTCACTAGTTCCAGCTACAGAGTTCTCCCTGACTCGCGTTGATAACCGATCGCGGAATACGACAGAGCTCACCTATCCTACTTTGCCATCATCGCATAAACAATACTTTTTTTTGACAAAAGCTGCGATCTTCGCAGCTAATAAACTATCGGAATTTTTATCGAAAGATGGGCGTTTCGTGAGATGGAGCTCTCTCGAACGGAGTCAAGTCAAGACAGAACGCGGTGCGAGCGAGCTTATAGCTCGTAGATAAGATCTCCCGACGTTCGATATTCCTCATGTACGAACCGTCTCGAATCTCACGAAGAACTCTCCCTGTGGCTTCCGATCGAAACGATCGTATTTCTGTCAAAGGGCTTCTCCGTCGATTTAGACGTTCCGGCACGTTGCGAAATTCGCGTAAAACTAAATACATAAGAAACAAGAATGCAATTCGACAAAGATCTTTTTGCCTCTTCGCTTCTGCAAGTTGTTGCGATTCGCCGATACGTTTTTTTTTTTCATCTTATGTTTCCTGGACCTACTCTCCTTCTCCACGATGGACAAATAGTTGATATAGTAATTCACGAAATACAAACAAAATAAATAAATTGCATACGCAGTTCTTCCCGATGATTTTGAAATTATTTCAAATAATCAATGTATTTCAGAAGCGACTGCTTGTCGTCTTTTGATAGGCCAAGGATTCTTTAAAATCGTGGCTAGCTTTGTTCGAAACTCGATTCTGAGAAATCAATCGGTAATTTAATCGAGGAGATTGACGAAGGCTCCGGAAAGCAAGAAATGCATCGGTTCCTAATGTGGGCAATCACGAGCGAAGCGAATGAAAAAAGTAATAAAGCGTAAAATAAAAATAAAAAAGAATATATATATATATATTGCAAAGATGGGTCTTATATTAAAACGTCTGTAGCGATCTTGTGTTGATCCGGAGAAGGGTGATTCGTGAATTATTTGCTCCTTCGTCTTTGACTTCTGAGAGGATGCGAGGCCTTCACGAGAGATGATCGAGACGAAGAGAGAGAGACCTTGGTGTGAATTCTCGGGGAGAGTCACGCCGGTCACTCGTAGGATACGTTCACGAGAGTGTGTTCGTCTTGAACCGCGTAGACGTCTTCTGAATGCACCAACCCTAACGTCAACGCTATATAGACGAGTAGAAGATACGTATTTTCTTTTTTTCTCATTCTCTCTAATTTCAACTTCATTCGCATCCGGAACAAAAAATTCTCTGGAAAGCCTCTGGAAGAGTCTTTGAACAAGGTGGAAGACGTAGAATGGGCGTATCTGTCGTTATATGTTCCTTGGAGTTTCTCAGCGTGCAAAGTCTGCCAGGAGAGGAGTCTGCGCGTCAAGCAGGAGAAGAAAAAAAATAATATCTCGTCTTGACGCAATAATGACAGGTTGTGCAGGTCGGAAAGGGCAAAAAAGAAGACTGGACATAGTGAGAAAGAATGAGAGAGACATGGTGTCCAAAAAGGGCTGTGGTCTCGAGCCGAATGGTCCTCGAGCCGATGGGCCTCTGACCTCGAGCGACTTCACTCCGATACATATCTATCCTAAATCAACAAAGATTCAGGACGCTCGGGAGCCAAACCCGGCAGCACTTCACTCCTATCCTTTTCTTCTTCTTCTTCTTCTTCTTCTTCCTCTTCTTTTTTTCTTTTTATTTTCATTCTCTCGTGCTTTCATCCACGTCCCTACGAATGTTCAACGAATTTGATGTTTGGCTTTGCATTCCTCGAGGTGGGCTACAGGTTCCTGAAGGACAAGTGGTGTTTTGTCTACGGATTATCCGAGTGTAACCGTATTAGACCGTAGTTGCGATAGAACAGAACATCGAGACTCCGATCTTATTTATCGTAGTACTTTACGGTCATATTCTGAGCGAAAACTGTACGAAGAATGTCGTCACGTTATTATCTTCTCGCAAGTTTTTATTTTTATAACAATTTCGATTTTTTAATTAAACCCACTTCCTAATTTAATCGGAATATTAATTAAACGTATTCCAAGTTTGTCCTTTTATTTTTTTAAATCATTTGGTCATTATCTTTTGTTATATCTGCTGAAACTTGAAAGTTTGATAACAGAATGTTAGAGGCAGATCTATCGTTAAAGGCAAGATTTGTATGGATATAAAATCTCCAAACTGGTCCAGAAGGTGAGTTAACCCCAAAGGGACAAAAGGCGGGACTGTGCTATGGCGAGAAGCTACTGTGAAACCGTGCTCGCACGTCGTCTCGTAATTTTTCATCGTTATACACCGGCGGTGTTTCGATACAGCGAGCAGATGGAGAAGCATCCTCGTCATCCTGACGAATCGTCGATTGCCACCTCTTGTGGCATAATACGACTGTTATGTTAATGTTTTAATCCGCGTCGACGTTAGCCGATGGAATTGAAACGTCGCGTCGACGTTCGCGCGGATGAATAGGAAGACGCGAAAGCTTCTTCCTATTCATCCGCGTCACTAATTTCTCGATGGAAATTTGGTGTCTGTGAGGACCAGAAGGGACGATCTTGTGTTATATGACACGCTTGAACGAACGACTCGATGCGTATGTACGTTTACGACGCTTAATCGCGTACGAAAAACATACGACAATATTTGCCATTGATGCGATCGAACGAATCAATAATTGATTATTATCTTTGTTCGACTTTACGATCGCGATGCTTAAAGATGAGAAATGTATGTTTAGCAAAACTTTCTCGAACACCGCTGGTGGCAGTGTTTATCGGTGGGCGACATAACATAATGCGTTTGGGCCGGCGATTTTGCACGTAAAGTTCGTAAATATCGATTTTCTAATATATCTGCGGGTGATCAATACTTCGCAATAAGAGAAATTAGTGAAATTCGTCGGCATACGTCTTTCTCGATCTTTTCGCTCATCTTTTTTAAACACTACTGCATCACCCTGCGCACCGGCGGGAGTATTAAAAAAATAGTAATAATGACGGCCACGTGGTGGCAGCACGGGCGTGGAGCCACGGGTAGCGCAGCCACACGGTACTTTGCGCAATATTAACATGTACAAACGGGGCTACTTTCAACAGGTTTTTGGATGGTTTTTGTAAGTAACTTTTTTTAACATCCTAAATTCTAACTCTTTTGCTCCAATATAACAATGTGTTCTTTGGTTATCAAGTTTATAAGAAAGTTAAGCCGCCCCACTATTTGTTATATCTCTATTTTAAAAAAAGGATCAACGTAACCACGAGTGTCGAGTTTCTTTGAAAAGACATTAAAATACAATTTATATCGAAAATCCAAAGTGTAATGGTTACTTTTAAATTCATTTTGACAACAAAATTAATATTTGATGCATTGTACATAGAATTAAATGTAAAACAACGAATTGTTACTGTAAAAATGTCATCCTTACTAAATATATTACAAAAAGATATCAAGTAGGTACCTAGGGTACTATTATAGGCACTTACCTAATCAGTTTTATATACTCGTATTATCATTAAGATCGAAAAATTGAATATTTCGGCAAATTGCAATATATTGAGATTATTAAGATGATATTAGTGTTGCGTGGGAAAAATCCGATGCCGCAACTCTCCTACAAAGTATTTTTGGTTGAAAAAAATGTTGACCCCCCGACCCCCCGCCCCCCCACCAACAAAGTTCCGAAAGTAAATTACTAAGGTCGACTATCGGCACCTGCCGAGGGCCCAAATTTTGTTTTCCTCTAAAAAGGTCTCGATTGGAGGTTAATGAATCAAAATTTTTTCGCGTAATACGAATATCGCCATTATAATCTTCATATATAGCATTTTACGTAAATATTCGACCTTTTCACCGGTGCGAACACATTTAAACCTTATTTTGACGCGCTGTTGAAGTAGAGCCGAAAACTGCCAAAGGTACCCGTATTATCAACGTAACTCCGTTTTACGGCGAATGCTATAAATTGTAAAGTAAAAAATAAAAATACGCAAAACACTAGTTGTAGCTAAGAGTCTATAATTTTAGATCGAAATAGTTATTTTTCGGATTCCACGGGGTGCTTTAGCTACTTGGTAGAATTTACAGGGTGGGATAAGCTATTTTTTGTACAGTTTTCCTGAATTTGTATCTGATGGTCAATATTTTTATTCGAAAGCTGACAATTTTACATTACACAAAAGACCGAATTTTTAGTTGATACCGTTAATTATTTTTATTTGCGGTAACAAATTAGATAAACAGTTATGTTTATAAAAATGGCTGAAGTTGATCAAGCCGTCATTTTAGAAGTGCTGCCAACAAAAATTTAAAAAAGAAATGAGCGCAATTGTCCTCGAAGTGGGTACTTAAATCAATTCTGATTTACGAGGTCCAAACGAGGTCCAAACTCAGGCTATTATTCCGGAGATGGGTTCATGTATATACATCAATTATTTCGCACAAATGCGACCCATGAATCGCGTAAGGGAAGAAGATTACAATATTTTCTCAGAGTTCCAATAGATTAATAATGGCATCAATTAAAGTATCACGAAGCAATGGCTGTAGGGCAGAGATAGATCTCGTGTACTAGAAAACGATGACTTTACTTCGTCATTCTCGCGGGGGTAGTCTAGAGAGCCCGACTACATGGTTATAATACGTATACAGATATATGTATATACCTATATATATCGTATACGTATGTGTATCGTAATAATACGAAACGTCCGACGAAGGTGGAGTCTTCGGATGAATTCCTATACTTACATTGATTCCTATTTAATTCTCTTTAAAAGACGATGAAAGAAACGTCGTACGCCCTCGCCGCATGGAAAATTATTGGTACTTATAAAGTGTAGCCACACCTAGAAAATTTAATATAATTTGGATCAAGCTTTGTTCCAATCCAAATAAAATTCAAGTTTAATTGTGAATCGCGAATTGTAAAAACTCAGGAATTTGATATTTACTTCGATTTGTTTAAGGGGTGGTATTCGATTAAAAAAATATATATACGACTATCTTTTATTTACAGGTTTATCCGAGATCCGTCGACCATCCCTTACCGTCATACCACTCTAACCTCCCTCTGCCCTCGTATACATTTTCCGGTATCACAATGCAAGAGCGTCATTCGTTCCGGACGATCCTGCGAGAGCGAAATAAACACGCACTTCCGGAATTGATCGACCTATACGTAGAGTTTTCCTATATACGTAGGACATATTATATATATATATATAATATCGAAGGGAATAATCATCCTTCCGACCCTCTGGATGCGAGGAGGCTCGGCGAAAGCTGTATAAGTGAACGAGAAAACGAAAGAGCCACGCAAACGGAGTTTTTGCCCTTCCCCTCCAGCCACGGCTTCGTTTCTCTCGCGTGTTTCGTCTATGGCGAGCTTGGTTCGTGGCGTGCAACGAGCCACGATATGAGTAATGGTGCGTGATCGCGTTATACTACCCTGACGGAAGAGTAGAGGGAGGAATAAGGATGGGGCAGGGGGGTAGGGGATTGATGTCGCAAGTCATCCCTCTGAGTATTACGAGAGACCGAGAGGCAACGAACGATCGAACGAAAGTCCTATATCTCTGTGTATATATATCTATATATAGACAGCTGCCCCCAGGAAGACGGAGAAAACGCGCCAGCAACCCCCGAGGGGTTTCTGCCTCGCTGGCGATGCCGCATGGACTCTTTCCTCTATATAGCTATACATATATGTATACTTGCGTGTACGAGGACCGACAAAACTCGGATCGAGCGAAGGGCATAAAACATGGCGGCGAAACACGCGCGCTTCCCAAATATTGATTCCCTCGTGGGACACACGGCGAATAAGAAGACCCGACGAGAGGAAGCGATTCGAAACGCGTCCTAAGAGAAAAGGGGAACGCGAAAATTCTTGTACGTAACACACCGTACATGTTTACACGCTGGGGATTTCTCCTCGACCATACATCTTTTTTGTCGTACGCAAAGGCATTTTTTCAATCTAAAAATTTAACGATATTTGGAGAAATTTGAATTTTAAATAATGTCCGAAAAAGAATTGGAATTTTGCAAAACATTGGTTATTGCTCCGATAGTTTTCGTGGCTCTGGTTACGATTTCTATGAGCGTAACGAAACGATTCCCCCGTAGAAATTGTTTCCGCTCAACCACGCGCGTTCTTCCTCTTTGTCTCTATTTTTTTGTTTCGTTACGCTTGTTTCCACGCGTTTCGAGACGGAGAGGGAGCCAATGGATATTTTATAATTATTTTTTCTTCATCCCTCTGTATCTAACCCTCGCTAGGCTCAAGAGTACCCTGGCGCCTGTGACTAATCGAAAAGGAAATTAATAGGACGACGATATATATATATATGTTTTTCGGTCTGTGGGCATGAAATTCGTTCGAGCATTGCGTCGCCTCTGTATTTCGCATTTTAGAACTATTGAATATTTAGACATTGTTTTCGGAATTTAATTTTTAAAAAAGCACGCATTGTGCGATCCGATAATTATTGTTTCTCGTCGAGTAAATTTGCCAATTACTTTCCATCCTTTTCGTATACAAATTTTTGATAACGTACGAAAACGAGACGATCCGTTGAAATTTTCAATTAGCCGAATTTTCCACCGGTTCAAAAAACAATTTTAAAAACACTTTCAAGCTTATTATGAGAAGAAAAAGGAGAATTTAGACGAGATCTACCAAAGTTTATCTTGAATTAAACATGGCGGATGTGTCGACGAGCGGCGGCCATTTTTTCGCAGCTTCCCCACTTTCTCGAGATTTCAAAGGAGAAACCATAGCCACGGGATCGTCCCTGGCACGCACGGTCACGCAATAACGCGACTCGATCCACGAGCACACACTCGCCTATATATATGTATATACCTAATAGGAGAAACGCCCGCGCACGTGGCGGCAGATGTTCTGTTTTACGTGACGCATGCGTACCACGCAAAACCGTGGCGCGTGTGTTTTTGTCCCATGGTTGTACATCCAACGTACATATATCGTGACCGATCCCCGCCATTGCTCGCTCTCGACGCTCGTACAAAGTCACTATTTCCTTGGGAATCGACCAGCCAATCGGGTGAATAAAAAATTCATGCGTTTTTTCGGAACGTCCCTTAATTTATTTTTCTTATTAATTAGAAAGATAAAAGAAGAAAAGAAAAAGCTCTCGAGATTAAAAGTTCGTTAAGATTCGTGGTGTGTACATAGCGTAATAACTATCGACACGTTTCCAGAAAAATGAAAATTGCTTTGACGTAAAAAACCACCCCTTTGGACAAGGTATGATTCCTCGGAAATTTTTTAAATATTTCAATCTTTGTTTTTGTTTTTGTTTTTTCTTTTTGATTAAATGTTAATTTTGTTTATGTTTTCATCCGTTGGGAAGCGCGTTTACGTTGTTAATATTCATCCTCGCCTTTTTATTATTTACTCTCTCGCGTTCGATTATCATATAATTCACGCTGCGTTAGAGACCAGGACGCGATAGCATCGTGGCGTTACGAGAGAGTTCTCTTTTCTTCAACGTTTGCTCCTCCTACCATTTAATCGACGAGATTTTGTGTTGTATTTAAAATGTCAGCGAGAGAGAGAGAGTTTTATTACACCGCAATAGGCGCGAGTTTCTCGCGATCGTACAATAAACGCCCACGAGAGGCTCTCGTAACACGCGCAGTGGCAGATCAAGTAGGTATTCGAGGTTTCTCTCCCATAAGTGAATCCGATAAGTAGAATAAAATTGAACCTATAAAAATTGCATCGGCCCGCGATCGAGGGACCGAGCAGTCCCGTTTGGGCCCGAGGTAGACGGTTCGATCTTATCGCCAAAAATTCCTAGCAACTCAACTTACGGAATTGGTAGAAAGTGTTGAAAGAAAAAAAACCATATTTCTTTGAAAAAAGAATAGTTTCGTCCAGAAAAAATGATTCTATATAGATAAACGAATATATAAAAATGGCGCGGAGATTGCGAATTTTTAATTTATTTATTTGTATAAACCTACGCATGTTTTTTTTTCGCTCACTCTACATGGCGGAGGTCCGACGCGGAATGAAAAAATAATCGAAGCGAAAGAAGGCGGAGGCACGGACACGAGTGTACATGCGCGCGTGTGCTATATATACGTAGAGGTTATATTGGCCCACGGGCATTCTTACGAGTCGAATGATCCATTAATCAAGACCCCATACAACGAGAGCTCTCAGCTCTAGACTCCCGGGGCTGCGGATTCGATCGATCGCCGAGACGAGATTGCCGCGTAATGAGAGTCTTCCTATGTGTGTATATATATATATATGTGGCATTACGCTCACCGAGAAAACACAACGGAGCCGCGGAACGCCTCTCGGCAAAACGCTTTTTTCTTTTTTTTTTGGTTACCGTGAGTACAATATGCAACGACGCGGACACGACGACGAGACGACGCAGGAACGCTGAAGATTGAAGCGGGCCCGGGGACCACCGCGTCACACGATTGTCTCTGAGCCGATACGATCGATTTAAAAATGGCATTTTCGTCATCTAAGGTAATTGTAAGATCGACGTTCCAGGCAGGACTCTACGAATTATATGAGAAGTGAAGCGAGCTATTTTGATCCTTTTATTATTATTTATTTTATATTATTTATTATTATTTATTAAATTTTATATCGTTGTCCGAGTTTAAATTAATAAAAAAAATACAACATCAACGCTAGGATCTTTTTCGAAAAATAAAAAAGCGTCTAATCAATTATTCGTATCAATGAGACCTTTCTTCTCAGCGTTATATACGCTCGATTTAAATAACTCTTGTATTTAGGGGCGTGAGACGACCTCCATTTTACAATGTTTCGATCATGCGCCATACATTTTCCAATAACTTTTTTAATTAAAAAAATAATAATTTTCGATCTCACGTTCTCTGCCATTGGCTTCGAAGTTACCTGATCGACTTTTTCCTCGAGCAAAATGTATCTTTTGATGTGTCCCGTAGGCATGTATACGTCGTACATATACGAAGGAAGGTGGTACGAGAAGGGAACAAATAACGAAAAGGGCCGGCTGATGTTGAAGAGAGAAACATATGCCGTAGAGACGAGGGCGTTCCTGAAGCCACTCCCCGACCTGAAAACTTCTCTTCGTATCTGCACGAGAGACCTCAACTCTCCGACAATCATAGGTCGTTTCGTTCTATACCTAGTACATGCTTATACAGAAATTGAATTAAACGATGTATACGTATATACACGTCTCGTTTAGTTGACGTTTCTTTGTTGCTGCGCACATCCTTACCCGAAATAATAATAATAATAACGCCGATAAACAAATAATAATACCTCTTATCGTTCGACGCGTTATTATTCTTACAACTTGTACGTTATTACGTCATCGATCCCATTATCAATTTGACCGTATTATTATTTCATCGTATCTTATCTCTCGAATCAGATTGGAATCTTTCATCAATATCCAGCGAGGCATTTGCCGATTGCGTAATGAAAAATTATAAAAATAATTATAATAAAAGAATAAAAGGTATGCACGATATTTCGTATCGTGGGCGGCTTGCGCATATACCTATATAGCGTTACGTTTACTTTCGCGCCTTGTGTTTTATGGTAATTGCGGACGCCTCTCTCGCGAGCGCCAGAGGCGCGGCCAGGTGCGCCTTGTTTCGTTTGGTCGCGCCGCTCGCGTTCTATTACCCCCTTCTCCCGTCCTGTCGCTCTCATAGTCGCGAGCTTAACGCCAAAGATGTTTAATCCCGGTCCTTACAAATTGCCGCTTTAATTCGACACGGTTCGTGAGCAGCGGAAGACTATCGCCCGATGTGCTCCGATACGAATAAGACAGCGAGAACACCAACGATTTTTTATCCGCAAGCTAGTTACTGTTGACCCGGCGCGAAAGCGCGTATGACCGATGCAATTCGAGATTTGAGATGCAAAATCGCATTTTTGTTGTAATATGTAGCAACGCGGGAATATAGATCGTTCAAATCACTCACCGGTTTCCAGGTCGATCGTGTACGATAATCCGGCCCATGGATCTTCCTCCTTTGGTTTCTCGAGTTCCTCACCATTCTCCTGGAAATTTCCGATCTTACGATAAGAAAAATAATGCCTTATGACCAGTTACTTCTTCTCTGTATAAATTCCGGATAATTTTATCCCGAAGATATCCCATAGTTTTCGTTGGGGGATAACTTTCGGATAGAATTATTCGAAGGTGAAGAAACTGGTCATCAGCCTAACGAGCGCGACATGTCTTCCGTGTCAAGTCTCCCACCAGATGCGAGGGTAATTTTTGTGGTCTGTGAGTCAGGATGACATCGAACATGTTTCGTAAAAGTCTCGTACCATGTTATCATCACCAATTAGGCTTTCGCGCTTGTTAACGATCTTCAACTTTTGTCGCACGAAACAATGATTTAACGTCGATACTCGAGAACTTGCGACCGATCGCGTTCAAAGACCCTCCAAATTTTCATAACTCTGTCCATTTTATTAATGACCCAAAAGTACGAATCAATCGTTGAAAATTCTTCAACGAATTCTTCAATTTTTCCCTTTGCTAGAGTATGAACAATCTTCAAGAAGAATTTTGACCAACTTTTACAACATTCACGGAGCATAGATCCTGGGAGAAAGAAAACGATCTGACACATCTTTCGACGACGTCATCATCGAACAAATAAAAATTTATTTACGTAAAATATACGTAAATAATACACGTTTGTGTATTCGTTGTACATATCCTGTACACGCGTATGGGATGAACGATGCGTTGCAATGGAGGCAAGAGAGAAGCCAAGAATGGTCGGTGATCATAAACGAGACTGGTATGGACGCCATAGCTTTGATGTCATGATGATCGGAGAGGAGCTTTTCATCGTGCGTATATACGCATATATAAAGACGTCATAATCAACACGCGACCTCTCTACCCCCCACCCTAGAGATGCTACAAGAAAGGGCCTTAAGGGCGTACCATGGTCGGTCCATGGGTCGATGTTGTGTATGGCGTACAACAAATGGTTTTATACCATGTAACATTACACACACACGCATATATATGTATATATATGTATGTACAAGATATACGTGCACTCTTCTCGCTTGGCTGGCCTCCACGAGAGCCAGCTACACAGTGAAATGAGTTTAATGAAAACAGCATTGTACCTTGTCCATTAATCATACGGCCGAAGGTTTTCTGATAGCGACTATGGCCAACCACGAGAGGCTGAGGAACGCTTTGGTTGGTTCTTTTTGCTTCTGTGTCTCATACGTATGTGTGTATGTATTAGTGCGTTTGTTTCTCCCACCCTTATCTCTCTCTCTCTCCCTCCCTCTCTCCGTATCGCTTCTTTATCTGTACGAGAACACTGCGGCGACGAATCGTCTCGATCTTTCGCTATACGTACGATTTTCCTCGAAAAACTCGAACAACGTTCTACATATCGCGTTGAAAGTGTTCGAAAATGTTGGAAAAGAACCACGAGGTATAAATATATAGCTAGTTTTTTCTTCTTCTTGTGCCATTGGGATATGCTTATAAATGGAGTCTTTACGAGCGACGAGAGTTTCTCAGAGGGATTCTTTCCCTCACTTTTGCCCCTCGTCTCGATGCGACAATGGACGTCCTGTCATCGCATTCCTCGCATTGCGTACCTGCATCACTGGCATAGCTCTCAATTAAGGCTTTTGGTCGAGAGCGCGGGCACGACCTCTCGTTGATGAACAGATTGCTCGACCACACGCTCGACGAACGCCAGATTTCATATATATCTATATAAGTAATAGAGGAGGATGCGAAGATTTGATAACCATGTAGAAACGAAAGATTCTGTTGTGGGGGTGGTATTGCAGGAGATTACAAACGTAAATACGAAATGGATGGCCGCGAGCGACGCGCCTTAAGTAGTCTCCGCTATCTTTACCGTACAAGATCTTATACGTAGGTATGTATAGTATCAAGCCGGCGTACCGACGCCAAGTCACGTTTAACGTCAATCATCAAAAATCCTTCCCGGAGCTCTCGCGTTCCATAAACAACTCCACCGCGCGGGCGTCACTCGTTCCAAATCGTTCGATCCGTTTCGTTTATCGAAAAATCTATTTCGGACACGTTGGCACGCTCGTTGCGTCGACTACGATAGGAAATTGCAAATTCGAGACTCGAAAATATAACAACGTTGTTATTTTAACCAACGTCGTGATTTATTCAGCGATTGAGCCTCGCGAGAATTCCGACGATAATGAATTTTATGATAGACAAAAAACAATGGAAATAAAACGAGACAATGATGAAACTTCTTTTTTTAGTGATCGAGAAAAGGCCTTGGGTTCGAGCCAAGTTCGAAATAAACAATTTTGAAACGTTCTAGCGCGGTCCAGTGACGCCATCTTGCGAATCGAGCCCGAAGCTTTCGTTGCGTGCAGACAAAAATCAAAATTCCATCCAAAATAAGTACATAACGAAAAAACTTCTCGGTAAAGAAAAAAAAACCCATGCAGAGAATATTGATTGATTCGTACTTTTATGAACAACGTGACTGGAAAAGGATAAAAAAACATAATCGTAGAAAAAATTCGAGGAATATAATTTGAATTCTGTAGGATAAACGAGAAAAAGATCCGGTGCGGAGGACAAAAAAAATTGACGCTGGCGTGAGACGCGCCCACGAATCTCCTCGACGAGCTTCGAGCGCCGCGGGGAGAGAACGTTTTCAATTTCCACAGAACCATTAATACGTTCCTCCGTAATACATAACGGCTATGTATACAGAAATATATATATATATATATATATATATATATATATATATATATATATATATATCGTGTGGGAAAGATGGTGCGTCGCTCCAATCTCTTTCGCGCCGTCTCAGTCGGCGCTATCTCTTTTCAGCCAACCGGAGAGCGTTCCGGCTGATGCCGCTGATCATCTCGGGGGTCCATACGATATTATACATAGCCAGAAGCCGCGACGAGAGGCTAGCACGTTTCCCGTGCGGCCCTTTTGCCCTCGGCTTTGCCCCATCCAACTACTCCCCCCCCCCCCCGCCCTTATCTCGTCTCCACAACTGTTTCACCCTTATACCGAAACTGGTCCATCCCTCGTAGAGGGGAGGGATTGCGGGACATTTATCATCTTGTCTCTTTTTCTCCCCACTATCGTTCTTTTTATTTTCTCGTTTTTCTCCCCCTCCCAACCATCACTACCACCACCACCACCACCAGCCCTTATTTGAGCTATTGCGTTTTGGTATTGGACGAAACGCGACCCGATCCGAACGGGGGCTATCGAGCCTTTCAGGGTGAGATATTCCTCCCTTATTTTCGATCGTTCTACGTGAACAAAGAACACGCGAGATTAATCGGGATGATTCGTGGTTGGAATATTCTTGGGTTTTATCCAAGAGGGTTTGTTTTTTGGGGGATCTTTATTTTGAGATTCGCGCCCTCGATCGTACGAAAAGTATCGCGAGAGTAACGCAAAGTGACATTCGCCCTTGTACGAAAGATTTTCGCGTTACGATGGATGAGAAACTATGTTTATGTTCTTCATTTCTCATCGAACGCGAGTTCTCTTGTATTTGTCAGAGGGAGAGTTTTGTTGGTCCATTTTTCCTTGCTCGTACATAAACGAGTGGTCGAGTGCGCTCGAGGGACGCGGTCTAATGGAGCCTGTCGTTGCTGCTCGATGTTACGAGATGGCTTGTACACGCGCGTGCCCCTCGCGAATCGAGAGACGGAGAAAGAGAGATGGGAGTTCAAGGAGAAGAGGCCTCGATCAAAAGTATATTCAAGAGATCATCGACTGAAAAATACCTCCAGCTTCGCGGTATGCGCCAAGCTGGAGGCGAATTGTTCATGGGGAGGGAAGAGCGAGGTCGTAGATACTTTTGCGATTTGCAACGAACGATGGAAAAAATGGACACTATTGCATATTTGTGTAACACGAGGCACTATTACAGATAATTTGACTGGAGGTGGAGAGAAATATGGGGATTTGCCTAACGATCATTATTTTTTCTTTTATCCCCCAGAAACATTGAGCATTATTGAGGCAGATAGCTCGAAGAATATTCGTATATTCTCATTTGATTAACAAATTTTTGTCGCTTCGGACCCTCTATATAAATTTTTGATTCAGACAACGTCCCCAAAGCTTGAAGAATAATCGATGCTTCGCGTATTTGAGAATAAGGGAAAAAGAGAGTTCTTCCCGTTCTCCGCGCATTTCCTCTTTGTTCTCCAAGGGAGAAGAGAGCAGTCACGGTCTATAGAGAAAAGGGGGAGTGTATCGATTGAGGAGCTTGGAATCAAGAATCGTTCTCGATCATTGGGATCACCTATACGAAGGGCGTCCTCGTTCCGTGACGTACCTATATATATATTTATTGAACGGTTATAGTTCGATGGCGGCGCGGCGTCTTGTCGGGTCGACAAAGGACGCGGACTAGTCTACGAGATAAAGAGAGAGAAAGTACGAATGGGAGCGAGAGAGATAGAGAGAGAGAGAGAGAGAGAATCGAACTGAGATAGACGAGAAAAATACGACAAGAGCGTGGATCGGACTGAAGGAGAGATCGGCGTCGGCTACGTGGGAAGGATATCGACGAGATGCGAGAGTCGTAGCTCTCGGTCTCTGTCGTCCTTTCAATAAGGATACGGTGCCGGAGTGAGACAAACGGGAAAGAAACGAACGTTGAAGAAAAAGAGAAAAATGAAAATGCTGAAAGAGAGGGATGGACGCCGACTCGGCAAGGAACGTCGATGCAACGTCATTCTCGGGTGGCCGAACGATCCAACGAGAAGAGCGCTCCATCTCGCACGGAACCTACTACGGGCTCTTGCATTTTTGCCTCGACTTCTCCAATTCTCGTTTATATACGCGCGACTATCGAGAGTCTCTTCTTCGTCTTGCCGCGACTCGAGTACCAACATTTTGGTGCGTTTTATCCCCCGAGTCTCTCGATCATCTTCCCTGGGAGAAAAATGGAAGCGAATAAGGGCCATTGGGTCCACATCGAGACTTATCGATTTTACGATGGTTCGTCGAGTTCTCTTTTCTTTGATGTTAAATTTCAAAAAAGACAATCGTTAACTATGTTTATCGTATTTAAGAATAATTGACCCTCGATTAAGCTACCAATTGCCTTTTATTAAAACTTGTCTCAAGGGATGCGTAGGGGTGGCTACATCTTCGTGGTTGACTTTCGTATCTACGAGGAGGGTGAAACGACATTCTATCGAATTTCAGTAAACGCTGGATGATTTCGCTCGAGATGGCGGACGACGGCTATAGCTTCGAATCGCAAACGAGAAACGTGAGGGCATGCTCGCTCGACGGTCTGGAGGATTTGGGGTAACAACAGCGGAGAGATAGAGAGAGGCTGAGAGAGGGAAAGAGATCGAAAGGATGGATACACGGATTACAGGACGTCTTCGTGGTCTCCCGCTTCGATGCGAAGAGCCGCGAGACTCGTAAGGGCGGAGATCGTATCCGGGTGTGGATGAGGCGCGTGAGTTCTTGGCGTTAACCGCATTTTGCCGCGGGCTCTCTTTCGTACGGATAATCCCTTTAGTGTCTCTCGAACAGGGCTTTTCAAAGATTTTACCGACTCAATACTCCGCCCCACTTCTGTTCTTTTTTCTACCGATTTTTGTGATTTAGGGCAAATGAAGGTCGCGCAAAGGTCGTACTAGAGGGTGTATGGACACCACCCGAGGTCGAATTAAACTCAAAATCAAAGTTCGAGGTTGTATTTACTAATGTGTTTAAACGTTAATTGGTGAGAATCCAATAATTTATCTACGAAAATAAAAGGGCTTTCGTTTTTTCCCCTGTCCGAATAGAAATTTGACGGTTTCAAGACATTTTGAATTGATACTTGAAAATTGACGAGTGGCGATGGGATTCCTCGACGGAAACAGACGTAAAATTAACGTCCATCGTTACGACAGGGTCGCGCGATCGACGTTTGGATTCCAAGTGAGCCTTGAAATCTTATGACTTGGAACCTCGAACGGATTCGATTTAGCCGCACGCGGCGGTTATGTAGAGAATGACGAACGCACGTTCGCGCTAACGGAATTCACGATCGAGAGATATATATTTATATCCTGATAGGATAGCCACCCCGAAGGAGAGGGTCGAATTCCAAGTTGGCTACAGCCGAGTGGCGTCATCTTTCGACCACACCGACGAGGACTTCCTATCGATATCGATTCATCGAACGCCGAAACAAATCATACGCCTCGATCTCTCGTACCAAAAGCGACACATATACATAGTAATACATCGTACACTGACATGTACACATACGAATAACACCGCGGTGGCTGACCCGGCTTGGATGTTTTGGTTGTATGGCAGGTATTAATGAGATCTAATCTCGCTACGTGTGTTTCTTTACGTGGCATCAGCTACGATGAACATGATCAAAGTTTCAAGTGTTTCAACTCGTTTTATTTTCTGCGACCATGGAGTAACGATGTATTTAATCGCTGTCACAATGCAACGAGAAAAAATAATACATTGGTCCGAAGAATATATGTCTTTATGCAAAGATAATTGTCGATAGTTTTGTTCGTCTCAAAGTTGGAATCGGTAAGTCACGAAGACAAATGATTTTGGGTAAAGGAATATTTGAGTTTGGAGTTTTTTTTTAATTATTCGAAATTTATTCTGTTATAATGGAAAACAGAAGATATTCGTATGGGCGAGGGTAAATTAGAATGATTATACGACACGAGATGATTTTCTAAATCAACCACGGTGGCAGACTGCAAATTTCCATTCAAACTTCGATTACCTAATACCAAACACCGACCAAAGTGATTTTGTTATTTCAACAGAAATGCTTCGAAATATTTTCCTGATAATTGCATGGTGAGGTTAATCGCCAAGAAAGTCATGGAGTAAGAAAAATAAAGAAGTTGCAGTTTTGCACCAAGGGTAGCGAATAGCTTCATAAAATTGTAAAAGAGCCTTACCTCAATTTTAGTATCATTGATAGCTTTGAGTGCCTTGAGCTTCTCGAGATCGTCGGCCGATTCTTTCTCAGAGGTCGATGCTGATTCCGGTTTGGCCGTAGTCGCCGAAGTCTCAAGGGTGAATCCGAGATCAACATCCTGTTTCCACAGGACCTCGATCAGATCCATGTCCTGTAGGCAAAAAATGGAGAGTTCGTGTTCGTAAATGAAAAAAAAAAACAACGTAAAACATCAAATAAAAATTGTATAATAGAAAATTGAGTCGCACGGGGGAGACCATTGGAGGACGAGAGAAGGCCGAGAGTGCTTGGTGGTTTTCCTGCGTCGAGCAGGCCCCTGGCTCCATGTCCCGACGGGGGATGCCGATGGTATTTCAACAGTGCGGAGTAGACAAAAGTGTGTGATTAACGACAGGCGGATATCGACGTGCATCTCGATATATATTATATACGTATTCATATACGTGCATGTGCTCTCACAATATCCCAGAGAATATTCGATCGAAGAAAGGATCCATGGAGGGATGAAGAGAACGAAGCGTACGATATACCGGGGTGACGTGGCACAAAATGGCGCGCAGCTGGCTCCTCTGGCTCTCTGTACTCGAACGTAGCGGGATGGGATTAATTGAGTCAATTGGTGGAGTTCTCGTTGAACCGGGCTTGTTAACCACTCTAAGGATTTTCATCGCCAATTTAATAGTTGAGAAGAGCAGAAACCGTCTATATAGCTTCACGTACGAAGAAAGTCGACGAGTTCAAGAAAGTCTTTCGAATGCAATTGTTTGTAATTGTCGTGACGAAAAGATCTTGTTTTTCATGCCACTTTCGTACTCATTGCTCGATGAACTCAAATTTGATTAAATTCTTTGTTTTTCTCGACAATTAATCAAAATATTAAATTCTACGAAAGATACAAAGTTTCAATGGTCGTTAACAAACTATAGACTAATATCTAATATTAATCTTGTATTCTTAGATTATTAAATAATTTATAGTGAACTAATATATTTAATAAACATTACGTATATTAATGCGCCAGCGAATTTTTAATAATACATGAAAATTTTCCCAATTACAGCAAGAAACGATTATTTACGATTCCGCGTTCGTTAATTAACAAATTGTAAAACTGATGAATATTTGAAAGGGATAATGGCTTTTCCTACGACGGGACAAAGGGCAAAGTTGATCAGTAGTCTGTTTGAAAAATGAATCAAACTAAACTTTTGGCGCATGTATAGTGGGAGAAAATTCTATAAAATCTCATCTCGATAGAACAGTTATAAAGCTTTCCTTTCGATCGATCGCATAATGAAACTATAATTTATCGGAGAAAGATCTTTCTCGCGTTGGCGGTTCGTCGCTCGCGCATCACCAAAGTCGCTTCGCATCAACGGCAAAGTTAATGGATAAACATATGTATAACGAGAATCCCCGTCACGAACGCGCGTCTCCTCGAGATCACGGGAGCGTCACGAATTTTTCTCGCTGCTTTTCCATTCTAACGATCGTCGAGACAACGACGGCGACGAGGACGACGAGGACGACCGGACGGCGATTTCACTTGGAGAGATTTTGCTGTCGGTTCGAAGGCTCACGGTAAAATTCTCGATCCATCCTGAGTACGGACAATCTTTCACCTGCTGATGAGAACCGGAAGTAGACACCTAACTCCGTTCTTCTCGATGGCGGGACATTTATAAGTGATGCGCATGGTTTTCTAACGATGAGTTTTTTTTTATCTTGGAGCAACGCGTCTCTCCGAGTGTGACAAGCGGACTAGGAGCTTTCAAATATTTTCAGGCTCTCCCACGTAAAGTTATATTTAAAGTAAACCGTTTTTATTTCATTTAAACATTGATTTAACTGAACAAATGGTCTCTCGATTAAAAGTAAACTGTATTCGATTTAATACGTTGCTTGATCGAATGTATTAGTTCTTAATTCAACTATATTTTTATTAATTCGATTGAATGAACTAATTTTATTATTCTAAGAAATAGAAATCAATTTGATATTTTCAATGATCAATTTTGGTTAATTAAAATAAATAGCAAACATTAAAAATCCTGATATAAATCCGATTTGTTGGCACCGGTCTGGTTGCTTCAATTGCTCCAGCCTGACGTCTGTACCTACATTTTCCATTGTGGAACTATTTTTTGAAAATTCGCACACGAAAATGTGTATAAATATAAATATAAAATAAGAAGAAAAGAAAAAAGTATTTCGATGAAAAGCAAATCATACTCGCGGTTCAAAATCGATTCTCGGGCAGTGAGGGATCACGCGATAACCGTGTTGGTACATGAAATACCATAGCGCGTGGGTGTTCACGTACGATTCGTCGAGACGCCGCCATGTTGGAGGCGCAGCGGGATGCCCGCGCGCCGCGCCCACAAAACACCCGCGGGGTTCCCCGACTCTCATCTACTCGCGCACCATGCTCACGATTCACAGCCAGTTTTTCGATTTCCATCGCGCGAGCGTGATAATAGTTATAATATAAAACAACAAAAAAGATCCCGTGTATGCTTAAATACGCGTGAAATTACACGTTTTTGGTCACCGTCGTTACGAATCGTCGGAACGAACTTGATTTCAAATTTACGTACCAACTCCTTGGCAATGTAAACTTGAATTTTGGACCGATGAGTTCGAACTAACGATACATCGAATTCAAACTCAGATTTGAATTTCATCTTGGATGACGAATCTAACCACGAAATACAAGTTTACCTCCAAATATGATCGACTTTTAGGGCAAATCATATAGAGTACCACAACAAAAAATCGATCATTTTTTAACGAAAGTTTGTGCCGACAATTTAGAGGATTCTTTTTTTCTATCGTCTCAAACATAATTATTTTTATCTTCGTCAAATCATCAGATTTCTTTGTATGCTCATAGAGATTCTAGCTGGAGAAGATTTAAAAAACCTGTTCGTAGCGTCAATAATAACCCGTTTTTGTTCTGCTATGACGAAGAGAGAGAAAAGGAGAGGGAGAGAGAGAGAGAGAAAGGGGAGAAGCTGATCCCTACAAATTGCTCTCGCGGTAATCTCGTTACGGTGTAACACCGTGGCGGCTTCGCCTACACTCTACCTTCTCTCATTGTCAGTTATACTCGCTTGGTTGTGTTGGACACGAGAGAAAGGCTTTCACGGGAAATAAGGACGACGAATCCCGCGGGAAAAACTTCGAGTAATCGCCGCGATGCTGCGCTATTGTACATACATACGTATATAAATACATACACAAACATATATATATATATATATATATATATATATTGGCCGCAAGCGTTGAACGTACCGGGGTCGTTCTGCTGCTGATGGGGTTGATTTGGCTACATATATACAATACAGTGTACAGTAGCAGCGAGAGAGAAAGCGCGAAATCGCGGTACCTGACTTTCCTACAACGAAGACAAGCCAATAAACGTCTTTCTTCTCGCTAATGGATGAGATACCGTTAGGGTAGGTTGGTCAGACCATTATCCGTGATTTTCACGCTACCACCCTTTCCCTTCGGTCGGTGTGCACTTTTGGCTCGCACAGTTATGGGAAAATCGGCCCAGCATAACGCCTATATCCAATAAAACATAACTTTGATAAAGTTTCACTTTGTCTTGAAAAGGAACTTTTTTCTAGAGCATAACAAAAATTGTCTATAATGTTTTTAACGTTTTTTTTTCGTTCATTTATAGGTAAGGAAATGGCTAAAGTAGATAGGGTGGAGATGATTCAGTTCCGGATGCAACAATATCTACGAATAATGAAAATATGTAATTTTGCGTTTTTGTTCCGTCAGCTTAAAGTGCAAAAGTGTATTGAACCCTTCGCGATCCCTCGTAAAGTAATGAGACCCTAAGGACACGAAAAATGTAAGAAAAGGTGAGCAATCTTTGGCACCGTGTCTAACCGAGTTCCCGCAAGAGTCCCATCGCGTTACGGCCATAAATTACTTAGCGTTTCGTATACGGACCACGAAGTCTGTTGTACGAGCTGCGAATAGAAAAGAGCGCGGGACTCGCGAGGAACGAGGTTTTTGCGGTGAACCACACCATCGAGAGTTGTAAAACAGCGCTCTGACCGCTAATGGGTCCCCCGCGGGTCACGCCCCAATATCCTCGGACCTCTCTCGAGAGGTAAGAGGGCCTCTTCTTCAGGTTGCTCCGGTGTGGAAAAAGCAAAAGGTTTTTACTCGCGCTATATACGCCCGCCTATTTCCAAATTCCCTTATCCGAAATAACATCGGAGATTTTTCATCCCCTCGAGTCAACTCGCACCTGTGCTTCGCCAACACTGCCTCGCACCGATTATCGGTATCAATTCTTAGATCGATGTCAATTTTATTCGTAACGAATAAAATTTATTCGTATTAAAATTCAATTAATTCGACAAAAATTATAAAATTCACATTTCAACTAAAAATAGATTCTATATGATCCGATTGTATCAATGTTAAACGATTGTAAAATTCTTTATTAAATCGAAATGAATCATTTCAATAAAACTGCCATTCAAAAGTGCCGAAAAATAGGCTTAGAAAATTCTCTTTTTTCGAAAGAATTTTTCCATTTAGGGGAGAAAAGATTTTTCTAATAATTTTCAAAATTTTGAGGAAAACCGGTTGTTTT
This sequence comes from Netelia inedita, assembly GCA_964017225.1. Lineage (NCBI taxonomy): Eukaryota > Metazoa > Arthropoda > Insecta > Hymenoptera > Ichneumonidae > Netelia > Netelia inedita. Next base: position 28,617,388 of record OZ024920.1, on the reverse strand, counting down.
GTTTTTCAATAAAAAAAATATATTAAAAATAACAAAGATACTCCGACACGTCGTAGAACCGATGCGCAAGTTTTTCCCACCCTTTTGGTCGCGTCCTGTGTAAAATCGCGAGCGCGGGTGTTTTTCCTCGCAGACGCAAAACCCGCGTGCGTTATTCGACGCGCGCGTTCGTACTCGCACGTTACGAAGCATTAATTTCCTCGTTTTAATTAGTGCGAGAGGTAGGTATATACCAGCATGCATGTGGCAGCAATGGCGGCCGATGGCCCGCGTTGTCGCGTCCTTCGTTCTCCTCCTATACACACGTACGCGCGAACATTATTTCCCGAGGAGGTGGGGATGCCGCGCTGAGGAAGAAGGCGGCGGTACGTCGGGCTGAGAGAGGACAGGGGGGAATTTGATTAATGATTCTGTGCGGGATCGAGAACGAGAGAATAGAGGAGAGGTCGCTCGGGGGAGAGGAGACGAGAGGAGAGGAAGCATATCCTAGGGGACGCTTCTCTCTCGTTCTCTCGCTCGCTTCGTCGTGCCGCGCACAAGAGCTGATGCCTCTCTGTGTCTGCGCACCGACAGAAAACCCATCGTCCAAACTACTCTATGAGAAATGTATGTTTCACGATCTATACATATATACATATATATGTGTGTAGGAACAGAGGGAAAGGGAGAGAGAGGAAGAGGGTAGCGAATGCCCCATCGATGGAAAATATTTGATAAACTTAAAAAAAATTCGAGTTACGAAAAGTTTGGAACGATCGACGAGGGTGAATTTAATTTAAAGGGTTGGAAGACGTTGCCACAATGAGAGACTGAATTAATTTTTCTGATGGCTTTTGAGTTAAGCACGAGGGAGAACGAAGTGATTTGGAGTTTTTTAGTAAAAAGAGCAATCGTATTTTCGTTTTTAATACGAAAAAAAACTTCGGGATATAATATATATATGTACTATACATGTAAACTATTTTACTAGATATCGTCGGATTAAGCGATCAGGCGGAGAGGGATGAGAGGGGATGATTAGAGCCGGGGTGTCTTGGAAAGAAGTGAGATAACGAGATATCCATCGAGAGGGAAGGAAAGTGAAGGAATAAAGAAGGGATCGTGCGAGCATTGAAAGGGCAAGGATAAACCCCTAAAAATAGACCTTGTTTATCGACGCAGATCCTGATAACGTCTCGGAAATACACCCTCTCTACGCACACATAAATATATGCACGGTGAGCCATTTAACCCAGCAAACTTGAATAATTCGGAAATAAATCATTTGCGAAAAAAGTATTTCGTACTAAAGTTGTCTAATTTAGAAGCCAAAGAAAATTACATTATTAATTTTTGATTCGGTGACAGTTTTTAAGGTCATTTTGAGGTCACCTTCATTTTTTTAAATGGAAACTTATTCTTTTTCGTTTCTTTTTTAGTTTCGTCTCAAACAATTTTGGATTAAAATCCGGATTTCATTGTTACGTGAACGTGAAATATTCCAACCATCGGTACATCGTCGTATGTAAGTATTTTCAAAATTGTAAACAAACTATGCGGGCAAATATTCCCAAAGAAATTGATCAAGTTTTAAAAGCGGAACAACATTTATTTACTGTTGGTGTTTAATTTTCACTACCCTACGAGATAGTTGAGAGCGGATTAGAAATGCTTGTCGTAGCATTGACAATGAAACTCTGCTTCGTGTTCATCAATCTTTCTTAACACGAGTGGAAAAATGTATTGAAGTTGAAGGACATATCGTTTAGAACGTTCTCATTCGAGTAATTTAATAACTCTTGCGCATTTGATAATGAATGATTGTTATGTTTATTACTAATGTTCGAATAGTCATAAAGTAAGAAACTGAATAAAACAATGTTTGAAATAAAATTTTCTTACGTTTTTTCGTATAATGATAATCTATGGGAAAAATTATAAGTTTTCATTTGAAAACATGAAGTTAATCTGGAAATGACGTTGAAAACGTTTACCACATTCCAAATGAATAATATAATATTCCCCCTCCCTCCCTGCGTCACACAACTATTATATGAAACATTTTTTTCTCGAATAATTTATTTTCCGCGTTGTTCCGGTTTGCCACATTAAATTCTACTTCGCCATCTGTATATCAGAATGGCCAAGAAGTAATTGCGTTGTTTTTCTAATAGAGGGTTGTACACGTTCGTGTATTAGAAACTCAATGACTTTTTAGCCAACCCAATATCCAGGTAAATAAATAATTTTTTTTTCTTTTCGCTCGTTTGTCATCGTATTACAAATTACACGGACGATTTGAATCAAATTATATCAATTATCGTCGAAATATACGATATTTTTGCAGAGACAAATTCTGGCGGCCATTGGTTCGGCCGTTTTATACGGAACGCATAATATAGCTTCCTGCTCAGGCCGGGGTAGAGAGAAGTGGAGATATACACACATACATACGAGAAAGAACCGCATATCCAATCGGAATACCGGCACGTTTCGCCTTTCTCTCTTTCTCTCTCTCTCTCTTCCTCTCGAGCCCGTTTCTGCACGCTAGGTTGATAGTGGGTGACTGAACATGAGCCCGGTCCCGTCATCAGAGATCTTCGTGGATATACGTATAGGTATGGGTATGTGCTGATGTGATACCACGTGGCTCGAGAGTGATATCAACCGCGAGGGAGCAGCTCGGGCAATGGGGGTTCGTGGGGAAACGAGCAATCGAAAATCTTTCGTACCAAAGAAAATTACGAATGATATACAACAAAAGTGAGTGGCTAATTATTCGTTCGACTATAAATACAGCCTCGGATACATCAATTATAAAATACGTTTATTAGTGACGCTGAGATACGAAAAATGAACGGTCGATGAAAATTTTGACGTCCCGTTTAGATTCGACGTTCCATTCGCGATCATATAAAAAAAATAATATAAAAATATACAAATTCTCCAGAATATTGTGTATTTATATCAAGAGTCTGACAATCGTCCATTAAAAAATGATCAAGAGTCGCTTAACGATGATCGGTAACGGGCGGGGAATATTTTCATAATTTCCTTTATACGTAAGATAAGAATGATTTTCAACGAGAGATAATTATTGTTGGTATCGTTATTAAAATATCACCTTCGTTTCGAGTAAATTAAAAATAGCCGAAAATTGAGTTTAAGATACGCGACAAAAAGGAATATTTCGTTAGGTCATTGTCAATATAGCGATCGAGGAAGAAAGACGAGGAGGAAAAAGACACGAGGCGAGTAGACATCGCGCTCGGTATAACCGATGAATGCCAATATAAACCAGGATCGTATCGAGGACGAGAAAGCTGTGCGAACGATCATTTATCAAGCTTTCGGTGCGGGGAGGCCTTTTCTCGTGGAAATACACAAGGATCAATGAAGGCGTACGGCGTTACGTGCTTTGCTCTTTTCGACCATCATATCTTCATCCTTGTCTCTCTCTCTTCATCTCCCTCTCTTTCACACCGATGAATCCCTCTGTCGCGCCGATGCGGAAAGCCACCAAAGAGGCACTACTCGTGTCTTATCTCGCCGACAGTCACGTTGTTGCGATGTCTTTGCATCGCCAATCAAACGAACGAAAGCTAATCTGGTCGACCGTTATATGACTGATAAATCGGTTCAATGGTACATTATGTGCATCTTGCGGCTTCCAATTACCTATATATACACGTAGGTATATCTTTGAAGCCATCAAGCTTATCTTATAAGATTTTTCTAATTAGTCGTTATAATTGCTTAAATGTGGACGGCAGTTACGCCCGGTATTTACAAAATACAATATCATGGAATATTTTAACGACCTCCTTAAGGTTACGTTAAAATGACGAAAGCCCTCATTTTAATTCAAGACTGCAACGAAGGTCTTTGAACAATGAAACGATACTCGTAAGATCGATCTATTTCAATGGAAAATGTTATTAATAACGTTTTGAATGACGAATCTTCCGAATGAAGGGCAACACTTGCGGTTATAACCTTTTTTTATGTATTAATTATACATTATGATTTGAATCGTATTAATTTCTTGTATGAAATTAATTTGACAATTGCCTTGAGAAACGAAACGAAATAAAAATATAAAAATATATAATCAAATGAAATAAAAGAAAATAAATGAAATTTTTTAAAAACTCGTGGTTCTAACCTTTTTTTACGTATTAATTATATATTATGATTTTAATCGTATTAATTTCTTATATGAAATTAATTTGACAATTGCCTTGGGCAACGAAACGAAATAAAAATACAAAATCAAATGAAATAAAAGGAAATAAATTAAGCTTTTTTAAAAACTCGCAGTTCTAACCTTTTTTTAAGTATTAAGTATACATTATGATTTTAATCGTATTAATTTCTTGTTTGAAATTAATTTGACAATTGCCTTGGGCAACGAAACGAAATAAAAATATAAAAATACAAAATCAAATGAAATAAAAGAAAATAAATGAAATTTTTTAAAAAACTCGTGGTTCTAACCTTTTTTTACGTATTAATTATACATCATGATTTTAATCGTATTAATTTCTTATATGAAATTAATTTGACAATTGCCTTGAGAAACGAAACGAAATAAAAATATAAAAATATAAAATCAAATGAAATAAAAGAAAATAAATGAAAATTTTTAAAAACTCGTGGTTCTAACCTTTTTTTAAGTATTAAGTATACATTATGATTTTAATCGTATTAATTTCTTGTATGAAATTAATTTGACAATTGCCTTGAGAAACGAAACGAAATAAAAATATAAAAATACAAAATCAAATGAAATAAAAGAAAATAAATAAAATTTTCTTAAAAACTCGCTAGTACGTCATTTCAGGATATATAACGTAGTGTCAACTGGTGATTGTTAATGGACCGGTAACGTCGTGTGTGTCTCGACGATCTAGCGAGCCTGACAGCTTTTGCATCTTTCGTGGGAACATTTCTTCTGGACAGAAGAGGGAGAGAGGAAGAGAGAGGTTGACAACACGAAGAAGAGACAAAACGAGCTCCCGGGTTGATGCGTCGCGCATATATATACGATGTACGGGGAACGCGTAGGAAATGCAATTCACCTGGTAATCACGAGGGAACGGGCATCGATCATGTCGCGACGTTTCTCGGTGTCAAAATATTTCCTTGACTATTTTTTTTTTCGAACGCGCTCGATCGGCGCGACGCATCGGACGTATAACGCGGAAGCCCGCGAGAATTTTCTCCGATCATCATTCCAAATCGTAGCTAGGCTTGTTATACATCGCGCCAATGTACACGCGTGTCCGAGACCGCGTCGGCTTTACAACGAGTTCCGTATTCCCCAGAGATGAGCGCGTCAGTATAATCGCCGCACGTCGCGAGGGAAAAATCCAACGAATATAAAGTCACGAGGGAATCGTCGAACATTACCGTATTATACGCATTGTTACATTTATTTTCGTACTTTCTGTTGTCGCTGTTGTTGTCCAACTTACTATCGCCTTTCCGGCAATTTTTCAGGTTTTTCAAAGACTATTCAATTTTTTCCAGATCTATAATGACGTACGAAAAATTGACGATTTATGATATAAATATAATATTCTTTATTCGGAGAAAGTTGAGATTTTTTTGAAAACTATTTGAGAATACGTAATATAAATCTTTGTTTACTATTTTAATAACGTTACCTTCGTGTAGGTACTTTTAATACGCGATCGCCCTACTTGCGTGGAAATAATGTTTTGGTTTCACGAAATATACTTGAAAATGTGTTCAACGTACGTTAATTCCATGTTGTTTTATAAATGATGAATTTATATGCATAAATACACTTATATATTTTGCTTTTAGCTCGGATACATTTTGCTCTCATCGATATTTCGAACATATCCTGGCATACGTATACGAGGTATTTAAGTTTAAATCGAACATGTTATTTTATTAATCTATTTTATCGCTAATAACTCGTTGAGAACGCGTGTTTTTTTTTTAATTTTTTGAACCGAGGTAACAAACCTTCGGGTTTCTCGAAATATGATTATATATTATGCTTTGAATGGGTATAGTAATAATAATTCGTCGAACGACATATTTTTGAAATATTTTGACATCTCACGGACTTTTTGAGAAATTTGCATAATTCCCGTATAATTTAAGCCTCATCAAATTCCCAGATTTTGTTTCGGTTTTATATATATGAAGGAATTGGACGTTACCAAGACTCCAGATTTATTTACTATCTGAGCGATGTAAAGAAGGCAAGGATAAAAGAAGAACATTAATGAAATAGGAGAAGTTAGTCGAGATGAGGAAGTGCCAATGAGCGGACGTGTTGCAAAATATATTCTAATGAATTTCTTCATTCAAATAAACATAATTTCAATATTTTAAGTGTGCATTCGTGTATTATTCTACATTTGGTAATGAATCCTAAATATATGTATCAGCCTCGTTTTACGTTACGGAGTAACATTTCGTTTTTTCGATTTTGTGCAGTGTTTCATATTTTTTAAACCATATCAATTTTAGCAATTACACATTTTTCTCGTTAAAATTAATTTCTCACCTCGAACTTTCGTCTCGGGTCGAGTCTACAAAAAATAAATTTTTATACAATCGCGGTACGAATTTATCGAGGAGCGTAAATTTGTGATTATTGAGTACGAAACGTAGCTTGACGATACGAAGTTTGAACCGACAGGTGGCGGGTGGTGGCACGACATCGACCATAGGGGAGGGCTCGGCACAGGACAAATGACAAATGAAGAAGCGGCATCCTTTTACGAATTCCACGCGTTATTCTCGCTCTCGCACGTCCCGTATTTAAAAGCCGCAAATTTATACATATATTACGATGTAAAAGTTAATACTCGCTTGGAAGAGACAGAAAAATGTTAACGAGTCTGTCCCGCTAGTGAAATAACGAGAAAGAATGATGAGCAAAAAAGCAAATGCAAAAAACGAGAATAACCGACCGTGAGGAGTTAGACAGCTCTTTCCTTGGGATCTGGAGAGACGTCTCTCGTCCGATCACACGTAGTTCATTATCACTGTTGCGTTGCGACTGGCATCGAGACACCGAGACAATTATTAATCGATAATTATTCGAGATACGAGCACCCATGAGACGTTATTATTATAGTCGTTGCATTCGCCAGATTTTTTATATTCATGACTTTATATGATATATTCTTCAAGAGCTTCATTAGCTCGCTTTTGCATTCCACAATTATTTCCCCTTCGGACAAATTCCCCACGAGAATCTTTCGAGATCGCGAACATGAATAACAAACAAAAAAAACGGAAAAAAAATTATAATAATAAAAAAATATGTCCATCAGGAAATTATTATAAATTTTTCTATTCATCCCGAGCGACAGGCGTGTGCCATTCTCGAAGAAATAAATTTCTCCTCTCGATGCTGTCCTGACTTTCGACTCTCGCCGACGCTGTACCTTCTCTCTTTCCGCATTTTCTCCGGAACGTTTATACCGGCGTCTTCTTTCCATACCGTCGCATCATTAGTCACTATAACGTTGCGTATCTCTCCTCGCCCTCGGCTTTCTTACGACGAGACTGGGGGAGACAAGCGAAAATTTCATCTCTTCTGTATATACGCTCTTGGATCGCCGCGGCGCAAGCTCGAGGGTGGCCCTTTCTTTTCGTTCTTGGTCGTACGCGTATAGGCGTGTTTATGGTAATCCTACGACAAGAGTTTTATGGTAAGAGGCACCGATGGTGGCCGTCTTTCTGTCGATTGATGATATTTTTCACTTGGAATTTTAAACGAATTTTCAACGACGGACTGTAGGGATGAAATTAAAAAAAATGTTTTTTTTATAATTTATAATTACGATATGTCACAACAACGATATGTCACCTTCCAATTCACAGGATTGATTTTCTATCTGTATAGAATTGTGTCGTTTCGTTGTTCGAAATTTGTTCAAGTTGGCAAATTCATGGGAGAATTGAAAAAAAAATCATACTTTTGTAAAATGTCGATGACGAAAATTGATTTTTGATGAAAAGCCGAACGAGCAAAGTGGATATGATTAAATGCTAATGTTTATTTGATGTGACGTGTGCCAAATGGAAACACGATGTTTAGTGACACGGGACCACCCCGATATCTCATGGGGTATCTCTCGTCTCTGTCCTCGACCATAATTTGTCATACGGAAAAGGGATACTCGTGTTGGGAACCGATATACCGATTGATGAACCTGCACATGCCTCACGAAAAAAAGAGAACGTTCTTATCGGTACATCGCGAGAAATCATCGATTAAATCTCCTTCACCATTGCTCATTTTTTTCGGAATATCTTTTATCGAATATTTCAAGACCGCCATATTAAGTTCGAGAACGAAACGACCAAAAAATAAAATTTCAATATCAAATTAATTTTATTGAATTAATCAAATTTTCTTCTAATATTCATTGAATTTGTTTGATCGGCGGTGCCCGGCCGGTTTATAGAGGATGTGCCGCCATCTAGTCACAAATGATCGAACCACTACAGCGAAATTAGCTCTCGCTGCTCGTCGATGACTGATTATCCGCGGTTGATACACGCTCCGACAAAACTAGCTTTATTCACAGCTAAACGAATCTTTATTCGCGAATTAACGAACTGGCAGTCGCAAATTGGTATACGATAATCTTGTTTAAAGATACAAAAACTTGCGTATTTTTACGAAGATTATTTTTTGTGACGATATAATGTTTAAGTGCAAACCAAGTTGGATTAGTTCAATATTTAGCGAGAAACGAGAAAATACAAAAAATTGCGTAAGTCGTACGAAGATTTTTTGATGATCTTATTTGAAAAAATCTTTGCAATTTGCTTTTGCTCGTTTCGATAAAATCGGGTACAAAGATGGGGATTCGATACAATTTTTATTCAACCCTCAATTTTAAAATCATATTTTTGCCATATAATTATGTTCTTGACGAATTTTCTAAGGATTGACTGTTGTTTTTAGTAAAAAAAAAACATTTTCATGTCAAAGTGTGACATACCGACATACGATAACTAATTACGTTCCCTAATTTTTTCGAAATTATCGATATTTCCAACAAAAACAAATGCAACCCTTATCTTGATAACTATGTCAAACTGAAAACTCGTTTGTTTTTACTCGAAAAATCAACACAGTCTCCGAGAACATAGAGAACAGAATTCGTTACCACCGGTTGGTACGTTACCACGTTATAACGTTCATGAAGAATTTTCAATTTCTCTACCCCCGCTATTACAGTTTATCTCTCGATTGAAAAAGGAAAGGGTATTATTGAAAAATATCAATGTCACAACAAGATTCGGTGTGTCGCAAAATACTAAAAAATTCTCATACGAACTGCATTCGCGAATTTCTTGCGATTCAACCTTAATCATTAATGCGAATTATTGATATTAATCGATATTATTATTATTAAAGCTCGATCTTTTTATTTCAATCAAATTTTGGTCTCATCGAGACACGTCAAATTTTTGACTGCAGAGAATTATTCAAACGCGACATTACAGGCTAATAAAAAATAGAAAGAAATTATAACGAATATATTTTGCGGCCAAGTTTCCTAGAATGATAGTATACTATAGGATGCTGCTCGAAGCGAGAGATGCGATTATTGAGATTGTCACCGTTTAAGATCTGTTAGTTGTCGTGGCGTTGCGTTATCTCTCGTTGACTCTTGACAGTCGTTGAGCTGCCCCGAAGCTCGAGCAATCGTACGGGCACCACTGGGAGGAATAATTATCAGTCTCGAGGTAAATAATCTCGAACGAAGTGCGAACGATCTCGGAATATCATGTACGCAGAGCGAGTCACCGAACCGTCTAATTGTAAAAATTTGTTCGAAACGAGAGATTCCTTTACGCATGGAAATATGATCTCTTGAGGAGCGTCTATTTATACGTATGGGGCAATAAATTTTCACAATCGGTTGTAACGGGATTTAATCGTTAAACCGATATCTGATGACTGTTGCCCCGAAATATATGAGTCACGACCGGACCTTCCTAGATATCTTGAAAATTTACACAATTCAAAACAAAACTTCCCAGACGTAAGATTTCCAGTCGTTTATTGAATTAAGATTCTATTTTTTAATCGAAACTTCTCAACCATCACAAAACTAACAATAAATAAAACATAAACCGGACAAAACTGTCGAATATAAATTAGATTAAAAATCAATTATATATTTTTTTAATTAGTAAAAAACGAAAAACATAATTGGTCAAAAATAAATTATATTTCAAAAAATAATATTCATTTCATTTGGATCGAGGCGGGAAAAAGTAAAAGATGGCTATGGAAGATGGCGGTGGGGGGTATACGAAATATGAAGACAAAAATAAAAATTATTGTCTGCTAATTTACTAAATTACGCTCAAGGTTTCGTTGAAATGGCCAATGATTATTTGTTCCCCCGTTTAATCGCGCCCTATCGCGAATTAGCCACGTGAAAGAAAGGTTTCGGCTTATCACGACCGCTTATAGCTCGATAATACCTGTCGTTCGTACACACAAGTGAATGGAACTAATGCCACCGTTAATTACGAAACTGGCCGCTCATGGCGCTACTCGTCATCTTGCACAGTACAAATTCTCAAATTCTACATCTCGGTAGTAGTGATAAAACTTTCTCTTCGTCAACTCTGCAACGACATAGTCGAGTAAATTTTAACGTACTGACGAAAGCATAAACTTTTTTTTTTCGCAGATCGTCGCGATTCGCAACGATAAATTTGCAACGTATGAGCTTTGACACGTGGAAAAGTCCTTGAACGTTGAATAATCAATTATTTATGGCTGGCACGTCGTTAAAGTGCATGGCAAACAACGAGTCTTTCCTTGACCATGACTCGATTGCCTCGAGACGAGGCGATAAAAGATTTCCCCGAACAAATTTTCCAACAATTAGTCTTTGCTTATTAATATTATTATTGTTATTTTTACTATTATCAAATATAATAATATTTACATATACCGTCCCTTCGTCATCGAGTTTGTAATATTATTGACGTTCGTCTACTTGGAACGAGTCGATCTACAACAGCTATACGTTCAGTCTGAGCGAAATTATCTTATCAATCCACGTGATAAAAGACGAGATTCGTTAATATTTTTTTCTAAACTTATCGAAATTCAGAGCCAACGATCGATGCTCGATATGAGTTCATCGTCAGTGCAGAGACAGCGTATAGTTACGTCGAGAATGTTCGCACTTGACGTGGAATTTTACAGCTGCGATTCACTTTTTTTTTCGTCGATCACAAATATTGGAGGCGTCCTCAATCACTCCGCAGTGATAACGGTTTAATCGCGATAACACGAAAAGAAATGCCTTTTTTTATACTCTGACGACTAAATTTCACTATGAGAAATTTGTACAAATAAAACACGCGCGGCGCCACGTGCTACAATGCTCAACGTCAATTTTAAAAAAAGGTGAAATGTTAAAAAATGATACAATCCTTTTCGTAACTTAAAATTTCCGATCGTTAAAATGTAATTTGATTAAATACAATTTAAGAAAATATTGTCGATGATTGGGCGACAAACGTCATTTTTAATTCACTAATTCGTTGACAAAATCGAAAAACGTTATTTTCTTATTTATATCAATTAATTTTTTCTTCAATAAATTTGTATCGTGCAAATTTAACGAAATACACTCGTGACGAGTTCGTGTTTTTACAAGTTATTGCATCATCCTGTGCAAACGTTCGGTTTGTGCCCCATCGAAAAATAAATTATCGTCCCAATTGTCATAAACTTTATTAATTCACGTTTGATTAATTAAAAAATATCTCGCACACATTGTATGCGCCACTGTCACGTGGGGCCGCGTGCATCTACGTAGTTTCTCTCGCTGGTTACAGCAATCGCCGTGATCGAAAGCGCGGCGTGCGTCACAGTCCGTAATCAAATATCGCCCGCGGGAAAAGGCACACTTGCGACCCGCGACCGGTTCGACATTTTCGTTCCATGACTGAATCCTACGTACGATCGAAAGACTAAATAAATCAGATTCGAACGTTTTGATTTTCTCGTTCGTTCGATCAAACGAAGATCGAATCAAGACGAATCAATCACGATCCACCGCGTAACGCGATCTAATTATCGCGCACAATATCACGAACGTGGGATTTTCTTTTTTCAAACTATACAATCAACACCAAAGCTCGAGCAAAAGAATTTATTTTTCGTTTTTTTTTACAACGTACCAATGACTGCGGAATGGGACGGCATATCTCTGCTTGACTCATGTCCGCGCAAATTATTAATACGAGTGGTCAGTAAATCGGTGCACCGTCCTTGAAACGGATTATTCCCACTTGAATCACCGACGAATTTCACTCGAACACTTTACACAGCAAAGAAAAAGGACGAAAAATATATAACTTTTATGCGATTTAAAAAAAAAATTTCCTTAACGTCACAAAACACTGGCGAACACTCGCGAACTTGTTGATCGAGTGAGAACGGAACGACCCACGAATGATGAAAGACTCAAAAAACTTTTCAATTTTTTTGTTTTTTCGTTTTTGTTAAGGAAATGATGAAGGCGATTGCCGTCGCGACTAACGATCTTCGCTCTTGTCGAGCCCAAGTGACTATAATACGAGCCTGCAAACGTCGATAGACTAAGCGAGTATACCAAGTCGCGCGGCGAGAGAGAGCGAGAGAGAGAGAGAGAGAGAGAGAGAGAGAGAGATAACGACGGGTATAGTCATAAGCACGCTCGCTTCAAACATATATATATATATTCGTGTATATGTGTGTATGTGCATTAACACATTACTACAATTCTCGTAGAAATTTGCTTCGCGGCGCGGAACTTCATATCTGAGTTTTTATGTGTGCGAGTGGGAAGCCAAGCGCGCGGAGGGAGAACGAGAGAGAGAGAGAGAGATACGACTCCGTCGTTTTCGCGATCGCGCTATACCCACGTGGCTTCTATAAAACGCCCGATGTTTTTAGCGGCAATTTATAGAACTCACATAGTACAGATAATGGAAATATTTCTAAGCGATATTTGCGGTCGACCTCGCGGGCCATGCTCCTTCTTCGCCGCTCTTAATCGACCAAAAAGAGATAAGCCGAAAAACTTCATTATCAACCAAAGCAACAGGTCAATTTGTACTACTGGCGCAAGCCTAAAAGTTGGACAAAGCTTGTTTCCGCTCTGGTCATTTTGCTTTAACCGGACGACCTTTTTTCCCTGGTTAATATTCTTTTCTATAGAGAAAAAAGTAGTAGAAAAAAAGTAGTAAAACTCAAAAAAGAAAAAAAAGTGTATATTCGTTTTTTTCCTTCTTTTTTTTGAGTTTTACTGCTTTTGCGAAGGAAATTAATTAATTTAAATAATAAAGACTGAAAATTGAAAAGTTTTATGAAAGAATCCGCTCCGTGAAAGCTAGCGTTAAACGCACCCTTCTTTCAATAAATATAATACGTCGTAGTGCCCGCGTGTACCTATCTTCATTATATTTCTGGAATTCTAATCTTTCATAATTCCCATCGTGTTTTCGCCACACTTGAGTTTTTGTATGGCCATATTTTTTGGATCGCAACGACGCGTATTTGCGAATATTTATCAGAATATTTATCGTAAAATCGACTGGTTTATAAAATTCGTCGTATGGTTCGGGTTAATAAATATTTTTATTGTTATAAAACTCACCGGAGAAATGTTGACTTGTGACATTTTTCTTATAATGAACAGATATAGATATAATGCAGTTATATCTGCGATTCTCTTTTCATCATACAATTATTTAATACCTTTTTTAATCTATCCAGATGTCTAGCATCATCACGAAAAACAAATGATTAGACAATTCCATCCCTTAATTATCGATGATATCAATAATCGATAGAATAAAATATTGTTGCATTCTCGATAGTTCTAATCTCGAGGTTAAATTTTCTACGTCATTCCTTATCAGTCTTCATTACAACGATGTTTATTACTTTCGGGGCTCAGTCTATTCGGTCTATTTAACGAGCGCTTTTTCGAACAACGATTTTTGATCATCGTCTTATCTGAACTAATTCAGTCTCGGATATCCCAAAAATAAATTAAATACTGCGGGGGGAATTTTGGAACGTTTTTCACAATACGCGTTTGAGATTCGAGAAAAAGAAATAAATACAAAATTACGACCAACGATTCTTCATGTCTTGTAATTTTCTCAACTCTCTATTAAGTTTTGTGAATAAATATCTTGTGATAAATAATCCCGGTAATGAATAAATATAGGAACATATGTAGCTTAAGCACATTGGCAATAATTGGTCGAGAATGTACGAGAACTACTCCGGTATTCCGTTTCACGATCTTAGGAATTATGTGTTATGTATCGGCTGGTCTACGAGTCGTCTGTCATTAGACTCCTGTATACTTATTATACGATGTTTTTCATATGTCACAGTCCGTCGGATGGAATCAACCGAGTGATTATCGAGTATCTAATCAAACGCACGTAATACACGTGCGAAATATACTCTAATATATACAGTAGAACCTCGATTACCCGAAGTAATTAGGACCAGACATCCTTCGGATAATCAAAAATTCGGATAATCGAAAATATATCTCGGATTTCCGAAAAAATCAACTCGTATGAGATAAGTAATATCAATATTTTCTTCATTTATTCAACGACTCTACATTTTTTATTTGGTAGCAATTAAGATTGAATTAAGTTTAAATTTTTATACCACCAGAACTTATGAGGGTAAATCACAATTGCGGCTTAAAATAATGATGAATTTTTTGCTATCTCATAGTAATTGCGCGTTTCTTGGCCGCTGAGTCTCGAATTCGTTTCAAGAACAGCAGCTGTGTGGGACCATTTTCTGGTTGGGTTTTAAACCGTTTCAGGGCAGTTTATAAGGCGCTGAGATCTTCGCTGTATGACGATGTATTATACGTTCGGATAATCGAATATTCGGATAATTCGGAGGTTCTACTATATATATATATATATATATATATACAGTCGAACTTGGATAACTCGAACCTCAAGGGACTGACGAAAAACTTCGAGTTATCCACAAATACGAGTTATAATTAATAAAGAGTGTGTATGAAAGAATAAAAAATGAATAAAGAAAACATTGTCAGGCCTCGGGCCTTGTCAACTTATTTATTAAAGAAGCTAGAAATTTTAGATTGTTTTTTTGATTTAATACTTCTTATTGTTAGTCGAGTGTAATTTTCTAGAACATTTAAAGACTTTATTATGGAGTCATTCATATTTTCGTCTGCTTCGGCGATTATTAACGTCCAACCTATCCTTTGTTTTGTTTTTTCATATTTTCTACTCTATAATTTGTATTCTGTGTACTTTCAATAAAAATATTATACTCCACATTTGCAGAAAAACTTCGAGTTATCCAAGTTCAAGTTATCCACGTTCGACTGTATATATACACATAGACACAATACTCAAAGTATAGAGTATTGATGGATTTGATCAGAAAAATAAAAATTATCTTGTTGCAAACGTGTCCAACAGTCTCAGAACACGCGTTGTTGCGAACAAGTGTATAACCTTGGAGTGGTAACGACCAATGGCTACCTCTTCGGGCTATCTGGACATTCGAGAAACGTGTCATGCTTGTGTCAATAATATACGAGACATGGAGATTTTTTTACCCCGAGGCTATATGAAAATTACCGGTGCAAGGAAGATCCGGCGCCATTCTAAAGGTCAATAAAACCATGTCGACATACCCCGAAATAATTGGTCACTCAAATAGCGACTCGTATGTCGGGAAGGAAGGTGCCTTATATCATACGGTCGGTAAAACGGACACGACTAGCCAGAGGAAAACTGATGTATCGATTACCGCAACCGTAGAGTGCTGTGACACGTTTGTAGCGGAATCACGAAACTACTCAGTAACTCGAGATAATCAAGAATTTCAATAATTTTTTGTTTTCATGCGCGATAATCAACAATTTGGCAATGTATCATTGTAGTGTTATTTTTAATTTTTTATCTTCGTTCGAGATCAAATTCTTTGCCGGTTTGTTCGCGTATCGCGACAATTGGTAAGCCTCTTGCATCAGCACTTTTTCACGAGCCTGGTCACGTGACACGTGAAGCAACAAATTTCGTTCTTTTCTTGATAAAAGGGGCAATAAGTTAAATTTCGGTGCCCATATTATTTACGAGTGAAAAAATAAAAAATAAAAAATAAAAACAAGATGGAAAGAACGCGAGTATTCTCGTTGCAGCGGGTATATAGTGCGGCTGGACGGTGCGTGGGTAAAAAAAGTACACAGCAAGGTTACCGGTCTGTTGCACCCGGCGGGGCATGCGTACAGTCAAAAATACGGCCCGACAGTTATTTTTACGAAATCGCAAAGCGCCGGTGGAGGGCGTGTGTATGCGCGATTTCGACCTTCGTTCGTGTCACACGACGGGACAAGTTTCATTTTCGAAAGATGATTCATCTTCGACTAAGGACCCTCGAGTACACGTAAAAAAATCGAAACAGATATATATGGGGCATTCGACGTCAAATAGACCACTTTTGAACCCGATGTCTTTTTATTTTGTGAAAATTTTTATGTCATACTACCTGAATAAAAATATTTTTGAGAATTTTTTCAAATTTTTTTACTCGACTGAAAAAAGGTATGAATTAAAAAAAAATACGACGCTTTTTTCGAGTTTGACGTTTTTCGTGTATTCAAAAAATACAAAAAAGTATTTAAATTCATATTCTATGAAATTTTCCAGTTTTTTAGAGACAATCATCAACTTTTGCAAGATCGGCATTTGTGATTTTTGATTTTCTTTTTTTTTAACTTTGATTTATTCTGAGTTTAATACCGTAAGATTCATAGTGAGCCGATTTTTCTTTCCAATTTTGTCGTAATCTAACTTTGTTTTCACGATAAAATAAATTGAAGTTAATATATCTCCAAGATATTTATTCAAAATTTTAACTTAATGATTAATAATTAGGATTATTATAGGGATGATACAATGATGGATCATTCAATTTTTTCCTACTGATGTAATAAATGCACTGCAAGAAAACAACGTTCAATAAATACTTGAGTAATATTTAACACGAGGTTATCCACGAAACCGTCTCAATATAAAATTATGGTATAGATACGAAACGCGTAAAATAGATTTGACACAATGAATAGTGAAATGGACTGATGGTAAGTTAAAAATTTCCATGCTCTGACTTATCGATTGAATTATGACGGCAAATTCAAATACCAAAAATTTAGTTACGTTGAACACAATGAAAAATTAGATACGCATAATATGAGAGTAGTATTGAAATATTAATAATACCACAAAATTTTAATTTGACGTGATTAAGAGATTATTTATTTTATTATTCATAAAGTATTCCTACCAAATTCATTGCAAACTATTCAAAAATCTCAATAATAAATTCTATATAATATAGATATGTTAACTTAAATTTATTTGATGATCAAAACCAAGTTAGATTATGAAAACATTAGAAAGAAAAATCTGCCCACTATTAATCCTACAGCATTAAACTCAGAATAAACCAAAGTTAAAAAAAGCAAATAAAAAAATAAAAAATGGCGTTCTTTGAAAAATTAATGGTTTTCTCCGAAAA
Source organism: Netelia inedita (assembly GCA_964017225.1). Classification (NCBI taxonomy): domain Eukaryota; kingdom Metazoa; phylum Arthropoda; class Insecta; order Hymenoptera; family Ichneumonidae; genus Netelia; species Netelia inedita. The sequence goes on along the minus strand of OZ024920.1, from coordinate 28,599,783 downwards.
ACTGAAAATTTTCACAGAATATGATTTTAAATATTCTTTTTTAAAAGCGCGTTGAAAAATGAAAATTTTGAAGAAAACGCCGCGATTAAGCAACTTTTGAAAAGTTATGAAGGCGCGTTTGAAAAAATCGCATCGTTTTTTTAAATTCATAACTTTTTTCGGTTGGGTAAAAAGATTTTAAACAATTCACAAAAATGTTTTAATGGGTAATATGGGAGATAAGAATTTCAGCAAAATTAAAAGGGGTCGGGTTCAAAAGTGGTTGATTTAACGTCGAATGCCCCACATATATACACTTATAGTATATACAACTTGGCGATTCAAGCTTGAGATAAGGCTTCGTAATAGTGGCGTATGTTAATTATTCGCGTCTTTTACGGACTTGAAGTTGTTTTCGATATTTGCAGAAATTTTAATATCAATAATCATAATAATTAAGGTTCGAATTAGATATACGATATTCACTTAAAAAAAATAATTTAAAAACGTCTATTAGCATTTCGCGTGATTCGCCGGCTGGAGACTACATTCAACAATGTATTTTACTTTTCATTGTTACCACCATGTACTAACGAGCAGCCTTTTGTATTCAAACGTTTGGCCTTTGTCGATTTTTTTTCATAAGAATTGTTATATGACGAGTGATTGTGCAATATAACTAACCATCGTGGTAATGGAATTCGATAATTATTAATTTCATATAGTTTGTACTATTGCCTCATTGCAATGTACAATTATCATCTCGTTATCAGCGGTTTTATGTTTAACTTTTATTACATATGTATTTATATTTGTATATGATTAAACCGAAAGACTAGACCAGAGAGATAATGCCATTACAAAACGAAAAGGCAATCTTGTACAACATATCTATAACTAATCGAAATAATAATCATTTTCGTTGGACCACCGCCAAAATAAAAGGTCTTACGATAAACGAAAATGTATAAAGAGACGATTAATAAAATAGTTGTAAAAATGCACTACTTCATGCAGCTGTCGATACACGAAACACGAGACAATGCTCATTAACATTTAAAAATGAATAACTTACGTTGATATCGTATATCAATTTAACTATGAATTATGATAATTCGTGATGTGTAAAAATGAGGGAAATGGAAGGGAGAAATGAAGATGATACACAATCGAGAAAAATATGTTCCTGGTCACAATTGAACCACCTGAATTTCATATTTTCCAACATGTCTTTGGAAACAACAATTTTTTATTTGTTGCGCGCTCACGGCCCAAGGTATCGTTTATTTTTATTTATAACTCCGTAATAAGAATCATTGTAGTGACTATTTACGCTCGAAGCCGTGGAGTTTTGGTCGTAGTAAGAGTTCTAAATTTGCACTGGTAGACTGAAAAACGATCACGCGATTCACGAATGTCTCATATGGCGAGACGCACGACACGCTTCTTTCAACGACGCAATTTTCTCGATAAGCCTCTTTAGTGTCTCTAACTTTGGCAAAGGACGGACGTTCTCTCTCCTGACTCATGGGACTGCGCAAGGATTTTTCATACACGGTAAAACGTTAAAATTATTCACCGAAATTGACACATCTGGTTCCTCCCAGTGGAACCGTATGTTATCGTTTAAATAAAAAACAATCAATTCCTAGAATTTTCATGCCATAAGACGTTAAAATTTCCAGAAATATAGTTAATCATTCGTGCACGAGGGAAATACTATTTCATCGTTTAATTAAGAAGATTGTAAATATATTGATTGCGCTAATTGTAAGACAAATGTATCAATTATTATTTTTTTTCGACAGGTTCATCACTCGTTACTTCGACTATTGACGTGAACATGTTTTCCGTTCCAGGGTAATAAATGAGTTATTTTTATCAAGTTTGTTTTTCATCCGAAAATTGAGAATTCAATGAATTCACTTGACACCGCGAGTAGCGTATAAATACGTTGTTCTTGAGCTCTCGGGTCGACAATTTCTCATCATGTTTCACCAAATGTGACGAATATTTATAACGGTATACTTGCAACAAAAAAAAACATTGTGAATTCACGGACGTGCAAAATCGGGCGTACTTAGAAATCGCGCAAAAATGATCGAAACGCGCGTTACATTTTTCGTTGACGTGACTATAAACCGTCGTGCCTGTGTCACGTTAAGCATAGACGCCTCGATCGAAACGTCAGGCACATACGCGTTTAAAATTGCAGTGGAAAATTCGACCGGGAGATACACGTGCGAGCGCAAAGCACACCAATGCCAAATTAAGCCGACGTGGCGAACGTGCATAAGCTTTCGCAACGTACCTTATTTATTTTTTCTTTCATTTTTCATTCCAACGATTTGACAAGGATCTAGACACGATCATGAACGAACACAACCTTCGATAAAACGGTACATACCTGAAACAAAAACAAAAATAAAAAATATTCATTAGAACAAATTTAATTCACCGAATAAAAAATAGAATTTTCTTCGATTGTTTATGTCAACGAGATAAAAAGATAATTTTTTAAATAAGCAACGATCGAACAAAAATTACAAAGTTTGCGAACAACAAATCCAAAAAATATCCTTTTTTTGTAAGTTGAAAACAAGTAAAAAGGAAGAAAAATAATGATAAATATGGCGTACATCGTCAGGCACGAAGACGGGTATCATGCGGGGATGCTTCTTCTTCTTGCGTGCCATTTTCGGCGGCGTTGACACGCTCGATGATATCCGCACGATTTGCTGGCCGCGAAGCAAACTTCACAGAGGGTGGAAGAGCGGAATAGCAGGAAAAAGAAATTTTTTAAACCGCGACGTAAGAACGACGTGCGAGCGTAAGCGCGTTATAAACGAGACACGGGGCTAACCCGATGGTCGGGGAAGCAACGCGAGTGGGCGCAACGAGCAAAACGTTCGATTCGTTCACCGACGAGGTTTCGTCGAACTGAAAAGTCGAAACTCGAAACTTATACGGTAGAAACAGCGTTGAGGCTAGTCCTCGGTGCTCCGTGTGTCGGCTCCTCGGTCGGTGTCACCCGGGAGGTCGACTTTTGCATTCGTTCAACATTCTTATTTATGTTAATTTATGAATCCATCGATAAAAGCTACTTCCTACGTGGCCACGCGGTAGCTGGGGGGTCAATCGAATTCGGACGATCGAGACTTCGGGAGACCTGGCTCATCGACACCGAGACACGCATGTCGTGAACGTCGCGATACTAATCGACAACCCTTCGAGAATCGTGCCGAGTCGATGCACGATTCGATGCTTTAAGGCGGGTGGCAACCACGAAATTTGTTCGTTTCTTACCCATTATAAACCTTGAAATGTTACGAAGGCGTAGTTGGTATTGAAAATCGCAAAATTGTCCAAGTTACAGGAATTTTCGATTTAAAAAAAGCTCGAAAGAAGCAATCCAAGTACGTAGATGTACTCAAAAAGAGACACAGGATGCTCAATCAGCTGCCAAAGGAAACGTGTGTTGACCAGGAATCGCTGATCGAAGGTTGGACTCACAAAAACCGCACCGTTAACCGAATAACCGTTTATTCACTCGTACTTTCTTTTGCGATTATCTCGGTACTATATTTTTCAAACTGGCATCAAGTAAATCTCGTAAATTATTGGTCTCATTGCTGTGAAATTTGTATACAATATTTTTAGATGCATTATCTAAAAGGTAGTGTAAGATTTTTGCGATAATTTGATTGGTTTTTTTATCGACGCGTTTTTTCGTGAAATTGCGGGAAAATACACTTATCTTTTCTTCGGCTCACCTTAATTTCCCTAATCGCCGAAAAAAACGCTACGCTACCACGTAGCGACATTATCCACGAATAAGCTAATTTTTTGTTCAGATGCAACATGTCGGTGATACACCTGTAGCCACATACGCGCGTGTCGTACGGAATGCCTCCGCCGAAATTCCTGCAGCCCCGCAATTTTTTAATATTATGAACTAAAATTGATTCTTAAAGCCGTTTCTTGGCTTGTGTTAAAAAATTACAATATTTCGTTTTATACTTTCGAGTTTATGAATTTTTTAAAAGTATATCCATTTTCCGGGCGACCAGGTCGACGACCCGCCTTAAGAGGCACCGAGTACTTCGGAAATTTTTCACATTTTCATTCGAAAGAGTGTCAACCAAATTTAAAGTTCCAAGAAATTTTCATAAATGATTTTTTAACGCGTATCGTAGAACGAGTTTATATTGACATTACGGCTAACTTTGACAGTTTTTGAGGTTACTTTCATAGAGCGCCAAAATACGGTTTAAATGTGTTCGTAGCGGTGAAAAGGTCGAAAAACTGAATATTTTCGTGCAATTACAATATATCAAGATTATAATGGTGATATTCGTGTTACGCGGGGAATTTCCGATTCCGCAACCCGCCTAAAAAGTCATTTTGGTCGAAAACAAATTTTGACCCTCCCCCGTACCACCAAAGTCACGAAAATAATTTACGAATCTCGACTACCGGCACCTGCCGAGGGTCCAAATTTTGTTTCCTCCAAAAAAGCTTCAATTGGATGTTACGAAATCGGATATTTGCCGGGCTACACAAATATTACCATTATAATCTCGATATATTGCAATTTATGTAAATATTCAGTTATTCGTTCTTAACGATAATATGTAAGATTGATTAAGTGCCTATAACAGTAGGTACCCTAGGTACCTACTTGATATTTTTATGTAAAATGTTTCCGAAAGATGAAAATAAAAAATCGTCGTTTTTCCTTTAATTCTCTGTAGAATGCATAAAATATTAAATTTGATCTCAAAAGAAAGTCAAAAGTAACCATTACGCTTTGGATCTTCAATATAAGTTGTGTTTTAATGCCTTGTCAAAGAAACCCCACACACGTGGTTACTTTGACACTTTTTTTTAATATAAAAAATAGGTGGGGGGGGGGGGGTGCTTGTCTCTCTTATACATACGATAGCGAAAGAACACATTGTTCTATTGGAGCAAAGAAGCTAGAATTTAGGATGTTAAAAAAAGTTAGCTACAAAAAAACTTCCAAAATCTGTTCAAAGTAACCCTGTTTGACGGCATATGTTCCTAAAGTCCAATTGTGATCATTTTTTCTTTTTCAATAAATATCAACGTTTATGGCTTTGACAATGGCGACATGTAACAAAATTCCTCTTTTGGTAAAAAAGTAAAAAATTTCTATTTTAGTTTAGTTTTAGTTTAGTTTTAGAGTTTTAATCGGATATTATGTTATGTATTATTATTGATGAATAGGAAGCATTGCTATTTAAAAAAATCAGTCGTCGAAGCGGGAAGCAGCTAATATGTGTGCAGGCAAAATACAATATCGAGAAATCTATGAAACCCGTATTGAGTACATTAAAATTTATAAAATATTATCTCTTCTTAGAGAAAAGCGCATTTTTCAAACTTTTGCAGTCGTGATTACGATCGAGTTTGCCATCCCATTATTTATAGCAAATTCTTTTTAAAAAAAATTATTTTCTCCACCTACTCATGAATAATAAGTAACGACAATGATTGGTTTATGTGTACGTAATTATTTTATCCGTTAGATAAAAAATTATGTAATCACAAATCTAAAGAAATTCTATTCTTATCGAAGTAAACGTTTTCGTGAGGACTAAAAAAATCGTTAAAACAACTTTTCAGAAAACCGACGTACGGTCGTTTAAGCTCCTAACCCATTTTATTGCCAATAACAGTATTTTAACCGACGTAAATCAAGTAGGTGGCTTTATAGTAATTTTCTTTCAGTGTTTACTGATCTCTTTCACGTTTCGTGTTGAAGGAATTGTAAAAAAATAGGAATCCCGCACTTGAACGCGAAGCTCACGCACTGTCACACAATAATTCGTACGTGCGACAAACTCTTACGCAGTTAAACCACGTGATGTTCACATGGAACTCGCACGAGATAGTATTGGTTAGATGAGAAAATGTATACGCGCCGATTTACGGATACATACGATCAAAGAATGAAACTTCCGTCTTCGAATATTGAAGTGTTATTTATTCAGCGATCGATCTCTCTCGTCTACGTATTTTCAATTTTACCCCGAAAAGTAAAAAACAACGCCTGAGTGTCTATAAGCTGATACAATCGCAATGTTCAAAACGGTCGAGGAGTACGCGGTAATCGCGATAGTCCGTGTTTTCACAAAAACGACAAGCGTTTATTTCTCGAGCGGTACGTGGCAAAAGGCGTCTCGCTTTCGTATGTCGAGCCTACTATAACGAGTAGTGAAAAATTGGTACGAGGTCGCGAATCCCACGATGGAAAACATATATAATGCCCTGATTTAATCCGAACTTGGGCAATGCAATTACGATATAGCTTTAGCCGTAGAACTCTTCTAAGGTTTAAAAAAACCGAAAAAGAAAATTTTTATCCAATTCATAATTGGATAAACCGCGAGAAACATACATAAATATTTTTGCCTAATATATCATATGAACAAAGTTTTGCAGGATTAAAAAAAATATATCTTTTTTCTACAGTGCAGCGAAACGACTTCTCGAACGTGTTAACCCATTTCATGAAATTTGCTCACAGTAAACGTAGGGCAGCCTACAAAGTATTCAAGGATAATCGATATATTCGTATACACACTAACAGACCTACCGGTGACGACGAACACTCGGGACTTCTCTGCACCGGTCTTATCAGTCGATAGTATCCCGCATATACGGTCGTTTTCTTTGTTTAAAACAACAGTCGTAATAGCAAATAAACTTTAGGACATCTCGGTTTTTGAATAATGCAAAGTTCGAACTGAAGGAAACTGTATTTGTAATAATTATTATAAATTGTGTTTCATTCAAGGAATTTAGATTGTGCGTAACAATTAATAAATTCGTCGATTCGTTCTATAGAGTAATGCATTAATTATTATGTAAGGATATGAATTTCTTGAAAAATAATACAATTTATCATGCGTTCTTTATTATGTAAGGTAAGGTAAAATCGTGTCAAAAAGTTTAAGAAAAATTGTTCCGGCCAGTTGCCTGAGGCTATCGTCGTCATTTTCGATTGACGGTTAGCATTGACAATTTCTCATCGATATGAGCTGAGTCATGCGCAATTGACAAATTCGCATAATTTTCTCTTTTTTACTACTCTCACCATTTTCGGCTCGAGAGAGTGCCAATAATAAAAAAAAGTTTAATTCGCATTTCTCGAGTTCAAAAAAATGAACTGATAGAATTTACGAAAAACGGTTTGTATATTTTTAACAATGAAGATTGTTTGAATTAGCAATTTAACGTTTAAAATTATTATCAAAGGGACGACTTTTTTATTAATGTTGCAAAATTGAGATATATATATATATGTGACAAAAAATTGATAATAAGTTGATGAGATTATCGGATCGGACGACGGATCGTATTGTATCGATTAATTAGAGTTTCTGGAGTAATTTAGATTAATTATTTCAAGCAAAGTATTATATATTCGGTTAACGCGATTTTTTGAAAAGTGTGAATTTCTAATAAAATCCGGGGTGTTTGTTGTATTGATCGACGTAATTATTCATACTTAAGAGACACATGATCTAAGAATCGATAATTATTCCGATCGATACAAGAAACACCCCGGAATTCATTGGAAATTCAAATTTTTCAGAAAATCGTGTTTTCTGAAAAGTTATGTTTTTTTTACCTGCAATGTACCTTTTCTCGGAATCTACTCATCGAATCGGTATATTCTTTTTTGACGTAGCAAGTACATCCAAATGAAGGATGTGTCGAGCCGTTTTTTTGAAAAAACGATTCAGACCCGAGAAAAATATATTTGAAGGCAAAAAAGTGGTCAGAATTTAAAAAAGATCGAAACCTTGTCAAAAACTTCTAAAACAAACACTTTAATATACACACACAACAAAAATGGTAAACATCGAACGTATGGTTCCTGAGAAAAGGTACATAGAAGTAGGTAGTAGTAAACTTTCCTAATTTGAATATCTTTTTAAACCATATATTATAGAATTATTAATAAAGTCCTTATAAGCAAAATTTTTCAAAAATCGTCGAAAAATGTTGAATATTCAATAGTGTTTTTTTAAAGTTATAATTAATAAATTGTTTATCCAGTGTATATGGTTATTTATTCATTTACCATAAATCATATTTGTCTGAAAAAGAAGAGTAAGTTCGCAAAACTTATGAATTTCTGTCAAAATGCTTGAAATTATTTCAAACGCTAACTTTAAAAAAATATTTAACACACTTCCACTGCTTAGAATTTCGTGTGGTTTCCACCATGTACCAAAAAAGAAGTGTACTTTCAGCAAAAAAAAAAATTTTAATGCATTTTTTTACTCTGGAATATGTCGAACCTCGTTAAATAATCCCCGACACTTATGATTCGTTATGAAATAATTAATATTTCACTCGGAGCCTTTCCTTTACTATTCGTGAATATGTGACGATCGTTATTCTTTTTCAAATTTCAATTTAACTTTTTTTCACCGACACAAAAGGAATCAACAAAGAATTCACTGTTTAATTCTTTCGGTCATGCGCGCATTGAACCGCGATCAACAATCTCCTTGTACTTCGCGCCTCGTTGGAGGTCTCTAACAGTGAAAAATGTGGCAATCTGCCAATTGACGATAATCAAGACGTGCGGAAAAAGTGGAGTCCACGAGTACGACGATAGCTCGTGTGAATCGTGCTCTCAGAAACAGATCCCAATCAGTTTCTTATCACCGATATTGTCTTTACATATTTATCGTTATATATTTGGAACGGATTCGAGATGAGATTTTAGCCGCGATCGCAATGTCTTCCTGTTATTCTCCACGTGGCGAAACACTCCGCAAGTAACACAAATGCTCACCGATCTAAAGGAGATTTCGATATTTCATCATCGGAATTTTATACACTCGTACGGTTCTTTTTTATTTGCGATGCTTTATCGTGTTCCCTTGATTAATTGCGGTGCAAACGCGCCAATTGCAAATTTTCATGGTGCAGTAAAATTTCGAGACTTTCAACGATATCCTTACTGTCAGACGGGGTTATTTTGGACAGGTTTTGGAAGTTCTTTGCAGGTAATTTTTTTCAACTTCCTAAATTCCAACTTTTTTTGTTCCACTAGAACAATGTGTTCTTTGGCTATCAAATGTATAAGAAAGTCAAGTCCCGCCCCACTAATTTTCATATATGTTTTAAAAAAGTGTCAAAGTAATGACGGGTCCGGGGTTTCTTTGACAAAGCATTAAAATGCAATTTATATCGAGGGTCCACAGCGTTATCGTTACTTTTGACATCATTTTAATAACAAATTTAATATTTTATTCATTCTACATAAAATTGAATGAAAAACAATGATTTTTTACTATCAAATTATCATCTTTAGGAAACATTGTATAGACAAATACCAAGTATCTCGGATTCTATTTGAGGTAATTAATTAGTTTTATATATTATCGTTAAGATCGAAAAACTGAATATTTACGTAAATTGCAATATATCGAGATTATAATGGCGATATTCGTCTTGCGCGGGAAATTTCCGATTCCGTAACCTTCTTACAACCTCTTTTTGGGCGAAAACAAATTTTAACCCACCCACCCACCTGAAGTCCCGAAAGTAAATTAGGAATGTCGACTATCGGCACCTGCCAAGGGTCACCTTTTTTTCGTCCAAAAAGGCATCAATTGGAGCTTGTGGGGTCAGAAATTTCCCATGTAATAGGAATATCACCATTATAATCTCGATATCTTGCAATTTACGTAAATATTTCGTTTTTCGACCTTTTCACCGCTGTGAACACATTTAAACCATATTTTGGCGCTCTGTTAAAGTAGCCCAAAAACTGTCATTGTAACCCCGCTTTACGGTACGTGATTAATGCATAATGCGAACCTATATAAATCGATCGAGAGGTTATGTAGGAGGGAGAAGTAGAAGGTGGCTCTAGAGCTCTAATCGAACCTAGGTCACCCTTCAGTAATTGTCGTACGTAAGAGCACCGATCCTCGCGACCCCATATAAGTAACATTTATCCAGAAACGGCGGTTTATCTGTGTAACTGACTTCTGTGTATCAGATTTTACGTATATACCATAATATGATGAGTATATAATTTAAGGAATTTGTCCATCAAAATTAGTTCAATGATGGATATAATTAATTGATATCTGAGTGAACAATTAATTAACATTACCACTCAGTCACAACCAGAAATCAAATCTCCATCTAAATGGATAACGTCCACTCACGTAGGTACCTACATGTCTTATTACCTCCGTTTATTGCACTTGTAATATTAATCGCTACTATAAGATATGTTAAGCAGGCATTTTCGTTTCGATACGTTATCATCGTGTCTATTAATTTACCTCGATAAAATATGGGTACCCGTAAATACGTAGAAAAAGTAAAAGGACGTGAAGAATAAGGTTTTATAATAATATATGTGTGTCCAATGAAACAATTGTTACAATCGTACTGTACATTAAGAAAAAATGGTCTTTTTAAGGAAGTACGATTTTTTATTCGAAGTAAAGAAATCATTATAGTCATCTAGATTTATTTATTTAATATTATGATTAAACATTCTAATAGATTGAGTTGCCGGATTAAAATTAGTTAAACATATTTTCTTGATGATTTTTTAATTAATTTTACTTATGTCTAGGTGTCTATATATTTATTTTTCATCCATCCTTTCCAAGCGACACAGTCTCGGATTTTTGCGACTGGTCCCCTTGTCTGTTTTTCCTGATGGTCTTTTCCTACGCGTTTTAGTCATCACCGGAGTCGCAAACACTGAAAGCGTAAACATTGCCATCGGTTTGTCAATTATATTTTATCAAACTATACTTCATGTAACTCGAATATGATATAAATTCTATAGGGTTATTTTTTAAACGTGAAATCAAAACTGTGTCTTGTTTTTATCACGAAAAATAGACTTTGCTCGAATCGAATAGAGTCATCTCGCTCAGTGGGGCAAGGTCAAGGCTCCGATTATCGATCGAAGACCCGATCGCGAGAAATCATTCCCCTTATACCCACGCGACCCACGTTTTGCCTCGTCAGACACGCAGTCGAATGCAGAAAACGATGGAGGCAGACTTTTTTGGTAAGGAAGCCGCCGGTTTTATTCGCCGAAGAACATTCCGCGCCGATGTAGGGCTATTAAGTCGTTTTTTTGAAAAACTTTTATTTACATATCGCGTAAAAGTGTCGACAATGAATCTGATGGAATGTTTTTTTTTGAAAGTTATTAAAACAAATAAATTTGTTCGATGAATTCTCCTTCCCGAACTAATATTTTTCACTCGATAAACGTATTTTCTAATTTGTTTCTATCGATTGAGGTTATTAAAAAACTTCGAATGTATTATAAAATTCGCTACCACAACGATAAAAACGAGATTCAGGAAACTCAGTAAAATGCAAATAAATTCACAAAATTAAAAAATACATTAAAATAGGTTAGTTCGAACAATTTTTTCAACCCAATTCTTAGTAACTTTCTTGGTATTATTATGATATAGAATTGATGTTCGAAGTATTTTCAATATGTTCGATATTTTTAGGTTTTTGTCGTATGGAGCAATATTGAAAATTGTGTGCCAAATTCTGAGGAAAAATAACAATCGCAACCTAGTATTCCTTCGGAAATAAAAACCTACGATTATTCAGTCGAAATAAACAAATCTGCATGACGCAAACGTGAAAATACCTTGTATCGATCGAAAATATATTTTGCCAACCACTAAAAGAGAGCCGATCATTCTAATTCCGCTAAGTACAATAAATCGTCGAAAAATATATCAAGTTATTTCCGTTCACCGAGAGCGCCGAGTCCTCGATCGTTCGATTTATTTCTGGAGTTGCTTGACGAGACTGCAGGAACAAAGAAAGCGAAAAAGACACGAAAGGGGGAGAAATTTTTCTTTTTATTAGCGAGAGTCCTCGTGGTGGTCCGAGATTTGTCACTCGACGAGAGAAAACAAAACTCGCGAATAACGTTCCGCGAGAGTGTACGTCTCTTATAATTTTGCGTCCGCCTGGGAAAATGAGGACGCGCCTCTCGTCCGACTTTTTGTTTTTTAAGTCGTGCATCCTCGTTTTTTTCCAATCCCTCACGAACTTTGCGCCGCTCTATTTTTCCTTCGCGTATTCGAGTGGTTTATACTTCTTTAATCTTGGTAGATGATTATTTTTAATATCGAGGCCAATGCACGGAGCACGAGGCGCTAACCGGTGCCGCGTGCAAATGCTGCGTTTACATGCAAATATACCTATCCATATACATGTATATATACAACACGTGATGATATATATGTATATATATACTGTAAATAAATATATATAGATGCACCTTGATGCGCCATCGCAAAAATTGCAGGCAAAGTTAAAGCAGCGATAATAATAGTCGGCCGAGGTTTCGCGCGACTTAATATATCCCTCGTATTTTTTCTCCCACTCGTACACGAGTGGGTATACCTCAAACGGCGTTGACATCAGTGAAAAATCTTGTTCCGATGTTGCATTTATAAATTTGATTTTTGAAAATAAGTATTGCGTATGGTTATCTTGGTCGCTTCGAGCTCCTAGCAACCTCGGTATAACTCTAGATCCGTCATGTCCCGCGTTGCTAAAACGACCCAAAGCTTTGACCGTGTATAAAAATATTTTTTTTTAAACGTTTCATTGACGACATATATTTTGCATTTTTCCATTTCCCACCGAGGTTTGTATAAAAAGGAAAAAAATGCAGAGGGGTTTATTTCAACTCGCGTATTTCGATCTACACATCCGACGCGCCGCACGAGGTAGAGATTATCGTTAATACCGCAAATTGCATTGTCTCATCGATATGTATAAATCGTATACAGGGTGTCCTATTTTAATTTATCAATGAAAATGAGGCCGTACGTTAAAAAATGTTCTTTGAATGTTGCATAGTAATGAGGTGGACGCGCGATAGTCATATTGAGATTCTTTCCATTGAGGTATCGAGGTTGCGTGAAGGTCATCGTCGTTTTGTTAAACTAGAACCTATAATTTTTCCTCCATCACACTGTAGGTGAGATGAAAACAAGTACGATTAAAAAAAAACAAGTTTGTCGTCACAAAAATGACGGAATCATGGTACTTTTAATTTCTTGAAAATGGCACACCTTCTTTGACCATTAGGGGTGGAGGACGGTGAAAAAAGGAAGGTAAACCCATACTCGGATCCAAATAGTGCCACTGAAAATCTACCGCCTGCATTAGCATTACACAATCAGCAATTAAACGAGTTTTCGAGTCCTTGAATACCGCGACAGTGACAACAGCTCTCCAAAATGCCACGGTACTACTTCCACGCGGTACACCTTGGCTAACGTTAACGAGGGCGGTACCTTTTCGATGGGAGATTCCGAGTTCGAGTATGGGTTTACGTTTGATTTTCGTTATCCTCGACTTCTTGATGTTTTTAAGAAGAGAAACATTTTCTTTTTTTCGTCATGCTGTCTACAGGGTGTTAAGCAACTATTTAGACATCGAAAATACCTAAGTAGTTGGCGTCGGTTGGCGAAGCAGATTTTTCAATTGCCCCGTGATGAAAATTGGCCGAGATATTAATTCGTAAAGTTTGGTAAAGTTTAAACAATGTTATCGAGCCTCCTACGGTTGAATGATCCAAAAATGTATATTTTCTCTTCGGCTACCGTCTGAGTGAGAGCGTCCCGTGGGGCGGGACGTGCAACGTTCGTTTTGAATACATGCAAACGCGAAATAGTGTCCCGAGTGTCGGCCGAGCGTTTGCTGTGTTAAAAACGAATGCTCCGCCGGACGCTCGGATTGGGCGTATGATTGCATTGTTAGCTTATAGCTCGAACTTTCAAATTTTGCTTATTAATATCTCGACCGATTTTAATCGCAGGACAATTTAACAAAAAATCGTTTAATTGGCGATAACTACCCAGGTATTTCCTGTGTCCAGATAGTTTCGTAACATTCTGTATAACATATTGACCGTATAAATATTTTTATTATGAATATTAGGACGTTTAATTAATTTTCGATGCTTATTCGTGAAAATTAATGTTTTATTCAATGTCCTCGCTTTTAAATAATTCCTAATGTTTTCAAACATTGCGAAACTATTGTATGATTAACTCCTAATGTTTCTGCAAGTTCAGCTAGCGTCTGACGCGATCAGTCTTCATGAATGTCTCCAATTCTTCGTCTTCAAAATTTTTCATTATTTTTTAAGCGTCTAAACCAATTTTTGTGTGTTGTTTCCAAGAGCACAGTCGACTGTGTGGTTCAGCATCGGATTTTTATTTAAATAAAGGAGTGCAGTAAAATTGCTCTGAAATACTCTTTTTTAGAATTAAGTTCAACATGTTTAACATTATAAAAAAGTATTTTACACTGTGACGAAATGACATACACTGAACTTGAAGCTTGCTTATAGTACTTCTTTATAGATGCGTTACTATCTTAAAGCACACATACACAGTTGTGGAATATATAGATACTTTTCTTTATAAATAATAAAAACTTGTTGCCATTATGATATACGAGAATTGCAAAGGGCGTAGGAGAGGAATATGTTTCTCTCTCCCTCTCTCTCTCTCTCTCTATATATATATATGTATATTGAGGTCCGATTTGTGCATCTCAATGCATTCATCACGCACGCGAGACAGTAACGAAGCGAAGGTCGTTAGCACAGGTGGCCCACTGAGCCAGAAAACACGATTCACCGGTCTGTTCCGACAATACGACTGGTTTTGTACACAGAAGTGGAAACTCGCGATGATCTCATTGCAACGAAAAGGAAGAATAAAAAATAAAAACAGATAAAAAAGAATCAACGGACGCGCGAACGCGTCCTTAAACGAACGTTTGGCGCGCGAGACATGCGAAAGAATCGAAAGAAGGCCCCGAGACGTGTAAGGCCTTATCGTGGGCCCTCGACCGCTCAGTTTTCTATACGGATCGACGTACAACGTGATTCACGATTGGAACATCGATCGAACCGTGCACGAGCGATCGAGAACGAACTTTGCAACCGATTTTCCGTCGCTCGTTAGAGCTGATCGCCTCTTTCTCGACCGGACGGTATACGTCGTTTCTTTTTTTTTTCTTTCCAAGGTCGCGATCGCTGTATATGTAACAAGAGTGAATAAAAATAAAAATAAAAATAAACACACACACACACCCACACCCATATATATATATATATATATATATATATATATATATATATATATATATATATAGAGAGAGAGAGAGAGAGAGAAAGAAAGATGGCGCGCGCGTATGTGTGGATAAACTAAGATATTTTAATCTACCGACCCAGATCGTGTCCGACCGATATGGGGTCGACCCGCATATGTATGTATGTACATGTATATATGTATAGCGAGTCCAAGGACTACGAGGGTCAATAAGGAGTGAAGCCATTCAACCGTGGCCACACTCGACAATGCACTAGCTATACGTACAAACGCGCCAATAATCGTTTCGATCAATAATCATCGCCGATATTAATCGTGACAAAGGCACGATATACGAATCAGTCGGTCAATTGGATACAGGAAATACCCGATTATGGGAATGAATGAGGAAGAAAGAAGAAATTAATGAATATTAATCAACTATTCTCGAACGGTTAATAATTATTTTTGCGGTAGGAAATTTTAACTCGTCTTTTAAGAAATAATAATAATCGATCGTTTAAGAATTAATATATAATTATAACAATAATAACGATAATAAATCATTGATGGATTGAGAAATTTGTGATCAAGGAAAGATTGTGGTAACGATTAGAGAATTTATAAACACGTTTGTTTTTGAGTTGCCGATAGTGGTGTCATTATTTCGAAATCGTGACCTTTGACCCGGAATCGGTAACCCGTGAGAAATTTAATTCTCTAATTTTAATTTTAATCGAAGATATTATAATTATTAATTTGCACTCTTTTCACCGTTGGAAAACAATTAAATTTTTCATGTTTAATTCGTTAACGTTATTGTACCATATCTTCCTCCTTGCATGTCCCGAGGTGATATATCGATGGAAAAAACAAACTTTGAATATCGCGAAAAATGTTTTATGACTTTACCTCGATTTTGGACAAGGCAAATCATGGCTACATATATTTTCGTAGATACATTTTGTACTCTTCCCCGTTCATCAAAGTGTACGTAACTCGTGTTTCCGGGTGCCTAATTATACATTATACGGGTCGTGTGTATGTAAAAATTGCAGCTGTTGACGAATATCCGCACGAATGTTGTTTTGGTACGAAAAAAAAACGTGAGGTATGAAGATTTTGGTGGACTTTGTTCGAACACGGTGCGAGGAAAGATGATAGACGCCTCTCTTAAAAGAAAAAGCCCGAGAAAAATCTACTCGTAACATGCTTGTAAACTGACAGACACACACACACACACACATATATAGGTATGTATTTACACATACATACATACGTACATTACCAGCGAAGCCAAATGTTCGCGACTGTACCACGAGGAGAAAGGAAACAACGCACGAAGCGCGTAGAGTGAAGGACGTTTCGTTTAGTGTCCCAAGGTCGAATCGAGGACCACTGCAGACCGACGCGAAAAAGAAAACAAACCAAAAAGCACCCGGTGCTTTTTTATCCTGCTTACGTCTTTCAGCTGGTTTCGCGTTCAAAGCGTCTTTGCATTATCCCCGAAAAAGAGGAGAGGGCTTTTGAACAAGATTTGCAGGGGAACGAAATTTTGTTGACAATTTTTGGAGTCTGTTTAACCCGCCCTATAGGTACTCATTATAATTTGCGCACCCCCCTAGACACACTTGGGCTGTCCCATCGTTTTTTATCGTGGTTAGACTTGGTTAAAAAAATTGAAAAAATTCTGGTGAACAGTTTGGGATCTATAGAAAAAGAGCGTTCATTGGCTGACGGATAAAAATTAATTTTTCATTGTTGTTATTTAATGGAAACCGATGCGAAATACGAGAAATTCACGAATTAACTCGAAAAATTATAACGTTTTATGAAATAAATTTAAGAAAATAATAATACAGGTTATGTTTCTTGGCATATGGTGGAGGAAGAAAAAAATATAGCGTTATGAAATTTTAAAAAAAGTATAATTGTTCCAACAATTGAAAAAGTGCAATTTTTGGAGTAAAAGGTGCGAGGATTTTGGTTCAAAACTAATTTCAAAATAAACATTTCAAACATTTTTATGTTCCTTATTCTTTAACTTATTCTTATCAAAATAATCGATATAATTAAATAAAAAAACAATTGTAAAATACATTCGTTACACACGTAAATTTATAGAAACGGGCTGGACAGCACAGACCCATGTGTATCAACGGAGGGTTAATAAAAAAAATTCCATTTCTTATTCTTCATTTTCGCCACAGTTTCATACTATTCGTGGTAAATTTCTTGGCAAGTTTGAGCGTCGTTGCGCAATCGACGAATAAATTAAGATTTGTTTTCCGCCATGACAAATTATTATCAATTTTGAATAAAATTTTGGAAATAATATCTTTAACGTCGCGACCGAGACTCAAATTTGTGGTTTAAGATTCGATGCTAGACGAAGCAGCTATTTTAGACTCGTTTATACCACTTACCGTTGAAAAAATCGCGAAAAGGGTAAAAAAAGATATTCCGTCGGTGGAAGAAAAATAATTTGTACGCACGCAGAGACTGATATTTAATAAATCTTGAGACGAAACGGGCATAGGCAACGATGTCGGTAATTTACCGAGCAAACTCGCCAAAATCTGGATGTTCTTGTTCGACAATTTTGTATATTTTATTTACAGCTTTATAGTCACTTTTATCTTTTTCGTTCGACAATTTGGA
Organism: Netelia inedita; assembly: GCA_964017225.1. Lineage (NCBI taxonomy): Eukaryota > Metazoa > Arthropoda > Insecta > Hymenoptera > Ichneumonidae > Netelia > Netelia inedita. Next base: position 28,581,967 of record OZ024920.1, on the reverse strand, counting down.
CGTTATTTCGTTGGAACACGATGCGGCTCAAAGTTGTTCGAAAAGGAAAAAGGTGATGGACCGATGGAGCGAAGTAGGCACGGGAGGTAAGGTAAGTGCTCCGAGTCACTGACCGCTTAACGGTATGCGGAATACGGACGGACGGTAAGAAATACATTAATCCATCTCTTCCGATGGTTTCCCGCGTTTTACATCGAATTGTATTTCGCGATATAAATTAGTGAGGATTTTATCGAAGTTTGATTACAGATGTAATTTATTAATTTTCTTAAATACAACTAAATTTTAATTTTTAATGTAATTATTAATCAACTATCTCATTGATATAATTCTCAAATCGTACGATCGTTCCAGAAATAATAATAAAATCAAAATGTCTGATTTATATTTGTGAGAAAAATAATTTGTCGATTATTTAAATTATCGCTCGCATTATTTGTAATTTAAATAAGTATATTTCTTCTAAATGGCTCTTCTCGCGACGATATCTTTACAGCCTTGATACAAGGTTACAAGAATACTCATAAGCATATTATTCTTTATGATGCGCTTTGCCTCGGACCTTGATTCAATTCATAGTCTCGCGGAGCATGCGCGCCAAGATCCACAAATTACTCTTGGAATATAGTGAAAAAGATAAATGCATCGAGATAATGTTCGTGAATCACACTACACGGGCCAAATGTTTACAGATAGTCGAACGTATTTGAGTACGTGCCAAATGGAGATAAGGATGTCCGAGAGACAAAGGAAAAACAAAGCGGATTTTTACTTTCGATATATCTATAGCTTCGTGGGCTTTGTCGAGAGACAGAGAGAGAGAGAGAGAAAGACGAACTGAGGAATATGATTTATTCTAATATCGAGCCTGACTGGTTCTGAAGCTATTATGTATGGGACACTCCACGTTATTACAATCGCATCAAAAAAAATATAGGCATATAAAATAATTTCTAAACATCAGGTGATGGGAAAACAGAAGTTTCAAATATTTTTTTCAAATTCGACAATCACAGGACAATATCTGCCCAAAGTTGCATGATGAAACGCACAATAATTTGATATTTATGTTGTTCGATAAAAAAGTCGATAAGAAACGCTTTTTATAACGCACAAAGCGCTGAGAGTTTCAAAATAATGCAGGTGATAGGTCTTGGCTGTCGGTTGAAACAACTATGTTTTATTATCTTCTTGTTATAAATTGTTTTTAAAGAATTTTCTCTTTTTTTTCGATAATTATTATTTAATTCGATAATTTTCGGTATAGAATTGATCAATGAAAAAATAAATAAACAGAGAAGATTCCATTACTTTATTTGCACCAAAATGAATACAAAACTATGCACAGCGGTTGCAATCGTGTGAATTGAATTTTAGAAATTTCTTTGTTTTCTCACGACCGAAATGTCGCGAAGAAATTTTTGATGATACAACTTGAGGCATGGCCCCACTGTGCCAGATACATTAAAGTAGATTCTAGTAAATTTTTATTGGAAAATAACCATTAGTTAAAGTACAATAAATATTTCTCGAAATTACGTTATTCGAACTGTTGCGGACGATAACTCGAGCAATAATAGTCGGATATGTAAAATTCTTGCACGAAATTATTTGTAATTCTAATACCTATTGTTGATCGTACCCATTTTTTTCTCATAATTACTATTTCTCGAATGAAAATATTTTAGATGAAAATTATACTTTTTTATTTCGAAACGTGGCCATATTAAACAAAAATAAATAATATCAAGAACCTCTAAACTCAACGATCTCCGTTACAATTACAAAAGAATTCGTGCAATAATTGTTCATATCCGAATATTATCGTTCGAGTTATCATCCCCACCAGTTTGAAAAACTTTATTTCCGCAAATATTTCTTGTACTTCAACAAATGGTTTTCTTTTCAATAAAAATTTACTTGAATCTACTTTAATAAATGTGGAATAACATATCTTTAATTGAGCTCCAAAGAAAAGGACAAACAATGAGTAAACTGTAAAAAATTCACGACAAAAAATCTTATTTTCTTGACCGTCATATTAATGTAAATGCTGAGTAAATGAATAAATATATACTGGATGGAGTGAACGAGAACGAGAGTGATGAATTTCATAGTGTACGTTGCGAGCCAGTTTTATATAAACTCCTACTGACACCTCGGCTCATTGTCAGTAGCGAAACCCTACATGGATCAAATATTCTAGAAATTGCTATCAACGTCGTGCAAGAGATTTAAAGAAGTTTAGCACACGAAGTAACATGGAAAAATAAAACTTGATGAGAATCGTGATTCATCATGAGGCAATAAAAAATGAAGAAAGAAGACTTTACCGAAGATATCAAAAGCATTGAGTTTAAATGATAATTATGCCAAAAACATATTAATAAATCGGTTGAAGCGAATAATAAACAATTTAGGGCTATACGATATACTCGCTGATGTTTTAAACAAATGCTTTGTCCGAGACCATTGATATTTCGTAAGAAAGCAATTTTTTTCCCCACGCTTAACTAACGGAAATGATTCAAAATCGTTTTTTCTCAATCTCTTAATTTTCTTTTCGATTTACAACTAATTCGAGACAATTCTATGCGCGTCTTGCGTTTTTATACGCCCAGTGGCTACGACCTAAACAACGAAAAACGAATAGAATTCGAACGATTGACAAAAATAACGTAGCTTCGAAACAATTTCTTCGTTTCTGCATTCAAAAAATCTTGAAAAACTATTTTAAAATTCACCGGAACAAATATTTCACTCGACATCGTTTTTCATTCATACGAATCTACCGAGTGATCGATCGAATGAAACGAAGCAACGTTAACAAATTCGAAAGATTTCCGAATTCATCGATTGGATCAAAAGTTCAAAAGTCTAGATTGCACCGCGATAAGAATTTGCTCCGAACGAATAAGCAAAATCTTTTCTACACTAGACTAGACGCTACGCGCGTCGATATTTTTCAAAGCCAAGAATTTCTATAGAATAAAAGTGAGAAAATCGTTTATTAGAATATTTAAAAGATTTACCTCTTGGGTGAGTTCGGCAACCGTATTAAATCGTTCCCTAGGAGTTTGCGCGGAGCTCGGTGGATCGGGCGACGTAGTTGGATTTCTCGCAGGATCGGTAGACTCGGAAATACTGGTACCGGCGACGGCGGCGTCTCTTCCTGGTTCGTCGATATTTAACAAATAGGCGTGTATGTTATTTTGAGCAGAGTTCATTCTATTATAGCGTCCCAGGGAATTGAGATCCTCGAAGAGATCTCTCTCGTAACCGAGTAGCATGGAATCCAAGTTTTTAGGATGAACGAAGATCGGACGATGAACTATCGTGCGAGAATCGGTGTGCCATCCCGAGCCATTGTTGAGATCCAACGATCCGACTCCTATGCTCAACGTGTCCAAGCCGAGATAGGATTCTGGATCGACGCGTAGCAGCGAAAGTAACAGAGCGAGCTGAAGAAGCTCCTCGCGATACAATTTCTTGAGGCACAGCATCTTGGTGTTGTAAACTTTTTCACTTTCGTTGCTTCGATCTTTTATCACAGATTAGAAAGTTTATTTTAAAACACTGTTGAGATTTCTCCGCTGTCACATAGGCCGAGACTCGACGTTAAGTACAAAGAGAGGATCGAACATCTTTGCACCTGATCATTGAACCGTGATTTATCGAAATGTTTATTTTTTAACGAATTAATTAAGTCACCAAGCACTTTGTGGAAGAGAAAAATGGGGATTTGGGCGATAAAGTTTCGCGGATTAACACGAGTCGCGACCAGCTGATAAGGTTTTGAGGTTATAGACGCGATGTATCACTGACGAGCAACACAAAAGTGTGAAAACCAACAGAAAAAGCGGCATTAGAACGAATATCGGGCTAATATCAAAGTGAGAAGAGATAAGGGAGAAAATGAAACGAGAATGTTACAAACGCGAAAGGGAACAACTCCGAACGAATACGCGACTGACTCGTTTGCTCGTCAGATTGGAAATAAAGATGCTCCGCGGTTTTCCGTGACTTCTCATCTCGAGTGTAGGTCAGTGACAAGACGTACGAAAATAACCTCAAAACCACACGTACAAAATCGTCCTGCTCGTATTTTGTTTTTCAGCATGCGAGGTAATTTACTTACGTGTACGCGGAATGTATCGCGTGACCAACAACCAAAAAGATTTCTTACTAAACGCACATTTAACCGACTCGCGACGTCACTCGCGAAACACGACAACCGGAGAAATTGGTGCGTATCCCATTTTCGTGCTTTGTTCGTTATATTCTGCACGAGTAACACATGTTTTATTTAGTTTTTTCACGACTTTTCCCTCGTATATATCAATCCAACAGTTCCCAATGAACTGTCAACAAGTACACACACGATAACATCTCATCGACACTCTACGTTTACCATCGCAGCCGGTCGGAGCACCGTCTGCGATATATCGAAGCTTCGAGATGGCGGCTGCGCGCGCACTTTTAGCTCCCCTCCCGTACTGCCGTTACCGACATAGCCCACACGGCCCACACGCCACAATCCGAGCACTGCATCGAAATCGTACCGCATGAAAATTGATAGGTCATGGCTCGATGACTTACCGGCTTGTTGTTGACAATATCGAACGAAACGAAAAAATCGACTCGACTCCGATTATTAAGAATTTTTCACTCCGTTTAATATTATATCCGCGTACGAGGCAACGTCTTCGAAATAGTGAGGAATTGCGTGACGTAGCGATCCCTCCGCTCTTTCCTTCACTGATTCATTATATACGCGTACCATATAAATTTGCATGCGTGCGTCTATCCATGTTCTTATATGCACAAAGGCTCCACAAGCCCGCGTATTTCGATTTTCAGTTAGATGAAACTTTTTAAAACGAGTACGACGAAATGTATCGTTTGCTAGATACAAAACGAGAGTAGCGATATATCACCGCGCAATTATACCAATGAAATAAAATACCTGTTCTTTTAATTATGTTCAGAAAAGAAACGAAACGCTCTTCGTAGAGTACCTCACCGAGAGAGATTGCTCGCGATATGTGACTCAGCGCTGGCGTTCCGGGTAACGTCGCGTCGTGCAGCAACAGCAACGACAGGGCCGTAGCCAGTGTTTTTTTTTCGCGTGTACAATCTCGATGCGTCCATAAGACGTTATACGTACTTCTACTAAAAGAATATATTTCGCATTGGTGGAGGGGATCGAAGTCGATGCGACTCGCCGATATTCTCGTCAGGCGGCATGTGGAGCAAGGAGTGTCGGTGCAAAATTACGAGAGCGTAATGCTTTTGCCTGCTATCGTCCCACCGACACTCGTTGCCACTTATTGCCGCGCGGCGTCACTTCGAGTGCGCCGCGTAATATGCACGCGCGCCAACACACTGTTGCGACGACAATGCGCAACAAATTCAAATTTACGAATCGCCATTTTTCCTTTTCACCTGTATTATAAATATATACAATTACACGATAGGAAAATAAAATAAAATTACTTTCTCTATCATTTAATTACGTATTTATAGACAATCTTTCAAGAAACATAATTCATATTTTTTATGCGAATTAATACTCCGAGAAAAACATTGAAATATACTAGACGATTTTCGCGCAAAATATTAGATTAAAACTTGGAAGACTCGTCAAATTAAAAATGAGCGATGGGTGACGCGCAGTTGGGAAAATTGCTCAAACCTTTTCTCTTTCGATCCAGCCAATGTACATAGCGCGTCTAGACAAAGACTTTAACGACGAATCGTTACGCTTCGTACATTCACGATTGAAAATAAAATCAGAAAGTTTGAACTTGAAAAACTTTTGCGTTACATCGCGTAGACAAGAGAACTCGCATAATAGAACGTTTTCGCTATCGCTTTTTAGATGACTCGTATACCATTCTCGGGGGGGTCATCGATTGACCTATTTCTAATCCAACGAGCTCTCTTGCCTTTATGCGCTAACGACGAACGATGTAATTATACCAAGAGCCATTATCATCGCTTATCGGTATTGAAACTCAATTTTCTGTCTTTTCTGTACGTATAGTTACCTGTTTCTGAGACATTTGTCTCCATATAATCGCAAATAAAAACACTTATTTTTTATAATTTAATCGAAACTGTTTATCGAAAATTCATGAGGAAAAATCAATATCTTTTCGAAAATCGTCTCTTGCATCGACCAAAATTCTACGTCCAAGTTCCGACACTCGATGAACGATGCTTGTTTGCGGAGTGTACTTTACTCAAGGTGTGGAAAGAAAAAGTCGTTTTAACGGGATTCTTCTCCGATGGAATAGCAAAAACCCAAGGCCAGGAACGACAAGACTTCATCTTTTTTTTTCGACTTGTCTATTTGGATAAAAGTCTTGCTACTGGATATGTTTATAAGACGTTTTATCAATACGTATATTACACATCTTCGCATCGACATAAGTCGTTTTCAATATAGTTTCTTTTATCGATTTGTACTGTTGCATTCGCACGCATCAACAAAGACCGCGCATAATTACCATTTCAATTTGTATTTAGACAAATTTCCGAAAACGTTTACATGAAATTAATGAAAATTAAAAAATAAACCTTCACATTTCTTTTGACGAAATAAAAAAAATAAATTGATGCTAAAAACATCGTTATTCGGATGTGACTCGATTCGTAAATCGATCAATGTTGACATCAGTAATTTCCCTGCCAAGAAGAACACGATCTTCATATTTTTTCCCAATCTTATCGATAATATCGTTTCTTCCCTAATTTCAATTTTTCTTAGCACAAATATGGTAAACAAAAAAAAATGCGCGATGGCGCACGTTCCATGCAATTCGACCTAGAACCGCGTTGAACAACAAATTTTTAAAAATATCTCGATTGCTCGGGAAATATTAATTATAAAGGTCGATGGTACGAGAGGGCGCCAGCTTCTAATGTGACGAAACGAATGTTACAAAAATTTTTATATCGGTTTCCCAATGGCCACAGCGCGTTACACACAGAGCGCGTCGCTGTCGCGTTATTGTACTGCGCGCACGGCGTAACATCCCTAGCGTACCTTTCGATACTCGATCGATCTCCTGATCAGTCACGGTTGAATACAATCGAGCCGTACAAAGGGTATAAACAATTAGCGCTCACCTCGTATTCGATAATTTTTTTCCTACTGGAAATTGGCTCGAACATGGTCTCAGGGGCCAAAGTCCTCTTCAGCGGTAGAAGAACCTTCGTCTCTTCATTGCGATATATACGTTTGTTTCGCTCGTGTCTTTCTTCGTCGGTTCAAAGTCCATGGGGCCTGACCAGTCTTTTACGTAACGAAAAAGTTTTCCTCGTGAGAAATTCTATACGCGAATACCTATGTAATCACCGGTAAACAAAGTATATATATATATATATACATAGAGAGAGAGAGAGAGAGAGAGAGAGAGAGAGAGAGAGAGAGAGAGAGAGAGAGAGAGAGAGAGAGAGAGAGAGAGAGAGACAGAGAGAGAGAGAGAGAGAGAGAGAGAGAGAGAGAAATCTAGATATATACGTATTGACGAAAAGAGCGTGTAAAAGACACGTTACGATGAGAGAAGTGTCACTGACGCGTAGCCGTGACGTTTCCACCAGAAATATATATTTATCACTACGTCCGTAATCGGTTCTTCATGTTTGTTTCATTATACGCATCGAGTATGTATGCGCATAGCGTAGCTGAGTTCTGGCCCATACGAGAATGTGTCGAGATCAATGACGCAAGTGCATTCGCGCCGTAACAAACTCGACAGGTTACCGAACAATAAAAGAAGACTCGATTTTTGATACCGACGGTGAGAAGATTTGGCGTCGATAAGACAATGCGATCGGTCTATGATAGAGGCAAAACAGTTGTCTTCTTTACTCGTATCGGTCGGTATCTCCTCCGACGAGTTTCTCTATTATTTATTCAAACGTTACGTGATAAGAACGACTCGACGACTCGTTCCTAATACTTTTCTGGTTAAGGATCGACTACGTGAGAATAGGATCGCTCACACGGCAAAACGTACCGTGGGAATCTTGGTGACGCGATAATGGGGTGGGATCGGAGGGAAGGAGATTGTCTGTTTATTTTTTTGTTCTTTTTTTTTTTGAACGTCAACGAATCTTGAATTTTGTTATTTCGTGGAGTCGATCCAACGAGTGTGCTCGAGCAGCGAGGGAGGGGGCAGATGTCTTTCAACCCTGGGGAAAAATGAGTTTCTAAAGTTTCGCGAGTGATTGTTTGGGACGACGTCTCTATTACCTTTCGCGAACGGCTCGTGAACGGAGAAGCATTGACCGATCGTTGGTAATTTCATTTTCTACCGATAAACGTCAAGGGCTGGCTCTTTCTAGATGGATCGGTTGCACGCGCAACGAACGAGTCATTTGTGTTTTTCAGTTTTTGTTCGGGTGATTAGGTTGAGGCGATGCTTATTATCTGGGAGCATCGAACTTTAATTGCGTTTCGAGCTCCGATCGGACGATATATTTATTTTCACGAAGCGGAAGTAACCCACGGTATTGATATTAATTTTTTTTACAGTTTAAATAACTTCAATTTTTAGCTCGCCAGGCCGAATATTGATTTGGTCACTGTCAGACGTAATTTCTTTTCATCGATGAATCGCGAGTGATGAGAAAAAGAAAAACATTGCCGGAAATTCAGAGTCTTTCGTCCATCATAGCGGTATTTTTTCGAAGCTTGACCAAGCTCCTTAAGAAGACTGGAAAGCTACGTGAAGCCAAAGGTTCAACAGCAACAAAACAAAATTAAATAATTGACAATGTGCAAAATTTGAAAAATTAATTTCGATTATTTGGTCAATTATCTCTTCAATTTAAAATGATCGATACCAAGAATATATAGTTTGAAATTTTTATGAAATAACAAACTTACCCAGCATATACATAGTTGGATGGAGCGTTGGACTATTGGAAGAAAAAATCAACCAACCACGTATTTTAAACATATAATATATTCATTTGTATGCTTGTACATGTCTCGTATGGTTTCTTCTTTTTTTCTTTTACCTTTCTTTCACCTTCGTCATTATATACAACAAAATATCTATGACAACAGTAGACAGTAGAGAACAATGTATACAATATTAATCGTTATATCGATTAGTTTAATTCATTAATGTGAGATGCAAAAAACTGTTTCTTTTTTTTCTTCTTTCCCCACATAATTCCTCCTTACACCCTTAATTTCTACGAGAATTACGTAATATGTATATACATATACATATGTATAGATAACGGCATCGGTCGACGTACGTGGTTAAAATAAAACAAATTTCTCTCTAACGCCCATTGTCTCGACTCCGTAACTCATCATTGTAATTTCACATTATCCGCCGGTTCCTCGCTGTCTTCGTCTTTCGTTACCCCAAAATTAATTGAAAGGGTCGAATTTGGGCTCAAAAACGTTTTTCTTTTGCGATACATTCGATTCTCACCAACATTTTCAGCAATGATTTTATTCACGTGTCGGGCGTTTCGTGAGAAAGAAACACGATTCATTTTGTGTGTGTGTGTGTGTGTGATTTTTAAACTTTTTTTCTTTCTCTCTTTCATTCTCCATTCCGCTTTTGTTTACGTATGGCGTAAACTAGAAAGCAATGCGTTTACAGAAATCGAAAATATGGAGCTTTATCGATATTGGGTTATCGTTATTGATGAATATACGAAAAATCGAGATCGCGATGAAATTTCTCACGATGACAAAAATTAATGTAAAGAGCGCGAGTCGAGTGCACTTTTGAATTTACGGATGATAAAAGAAGAATAACGAATTAGAAAAACGTAAAAACGATGCTAACGGAATGAGAAAAATAGGCCGATGGATGTATTTTATTTTCCCGTGACCCAATCGCGGATCGATAAGGAACGATTTATCCGGTCGCGTATTAGTTTGTGTTTGTTTGCGTGCGTATGTGTGTGTTTGTTTGCGTGTGTTTGTGTGTGAGCGTGCGCGCGCGCGCGCGCGCGCGTGTGTGTGTGTGTGTGTGTGTGTGTGTATGCGTGTGTTTGTGTGTGTTTTGTGTGAGTGAACACATGAGAAAAAATCGTTATAGTAGTGAAAAAATATGCTATTTACATGTAGGTATCTAGTTGTGCGTCGATTCGTTTATTTTTTATTTTTATGTTTTTTTTATCTTTTTTCATTTGTTTGTTTGCCATTTTTAAAATCGTCATTAAATTCATTTTATGTTTTCTTTTTTCTTTTTTCTCGTTTATCCCTCGCCTCTCCCTCGGAGTGGTATAAAAATCTAAGCGATCCAGACGTTTAGAGGCCTATTCGAGTGCCGTTTAAGTATTTACAAAGTTCGACGGGATTAGTTGCTTGTCTCGTGTCTTCTTTCGTCTTTGATTTAATTTTCTTCCTTATTTTTCTTCCATTTTGTTTTCATCGCTATTGGAAGTGCTAGAATTCTCCTCGGGTGTATCGGTATTGAATTAATGTTATTCTCTTCGGCTTGGTAATTATCGATCGAATCGATATTCTCTCGATAATCGATCGGATATATATATACGTCGAGAATTCGTATTCCCTCGCTTTTTCTTTTTTTACATTTTCGTATTAGGACCGAATGCCCGTGCGTTAAGTAAGGCCTGAATCGAGAGTCGTCGGCATCAACTTGGATTAAATTTCCATTCGAATAAGTGCCGAGTCACTAGTCATCGGCACGAATAAATAAGTCACAACTTTTAATTCACTCGATTAAGAAAAAAACGAAGAATAATCACGTTCGACTCGAGAGCGACGTAACAATCGGATATAAATTAGTAAACAAAAAGACAAATGGACAATCAATTATCGCTCGATATAAATCGATTTGAGATCGTGATTAATATATTAATATTTTCGAAAAGCTTCTGAAATTCTAAATGTCGATTTGAGTTTGGACTTATGTACATTCCTGCAAACGACTCTTTGCGCGGCCCTAATTATTCTCATCGCGTTCATCTCACAATCTCGGGTGGAGTCTTTATTCTTGGTGTCAGGCGATCGACAAATTAATACAAAAAGAGTAAACTAATGAAATTAAAAAAAAAAAAACTTGCAATGGGACATCGACGGATAGGAGTTTCGAGCGTCATCGGAGTGTCGAATCGCGCGACGTCGTCATCGAACATGGAATTTTATTTCTTCTCCTCATTGTTTTATTTTTTTTTAGTTTCTTTCTTTTCATCATCACGTATTTTTTGACGAAATTTGCGCGTATGTGCGCTACGCGAATAATCGCATTCGGTGGACGGTGCTGCGTTTTTTTTTAAATCTGAACAAAAATTTGACGTAAAGCGTCATCATGAAAAATCGGGCAGGAATTATCATTTACTATATATATAGATATATATACATAGGTATATATATATACATATATAGTATTTATACATATATTTATATATATGTAGTGTATAAGTATTTATGTATAATAATATAGACGTCTAGTAATTTTTTCATTTTTTTTAGTATACGATTAATTAGGCGCATCGACACGCTCGTGTAAATACGTCGCGATTATTCGATTATTATTTAATTACACACATACACGCGCGATTATATTTCCTTTTTTTCTCTCTCACGTAGTAAAATATCCAATTTTCTATTACAATCTATACTTCGCACGGGAAACGGGATGGAAAATTGAAAAAAATAAATAAAAAATAAAATAAAAGGAAAACAAATGAAAGAAACGATAAAAAAATGAAAAATGTTGTAAGGTCTGTGTGCTTGGACGTAACCCTGGGCATCATCAAATTCACGAGGTCATCGTGTTTCTCGGTTTTTCCTCCCTAATTTCGACCACTCGGTAGTATGAACACGTGGTATACACGACATACTGAAAACATATCGTAAAATGTAAAATTTAATTTTTTTTTCCGTTTCGACGATCGTTCGTCGTGTTTGTGCTCATAACGCGCTCGGTCATGACCTTGAACTCGTTTTTGGCTCGGGGAATATACGATTATTATAATTACTATTTACTCGTTATTATTATAATATAATTATGATTTATTTATTTATTTATTTATTATTTACGGATGATTGAATGAACGTAAACGCGCGTTGCCTTTTCGACGTCGGGCTTAAGGGACACCGCGTCTTTCGTTCTCCCCTCCATTCCCGACCGTGATCGCGTTCTTACGATTCACCCGCCGATCGTCTAATTTTTTAATTCTCTTTTCCCTTTCGTCACTTTATGTTTATTTTAATTTTATTTCATTTTTTTTTTGATATGCTACTTAAACGTACGAAACGACTCTCACTCGTGTCTCTCGTTCTCCTCGATCGGGGAGAACGTGTGTATAGCGCTACTTCCGGAATTCGCCATTTTATTGTACATCACATGCACGCGCGCACCCTCTCGCGCACCCTCCTCTGAGATTTATGGGCAAACGATCCTCTAAATCGACGAAATTTTTCCTATTTTTTTCTCTCTCTCTCTCTCTCTCTGCCTCGTTTCTTTTTTGTTGCTTTTCGTAGCAATAAAATTCTCGAGGTTTAACCGATTCAACCGTCGTTCCCGTTTTTCTTTTTTCTTTTTAAACACCGATAAGGCGGACAAAATCGTGTATTTCTTACTGTAAAAACGTAGGAAGTTCGAGTTGTCTCGGCGTTGAATCGATGCGAGCTTACCCGGTGGCACGTCAGTTTTTTAGGATCCATCGATCTATCGACAGGTCGATGAATCGATCTACAAATTCGTCGATGTATCGATCAATCGATCGATCGATCGATCGATTGGTCCATCACGTTTCTCGACGATCCGGGTGATTTTTTTTTCTCTCGATCCGTATTGATTTGTTTTTCGTTTGTCAACGATTTATCGATTTTTATTTTCGATCACCCTGCGAAAAGGCCTGGAGTGCTGACCAGCGCGACTTCGTGACCCGCTTATTATATTGATTGTTAAAGCTCGTAACTTTGAGTGTGTTTGTTTTTTTTATGTATGAACTTTCGCGGTGCTTATCTCGCGTGATCCTTTAGATAATCGATCAACCATCGATCCACCGTTACGACGTTCTCCTCCACCCATCGTATGTTGAACCTTATCGTCTCGAGACTCTGTTCGAGGGCTCGCTGACCACTTCCAACATCGTAATTTTGAAAAAATTCCGTCACCTGTAATGAGAACAATTCTAATTGTAAAATAGTACAAAAATAATTACATGTGCGAAATAAGGGTTGAAATTTGTTGCTGCTTCTCCCTAATATGGGTCATTTTAAGTCCCAATAAAACCCGAAATATTTAACTAAAACTAAAGCCATCCTCTTTAGCCGCCCTAGAATGCTAGATGAATGAACGAAGAGACGAACCAACCAACCAATAAACAAATCGATAAATAATTAGAGCGCTAACCTCTTGATAATCGTATTCCGTGAAAAAGTGAGAAATGACGACGGATATTAGGCCACCAGTCGTGAGCGATCCATTGCCGAAGAGAGCGTTAAGCTGCGGCCAATAAGCCTTCAAATGTCTCCAGGCGAGAAACTGACCCTCGCTATTTCTCGCTACCGCGGATATGACCGATTCGACGTCCTGCGGTCTCACGCTTTCGCGATCCAGGGTGTGCAGAAGATAACGCTGAAGTAGCCAAGGATCCGTCGTTGCACCCATGGCCTGTAGCATTATTCTCTTTTCGCTCGGTATCTGAGTCTTTCGATAGGTCTCCCAGCAGTAACGCCACTCGACCTCGCCACCGAATTTTATTCCTGGTCAAAGATCGCAATCAATGATAGGTATTTAAAAAGATAAACGTTCATTACAGGATGATCCAATGTCGAATTAAACAACGATTAAATCTATATAATTATAATTAACGAGATGAAAATCTCCAATTTTGATAATCTAGTTTTACACGTGGATCCTTAAGAAATATACTTACCCGCTGCATAAACAACGTCCCGGATGTTCGGTGCTATTCGTTTACCCCGCAACATCCAGTCCTCGAAAAGATTCTTGGCTGGCTTGACGACCTCGTCCGATTTTAGTTCTACCGCTGACTGCAGTACCGCGATCCTCAACAATCTGTCAAATAAAAATATATATCCATATTTTTTTTCAACAATATTGCGTTATCCTTGATAAATAAACCTCTGATTAGCTCCAATAAAATTAATATAAATAAATGTGCGTGGCTTTTTATTGAAGAAATTAGAAGATAATTAATTTTACTATGCCTATATATATTTAAATTGAAGAAAAATAATGGACTAAAGTAATGTGGTTTATTTAACGATTTTTTTTCGTATGAAAAAGTTGTCGTACTTTTTGAGATGCGATCCATCGTCGTTCCAACCAACGTATTTCGTGACAGGACCGAGTAGTCTTCTGAGGAAAGCGAGATATCTCTTGTAACCGGAGCTCGCACTGAGCTTTTCTTTCCAGGAATGAAGGTAGCCGAGTGCGGTTGCCCAGGGGACGTAATCTCTCTCGTTTAGAAGATACAACGACAATCTCAATGGAATGGTGGCGTTGAGCTCACCGGCTTCGCAAAGAGTGAACGCGTCGTCGATGAGATTGGCTCGATCGACGGGACTGAATTTAGTATGATTCTTCAATAGTGTTTCGATAATGACGTTCCACATGTCATCCGGATAAGCGACCCGATAAAAACCCGATTGATTTATATTGCATTTGATGTACTCGACGTCTTCCGGTATCTCGAACGTCACGTCGCTCATGTTCATCCACACGTTGTGCAATTTTTCCGGCTCTTTGTTCGTGTAATAACTCAGTGGAACGTACCACTTATAATTGAACGGTGATTTTGGCCGATTCGCTTCGGTCTCGTTGTCCTGCGGCGAGAGGAGAAATCTCCTTTGCGTCGCCGTTATCATATTCCCCTCGCGACTTATCGTTATCAGTGGGAAACCAGTTTGCTGGGTCCACGTGTCCATGATTGCCTGAAAAATGGGATAAAATGAATTATCACTCGACCAACGTACAAAATTAACGAGGCAAAAGAATGAAAAGTAAAAAATTACAAATAGCTATGAAAAAGATAATAATTAATAGAGATAATTTACAATAGAACCGATAAAAATCATGATTAATGATCAAAATAGTACAAAAAGAACACATTATTTAAGAAATAAAAAATTGCTATCATTTTTTAACTATTGTTCGCCATTGAAACGAGCGTATCGAACCGCCGACAATACGATGAAAAAATTAACCTTGACGTCGAAACTGTGATTGGCGTGTTTCGTAAATACGGCCCAAAGGTCGTTAGTATCGGCACTGCCGTAAGCGTGAAGATTGAGGTAATCGTTCAAGCCTTTCTTGAAAATGTCCTCGCAAAGAAAACCCTCGAGCATGTAGAGAATCGAGGCACCTTTGTTGTAACTGATCGTATCGAAAATGGCTTCGATCTCGGACGGATCCTTGACCGGTACACTGATCGGATGACTCGTAGCGAGAGCATCCAGTACCAAACCCGATTGCGTCTTGTCCAGTACAAACTGATCCATCATGCTCCACTCCGGTGAAATATTGTTCACCCCTTTGTACTCGAAAAAGCTCGCCGCACCCTCGTTCAACCAAAGATCGTTCCACCACTTCATCGTCACCAAATTTCCGAACCACTGGTGAGCCAATTCATGAGCTATCACGACTGCCACCCATTCGTGAGCCGCTGTTGATGTCTCTTGCGGATCGTACAGGATTGACGTTTCTCTGTACGTTATTAGGCCCCAATTTTCCATCGCACCGGCAGCAAAATCCGGTATCGCTATGAGATCTGTGCACAAATTTGAATCGAACATCTAATGAGGATCATCATTTTTCGACCAGTTTTTTGTTTTCATTCGTTTTTAAAGACTCAATGAAGCGCCAAATTTATTTCCTTTACCTTTCGAGTCAATCGGTGAACGACATGGCGTTTTATTTATATTTTTTAAACCCTTATTGCATGAATTATGAAAGTGATTGGAGTCAAATTTATTTTTTAGCAGCCTTATATGGTTGCTAAAATTTCTAATCTTTTTTCAGCATGTTAAAAATTTACAAAATCTACTTTGAATCCGCTTCATACATCGCTTTGCGTAACATAACGTATTTTGTGTTGCCGCAAAGTAAAGCAATTGACAAACAAATGTTTTAACATATTGAAAAAAAGAAGAAACTTTGGCAACTATATACCTACCGTAAATCGGGGGTTACATTCACATTGTGGGTAATTGTGGCAGTTTTTGGAGCTACTTTAACACAACACCAAAATACGGTTTAAATGTGTTCGCGAGGGTGAAAAGGTTGAAAAACAAAATATGTGGATGAATTTCAAGATATCGACATTATAATGATAATATTTATATTGCGCGGGAGATTTTCGATTCCGAGACCACTAATTGAAGCCTTTTTGGCGGAAAGAAATGTTGGACCCTCGGCGGGTACCGATAGTCGATATTCGTAATTTACTTTCGGGACTTTGGGGGTTGGGGCGCGAGGGTTCAACATTATCTTTCGATCAAAAAGACTTTGAAGGGGAGAGGGGCGGTCGCGGAAACAGAAATTTCCTGCGCAATACTAATATCACAATTATAATCTCGATATATTACAATTTACGTAAATATTCAGTTTTTCTATCTTAATGGTAATATATAAAAATGGTTAAGCGTCTATAATAGTACCCTTGGCACCTACGTGATATTTTTATGTGAAATGTCTCTTAAAAATAACAATTTGATAGTAAAAAATCATTGTTTTTCATTTAATTCTCTATAGAATGCATAATATATTAAATTTGTTATCAAAGTGATGTCAAAATTAACCATTACGCTTTAGATCTTCGATAGAAATTGAATTTTAATACATTGTCAAAGAAACGCCACACCCCCCTGGTTACTTAGACACTTTTCTAAAAATATTTAAAAAATAGTTCGGGTGGGGTGGCGCTTAACTTGCTTATACATTTTATAGCCAAAGAACACATTGTTCTATTGGAGCAAAAAAATTGGAATTTAGGATTGCAAAAAAAAGTTACCTGCGAAAAATTAGCAAAACCTATTGAAAGTAACCCCGTTTAACGGTATGGCTTCGCATGCGGTACAGGGTGAAGGGGTTAAAGAAATTGATCAATTTGTTATTTCTATGTAAATACGTTAGTTATTAAGGTTCGACGAGAAGAAGGTCGTTACGTATTTTGAACTGACCTTGCTTCTGCACCCCGAAGAACGACTCGAAATAATCCATCATACGCGCTGCGGTAGCAACCGCGAATTTGGCTTGCGGTAACATCGTCTCAGCCGCGTAAACACTGACCGAAACGTTTCTGGTCGTGAGCTCGGAGACTCTTTTGAAATCGCAAACGACGAAAGCAACGAGATACGTCGACATCGCTACGGATTCCTGGAAATCGTCTCGGAGCTGAAAATCCGTCGTATCGAACTACATTAGGCTGATATATACAAAGTTCCGAAAGGGGTGAAGCGACATCTATATTTTGGAGTGCCTGTTGTTATTGATGTTGTTGTTATGTGTGTATGTGTGTGTGTGTATTTTTAAGATGTTTTTCGCCTCGAATGTCGTTAAATAAACAAAAATTCGTAAAAATCTAATAAATTTTATTTTCTCACTGGTAATTATTTATTAATTCGATGCTAGATAATGTTTATCTACTTTTCGTTTGGAAATTAAGCAAACAAAAATGGAGTCTTTGTCATAGTTTTTAAATAAATATCATAGTGAAATTTGTCGACGCGTTAATTTTCTTATTACAAAAATTGGAAATTGTCCCAACGTGTTTTTCGATGATTTTTTAATTCGTTATTACTTACGAGTCCCGTTCCCATATAGAAACCAGCGTCCTCGGTATTCATTACAGGCATGTTGCACAGTGCTATGTGAAATCTGTCTCTGAATATCGATACTTTAAATCTCGCTTTGAACTGTGGCTCGTCGAAGCAAGGAAACGCTGATCTTGCGTAGGTCGGTTCAAAATGTGTCGTGGCAAGATATCTGAGGAATTCGAATTACAAATCGTAATTATCAAAAAAAAAGAAAAACTATAAAAATTCAGAAATAGTGACTATGAGTTTTTTACAATTTTGTTGGTTGTTATTCTCAGAACGTATGTTCTGAATCACGAGGAAAAATATACCTTTTCTCTCCGTCGGCCGTCACATAAGTGCTGAGATAAAAACCCTCGAGATCGCTCGTCAATTTCGAAACGAAGCGCAGATGAACCGTGTAATTTCCTCGTTTCCGAAATTTGCTCTCCTCGAGCTCGAGATAGAGCTGTTGGTGTTTAGGATATTCGAGGAGCTTAGCTATCTTCAATCTGTGACCTTTGCGATCCTGTACCATCTAAAAATATTCAACGATTAATATTAATTAATTTCACCCTATAATTTAACCGAACAACGTCGCTCTATTTACCTTTTCATTTATTGTCAAATTTTTACTGTGGAAGACGATGAAATTGGTCTCTCGATCGACGTAAAACTCGATCGTGATTTGTCCTATTGAACGTTATTCGAGAATAATAATCGTTATTCTTTGATAAATCTATAATCGTTATGATAATAATTCTACATTTAATTAAAACCAATATTAATGATAATAATTTTCAAATCGAGCGAACAGGTAATTCATAAAATTTCCTATTAAAAGTGTCAATAAACGAACCTTTCACTTCGAGAGTCGTGAGATTCGGATGAATCGTGAGATTATATCTTGTGGGATGAGCGAACGTTGGTAGTCTGACATTGTCCCACGGGAATATCTGTTAAAATACAATGGGCATCGAGCAATCTTTACGTATATATATATAATCTATTGTACAGCGGGATTCAATAGGGAAGGAAAACGAGGAATATGAGTCGCGTTCGTGCTGGAACACTTCACTGTCGAGCCTGCGATAGATTTTACGCCAATATCCATTGTGTCAGGACGTTGTCTAGCCGCAGGTGACGACGTGACATACTATAAAAGACACTGTTCAAACGCGCTTATGAATTCCATTGGGATTTTTCAACGATACGTCGGCACTGGGGGACTTGGGTATTCTATCGGGCCGTAAATGTAAATTTAAAGGGAAAAAATTGTTTACAGCATTTTTTTATTACAAAAGGGAGATGGAGACAATTGATCTGTCATCGTTCTCTAAAATTGATCCATTTGGCTATTTTTTGTGATACGTATTCAGCACGATTTTTTAAATTAAATTATTTGCAATGATAAATAATGATAAAATCGGGGAGGGGTTTAAGGGTGAAAATGAAATTGAACGTTTAGTATAGATTATGAATAAAAGTGATTACGTTACCTCCCCGTTGGTGGCGAGAGGATCTGTACTTTCCGCATCTTTCTCGATCTCGAGATCGGCCGGTTTCTCTCCGGCGCAAGGACAGTCTGAAATAGTATAATATATGTATGTTTTACTTTGATCCTCGAATTAATTTCAAGGTTTTTCGAGGCCGAACATTCCTGTTCTCGCCAGTCCAGAAAAGACAATTTTTGTTTCGCAATAATACCGTTCTGTGGTCCCGCAAAGGCAATGATGAGTGATATGGCGAAAAGAATTGCGAATACGATTGTGGCGATGAAAAGTGCTCTCTTCTGTGAGCAAACTGCGACCCCATTGTGCTCGTAAATGCTCCTCTTGTGCAAACCCGTATTACTGTCCCCTGTAACAAAGATCGAGAGAAAGGAGACGATAAATAATTATTGCGGTGAATTGTAAAAAATCTATTAGGTCTTTAGACGAGGGAACGAACTTCTTTGTATGCTCGCGAGTTAAAAAAAACTTAAAACGATATTAATATTTTTTAAGAAAAGTTAATTTTTGTATTTTGACCCTTGAAAAATTAGTAATTGGCTATATTTTTTCCTATTTGCTTTACCAAGAAAATTCTTTTATCGACAAATAAAATAACATAAAGCTCTTGCAGCCGACAACCCCTTTAAGAAAAAGCTTTCGATTTTCACCCCCCCCCCCCCCACCTCGTCGGTTGATTATAAAATCGCTCTATTTTTCCTTTGTTTCGCCCTACATTTTTTCTCGTCGAATCAAAGTCAAGATCACGATTAGGAACGACGCTCGTACAATTTTCCTTTATCGAGGAAAATCATTTACCACTTTACAATATCCACTTAACCGCGAAAGCTCAGAAAGCATCGTTCCTCCATCGCGAAAGCACGGTAGCCGCGAGAGAGCACCGACCTTTAGCGTGTCAGCAGATTTTTATCCGTAGCTATATAATAATGCGCACACCGGCTTCTTAACTGCAGTCTTATCACCTTGGTGAATCAAGAATTTATAGACGCTCAGGTATAATACTGTAATGGCGTCGAGAGCCGAGATGTATACATTCCCGAGTACCTACTATGTACCACGAGAATTCCCGGGTCTCCTCAACCGATAAGACCGATCTTGTTTTTATAGCACAATTTTCCAAGTACTCGATCGTTGCGCAAATATTGACGTACGCATCTTTTGATTTTTTTTATAACACGTTCAAATGGATAAGCTTCGAAAACATTCCTAAATTCAGAATAATAAAATAATGATGATGATAGTAATAATAATAATAGAAAAATAATAACGAAACGAGGTGACAATTTGTGCTTGCGATATTTTCTCATTTGTTTATCAACAATTTGTCTCATTGGTTTCAATCCACATATGCGGTATCGCTGGACCTACAATTAATTTCAGTTTTTGAAACGTATTTTTAATCGTCTTCTCTCGAACAAAGAGTAATCGTATCGCTGTTTGTGTATTCATGATTCGCGAATCGTTCCTCGGACCACGATTCGTCTAGCGTCAATGTCACACAGAATTCTGCATCGATTAATATTATAATGAGCTTACATCCATTATTAAAAATTATCATTCGTATACTTAAGATTGTAAGTACTTGTGATAGGAATTTAAATATCAACACATTTCAAAACTACGAGACCCGACGGCGCTTCAATTTTCATGAATTATTTTCATACTTGATTGTAGAAAAAAGAAATCAAATTTGTTGGAGTTTTTTAATTAAGATCATTGGCCTCGTTAGGCGTTATAAAAAATGTAAAAAGCTTTTTATTTCTCGTTTTTGTTATTCCGTGTTTCGACCTCGATGTATAGATAAGTTGAAATAAGTTGAAATAAAACAAAAATAAGCCATACAAGGCCGCGTGTACGTTTGTACATTTGTAAAAAGGGAACGCGAGACGGAGAAAAGTCGGCTGCGTGGGTGGTAACACACACACACACACACACACACACACACACACACACACACACACACACACACACACACACACACACACACACACACACACACACACACACACACACACACACACACACACACACACACACACACACACACACACACACACACACACACACACACACACACACACACACACACACACACACACACACACACACACACACACACACACACACACACACACACACACACACACACACACACACACACACACACACACACACACACACACACACACACACACACACACACACACACACACACACGCACACACACACACACGCACACACACACAGACACACACCCATACACACACACAGACACACACCCATACACACACACACACACACACACACACACACACACACACATACACACACAGACACACACCCATACACACACCCATACACACACACACACACACACACGCGCGCGCGCGCGTGCACACATATATGCATATATACATACATCATCGCGTTCGAGTTTCTCATAAAAATTTCAACGCCGGCCTCACTTGACCTGATTTTTTTTCGCGACCTCGACGCGGCTCTGCAGTATTTGTGGTGACTCGTCGTACACGCATAACGTCGCGTTTCTATCATCTTTCGTCTATAAGGAAATTATTATAAATCCTGACGCAAAGTCAAGTCAATCATCGTGACTCTTTTTCATTAAGAAAGCTTCCGACCTCGAACACGCGCAAGTTAAAAATTCGCGCGTCGCTCGAACGAATGTATTCAGTTCGGCGGCCGTTTCATAGCGTCCGATACAAAGTCCGTGGTTTTTATTTTTTTTTATTTTTATTTTTTAATACGCCACGCTACGATAATGGAAGCTTCTTCTTTCGCTCTTATTGATCGCGACCACGTGCTTTCCTCTACCCCTATCTATCCCATAATGTACGAATGCACGCACGTCGACCGACAGACACACGCGGATATGACACAGTACGAGGAAAGTCATAAGTGGGCCAGCTGGTCGACGTTGGCCAAGTGTAGGGCGGGATGAGGGGTTGAGGGGGGTTGTATTTTGTATACGCGACCGAGAGAATTCTCGCATGCACAAGGTGCATTATATTCGCGATACTTGCTAAGCAGACCTGGACACGAGAAAGCGCGTCCAAAACAAATAGAACTCGCGCATTATCTCGAGCAATTTTACACACAGACTCTAATTTATAAATATATATATATATATATCTAAATACGTGCAATTTTGTAAAAAAAAATATATTAAAGGGACACCCCCTCCCCAACTTGATCATTCGTTCGACTAGTGTCCAAGTTTATGGTCGGTGTTCGATCAACCTTCTATTTATCGACTCGACTATTTCAATTATGAGAATGTACATAGATACATCGAGTCGGCCAATAAGTAATTTCGAGGTGAACGCTTTCGGCATAGACGGCGATCTGTAAGAAACAAAGCTCGATTACTTTTTGACCAACTTGATAAAAATTCGATGTATTTATTAATTGGTTCGTTCGTTAACGCGAAAAAAATAATATCCGGGAGAAAACCCGTATTTATCTTCCATCCGGCACCAAATCTGTTTCACCCCTGTACGAGGAAGCAAATTTTCTGATTGATTCCTGACACCCTCGCGCCTCGTTCTCGTTCGAATTTCAAATGGCATTGGTATTCGGTGTGCCGGTCGCGGCTGGTCCTCACCTGTCAGGAATGCCGATCTGTCGTCAACATCTTGCTCGCTCATCGCGAATGAATTTGGCAGCGGTCGTCGATAAACAAAATCCTTAACCTCGCCGTCGTTCAAGGCATAAGCGACTTTTATAAGGGGCTCCCTCTGTTCAGCCAGAATAATAAAGGTGGGGGATATATCCCACGCGTTCCCGGCGTCTCACGCAGCTTTCCCGCATACGCGCGCACACACACACACGAATAAACGCGCGGCGACACTTCCTCCACTATCGATATACATATATACACACATATAAATATACATATGTATATTTTTGTTTGTATCCGGTACGAGGCGCACACGGAATTCTTTTTCTTGTTCGTCGACCTCGTATTCTACTCAAAATGAACATTAATCGTGCACCACAAAAACGCGCACAGGCCTGTCGTGGGGTCGCGGGGGTGGAAACGAAAGATTTTTACACCCACGCGTATATACATATTATATATGTATAATATATATATATGTATATAAGTACATGTAAATCATTCTCGTGAAAAAAAGCCACGCTGACCCGGGTAAAGAGGTGCCGCTCCGGGGATAGTTGCGTTTTTTCTCTATTCCTCCGCCAGCCTCCTTGCCACCAGCCCCCAACCCCCCTTGTCCTCGTCGACCAAACGCCCCCTCCCCCTTCCGCTGCACCGCGCTCTTCGACAGAGCGTGGATCACGAGGTCACTGGGTTGCACGAGACCTCTGGTTTTGCACCCCTTATTACCCCACCACCTTCTCCAGACCCTTTCACCAGACTCCCTCGTTTTTTTCTCTCTTTCTCTCACTTTTCTTATATCGTCGTTTCGATCTTTTTTTTTTTTCGCACGTGTGTATGGACCGCGTAGTTTTCTCTCTCTCTCTCTCTCTCTCTCTCTCGCACTCTTGTTTTTATCTTCTTTTCTTTTATCTTGTTTTATTGCCTCGCACGATCTACACAACACCCCCGTATCTCGCGAGCTCGTACCTTATCGTTACGCGTTAACGATACTGCGGCGTTACACCGGCGTGTCCGTGGTGCAAGCTCGCTGGTTCGAGAGCCCGACCGTGCGTTAACATCGAGAAGCCCGCGAGGCATAACTGGACGATATAGGAATAGGAGTGATAGGAGATAGGACGAGAGCGCGCACAGACACACGGACGAGCACGGAGACACAGACGCGAGAGACGGACACAGCGGGGCAGCACCCCTCAGAATATATCGCGACTCTAATATTCGCGAATACGAAGATGACGACGACCACCACGACGACGACGACGACGACGACGAATAAGAGAAAAGTCCCGAGCACGCGTATAATCGTTCACGATTGTGCGGAATTATATCACCGAGCGTTGCTACCACCGTTAAGCCGAGTGTTTCCCGTAAGTCCGATGCCGACAAACGACGTCGGTGCATGTGCACCGAGCTGCGCCGTGCCTTGACATTTCATTGGCATTAAAGTGGATTCTACCTATGTGTGTGTGCGCGCGTGTTTTCTACGTTTATCTTTGTCGGTGTATGGTGTCGGTGTGTGTGTTTGTTTGCGTGTGTGTGTGTATGTGTGTGTATATGGGGGGGTGGGGGTGGGGGAGGGTGTGTGTGTCTGTACGCTACCGTACTCTGCGGGGTTAGGCAGAAATGGCGGCCCTCCAAAGCAGCACCCCCGTTGGCTCGCTTACGGGGGTGGTTTTGTGATCTATATACGTGGTAGTAGCGCGAAGCGCAACCCCGCCGCGCGCGATCACGGTTGCCCTCTGTCTCGAGCAAGGGGATGTCCCGAGCGCGAATGGTGGCGCCATCTGTCGCCGATACCGGACCTCTCCTCGCAGCTTTTGAGAATAACCGAAACGTATTCGCGTTACCGATACGTTTTCTACGGAGAATTTCGGGAAGATGAGAAAAGCGTCTCGCGAGCAGCGCGAGATGAATGTGCAAGCTAGTGCGCGATGGCGCTGGGATCGTCCGGCAAGACGTTTTTATCGTCGCTCCGATCGATAAGGGTGGTCGTCCGAATAGGGATGGGTTTTCCTTATCGACGTGGTGAATGTTACCCTCTGTGATGCGCATTGATTTTGTTATCATGACTTTATTTTTTCCCCTTTTTTTATGATTCCGGTTACGAAGCTCTATGGGGTCGTGAGTGGGTATTACGGGGGTGGAAAAGTATGTCGAAGTGCGGGACGGTATAATCCTTGATAGGAGGGCCGAATGAGTCAGAATTCAGTTATATAAATTGAAACATTTCCGTGTGGGAAAGTATTTGTGAAAAATTTCATTAACTTTCCTCTTTGATATTTTTTTCGAGAAAAATGTTCTCGCTCTTTTTTAGTTTACGATTTTATTTTTGTGCGCAATTTTATCGATGATTTTTAGTACAGGAAATTTTCAATTTATTAGTTTTTATCGCGAATTCGCCGAGAGCGTACGATTCCTTTTATCTTTGATTACGTCCATTGTAATCGTATATCAAAGTTGACGATTAACAAAGACGTATCGGTCGAATAGCGTGTTGGCTCGAGGAAAATCCCTCGGCACGTCGGGATTTCTCAAGATATCTAATATCCATCGCGAGAACGCCCGCCTGTCTTTGCTCTGGCGAAGACGCCGAGTCGGGGTGTAAGCCGACCCGATTTACGAAGCTCCTTGAAATTGAGTGCTTTTTTTCGTCGCGATTCGTTCGCGAACTAGGGCGAGGGGAGTCGTGTGTGCGATCTTAAAGACGGATCTGCGAATATATCCGACGAATACACTGGACCTCGGGATGTCTGTCTGTAACATGTAACGGACACCGGGGGTGAAATGAACCCCTCCCGCCGCTACCGAAAACGCAATTGTGTACCGTCCGACGCTCCGTCAGTCTGGTGCGCACGTGAAATAAGATATTGATTTTAAAACTGACATGATTGCGCCTTGGCTTCTTTCTCGTTTATAATTCGTTCTACCGATACGATATCTAAACGATCGATAGTTCGGAAATGGCTCCAACTTGCCTTATTCAATTTTATATTACGTCGAGATAAACTTTTTCCGAATGCAGTGAAAAAGTCGCGATACATTCTGAGTTACGGCGTCGTAAATTTCATAAATAAACCTTATTTTTATGCTCGGTCTACCTTGGTTATTGGTAGGATTAAGGGGGTTTCGTAGTAGGCACCTTTCGCGTGCTTCGCATGGGAAAAGCTAGAGGCTCGAGGGTAAAAACATGAATCGGGAAATCGATCGCGCTCATACCCAGCGTCCATTGCAATCTACCCCGTCTCTATTCCCGTGCGGCTATATCTTCCCTATGGGCACTCCGGCACGTCCCTTTGACGCGTATCCCTCCTTCGTCCTACCATTGATCACATTAGTCCTGTCTGCTTCATCGTATATTCAGTGACCGAACGACGGAGTTTCGATGTCAATGTACCTATCCTACATGTCCTACATGTCGTTTCGTTCCCTAATAATTCGTGCGACGTATGTCGGACGTCGAGGCGTCTACACTCGACTCCGTGGGGACGCCGTTCGATGTAGATTTTTTAAACAAACGATCATGAATTGACGTCGTAACTAGCCCAATCAAAATTAACATATTTCTCTACGAGCGCACCACGCGAGCCATGACAACTTACCCTGTACGTATAATAATTAAATACATAAAATGCTCGTTAAATTTACAAGTTGGATGATATTATTATTATTTTTTCATTATGAACCTTTATCGACTTTTGTCAGTCGAGATGAAAATAGTGCTTTATACAAATTAGAATGGTTCACTTTCGGGGATGTTTTCTCGATGTAGAGGCCGTAACAAAACATATTTAAATGCATGTACAAGATTAGTACGCGTATGATTATTTCATCGATATATTTTATATTCGCGTCTAAAAAGGTAATGTTTGAGTGGAATCAACACTGCTGGGATTCAAGGGAAGCTGAGAACCACTCGGTTATATAGGAAACAGCGTATACGCCATGAGAATCTCTGCGCTGCAGCAAGTCATCTTAGCACCACCGCACTACAGCGGGCGATATAATAAGCTTCACGATTTTGAAACTCGAACACTGGACCATAATCTCTCAACAGTTTATTCCGTTTATCGAACGAGGTAAAAAGAATCATTTTGGCACAATCTTTGATAATTTTGATGCGATTATTTAGTATAATTTTTTCCATCCTCGAATATTCGTTCTCAAATGCCAAAGTTCGCCATGCTCGAAACCAACTACGAGAAAGAACGTTGAGTACGAGAATTTTTCGCGGTAATTTGGAATTCCCATAATACCGAAAATAAATCATCGATCAACCGTCGCCTCGAATCCTTCGATCTCCCATTTACGAAGGATCTTGGGGGTGATCGCCTACAGAGAGTAGTTAATAATTTTATTATCTTTACATCTAAAATCATTGTTGCAAATAATGATTATATTTATACTAAAAGAAACTGAATTTGTTAAAATTTTTCGTATTCTCGAAACGAGTTTTCTTCTCCTTTTTTTTAAACGATTTATTCCTTTTATTGCCCAATTTTTCAAATCAATTTAACGTGGTACACCTCCTTATCCGCAATGTATGACGATGGTAATTCATAATCGCAGATAGGTCTCTTGCATGAAAAGTTTTCTTTCTCTTTAATCAACTTTAATTTTCCGAGTGCGCAGACGACTTCCTACACCGTATCGCATTCGTCTAAAATACAGAAAAAGTGCAAAAAATCCACCTCGGGTATAGTAAGCGATCTCAAAGTCTAACGTTCTTACAGACAATCGCGAGCATCCGAAAGAATGATCTCCAGCTCAGCGATTCGATGTGCCAATCGCGCTAAGCTGTCACCGCACCAATCGGCAGTATGAAATTGGCGCCGAAGTTGGCGCGGTAATCGCCAGAGCAACGTGCTCACCGCGTACCTATCGCTGTCTTTATGTTTGTTTAATTATTTTTTCTTCCATTTTTTTATTCATCGACCCAACGATCTAGCTGTTAAACATAACCGCCTGGTTATGTTCGCGTTTCGCATCCCGTTTCGCGACTCTACTGCAATACTCACTTTGTTAACGGGAAGCAAATCTTTTGATATGGATTATGTTACCTCGTATACGTAAATTTGCGTATGCGCGACACATATCGGTAGGTACTGTCTGGTGCCAAATTTATACGAGCAATATAATCGAGTCTCGACGTTGACGACAGTAACGTCGACGTATTGGTAATAAATAACGGAATATGACAGTTTCGTGAAAAGGTAATAGACATGGATAACGAGGAGCATACGGGCCGGTAGGCCTCGTACTTTTAGTTCAGGGGGTATTTTATACCATAACATTTATACGTTGCCTTTAACGGCGTACTCACGCGATATGTCGAACAACAGGCGATATCGAAACGTTCGTGCACAAAATCGTCAAATAAAAATCAAAGTTACACGGGTTTTTCGACTCGTCGGTTGATCTAGATACGGGATTCGTACGAATCGCTTTGTAAAATAAAATTAATCCCACTCGTCGATTCAACACCGGTATGTACTATTCGTTATTTCGAATTCGTACATACAAAATTTACGCACGGTGAAACCAAGTAACGAAATATGTTTGCTCCTATCGATACGTTTTTACTGATTTTTTCTTTTTGTGAAATAAAATTGAATATATAAAAAAAATTTAATCCAATTTCCCATGTGTAGCGTATGATAAAAATAAAAATAAATTTAAAAAAAAGCTATACATACGTGTGTTTGGTAATATTTTTTTATCGATTTATCGATACACCGGGACGAAAATTCAGGCTTTATCGAATATCTTTTTGTACGTGTTTCGGAGGGTGTGTGCGACGATCTCTTTCATTCCACGTCTTGGCACCCTTATATGTACCCTAATATATATATATACATACATGTATACGAAATATCTGTACGCACCGGGGGTGTGGAACCGCGAGTGTATATGAAAAGCGCCATGTACCACGAGCCTCACACAGCCCCTCACGGGAGTGTCTGACTCGACCGGACTTTTTCTACTTAAAATCTCCCCCGCGATTCTCGCCGGGCTAACTCGAAACTATTGTCCCCGATCCCTCGTGCATGGCCTCTCTCTTTCTCTCACTCCCTTTCGGTGGCCTCGTATAAACGATGTCACGACGAGAGGACATTTTTTTTCTCGTACTTCTTTTTTTTTTGCAGACTCGTTACTCTTTCTTCGAAGTGAACATTTTATATTGTTCGTTTTTGCATGCAACGGTGCACACGTATACGGGAACTCGAGTGTACATTTCGAGTGGCTCGATCGAGCTCGAGCCAAAAGACAGGAGGGTAAAGAACACACGTCTGCAAGCTTCCAGATTTGAATATCATCGATGACGCGTGCCTGTGTGTACCTATATACGTGGGTGTATTTCATCGGAAATCGGAATTTTTAATCGCATATACACGAGAGAGGGCGAACGCGGAAAACTACCTGAACTCTTGAACTTGTGACCTCTCTCGTTCACTCGCTCTCGCTCTTGTCTCGTTTTCAGCTGTACGTTCCAGTTGGTTTTCCACCTCGCAACGTGAATTATTCTTATATACGTGCTTTATACCAATGACAGGTACATGTTATATTTATATTGCTGGCCAACGTGTCCACTCGACTGTTTAAAAGCCTAAAGTACTCCGATACTATTCTCCCACGGTTCCGTATATATGTTCGTCAAAAAGCGGGAGAGTTCTTTGTATCTCGCGCGTAAGGTACGCGTTGGTCGGAATAAAAGTATTCGCTTCGGTCCTTATTCGTTCGAAAATTTGCGTCGAGAGAGACGAGACGTCTCCCTTGTTCTCTCCCTCGCAAAGGCGTTTAGGGTGCTTTTAGCACTCGACGTGACTTTCAGCCCTTGGCGCACCCGTGACGGAGAGCGTCGATCGATTTTGCTCGAAGGGGTGAGAGCGAGAGAGAGAGAGTGGTGAAGAGGATATTCTATTTCTAGAAGAACTCTATGACGATTGGCCCCGCCAAGATAAGAGGCCGTGAGAAATGTAGGACTTGACTTCCGATGTACGAAAATCAAATGCCTTTTCATTATTTCCGGAGGAACTTTTTTTCAGATTTATATACGAGATAGAAATTGAATATTGATATATTTATTCTCGAATGATTAATAAGGTGCGCTAAAAATGTTTGAAAATATTTCATGCGATTGGGATTTGATCGGATCTCGATAAAAATAAGTATGCGATCCGTCGCGTTTGTGTAACGAGAAAAAAGTTATTAAGCAATAATGGTGTCGTCGAAAACTTGCAGCAACAATGATAGATAATTCATGCTGAAATTCTCTCCTCTACCCAAACTAATTAATAATCGCTTGGTTTAACTTGCGATAGTTAAATTTCCACGATGTGTACATTTTGTTGTTATCGTTTCTAATTAACCTAAATTGCCTTAATCCGTAGGAAAAAAAGGAAGAAGGTTTGCACATAGATGAGTATCGAGCATACCTGAGATTTCGGGAACTTCTGTATTAGCCGTACCGGTCTGGCCGCGGCTACGTGAACTCGAAGTCCTGCCGAGAGGCTCGGTCCTTATCGCGAGGCTGCTCTCCCTCGTTGAGTTTGCGGTTGGCATCTTTCTTTTTCTCTCTTTTTCACCTCACCCTTATTTTATTAGATCCTTCTTTGTTTTATCTCGGTGAATTATTAATCGCGACAATTCGAAGATGCGACGATAACGAGTAGCAAAGACAAACAAATACGAGTTTGAAGAAATTCGATTCGATATTTGGCACGTAGATAACAATCACACTGAATAATTTTCCTTTTTTTCTCACCCTCGGCCTTAGTTCACCACGTTTTATCGGATGTTACGGGGGAAAGTTTGGTGGCCTCTGTATGTCACGGCCACTGACATTCGGTACAGTGGGGGATTGTGCGCGCGATCGATATATCAACTATTCGTCCCAGCCGCTCTCTTCGAATACACACACATATCCTATATTGGATATATGAATTTATATATATATATATATATATATCTGCACGCAAACACAAAGAGACGCAATTGTAGAAACACACGGTATGAATCTTGGATCGTTGGCAGTCCAGGTTGGTCGATTAGTTCAAGTTGAGTTGATTCGAGTTGTCGAGTTTCCGCGGTTCGTTCGACCGGAAGATATTGTTCGCCGGTTATCGGAAGCTGCCAGACGTCACTGCTCGGAGTTTTCGACTATATAGGAAAGGCGATCCTCGATCTCCTATTCCCTCGATATTTCCTGAAGAGTCACTCGACCCTCTTCCCTCACCGGCGACCTATACTTCTCATCCCCTCGTAAAATTTCTCGACTCTATGATAAGCTCCACCTGACATGTGGCACTAGCCCTTATATCGTGTAACTATAACATATGTGTACGTATACGTAACGTAGACCTTCTAAGTACATGTACGAGTTATATGTAGGGACGATGAGGGATGTTTGAATTCTCATGGAAAAAGATCCTCCACTATTTCTCACATACGTACTCATCTCTATCTTCTCAAAAATGTACTTCCAAGTGTGTCGCTCGATTGGTCCCTTCTTTGGCACGTTATTTTTTATTTCGTTTTTACTGTTTCTCCTTTCTTGTTTCGTCGCTCGACCCTCGTCGGTTAATCGTCGCGATGCGCTCTTTTTCTTCCTCTCTCGCTCCCTCTTTACCTCTTTTGTTTCTCATACTTTCGTAAGAGATCGCGTGATTCAAAGAAATCGGCGTTTTTTCCTCGATATAGTCGTTTAAGGGTGACTAAAAGTCGCGAGTATGTCTACAGGAGGCGGATTCGACGCAAAGCGGCAAAAGCGATACGCCGGAAGGCTCGGAAATGACACCGATCGAGGGTCTTTCTTACCGACTCTCCTTCTTTTTTTCTTCATTCATGTTTCGGTATGTACGCCATAAGCGCGATAGTTTGAGCATTTTTTCACTTTCGAGATTATTACGGTGGTAAACGTTGGTTTTTTAATACGCTGCATGGTCACTAGGGTCGATAAGCGTCGTTTATAAATGTATTCGATCATCACTTTTGAGTTTCATTCTTGTGCAAAATTTGTCTATTTGCCCAGCTTCGTTTTATTTGATTATTATTTTTAAATGATTATTAATTTTTTATTTTTATTTTTCGTGGTACGCACGAAGAGAGACGTTTCCAAAACGCTTGACGAGCATCAGGATCGTTGAATGGATCGATGGTGTATACGTGACGTATTGGCTCTCGTTCGGCCTCGAAAACAATTTGTACCTTACATCCCGGGCAACTTGGTCGCGTTTGCGCGTAAATTAATTAATTGATCAATTATGGAGGACGCCCGCGGAGCAATCAGCTTCTACCTTCGGTTGGATTTTCCATCGATGTCGTCGGCAGTCTCGTTCCTGGCACGCTCTTCATCTCCCCCAACCCTCTTTTTATCCTGTTGGAGGAAAGTGCACGTCTCATTAGATACTTTATGGAAACGACGCGCGAAAATTTTTTTTTTTAAAAAGAACGAGAAAATAGAACACATAAAAACGATAGCGTCGATAGGACGTCAAGCGGAATGTATGGCGATTAATTAATCGCGCTGAAATTGGAAGAGGTTGATTGTCGTTAAGGGTTGCACGCAGGTTGCGAGGGAGGGAAGGGGTTGTAACACTTTTGTGAATTAAACCACGTCGGTCATCGTTCGATAAAAGAAAATATTGATTGGACGAATAATGGGGCGTACGACGAACAATGGACAAATCTTAATTCGATTCGTATATTATCGTGCTGATGGATTATGATACGTAAAATATTCCGAAACGCCTCTATACCAACGTTCTCGAGACATGCCGTTATCGTACTCGTTAGCATAAACCAGGCACGACATACTTAAGGTTTACCACTACTTTCTACACACACACAATGTTTTCTCTCTCTACGAATTAATATCATTCGTCGCCGGTCCTTCTCAAAGGTCATTCGCATCAAGCAAATTCGCAATTCGTTGATCCCATTACGATAATTATACGCCGACATTGTTTAACATATATGTAAACAAATGTTCGAATATCCGTTATCGCGCGTCACAAGTTTTTCTTCCTTCGGGGGTAAAGGATAAACGTTAATCGCAACGAGCTATTAATAACGCGTTAATTTAACCTAATTTTGGAATGTTTATTTTACCCTCTGCGGCTAACGCGACCCCCTTATTTTCAATCTTTTCTTTACTTTTTTTTTTCTTGTCAATATGCACCATATGGGTATGGCACATTCTCGGAGGGAGAAAAAAAAAAGAAAAATCTCTCGGGCTCCTTTGCAAAAGTCGGATGCTGATAATAAACGAACCGTGTGAAATTATAAAACCCGGCCGTGGTGAGGTTCAGGCCGAGAGGTATATGATAGTCAATTACGCGCTCGACGAAGCTTTGCGTTTCGCTATGTGAGAGATAGAATACACGGTTATAGAGAGAATGCTACGTGTGCTCGTGGATGATGCTGAAAGCGGATATTATATAGAGCAACGTGTGCCGTTTGCATGTTCGCCCTTTCAATTCCGATACACCATCGGCCTCATCAAACGTCCGCGAAAACAAGGAGACGAACGAAAAACCAAATATTTAATCCCCTTTCGTTTGCAAACTGCGTTAAAAGTTACGAGATTTTTAATTTCCGATTCGTCCTTGCGATATTTACGTTAATCATTATAATTATTATTAATAATAATAAATGATTATTTTCATTAGATTTTCACGACAATTTTTACGTTACGATAATTATATTAATTAATCGACGAATCATTTTTAATGATATGTTTTCTCCTCAAACGCCGATCGTACGCATGACATTTTTTTTCCGGGGACCTTGGCTCCTTTCGCTGCGTATATAATTAGATCGAAGACGATAAACGAAGCGGCGAACGAGCACGCGATTCAAGCCAACGTGCGTATCGATACGAGATGGTCTCTTTTTTTTCTCCATCAGATATATATTATAAAGGGATGAATTTTTTTTTCATTCAAATATACATATTGCGTCTACGGGGTGTCTACGACAGGTTCCATAAATCATTCGAATCCCCTATCCGATCTTGATCCATGCTCCTTTCGCAGTCACTGCAGTTGAAGCAAGGATTTATCTAGCCGCCTCGCAGGTACTCGAGTCATCCAGCATTTTATCTTCGCGCATTGACATTGGATAGCGATTTTTCTTCGCTCGTTTATACAAATATTATTCTTTTTTGTCAACATCAGTGATTTCATCGGGATGAAATTGAGTATGCAAACTAATCCAAGGGTGCACGAAACAATCGTTTACCAATTGAGAATATTAGATTGATAATAAAATTTTATGACATTGGGAAGACAATAAACAAAAATGTGAACGTGCGAGTTATTCATTAATTTTATAAATTTTCAAACGTAACTAGCTATGAGAGAACGACGCCGTCTATTTTGCGTTTTACATTGTATCGTACACTACCCTCGTTCCCCGAGGCTCGCCGTGAGATATTCCAGCCCCCGATGAATCGACTCGTGCATCGATAATTCAATTATTTTCACCGATAACCGTTATATAGCACGTATGTTTGTTAGTTTTTTTTTGTTGAGAATTGAAAATATTGAATCGTGGCAAGTGGACGAGCTGATGTTCGAATTCAAAAAGTACACAGATGCCTAACATGAAAATCGTTCTATCCTCAGAATATCACGTAATCAAGAGAATTGCATATTCGAGGGATTCCCGCGAGGACGGGTCTTTCCGTCATATTGGGCTTCGCAGAGCGTGAGAACGATTGCTACAACACGCGTTCGACTTGCGTAACATGTGTCACGTAACCTCGTCACTGACCACGAATACACCTTCTCTCGTACACACTATTATTAATAAGCTTATGCAATATTAGACTATCCGATAGACGAGAGAATATGAAAAAAACAGAGAAATATGAGAATCTAGGAAAAATTTAAACACAGCCTTGAAAAAAGTGATACGAATAATTCTTTTTAATTCGAGACTGCACCGGTAATGCTCGTTCGATTAATTATGTTACGTGCAGCCATTTTTATACAGACTTGAACAACTGTCCAAAAGAATTAAAAAATAGTTTAATTTAGACAATGGAATAAGATAAATTGTTCATTTAATTAATCGAATAATAATTTTCTTTACAATCATTTTTTTCTCACTTTCCTCAGTGGGAAAATCGTAATGTAAAAATATCCCAACAACATGTAGATTTGATACTATAAGAAGAGTGATTTCATTTTCTGATAAAAATTCACATTTTCACCCCTGTTTATAAAAACTTTATTTGTTATTTGTTTTTTTTAACTTGTCTCGCACACGTCGAGACTTGGGAGAATCGAGAATCGACACAGGGGTTACGAACCGAGAGCACTCTACCTCGTTACCGTGTATACCGTGTCTAAAGTTTGTATCGGAATGTTTCTCAACCAATTCGTCTATTGTGTCTTTCGTAACTTGGACGCGAGTTAAAGCAAACTTGGTTCCGGCATCGTCCTCATCGTGTTAGATGCAACGGTTCATCAACCCCTTCGAGTCGAGGAACGTTTCGCACCGGACAAGTGTTGATATGCACAACCAAAATCGTTATCACCGTGTCGAATTCGCCCCACTCCCTCCACCCTCTTCTATTTATTTACATTGATGAGAAATAACAGGCGGGCGATTGTTATTCGTTAATGTTATTTTTTTTTTCGTATCTCGTAATATTCGACCGACATAAGGATGATGCGAGCTTGGATTTGTGATTTGTAGGCGATGCTGGGAATATACCGGCGGAATGAACGCTAGTACAGGTATGACTAGATTTCCATGGAAACGCGAGGGTGGAGGTTAAATCCAAGAGGGAGAGCGAGAGAGAGAGAGAGAAAGAGATGAGTACGATAGATTTTGCCTGTGTACCTCCCACAGGCAAAATCGAACGTCGAACGATTGACAATTCCGCGCGAGTCGGGAGGAGTGGCACGAGCTTGAGCACAAGAGACTTTGCATGAATTAACGACGCGGTTAAAATGTCGTCACTAAAATATAGAATGAAGAAAGATTTAATCAATATCCCTAACGACTCGTAAAAATAAATACATCTTTCGTTAAATCGATTTGAAAAAAAAAAACGAAAAGAAAGAATGAACTCATTTATAAACAGTCGTCGATCTTGGATCATCCTCTAAGCAGAGGGTGGATTCAACCCTTACTTGGATTTTCCAACGTACTCACCGTTTTAACAAGACGATTCCGATAAACACTTCGGTCCTCGTTACACCCTCGACGCGATAATTAGCGATTGTCACATGATATCGAAAAACCAAAATAATATTGAGTAAAAAAGATCGTCGCACAGTGGTGTAACGGTCGCGGTTTCGCGATGTCAACGCTCGGGCGGTGAGAGTAGCACTGCGAGAGAGTTTGAGAACTGAGCGTGGGTGAATTTCCGGACGCAGGGAGGCGCGGCGGTCAGGATTAGCCACAGGTTGCGCCCGTCTCGTTCACGCAGACCACCGAGTATACGCATACGTATATTTGTGTGTGTGTGTGTGCGCGCGCGCGCCTGTGCGTGTGTGTGTGTGGTATGCGCACATATATAGTGGAAGCTCTATGAGGGTTGAGAATTCGAGGGGGTAGAGTTACGCTCCGTTGCCGCGTTCGTTCTCTGTACCCGGGGGGAATAAGGGACGAGGGCAAAGTACAAAAAGTGCCGGAGAGAACAAGGGAAGAACAAAATTGACTGTAGGAGAGAATAGGGATAGCCTTGGGATCGGTCAGACCCCCAAAAACGAAGCACCCTCTTTTAGCTATCTCCCTCTTTCTCTTTCCGTTTATACTGTCACGACTTAACCGCTTCTCTCTCGTTTCGCAGACTTCTTCCCCTATGCATACCCCCTTCGCAGCATCCCCTTAGAAACCAGATGCTACTATCTACGATCGCACTCCGTGCGAACAATTGATCCGTGCCACTTACTTTTCAACGATAACTAACGACTTGGCGAATTTTTCGTGCTCGAGCCACAAACTTTTTCGTAACTTTTTCCTTTTTTTTCTCGTACTCATAGAATGAAAACTTGGAGCGATATGTAAAGATATCCAGATGGTGCTGAGAGCTGTACAGAACTGTTTCGGAGTTTGGGGAAGAGGTCGGAGGCGAAATAATACTCCTAAATACGAAAAATATGGCGGTTCGAGGTTTTGTCGATCTGAAGTTTCGGATCAAAGGTTCAATAATTCTTAGGGGTGAAATAAAGTTTTATATTTTTTTGAAAATAATCCGAACATTTTTCTGAGACGAGAACGTTAGAGGTCGAGGCTTTGGGCTACGAAGAAGTCACGTGACATTGGATTTTTTTTAGCTTGGAAATTATTGAAAATGATCAAATTGATTAAACACCATCGATGGATTATAGTCGATTAAATTAATGCATGTGTTAATTTTGATAAGCCAACAATTTCACGAGCAGCCCTTGATTGGTCTATCCTAAACCACACTTTCCATGATGGGTTCTTATCAATTCTTATATACTCTTATCAAAGCCGGGGAGATAATGCATTGACGGTTTTGAAGAAACGAGAGTCAGAACTCCGAACCACTTGGAGTGAATTGGACCTACGATATTCATTGGAGTTACGAGTAAAAAAAAAGCTTTCAAGATGATGGGGGTAAGTACAGTGTAGTGCAAAATTACGAGCGTAAGGAACGCGGTGTTTCGAATTCAGTGATTTTATTTTGATGTCTTTCGTCGTTCAAATCGATTTGAGATCGATTGGTTCGAATTTACGAGACGCCAGCCAACGAAAGTTGATGGCCGAATCGTTTTTTAAGAACGCGTCGAGACGTTTTGTACCAAGGAGATACGTAAATGTTAATTATGTTGGATTGTGAACGTTAAATCGAATTGTCATTTGACAGGTGCTCGGCTAGAATTTAGTAATGCGAGTGCAGAGTTTAACTCCGCTTCTAAAAAGAGATAATAAAACCAGTTTACGAAGGTACTAAAGTGAAAATATTGTCACTCTTTCGTTTCCCGCGTTCGAGACAAAACGAATGATCGGAAGTTAAACACGTCGAAGCTTCGGATACGTCGAAACCGGTGAAAACGTTGAATGGCGTGGAAACATCGTTCGTTGTTGCGTTTCGCGAACGTGTCAATTGTGCATGCATCGAAAAAGTTCGATATACAATAATGCACGTGAAACTCGCGTTGTAGTATCGAGAACGCGTGTTACTTTGCAAAAATTATTGATAATTCTTCATTCATTTTTACAGATGTATTTTCACTTTGGCGTTGCCGAGACAATCCTTTTCTCGGTGTGGAAAGTTAACGATTGCATAGGAATCGTGGGCTCTGTGATTGGAATAATTCTTCTAGCTGCTATCTACGAAGGACTTAAAAATTATCGGTAAAATATTTGGTGTTCGAATTTAGAAAAATTAGGGAAAACAACTTTCTTTTTTTTCAATTAATTTGTTAATTTTATTATTTTAGAGAACATCTTTACGTCATTACGAATTCTGGGAATAAAAAGAAGTCAAGAGGGTAAGATAGTTGTAGAATATTAGTATTGTTCGAAATTAATTATTGAAAAATAATTGAATTTGTTAGAACGATGTAAAATTTGTATTAGGGGTGAAATTTTAAACGTTTTTTTCTCTTATGAAACAGTCAGCTGATCTTTTCGGGGATGCATCTTTTTCAAACGATCCTCCACATGATACAATTTATCATCGGCTATTTCCTAATGTTCATCTTTATGACTTACAACGTCTGGCTGGCACTCGCCACGGTCATTGGCACTGGTCTTGGCTATTGGCTGTTCTGTTGGAACAAATTCACGAGCGAGGATGGCGATTGCTGCAGCTGAAATCGATGATTCTTCCTCGTCGCGATATTAGCACTGGAAATACTGAATCCTTATAGTTCCTTGCATTTATCAGACATTCGAGTCAAACTTTATTTTGGATCGGAATGAATTTTTTTCGAACGAAATAAAATGCTTTTGTCTCGTTTTGTCGTTCATGACGCGAAAATAATAATTTTGTACGTGTTAATAAAATTTGAAAGAAAATCGTAATATCTGCAAAAAAAATCTTCGGCAATTCCTCTTACTATTGTAGAAATATTAAATTAATTAAATATTTAAGTCATCATTAAGCTACGCACTTATGACTGTAGGTGAGATTGTCAATGATAAAGTAGCGGCAACCGAGCTACCGGAAATATACGTCCTCGTGATATCGTGATAAGTATCGAGGAAATATCTTATTTTCACGATCTTCTTGAAAAATTACGTACTTCTATAATATTTCTAATCACGTTCCATTTATATACGGAGTGGACTTTCAAAGATTGTGACACATTGATTGATTAGTTATTGATTATCATAGATGTCGACGACATTGCAAAGAATCCCTGAACCTCTTTCTTCAGAGAAGCTGATTAAAAAAACCCGTTATCTCGTTTATCTAAGGCGCACTCGTCTTATCACTCGAGAAATATGTAGTTATCGCGTTTTCATTGAAGAACGGCAAAATATGTTTTCTCCTCGAGACACTTTAATACGACGTAAACGATAAGTGAGTGTCGTCTTTGGCCAGTACGAGTCGCGGAACACTACGAGCATTAACGTGACAACTGTTGGAAAACCTCGATTGCAAGGATGTCCAATAATTTCGACAGCTCGACTGGCATCTGCGACTGCGATGAAAACCAGCAGGGCAAATCTTTCGGACAGCAGATTTTCTGTTGGGACAGATTCAACAGTATGGTCTGGTTGTTACTCATAGTGTCGTTCATTGTGTGGTGCATCGCGTTCTTTGCCGCTTACGAACTGAAGTCGATCGATCTCGATGAACACGGACCGGATCACGGTGAACACGAAATGCATCATGAGATACCTATCATGGGATTGATACACTGACATAATTATTATAAAAATTATAATAATTATGGCGATCACGTATGTCGGGTAAATCGAATGAAAATTTATCCGATAATTATCAAGATGCTAATTAGTTTTACGGGACGATAGAAGAAAATCGTCGCTATAATGTTTAATCGCGATTTATTTTCATTAGTCGTTATCGAAAATTATATTTAAACATGAAGTTTTCACAAATATTTGACAATTGTACGTGTTTCAAAAAGTGCTATCGTATTTCAGATTGGTCGTAGAGGGACCGAAGAATATGGACGATGGTAGTCACAAAATGGAAGAGGCTCGATTTTTCATTTGGTTTCATTTAATGTTTTTCAATGTTCGTTTAATTGTACAAAGTGGTTGAAATATAAAATCGATTCCATCAGTACCGTGTTACTTCCGAGAGGTTTTCCCGTCTATATCGAGAATCGATCGATTTGCCACATGACGAAAATATCTTTAGCCCATTTTCAATGTTCCCCTACTCCATCCATTAAAAGATTCACGAGTTCGAGGCTCTTGAAAAATTCATCGTCAACGCCCGTGGTCTATTTCGCCCGAAAATTTCGTAAATAACGGAGCGGTTGCGACTTGTTTATGTGAAATTTTACCTCTCCCTCGCCATATAACGATCATTATTACATCGATGAGGATGTTGCACCCGAGGTGTTGCAAACTTTCGGTTAAAAAAATGTCATCGAAAACGATCCAGGCTTCGAAGTAATATGCCGAAACACGGACATCGATGGAAACGGTCTTACGACTTTTGTCTCGTTTCCAACGGGATAACGGACGTAATCCATTATCGGGGTGAAACTGGGAATTGCGTTTGGGAATTGTTCGTACCACGAGGATTTTTCCTCGGAACGTGGAGAATGGAAACGAAAGATATAAAAGATTAATCGATACTTATTACGATTTTCTTTCTCGGACGTTTTTGCTTAATTTAGAACAAATCTATAACTTTTACATAAATAAAACTATTTTTTTTTAATGAAAAATGATACGCGTGGCATTAGAATATGCAAAATTGTTCTTCCACCAGGCCTTCAAATATTTTTCAACGAATGTTAGTAAATAAATAAAACGCATGTGCGTTCAATTAAAATCGATAAAAATTGATAAGAATTTCGACATTGAATAGTGGTGGATTGATTCGGCTCGCAAACCTTTGGATTAATCGTTATCTTTTCTTCGTGGTCGATTTAATAGCGTCACTCTCGTCCCACCTGGGGTACATTCGTATAATTCGTGTGTCCCGGTCTGACCTGTGACCTGAATCGCCGCGAAACCGGAAGCGATGTATACACGCTTGGTGTCACCGTAATTCAAGAGTGCGGTTAGTGTGTGTGTGTGTGTCTGTTCGAGCTCCGTGCTCGTTGCGTCTCGGAAACACAGTCGCAGTATCCAATGTCGGCTTTTAATTCAGGACATAGCAGTTCTGGCCGCATTGTTTATCAACGTTACCCCTGATACCGAGATGGGCGACAAAAAACCTTCATCGTTTAAATAGAGATAGAAGGGGGTTCGAAAATTTAAGATACGACTTTCTGGAGTGCCTTTTCTGTAGTTGGCGGCGCGAAGGTACAATATTAAATTTTCCTTGAAATGGGTTCCTCGCTGCGCGCGATTGATTTTTTTCCTTTCGGCAAAAAGCTTGGTAGGAGATACTGGGGGCAGGAAATTTCTCCCTCTTTAGCTTCCTCCTTCCCTCTCTCTCTCTCTTATATAAATAAGGTGAGCTCTGAAACCACATTTATATTAATATTTTTCTACGAGTCAACCCTTCGTATGTTCTGTTCGAATTTTGAGAATTCGTTTATCACGAATCGCTAAAGGTGCCATCGTCGCACTAAAAAAAAAACATCAACATAATGATCCAAATAATTTCACCGATTTTCAAGTTCGATTTTTTAAATTATACAAATTGTAATATGTAGTGTGTAGAATAAACAAAGTAATATATCGATATTACCTTCGTATCTAAGGAAAGGTTCGAAAAGTAAAATGATTTTTCTGCGAGATAGTGGACTCTACGTGCGCACATTGCAGGTGTTGCCAAAGCGTTCTTAAAAGTGCTCCCGAGAGGGTGCACGCCACCCTTGTTAAACTTGAAAGCTGAAATTGCATTGCCCGAGGCATTTTCTTTTCTGCCATCAGAGTACGGGGGGGGGGAGCGAGAGAGATTGATTAATTGATTGATCGATCTTTTTTAGCTTCAGTAGCTACATTTACGATTAGTCTTACAACTCTGAATTTCAATGAAGTATGAATCATTTCTAGTACAATGAATCTATCTAGTATGACTTCAATTTCTTAATGTATACAGCTTTTGTTCTACTATTATTTATGTTACTATTACCCCGGCTCTCTCTCACTACTTTTGTTGTATTATGGAACTAGCGCTCTTCTGAACCTTTGCAGTGTCCGCTCTTCTTTTATTTCCGTTGGCAGATTATTATATCTTCTAAACCCATCATATAACCACATTTTTGTTCCTCTCTTGTGTTACATCTGTTTACAAGTAAGGTGCCCCTTTGTCTTGTTTGCATTCCTCGCTCATTTTCCACCAACTCTATTTTATTTCTCAAGTAACTGGGACACTCTCCAATTACCATTTCGTGTGGATCAGAATACAAACGTTGTATACAATTCTTTGTTTAAACGAATAAACCGCAGCGCCTCCAATATATCTTTAGTTCTTACTCTAATATTGCAACGTAATATAATTCTCATTCCTTTATTTTGCAGGTTTCGTAGGTACTACATATTAGCCTCGCTTATAAGCATAACACGATCGATGAACAATATTCAAACAACGGAGCTACTATCGCCTTATACAATACGCACCTCATATATGCTGTCAAGTTTGGGCTAATTTGTCTCAATACTCCTACTTTTGATCCAATTGTGTTCCCAAGATAATTTACATGCCCCGTAAAATTCATATTTTTATCTATTATCACCCCCAAGTATTTAAATTCGTTTACTACCTCT
This sequence comes from Netelia inedita, assembly GCA_964017225.1. Classification (NCBI taxonomy): domain Eukaryota; kingdom Metazoa; phylum Arthropoda; class Insecta; order Hymenoptera; family Ichneumonidae; genus Netelia; species Netelia inedita. Next base: position 28,539,186 of record OZ024920.1, on the reverse strand, counting down.
AATACTTCATTTTTAACTTTGTTCTTTCATTACTTTCCACAACTGTTTTTCTTATCCCTCTTACCAGTATAACTTTGGTTTATTTATATTTAGTTGTAATCTATTAAGTTCCAACCATCTATCGATTCTTTTCATTTGTTCATTAAGATTATCATCTATTTCTTGGCATGAATGCCTTGTTATGTACACTTAGGCATCATCTGCGAATAGTTTAATTTCACAGTTGCCACCAACAATCTTTGTCAGGTCGTTAATATAAAACAAAAAGAGTAACGGTCCTAGCACCGACCCCTACGGGACTCCCAGATTCACGCGCATGGGATCGGATAATATTCCATTAAATTTTACTCTTTGCGATCTCCCTTCCAGGTAGCTCTTAAACCACCTAAGTATTTTCCCATTTATTCCATACCATTCCATTTTCTTTAGCAAGATATTTCTATCCACTAATTCGAATGCTCTTTTCACATCTAAAAATCGAAAATCGAAAATTATCCGATGCAACCCATTATAGGGTTGTTTCACATGAAAGCTTCGCTCTAAACCCCGATTGCCGGTTTTTGATATCAAAATGCGGCAAGATGAGTGATTGCTCCAATTTAATTTTCACGTTCGTGAAAAGGGATCACTCATGTAATTTTAAGTTGTACAAAGTTCCATGCATTTTTTGCGAGATACTGGCCACGTGTTTGTCCCAGAATTGGTCCCAGAATGGAGAGAGAGAGAAAGAGAGAAAAGAGAGAGAGAGAGAGAGAGAGAGAGAGAGAGAATCGAGTAATAGCGAGAATCACGCGGTAACCAGACAAAGCTATGTACATATATATAAAGCGCGTAGTACACGCGCGTTCGTCTGGTCGATACTGGCGTCGGCTTCCCTGGTAATCCGTAGGTACAGCCACGCTTTTCACGCACACCTCTACCTGGGCCAATGGAACTTTATCTCCGCATCCTCTCTATATCTCGAATTTGACCACCCTCCCTCGGTGTTAATATGTTTTATACGCACATACACACATACATATACACACATACATACACACACTCACGCACACACGCAGGTACGATCGCACCCCCCCCCCCCTTATATATACATGAATATGCGCGTACGTATATAGGCTTATCCTCACATGCATTACAAATGGCCTTCAGGGGTTGCATCCCCCATGCCAAAAGCCCAAAGCCGCTCTCATGGTTGTTACTTAATCGAGAGGCTCGCTTCGTTATCGTCAATGCTTCTATATGTATAACACCTCGTATATTAGGACAGATGGTATCGACGCAATTCAGTGAGGCACGCTAGTCATGCGGGAGACCGGATCGTCCATGGTACGAAGCAGCCTCTAAGAAAATGGCGAATATAAGATTTATAGATAATTTATGTTCGACAATACGTACGAGTACACCGAAGGATGTAGGGCCGACGTTCAGGATTTTTATAATGGGATAACAATAACATGTAATTGTTATGTATATGTTATCATCGCATGAAAATTGATACGATACCAGTAACACTAGAATAATTAATTTGCATTCACTAGATAAATTTATTATGAATTATTATGTCTTCTATTTAATAATCGAATACATATACTCGTATATATCTTTTATTTTATTTATAATATGGGTAGATTATTTGTAGATATGTATACATATAGATATATAGAATAATAGATGTGCATATTGTACTACTGTACACTACTGTAATAAAACATACAGTAGTGAATTTTAGAGTGTATAGTTGAATAGCTACCTGACCAGGAAATTCTCTAAAAAGACACGTACTCAAATATATAAAGTAGGTACATTTCATTTCATTAGCCCGATCATTGACGAGCCTTCCGATTTCAATAGCAAATTATTCTATTCACGGAATATACCGGGTGAACAGAAGGATCTGTCGGTTAAAGCATTTCAAGTTGTTTCAGCGCAAAGCGCATCATATTCTTCTTACAAGGAAAAGTCGTTAACCCGATCTCTCTGATTTTTATGAAATTTGGCATGTTTGTAGAATGGATAAAAAAAGGTGAGCTGTTTTTTCCATCAAGTCCAGTCATTCTGACGTCAAAATCCCCCCTTTAGGTGCCGCCGGTACTAAATCTAAGTTTGCCTAAAAATGGCGGTGCAGTTTTTTTTTGCGTTGAAGGGGGATGGGGATAAATTGATGCTAGACAACAACTCCTACGAGGTCCGCCCCGTGCGACCAAATGTTCAGAAAAATTCGGGCTCCATTTTTGTTCACAGCACCGAAGTCGCGGAAGTTCAGTTTAGGGGTGAAAAATAGGAGTGAAATTAGAAAAATTAGTTTTAATTGAATAACTCTTTAGGAAAAATTCGTAAAATTTTTGTTCAAACGGGAACGTTGTAGCCATTGAAAAGAGGCGTCGATTGAGTTTTTGATCACCCGCTCCGATAATATCTTCACACCCCAAAACATTGTTGAAATATCAACAAAAATGTGTTTGTTGAATAACTCAAAAACAATTGATTTTTCGGATATAGTTTGAATGTCCGAAATTTAAAGAATAATATTCTCTAAATTTTCATTTTTATGGTATACCCTTAAATTTTTCGCGTTTCCAACCCCTGTCAAGGGTTGAAAATTCAAAATAAAATTTTGGCAAAATTATTGACCATACGAATTCGCCCCCGTGAAACAATTTGTAGCTTGAACCCTCAGCTCCGTTTTTGTCTACAGAACCAAACTCGTACCTATCTCTTTATTTTCGTTTTCAAAAAGTGGCGGGAACGTATAAAAAATCAGTTTTTTGAGAATAACTCGCCGGGAATTTTTTTTTCGAACTTTATTCAAATGAAAAAGTTGCAGCTCTCAAAAAAATGCGTTGATTGAGACTAAAAGCATCCCTGAATTGCCCCCCCCCCCCATAAAAATGAAGAAATACTCTGAAAATGGTATTTTCGCGATAGCTCAAAAGATGTTGATTTTACAGGTGCAGTTTGAATGTACAAGTTATAGGGATTAATGTCCTCTACAATTTCGTTCATATTAAATACCCCACGAATTTTGACAGTTTTGCATCCCTTAACGGAAATAACAATATTTTGATCTTTTGCTCAAAACGTATTGACTGTGCGAACATTTTCATCCAAGATGATTTATTTATTGAATATTCATCTTTAATACAAATTGCATTCGTTTTTTTCGAAATGCTCCTTTTACCACTTTTCAAATTCTGCTGAATCCAGTTGTTCTTTCGAGGTCTCACATAATTTACAATATGAACTTTTCACAAATACATCCAAAACGTTCCCAGAATAATAGTCAATCAGTATAATGATGAATAACCGCGCTTTTTCCATACTCATCGCCTGATACAGTAATATCTGTTGTATGTTATCATCGCACGTTCGGTCTGTTTTTTCTTTTGCAGCTGAGAAAAAGAGTTTCTCGGCAACAGTCTTGACACATTTCTGTATCTAACTGGTGTAAAAATCGTACGTTGATTGATTCAAGAAAGAATTACCTATATCTATTAACCCACAACATTTTTTACATCCGGCAAGACCTAAGCCCAATACCCGCATAACAAATATGAATCTACGATTTGTTTCATACGCCTTACCAATTTTTTAACACGATGAAATATGTCTAGGCTGACACTTTTCACACTCCGCTATAATTTTACAACCGATGCCGAATTTTGTGCATTGTTTGAATTTAACTTTACCATCACAGACTTTTTCACCTCCACTTTCATTTATAATGTTCGATCGTTTCACAAAACTAGAAACTGTTCAAAACACTAAAAAAAAGTCTACGATCGCGTATTGAAGAGTAGCGTCCTCCTTGATCCTCGTCTTTCTCCTCGTGGCTTTTAAGTCTTTTTCATGGTCTATCTTATCTTCTCCCCCTGTTCGATAAACTGTTCGAACTTTGTGCGGCTCCATTGTGCAATTACGAGTAAAAATGTCGGTACATATCCACAACGCACACGCGTATAACCTCGAATCAACCTCGTGGCTCAATAAGCAATATGCAACTAAAATATAATAAGTGACCCTTGGTAAGTTACAATAAGGAGCGAGAGAGCCAGACAGGCAATAGCTATGTAGTTGCTTCAATATACCTAGGTTGCGCCCAGCCGGTTTTTCCTATCTGAGGTATTTCTAAAGGCTCTAACTTCGACACCCATGTAACCCCTTAAGTCATAAATCAACAATGTGTTATGAAAAATATATGTTTCCATTTAAAAAAAACAAGTTGATCTTGAAATGACCTTGAGAACATAATGCGGATCGAAAACATAATGGAACAAATAAAACCGTTCAGGGCTAAATCTGGTGAGTAAGGAGGGTGGTCGTCACGCTGCGTGATGGCGATGTCATGGAACGTGCGTCGTCTTCAACTTCCTCTCTCACTTCCCGAACCAACTTGTGCCAGTCAAAAATACTTGATATACTCATGACGTTATCACTAGCCGTCATAATCATATAATAAGTGTTTTTTCCGGGTTTGCCGAGCTTAACACGAAATCTGATAGCATATCGCTGTTCCAAAAGACAAGTCATCACGCAGCGCGACGAGGGCATTTGCAGAGGTAACGAAAACAAGCGACCTACACTTCGCTACGTCTAAAAGCCGACTGCCGTTGACTTCCGGCCTTTCCTTAGACCCCTGTCCACTAACAACCGGCAGTCCACCCGTCTGAGCGAAAAAAAATCACTGAAAAAATTGTTTTTTCACTTTAAAAAGTGGAGCGCTACGTGAAGAATGATTTTCTCACGCGGTGGCGTTGTTGACCTCTTTATACCGACAGTTACATTGTCTATTTATGCTTATAATAACCTCTGTCGCGTTATTTACTATATTCGCGTTATTTATTATGCAAGTGGAGTTTAGTCAGTTTTGTACTCTTCTGCTGTATAATAAATATTTAAGTATGGAGTCTAAACTTACATTTAATAGATGTGATAGATGTAATAGATGTTGTAATGTATTTATAAATACGCTTATAATGACTTAATATTAATTAAAAACGGCTGTTAACAACAAAAAGTGTAAAAATTTGTTCATAATAATTTAAAAAAGATTGTATAGTTATAAAAAATGGTTTTAATAGTTATTAACAAACAAAAATTCCAAGTTTTCAACAATAAAAATAAATAGTAATTATGAAAAGCCCGCGATCTACCCAGGCTCAAAAGTTGTTAAATTGATAGAGGTTTAAAATGATTTTTTTTTAATCAAAATATGCGCTTACTTTAAAAAAAAAAGATTTAAAGATTAAAATTTAAAAATCACATTCAAAAACACCTCAAATCATTTTTCTATATATTTTTTTAAAGTACATTCAAGAACGAAAAGTTGCAAAAAAAAGATTCGATTTGGACTGTTATTAAAGAAGTTATGAGCAAACAGCCAAAAAAGAACGATTTTTTTTAATTCGATATTTTTTGAACGGATAATCAAAAAATTACACAATTTTCCACGAAGAGTTTTTCCATGGGTAATTGAATTGTTAGGTATTGAAATATTATGTTGTTTTCATGTTATTCTGGATTATAATTAATAATATAGAACTATGTGTTTTGTTCTTGATATATCTTCAGTAAGAGCCATTGTTCGAAGGGTGATGCCTGAATTTTTAGAATTATATTAGTATAGGCACTTACAACTTTACAATATAAGGATTGCATATTTTATTTTCATGTTATATTTTGAATGTCGATTAATATGTCCCGTAGGGACGTTTTAATAGGCACTCACACCGTAATTTCCAATTTTTATTAATTTATCACGAACATACTACGATTTCCATGGCGCCAAGCATTGATTGTTCAAAGCTTGGGGCCATGGAAATGGGGCAAGAAATGAGCTTTGCTGGGACTCGATCTTCGTCGGTATGAGTCTTCCCTCTCTTTCGTTTATCGGCGACCCACGCCTGTCATTATCAGCATGAAGATTCATTGTTGTTTTTTTAAAAAATACTTTAGTTAAAAATACTTTTGAAAAATATTAATCGCGATTGTTTTAAGTGATAATTTGCGTAATTTGATCGAGTTTAACGTGGTGTAGTTGTATGAACATTTTTTTTGTGAAGAAATATATTTTGAGAGTGTAAAGTTACGTTCGAGGTTATTTTTTTATGCTAAATTAATAATATATGAGAAGTGAACAAAAATATAAAAGTGTAAGTATTATGCATAATTTTGATGTATGTAAATAGTAAAAGTGTGAAGGATATTAATAAGTTTGAAGAAGTGTCATTCTTGTCATTCTATTCGATGACAAGAAACGTTTAAACTTTTGTCGAATTAGTGTTTTTTATGGCAAACATGCTGACAAATTATAAAAATTCTATGCTATAATTGTTCAAATGACTTGAAACTCTTGGAACACTTAAAAGGTATTAAAATAAAAGTAAAAAGCGAAAATCAAAAAATTTCGTTCACACGTCTCCGTGCAACCAGTAAAAAATGCAAAAAAACGTTTTTTTTTGTTCAAATTGAATGGTTAACCGAATTGTAAAGTCTTTAAATTCTAGATGACACTTCTTTGAGGTCTGATAAAGAAATTCTATAAGTTATATAAACATTGGTTTATATAACGTGCTCGGACCATGCCCGGATTTCAGATTGCTGAGATCCTGAAGTACATTTGTCCTATAGATTTCAGCTTGATCCGTTCATGCGTTGCTGAGATTTGAGTGCGGACGGACGGCTCCCGTGGCGAAAATTTTTGGAGGGCAATATTAACAGGCACTTTTCATATATGGTGAGTGCCTAAAAAATTGATAAGATAACAAATAAAACTTTTGAAACTGTCCGATTTGACGTGAATTGTCTCATATATAGTGAAAATAATGTATTACATCATCAGTGAGTGAATAGTGATGTACAGAAAATAAGCAATCGAAGATAAAAATTGATAAACGTGCTCACTATCGTCGACAAAGTAATATCTTCAGGTACATATCAATATATTTATACTTGATTATTTGAGAACTTTATTTGTCCAAAAATCTATTTTTGCAACGACAAAAATGAGAATAATCCGAGATCTGCCTTTTGAAATTTTTTAGGCTACGCGTGAAAAAGTAATGCGAAAAAATATGATTTTTTGTTTACCTAGTCAAGACTATTACTTACCGAAAAATAATAATATCTGGTCTGACGGAACGTATTCGGTCAGACCAAATGCGCAGGACCTAAAGAAATTGTATACAATTTTGACATGTGAACAGTACACAAGGAATGTGTAGATTTTTTTAGATCCTATTTTGAAGGAATCTGTGGATTTTTTGACGCATATATGCCTCTCGCTGACGAGAGGATGATTTAGAAGCATCGTTCGATGAATAAAAATATTTCAGGTGGAAATCGACCGAGGATTATATTGTCGGTCGCGAATTTCAGACTCGAAATTTTTTGTAGATTTTACGCATATATGCATTTGGCTCAAGAGATCCGTTTGACGAATGCAACGAGCCGAGTCGAGACTGGATCAAGAATTTTCGATTCTCGGTCGCACATCTGAAACTCGACAGCATTCTGTACATTTTTGGACACATTAGAAAGAATTGCAGTTTATAAAAACTGTTCATAAAATAATATGCTTCTAGTTGAATCTCGCGGTTCGTAGGAGTGACTCGTACTCCCTCTATGACACTACTTAGAATAATATGGCGGCACTGCTAAAGTCTATGTTTACGCCGGCAGCGCTCCCGCTTTTTTACTGACCTAACCACGCACTCTGTCTCTCGAGAGCGCCATAACGAAACATTGTGCACACCACGCTTTTTAACAATAAATTAATTAAATAAATGGAGTGCGAGTTGTCTTTTACGAATCCACGGTAACCTCGCCCCAATACTTGTTGAAAGAGGTAGTAGTCCGCAGGGACTACTAAAAGTGTACATAGTTTGAAGAAAATCCGTGATCCGAACGTCGTGGCCCCCCCTTCTATTTCTCGGCGAATTATTTGCACTTGGCTCGAGATTATCATTTCTCGCCGACGCCAAGTGGCAGTTTCTGGCGGAAAAAAACTTTGCTTCAATCGACACATAAGCATATTCTTTCTGTAAGCGTCTGAATTGGTTGTTATCATATATACAGTAAACTCCCGTTTATCCGAATCGCGTTTATCCGAAATCCGCTTTATCCGAACAAATTTTTCCGAACAAATTTTTACGATTTTTTTTTCATTGTTCACATCTTTAAAAATATGTATGTACGTAAAAGTTTTTTTTTTTACTTTAAAGTTCCTTTCGACGAACTTTTCGTTCCTTTGAGGAATCTCTAGTTTTGTTTCATAATTTTGTAGTTAATTTTTTCATTCAAAAGAGTAGGTGATAAAATAAAAACTCCTGTTTTATCGCGCTGCCAAATAAGGCGTTTTTTTCTGTAAGAATGCAAAATAAACGAGCTTCGTTATTTAGCATTTAAAAACTTTGAGTTTTCAATTATACTTTAGCGCCTTTATAACACGTCAACATAAATTTTTCAGTCAAAAACATGCAGGCTTATTCACAACCATATCAATAGCATTCTACGTACGCACGTTTTACGATCATATTTCGCGGTATTGACGCAATTCGGGGTGTTTCACGCGAGAAAACAGGGGACTTCGGCTTATCCGAAATTTTCGTTATCCGAACCGGCCGCCGCCCGATCATTTCGGATAAACAGGAGTTTACTGTATATGTATATCCAGTAGTTTCGGTTGGCGCGAACAAGCGCTACTAGCGCTCGAAGCTTCGTGAAAGATCAGTGGGATACGCGCGAACTACGTAGACAACCACATTCTATTATACCAAGTACTATTACCGGCGTTCTCCATGTTATTTGCGGACAAATGCCATTTGTAGAATATTGCACGTGCAGCAACGTGCGGGTACTCATTGCGTTGGATATTTGCTCGTCTAGTGCGTAAATACCACAGTTTTTTTTATTCGAGCCATTAATACGTCAATAAATGCAAATCGGCAGCCAAAATTACCACAAAATAACGAAATCTGTAAATTTTTCATCGTGTTTCGAAATTCTGTGTTACTTACGCTATGTAGGACCATCAACTGTATAGCATACTCAAATTTCAGCTCATTCCGTTCATTAGTTTGAGTATGGGATTTATCCGCAAAATACATGGGCCGTAGTGACGGTTACCTTACGGTAATGTGATAAATCTTCTTTACCGTCATCAGTGACAGATCTTCTTTATCGACACAGGGGCTCATGCGTTTTGCGGGCAAATTCCATTCCTAAAGTAATGAACGGAATGAACTAAAATTCGAGCTTGTTATAAGTTGATAAATCTTTCATAGCGAACGTAGTACAGAATTTTGAAAAACTATCTAACATTTATAGATTTCGTTACCACGTAGATCGCAGATGGTGGTAATGCAGATTTGCATTTATTGACGTATTGATGACTCGAATTAAAAAGCTGTGGTATTTACGCACTAGATGAGCAAAAATCCGACACAATGAGTACCCGCACATTACTGCACGTGCAATAGTACATAAATGGCATCTGTCCGCAATTAACACGGTGAAGGCCGATATTAGTAAATGGTATAATAGAGCGCGGTTGTGTACGTAGTTCACGCGTATCCCGCTGCTATGTCGCGAAGCTTCGAGCGCTAGTAGGGCTTGGTTGCGTCGACCGAAACTATGGGATATGTATGATATGAACAAATTCAGATCATTACAGAAGGATTATGCAGCTCAATAAACTCAGCCGGTGACTATTAAAATGTCGAGTTTTTTTCATGGCAATCGATTGTTAGTCGTTTCGTGGTGTTTGTTAAATAAAATCTAGCGTTTGTTAGACTTTATTTATTGACTAATACAAAAAACCAATTTTATGTCAGTTAGCAGCGCGAAAGGGGTTTTTAATGCTTGAAAACTTTTCTTCGTAACCAATCGTTTTTTAGTCGTTTGTTAGTGTCTGTTAGTCGATTTTTATCGTTTGTTAGAACTTTGTTAGAGCTTTATTTTCATTTAGTCGTTGCAGAACTTTAGATACAAATGAACCTGTAACAAAGGATGAGAATTGATTAACAATCACTAACAATGGACTAACAATCGAGTAGGATGAAAAGCATGAAAAGAATTAGCATTTTGCCAAAATTGTGAAGTCACATGGGCAAAGCCGTGCCCGACTGTCGTGGCACTGCTGCCAACTTCACGTGGCTTGCAGCACGCTCTAGGGCCGACAAGTTTTTCAGCGATTAAATACAAATTAAGCTCTAACAAACGATAGAAATCGATTAACATAAAAAGAAATTTGATATTTTAATAGTCGCCGGTTAAGTTTATTGAGTTGTGTAAACACCACAGAAATATCGCTGATTTCGGTAAACATCGACGCCTGCTTTTATCGACGACTCTCGGAATTTCAACAGAAAATCTAGTTTCGAATTTCACCGCGGCGCATCTCAACAGGCTTGGCTTATAAGAGCCTTTTTCCCGGTTCAATATCACTTCGATTGTGGTCTTTGGACAAGTAATTCACACTTTATTCAACACGACTTTGATAAGCGATAACAATAGCAATAAATAAACGTTTATATTTTTATACATTTCACCCTCGTAAGAAAGTCGATGCGCGCGTCATCTTTGGACGGTACGATTAAATATAACAACGGATAGAGAAAATACATATGTTAAAGTAGATGGCGCTAAAGTGTTAAAACTTTACCGGAAATAAAGTAAGAATAAGAATCGTCAATTTCCGGCGTGTGTAAACTCGAGTAAACTGACGCAATTCTTGGGGACTCGTGGCTTGTGGTTTATGGCGGTCGTGCCATTCGTTTTTGGTGTTTTCTTTCCGAATCCCATTACGCGTTTTTCAGTTATCAGCGCTATCACAAGCGAGACAGGCTACGGTAGTGATGTTCGACGGATGATGGCGAAATTTGCGCATTGATTATCCTGAATTAGACAAGGAGAAGAGAAATAGCAAATAAGAATCTTATCGGAACCGGCGACAAGTTGAATCAAGCAAAGCTAGGTGAGTAGAGCGACTTTTATAAACATATAACCCTATTTTCTCGTTGATTCAACGGCCTGATGCGACGAACGGGAACAAGCGCACTGCGGGCAAACCGGGTGGCCATATTGTCTGGCCATTGCAGCGTTACGGCGTGACGCTCTACAGGGCCTTGATTCCCCCCGAGTATTTATCCTCTGTGACTACCGATGACCATTTAGTCGTTGATATTGTGCAATAAATATCGTAATTGCGGCAATTTAATGCTTCGTCAAATGCAACGTACACAAGAGAGTTACGTGAAGGAAATACACATGACTAAGAAACGATAAACGCGACTTGGAAGTTTGGCACTCGGTCCGTTCACGCATGCACAGATTAAAGCTTTACGACAAGGTATACGTGGAAGCGAGTGTCTTCCTCGTCATCCCACAGGTAACGATGAACGAATGCGAAATGAGATGATTATAACGAAAATAGGTCGAAACCGGTTGTCGACCTTCCGCTAGGAACACACGTTTTTAAAAAACTCGTTAAGCGCAGCAAAAAATTTCTTAGCCCATATGATTTCTGGCAAAGGAACTGTAACGAAAAAATAATCCGCCGGAATAATGTGGAAATTACGGGACGAGAGTAGCCGAGAAAAAAAAGAAAAAAAAAGAAAAAAAAGAAATGCTGAATCGTTATTTCTTTTTGATGTTGCTCTTGCCAGGAACTCGTTTTTTTAGGTGACTCGTTCCGAAGTAATGGATACAGAAAATAAAAGTATCTATATGGGAGTATTCGTTTCAAAAGGCTCGAAGGACTTTTCCAAAGTATCCGTTGCACAATTTTCTCAATGGAAAGTGCATTATGAGAGGTTCGATTTGTTTTAATCCAAAGAAGGAGGTCGAACGAAGGTCTTAAGTGGATTGTACTTTCTCCAACATCGGCCATTTTTCAAAACTCGGATCTCCGATAGTCTTTGCAGATTAGGCGAGGACGACGGCGCGAGCGCGTCATCGTATTCGCGGGCTTGATGGATTCTATGGATTCGCGTCTGGTGGCGCAGGCATTGAATTATCATGGTCAACAACTGCAGAAAGTTTGGGAGAGCGAGAGGAACGAGAACGAATTGACAATGCTCAATCTCAAAGAGCCGAGCTTTGAGATTTATCAACAACGTCAGAAGACTCTCAGGTACCTCATTTTATTTAGACACGCTTTATAGGGATTCGTTCATCGTAAATGCCCAATATCGCGTATTTAAGGACGTTCACGCGCCATAATCATTATAGTATATACAAAGTAACGGAAAAATCATTAGATACAATTTTTTCCAAGATAATTTTTTGAAATTTTGCGTCAATCTTCTCGAGCATCGTATTATAACGGGTAAGAAATTTGAGAAGCTTTCATCGTCTAGTAATCGAGATATTCGGTGTTTAAAATGGCAACTTTAACACGAGGTCTTGTGGGAAGTTACGAAAAAATACGATTTTTCACAATAAATAACTCGATCTCTAGACGGTAAAACTTTCTCAAATTTGACCCACGGTGTCGAGTATTATTGTTAAGAAGGTTCGTACGAATTTTAAACAATTAAACTTGGAATTCGTCTAACGCATGGACAACGCTTTAACCTCCTTAAGGAGGTTCACACGCCATAATCATAATAGTGTATACAAAGTAACGCCAAAATCATCGGATACAATGTTTTCCAAGATAATTTTTTGAAATTTTGCGTCAATCTTCTCGAGCATCGTATTATAACGGGTAAGAAATTTGAGAAGGTTTCATCGTCTAGTAATCGAGATATTCGGTGTTTAAAATGGCAACATTAACACGAGGTCTTGTGGGAAGTTACGAAAAAATACGATTTTTCACAATAAATAACTCGATCTCTAGACGGTAAAACTTTCTCAAATTTGACCCACGGTGTCGAGTATTATTGTTAAGAAGGTTCGTACGAATTTTAAACAATTAAACTTGGAATTCGTCTAACGCACGGACAACGTTTCAACCTCCTTAATCGCCTCGCAGCTTCGAGATATCGAACAAACGGCTAAAATACGAATCCGACACATTAATAAAAATTGTCAAAGCTCATTATTCTTCTGGTCGTAGCAACCAACATCGAAACTTTCCAAGATGACCGTCGTAAACATATTTTCTGCTACACGATTTAATTGATATTGATCGTACATAGAAAAAAATTGTCCAACGACGTTAATTTTTATCACGAAGTTATAATACTCTCGTTCCTTATCGATGATAATTAAATCATTCCCTTTTTGTCCTTTAGACGTTTCGTTATTGTTGTATTTTCATTACCAAACGCGTAATCGTGAATAATTTTTCTCCGAATCGTTAAATTTCGTTTGTCGAAACGTTTATTTAATTTATAGTCCTATGAGAATCCGACTTAAAAATTCAATGAGTAAAAGCAAAATGGGATTAAAGCGTCTAATTTTCGTTCCATATTACAGTTTTGGGGACAGAGGCAAGAGACTCAAGCTCCAGCAGTTTATCGCTAAGAAAGCGGACGCTCTCTATGATAAATCGAATCTTGATAAAACCGTCGATCCTATCAAGCAGGAGCTGGGCGACGAAGGTATTTTCATTTTTGCCAAAATTCCCAATTCCTTATTATCGATGATAAATATATTACGATTAAATCAATGAAATTTCAGAATTTTACGCTACCATGCCAGGACTTGACTCGTTCGTCACCATGGAGAAGTCGCAACGCATTCGCAACTTCTTAGAGGTAAAATTTTCATCGCGCAAATTTCATTGAAAAATAATAATCTAAAATTAAATTGAATCTAAAGAAATTTTTTAAATCGTACGCAGAGTTTGGTCGTCGGTGATGTTATTTACTCACAAATTATGGGTAAGAGCGCAGCCGGACTTCTGCTCAAGATTCTCTGCAACTGCAGTGATTGTCCTAGAGTCGTGACAGATCTTGGAGTTAAGGTAAATGAGTAAAAATAAAGAAGAAAAACAATTGTTAAAGATTTGATCGATCGATTTTTTCTTCTTTTTGGAAATTTGAATTTTTTGTATTTTTTGTATTTTTGTTGTTGTAATTTGTAGGCCCTGATACTAAACACGGCCACAGTGCCGGCGGTGGACAAGAAGGGTGTGACAAGAGGCTACATGGCAAACGATCTGGTCTGCGTCGTAGTCAGTGAAGTTAACGTTGAGGCAGAACGTGTCGTAGCTGTTATGAACGTAGCGTCTCGCGAAGGCCAAGTTCCTCACCCCCCTATGGGTCTTATTCATTCCGACGATCTACCGGAGGCTTACAAGTAAGTTTAAAATAAATATTAAAATAAAATCATAAATGATAATTCTAACAATAGGCGTTTTCGTCAAATTCACATACGAACGAGATTTCCTTTAATTTCAATGTGCCTCGATTCAGTTCGTTAGTATTATATTCACCATTGCGTTAAATTTTCTTCACCTTCTATATTTTAAGTGCACTTTGCTTAAAAACTCGGTGCTCTGCTGAAACATTAAAATTCCTCACAAATCCGTAGATTTACCGTTTATATGCAATTTATATCCTCAAAAGTATTTGAGAAATGACGGCTTGAACATATTTTCATCAAGATATTGTTGCTTCGATGAATTAAAATGGATCGAGACAAAGATTTATTTGGAGAAAGTAAAATCGCTGCTTATTTCGTTTTTTTGTTTGTTTTTTTTCGAATATTTTCTTCAGCTCGTTTCACACAGTTCGTCATTATTATCCGATTAATCTTGTTCACAAAATGTCACGACGATGTGACCGACGAGACCGAGAGAGATCGAGGATCATTGAGCATTAATTTATCGTATGATTACTAACAAAACAAAACAAAAAACAAAAAACAAAAAAAAACAAAAAAAAAACAAATCAAGGTATAAAGAAGAAAAACAGAAAGTTTTTCATCTCTGTTAACATTTTTATGAATCTAGGTGCCCAGACACTATGTACCATAAAAAAAAAACGAAAGTTGACAATCGTTATGATGATGAGTTAATTTACAAATGAAAAATGCGATGATGTATGAGAAAGCCTTCATATTGACTATCGGTCGACACGTGGCTGTGTCACTGCGAGCACATTGTATCTACGTTTGTGATATGTTCGAGTCTCAAATGCACCAGACGAAAAAAAAAGAATGTAAAAATGAAAGTAACGCAAATCATCACAGACCGTTTCTGGTGCAACGATCGACAATGAAATCCGATTATGAAATTTCGAGATTGAAATTTGCAGACGTCGCATCTACCCGCGACGAGACTTTCCTGTCGTTAGACGGTAGGTATATAATTTACGTTCTTCGAGAGTCGTCTGGTCTCACGATTGAAACTACGCACCTTAATGCACATTAGCCTAATTCTTACTGTTTACTCGTTGTTAAATTTCATATACGTCATTTGTATATTACGAATACGTGCGCCACGAGTATTTCGACGTGAGACCAGGCAACGCCAAGTCTTATGAAACAAACGAATTGTTTTTTTTTTCTTCTACTCTCGAGCCTCCGAGGACCTCGAGCCTTTTCGACTGAATGATTAATGCATCGTTTGAACTTGCAGCTTTTATTGAACAGAAGTATACATGTCGTTGAAAATTCAACGAGGCGGAACGCAATTGTTTTTTTTTTGTTTTTTCAAGAACAATAAATGAAAAAAGAAACTGCAAAGCGTTAAGATTTTTTTGGTCGATGGAGGATAAAGATACTCGGGGCTATGCAAATTAATTTTATCGCACTGCAAAGAAACGAGAAAAACAGACAAACGAAATCCTTATAAACGTCGATAAAATAGGCTATGTGCTTTAGTATTGAGAGAGAGAGAGAGAGAGAGAGAGAGAGCGAGAGAGAGAGAGAGAGAGATAAATCTATAATTACGAAAGAAAAAACGTAAATAGCAAAAAATAAATAAAAACGTCTTAACGGTTTAAGAAAGGTGAGACGAGTTTACGTTATAATGAAGGTTCTTATCAATTTATACATTTTTTAGGACGTAAGTTAATTTATTTTTAGGGTCTCTTGTTAACGCGAATGGGTCACTTTGTTTTTCCGACAAGATACTTTGTTGGGGGTGAAAATATTGATTCAGATTCGATTCTAATGTCGAGTAGAACGCTTTATTTTGCCAAATATATATTCGCTTTAATAAAGTTTGAAAATAAACTTTGCACATATAAAAGGAGAAAATAAATTGAAAAATCGTTGACATTAGTTTCGCATCGTCGTATAATACATGCACAACGAATAAAATGATCCGAGACAAATATGGTTTCTATGACGGACGAGTAAGAAACAAACTCGAGCGATATTTTACCACCGACAGATGGAAATCTCGTATCGTTAGGAGAACGAGTAGTCCTGTGCAATCGGCAAATGAAATAACGACGAGACGTTACATAGAAAGAAACAAGAGGAAAAGAAATTATGAGCATACGGATATAAACGAGCGTGCGGGAATATCGAACGAATCTGAAGGATGGAGAATTAATAAATATCAATCGTGTCACAAAATTCGGTTGTCATGAATTAACGAGTTTTCAAATTTTTCCCATTAACGAAACGAAGCCACGTTCCATTTGCGTTAACATTTTTTTTTTAAAATTTTTTAACGGGATAAAACAAAAATGGGAATCGCTCGTAAGAATCTGTATGATTAATGTTGCATCTCGTTTTGTGATGTAGGAAAGCGTTGGACAACAAAGGACAGAGTTATGAAACGATCTTGGCGAATAGTACTGGCTTCAACAATCCGAGCAACATAAAATATCTTTGCGACTTGATGGGTCTTGGTCGAGAGAATTACTCTAATATGGTGGGCTTGAGGTAATTATTTTCAAGACACACTCATACGTTTCAAGCGCGAGTGTAAAATTCTTCAAATTTCTGCTAGCATTCGCTTTTTTTTCACCAGCAACTCGATCGCAACCGTTTGTTTCGTTTGTCCTTCGCAGAGAACGTTTTCCACCGAACGAATATGCCATCGAGTTGAGACAGACACAGGCGAGCAAATGGGCTTTTCGCAGTGTCGCCGAGGGTATCGATCACTTCAAAGCCGGACGACATTCCGAGGCTTTTCAATGTCTCAATAAAGCACTGACCGTCGATCCGAAGAACGTCGAAGGTCTCGTTGCTCGCGGGGCTTTATACGCGAACAGCGGAAGTTTCAAGAAAGCGATCGACGATTTCGAGACAGCACTGAAATTGAATCAGACTCACGCGAATGCTCGTAAGTATATGGCCGAGACTCTGGTCGCTCTTGGACGAAGTTACGAGGATGAGAAGAAATACGAGGATGCGCAAAAAGCGTACGAGAATTGTCTCGCGATTGCGCCGTATCACGAGGAAGCGAGAAATTCGATCGAGTACATAAAATCCAAGACTGCAAATGCGACGTTGAATCCATTGGAGACATTCAAGACTTTCGACACTGAGGGAGACGCGACGGAGAATAATAAGAAAGAGAAGAAGAAACGTAAAAAGGAGAGAAAGTCACGCTCGAAGAAACGTCAAAGATGGAGTTCGAGCTCCAGTTCTTCATCGAGCGGCTCGTCGAGCTCGACGAGCTCCGACTCGAGCAGCAGTACTTCGTCCGGAAGTTCCGGTAGGTCGGCATCGAGATCGCCAAATCGTAAACGAAAACACAAGAAGGAACATCGAGGTTCACTGTCGCCGTTGAGCAAACGCATGGCGCAATATAATAATCCACCCGCCGCATCGTCCACCGCTCAGGATGTTCTCGGAGTACCAACGTATTCCGGAAATTCCCGCGACAAACCCGACGATTACGAGACGAAAGTTCGAAAATTCTTAGAACAGACCAAAGACGATTCGGACTACGAGGATAAAGTCAGTCTTGGGAAACCGTGTTTATATTTTCAATGAAATTATCATCGTCGATGTTCTTAGCTCGATCGTTAATTTCTTGATTTTCATTTCAACAGGTTCGTAAATTCTTGGAGGAGACCGCTAGATGGAAACGCGAGAGAGAAAGGGAAAAGGAGAAGAAGCACTCGGAGACGGACAAGTTGAAAAAGAAAAAGAAAAAGGAGAAGAAGGGCAAGGAAAAGGAGAAGGAAAAAGACGAGAAGAAAAGTCGAAAGAAGAAGAAGAAGGAGGAGCGTAAAAAGCGTAAAAACAAGGATAAGCTCGAGCGTGATCTCGAGGCATTGAAAAAATCATCGTTGCCCGATCTCGAGCAACTCGAGTCCAAGCTCAGCGCTTATTACGCCAAAGTTGAGAAGGAAACGGCTGTACTGAAAAGGTTAGAATTTTCCTGCGTGAATATGTTTGCTCCGTCGGTCTGTATTTCGTAGATTCAGCAGGTTTCCCCTAGAAAATTCAAATTTTCAATAGCAATCGTCTCACGTTTTTTTTTTTTTTTTTTTTTTTTCTCGTATCGCCAAAATATTTACATTCGTCGCTTACTCGCATATTCTTTTTTCTCTCTTGCCTTTAATAGGTATGTAGCACTGTATAATGACATGCCTTCCCCTCTTAGCAACGCGGAGAAGCTTGCTGAAAGTTCGCGCAGAGAGGAGGAACTGCGTCGCGAGAGGGAACGC
Organism: Netelia inedita; assembly: GCA_964017225.1. Classification (NCBI taxonomy): domain Eukaryota; kingdom Metazoa; phylum Arthropoda; class Insecta; order Hymenoptera; family Ichneumonidae; genus Netelia; species Netelia inedita. Next base: position 28,520,662 of record OZ024920.1, on the reverse strand, counting down.
GACGATTCGACGAAAAGCTATCACGAGCGCGAGTCGCGTGGATCGATGACGTCACAGCAGCGCAAAGGTAATAATTCCTTTCAATTTATTGATAAAAAAAAAGACGAATTACAATTAAAAATAGAATATAGTTATTTAAGAATGTAGTAAGCCATTATTTTTCTCACTTGCAGAAAGTTTTGCTGATCATTTCGCGTTGTTGCCATTTGCAGAGATCCAGAGAAAACCCTTGTCCGATATATTTGATCAGGAATCACAGTTGTTACATCCTGAACCGAAGCTTGCGCCACTTGACACAGCAGCTTTGAATGCGAAATGGAAGGCCGCGCAGGCTGCGAGGTACGATTCTAATATTTATTTCTCGTTCAATTTAACATTGTCTAAATTGTATATTGATTAAAAAATGATGACGAGAACATTAAGATTGTCCTCGTGATTTCGTTTTGTTCGATATATCGCGGCGGGAAAGTTTTCATGTTTATTCGTTAATTCAATCGCGCGTTTCGTCGTTTCAGACAAAAGGACAATCACGCAGGCAAATGGCACGACATGGGACCGGAAAAAAAGGTTCACGGTCATCTGGACAGCGACGATGGGAACGAAAACGACATAGAAGAAAAATTGCAACGTGCCGCGTTGGAAAAATCGATGAACGTACGGAAACAGATGCAACGAGAACTTCTGGAAAAACGTGGAAATCAATCGATCGTTTCTCCGCAACCGCCATTACCAAAAGAACCACCGTTGCCAAAACAAGGAACCGTTAAGTATCCGACGCCTCAGCCCCAAAATAAATTCCCACCGTACAAAGAGGGACCTTCGGCCACGCCGCAATTGTCACAATCGGGAATGGGAAAATTCGGTCCGAGCGTCGGTAAATTTCAGCCTATCGGACAATCGAGCAATGTGAATCCTCCCGAGCCACCGGGACCTCGTCCACCGTCGGCAAAGGGACAACCGAGCAAAGGCCCGCGAACCGATTCGGAGAGCGAGGTCGAGGCGAGAAATCAGCAAAATCGTCAAAACTCGAAGAAACGAGATTCCGGTGGCGCTCGCTTACCTCTTGGGAAACGTGGTAGCCGCGAACGTGGATCGAAACGTTCGCGATCGCGTTCTCGAAGTGCCTCTAGTTCAGGCTCATCGAGATCGCGAACACCGCGACGTTCTCGATCTCGTTCGTATTCTAATCGACGCTCGGGCAGTTACGAAAGAAAATACAGTCGTTCGCCCTCGGGAACGTACAGTCGATCGCGTTCACGATCGCGTTCTCGTTCCTACTCCCGTAGTCGTAGTCGAAGCAGGTCGGGCGACCGTGGCTATTACAGAAAACGACAATTTCGTCCGTACAACAATCGCGGTACTTACTACAAGCCGAGATTTCAGGGTTTCAACAATCAAAATCATCGTGGAGGTGGTGGTGGCGGCGGCGGTGGCGGGGGAGGAGGAGGAGGAAATAATTTCCAAAATCGCAATCGTTTCTACAATCAACAGCAGCATAACAACAATCGTTTTGGAAATAGACGCGGTTACAATAATCGCGGTGGAGGAGGAGGAGGAGGAGGTGGCGGAGGTCCTCGAGGACGCGGCAATAATCGCGGTGGACGTTTCTTTCACAATAATAAACAAGGATTCCGTGATTTTCGCGATAGGCGAGATTTCCGCGACAGACGGGGTAATTCGCGGGATCGTTACAGCGATCGAAGCTATTCGCCCGATCCGATGAGAAAAGTCGACGAGGCTAAGGAAAAAATCAATAAAATGCTCGAGGGTGACGATGGGAATGATAATAATCATCAGAGCGGCGGCGGCGGCGGAGTTAGTGGCGGTGGAAGTGGTGTTGGAGGAGGAGGAGGAGGAGCAGGAGGAGGCGGAGGAGGAGGAGGATCAGGATCAGCGCCACCGCCGAGTAAGAGACAGGACGGGCCGTTGAGCGAGGGCGAGGAAAGAGACGACGACGACTACGAGAGATGGGGCCCCAGCGAGGGCGGCGAATCCACCAATAAGGTCGGTTAGAGGTTGCAAAAACAAACAAAACAAAAAACACACACATTTCTCATCCGAATTTAAATAGAAGCTTGCAACAACGAAAAAAAACAAAAAAAAAAAACAAAAAAAAATCGACGCTATGTTGCATAAATTTTCACGATTTTATCTACGAGAGACGGGAGAATATGAGAACGCAGAAGCGTCATTATCGAGGATGATGGTCGAGCGAGGATAAGCAAGAGCGCGCGGATTACGAGAGAAACCAAAATACGATGTCAATATCATCGTCACGATAACGAAGCAACAATAAACAAATAATGACCGTTTAAAACAGGCCTTGGGGTGGGGGGGAGCTGGAAACTTCAATCTTACGCGACATTTTTTCTTACTCGACCTGACTTATCGACTAATAATCGTACGATTTGGAAATCTCAAACGGTCTCGGGTTTTTTTTTTTTTGGTAAGAATTCAAACATCACAGTCGGCACTTTTCGTCGACAATTAAATATTTACCTCGATTACAGACGTTGATTCGACTTTCAGACGATATTGAAAGTAATTATACCGATGCGAGAGTTTTCCGAGTAAAGTTATTTATCAATCGATAAGCTCAACGTGAGAAGCACTTTACGAGATTGTGTAAGAAAATTTCCAGTTCCCTTGATCTCGTTTGTTGCCAGACCGGAGATATTGGAGCCGACGATGCAAATTCGGACGACAGCAAGAATCAATTCATCGAACGCATGAAGATGCGAAGCAAGACCGTCTTCATTAATCGACACATCGCTGCCAAGATCTGGTAGACGTTCGATCTTAAAAAAAAAAAAATCACTTTAGATCGATCGAGAGAAAAGAGAAGAATAATTCAAACAAAAAAAACGTTTCGATTCTCTTTGTTTTGTCACGGTCGAATGTCGCTGTACGTTATCGCACAAGCACGAAAAGGTTTCGATCAACGTGAGATCGTCGATGAATAATCGACGATACCGTTTTCACGTAAGATGAACAATTTCTCTACGATCGTCATTCTTGAAAAAAAAAAAAAAAAACAGAAATCACTCAAGGATAAGATACGAATGGACGAGAGGCGACGAACGGAGAAAAAAAGGCGAAAACTGTTGGAAATTTACGTCGGTCTATGACGATCGGCCGATTCGGATCCTTCGACGATATCGAGCGCCCACGACTCGAGTTCTCGGCATCGGTGCTTTTATTAATCTTCGGAAAACATCGGTTCAATGAAAATAAATAAGGAAATTAACGATCGTAGCATTACATCTTACCGAATTTCTATAACGATCACTCGTTACAATCGTCCCAATTGCCACTTTCAATATTTTCCCTTCTTTTTACATCCGATTTCACCGATCGGAATTGCGATTATTGTTTTACGTTGTAGCAATGTGACTTCTGTTATTCGTCGTATTGAGCGCGAAGTATGTAAAATTGATGTACGATTAAAGCAACAGAGAGAAAATGAAAATAAATAAAAATAAATAGCTCGTAGAACGATGAAAATTCGAAATAATCTTCCAACCATGAATTATTACTTCCCGAACGTTAAATTTGGAACGAGCAACGATTAAGTTCGAGCCAATGTAATCACTGAGGAATTATTCCTCGTACTAATTGAAAGTTCGCCGATATTAAGGAATTATCACTCGCTATCGGTACAAACGTAATTAACAAATATGAAATAGGAAATAATACATATGTGTATGTATAGCGAGCTTGATAAATCTATTCACAAAGGTGTCCTAGAATTTTTGTAACGACTTTTCAGACCTCCTTATCGAAATGATTACCAGGAGATTAACTGTCTTGAAAAAATCGCGAAACGTCAATTACGAGAGCGTGTTTTATGCTGTTTGGATAAAGAAATCTTTACACAACGAGGACAAAAATTGTCTATTCTGAAATTGTTATCTGCAAGAAATGCTCGTTAGGGGCGTTCCCTTACGGTGAACAATGCGAGCTCTGAGAATAATTTCTTTTTTATTTTATCCTTGGCGATATGCGTCGGACCAGTTTGGTATCTTTATACGCGAGCATATCCGTTGACAAATTTTCAATTCCCCCTTCTTCTTTTGAAGCGAGGCTTCGTGTATAAAAAGTGGATGTCGACGAGAATACTTTAGGTATTTCACGACAAAGCAGACGTCGAGCATCAAAAGGCATGGAGTCCAATATCGCTGTACTGCTTTTGCTTTTAGCTCTAAGCGCCACGGTAATTCAGGTCAGATGCGACGAGGACAATGACGATACGTCGGTCGTGGACGCTGCTGACCTCGGTGGTGAGTACTAGGAAAAATTTAATAAATCGTTTATCTATTTTTATTTTTACGTTTCGCGTTGACAAAGCGAGAAATCAATTAAAAATTCCACAAGTCATTGGGGCAAGTAATTACATATTCTCTGTTTTTTATCGAATTTCATACAATCGAATTTTTTCCTCGCTGATAAAGTTGTGAAGGACATAAAGCTTGTTTGGAGGACACGCTTTGGCAGACTTCTTTGTAAAATTTTCGATCTAGTTTAAAAAAAGAATTGATAAATTTGTGATTTGATTTGAAAAAATTTTAATTTGATTTCCTAGTCGCTTTATAGAAAAAAATAAGGTGGTCGTCAAAGTAACTTTAGCTTCTCGTTTTTCAATTAAATTCTAACCATCGTTAATTAGCTGATGCTTGATTCTTTATAACATACTCGATAAACAACAATTCTGATTTATAAACTCATTCGATTGAAATAATTTATTATAGAAATTTCTTCCCATTAATGTTTGATTAATTCTATGACGGTAAATTGAATTCACAATCGTTGACATTATATCGTTGAAGAGATCCCCGATAGCTTGCCAATACAAAATCATTACAACAGGAATTAAATTGCAAACATTAAAAATATTCAATCGTTCATACGTTCGAGAAACGAAAGAAACAAAAAAGTTTTCTCTCGTCTTTTTTTTCACTTTCTCAAAAGAAAAAAAACAACGAAAAATATCAATCTTTTTTCCACGAAAAATTGTTCCTTTAATTATTTTATCCTCACGTCGCAGATGCCATTGTTTTCCCGGAATACGAAAATAATTACACCGAGATACAATGTCGTGAAACCGAGGAATACAGCAGATGCAACGCAAATCCCGCCTGCCAAAGAACCTGCGAAAATCTCGATGCGACCGGTATAGCTTGTCCAAAAATTCGATCGTGCATCGAGGGTTGTATTTGCAAAAAGAATTTCGTTCGCAGCGAGTTGTACGGTGGCTGTATCCCCCAGGATCAGTGTGGAAGGGTCAAACATTAATCTCTCGAACATCATTTCCTTCGAGAATGAAATCGACGTTTTTAATTATTACCGACTGTAATCAGTTATTAAATAAAAGTCGACGTTTTAATTTCCTCGTTCCACTTCCACTGGATTAATAAAAAATGTAAAATTGATTGAAACAAAAAGAATACGATCGAAGATAAAAAAAAAATTTTATTGGCAATTGAAGATGCTGTTTTGAGGATTGATTGCAGTATGAAATGCAGCATGAGATGAATGTACACCCCGCAGCGAGGTGGGGAAGGTTTCGCGGTTCACGCTGTGGCGATGAGGGTGGGGATAGGAGCGCGCAACTTTATAGCGTGTTTGAGATGGCTCAGTTTCGCGGCAACCGTTTCACGTGAGCGATACCGTATCCGCGATTCCTGAATTCACCGGACAATCGTGCAATTTTTTTTTTATACGTAATTAATTAATTATTTTTAATAATTTTATCCATGATTCGTCGATCAATGATTGCTCGGCTTGATATCAAACATTTTTTTTATTTCATTCATTTAATCGTCGTTCGAAGAATGGTGAATATTTAACGACGTTAAAAAAACACCAATTTTTCTTTATTTCGTGTAATCGGAATTTAATTATGATTTAATTTTTATTCGTATTTTCGTATATTGTTCCGAGTGATGTGATAATCGTGGTTTAAGTTCGCAAGTGCAATTTACATGGATACTGGAATATATAGCCGGTGCTGTTTTGGTCGTTCAACGTCAACGCCGGTAAGAAAACATTATAAATATTATCCGATCAAATATTTTGAATATTATTCGAACAGAAATTAAGATTTTTTCACAATTTCCCCCTGGTAATAATAATTAATACATTAATCGACGAATTAAATTTTTCCGTCTCGTTGTAAAATCATTCGTGATAACGTATAAAAAATTCGATCGATTTTAAGATGAACAATTTTTTTTTTAATAATATGAAAATTAAAAAAATTACCCGAGGTTCTTTAGGCCTCGAGATAAAATGAAAATATCCTAGCGAAGTTATAAAAACCGGTTTTCCATTGTTAACTTTAACGAGCCTTATGCAAATTACAAATGAAATTGTCAGCGGCAGACTCGCTCGATCTCCATTCTTTGCTGGTTGATGGAGGACAATTAGAAGAGCTTTGTCCGTACGACCGAGCCTTGTCCGGTCGTACACGCGAGCAACTTGAGAGTCCCCGCGTGTTATAGGACCGCCCGCCAACCCCTAATGTTTGTATCCGGTCTACGGGGAGGCTTACAAGCCGCGAAGCTTCCGACTTTTCGATCGTCAATCTCGTCCATTCTATCCCAACTTTCAACAATGTCCCTTAAATTCCTAAACTTTTACTTATACAATTACCCGAACCACCGGAATCCTACAAATAATCATTATTTTTCAATTATCGAAAATTTCTTCAATCTCCATAGCTTTAAATTGCATCTGTTATTCAAATTAATAATTAATCAGGTTTAATTAATCATACAGATAATTTTTTATCAACTCTTAATTTATCTCTCGACGACATTTATTATTTTCACCCCTTTCGATAGTTTGCCTATCGAGCAATAAGACAATATAAAATGCCGTGTCACCGTATATTTCGATAAATATACAACTTTGCCTCAATTAATTACGAGAAAAAAAAACATTACAACAATATTTATTGGAAATAAATATACAATTCGACTTTTATTCGGTAGTTTCTTTCACTCCTACATATTTCTATCGAATAAAGATGGCGGTACGTGGAGTTACGAAAGGGGGACAGTGGAAGAGGGGGTGGGGGAGGGGCGAGGGATGGTTCGAGATAAGTTTTTACGGTAGGGTTACTAACTTACGGACTCGGCATTGTCGAGTTCCCGGTGACGTGAGGACAATGCGTCCTCGGGACACAATGCACGCTTTGCCTCCTGGTACTATATACATATATACCTATATATACATACAATTTTATATATACATAGATGCGAGTATGTGTATGTCTGCAAAGGTAGACTTTGTCGTTGTAGTAGAGAGTCTTGAATGATGGGCACCAATCCCGAAGGAACGAGAGCAAAGAGCCAGCGAAAAAGAGGAAGGAAAATACCAGAAGTACCAGAACCAAAATGGACGAGGGCCCACGAATCGCTACATGGTTGGGAACGAGGTGGAGGAGGGTGAGGGTAAAGGACTGCGGGGTTAAGCAATGAAATGAGAAGCTGCTTGCTTAGGCTAGATGCTTTACAAAAAAAAAGTTTGTCTAAACCTTGCAAATTGAATCGTAAAAAAATCAACATTTCTTGAAATCAATTGATTAATTCAATTATTCAATTAATTAATTATTTTCTTTTGAATAAAATGAAAAAAAGTTATTTTTCTTCTTGGACGAATTAAAAAAAAAATTGCCAGAATCGAGGTTACATCGGATTGGACAAAAAAACCTGCGGTACAATCCTAGTGTAGGACATTGGATGAGAGTGAACGAGATACAAAGAGCGTCCTCGCGGCCAGCATTTCAATCGCTCTTAGCCCTTTGGCTTTACGACTTTTTTCCCCCGTTTCCTTTTTTTTCTCTTGCATACAAAGCTACATTGTTTCGGGGGCTCGCTCGGTGGTTTATTTTCACATGCGATGTGTAGAAACGTACATGTTACACGACGTGGTACATTTGTACGTACGAGGCGTTACGGTCCAACCAAATATTCAAAGTTGCACCACGATTCTAATGATAATTGAGGGTGAAGGAAAAACACGTTAAAAAGTATTTAACGAGTCTCGAGTTTCTATGAACGTGGGCAAAACATATGATGTAAGGGCGTAGAGATAATAAAATAAAATATTTTTAAATAAAAACATTTGATAAAATAACTTATTATTATTTTAGCATATTTTGATTCGTATAAAATTGCAAGATGCTATAATTCCATCAAATTTCATTTAAATCACGTAATTCTCTTTTTTTTTTACTGGGGTATATACGTATTGTTTGTTCAGTGGAGTGGAAAGGTTTTCTCAGTAGTACATCTCGAAGTGCTCCGAATCCTTTCGACTAAGTCGGGAAAAAGCATGCACACAAATGTATACGTTATATACATATATATATTTACTATATAGGAGATAACGCGAAAAGGTTCTTCCTGTGTGACGGAAGCCCCAAAAATATGTTCTAGAATATATAGAGAAGTGCATATATATATACGAAATCGGCTTAACCACGAGCAAACGATAAAGGACCGGGCTCTCTCGCTCCGAGAGTTGGATCAAAATCGAAAAGTTGAAAAATTATGTACAGTATGAAAAGTTGAAAAGAAAAAATTCAATTGTTTACAGTAATAATAAGTCGCTAAAATCTCTCATGCTAAAAATGCGTTTAAACGAATTGTCTATAGTAAATTTCGCGTATTTAAATAATCAGACACAAATAGACAAAATCAATAAATGATAGAACCGAAAAATACACTAGTAGAAAAATCTCCTAGCCATCGGACCTAGATTTCATCCAATGCGAGAATCAGACCCAAGCACAAGTAGATAAATCGACAATCGATCACACAGAAAAATACGAAGTAGAAAAAATCAGCGTTTCGTCGGACCGAGGGTTAATCTACTGCTCGGCTAGGTCGGCCAGTAGAAAAGTCAACAATCGATCAGACCGGAAAGTAAAAAGTATAATAATTTTGTTCGATTGGAACGAAATTAGATCCACTGCAAGAATTAGACTGCGATTAACGCTCTTTTCGCATGAGATGCCCTTACATTTTTTTCATTATCAAAATGTATTATGGGAGATGGAGGTGGGCACGTCGACAGTCTGCGTATGTTCAAATTTTTGAATCATTTGCATGTGTCATCGGCGCGTCTACGATCTTCATGAAAGCGCGTTACTTTTGAAAGGTAGTAATACTGCGTATGTATAAATATATATAGAAGGTTAGACGTCGGAGTGTCCTGTGCCCTATTGATAAACTCTCTTTCTATAGCGACTCGAATGGTAGTTCGCACTGGTATTGATAATATTGGACCGGTGAATAGGTGCTCGCGGGTTAAACCTCCCGAGAAGGGTGAAGGCAGGAGGAGGTCGAATGCTTGAATGTCCCAATGCAGGCCGGTGATTAATGGACTTCCGTTCGACTTTTATCGAAGTATAAGATGTCACTGGAATATCGCCCGAGAGAGAGAGAGAAAAAGGGAGAAAGAGAGAGTCTTCCGTTTTAGATTCGACGTAAAGATTTCACCTCGGATCCACAACCCCCTTTCTCTCACGTCAATCGCTTTTGAACCGTTACGACAATTGCAATAAATATTTTCACCTCCGGAATAGAAAAATAAATAAAAAATATCATCTAAATATGAATAATTATCAAACCTATATAATCGATTTATTACTTTTTTCGGACGATACATAAAAACGTCATACAAATTGTACGTTTTAAAAATGCCAAAAGTAAAAAAAATTACGAATAAGTAAAAATATCGAAATATATAATGGCATGCGATTTACCGATAACTGTCAATAATAATTTCGTCATTATAAAAAATGATTTTCAAATTTATTTGTACCACTCGCTGTGCCAAAGCGAAATACGTGCCTACCTATATCTCTTCCTCTCCCCCTCTTTGATTCTCACTGTTCTTCTCGATCTCCGTCTCTCTCTGTTTCTGAGCTTTGTCATCGAAGGAAAGGCTTTGTACTGATTATCTGTATACGCTGTGAGAACCGAGAGAGAGAGAGAGAGAGAGAGAGAGAGAGAGAGAGAGAGACGAACGCTTTTCACTACGGTCTACTCGTGTCTCTTGAACGTTCTCTTATACGTCGTGTGGCTGCACTACATAACGAGGTTCTACACGGAACACCCTATACAATATGTATACACATATATATGTAAAAGAACGTATATGTAGGATGAGCGACGGAGAAACTCATTGCTTTGAAGGCTCCCACAGTTTAGCGTAATCCTTGGTAGAACTTAGTTCCAACGCTATACGTATATATGTATATCTTTCCATTGCATGGACGCTTGCAAAAGGCGAGTGAAATGAAATTTCTCAAAAGCTGCATCAGAGTCAAGGCTTCGAATCCGAGAACCCTATGACGAAGCGATTGAGCAATAATCCGCTGCATTGATGTGCTGGTATAAATAAATACCTACGTACGTATTTATGTCTACAGATATACATATATATATACAAAGATGTATACTAATACATTTTTTATTCGTTAACTCGGAGACGTGCTTAAATACTCGAAATGAAATATCTTGATAAGATTAAATTACGTTATATGAGAAAAATATTTCTATCGAAACGAATTAATAATTAAAATTGGTATAAAATACGTATATAATTAATTGAATCGTGATTATAATTGGTATGAAAGATATTTTTTTTAAGGGGTTACGCCTGGTATTAATGCTTTCGCGGATAATCGAGGAGATAATGTACAAAATCGTTAACGTACGGTTGGACCTGAGCCCATGCATGACACTAGAGTGTCAGAGAGGCGTCATATCTCGAAGGCACTCGACATCCATCGATAACGCCACTCTCATCCTCTCGCTTGCCTGTCGCCTCACGAGAGGTACTCGCATCACCGACGAAAACTACTCTCTCATCCAGAATTCCTCCCTCCCCTTTGCATCGTCTCGTCCATACAAAAAAATATATATAGAACGCTGTTCTATATATATTATACATTCTGCTATTCAGTACTTACTGTCGCACAGAGTTTCTTGTACCGATACTTTTTCATTCTTTCATCGTCGCGTCATTCGAGCTTTTGATACCACGGCAACAAAGCTCCTTCTTACTTCATTTTTTTATCCTTTTTCCTCTCCCCCCCTCTTTCGTTGCTCGAAGAGAAGAAAAGTAAGTACACGATACTTTTTCTTGTATGCAGGAAAGCTTTTTTTCCCTATATATCCGGTATATTGCGAGCAAGATTAAATGTTGCGTTTGTCGAAGGTCATGGTTGGTTATTGGCAGTCGAGTAAGTAGTGAAAAATATGTGAACGATTTTTAAATAATATTGATTGATCGACGAATTAATTAATCGCTAGATTAATAGAGTAGATAATCAATTAATCGATATTTAACGAGCTTATTGATTAAATAATTCATTGTTATTTATCCATTAATTAAATCAACGATTAATTATTGATATCAAAATTATATCGATTCACTCCCTGATATGAAATCCTGATAAAAAATCAATTACGTTTATTTCGATATAAGTTTTGCCGATATAACAAAGCGACGAACCCACATAAAATCCATCGTCCTTAGACCGTTCCCGAAGGAACGAGAGACGATAGAGTCCAGGATTGAGGAGTCGGGTTTTGGTCCTCGTTCTATCCACCGGAGCTTCGCAACTGCACTCAACTCTCGCTCGTCCGCTCGCTAGTCGACCACCGGCAGTAGCCTAGCCAGCAGCGTCATCATAAGACCTCTTTGTTCTCCGGCAATTTCAGCGGCATTGTCACCGTCAACAATGTCCACTTGACATTCTCCTTCTCGCTTCCACACACATTGTTAACCCTATCTTACTTTCTCTCTTTCAATCATAAAGCTCATCGTAGACGCGTACATGCCCTCCCACCCCCACGACGACCTCTCGGTGAACCCTGTGCGTCTCACTTCTCTCTTCTATTTTCCTTCCTTTTTTTTATTTCACCGTCTTCTTACTTTATTTCATATCCCTCTGTCAACATCCTTTTCCAGCTCTTTCCAACTCTTTCCAGCTCCATTCTACATGTAGAATTAAACAGCAATTGTTCGATATCTTGTCGGATAAAAAATCTTCAAAATTGGCAGCTCGTCGATTGATTTGTTTCGCTGTTACGTATCATGTGGTAATATCACGACCAGAATTCGATATTACGCCTCTAGTGTTCAAAATTTACGATCGTGGCGAGAATGTCGGTGGAGCGAATGGTCAAACAATATGGCGTCCACAAATAAATGGAGACCGTCAATTTGTAAATTTTTGCGAAATTATTCGATCATATTTCACTTTGAATATCGTCACTTCATTATATCGACTAGAAGTTTATAAACGACCACATTTTTGCTCTCAATCCTTTCAGTCAATTTTTCCTCATTGTCTTCGTTTTTCAATCTGTATATATATATATATATATTTGTATATATATCGCATATCCTTTGCTCGCATTCTCCTTCCAGCTAACCCTCCTATTGTCCAGCACTGTTACGACGTCGTCGGGTCCTTCTTCAATGCATTGTTTGGGAGCATTGTTTGACGATCGCTCTGGTCGTTCGTCGTCATCGTCATCCCCCCGCCCCTTCTCACCCTCTCTGTCTCTCTCTTTCTCCCTCTTTCTTCCCGTCTTTTTCGCGCGTTCGCCTTTACATCGACGCATCGTTTTCTCGTCGCTATACTTTTGCAGCATTCCGTGCACCTTTTTACTCTTTAACCCCTGTCTTTCTCTTTTCTTCATCGTCTGCTGAAATGGCGTTGCGCGCTTCTTGGTGAGCAGTCGTTGATGCACTCTTCAAGGAACCGTAAGAGATCACTTCCGGTTTGTTACGTACATCCTCTTCTCCGTCATCCATCTTGTTAACTCGTTGCGTTCGGTGTTCTCTACTTAAATGATGAAGATACACGTTAGACCACATATCTTGAGTTGTCCAGTTTGGACCAACTATTCAATAAAAATTCCATCGTTTTGTTAATTAATTTTGGGACGTAATCGTTATTTTATTTAAAGTGACTTCAAAATCAATTCTTCTTCTTTGGAATATTTTCAATCTTTATTGTATAAAATAGTACATTGTGTATCAAGGAGGCAAAGTGGGTTTTTTAACGCCGTACGCGATGTTTTCAGTACGAGTCGTAGCCGAGCGCGCGAAGCGCGCGAGGCGAAGACGAGTACTGAAAACATCGCGCGAGGCGTTAAAAGACCCTGCCTCCGAGATGCACACGATACTTTATATAACAAAACCACGTTTCCGAGCTTAATGGAGAATATTTTGTAAAATAAAAAAAATATTTCGGAATATTATTAGCGTTGAATACCCACTGACTGGACGTGGAACGTTTGTCATTCAGATACTGTGAGGGCCCACGGGCAGGGCGTCCGGGGGGCGGGAGTCAATCGGCGGGGTGCAGGGGCGGAGCCCCGCTGGGGGCGGAGGGGGCGAAGCCCCCCCTGGGGGGTTGGGGGGGCGAAGCCCCCCCTAAAACAAAAGTAGTATTTGAAAGTAATTGAAATAATGATAAAACCAAATATTCACGTGTCAAGATTTTTTATTTCAATGTTTATTTCTGATTTATAATTACAGTGCAGTTGTTGAAAATAAAATTTTGTTTCGTTGATGAATCTTTATCACTGCCCACGTTCACTTGCGCGTTTGAATTTTCCTTTCCGGACGTAATCGTCTCAACTTTCTGACGTTTCGGTTCGGAAGGTCCAGCAGAGGCAAAATTGACCGCCGTTGATATGACGTTCCCAATTTTACGTTTATTTTTCACGGACTCCTCAATATAACCTTCCGCAACGTTGCTAGATTGCCATCCACCGTGGCGCTTCAGCGTGGTGATGTTCGCCCCGCTGTCTGCGAGTAATGTTGCAGAGGTTCGGCGAAATGCGTGTCCCGTGTACCTCTCCGAGTCATCCAATTTTAAATATATGGCAATTTGTTTCGGCATGTTAGAAAATTTATGAATTCCAATAACTTGCGACGTACATTTGCCTTTTTGGAAATTCACAAAAAAGCGATCGGTCGATGTATTTTGTGGACGCAGGTCTGTGTATTGTTGTACAACTTTTGCGAATTCTTCTGTAATAACGAAGGTACGAGGTTTCTTCGTTTTTGTGTCCGGGAGGTTTACAACGAGCAAGTTTCCTTCTTTCTTTACGTCTTTTAGTTTGATGTTTACTAATTCGTTGCTGCGACAAGCTCCAGATATTCCGAAAATTAGAGCAACCTGTAAAAGACGTATCATATTTAGTTATATGATAAAAATTGTAAATTCGTACTATAAATATTTTTTCAGATTGTTAACTTACTTTTGTTGCTAAATATTCACGGTCCGGAGCTTCAGATAAAAACTTTTTGACATTTTCCGATGAAAACACGTTCGACTTTTTGCTAATGAATCCCGATGACGTCTTCTTCATGAAAGCCTTGAGTGAATGATAATCATTGATATCGATTTTTTCTTTAATCTTCAAGGTGGCTTTCAGCATCGAAAAGATTGACCATAGAGTCGACGATTTATATTTTCCGCTTAGTTCTTTAAAGTACGCTATCACTATCGATTCCGACGTTAATTTCGTTTTATGAACGCGCTTCCACTTTACAAACGTGTCATACGTGGATTCATAAATTTTATGAGATTTTGTCGGTAGTAGCTCGTCCTTGGTATTCTCCGCAGCTTCTTTGAGGTTTGGTGGCGTGCAGGGCAGCCACTCGTCACTGCTGTGTTTGTCTTCATCACTCATATTCGTTTCAGATGATAAATTTTCACGACTTTACTACACGATGTTGGAATTCTTTTCGTAAGAAAGTGACGTTTTGTCCCCGTCCTCCCTGAAAACATTTGCCATACGCGAATAGTTCTCCGAGCAAGCAACCGATGGCAGCAGCTCTGCTCCACAACGGCGTACAATAATGAAACGGCCGTGTGAGAAAAGCGCATGCGCAGAGTACGTAAAAGTATACTTTTAACTCCTAGGAGTTAAAAGTGCTGCAACTCGTACCCCCCACCACTAATCCACTTCGACAGTCGGTAAAACACCTACTTTACGGACCGCCGACACGCTCGAAAAAGCGAGGAAAACGTGGTTGCGTTATATAAATATTCTTTTTTCATGGGTCGCTGGTCGTACAATAGGCAGAAAAATTTATTTTGCCCGATGTCATTCGGATTGAAACAAAAAAATTTATTTTATGCTTTTTTTCAATTTGGCCCGAATAAATTTTCGCTCATAATAGATTTGATTCAATATTTTTTTTCGAGTTTATCTATCGTATTCAAGGATTTTCTAATTTTGAATTCTCGCTCGTTCTTATCACTCTCTTCCTTATCAACGTTTCGCTGTATAAGAGCCAAGTGCTTTTCCGGACAAAAGCTTAGAGTTGCATATATACATATATACAAGGGGACCAGGCGAGCGTTAAAGAAATGAATAAGGAAAAACAAGACGCTCAGAAAGAAAAAGAACAAAAGTACGAAAAAAATAAGAAGAAAATCGAAATGAAAGAAAAGCGAAGTGAGGTCTTCTTGTGAATGGACAAAAGCACGTGTATATGTACTTGCGGCGGTCTATGCGAGGAAGGGAAAAACGTGTCGGGAGGAGTAGGAGGAGGTCGCGTATGGTAAGGAATGATGGGGGAGGCTAGGACGAGAAGAAGGAAAAAGTATTTGGCTTCGTATCCACGGTACGAGAAATTGGGAGAGACGACGCATTGGTAGCGCTGCAGAGGGCGCACAATGCTTCACAATGACGCCATTGTTGAAACGAATAACACATCCACCTGTGCTTCGTTCGTAAGCCCGTTTTTCCCCTGTTTCATTCTTTTATTTTCCGAGGGTTGTCACAGTAGACTCGCCTGGCTTGAAATACACATATTCGAGAATAATTTCACCAGGAATAAAACAATTTTGTTTTATTGGCGATAACGTAAAATATTATTAAGTTGAAATGATCGAGAGTCGATAAATGTCACAATCGAGATAACACAAAGCTTAGCAAAAACACAAAAGTAATAACTCGGATATTATCAGAAGAGAAGAAGTTTCTATATATGAGAGTTTTGGTCGAGTGAGCTTGGGGTGTAACTTACGTACAGTCACCAGGGTTACCTATATAGAGGACAATAAGGGAGTGTGAAGATTTAATTAGTATGGACCTCGATGGTGGTCCTCGAGGTTTTCCCGAAGCTTAAGGGCGCATAGTACCACGATCGAGAAACGGTATATACGCATCTACGTGTACATATATACATACATATACAGTGAAAAAGTTATCGAGGGATGAGGGGGTTGAGAAATTCGAGAGAAGGGGGTAAAAAGCAGTGCGCGAGTGAGTAAAAAGGGGGCAGTTGGAGCGTTAAAGTTAAATGACGGTTGGCGGCTGCTTATTCTTCCCAGCAACTGATGCTTGATAATCTGCGAAACCCTCGCGCCCTCCTCCTTCCCTTCCACCACGTTTTCCCTTTTGCCCTCGCGGCCTCTCAATTCTCTCTGCTCGATAGTTGGCTTTGCTTGACTCTTCATGCACGAGAGAGAGAGAGAGAGAGAGAGCGAGACAGCGAACGAGAGGGGGGGGGGGGAGAGGAGAGGCCAATTCTCTCAATGGAACAACTCAGCCACGGTCCGACCGGCTTAATTGTAGTTCCTTATACTGTGCTACGTCTCCGCTTTCATTTTACATTTTTCTGTTCAAATTATTATTCTTATTTCTTTTTTTATTTCTTTATTCCCAGGCCAAATCTCTCGTGCCCTATCGTTTGGTTCGATTTATTGCCGCCTCGAAAAATTCCGAACGTACATATCCGGTCTCGTTGCCAAAGTTTCGAAGGTCTATCTACATCGAGGTCCTACTTGGATCTCGATGTAACCTCGATATAACGTAATAATTATACTTTAAACGAGGCGCGAGCCAAGGACACTTTTTAAAATTATTCTTTATTATTATGACGATCGTTAATATTGTGCATTTAACGAAGCACGAAAACGTCGAGGCGAATTCCAAACTCGGGAATTTCAGTTTGTAATTAATTTCGTCCAAAATCCGTCCTTCGTACAGTTACATTTACGATATAAATATAAATATATGCACAAAATAAACGCGAAATGCGAAGGGAGAGCGCAATATTTCATCCTCAGTCATTTCTCCCGGCTTCCTCTCTTTCCCGGTATAAGCTACCGAATCTTTTTGAAAGTCCGGGCTTGACTAGACGTATTCGCCCCCCCACCCCCTCCCTTTTTCCGCGGCTCTTTGCCTCACTCGCGCATTTATACATATCTATATATATATATTTTTTTTTTCTTTCATTTCGCTAGTCACAGTACAGAGGAGCCGTTCCTCCGCAATTTTTCCGCCACATTTGCCTTTGTCTCCGCGACAACAATGCGTCGCATGCTGTCCGCGTACGATGACATAAAAATATCTGCTTCACGAAGTAGCCACATACACATTGCCTCTTCTTTCTCGCCACCCCTTACTTTCACCGTCAGTCTCTCTTTGCTTTTTCGTACGGTGTCGCCATCTTTTATTTTTAAATCTTGAAAATTTCTTGTTTTTCACCCTATGTACCTACACTGTTTTATATAATGGGAAAATTTCGATTTTTATCATCGACTCGTTTTTTTTTCATTGATGATACTTTACATTTTTCTTTAAGGGATGATGTGGAATTTTTATACGCATATTTATTATTTTCTTAGTCGATTTATTATGGCTTCTAAAGTTTGAATACATTCGGTGAAAAGGTCGGAAAATTAGGGGATGTTTTTCTACCCCTACCAAGTCGCGGGTAGAAGCTACTATTATGTTTTTTTTTCTTACGAAAAGGCGGAAAGATTTTTCGATGGAGCACTTACTCGAGGTGTCGCGACGGTGGTCCATTCATGATATGCAAAATCGCTATATGAATCGACAGGCGATATCCCTGGGTAACGTATAACACTATAAATTAACCCCGTAATTCACCGAAGAACATATTTCTATACGATGCTAGTGAAGTTTTCAGTACTAATTCATGTTTTATCGGACCGAATATTGGGGTAGTTACTCAAGTAAATCATAACCCTTACCCTGATACAAGATTGTGTAATAAGGTCGTTAGGTTCAATATACGAAATTTCAACAATTTTTTCCTTTTTCACCCAAGCGCAGGTGGGAACAAAAGATTTAAAAAAAAATCCTTGAAACAAACCATCGCAATCCGCAAAGAGATTTGTCTCGAGGAGAATTGACAGGCCCGTCTTAGTTGCCGTGCTTTGAATATTTCAGCGACCCCCTTCACCACGCCCCCACCCCCGGCTAACCGCGCTCCTCTTGCCGCCGTGGGAGAATTTCGTTGAATTCACGGAACAATGAGGATGCAAATGATCGGTCGAAGATCGATGCGGCGCGTGCTGCGATCAGAATTTTCCTCGCTCTCTTCCTCTCTCTTTCTATCGCAAGGATGATAAGAGGAGGGGGGTGGGGGGTGGGTTCGAGAGGAGAAGCGCAGCAGAGAGCTAGACTAAAGAGTACCGACTCCTCCACCCCCGTCCCGAGTTGACAATGGCGAATGGCATTACGTATGCAGGCACGAGACTCCCGGGCTCTTTCGAATTCGTTCCATTTCTGGCTTCACCTTTCCGTTATTTCGCTATGGTCGACGAGAGTCCACCCACGCTTTTTGCCGAAGCCCCTTAAACTGCCAACTCTCCTACGGTTGCGACCAACTTGGAAACTTTGGCAAATTGGGATCAATCATAAATTAAATTGAAATTAAAACTAAAAAATGTCAACAAAAATGTTCATAATTTGAAAGATTCTTCAATACGGGCAATTAATTGTATTGATCTGTACTACCCCAAACTTACCCCTGTTCGATACTTTTTTCGAAGATTTTCGAAATGCTCTCAACCTTCTAAAAGTTAAGATATCGAGTTGAAATTAATGAGTTTTTCTGCCTAATCATGCCATTTGTCTAATTCCAATTTTTGGTCGCAACCCTAAAAAATTTCGAGTAAAAGGTCGATCGTTTTATTATTATTTTTGTATTTCACAGCTGGCCATTAAAAACATGCATATACAAAAAGTAAAGAAAATTTGAAAATAGATGTAAAAAGTCGCTCGCACTTAATGGGGTGGGCAAGGGTAGAATATAGCGCAGGAGGACGGGGGGCGTGGCGAGGGAGATGAGAGAGAATGGTATAGAATCTAAACTGTACAATAGGTGGTAATATCGAATGCCTGGCTGTGGGAGGGCCGCGAGAGTCACGGTGTGCTGCACTATTGAATGCAATAATTATAAATTGGTGTCTTTCAACGAACGTAAAATGGATGCGTAACGAAGCTACGGGATGACATCAATGTGCGCGTGGGTGTTTTCAGGCTGTAGGAGCTTCTCGCGAGCGATCTATATATTCCATTGAAAACGAGTGTATGGCTTTCGTTTGTTTTTCTCTGACTTTTCGACGAGTAGATAGTTGACCGCATCCAACCACCGGCCAACTTTCAGTCTCTCACGTTTGCCCATGTTCGCTTAACCGTAAGTTCGAGCCAGCCTATTGTCTTGGGTCATAATGCAACAGAAAAATGTATTAAATTTTAATTAACTAAGTTAATTAATGAATAAAGTCAAGTGAAAGTTTTTCTATGCTTATCAAATTGATCGATAATTTACGAGAATAATTATATTTATTATTTATTTTTCATAATTCAAGTGCATAGCTTTTCGTTAGCTTTTGCTTTATAGTTTCTCGTAGTACAATCACGAGTTTGAATATTTCACTTCTACCCGGTTTTCTTGAGCTTTATTATCGCGAGAAGTGCGACACCCGTAGTGCAGTTTCGAACCTAATGAAGCTGTTTTCCGTTTTAATTAGAATCCAGCGTTAATCCTCACCATTCTCAGTGGTTAATCCTCGGTTTTCCACGTGGGCGATATTAAGACGCTCTCAGTATCCTCCTACCTCCTTCTTGGAAAGGGCCGAGACGACGGGGTGAAAACAGGGTTTTCATACACAGCTACCCCTCTATCTCTTGCATAATATAATATCTATAAAACACTTTAAAGAGATATTATTTCTGTGCAGTGAAAAAAGTACTTCAATATAAAATCATGACAAACGGGCTGATTTATATTTAATTATTAATATTATAAATTATAATTTACCCTTTCAACTTTTCAATTTTATTATTGCGAAAGTATACGGTCATTATTACTCAAATATTGAAAAATATTTCACAACATGTTCACGAAAATCATAAAAAAAATTCCAAGTCTTATGTCAAACTTTAACCCTTACGTCTAAGAAACTATCTTCTCATACATATTATAAAATAAATCGAAACGAAATTGCATTTTTATACAAAAAAATTAGTACTTTAAATATATATTTTTAATCCAACATGTCTCGAACATCCCCCAGTCGAAATAAAGCCTCGTTTCCCTTCGATTCGATTAATTAATCGACAAAAATGTCGATCGTATAAAAACAATTTTCCAGGGATGATTTTAGCGCTAGAAGACAGTGAACAATGTGCAAACGTTCACGATCGACGAGCTTGCGAGTCGTTAGTAGCTTCGAGAGTACCGATAAAGTGTCGAGGATGTCCATAGTGTGAATAAAGCGTTGATAAAGAATACTCTCGACCTTTTCGACATACCTACGTAGTATCGACAATAATGTCATCGATATCCCTTTAATCCCTCAAGAAAATATTAACAAGGTGTCGAAATTTTTTCTCCATGGTCGAAATAAACGAGGGTGTTGAGACTTTTTTCGACACTTTGGTCGTCCCCGTTTCGTTACCTCTCGGTCCCATTTGGCTTCGGGATCTCCCGCAAACCTTTCGGATACGATCTCGTTGTTCGTCGTCGTCTTTGTCGCCGTCATCGTCCATCGTTGAGATATGAGTCTCTCCACACACCGAGCTTGGTGGCGATCTTTTATTTCACCGAAACAATGGCAGGGCGCTTTGTTTCAGGCATTGTCAGACGGCGCGGGAGGAACAGGGGCGGGGAGGGAGGTGGGGGTGGGGGGTGGTGGTAAGGGTGTAAGGGAGCGAGCACAAAAAGTTTATAATGAAACGCTATTTATTTTGAGTGTATGGGTGCGCGTGGTAAGAGCGACGTTGCGTGGCGAGGGGTACAAGGGTGAGAGGGTTGGTTCCCCAAACTACCTTTCGCAATGCCTGACAAGGAGAACCAACCCCCTCCAACTCACCGTCAACCCCTCCACACCAAACTCGCCATTCTCGTATACAACAATTCTTAACTCCGCATTCTTTTATCTGACTGTTTCGCTCTCGGCGACCATTCTCTGTCTCGCGCAATTGTCTTTTTCGCGAGAGCGAAAGCCCTTGCGAAAAAAATGTATTAAATTCGATGTTAAAACGCGACGTCGGAAATATTACTGAATCGGCTTTTGTGTATTGTTTTTTTTTTAATTTTTCGTTTTGCCAACGGAAAACATTTCTACGTCTGTCGCGCCTCGAAGCGTTTCCCCAATGGCTCCGTTCGAACGAAATATTTCTAGATAATTTTATTATCGTAGACTCACCGCGTGGCTGAATTAACAGCCCGGAAAACAATTTTTTACCCGGCTCATTTTTTTTCAGGGTCTTTTTTTTATATTCAAACGTACTTTAGATTTTGTAATTAATACGATTTAGGTACACGCGCGGTTTAGTTCCCTTTTTGTTCGATGAATGAAAAAGGTTACTACCGTACTGTCTAGTCAATTCGAAGATAGCGAGTAACTCGATATCGCCATGAGGGTCCGGTGTTACGATTGATTCGAATTAATTGAATGATCGTTCGTGGCTTGAAAAGTCTTCCAACTGCACAACAAGCACGTTTGGCAATAATAGTTGTACGTATTAGTCTCATAATACACGAGGTTCAATTTTTGTTTTCACGAACATTGAGTTTGATGAAACAAACGCAAGCACTTTGATTAATTAATGATTAATTATTAATTCCTGCAATGAAAAAAAATTGGTGAATTGCACGAAATAAATTTAAACAAAACGTACATGGGAAGACAAATATTCATCGGCGGATGTGGTGGTGATTTCGGTGAATTTTTTTTAGCTAATACTTCTCCGAGATACGTTAATTATTAATGTCTGCTTGGGATAAATTATCGGTACAGGAATGATATATATTAATGAGACAATTATATCCGGTGGTCTGGGAAGCAATTAGGTGACTTCCTCTTGTCGCATACGAGAAACTATCTCCTCCTCTGCATGTAGCGAAACGCTTGCAAATTCATTACTATCTTTCTCAGCAATCCTCTTAAACAATCCTTTCCGGTGAACCTTTTCGAACCCACTCGACCCCTTGCCCGCCTTTGACCATAATTCCATTGAATAATGAATCGTAATAATTTGTGTCTTCGATTTCTAGACAGTCTCGAAATAAAATAAAAATTAACTTCAACCATTTTATCGTGTAAATAAAACATTGCAAAAAATAAAATTGAATTAACGCGTATCTCTTAATTTTGCTAAGATTATTTTCCGAATATTATTATTATTGACAAAATATTAATAAAATTGAATAAAAGTCGCTTGAATCGAATTTCATCGAACGAATTTAATTCAATGACGATTTTTCCAAAATTGACTTTTTTCTGTAGATCAGAGACGTTATCCATTTATCAATTATTCCGAGCGTTTCATGTATACGAGTACAAAGAGAGCTGCGAATAATGAAAAGACTGTCGCTCCGTACTGAATTCGTGTGGGGGTGGGGGCGCTGATTTTTTTTCACCGAAGACAATAAGAAAGAAATAAAAGAGCAAAAGATTCATCGGTCTCTTTCGCGGCGATTCTTTGCAACGCGAACGACGATGGTCGCGATGACGAAGAATGGAGGGCCCGGAGCGGAGAGGGTTGAAACTCGGGAGAGTGGGAGATCGGGCGCTTCGTTGGTGATGGAAGCGCCGAGTGCCGACCAGTCTCGTGCGATGCGTCACTCGGTAACGTGTTTACGTTATTCGTTCTCGTCCCAAAATCTCGCTTCGTCGCTTTGGATTAAATTAATAATAATAATAATAATAACAATAAGAGCGGTGATATTTAAATATTTTTCCCGAAAAATCGAACCACCTTTACCAAGGATTAATATAAAACAAAAACAACGTTTCGATCGATTCACGTAAGTTTATTAAGGCGCGAAAAATAAAAACAAATAAAACGTGATCGTGTTAAGTCCACCACAGTAAGTGTATCAACCCCTCCGCTCTGTGCAGAAATTATTTTCCCCTCGTAGGACTCCAAAAAAAACAACTTACGAAAATATTCGAAATTTACGTCGAATAAACAAAAATGATTCTGTCAAAAAAAAAAAGATAAATAACAAAATAACTTTTAAGTTCAAAACCACGAATGAAATAATCTACGATTTACCACCGTGTAATAAAATTAATCAGCGAATCAACAATGAATTATTATTTATCAAATTAAATTCGCATTCCTCTTCTTTTCATCCCTTCTTCGCCTTTTAATTTTCGTCGACATGCGTCATTGCGTATGTGTGTATATAAACGGTGTTTAGAGTGTTGTGTTCCTTCGTCGTGAGTGTGCCAGCTCTCGTCGCGATTGGTGTCGATGATTTAGCGTTCGACATGTCTCTCTCTCTCTCTCTTTCTCTCTATCTCTCTATCTCTCTCCTTCTCTCTTCTCTCTTTCTCTTCCACGCGCCTCTCGTTATGTTTCGCGACGCACACGCCAGGCAGCCAAGTATAATACATATCAGTGGTTGCGTGTGACAACGCACTGATGCCTGGACAATGCGGCTCGATGGAATTTCGGTTTTGAATTTTCCGATGTATATATGTGTTTGTGTGTATGTCTGTGTGTGTAGATAACGCTGAATGATATAGATGCATTGGTATGCAGTTCAGGGTGCGATGAGTTTTGACACGCAACGGGTCGCAGGCTTATACATATATCTATATATATATTGCTATAACTATAGTGAAATGTGTAGTGTCGTCCTTCGTCCTGTCCGGTAGGCGTCAGCCTCGTCGTTCTTGTGCCAGTGAATGTCTCTCGTACTACGGCGATGGTACCGATAATGATGCACAGCTTTGACTGAGTGGTGTCGAGCTCGTTCGCGGAGTACGCGTTGTATAAACCACGTACACTCTTCGTTGGTGCTTCACATACTCCCGTGGTTAACCCACATGGTTGCTGTACAAGGGTTGTATCCGTAAGTCGTGTCGTAATTTACGTTCTATACGAAAGGAGAGAATTTTTCCAGCCGGACTGTACATGGAACGTTGCACATGGGGTGAGTGAAAATTTTCGTCGAACTATCGATTCTTTTTATTTTTTCGTTTAATTTTTTATATGAAAATTGAATCATCTGTTGGAATTGCTCGTATTTGAGATTAATTTTTCATCGTCTTAATTAAGAGAGGTTATATTTTTAATCGATCGGTAATATTTATGGTATTAAGTATCGAAAAATAAATACGAATTTTTATTTAAAATGCGCAAAATAGGGGTGGGGGTTGGTGATGTAGGTACGGATGCATAGGCTCGTTTAGAGGGTCCTGAGAAAGGGAGAAATATGCGGGGGAAGAGGTAGAGAAAGCCGCGAAGTATAAAAAATTCTCAACGGAGAGAAAGAGCGAGCAAGTTGGAGAGAAACAGAAAGAGGGAGAATGATCAAGGGGGTGGGAACAATATAAAAGGCCAGCAACCCCTATTCTACGCAGTTTTGCAGTTTTCAATTGTTTCGACCAGCCAGGCAGAGCTGCCGTTCATTTACTTTTCTTTGCGTCGAGCTCTACCCCCCCGCCACCCTCTCCCCATTTCCCACTCTCATCGTCATTCCATCTCTCCACCCCAACACTAACAATTCTTATCGTCTGCTGCCGCCATGCAGCAACACCCACCCTCCTTTCGTCAAATTTTCTACTTTTTATTGTAATCAAAAATTGACTAGTCATTTTTCTTTTCAGACATCGGTCTAATTTGTCCAAGAACGATTTTTTTCAAAAATAAACAAAGTAAACAAATATATCATGTATCGATGGAACTAAATTTTTTTTTGGCACGTAGCAACTCCTCTTCGTTTGAAATTCATATTTGATGGTAATTTTTATCATATTGCCTGGTAATTTCTGCTTAACATACTCTTCGCATATTACGAAAATTATCGAATCATACTTTTTTCATTATAAAAAGATCAAAATGACGTACGTCGTTGTCGTATAGTATGTTAGAGTCTTTTCCATCATCATCATCATATATATATATTCGTCCCTCGAAGCAAGCTTGCAAACAAATAGGGTTAATTCCACGCAGGCTTTCTGTCTCTTACTCTCTACTCGCGTGCTCTCTCTCTCTCTCACTTGGGTAACATTCGTGAATACGTTGCTTCCGAATGGAGGTAATTCCGGTGACAATGTGGCCTTTGATTTCATAGAAACGCAGGCTCCAATGACGCCCACCCTTTCCCCTCCCCCACCCTCTTTATCACTCTCCCTCTCTCTCTCTCTCTCTCTCTCGCCGCTCACACTTCACTTCGCTTCACGCTTTTGCCACCGACCGACCAGCCCCCGCCCCTCATCACCACCCTCCCCCGATCCGCGTCCTGCTCCTCCTCTCTTTCATTCGCGCACTTTCCCCTTTCTCCTCTTTGCCATCAGCCAACCTCGCGCACCTTGCGAATATACATATAATAAAGTAAAGTTACTCAGAGGGTACCGACAGTACTTCTCGTGTTTCCTCAAGTCCATTTGGTAACAAGCGATTCATGGCAAACCGCTATTTCTCCCTCCCTCTCTCTCTCTCGCTTTGGCTCTCTCTCTTTCTTTCCTTCTCTTGACATACTCAGGCAAAGCTTGTTCCGATGTATTTGCTATGTTCATATTATGCATAATATTCGTATGAGTTTATTGTACCGGAATGGAAATTAGTAATAAATTAGGGATGAATAATTAAAAAATAGTTGTATTTATATTTCGACAATCCTCGTCCAAAAGGTCGATCGCTGTAAAGATATTTGTGGTAAGTACCTAAATACGTATATCGCAGAAATATTTCAACCCCTCGTTGAGTCGATATCAAAGCTTGATAAAAAAATTAAAATAATGTTAAACACGCTCCTCCTAAAAAACGGTCCACCCATGACCAGACTCTCGATTACACACACACACATATATATATATATATATATATATATATATATATATATATATATATATATATATATATATGTATACACTTTTACAAATATACTTTTACAAGGGTGCTCGTAGTACCTACATCGATACATTACTTTCCGGAAACAAATCGTTTGTGACAGGGAACAAGGGCGCGAACTCATTGTACCCCAACTACTCATGTATGTATATATATAGGACCATGATGTATACATGTATATGACGGTACGACGAGATCGTTTCCATGGACAAGTGAACAAGAAGTTTTCACGTGAAAGAGTGGCAGTATACGTTAGCATGGTCGACAGAGTAATAGCTCATCAATTTGTAACGCCGTAGGTGGTCGTACATGGGATTTGGTGGGTGTGAGAGACCATATATAAGCGAGGGAAAAGCGAAATACGCGTACGATAGCTTTCAATTCTCATGAGCTCTCTTGCATTCTCCCCTAAAATATATGTATGCTCGTGCCATTATCGACTGTGTACACGTTTGCTACTGTTCCTCGGCCTCGTGCGTTCACCATATGTTTCAAATCAATTAGAATAACACGATTACTTCGATGCGAGAGAAAAGTTCCGGTTCGATATTTCGAATAGTTTGGCGAATAATTTTATTATCTTTCAATTCACAGAATAATTTGATAATCGATTGAATGAAATGGATGAAATGAAAAAAAGGACCTTACGATAATTTTATTTATATAAATGAATTTTGTAATTTAATAGTAATCAATCGTTAAATCAATTTCGTAGACTCTTATCCGAAGAGTGACAAAAGAAACGACTGCCTAGAATATTTTTAAGCGAATTAATTATTGAAATTAATTAAATGTCATTAATTAGTCATCGAAGAAAAATCACTAATTGTAAATTGTAATTAAAGAAAATTGTAATTTTAATGTCATCGTGTAATTCAACCACTGCAAAATTTTACAATTACGAAACACTTCTCCTTTCGTGATATCGGAGGGGAACCCCGAGTTCGGGGACTTTGTTCGAGTTTTCCGTTTATATATATAGAACAGTTCCGATGTTCCGCTTTCCCGAGTCCATTCCCTTCTCTAGTCTCTACTTTCGGACCTTCCTTCTCGTTCACAAGAGGACTCTGTCGTCATCGTCCTCGTCGCACGACGTACGACACACAGGAGTTTGAAATATTTCCATAAGGATCCAAGCGAGTTTATTAAGGCTATTCAAGGCGCGCCTCTGAGACATCATTGTGGATACAATTTAGTCTTATTCATTCGTTCGTGTTCGCTCGTGCGGATATCTAAATATTTTCAAGACTTCCCCTCTCCCTCCTTTGCTCTTTCCTCGCTACTCCTTTCCAAGCTGACTTTTGGAAACTTTCCAGCGTTCTTCGGCACTCCTTTGATATCACATTTTTGCTCGAATGAATTGTCGCAAAAGTAAAGTTTAATTTTTTTTCGGTCATTTTTTCGTCATTTCTTCACATTTTCAAACTGGTCTAAAAAACTCTTGTTTTCTAACGAAATGATCGCTAAACTTAGGCTGACTTTGAAGATGTAAAATATGGATTTCGTTGGAATTAAGAAAATTTCGAAAAAAACTTCAATTAATTAGATTTCGTTAGATTTAATCACAATTTCACATGAATTAGGAGTAAAATTTATTCTACCAAGTTACAAATTTAACAATAATAAAACTAAATTATTTTTTTTTTTGCGATTACAAATATTCAATGAAGAATTTTCTAATAATAGACTCTACCCTTCCTGAGATTTATCCATTTTGTTCCGACTTAAATTAAAAACTCAAAATTCATTAAAATTAGTTTCAATGTTAAGGAATACAATTTCATTTTTTCATGACTATGAAAGGATTGTTGAAATGACCCCAAATACCTCCACCTATTTGTTACGTCCTTCTACCCCCCCCCCCCCCCCTCCCTTTCTGCCCATTTCACACACATACACCCCCGTCCCCTCTCCCTCCCTCACTCTCTTTCGGTCCTTCGTACGTTCTCCACGTCGTCACAGCCACCCCTTGAATTTTCTCTCTTCCATCCCCTTTCTCGTCGCTCTTCACTCTGCGGATTTTCTCCCACCCTTGCATAGCCACGCCGGTCTCTCGTCGTACAATCAAAGGAATCCTATCTTCGTCCAACAATACCGGGCGCTCGCCCGATAGCTTTGTACCCCGGGCGTAACAACGGTTGGATTTCTGCGTGAATGGACGGCATCCAGGAATTGCGCCCGAGCGTTGAATTCGACACCCCACCCTCCTCTCTTCCGCGCTCACTTCACCCTCACCGCTTCTCTTTCTCGCAAAGGATTTCGATATATCGTTCGTACCGAAGTTTTCTCTCTCTCTCTCTCTCTCTCTCTCTCTCTCTCTCGATCGTTCTATGCCTTTTTTATACTCTCGATGCTGGACCACGATAATCGAGAGCACGGAAGCTGCTCTGCTTCGTCCCATTCAAGCTCGACCAGTCACATCCTCGCTCATATTCATCGTGCTTGTACAATAATAATCATAATAATAGCAAAAAAGGAGATCCGCTTGACTTTTATACAGATTTTTTTTTCTCATTCATTTCATCATCCAATTGATCAAAGCTCAACCTCACAATGCTTTCCGTAGATTATTCATCATTTCCGTCCACTATATATATGTATATATATTTTTTCAATAATAGACGTTAAACTTTGGGATCCTGTAGCTTTTTTTTTATGGGTACCACAATGTCCAAAAAAAGGAAATAGAATTTCGAAACATCAATTCGAATGGAACGAGACGAAATCTCGATTTGGCTGATCGCTTAAATATATTGTGAAAAAAATCTTTATTCGACGAAAATTTAGTCGAATGAAAATAAGAAAATCTTGTATAAGAAAGGGGGTGGAGAAAATAATTTTTCGAGGGATTGCAGCACTTTTGAGGGTTGGACGAACTTCCGCTCACTTTGCCATATCATCATATTTCTTTTCTCTGACTCTCTCACTCTCTCTCTCCCACCCCTCTTTCTTCCTCCCCTCTTTTTTCTCTCTCCCACTCTCTCTCTCTCTCTCTCTCTCTCTCTCTCTCTCTCTCTATTTCCCTTTCTTGTCCTTCGCTCTTGTCAATTGTCTCGTCCAACGAGAAACCTCCGAGAACACACAAGCGACGACGAATGTACGAACGAAAAGAGAGGATGATGCTCGAACGATCCACTCTTTGAGTCACTCTATCTCAACTTCACCTCCCTCTCCCCTGTGCCCTTCCCCAGCACCTCACTTCGGCAAGCTTGCATTGTTTACAGAGTGATGAGACTTCACACTGGCGCGGGGTAGGGACCCCGAGAATGTTCCTCTCTCTCTTTCTCTCTCTTTTCCCTCCCGCCCTTTAGTACCATTCCATTCCATTCTTCCGCGTTCTCGGCCATTGTTCATGAGAGTTCCTTTATACGGGTATAAAGTATCAACCGGGACCCCCGACACAATGTGCCCTATTGCGTTAACGCTCTCTTTTTCTTGCTCCTTCCCTTTCTCTCTTACATGAACACACCCGCAAATGCGCTTGTGCGCTCACGTACATGCGTACGCACACGTGCATACACCCACACACTATCACATTTTTCTCGCCGAATCACTTTTTTCTCCATCCCTCTTTCTTCCCTTATACCAAATCTTTTTCCTTCTTTCCACCCCTTTGGCGAAGAGCTGGAGAAATATTGAATCGTTCGAATCAATTGGTCGCAGCACTTAAAATAATATTATTTGTATCGACTGCGATTCATTTTATCGAATTAAATCGGACAATGAAAACAATAATTAACGAAAACAATTATCGAAAATATAATAAAAAATCAAGCTAGCCGTAAATAAATTTTCCAGGGTAAATAATACGTTGATTTGTTATTTTCTTTTTTTGCAATATCACGAATTTCGTACTTGATTCGTATTTATCGTGACACATCGTTGAAAGTACAGTGTCACGCCTTCGCGCTATCCTACCTAATAAGACTCTTTTCACGCTACACCTGCCCATTTATATATATACTTGCCTATATAATACTTCGCTACTCCCTAGAGGGGGTCTTTTGAATACTCGGACAATCCGTACTAATTTAATGCGAGCCGTTCAATGGTGGCATTAATTAACAGTCAGTGCGGCATTGAAGCGGCTTGGCCACAACCAACTAAAACGGAACGAGAGGGAGCGCGAGAGAGCGAGGACGAGAAAGAGAGGGTGTGGAAGAGGGGCAGGGGGGGGGGGAGAATAGCTGCCGAGTCTTTCGGTCACTCTTATCCGAAGCCAGAGAGCTCCTTAAGGAGTATGCGTCATCATCCTCCTTTTCATCCCCTCGAGTTTTATTTTTCCTCTTCGAATTTCATCCCTTCATTTCTCCTTATTCCACCGCATCGTAATGCAAAAATAAAAGTTATATCGTATAAATATGCATAATCGTGAGTACGGTTTATCACCAGGCACGTCGGAGCAATTAAACAAAGTCCTGGAGGTTGCCGCGACATCGGCAACACAGGACGATGACGTTTTTCACCTCCCTCCCTGCGTCGTTCGCCCTTCTCGCGAATTCCTGGCCTCGGCGCTTCGACGGGAAGTGCAGAGGGATGAAAGGACTCAGAGAGAGAGAGAGAGAGCGCGCGCGCGCGCGCGAGAGAGAGAGAGAGAGAGAGAGAGAGAGAGAGAGAGAGAGAAAGAGACGGGGGGGGGGGGTTGAACAACAGAAGTACAGACAATAGATTCAGAGGTCTCTCTCTATACAACCGCGAGTAAAGTACGCGGCCTGGTGTCTCTCTTGCGCCCTCTCTCTCTCTCTCTCTCATCGTACCCGTTATAGTGCGTTGGTGTGTTAGCGGTGGCGCTGATGCCATTGTCGACCAGCATTGTTGCGGCTCGGTTATTGTGTCGGCGTGTGCTGCTGTTTTGTGACCGGCGATCTCGTGGTAGCATGCCGCCGATGTCGCAGGACGAAAGGCCACCTTCGCGAGGTTCTCGCCAGACGTCACTCCGTCATCCCCGAGGTCGAATGGAGAATTCTAGGATCCTACGATCCTGCCAACGTCGGCTGGTGCAAGACCAAATGAAAGATTGGCCAATCATTTTCTTCACGAATTGAATAAAAAAAATTTGCTCCCTCGATGCCAAAATTAGCTTCGACAATATTCTCATTAACAATTTTTTTTTCATAAATTTCTGGCTCTACTACACAGAATTTACATCAACGTAACATACGATATAGTGCAAAACAGATTTTTTTAAATCGCTCGTTTCGATCTACCAATGGGGCGAGTTGGGCCGACTCTGCGAAGTCTTTTGATACACCCCCTTTTGACATAGAAGGACCTGTGTTAATTATTTCAGGATATAGGTGGCCCCTGCGGTGTCCTATAAAAATATTGTGTCGATTTATAAAAAATTGCTAAAGTACTAAGAGCTATCGAAAGAATGATTGAATTTATTATATAAAATCTAAGATAGGTTTAAAATATATTAAATCAATTTTTCACCATTAACATTGAACAATTTTGTATAAACAAAATTTCGCATTTTATAAAGTAAATCATAATTTTTATATACATAGTTCATAATGTCCGTAAAGTCATCTTGCGTGTTGATTGTGTTGATGGTACACCCCTCACTGGGGGACTATAATTTTATCTCGATCGACAATGGTTGAAATTCTATTGAAAAAAATCTCCCAATAGGACGTTGAATTCTCCATTGCCAAACCAACAATATCACCAATACCTGCTTGACAACCATTTTCGAGTTTACTCAACACAGGCTCCTCCATCACACATTTTCTGCTACAAGTGCTCAAGAACGCGAATGCACGATGCGTACATTCAGAGACGAAGAAAACTGTACTCATATGAGTTTTGCGTACACCTATTCAGCGAGCCCCACACTTGGAGAAATAGCAGCGAGAGTAAAGCGAGAATCGGCCAGGCGCATGCACTCACTCTCCACTCATCCTCTCTCTCTCTCCCCCTCTCTCTCTCTCTTCTCGTCCGTCTCATTGTGTCGGACGATTGTCTTAGAATAATGGCGGAGACTCACAATAGTGAC
Organism: Netelia inedita; assembly: GCA_964017225.1. NCBI lineage: Eukaryota > Metazoa > Arthropoda > Insecta > Hymenoptera > Ichneumonidae > Netelia > Netelia inedita. The sequence continues at coordinate 28,488,481 of OZ024920.1, read as the reverse complement.
TACAATGCTTGCTCGTCTAACAATGCGATGACGTCACGGGAGCGCGAACGAACGAACGGCCCCCGGTGAGAGAGGATAGAGACCGTGGTGGGAAGCTGGTGTGGCTCTTGGGAGGGGAAGGAAGAGTATACGTGAATGTGACTGAGCGACGACACGTTCACGGGGCTTTCCATTTGTGTATGTCGACTTCTCTATCCTGTTCTTCTCTTCTAGAATTGGTCATCTCTCTCTCCCTCCCTCCCACTCATTCGATTTCTCTCTCGCTCTCTATTACTCCCCCCTCGCCCCTGTCTTATACGCATTTTTTCGAAGCCTTTCGACTTGTTTTTCATTGAGATAAGTACGCGTATGCATATTTGTACGATTCTTCACCTTTTGTATTTTACCTTTTCCGTTTGCTTGCTCTCTTTTTTTTCTTGAAGAAAAATGCCTCCTAGGCAGATAAGGGGAGCCAGTAACGTCCTTTTACCATCGGAGCCCTATTATTAATTTTTCTGCTCGGGTACGTAAAGATTGCTAGTTTTGTTTTATCTGAATTCTTTTTGCATCATGATGTTTTTCGACTTTTTTTTTAGTATTTGATTATCGGCGGAATTTCCTGGGGCTTTGACTAAATAGACGAATAGATGAGGCGTTGATAATCGTTGTTTCCTGGCGTTGATTAGAAATTCTTTCCCTACGTTTTCGTTACTATTCGCGGTAAAACATACGACGGAATAATATGCCACTGATAGTGCTATCTTTCATCGCCAGAGGGCGACTCTAGTTCTGTTCTTCGGTTTTGTCGATATCCCGACTGATGAGAGACCAAAATATGTCTGTAGCTTTTGTAAAATGTTATCTGTAGTGAGGGAAATCTTTGAAATAAGATACTAAAAAACCTTATTTTTTCTTATTGAAAAACAAATTGAATTTTACAAATCACACGGATAACAAAAAATTAAAGGCAATGCCCGCATTTTTATCCGGCATGCGTCGGCTGTTGACAAAAGTAAGTAAAAGATAGAGCGTCGTACCTATTAGTACCATAGCGTCTCACCAGGCGGCGCTGCTACTGCGCGCGGCCGCCATAAGCCCGGGAACTCAAAGTGCTCCGTTACCTCCACTCCGAGACTTTCTCCCTTCGCATCTTCGTTCTCTGGCATCCTCAGAACGTTGCCTGGGTGCATTTTAAGACGTGTGTGCGCGGCAAAAACACCGAGAGAACCAAGCCACAGAAGAGGCAACGTATAAAGGCGCATTGTGCGATCTGCTTGGGTTCCCCTACCCCGCACAGACCCACCACCCCCGCTCCCCCTCTCAACTCTTCCAGAAGGTATTCACCGGAATGAATGCGCCCTCCGGAGCGACACAGCCTCAGATGTAAGACACAAGAAGCATAGAAGAGTTGCCATTATGCGAAGCTTAAATAACAGGGCTACCATGCTACACGTATTCATCTATATATATACACCATAGATACATAATATTCTCCGTACATAAGCACACGGTAGTCTGTATGAGTGACGGTATAGAATACACTCAACTCTATACACAAAAACAGTATATATATATATATATATATTTAGCCACGTAAACAGGGATTCACATGGTACTCATAAGAGTATATAGAACTTGACAAAGACATTGAAGAAACAGTATTCAGCGAAGGATACATAGTGTGCCATATACATACATAGGCATGATAGATATTGCGAACATGTATGGACGGTTCTATGCAATTTCAGCAATTCATACTTCTATTATGGACTGTGTATCGCTATACAGTGACATATACTCGTAAATATTTTGTCGATTTTATTCCACGTCTGAAGAGTTATTATTGTTTTTTATTCATAGTTAGATCGCGGTGGAGAATTTTGGAGAAAGAACGTCTGTGTGTTCCGCTGTCGTGTTTCATATAGCTATTTATCCTTTTATAATTGCGTCCTTATTTCCTCCTCGTTTACGTTCTTAGCTGCTTTTTCTTCACCGAGAGGCTCCTTCTCTCGTTTTTTTTACGCTTAGCTAATTTTCTTTCTGCGGCCGAGTCTGTGTCTTTGCACAAATGGCAAAAGAAGGAGAAGGAGAGAATGATGGCTGACGTTCTGAAGGATGTAAGGAAAACGATATTTTCGCGTCGACTGCGTAAAGTGTTTATTATTAAAAGCTCCCGCCGGGTTTTCCTTGCGTCAAGAGAGCGAAACGAAACTTTTTTACGGTTCTTGTCACTGTGTGTCGGTTGAAATCAATGCGAGAAATTTTTGAAACCGAAGCGAAGGCCGTTCGTCTTTGAACGTCATTCGTGCGACATTTATTCTATCGTTTATTATTGAATTGTTACGTAAAATTCATCCTAAATGAAGAAACTGCAGGTTGGATATTTAAGTAAAAGTGGAGTACGAGGGCTAAGGCTTACCTTCCCCTGTGTGTCTGATCACTTGTGGTGACTACTGCGTACAAGTGATGAAAGTGACTATGGAGTCAGACTGGTCGAGGGTTATAAATAATTCGAGGATGAAGAACAATTCTTCAGAGAATTGTGATCACATGCACTTTGATAATTACTAATTAACAAAATAAATATTTTAATGTTAAATAACTTTTATTTATTACGTAAATATTCTGCGTTCTTATTTTTTATCTTATAGTCAAAAATTGTATTACGAAACTAGCGGTACCCAGCATACGTTGCAATTCCGTTTTGGTGTCATAATTGATTTTACAACGAATGCGAAAAAAAGAAATGCTTCTTTTCTTAAATTATTTCTATTGAAACACAATATTTTTTTATTTTTCGGGTGGCTCGTACACGAATAAATCCGAAGTTTTTCCTATGCGTGAGTAGGCCATATATATGTATAAATGTTTGAAGCACGAATTTTCCAAATTTAATACACATACTTGTAGCGATTGTCCTTGTGCTTTGTTAATGGTCATTGCAAATGCGAGTCGTACCGGAAACTGCAAACGTTTGAATTCGAACGACATATCTGTTGATATCATTGGGGAACGTGGCAATAGTACATCTTCTCCTGTAAATTTTTAATTTTTAATTGTAGCTTCGATGATATTGTTTATTATATTTTTCGTTGAAAGGCTGGTACCGTTGCAAAGTCGTGGTAAATTGATGATTCATAAAAGAATGATAGGCACACCGAATTTCAATGTTTAAACAAGCGTTGGTGTGCCTGGCAAATCAAGCGAATTCGAGAATTCAGTTGGATAATTAACAACTTCTTCTTGAATCATTAAAGTATCAATCGACTTATACGTTTTAGATTCTCCTGGTATTTTATTTTGAATCGTCAAATTTATATAATTGAGTTCGGGTTTTTTTGCTGCTAATATTGCACATTCACTTGACCACTTATGATTTTTTCAATTATGTGCAATATTTAAAAAAACTTTGTTAATCAATTCGTTTATTGCTGTTGTGATTTTACAGAAGTTTGGAGTACGTCGTACGTACTCCACCGGTTTTCGATGCTCTAAACGAAATCCGAATTTTTCATTGCAGTCGGATGAATGGTATACAAACTCATTGTCAATTGGGATACATAAACAAACATTCTTCCATTTATATATATAGAGAATATCGAGTCGATCGAGTCGTTAAAACAAATAAGTGTGTTTATTGCGCTTGCCATTTTGCCGGCATACTTTGACAGCTGTCAAATTAATTATATATACATGAATGTGAATCTTTTTTTGTCCCGTATGCGTTTATTTATGCAAATAAAATTATTTTACTAATTCAGTTATCTTCGCGTGCGCGCGCTCTCCAACTCACCAAATTTTCATCGCAATCGGATGAACGGTATGGAAACGTATACAGGACAAACAAACAAACAAACATTCCTCCATTTTTATATATAAGAAAGAGAAAGAGAAAGAAGAAAGAAAGATGATATAAGATTTATATATTATGAAATTATTGTTTTTTGTTCAATGGCATGGATTTGATATATCAGCAAGTGAGCCCACACGCCGTATGCGTTTACCACTGGTAAGGCCTGAACCGGGTGTGAATGTCATGGGTGGTTCGAAACAACAGGTGTACGACCGTTCGACATACCTCGGATGCCCAGAAAGCTTTCGCTGCCTCCCTCTCGACTCACCGGGTCCCGCCAGCCGAAGCGTATACCTAACTTTCTCTCACCCTTTCACCCTCCTTATCCACCCTTTACTCTTCCCCTGAATCGCGCTCCGTGGTTATATCAGGGGTTGCCTCCTCGTGCTCGGTATAATACTTTGATATCGGTGGCTTTAGTCACCCTCGGTTCGACTCGAATCTCCCTGGTACTCGATTTTACATGAATTTCTCTCTCTTCTTTTCACCATTTGTTTTTTCATTTTCCTCCCTGTCTCCCATAGTACAACATTTCAAGATCCACAAAATTGGAATGAAAAATTATCACAAAGTATTTTGCGATTACTAATATTTTTAAATAATATTATAATAGTACAGTAATGTTAATAAAAACAAGATTTCTACTAATAAATATAATATTAATAATCGTTACTACTATTTATTATTTTTTACGTAATCGTATGAAGAAATTATCGTGAGTTTAAAATTATTTCCGATATAATCTAAATACCAAATTTATCTAACATCAAAACTATTAAGAATTATCAAAATATATTTTTTCTTTTCATTCATGAATAAAATAATGTTTGTTTCTTTTCACGAGAATTACTATTTATGTCACTGACCCTTTCTATTATTTTTCATTTCGATCTGTCCATCCCTGCTTTGAACCAGCAGTATGGCATGCGTGCTGCATACGTGCCAAGATATATCTTGGCACGTTCGAACCCTCCGATGTCCGGAGCGTTTGTATCGAGAATGCAAACCAGTACGACCGTATATGGTACGAAGTACGTGGCAGGTAGTTGGTTGAAATAGAAGCTCACACAACTACCCCTACTACACTGCTATTAAGTTCTACTACGGCACAGTGTCGTGGTGAGGGTAGATCGCTTGCTCATACACATCGACTCTCTCTCAGTCCCTCTCTCTCTCTCACTCACTCCCTCTCCCTCTCTTTGTCACTCCCTCTCTCTCTCTCTCTCGCTCTCTCTCTTTCTCTGTCTCTCTCTAGCTCATGCGCCCTTATTCGACTCTTTTGTCTATGCGTCCATTCTCTGGCACATTATCAGGCCTATTGTCCCTCACATTGTTACCCCTCCTTTTCCCGACTACCCCCTTGCTATCATCCCCACGACGCCTCATTGTTTTACAATTTCCCCCACTTAACCGATACGCCCACCCATCCTGTGTGTGTTATATATATGACTGGATACGTACGCGCAGACACACTGCATATATACATGTGGGTATGAACGAGAGAGGAGAGGGGTGGGAGAGAGAAAGTGGAGGGGTGTAAGGGCGATCGCAGAGTGCACCCTTTCCCTGCATCAGAGTCGTTTCCGTTGAAGCTATCCCGGCACCACCTCTCCCTCGCCTTTCCCTCTAAACCATAGGGTGATTTTGTGCCCTTTCTCACCATTTCTACCACCTCGCTGGCGCGTGCCGCCAAGACTCCTCGCTTCTCATCGCACTTTGAATGAAAAAAAAAACTTTTTTGCTCATCGTCATTGATTAATTCACTTTTGTTCATTGTTGGCCGACGGTCCAGTTCGGAATTTTTTACTCAAGATTTATGATTCAAAAATACACTGCTCGAAAAAATTGAAGGGTTTTTGTTGATCCTTAATAAAGTTCTCATTTTTTTTCTTTAACATTTTTTGAGAGATTTATTTTTTATTGAGATTCTACGAAATATGATTTGTGTAGCGATGATTCAGTGAAAAAAAATCGTATTGCAACAAGCGAAAAGTAATATTGTAAATAAAATTATAATCTTTGAAATTCAATCAGAAGATCGAAGCTAGAATTCTTTCTTGAAAAATGGCGAATGAAAGCGAGACAAACAAAATTTAAAGACGAATAGAACCGAAGTTACGAGCTACCCAAAGATAAAAAATCTTAAATATTACAGATAAAAAAGATACTTTTATTTTTTTTGAGCAGCCTAAACGTTTTTCTTCATTTTGATTATTCTCTCACTCCACTTATCTTTCTTTATTTCTTAGCTTTGATTATTTTTTACTTTATCATTTTATAAAAATAGTCAATCTATTAAAATTTTTAATTGACCGTCGCTTGGCAACCTGCGGTGGTTGCACATTTTCTACACAGCACCCATAATCTCGGCTAATGCCGCACAACATTATATTCACGATCCTCTCTGGTTCCCGTTCTTCGTTGAAAAGCTCAACGGACCGTTGAAATACGCGCTCGAATAAAACTTCACTTTCTAAACTAATGAAATTTCTCGACCGGTTTACAATAGCGATCGTTGTGTCGAAAATTGGTGTTTACAAGCGTATATGGTAGAAATATAATAATTACGCCCTTGTAGAAATATACGTAATGCACACATATATATATATATATATATATATATATATATATATATACCTTTATACATATTGAATCCATCGAGATTGTACGAACGTGTGAAATCGTACAAATACTCAACGCACTCTCGTCAAAATATACCTATATGTATATATATTCATACACAAATATATAACGCAGGACGGAGAGAATATATTTCAGAGCTTTCACGACTCTGAATGGAAGCCCTTGGAACTCGACGTAAAATAGACAAAAGCCTCTGTCTCGCTGAACAATTCGTCTATTCTATACGATCCTGCCCACAGTTACGTGCGAACAAACGAGCTTCGGGAAGTACATATAACATATTCTCTCGCCTTGTGAACCGCCTGCAACCCCCTGCCATCCAACCCCCTCTCCTACCGACCACCAAACCCTACTCCACTACTTTTCCTATCTGACTTTCTCTACTGTCGTCACTTCGAGAAGCAAAGCTCTGTCATATCTCACCAATCTCTCCTCGATCCGGACACAAAACGCTCGCCCGAACTGGTTCGAGTCGGTTCAAGCTCTGCATACGAACAACGCGTACTTTCACTCCGATGACGTCCTCTCACCGAATCGTCAAGACGCAGTTACCGAACTTTTAACATATTATCACCATTTCCCCCTCCCTCGCTCTGTCCTCCTATACGCGGTCCATATGTGTCTTTTTATAAGCGCTAACTCTCTCTTTTATGATTATGAAATCGACCACCTTCGGTCTTGTATGTATGATGCGACGGATTTTTGAATGGACCGACTAATGGTCGTGGTGATGAAAAAGGTCGTTTTACGTAGAGACGGTAAGAGAGGCAAACAGGAATTCATTAGAATGTATGATAATGAGGGCTTTGGAATGTATACAACGATTTAGTAAAAGATATAAACAAATTTTACAACAATTATAAAATAATTACAATTTCCGTTTTTCGGTCAACCAATGAAAGTTTGAGAATTATTTTACTATTCCTGATGGAAGAATAATGGTTGAGTATTTGAAAAAAAAAGTTTTTTTGTCGGTTGGACCTTTATCGTGAAATTTGGTCCGCGGAAAAACTCCAAAAGTCCAATCGCCAATGATGAAACGTGGCATAAAAGTAAAAAAGACGCACATTTGAAGAGCACAAGCCCGGCTGACAGGCGATGTAGTTCACGGAGTTGGCAACTATATACAATATACCATAAGTACGCAAGAGAGAAAGAGAAAGAGAGAGAAAGGGAGAGAGAGAAAGAGAGCGAGAGAGAGAGAAAGACTCGACTCTCTAGTTCATGAAAGAGCGGGTGGCATGCTCCGAGAGGGTCGCTCATAGTGGATAGAGAAGGGGGTAGTATTGGTGTGTGGCAACAATGGTACACCGGGGAGGGTTAGCAAAGGTAGAGTCTCGACAATGCTCTGGGCTCGTCTGACTTTTCTTTGCGTGTCAAATGACTGAAAAGCCGCGTTGGCTGTGAGGGAGAGGAACAGAGACGAAGAGAGTAACAGTGAGGCGGAGAGAGAGCGAGAGCACGAGAGAGAGAGAGAGAGTGAGAGAGAGAACGCGAGAGAGAAAGAGGGAGCGAGAGAAAGAAGAAAAGTGGGGTTGAAGGCGGGAGGGGGGTGCTTTCTAGAACCATTGCGGGTATGGGTTGGTCGGGCAGCCAGAATAGAAAGTAGTGGGGGGGGGGGAGGATGGCGACGCTGTGGAAATGTTGAGGTATGATGGAGGGCGGAGAAGGGGCGGGAGGGTGGGGGGATGCAGGGCGCGCTTTGTTTGGAAACAATGCCGATACTCGGCTACATCCTCATCTCCATTCTTCGCCTTGACGCAGCAGGACCAACGATGTAAAGGTCGGTACAGAGAGATCCCGCAGAAGTCTAGTGCACGGCATCCCAAAAAGGGGTTGTTGCTTTCTCGAGCATCTCAACCGTCTATCTCTCCGAGGCTTACGCGTAATGTCTCTCTCTCTAATTCACCCTTTATTAAATTGGTCAATTATTGATAGCATGTCGCGTTAAAATCATCGATTAAGCAATCGATCGATCGATCACGTGATGCAGTTTTATAACGCAAGAATTAATTGATAAAGTATTTATTCTGCAATACGAAGCTTTAAGTATATTCCAGCGATGTTTTTAAAATCCAAATTTTTCGGGACTTTGATTTTTATTCCATTCAACCCGCGGATTGTAGTCCGTTTTATATGTATGGGGTATACCGAGATCGAGGGAATGTATATCGTAGCGTGGTGGGAAGGGGCGGCGAGGGGGTGAGTTCTTTAACAGAGGATATAGAAATGCGTCGCCGAAGGAAAAGCTCATAACAAACTATTGAAAAGCCGACGAATGAAAAATCAATGGCATCGCGGGTAAAGGGATGGGGGTTTGAGGGTGAGTTATGGGGGGTTGATTTGGCGGCATGGGCACGGGCCGGTCCCGACGAAGCGCGAGGGGGTGGTAGGGAATCGGAGGTTGGCAGTGAGTAGTGAACGCGACGAAAGGAGCGGACGGATCTGAGGCGCGGAGCACCAAGAGGGGCAGGAGGGTGGAAGAGGGTGAGGAGGGCGGTTTGGTGAATGGAATATTATTGGGGCATCCTTTCACGCGGACTCGGCGGAAGCTAGAAGACCTCATCTGGTGGCTGTATAGATGGCATTCGCTCCGGCAATGCCGCCTATTGAACCAGAGACTTGTTATATATATATGGTCGAACGTATATCAAGACATACACATAGAGATATAGACTTCCTTCTATCAATGTATTTCTATCGAACAGACACATACACATGCGTATATTTTATTTTTTCGTTTATATATATGTATGTGCGTGTATGTGCGCGCGCACGCGCGTGTGTGTTCGTGTATATCAAAGTGTTGGTACTGCTTGTATAGGAAGCGAGAGAGTTCTTACATTCCATGATTTATCACGCAGCTTTCAGTGAGCGTGCTCAAAGACCACTGAAAGCACCGGACACAGATTGGTAAAAGATATAATGCAAGCACGCGAAATAGAGGGACTCTCTCGATCTGCTGATGTGGCAAGTGTGTGTACGAGAGAGAGAAAGAGGGAGAGGGAGGGAGAGATAGGGGTGAGTGAATATGGGGAAGTATCGTCTTTACCTGAGGAACAGTGTAGTTCCTTTGTTCAATGCTAAATAAAAAACCGTGAGAGAGTTGCATGAAAAAAAGATTTCGTACTACTCTTGATAAGATTCTCTTGCTAAACTTTGACAATTTTTTTCAAATCATTATTTGTTTATTTATGGCGAATGAGACCTCGGAGCAAAATGTTTAAAGATCACGATATAAAATTCAATATTTTTATTTGAAATTTTTATTTTAGTGAATTTTGTAGAGAGGGGATAAAATTTAATAATAGTGCTTCCTTGTGTAGGTACTTTACGCAGAGTTTTAAGTCATTTGGTTATCGAATTAATTAACGTAACGAAATATTGTCGCTACATTGTTTAAAAATTATAAATAATGTAATAATAAAATAACAGAAGTTGGTCGCAATATGTATATCGTTGGGAGGAGAATGTGATAGAAGGGTGTAGTAGTCGAGAGCTCTGTGAGGATTGGAATGAGTTCTGAAAGTGGAGCGGGAGCTCTCTCGCTTCGTTGTGGGACAAAAGGGAATCGCTGTGGAGAGTGGTGAATCTCGCGGTTTCGAACCATCTCCATCTCTCACTCGCTCTCTCTCTCTCTCTCTCTCTCTCTCTTTCTCTCGTCACTTCATTCGCCGTGGGAGTATAACAGCGTAGAGATGGAAAGGGTGGGCCCGACTCACCATCCCTCGACTCTGTGTATATACGTGTGTATATAATACTGCGAGGGTTGTTTTACAGCCCTCTTCCGGGACACCTAACGGATAGTCCTTTCCGTTGATCGTCCGACCGACGATTATATTTCATGTTGACGCAAAAGGGTTTACCCCATTCCACCTTCTTAACATCCTTGATAAGTCTATTTCCCATTTTCTACGTCTATTTATTATAAACATAGATTTTTGATCAAAGCTTTTCAATTCGATAAAATGAATAATAGTCAATTCGATAAAATGAATAATAGTCAATTCGATCAAATGAATCATTTTCATATATTCTCAAAATTTCCGATAAAAAATTTACCTCAATCATTTATCATTCAATTTTCTAATATAAGAAATATCGTAAATTTGAACGATTCAAATTTTTCGAAAAAAAGGACGAGAAAAAATGTTGACATCAAAATTACTGACCCATGACAAGATTATTTACGCTCAATGATCGTGAATGTCAGATTCCAATTCGATCTTTCTACACCCCTTCGTTTTGCTCACGGAGATTGGGAGAGTGAGAGAGAGAGAAAGAGAGAGAGAGAGAGAGAGAGAGAGGAGGTTGCTATTGAGTTCTCTGCACCCCAACTCCCTGAAGAGAGCCCCACCAGAATGGGTCGAACTCGCGACGCATATACCTATATTATAAATTGAAAGGGTGACTCTCGGACGTACGCACGTTGTCGCATTATACAGTCATCACTGCCTTCGTCGGAGCATGATGTACGTTACGGGGTTATTCTCTCTGTTTCTCTTAACGCAACCACCCCTTCTATCCGTTTCACTCGTATCCCTCAGGGGAGTCGTTGAGATTAGCTCAATGATTCATAATGATCTCGATAAAAGCCCCGAGCAGATAACGAATTTGACGTTTCAAACGTGTGCTCGCGCGTATTAAGTACACACGGAGAGTTGTTCGCGAGGGTTGGAATTTGATTTACACTTTCCCGTTGTACATCTGCCGGGTGGCGGTCTTATCAAAATTCTCTACGGTTAAATCTTTCGCGTCTTGTCGACAGTGATCAATTGTGGAGTAGACATCGATACTATGATAGTTTAGAGCAGAGTTTCTCAACCTTTATGAACGTAGAACATTTTCAAAATTTAAAAAGTCCCATGGACACCTTTCCCATAGAATTTTTAGGAAAAGAAAACAAGGGAATTTTTAAATAATTTTTATTAGTTAGAACTGGAGGATATCCGGAACTTGCGTTACAATTAATTAATTAGTGAGTTGACTTCACTTCCCTTAACGAGAGAAGTGAAGTTTATAAATAAAACAAATAAATAATGGCTGCAATAAATATTGTGGTGCATATAAGGGTAAGTTTTATATATGACAAACGGAAATGGTATTGAATTCACTCTTAGGTGATAAGTTTACATACTTGGTGTACTTATGCAAGAGAGTATACTTGGAAAATTACCAATGAAGGGTGCAAGTGGCACTTGGGAGAATAATTCGCTCATGCCGCTAGTGCACACCGTCGAGATTTTCGAGTACCCAGCTCTCATCCGGGTGGGTACTCGCCCTTTATCGTTTTCTCTGCTTCGTACAGTTCTCCGGTGTGTTATATGTGTGATATGTGTTATATCTTTGCGCACGCGTAGAGGTTATGAAAAAATTTTGACTCGTGTCAGGTATGAATATTCTTCCCACGTGAACGTCTACTTTCTTCTTTAAATTAATCAAATTTGATCAATTTTTCACAATTAAATTATCCATGTGGATTTTCGTGGGAATATGAATGGGAAGATAACGTTAATTAAGATGGTCATCGTTCAGAATATTTGTTACAAAAATTTCAACAAATATTTTTTTTGCTATGTATGTGGGGTAACCTTGTGAATCTTCGTGTCGGAACCCGTGCCAGTCGGTGTGTGGTGGCACGTGGGTTAGGGTGATTACACGCGGGTCTATAGCATATTGTTCGTCGTGGGGGTGGTGAAGAGGGGTCGCGAGCATCGGCGTGCCGCAAGGGTGGAATTGAGAAAGCCGCGAGTGGGAACATTTGAGCGGCTTGGGGATGAAGCGAGATGGAGAGAGATCGAGGGTGGAATGGTAGAGAACAAGGAGTAAATACAACGAGGGGAAGAGGGCGTGTGGAGAGTCGGTTCGATGATGCGTGAAGCCACACTGACACACCCTTCCCTATGCTGTACGTTATATAATAGAAACAGAAAGAAAAGGGTAGGGATAACGCATATATCCCTCTAAAATATACTGCCGATAATTTTACCCCTGCCATATATAAAAATTGGAATAGATCGAAATCAAAATTAAGCTGATATAACAAAGGTTATATTTTACTCTGGTCTACCACGAAGACAACCCTAGACGCTCGATCAGTACGAACACCATATTGTTTACATTCTTGCTAGATAATATTACGGGGGTTTCTGATCAAGAATCTTCAATAAATGTTACTAAGTATTCAAGACGAGAAATCATTGACAGGCAATTTATTTTATTGAACAATTGATAAGCTGGCAAAACTACCCTCCTTGATTCTACGTTAAATATAATTACACTCAATCTGTTCTATTGATTAAAAACAATGTACAAATAATTACTAGCCAATATGACAGTCGACATAAAATTTGTATTACATTGTCAGGATTCCTATCAAAACTTATCGGAACTATTTAGGAAATTATTTATTAATTAAGATTAAATTAATAGAGAAGGGAGTCTATGGATCACAGATTGTATGAACGAGCCACTCCGATTTTTCATTAATCCATCAATGAATCCAACTGAGTTGTTTTTCATTATCTGAAATTATTGTGCAATAATCGTGATCCACATTAGAGATTAATTAATATAATACGAAAACACTTAATTTTTTATTCGTTTCCCAGTTGAGATTATTCTCATCCCCGGCTTATCAGACCATCTACGAGCTCAAACATCCCAAAGTCTAAACTCTTCTCACTCGCTTCTTTACGAATTTTAGAGAATGTTTAATCATCGTAATTTAATTTTGGCAAGAAACTAGAACATTCCGATATCTTTTCTATATATTTCGTAATAAGTGTGACCGTCATTGCCCATTGACCCCTCTTCCCTCCTACCGTTCATTCCTAACAATAGCTTTTCTGCCATCTTCGTCGTCGTCGTCGTCGCCATCATATCTCCGCTATCGCGTTGTACGAATCTCATTGTGACCACGGGGCGGCCAAGTCAGCTATTATGTTTATTAAGTTGGCCGGCGAGCGATTCTACGAGAGTATATATATGTATGTAACGAGAGAAACGGAACTTGGTGAAGGGGAGGGAGCGGTAAAGCTCGGGGGTGGTGGGTCGAGGGTTAGGAAGCAGGGTGTATTGTCCCGCGCATTGTCTGCCCCATTGTGTGACATCACGGCCCGATAACTGCCGATAAGGCAGCGCAACCAAAGCTACGTTCGTGTGCCAGAGCCCACCTCCAAACCGCCCCTCCCGGATATATAAAAGAAATGACAATATATACATATATGTAGGTACGTTATACATACATATATGTATATTCGTGGCTATGCGTTTATTTGCCACAGAATATAGAGGGTGAACGATGTATAGGTCATAAAGTATATTGCATATTCTACGATATATATATATATTGTATTGTATGAATATATGTGTGTACAATAGATGAAGAAATGTGGGTGCAAGTGAGGTCAAGTTGTTAAGCTGACCTCGCGTACATTATTTCCTTAATTTCTCAAATTAATTTGTTACAAAAACACGTTGTAAATCGAAGCCAATTATTTCCTTGTAATTTCTGTGGTTTATATTTTCCGACCTCGACATATTCGATCGAAAGAAATTGATATCCGTGGAGATTATAAATTTGGGTCAAAGTTTTTGATGGAACAAACGTATTCGCACAGAACTGTTTAAAATTAAATATTTTATAAAATATATTTCATTTAATTAATAGTTTTATAGGATTTAATATTGATGCATGATCGATGCAAAACGTCGCACAGAATTTCTAATAATTTATTATCTGCAAAAAGATCTTGATTTTATATATTTGTACAATTTTTGCCAGCTACGTCATTCGTTGTACTGCAATTTGTTTATAAATCGAATTCAAAGCTCTCCACTAATAAACTGTGGATTTTCTGTTTTAGACACGAGAAGAAATAGTGAATCCCCGAGGTGTCGTATGTCGGTAAGTGATCTTTCACCTCTCACCCCTTGGTTGCGTCCTATACATTTATCGAATAATAGTATTCATTCCCAATTCGCTCTTTGCACCACGTGCTACACGTGGTGTAATTTGATCTAAAAGCGAGGGTGAGTAAAAGCATTTAAACTTCGAATATATGGAAAGAGAATAAAATCTTGAAGAGTCGTATGATAAAATTTTGAATCATTTCCTACTTTTTCATTATATTAATATTTGCCTCATTTCTTCATATAATTATTGCTTTAGATGTGTCGATTAAAATCACTTCAAGAATTTCTTGAAAGTTATTTAGAGTTATTGAAAGTTTTTCTCCTTGATTCGGAGCGAGAAAATCGCCCGAACAAAATGCGATAATTGTTCATAGGTCGGACGTGGCGAAATACTTTTAAACTAGAGAGAAAAAGTGTCATGAAAATTTTCAACTATTTATAAACGAAGTTACATGAAGATATTAAATACGTATATGAAACGTGATGTGCTTTGTAGATGGATTAACTCCCCTTTGACAATTTTCCTCTTCGTTCTTTGTGCTCTTCACATAAATTGTCAATCATTCATTAAATGCGTTTTATCACGGGAAGCACGTAAATAATATTACTAAATTGAATAAAATAATTTTGTATAATAGCATATGTAATCACTCTTGATTACTTCTCCAATCTGCTGCTGGTAGATTTAGGAGAGGTGCGAGAATTCTGCCACCGTGGTCTTGGCGTGTACCCACGTTCCATGCGTTCGTACGTGCCGCCACACAGTTCGTTTACAACCCCTAGGATAAAAATATCTCAGGTTTATACTTTGAAGTCAGCAAAAAATGTTGGCCTTGAAGGTAAACTCTAGTACAATCACATTCGAAAAACAGGACACTTTTCTAATCTGATTGTTTTCAATAATTATAATAATTAAATAATAAAAATCATTAAGGTAGGAGTAGCGACGCAGTCGTTATTGGATGAACTCTTGATTTTGAAATATATATAAGTTTATGTGATAAACTTTCATATGGCGGAAGGATTTAATACATTACCGAAGATTATAACAAGAAATTTACGATCAAAAATCGAAAATATAACACGGCAACTTATGAGAAACCCATCCCGCCAACACTATGATTGCAGAATTCATCTCCTTATCGATTAGATATAGTTGATGTGAAAATTGCTACTCATAGATTATCTTATAAAGATTCCAATGTGGCCATAAAAATATCGGGTCACCGACTCATTCGAAGAGAATTTTTTAAATAATCTCGATGAAAATTGAGAAAATGGCAGGAGATCGACCGCCATGAAGCGGCTCGGTACACTTGGCAACGTTGCGTGTAAGCAAATACACGCGCATGCGAGCGTAGATCTGCCACGGACCAAGAATGCATACACATATATATACTTTTCGTGTGCTCCCGGAATCTCTCTCCATATATATATATATATATATATATATATATTGAAAAATGCAGTGCTGCCAGATCAACCTCTTTACCACACTACTTTCAAGAGCTTATATATATAGAGCTATCACAGCTGATTATAACCGAGTCAAATCAGCAATCGTTAAATATTTCTAATCATAAATTATTAAATATGATCTCGTATAAATTTATACGAGTACAGTTTAAATTGCCCTAAGATTTATTCAATACAGAAAACCTTTCCTTTAACCCTTTTTTATTTCGACGATTAATAAATAGTCATTTGACCATAGAGTGGCGCTACTCCTACCTTAAATAATTAAAACAACATTTATATAAATGAACCAGTTTTGGGCAATCTTGTAATACGTGTGGGGTAATTCGTTTATTAATCGTTCTTACACCTCTTAGCGTATAATTTATTGATTTTATGTTTGAGACATGTGGAAGAGTGGTGAATTTCCACGACATACATAGGTGGGTGGCCTCCTATCTCGCAGTCCTTGTTTCGAACCCATGCATTTATCGTAGGTATAATGATATTCATCCCCGAATCCCTTTGCACCACGTGCTGCACGTGGTGTCATTCGAGCTCAATGTAGGGATGAGTAAAGCACGTAAGCCTCTGATCGATGAACGGGGAGAAATAAAGATATAAAAATAGGAAGCGTATGTGTATTTAATTAAAATGAAAAAAAGTGCATCCATCAAAGGAGGAGCAACCAGATATTATTACGTACAATGGCAAAACTCTAATGGACCACTCAAAAATGTAAACTCAGAAAACATTCAAAACACTTATTTTAAATAAATTATATTTTATTAGCTTAATCTTTGTGAAAAAATTTGTTTGATAAAATATAAATAATAACGATCATTATGTTGTAACAGACTCGATTGTCTAACACGTAAAACTGAATTGTAAAAGAGTGGGTTAAAATTTTGTATTTCCGCAGGACAACAAAAAGTAATATAGCCAGAATGAAATTGATAGAGGCGGTCTGAATGATTGTGAACGCTTTGTAAGCGAGTGACGTTATAGAATTTTGCGAGAATCACAGTTTCGCGACCCTCCTCTCGGGCTGAAAATCCCCTCGGCTCTCGCAACGTTCACGACGACGAGGCTAGAGCGGTGATATGAATAACAATCGAAAACTATAACCCTCAAACTGTAATAACGGCTTGGGGGTGTATGCGCGAGTTTGTGTGTGCTCCACGTCGGTGGTCACTGCCAGTAGGAAGCTCGTCTCTTTACGAGTTCCCGGGGCATTTTTATGTTAATCAGCTTGCGCTCGGTTCGCAAAATCGTATATATAGCATGGCTCACCCTACAGCCCCCTGTTCTCTACGACCCTCACCACTTGACCGATAACTCATCCCCCTTTACGATTTTTTTTCTTCTTCGCGAGAATAAAACAGTGTGCTAAATGTTGCGAGTTTTATTCTTTCACTTATCTACCAACGATTAAATTGATTAATTCGATTTGATAAAATTGAAACTTGCTGAAAAATATTTAATTTTTTATCAAATTACAATTTTTTTCATTAATAATTATAATTATATTATCATTAAATGTGATTATGCAATCGACGGATCCCCAAAAAAAGAAATTTCCAAAAAGTCAATAAAAAATTAATAAAGTCTTATGACGTTTCAGAAATCAATTTACTGAATAAATCAAAATCAATTTTTATCAAATAAATCAATATTGATTTTTTTGGGGAAGCTGAGCAAGAAGGTATGCGAAAAAATGGATAAAACTGTGAAAAGAATGAAAATATGTGGGGACGTAATATGTAAGTGTACGCGAAATCCGGGACAAACTAGTGAGGGATCTTGTACAAAGAATGAAAGCTGGTCGAGCATACGAGGGAGATGGGAGAGCACATCAGGGAAGCGAGAGAGCGCGGAGAATTCCGGGGTTATACCGCGAGCAAATCCGAGACAGAAAAAGGAAAACGATACGATACGAACACATTCGCACCCTGGGAGGGTGGGATAATCCGTTGGTGCAAAGTGTTACGAACTGGGACATTTCTTTTCTTATTCTCCTTCGGATCGTTTCCCTTCTTTTTCGCATTTTCCTCGAACATTCTAATTGCAATCATCGATTAGTTTCAACGGCATTTTTTTCAAGAATAAAACAATTTTTTTTAAATTCTCTGGAATAATCAAGTTATTATTAAAATAGATAAAAGAAAAAGCAAGAGAGCAACAATTGTCCTACATAATTTACCCATTGACACTTTCTATCACCCAAAGGGTTGAATAATCGTAAATTATTATTTCGAATTCAAATATAATTTAATTTTCAGATAAAACAGATAGATAAATAAAATATTCGTCAGGCAGAAGGAAGGTATGACGAAGCGAAACTGAAGGAAGAGTAATACAGTCTATATATCTATATATATATGTATATAGGTGGTAGACGAAGATAGCTATATATACTAGGCCGCCCGGTCGTTTTGTGAGCACCGCGCAAAAGATGCCTTTGAATCCTTAATTCCCTTTGAAACTCTCATTCTGGCGGGAACGAGCGGTATTATTCGGCTGAATGACGTATTGAGCGAGTTTTGTATGCCATCCCAGAGCCTTTCGTGGCACATGTTATATATATTGCTCTCGTGCTCATCTCGTTCCACGTTTTTACTGTTCCGCAAGTTGTACATACATATATAGAACTGATCTATACGTGTACCCATATATATATATATATATATAGATTACATATATGTACGTATATTGCTCTAAGCAAAAGCCACCCTCATTCCCACCCCTCACCCCTTTCCATCCTTTTCCTCTCTCAGTGTCTCTTACTTCCTGGTTCGCTTTCACTCTTGTCCGTCATCACTGTTTCGTTATAGGTTTCCTCGTTTCTGTGTTTTCATCCATCTCTCCAAGCCCCACCCCCCATCCCACCCTACCACCCCCACCTACCCTTGGCCATGTACATTTCATCGCTCTCTTTCTCTTTGGTTCCTTTATCTTCATTCAACATTCGCCCCAAAGATTTTCGATGTCGAGAGAGACAGCGAGATGGAGAGACTAAGGGACGCAATCCAACCTTCCCCCGACACCCCTTGTCCACCCTTTCAGCCTCGTTGCTTCATAGAGAAATTTCCCTGTGCTGGGTGAACGGGGGTTAGAGGGAGGGGAGGATGTCTCTCGTCCAACTAGGCTCGGGCCATTGATCAACGACGAAGACAACTTCGTCGAGCTTAATTAGCATCCCTATCCCTTTTTTTCATCAAAACTTTTATTTATTTTTTCTCTTTTTTTGCTACTTTAGTGTCGAATTTTTAGACAGTGTAGACGTGTATACGTCGAGCAAAGCGGGCTTTCGTTATGTAAGGATTACTGGGTTACACCAGTATATATATATATTTTTTACGTGTGTGTATTTTTGTTTCTGGATTTCACTCTTTCGGGATTATTTTACCAGCTCCTCCTTTCAGGCATGTAGGCCATACTGTTCATTGTACGACAGCTACGAGCTTTCCGTTTTCAATTCGACTTCTTTTCACCGTTCGACGATTCCAGAAATCGAAGTAATTGTTTTTCAGAGATTTTTTTTTCAAGTACTCGAAATAGTTCGCAAAGTCCCGAGATTACGTTTAGAAAAATTTACGTAGGTATACGTGAGTTTCTGAGTGGCTTTGGGGCCGTACCTACTGGTATTGTTAAATTGAAACGTTCATTGTCCGGGAGTCGCTCGAATCGAAGTGACGGACATTGTTTCATGGAAATCACTCTAGAAAGAAAATACAATTTTTCCTCTTATTTTTCACTTCATATCGGAATTGATTTACTCGTAACGTCATCTGGAATGTTTTTTTAAAAATTATAATACTAAGTACCCTGTCTAATCGCATATGTTTCGTTTCTATAAAAAAAAGCTCGTCAAACTTTTCACAGTTGCCAGGCACCGTGTCAATAATTTAAGAATATTGCGATTGAACGCTACTCGAACCTTCCATTTCCCATTCTAATTCGATGGCGAATGAACGATCCTCGTTTATGCAATTTTTGATACGTCATTTTTTCTCATTTTGCACTCGTGTATATAACAAAACAAATAAATAATGAAAAATGGGAAAAATATCATCAGGATTTCGTCCTTCGTATCCTTCTTTGATAGATCGCTAGATTTACTGCGATTGTGAGACGCGATTGCGCGAGTTCGCGACGATAGATGGAACGTATGGATGTAAAATGGTTAAAAGGGCTGACGGTAAGTGTACGCAGTGGGTGTCAAAATGGGTGGAAGGGTTCAAGGGAAAATGTTGTAGGGGTTGTGGGTTGGTGGGAGAGAAGGGTGAGTGGTGGAGGGGTGAGGGGGTGTAGGGGGAGGGGGGTGGCGAAAGCTCGAAATAGTGCGAGTGCGGCACCAAGGCCCATATTCGTGCATTGTGGCACGTTCCATCGCGTTCTCAACTGAACTGAACTCAACTCAACAGTGGGAAGAGACACACAATGGCCACACACCGTCAGGGTTGGGGGTGTATGAATAAGTATAACAGACAGACACCGGTACAGAGGCAGACACAGGTAGCTCTCTCTCTCTTTTTCAACTCCCCTAGGCCGCAGTATGTGAATGAGGAACCCATTTGATAACACGCCTCCACCAGCCACCCAGGTCCATTGTGTCGCTTCCTATTCAGATGTTCTACGCCCTCACTACCCTCACTTCTCTCCATCTACCTTTCTTTCTCTCCACCTCTTTCTCTCTCTCTTTTCCCCTCTTGGTCTCTCTCTCTCGCCCACTCCCTCTCTGTCTCTCTCTCTGATTCACCCGCGCCAACCCCCAACCAATCCTCGTTCCTCACTACATCCCCGCTTCTTCGGTATCAATGCGAAAATCACGACATCCCTATCTTTATATATATATATATATATATATATATATATATACATCGGTGAATTCTTTGTATATGTGGTCCAATTTTTTTATTTTTTTTATTTGTTTTTATTCTTATATGGGACTCATTGAAAATTGGAAATACGCAGAAATTTCGTGAGCAAATGGATAATACTTCGAAATTATGTTTTTGTGAAAGACGCTTGAGTTTACATTGTGATAAATGTTTATAAAAAATTAAAATATCGTAAAAAGCGATTGGAATTATTTAGTTGTACTTATATTTATTAATTGTAAATTGATAACGTTATGGACGGAGTTATCAAAAACGTAATTATTATATATAAGGAAAAAGTTGTAATTTGCTCATCGGTGTTTAATCATTTTTATTGTTTTCCATTCGTTTTTTTCTCAGAAAATAAATTTTTTTAGATTTTTTTACCCTATATCAATAATGTTCCTACGATAAAAAGATCGGTATCGGCACATTACTTGAAGTTATATCTGAGTATGGATAGATATCTATTGATAACCCTTGTCGGCGCGAGTTCCGGTTCGAGTCCCACCAGTTCCGTTAGTATATATATATATATATATATATATATATATATATATATATATATATATATAAGAATCAAATCATGCGAGATTTATTCGAATATATTTTGCAGTTTGTGATGATACAATTTTTATAAAATAAAAATGCGGACAAAGCCGATGTTACGGGGTTTAAAAACTAAAAACATGTACCTATATTCTAGTTTCCTAAGCTGCTCATGATATTTATGTTTTTTTTCGATATATCAGACTTCGGCACGATCGAGAAAATAAGCATTGAAAAAGTGGGCAAATAGAAAAATCCGAGCGAGCAAATATCTTCGAACGTCGAGCGTATGGCGACCCCCACTTACAATTAATGCACGTGGATCGCCACGCGCAATATTTTCACATTGTAGACGTGCATTGCAGAAAGCACATTTTCTCGACTGTGCTAAGTTCGGAGATACTGAAAAAAATTCGGAATGTCGAGAAAAGTCCATGGAACAAGAATATCTTCTGGAATCTTCTTGAATTAATTTTTTTAAGAATAGTACATTTAAAAGATAATTTTGAAAAAAAGAACGAGCATTATGAAAAAATATTTGTCAAAAAAACGTAATTTTTCAAAAATTTATATCCCGTGAATCGATCGATACAAAATTTTGAAAAAATTCACGCCGATTAGTCTCAACCAGTACTAAAAGAAAATAAATTTTCAAAAAAATCGTAGATCCAGAAGCTAAATGGTGTCCAATTTGGAGTGGAATGCCCATATACTCGTATAAATATATCTGTAGAATAGTTATGCCATTTCTGTAGAGCACGAACGTGTGCAGGATATTTTCGTTGAAAAGCCGTGTATAGCGATGGTGAATTCGGGTGTATACATACGACAATGGTTTGATTTTCGGCATCTCACGGCATAAATAGCGCCAGTGGTGACTCGCCCCGTCGATGGTTGTCCGGGTGCGGGTGCATATTATATGCGGCATATATGCATGTATACGACTGCATATATATTTATATATATATATGTGCAGTTACCGTCGTGCCAGGACGAAAACGCTCTCGCGCATATCCCAGAGCGTTGTACAGCATCAGCCATGTACGTATATATACACCGATAACAATGAGGCAGAGACAAAGCCTAGGTACAATGCTGATGTTGAACTCGACTGATTTCGACGATTTTTGGGCCTTTGCATGTGCATCGCCCGCGCACCTCTCTCTCGCTCTCTCTCTCTCTCTCTCTCTTTCCCTCTCTCTCTCTCTCTCTTCGCTTCCTCGCGTTATCGCCCTCTCCTTCTCTCTCTCTCTCTCTATCTCTCGCTCTAGTCGACAATGATTCCCGCATACGTAATCATCGCTATGGACAAACCGGCGAACATCGTGGAACCTTGGCAGAGGTTATCAGTGTCGTACCAATGTATACGGATTTTATGAAACGTTCCGAAAAATGGGTCAATTTAATTAAGTTATTTTGACAACGAATCGTAATTATTCGTTTGACAATAATAATATTGATAATTTTTATGGATATGGATTAATTTGAAT
The DNA here is from genome assembly GCA_964017225.1 of Netelia inedita. Taxonomy (NCBI): domain Eukaryota; kingdom Metazoa; phylum Arthropoda; class Insecta; order Hymenoptera; family Ichneumonidae; genus Netelia; species Netelia inedita. The sequence goes on along the minus strand of OZ024920.1, from coordinate 28,465,712 downwards.
TTATTAAGTTTTCAAATCTTGTATAAGAACATGGAACGCGTGGTTTTGTGTAGAAGTTGGCGTCGCGATTTTATCGAATTTCTGGGTAGGGGAAACACGATCGCGCTTGAGCACCACTGGCTGCACCTGAATAGATACATTGTGCCGGGGCGGCCTATTGACGGGCGATTGTTCCCTTAACAATAACGACAACAATATCGTGAATGGTCGTGCGAGCACATCTCGCGCACTCACGCACTTTGGCACAAACCGTGAGAGAGAGAGAGAGCGAGGGTGAGAGAGGAGAGGGTGCATGCACACTTCTGGCGAAGGTGCTTTAACGTATGAGCGAGAGAGAAAGGACACAAGATTATACTGAGCGGGATGAGGGAATATGCAACGGGGCTATAGAGGCTGTAGACAAAGATGGAGATTTATAGAATGGTCAATGAATTGCTGATAACACACATATATATATAGAGAGAGTAAGGTAGCGGTGGTACTGTTCTGTAATTTTTTCAATTAACTTTACTTACTTTTTAAATATTTTCTTACGTAAGAAATAAGTACAAAATGGGGTGTATTTTGTTCGTAGGGAAATCTGAATATTATCGCAGGGTTACATTCTTGATTATATTCCTTTTTGGTGAAATCAAAGATATTCAGCAAATCATATACGAAAATATGCGATACGTAGGGTTGTTTGAAAATTTTTAGAACAACAAAATGCATTGTTTTTTTCTCCGTCGATCATTTTTATATATTTTCTTATGACGACAATATTTGAAAATAAACTATAAATGATTTTAGTATTAGACAAGAATTTGAAAAAAAAATTTAAACTTCGATGTCATCAAATTATTTAGTTACAATGAAGAACCAAAGACTGGACGAATTGAAAAATTTCACATTGTTTTTCTCGTTATTTATTCGCGTACACGAAATAAGATAAAATCATAAGAAATTAAAGTGCAAATTTATAACGTGCCACAGGATTCGTGATTTTGGATTTTTTATAATATCTGAGAGGCTAGATACAATGAGAATAATATTATCCAAGCGAAGGGTAGTTATCGATAGAGACTGTTACTTTCTTATCGACTGAACGAAACAAGAGCCTCTACCGGTAAGACATATTCGCGATGGTAAAGTAGATTCGAGTAATCTTCCTCGTCTTCGTCCTTGCCTATACCGGTGGAGCGCTCATCCCTTCAGTTGATAATAGGCGATATGTCGTCCTATCAATCACTTCGAATATTCAACCACCAGTTTGCACGTTGTAACCGTATCATTTTTTTCTGTTTCAGGAATGCGACAGAGCATCGACCTGATTGGTGAGTTAAAAATAATGTTCAATAAAATAATTGGAATAATTACCACCGTATTATTTAAAAAAAAGAATTGTTTATTATCGACGTAAAAACAATGGTCAATTATCACATCCCGCGAACAATTTACATTCGTACAATATGAATTCTCAGAAAATAATTATAATACAAGTGTTGGGAAGCATCTGTTACATTCACAGTCCTAACAGAGTACTCGATAGTGCTCCAATTGTTTAAAAATATAGCGGGTTTAATTTTTTTTTCTACGAGGTTAAAAAATTAAAAATCAGTTTTTTTAATACTCGCAGAAAGTGTAAAATATGTAATTAATTTTCGCAAGCGTCATTTTTGCACCATTGCTCTCCATGCACGAGATACAACTTTCGCACCAGTAGACTTTGATTCGATGAAATCCTCATCCCATTAAGAGGAAAACAAAAACAATATTTAAAACGTTGTTATACATAAATATTAAAGTAAATTGTTGAGAATAATCGCAGCGCGTTTTCGGTTCTAACGCTTGTTTTCGTTATCAATTATTTTTTCATACAATTAATTATTTACTCAACCAATTAGTCAACTATTAATTTAATTAATTACTTAATAAATTAATTGTGTCCGATATCTATAAAATCTAATAATTCACAATGTCATGCATTTTTATAGAACTTTTTACAAATTCAATTTCAATCGATAACGTTTCATGCATACACATTCAATTTATTGCTTCGTATTAATTTTTCTTTGAATATTCTTTGGTACTATTGGTTATTTAATTTATATTTTGTAATTTTGTTGTTGAAAATATTCTTTTTTTTTATAACTTACCATCTTTGCATCAGATCTGATGAGTCGTATCTTTCATATCGTACAATTTAAAATAAAAAAACATTTAATAAGCGTTACTGGAACCGGCTGCCGCTCATAACATATCACAGATATTGTTCGTGGCGTCGCTTCGTACGCACGTAGCTACGTCTCTCGTCTTTCGTCACGTACTTCCGTTTCTTTTCGATTTTTGTCACTTATTTCCTCAGAATAAATACGGCGACGGTTCAGCGAAGCCACAGTCTCTGCAACGTCTCTGCAAGCGATTGAGAAAAAAATGACGATAGGAGATATTTTGACATCGAATGAAAAAAATTAAGTTTGCAAATTTAATGGATTTATTTTGAATAATTAAAATTGTTTTCTGTTTATTAATATTTTTTATTACCATTGGATAGTCCTCTGTGAGTGCATTTTCACCAAGTCGATGGTAGATCGATTTATTGGCCATCAATGAACGAACGTCATTGCGCGTCATTGATGGACTTTTTATTTGCCAGGACGGATCGTTTAGATTGCTAGCGAGATTTAGTATGTCGCGTTTCTCGTATACCACGCGCAATGATATATCGGCCTGTACAAAAAAAGCAGAACAACATTTTTCCCACTCGGACGATGAACTTTTTCATCCTCGAAAAATAATAAATTTTTAACGAAAAAAAACGAACACCGATTTATCGAAAAAAATTAAATCAATAATATTTCTAAATTAGAAAATTCTGACCTTCGTTGGCAATTTTGAATTTTCATCCGTCGGCGTTTCCGATCTCGATGATGTTGGGGACAGCGAAGGCGTTCTCTCGTCGCTCGAACCGGACGAAGGTACGAAGCTGCTTATCCCACTGGATTCGCTTTTCGTACTGGGTGATGCTGTGCGTGCAATATCACCTGGCCAACTCCTCACATCGGAGTCGAGTGAAAACAGAGCGATTACTCCTCGAAACTCTTCCTTGTTCAAGCCGGCGAGAGACAATGCCAATGCCAGTGCCATTTTTATTATCTCAGTGTAAATTCTGCGATAATAAAAAAAAAAGATCGGAATTTCAATGTCGATTCACAAATCACGAGATAATATTTTAATTCGACGATAAAATAAATATAGTCGATTAGAGTAGAATGAAAAACGAATTTCTTTAAACCGTCAATAAAATCATTTATTTGGTCAATATTTACCGAAATATTTGATCGAGTTTATAAAGTTTATCGTTCGATCGAAACGAAAAACCACTTTGAAAATAATATTTAATTTTTGCTCGGTGAGATAAATTTTAATAAATTTATTCGTTTAAATGAAAACATTAGAACTTTTGGACACAGAATAGACGAACGTAGACGACACGAGTCGTGAACAGGAGAGACTGAAATCTTCAACGGTCACTTACTGATTCTGCCTTTTTGCTTAATCCAGTGTTGTATACATATTCTGTATTGTGATCCATATACAATGATAGTGACGACCTTGTATACAAGTAGCACTTTGCCCCTGAAGTCGGTATAATATCGTTTGGGAATTCCTTAATATATGATCACGTTATATAATAATTGCCACGATTTAAATCAATTATCCAAAAGTTTACAACTTAAAGAAATTATGATTGTCATTGTCAAATGTTTGAAACTCGAGTTGTTAGACTTTTTGAATCGTCGTGACATTGCACTTGGGACGAATCAATTTGTTTGTTCTTGTTTTACTCGAATAATTGAGTTGATTATTTATGAAATATAAAATCACTTAATTGTTGATTGAATGACGTATTTTGTTGAGCGCGAAATTTCGTAAAACCGTCTGTACCGACTGTCGATTAGCTGCTGTTGTAGGTCCCATAATATTTTCTCTGCGATCAACCGTTTTCAGTTGTCGATAAGGCACGTCTGCGAAATCTACCTTGCCGATTCACGATCTGCCTTATCCTCCATCGATACGAGCTTCTCATCGAGGTTCGTCACATCGCCACTGGATGGCTTCGAGCTTTCGGAATTGCATTCGAAAAAAAGCTCTATCAACTAAAAACACTGTTTAAAAAATGACCCTGCTAGCAACATTTTTTAAATATAAACGGACAAACGTTCAGACTTGTTTTTTTTACGTTCTCATAAACTGTCTTTAAATTGAAATTTGGACTTGCAGGTTTTCGATATCTAATGAGTATATAAAATCTCATACGTTAATAGGACGTTATTTCGGAGCAACAATTTCCTTTACGATGCATTCGTACATTTTACGATGATAATATTATACTTATATACCAACAAGATAAATAAATAGGAGTTAAAGGATGTGTATGTGAGAAAGGTGACTAGCGAATATTCAGATGGGTCCACACACAGCATCCCTATACATGTATATAAAAACGTATAGAGTGTATATTCCATATAGAGTGGGTGGCTGATTCGCGTGTCCTAGTCGACCCATCCGGTGGCCCTAGCAACCGCACATGCGCCCTTATAGCACTTTTCAACCAGGGGTTCTCGCTCTCTCTTTGTCTCTCCCAGGTGGTTGGGGATTGGCCCCGGAGTAACACCCCCTCATAATGGGTTCACCCGTCCGCGAGCGAGGCCGCGATGAGTGAGCCAGAGGATGTATACGAGAAGGAGAAGCGAGAAGGCGATAGAGAGAGAGTAAAGGAGAGAGAGAGAGAGAGAGAGAGAGAGAGAGAGAGAGAGAGAGAGAAAGAGAGAGGGAGCGCGCGTATAACCCCGTCGAGTGCCAACGTGACAGAGCGAGACCGAGAGATAGAGATAGAGCAAGAGGGGATGAAAGAGGCCAACGGAAGCCATATTGATTTCCCTATGTTTCCCCCGTGTTGTTACTATAGCGCCCGGTGAGGGCGCGATGAAGTACATACGTGTACTATATCTACCTTTATGTATACATATAATCTTATATATATAGATAGATATTGTATATATGTGTGTATATGGCCGGTGCACCTACCGTGCCACGTCAACGCGGCGAACCCTCAGCCTCCGGTTGCTATCAGAGCGTCCGAGCTCGCGCAACCATCCCGTACCCCACAACCTTCGACGCGCATCGTTCGCGCTCTCTCCATCCCTCTGTTCGATATATACCCAGCCTCCTTTGCCGCGTGTGCTCCAACCAGGTCGTCGTACGCTACTCTCTACGTATATACATATATATGTACACATACACACAGGCATACACGTATAAATAAATATATAGATTTATAGGTATGTGTATGTACTGTCGAGACATATATCACCCGTGGATTTTCTTATTTACTCCGGATATAAAGCAGAATAGTTGAACTTTTAAAAAATGATGGAGGGAATACAAAACAATGTGTGGGAGTACAATATTTTTAACCGCGAACCATGAATGGTACGAAATAGTTTTTTCTTACTGCCTCGTTCGCGTTTTCATCCCCTCGATCGAATCGAATATTCCAAATTAGGGTATCACGTGACGCGACGCGATAAATAATATTCTCGTTATATTTAAACGCGAAATAAAAATCTTCGTGTGCCAAAGTGGGTTCCAGCACGAGAAGGATGTTGAAATGGGCGGTTCGTCGGATTGGTGAACCACGAATTTCACACGGGAGAATATTCTCGCTCTTTCGCTCTCGGGTTTACTATTAGTACGATATACGCGAGTATGAAATACGAGCGCTTGTTGCAAAGCTGAAATATTTGGTCGCGTGCGTTTGTGTATTTGTGTGCGTGTCTGTGAGTGTGTTTGTGGGCATATACGGAATTCAACCAAGTGTCTCGTGCCTCTTGTCATTACTCCCTCGAAGGGTACCTACCCTTGCGAGAGAAAGAGAGAGAGAGAGAGAGAGAGAGAGAGAGAGGGTTTACCCCTTGGCATTTGGTCAGCGTACTGAGAATATATTATAACGTCGCGTTTGCATCCCACGCAGTACTCAAATGTAATTCACATTTATGATATATTGTACGGATCTATACATTGCACGAATGTTTTGTACGTTGAATTAATTTAAAATTCAAAATACGAGGTCGCTTATATTCGCTACTTGAAATAAACAAAAAATAAAAACAAATAATTATAGCGTAGCAATTTTTGTCCCAATTGTATGAAATTCTTCAAATTTTGAGCGATAAAACACTGTTTGATTAATTCGTAATTAAATTTAGATACTTGCAAAATTTTATTCCTATATTCGTTAAAAATTGATGAAAATTCTAATTGATAATAACTTGCAAAAAAAAAATGGATCAAAAATTCGATACAAGCTTATCCGATTCAATAATTCAGGTTTATCATCGTCATTGGTTATGTCTATTTATATATAAACAGTATTTGGTCCACGGGAAAACTCGACTCACTTCCAAGCGGGAAAAACACACCTGGGTGGTCCGTGTGCACGCCACGAGTCGAGACAGCGAAGAAGATCAGAAACAGGAGAGCATTAGAGCGAAGCTTCCCGTATCAGCTGCAAAGTTTCCCAGCGTACTCATGCGCCCTCTCTTTCCTCTATAGCGTCACCGGAGTGGCGCTAGTGTACGATTCCTCGCTATATACATTCGTGTATGGGGAAATACGTTGATGCTGTGCTATATCCTACGCACGCGTATAATACGATAGTAGGCCGTCTCTCCGCAAGGGACTAAGGCAAGGCAAGGTGAGGGAGAGATCCGTGCACGAGAACGAAACAGAGATATGGGAAACCGTGTGGTTGTTACCTAGTGATGCATGGCTTGGTAATAGCTACAATACAACCAGCTTACAAGAGGGGGTTTCGCGCTCGCGCAGCGCCAGAGCTTCGATGTATATTATATGTATATATATATATATATATTGTATACAGAATCCCGTATGAACAGCAACAGCAGCAGCGGCAGCAGTCTCGACCGACTTGAGATTTATTGCCCTCCAGCGGATTGCGGATTCCCAGATTCCCCGGTATGTCCTTATAAATGGCTCCCTATTAATTGACCCCGCGTGCTCTCTCTCTCCTCTCTCTCTCTCTCTCTCTCTCTCTCTCTCTCTCTCTCTCTTCCTATCTTTGTGGCTGTCGACGTGAGAGAAAGGCGAACGAAGGCGGCTTGGCGAATAGGGGGGGAGGGGGGGGGGGGAGGGTGAAAAAATGTAATAGATAAACGACGACGAAACTACAACGAGGGACAAAACAAAACGAGAGTCAACGGAAAGATAACTCTCCCGTAGGGGTTGTAATTTTACAGGGTTTGTATTTCAGGGTGAGAACCGTTAATTTTGGAAAACATCTTTTTTTATCGGTTGATTGCGAAGAAACAGTTATTTTTTTCGACGGTAATTAGGTATTTTAATTGGATTTAGATTGGAATAAAATTAATTGGAATTTTTTAGTATTTATTATAATAGTAATACTATTATTATTATTATTATTATTATTATTATTATTATTATTATTATTATGGCTAATTATAACGAGAGAAGCGTGACCCGATCACTCGGAAACGTATTTGTCCGGTGCCTGACCCCGGGCCATTCATCGACGAACATTAATGCACTTAATAGCTACACGCACGGAGTCTGTGAGAATTCACGGACCGGGAAACATCCTGCGCGCTTTCCCGCGTTATATGGATCGTGCGTGGGAGGAGCGCGTGTCAAAACAGTCGTATATTAGGTATTAAATAGATGTACGAGAGAGAGAGAGGGAGGTTACACGTGATCACACTTAAGCTGGTAAATCGTTCGATTAGAGCGGCGAGTAATTTTCGTGCTGTATCATCAAACGATGTCTGTGCGAGGGACGACGGTCATATTTTTTATTATATCCTTCCGGAACATATGTTTAATTAATATTTTTATAAATATCTGAAACATCGAACAATGATTAATTGAAAATAGAAAACAAATCTAACGGGTAATAATTAGTTAATTAATTTCACAAATAAATAATTGAGTAATTTTTGCTTATTATTTAATAATTAATAACTGTTCGTGTATTCATAATTAACTTATTATTATTGATCCATTGAAATCGCTTTAATTATAAAACAATCGATTGAAAAGAAGTTTTTACTAATAAATTGTGATAATATTTTATTTTATTTTTTATATAAAAATTGATTAACGAAATATTTCTGTGCTTTGTCATATAACAACGGCATTCGCTTGCGTATAATGTCCATATTGGTGTCTCTCGTCTCATGCATTTTGAGGATTATAAGTAGATATATCCAGCGAAGGGTCAGCGTGTGATAAACCGTGATGGGGACAGGTCGCGTAATAATAACGTAAGATCCAAAAGGTCGTGGTTATAACCGACCATCGTTTCTCCGTACCGTCTCCAACTGTACATCCTAATAATATGTAAAACATTGGGATTACGAGTTGACGACGAGGGTCCAGTTTAGAGGATTATTTTCCTGTGGACGATATGGTCAGTCGTAAGCTCGAAGCTCAAACTTTGAACGTTGATCTCGAGCTAAAACGCAAAATGAGATGATAAATGGCGAACGTTAATTTTTTGTCGATGAGCTAACGCGAAATGGTAATTTTTGTCGGTAGACCAACGCGAAAATTAATTTTTGACGGTAGACAAATGCGAATGTTTTTTTTTTTGCCGGTAGTCTACGGTCAGTTCTCAATCACCGTTGGTTGGAAATTAAATACCAAACCGTAAATTACTCGCCATTGTTCCATCATTATTGGCTGGTTTTTGGTTTGCATTCATTCGATTCGAAAAAGGGGTGAACACGTTTCTTTTTTTTACGTGGCATAGTCATATGCATACTGTATTCAGATAATGAAAGCGTTGTAACGGACCAGACGGGGTTGAGGTCAACCACGGGTCAGGGTGGGTACGAGCCGAATGACGAACCGCGCGGAACGAGAGGAGGGAAAAGCTCTCTCAGGGCAAAGTCCGTGGGATTGGACACTCCGGGGATCTTCTGTGCGGACCCCCCGTCGATGTAATATCGCTTTATTAACCCACTTCGCGAATAGGGGTAGTGGAGAGGGGCGGGGGAGGGGCTAACGAAGGTCCACTACTATCTGCTTCACTGTGACAGGGATTTTATGCTTCAAAAAACGTAGTAAATCGAGAATACTTCGTGAACACATGTCAAGTCTTATGCAAAGATAGTGCACAATTTTTTTATAATACATTCTTATTAACTTTTGAAAATATTTGTAAAAAAACGATTTTCATTAGTTAAAGGCGAAATGAAGAGGGGTAAATGATTACTTAATTCTAGAAAGAAATGAAAATTTTTAGACAGGAAAACGATTTTCGTGGGGTCAATAAATTAGTGTAATAAATTATTATTCAGGTGGATGATTTATTAAAGATTAACGAACGATCAAAAGACATTTTTATTCGCGGGGATTTCTCTTTGATCGAACGATAGACAAAGATGTTTATGAAACCGTAAGATATATTTTTCGATCGCTTGCGCATGGTAAAGCTTGCGCCATCTTGGAAAAGATATCTCGAGAGGGATGGATTTTCGACTGGGTAATACCCTGAACAGATTCGTCAGTTCTTCGTGCACACGTCCTTCGCCGTCTCCGGAAAGTCGCAAATTGGACGGTCTGGAAGTGCGATAAAGAGGGATGAAAGGAGGGAAAATAGGGGATGAAGAGTTTCTCTTTCTTTCTCTCTCTCTGTCTCTCCCTCGCTCTCTACTCCTCGTCGTTCCTCGCCCTCTGTGCAATATCGCTGGGTGATCCGACAATCCCACGAAACAAGGCTCTCGAATGAGCGCACGCCTGACTTACACCATAGCCGGCTCAACGGGCACACAAAAACCCGAGAGTTTGCACAAACGAAACGACCAGATGTCGAACTGAATATTTTACGGAGTTATCCGGCCAGCGATGAAGAGTACACGAAAAGGGTACTGTATACGTACGTATACTCGTGTAAGGCAGAAACTATGCTCGTTGTTTGAGAAGAAACTGTAATTTTTTTCCACAGAAAGGAATAAGGGATGTAAAAAATGATAACCGAAATTTTATAAATTTTTCTGAATTAAATATTATTTTTTCATTGCTGGACACCCGCGTTTCCTTATTCACAAATTTTGTCAGAATTGAAATAATTAATATAATATGGTATAGGTATTATTTTATTTTTTCTCTCCATAAATGTTACTCAACAATCTATCATCTTTCGTACGAAAACAATTTTTTTAATATTAACAGATTACACGCGGAAATTTATTTTCTCAAAATTGATTTGCACAATTATAAGAAAAAAATCTTCTATTTAATTAATTTTTTGAAATCCTTACAAAATGATTTAAACATTCATAAGAATTTTTAAGTCAGATTCATCGATGCAAAAAATCCTCTCGCGTTTAATGAAAAAAAAAGAAAAAAACGAAATAGAGATGGAACGAGCGCGCAAAGGCAACCCCCGATAATCCTTGGCAGCGACGTTCTGGTGAACCCTCGCCGATAGGCAGGATTATCACGGGGTATCATATGGGGCCTCTCTGGTGAAAAGCAGAGTGGGAGAAATCGAGGTATGGAAAAAGAGAGACGGAGAAAGAGGGAAATCGAGAAACGGACTGAGAGAGAGAGAGAGAGAGAGAGAGAGAGAGAGAGTGATAGCGAGCGCGAGAGGGGCGGGGGGTTTGAAGAGAGCGAGAGAGGAAGAGAGAAATCGAGGGAACCCCATGGTTACCGTGCTCTCCAAGTGGGACTCCCGGGGGTTTGCGGAGTACCGCCAAATCCACCGCAAATGCTTTCGAGTACTTCTTGGTCGGACGTGAGCGCGCAACGGCGCACCGAGAGATAAAGTGAGAGGGAGAGAGAGTGAGTAGCACGTGGTACTTGAACTAGTTGGGGACCACACCGAGTGGCTCGATACGTTGGCTCAACGCAAGCCACTACTGACTCTCTCTCTTTCTCTCTCCCCTCCCACTCTTTCTTTCTCTCTCTCTCTCTCTCTCTCTCTCTTGCGAAGAGCAGACTTGGCCAAAGTGGTGGCCGAGAGAGGAGAGAAAAGAGGCACGAGAGAGGAAAGGGGGACATGGAGCGAGGGCGGGCGATAAGCGAGAGATAGAGTATACGGTAGTAAAGAAAAAGTTGCTCGTATGTTGGAGTTTCTTTCTCGATAGGCTCGTCACTTTTTAGGCCACGGAATAAATCGGGTGACTTATTTGATTACAAATATTAGAAATTTTTTATCGTTATTTAAAATACAACATTCTTTTTTATATTTCAGCGTTTCATCCCTTGTTTTTTAACATTTGTGATAAAAATGGCGTAGTATATAAAAAAAGCGCGCAATACGAGTAAATATTACGCGATGTAGACACAGCAAATTCGATTTATATAATGATTTTTTCTCGTTACGAATGTTCGATTAGAATGGCAATACGCATTGCAAATAGCTGACAATGAATATTTTATGACGTGGACGTACCTGATATTAATTTGATATTGCGTGTCTTGACTCTTGGCAACGAAACACGACTTGAATTTTGTTTTTATTTTCTACAACTTATAAATTGTAAATAAATTAAAAACATTAATCACAAGAAGGGCAAATACATTTAATAATACTAATATTAATCATAAACTGGAATTGACTAAAAGATTTTTTCTTTCATCACCTTTTGGACTTCAAGAAAATAATCAGAGCTTTTTTTTAACATGGACGTTTCCACCATCGAACTAGAAATATAACAAACGTTTCCCTACGTTAACGTCTTGTAAATAAACAAAAGAATCTGTATAAATAGTAATAATAATGATAATTATGATTATTAGTATCATATGTGACGCATATGTAATAAATATGTATTGCGTTAGTACATAGTCGCAAACTATATACATACACAAAACATGGCTATTCACCCTATCAGAAGTATGCGCGAACGACGCATCCCTATAGGTAGCACTCCTCCCATGCATTCCACACATACGCCACGATGCACGTAACAGTAGCAATAGACAAAGTACATGGACAGGTTTGACGAGCATATACGCTTATATAAATGGTTGTATGTGTGTACACAGTACATATGTAATACATACGCAATCGGCGCGTATAGCGCGCCTCAACGTTTCGCGTATACAGCAACGCGGCTAAGGGGGATGGAAAAGGGGTGGTTTTGGGACGGCGGCGAGAGAGATAGAGAGATAGAGAGAGAGAGAGAGAGAGAGGGATGATACGAGCAGGGGGTCGCAGGAGGGTGGCACTGGATGTAACAAAATCAATAGAGGGGTGGCGCGTCAGAGGAGTCGCGGAGTGAAGAGGTGGAGTTGGCGAGGAGTACACGAGCATGCGCAAAATACACTCTAGGGTGAAACACCCGCTACACGACCCTCTACAACCCTCGGGGAGGTTGGTGAGGCGACGGACTGCGATGGAGAGTCCTCTCGCTTCTCCTATGGTCTTTCTGTCCCGTTTCACTACAATCAGCCCTCTTTATCGATGTACACGTTATTAATGAAATGTAGCGTGCATTCGATTAAAAAAAAACAATTGGTGTTGAAAGATTTCTAAGAAATTTGTCACGTTCTATAAAATAATATCATTGCGTAAAGAAGATTTACTAAAATCGAAGAAAATTAATAGCGTAGCATAGTTTTGATTGATTTCGTTATTGAGATTTATAAAAATCGGTAAAGATGTATTAGTCGATAATTTTATTGATTGAAATCAATTTTTTAATGTCACCGTACTCGATTTATTACTAAGCTCCGAAAACTTCCAGGGTTGATCTTGTTAACCTCGTACAGCAAGTGCTGCCACTACAGTCCGCCAACTTTTATACAGACCTTGGTAAATGTTTCTACAGTTCTCGCTGTGTCATTTTATTTCCATAAATTGTATTTAAATGGATACAATTTATTCTCGCTGGATGCAGTTCGTCTCTGTACAAACCAATTATTAAACAGTCACAACAAATATTTGAATAGTACGTTTCTTGCATTTTTTCATTTCTAGTTTGGAGGGAAAAGCTTCTTGAATTAAAACGTGCTCTTAACATCGAATATTCCAAGTTGGGGATGATTTATCTTGAAGAAATAGAAGGAGAGGGTGGCGTGGAAGAATTTTCGCGATGATCTTTGCATGGGTAGGGGGTTAGGGGCTTGATTCGCTGTACGCCAACCCTCGAGCACGACGAAGTCCTGACTATATTTCGGCATATTGTCGCCTGTATAGACATACCAGCACAGTCATAAGTGCGTGGTTGTCCCGGCGCGTGCATCGCGATATTCCATTATATTTCATGCCGGGGGTTGCTCCTCTGGCGTGTGCGACATGTCCTATATATATATATATATATATATATATAATACTCCAGGGGGTGGCAAAACGTATTTATCGTCACGGGGACAAATGCCTTGATTTGTACCCGAAGCTTCTGGTTCTCCTTCTGCCTTTACGTAGGGGTAAAAATCAGGGGTTGTGGTAAAAGCATTAGCCTCCCTCTCTCTCTCGCTCTCTTTCCTTCTCTCTTTCAGTCTAAATGTTTTTCCAACTTCGTTCTTCGTCCACTTGGCTTAACGAAATTTCACGAACGAACATGATTTTTCGCACGACGGAGCTGTTCTCGTTCACCCTCTTTCGTTTTGTTTTCTGAGCCCAATTCGCGACTTGAGCCACTTTGAGAATTCTATTTTCTTCCATTAAATGCGAATGACGAGATTCGTTGGGGATTGTGACTGGTCGATTCACGATCAACAAGGAAGAAGTATAACGATGTAGAGTCAAATTACGTTTTGTTTTGTTTTTGTTTGTTTTTTGACCCATGACATATGTTGGTTTATTATAGTAGCTGTATTTTTACTTGCTGATGACGTTTCGACGACATTTTGTACTCATTATCTTTGCAATTGTTGCAGTTTTGAAATATGTTTTAGGCCATTACAGTAGATAAGAAACAATAGCAGATTAAACATTTTTTTTACGTTTAAATTAATCTCATGGCCACAAAAATAGTGTTGTCACATCCAACCAACCGGCAGTTTTAAATGCTTGTTTTGATCATTGGTCGAGAATGAACAAAGAATCGACCAAAATTCCAATTGGAGACGCATCTGATGAAAAATTACTTCCTTTTTGGACAGTTTCCTGTTTTTAAATTATATTTTTTTGCCATACCGTTCGGTCGTAGTTTTTTCATGACTTGCGAATTTTTCTTCAGTACGCAATCGATAGAAGATTTATTATTTTAGACAAATATTAAGTACTGAGTGCGATCGATTTTTTTTATTAACGTAAATTAATTTCTTATTTGACTGGAACTGGACTGAACATTATGGCTGTTGGGAGAAGATTTTTCTAAAAACGAATGTTTTTACATTTGGCAAAATAGAATGAAGGAATATGCTTGACGTCAAAATACGACGAAAATACTAAATTCTACAACCAATGTCCCTTAAACGAGTTCAAGGACTACTTCGATGGTCTAAGGGCAGTGCCCTTTCATCAGTGTCAACATTGGGAGACATTGCACACATAATAAATACAAAAAAAGTGTTGTTATGTCTCTACGGTGGGTCGCTCCGTATCTACACGTATATTACCACCCACTATCCCCCTCACTCTTCCATGAAACAATGGAAAAGCGTGGAACACCAGACCGGTCCAAACCACTGTAGGGCGCGGGGGGTGGTGGATAAAAACGTCAAGGGGTGGGGGATAAGAGACAGAGAGAGAGAGAGAGAGAGAGAGAGAGAAAGGAGGAGAGGGAGAGTAAAAAGAGAGTACGAAGCTGGTGAATGAGTGACCTTGACAAAACATCGCGGCCACGAGGAGAGAAGCCGTTGAAGTCGCGAGAGAACAAAGAGGGCTCTGTCGTTCTTTGTCCGGGAGGGGTACACCAAACCACCAGTTCTGTCTTCCTCTCTATTTCTCTCTCTCACTCACTCACTCATCGCTTACTACACCCTCTCGTTTCCTAGTTCATCAGGGTCGTCGATCCACTTTCGAAGAGTTTCTTCGCAAGACCTTCCTTTCTTTTTTTCATTGAATAATTAATTCTCAGAATGCGCCTTTCACGAATTCTTTTTTTCATAGCTTGCACAACGGGGCGAGAAATGGGGATGATCGTGGTAATTCGAGGTGCTATGAACGAGGAGTTGCATTTCTTACCTCGAGAGAAGTAGGGTAGTTTGACACGTGTTGAACAGTGTTGCATACTCTCGATAAGTTCACGATTAACAACGATTATTTCTTGAGCTTGTAATTATTCTAGTTTTAACTCTGATGTCAATCAATATTGCATTTATTCGAAAAAATCAAAATTTTCATCAATTAAGCGAAAAAATACGACTGTGGTATTTTTGCACAATATAGGTACTTGTAATTCGCAGTCAAACCAGAGTAACACCCCCGGTTGTTGCTCCTACAAATATCCGTAGGAGCATATTTTCCAAACTGAAGAAAACCGAAGACCACGATCATATATTCGATCAATCTATAAAATTATAAATTATCAAACAGATAATCGAAGATGGAATAAAGGATACCGAAGGCGAGCAGAAAACAGATGTTACCGATGGAACACTCGAGAAAACGAGGGATGAAAGAAACAACAATATATGAAGAGCAAGAGCGTTTGATGCTCGGCAAGATTTTCTCTTTTCGTCTCCTTTTGTCATCGCTCTGTGTGACATCGAGAACGATTTCCTTCTGTTCTCCGCTCCCTCGATTTTCCACGCCGCCAGTAGAAGAGACCGCAGGAGTAGATAAGAGTCGTGATGTCGTCACCGAGATCTCCAGCACGGAGATCTTTCGACTCCTTCGAACACACGCATACGTATATACATAAGCATGTCACACCGAGTAAAAACTGTGTATAGTGGCACGGTTGATCGGGGTTGTATTTTATAAGCTCGTGTATATATATTATATACACGTACCAGTGTTTCGTCGAGAAAGAAAATGGAGAAGCCGAACACGCGAGAAGAAAAAAAAAGATGGTGAAAAGGAGGAGGGAAGAGATGAGAAGAGGGATAAGAAAAAAGGAAGAAAAAGGCACAACCGAGTATCTTCGTGCAAGGGGACGCCAGAATCGATAAATTTCATTTATGGGTGTCACTTTCGGTTTTTCGAATCCCTTTGGTCGCGTGGCACCTTTAAATAAGATTCTCCCGTTTACGGGGGTTGATATACGATGTGTCGATTCAGCGGGTACAGTTATTGTTTAACGACAGAGTGATTGGCAGATTACACAACATTTTTGCAGGGATGAAAATTCATCAGTTGTAAAACAATGTATATTTTTGCGAATTATATAAACGTTGAAGAAGACTGAAATAGGAATTTGTTCGATATCTATTATTAACAATTTATTCATGTCGTTATTAATAATGGTTTATATCTTTTTTTATTTGGAAATTTATTGAAAATTACATTTTCATTTAATAGAAATTCATTCTTTCTCGATCCGAGGATCGAGAGTGGGCCAATAGCTATACCGATCGTCCCATCGGAGAACACAATGGACAACGCTCGGTCGCGCGTAAGAAAATGCTTGCGACAATGAGCAGGAATAAAATGACAGAGAACGGAGAGTCTTAAGGCCTATTCGAGTTTTTGATCCTGTACACGGCGAGTTTCTGAATTCGCCAGGTGCTAGACACGCGCTCTTGCAGCACCCTTCCTTACATCATGCAAGATCAAATCCTCCCTCCATCTCTCTCTCTCTCTTTCTACTATGGGGGATGGGGATGGGCGGGGGGTAAAGTTTGAGGCAGGGTAGAACGAAAGAGGGTAGGAGTCTAGACTCGACTGGCCAAGTTATGTGACTCGTATGATTCGTCGACTATGGAACCTTGCCTAAAGCTTTTTTTTCATTCTCATCCGTATCATCTTTTTCCTTCTCTTTTCAACTCTCGGAGTCATCGTCGGATCTTCACATTGAAATTCATTCACGGTTCTTAGATATGTTCCAGTCTCCGAGTGAAAGAACACGTGCGGGATCTTTCCATGCACATCAACAGATTCGAAGATAGGACATTAAGTTGAAAGTATCTTTTTGAAAACGCAGGCAAAAATTGATTTTTCCCTGGACTGAATTATTTTTTACGCCTTTATAAATTAATTAAAAAAATTTAGTACTCGCCGAAAAAACTATTTTTAAATAAAAAAAGAATATTTTATCACTTATACGAATACTCGATTTCATCCCTTAGTACCGATGACAGTAAATCACAAAGTCACATAAATTTCATAAAGTTTGAAAATCTACGAAAAAAAAATTATCTTCCATCCGTCACGGTTTTTCGGGATCTTTCGGCTCACCCTCGATTTTTAACGACCGGCGTGTAGTCCAGGTGCGCGCGCGGCCGGTATACCGATTTTGTCTAACTGTGCAGCGTACATATGCATCCTCACAAACGTATATAATGTATATAGGACTAGGTCGTAAATTTATCTAACGTGACCCCCGCAAGATGACGAAACTATTCTAGGCAAAAATACAAATCTACAGCGGCACACTTCGTAATTACCTCTTATTTAGGCGAATAAGGAAATTTCCCGTATTTCTATCATTAGCGACACAATTGTACGAACAATATAAAATAAATTCAAATAATTTAGCAGCTTTTTATTCTTGCGATTTTTCAAGAACTACTCCCATCCCTTCGTCGACGAACTATTGACTTTTTGGCATCCAGTTTTTATTTTACAACATGACGAAGGGCAATTAGCATGGCTATATATATATAGGCGTATCATATATATGGGACATTCGCATCAAATCGGCCAACTTGGAACTTTTGCATCTCCGATTTTTTTGAAAAATAATTTTCTTGTTGCACAGGGAATTTGCGATCGACATAGGCCTGTAGAGGTTGAGAATCGATTGAAATTCACCGGAATTTAATATATCGCCGATTTGTATGGGTATCGCAAAACCTCAAAATATCGACTTTTTGCGATGCTGTATCTCCGTTCTCATTCATCCGACAGAAAATTTTCTAAATAACTTTTTGAAGAGCTCACTGAGAAGAGAAGAATGAGCCCAGTAACATCTAGATAGCTTAATTTTTGTGGCCATCGCCCGCAAAAAATGAGCTTTAGAGGGGGGAACAATTTTCTTAGCAATGATTCCAAACCAGTCTTATTCGATCGTAAATGTCGCGCACATCACGAAACTGATAGTTATTTTTACAATAGTTCGACATTAATGGCCAAAATCCCGAAAAACGGTGAAATTTTACCGTTTTTTCGGGATTTCGGGTTATCACCTATAATTTTTCGTGCAGTAAGCACGAAAGATATTATCAAAATAAGGTACTTATTATCAATAAGTCTGTTAAAAAATATATGTTTTATGTTTAGTAAGTCTTTTTTTTAAATTTGTTTTTTATTCGACATAATTTGTATTTAATGATCATTTATTTAATTCGCGTATTTAATACATAGTAAAAAGGGATACATACCTACATAAAATATTATTTTATTTAAATCAAATTGTTACAGATATTGCCAAAAAATAAATTTTTCCATTTTTTTTGTCTTCATGGCGTCCTGTGACACCTGAGGTGTCGAGGTCGTGGCGTGTTGCGACGAGGGTACACGCAGCGCCTATACTTCTACTCGGTGAGACATCCATCACCGTTCATTGTGTCGTTCGGTGACACCTGGGCCTTCTGTTGCGAGAGGTCGTACGTTCTCTCCCTCGCCTCCCCCGAATGTCTGGACCCCGTACATATCTCAGGCCTCACAGGAGAAACTTTGACGGGTACAAAACGTGTAACGCGGGAAAAATAAATAGAAAAAATACACGGCGTGTATTCGCCACGGAGATTTTCTTGATTCGTATATATTACCCGCTTGGCTCGATACTTTTGAACATAATCGTCGATAATATTTTGTTACTTTTATTTATTCATAATGAAATTATATCTATTTGTTTTATTATCCTTATTCACAAATATTCTATTGTTTTTTTTAAGATTTCAAATCATCGATCGAAGTAAAGAAAACGTAATTGGAGGTCGTTCTTGAAAACCACTACAAAGAAATCCAAAAAAATGACCAATCATGCTTTGAAATCGGTTGACTATTCCCAGGCGTGTTTAGGACATTATCGATGACACTAAACGATCCCGAACGTTACACAGCGATTTTTTTTTCAAAATATCACTGTCCTTCTGGCCATCTTCCTCGGGGTTCCAATTGTGTCGGCTCGATGTCTTTCGGTTTTCCTCAGGATTTATGAAACCTTGTACATCAAAAACCATGATTTTCTTAAATTGGCGTGGTTAACCGGCATATTTTCCACGTTTCTACCCATCCAGTGAACAACATTTTTTTCTTCCTTCTCACTTTTTTCAACATCCGGTAGATAATTCGTGTATATTCTACCCATATAGCGCGCATTAAAATATCACCAACGTGTGCGATGTCGTCAACGATATTGTGGGCAGGCTACTGTGCTGCGCCCTGGCGGTCGGATGACAATTCGAGTTTTCCTTTCGTCCGGTGACATCAAAGAAGAGAGTCACTCTACGTCATTGTGCTCCACGGTCGCGTACGTACCGCGTACACAGGCACAGGAAAAAGTGAGAGCGATCTATTTCCTGACTTCTTTTCGTGGTTGGTTAGTTGCCCGCTTCGCGTAAAAAATTTTCCGATCGTTTTCTCATTTTATGGCGACATACATATATTGCAATATATGTATACAAATATATACGTGCGTCATGACACTCTCGAGATTTTTGCGAGAATCGAAGGTTCTCTTTTTTAATCGGAAAACTAATAAGTAAGTATCCAACGATTGGAATTTTAAGAAAATATCTATTGTCGATGTATGTGTAAATACTTAGGCGGCCGGAATCCGTTAATTTAGAATTAATGATTTTAATTTAGTGAATTAAAGTCATTGCTCAAACCAAATTTAATCGCAATAAAAAGAGCCATTTCTATTATAATATTTGAAAATTTACAGTGCATCAACGATGATGAAAATTGTGATCTGTTAGCTTTCCCGAGCCCTGCGAATTTGGGTGACTCTAAATCCAGGTGTCCTCGGTTCATCCTATCATTTCCCCTCGGGGACTTTCATATTTCAAGCAGTCAATGGTCCGGTGTGGGAGAGGTGGCAGGTGGTCCTCCACGATACTTTCGACTATGTAGGAATCGTAACTGAGATTTCTTTCGACACTCGGAGTACGGATGAGCAAAGTTTGATCACCCATTTGAATTAAAAATAAGAAGCATAAACACAATGTTGTAATTAAATTATGCGTATAGAAATGAATAAATTGGGAAGAAATACTATAGTGTTAAAAATATTTATTTTCATTATTTTCAGAGTATTTTTGATGACTGAAAAAAAGTAATTTTTATTTTGCGACAATCTTTTATAGACTTTTTTTATTCGCTTTTCACCATGCTACAGGTAGTTCCATCAATAAAAAAAGGCTCTTCGATACCTTTGACGTTTGGCACGAATGAATGTGAGGATGACGTGGGCAAGAGGGTGTGCTACATTCACCTGAGACTTCTCGTACGATCGCTCATAGTGTGACGTGTGAAAGAAAAAATAAGACGAGTGCCTGAAGTAAAACCGAGACAAATCGAAGAATTGCCGAAAAAAGCAGATTGACAATTTTTCTGCCGGTCAATTTTTTTTTAGTTTCCCCTTTCCATGATTCGCGGAGAATGGCATGACAAGGCTGGATTCTTTGTCAATGATTCTTTCAACCATACATTTCGTCATGAGAAAAATGATGTTTTTGCAGTATCCTTTCAAAAAAATCGTTCAATTTTCGTTTATATCGGGACAAATGACACGCAAAAATTTATTATTATCAAATTCACAATGATAATGATAATATTTGATATAATTTTATATCACAAAATCAGATATCTATCTTACATAAAAAAACTCTGAGAAAATCACGATTGACCTATAATCGTGATGTCATGAAACAATATTTTCGAAAAATTAAAAATAATAAAATAAAAAAACATCGATAGATTTGCCGAAAGATGAAAAATACGTTAAGTTTCATTGTGTCTCGAATTCCATCTTTGCTCACGTTTCATATTCGCGATGCTCATAAACACGCTTATCTTTCAATAACCTTACTCGCAAAAATCGCACTGTAAAATGGACAAATAATTGTTAGCTCTTCTTGGCGCGAAGAGTCTCTCGATGTGTAGGGGTGGCGCGAGAAATGTCGTTTGAGCAACCGGGTGTGAGAGAAGTTCTGCGAGGATAAAGTTTGCCCATTTGCGGCGGGAAAAGGAACTTTTATTACGTTGTTATGAAGACGCATCACGAAAGAGAGAGAGAGAGAGTTGGTTTTAATGTTTCTTCGAAGCTCGGGGAAAAACTTTAAACTCTCTCGAACCCTGTGTTAGAAAACGTCGGACAGGAAAACAGGAAAAATACTTGAAAACTCAAATCTTTTACGTTTATTTTTGTTCCGAACTTTTTTCGTGTCTATAGAAAAAAAATACCGCTTATAAAATAAATTTATCGATGCTTGGTCACACATTCACGTCAAATCGATGAGTGGTAGTAAAGTATTTCACGTTTTGGTTACGACTTTCTCGAACCGTCACCCTTGACTCAACCCAAGTCTTCGCAAATTTTACGAATATTGCAATAAAATATATAATGTCTCCGAGTATTATATATATATACGCGATTAAAGCACGGAAATTTCAGCGGTTCTTTGCAATGGAATTCAGCAAGCAAGGTGTCTATAAAAATAATTGGAGGGGGGGGGGGGTTGCCATTTAGTTATTATTGGAAAGGATAAATGAGGACCCTGATAACGAAATCTCACGAGAATACGGTGAATCAATAAGTAAATAAAAATGCGAGTTACAGCAGAAACAGATAGGGAAAGATAATTTTGCGTAACGCCAGACACAACGGTTAATTTTAGTATAACCATACCCTTGTACAAATCCGAGTTGATAATACTTCTGCGGATATACATGTATATATAGTATTATGAATATATTATAAAATAGACTTACCCTTCTTCCATTTCAGACTCTTACGTATCTCGAGGTCGAGGGGACAACGAAATTCCGGTAAGTTTAAAAAAAAAATATTTCCATCGAACTTAAACTTTAGTTATTTTCAATTTCAAGTCGTAGACGAAGAAAAATTGATTTTTCTTTGTGAATTTTTGTAAAACAGATTTTCTAATAAATTTGACAATACTGATGCGGGAAAGCTCTCGATATAATAGTATCTAGTATTGAGCTGCTTTTGCTTCCCCGATCATGCATATAGCACTACTCTATAAACTGGTTCAAATCCCACCCCTATTCACACTCTTCATCCTCCCTCTTCCTCCCACCGTCTGATTCTCTTTTGCACAAAGAGAAACGAAGAGAATGATGAAAGAGAGGCCTGGAGGAGAAGGAGGGAATCCATATACACTTGTATATATATACATATATATATTTAGGAAGGAGCGTAACCTCGAGGGCCCAATTAGTGCCAGTATCACGAATGTCGCCTCTTCGCGGTTTCTGCATTCGCGCGTGACTGGTGGCGCTTTCTACAGTCTCGTAAGCTCCTCATCTCTATAACCCGCCCCTATTCGACGTATCCTTCCTATCTTTCTGCTCACCTCCTCATACCTCTCTATCACTTTTGCAGGATTTTCTCAAATATGTACGCTTATATGCCCCTTCCCTCCTACGCGAGGAAACTTCTATTTACTCAGGGTTATATCTGGGAAGGTAAAGTTTACCAGCTCGTTTGTAAATGTAGATAAACAAAATTGATTATAAAGGAAAAACAAATTTTCCAACAAAAATGACGAATGTGATCGAAAAAGGGTTTGTTACGTATACTATCCGAAAGTTGTTAGCTTTAAAGATTTGTTAATATTTTTAAACGTTCGAATATTATTTCTCAAGCCCTGGTTATGAACAATATTAATGTAAGAAATAATTATCAACTTTTTTTTTGTGATAAATTTGTTCATGATATCCCGTAGACATCAAAAAGGTAGTTACGAAATTCAGAAAGACGGTTGGGCAAATAGAGTGAAAAAAGCATCTTTGTCGAAACGGAAATCTTTTTATAACTCCTTCTCTTTGCTTATTTCGTTTTCTTTACCGTAGCGCCTTATTTTTCATTCTCCTCTCCATCCCTTCACGTTCCTTATCTTTTGCCTTCAACATCCTCCCTCAGTCTCTCTTTCTCTCTCTCTCACTCTCTCTCTGTCTCTCTCTCTCTCTCTCTCTCTCTCTCTCTCTCTCTCTCTCTCTCTCTCTCTCTCTCTCTCTCTCTCAGTCTCTCCCTCTGTCTCCCTTTCTGTATCCTTTTGCCGCTTATTTCCACCGTGCATTATCCAATTTCCTCTCATATATATATATATATATATATATATATATATATATATATATATATTATACGCGTGTACGTGTGTGGATGTAGATATCGCTATATAGAATTGGGCATTCAATGACGTCTACTCTCTGCTGTCGGGAAACCCCGAGGCTTACCTATATATTAAAGATCAGATTCTCTCTCTCTCTCTCTCTCTCTCTCTCTCGCTTTTTCCTTCTGTGCTAATAAGCCCTAAAGCTTGTTCGTTGGTGTTGGCCTCTCTCTTTCTCTCTCTCTGTCTGTCTGTCTCTCTCTCTCTCTCTCCCTCTTGAAGCAGTGAATCTTGTCCTCCGATTTTTAACAATGTTCTCATTAGATTTCCGACCACTTTTTGCGTGACATGTCGCATGGAAAAAAACGGTAAAAGGGGGTACGGACATATCAAGGATGGTTCTCACACTAGTGGCTTTGTGCAGAACGTAAATCTGCTTATATCACAAATTTCTGTTGATTTTTTTTTCAATCATACAACCGTTAGATTTCGTGTGAAAAATATTGTTATATATCCCTGAGCCATGTTACGTAACACACATGTCAGGATTCTTGGGACCATATTTGAGCTCCGTCCTATCTCTAATCTAGACGTATAAGCTTACGACCCAAAGGTCGCGATTAAATCCAGTCTTTGAAACGTATGACAAACGTGAGTATAATTCCTTTTACGAAAAAATAACAGAAATTCTGGAAAATATATATAGCTTATTCTATCGTTAAACAACGTCTCAACATTGACTGACACGTACTTCTTTCAATCCTCGCCCATGTTAAAGAAATTGTCGATGAATATTTACAACGTAGTATTTTTAATTTGTACCTTGGGAAATTCTGAAAAAAAACGTTTACAAAATTCTTCTCTGTTTTCAAATTTTTATTATTATATTAGTAATATTTATACATTTTATTTTTCGAATTCCGTGCAACGCCTTTCTCTCGTACGGTTTTGGTTTCAAAACCGTGATGGGGATGGAATCACGTAAAGAGGGATGGAAAAAAGGTGATCACAAAAAGAGATGACAAAGGGCATGAGTCGGTTTATCCGGTCCGTCAATCAAAAAATGTAGGTACCTCTGCAAACTGTCAGTCAGTCAAAGCCCCCGTGTCTCTCCGGCCTCTTTTTTTTCCTCCACGTTCTTCGAGCGACAAGCGTACGCACGCGTGTGAAACTGCTCTCGGGTGTCGAGGACGAAAACTCGATTCGTCGAGTAGAACGTGCTAATAATAAACGTGTCGAAACAAAGTTTCCAACCGAATCAAAATTTTTTATATTTTTCATATTTTCAAAACATCCAAATATTAAAAATCTCTGTAAACGATATTTCTTGAATCACCTGTATATACATATAGAACGATATATATATATATCGTTCTATTCTGAATTACCCTGTACATATATATTGTGTACTATACGTGTCATTTTTTTCTCCAGTGTATTTGCCCACCCGGACCGTGTACACTCAACATTTTATTCGCATTGACATTTTTACTTCTTTCATATGGTTTTTTTTTCTTTACTTCCGTTTCCATTCGCAAATGCTTGGAGAGATCGAAAGTGCGAAGTGGCGTGTCGAGTGGTCTCTCTCGGGTTGACAATGGCGTCGTTAGACCTTATCCTCATTCGCGGAAAACCGCGACTCTATACACACACACACACACGCACACAGGGAAATACAACTATATATGTATAGGTATATACATATATATATAGCTTCGACTACCGTTGAAGTGAATTTATACCCGAGTACGAAGAGACGTGTAACAGGGAACGAGAAGAGCAAGAGAGAAGGGAATAAAAAATTATAGAAAAAATAAACAGGTAGGGTGAGAGATCGAGCCATCCCCGGGGGGCAAGTGTCATTCAATTGCATATCCCAATTAAATAACAGTCAAAAGGGCGACGTAGCGTTGCGTGTAGCAGCGTGCCCTAGCCCTTTCTCTCTCTCTCTCTCTCCCTTTCGTTACTCCACGACGACGCCCTCTAATTGCGAATAAAAAGGAAGTGAAATAAACACTCGTCGGAGTTTACCGTGTGTGAGACTCCCACCACCTCTCCAGCCATCCTCCAACTGCAGCTGCGCGAACGCGTTTTCAGACACTATATCATCTTTCCCGCTTGACAAAAATTATATACGTAGGAGTGAAGTAAAAAAGACTCGGGAATCCGCGATATAATGATCCGCTATCTCTCTTCCTTCTGTGAAGGAAACATCCCTTCGCTCGTAGCTTTTTTTCTTCCGAATTTCAACGTTTTTGCTTACGATGCAGCGAAATATTTTTTTGTCTTGTTGGAACTAATTTTCAATCAATCGCAAGTCCTAGTCGTCATGACGATTCGAATCGATGTCATGGATACACGAAAGTTACAAAAATTCATCAAAAGTTTAAAAAATCAATTTTGCAATAATTAGAAAAATTGTTTTTTTTTGTTTCTTGATGATTAAATCGATCTCAGAAGCAAATATTGAACATCGTAAACGTATTTTCTTATAATTCACGAACTTGAACAAAATAGAACCGACAGTCAGCGCCATCTCGCCGTAGAATTACAATACGATAAGGAGATGAAAATCGAAACGAAAAAGCACAGAAGAGGATATGTAGGAACCGTAATTAGCACAAGCAAACGAACTAATTACGAGAATGGCGAACAATGAGAATTCTGACAAGGGCCCAGTGACAAACTGTTAAGGGGGTTGTTATCATCCCCGTACCCTTACGCCGCTGCCCCGACTCGATGTCGACGGGAGACTGCAAAAGAGTGCTGCGTGACGGTTCCCGATACTTTATGACGCGTCTACCTCACCCGTGCGTTCCCAAACGTACGAAAAAAATTATCAATTTTCACGGGATGCGCCAAATATGTCGCACTTTCGTCGCCTCTTTCCAACTTTTACTCTCGTCAACACGATTCGCCTATCAGCGCGATATCTCGATCCTGAAAATCTGCCAATCGTGTCTACGGAGAAGAAAAACAATACGAACAATCGGGAACCGCATAGACGTTTGCACGTATAGACAAATTTGTGTATATGCGAGGAAAGAAATTCGTTGATGTGTATGTCTTTTGCCTCGGCATGGTATACAAAGGCTGGAACATTGAGGGATCGTATGCGAGTCTGAGAGCCCGGCTGGATTGCAAAATGGAAGCTTCTCGTAATTAGTATGCGCGTCCGGACGTTATACGCTGGTACATACGCGACGATACTCGCTCCTCACTCTCGCTTCAGCCAACCCAACCCCAATGTTTCCCTCGTATAACCTTCATCATGCACACCCTGTATGCTCCTCGTCTGGTGACGCTGCGTGGAACGGGATGGGAGTGTTGCAATTCGCACTTATGTTCGCCAAGTGCAACAGCAGCGACACCAGCTACCTTTACATTATGTTCATGCGTCTGTGTGTGTGTGTGTGCGTGTGTTTCGGTGTGTTTATATATATATATGTATTTATGTATATAGAGGTGTACATGTTCAGAGTGAGAAAGAGAGGCATCTGAACAGTGCACCAGGCGTTGACGTACCGGGTATACGCTTGGGCACTCGGGCGTACATGCGTTCACCTTCATTCGCTCTCCGAGCTTCATGCCTCGTGCTCTTCTCGTACATACAGCCAGTTCTCAACCCTCTTCTCCTCTCACTCCCTTTCGCTCTTGACGCTCTTCCTACTACAACCCGTACTCGTTTTTGAAACCATGTACAAAGTTGATTGAAAAACAAAAATTTGGACAGAAAGAGGTTTTTCGAGGTTTTGTGGTACTGATTAAATTTTTTGATCTCGCGTTAGTGGGATCTTGAAAAGAGTAAGTAATTTTTTGTTCGTCTACGGAGTTCGGATTCGATATTGCGTTCACTTTGACAACCATGGCTCGAATAACCGATTCCAGTTCGATTTTATTTTATTTGTCATTTTTGTCAGGCACTGTTTTATTATTTAGATATTTTTTTATAGAACCAGAAATAATTGACTGATTATGAACCACAACGAGTATTTTTCGAAAACTGATAAATTGTACGTTGGAATGAGAAAAAAAGAAATGAAATTTATTTTACTTTACGAACAGCGTGGGATGAAATGTTTCGCGATGTGGAAGTGTATGCTTTCGCACTCGTTTAATGCGTGAACGTTAGTACGAGGTGAAATGCGAGAGGTCGAAGACGACGACCAAGGGGTTGTTCGCGAGCGACACTGCACACTTCGTGTGTCATGCGAGGGACTCTCGTTCTCCACGTCGCAAGAGCAACCTCAGCGACACGCCTCGAACGAGTTTTACATAGCATAGGGTGCATTTCTCCTTTTTCTTTTTTTTTTTAACGCCGCGATGAACTTGGCTACTGGAGCTTGTTTGATAACGACGCCCAGCAGCGTGCGAATAATGCGATGCCTTTTTTTACACCTTGCATGTGCCTCACTCGCGAGCAGCCATGCTTATTATTGTGCCTATTACGAGAACTCCAAATTGTTTACGCCTGAGACATTTCAGCTTCTTCTTACGTTTTTATGACTTATCGTCGCATCGCGCTTTTTTTTTAAATTGGATAATTGTTAATTTCGGTATCGTGCCAAGGGATGATTTTTTCAATGGTTTAATTATTTCTCAATAAAATAAAACTTGTTTTTAGTTACATTGTCGATCGATGTCTAATACAACTTTACTTTAATTTACTTTTCTCATAATCATCGTCATCATTATTATTATTATTATTATTATTATTTCGTATCACGTTATTTCGTGTAAGGGTTGCAATCGAAACCCATCCAGGATCTGCTCTCGAAGAAAAAAGAAATTACCAGAGAGATAATCCTACCGCCACGACTCTTCGGTGACGCGCCTGGCTGCCTCGGGGCGACAATAATCGACCTTAAATTAGCTCGCGAGCTAATTAACCAAAGTCAAAACGGAAAACCTTCAGGGTTCACCGCAGGCGTCGCGAGACATCTCTCTGAATGACAGGCGGGGCAATAGGCCTCGCATAAAAAAAAGTTACATACACCGTGACAGAGGAATCGGAGTGAAAAAATGGGCTTTCAGTCGTAGCTTTGAAGTTGCGCGCGCAAATCGCGGCTTCTGTGGATCAAACGCAATCTTCTCTTTGCTAACGTCTATATAAATATATGAGTCTGAGGGTTTAAAAAACGAAATGGTGGGAGCAAAAATAAACTTCAAGCGACGAAAAGTCGCATCGTACTGCGCGAGGGCTCGAGCGCGCGAATCCTTTCAGGCTCATATATGGCGCCTCCGCGCAAAAACCCACGCGATGACGGCTGGATGGATTCGTCGCGTGCAGTTCTCGCTTCCGTGTGCGCTGATACACGCTTTTCGCTACCGAGATTTTTCGCGCTTTTGCGCGTTTCACTTTACGCCAGGGTTATGGTTTTTTTTCTTTTCTTTTTCTTTTTTCATTTACTTCTTTTTTTTTAACACTACCTCTCTCCCTCTTCATCTTTCTCGGTTTACGTTGCCACTGCGTCAAATGAAAGATAACTCGGCCTTTGAGAATTCGCGCGGGTGCTAGCCAGTTTACAATTTTTCAGAACGGCAAAAATAAACCTTTCGACTAACGCGACATGTTTTTTTTATCGCGTCAAAGGTGTGAATGTTTTTTCAGAAACACGAAAATATTTGAGACCTCGAGCTGTCGCGGTGGAGAACAGAATTTATTTCTTTTAAAACAAATTTTCATTTGTTCATACGGGTATGATTAATGGGTTACTTTTCTTGTTCTCAAGAGAAGAAAAATTTGATTCGCGTCGACCATAATTTATCGACCTGGTAATTCGTAATCTGCAACGTGGCCAAGCGCATTTAATTTGGATTTTTAGTTAAACACGTTTTTTTGAAATGTAAATTAATTATTGTAAAAATAACGAATTTATTCGTGCGAATGGCAAAACAAATTATAATTCGTCGGGGCGATGGGTAAATTAATAGTAAAACAACGAAGTATTATATTTTTTAATGGCAGTTTTTTGTTTAAATAAAAGCTGAAGATAAACAAATATTTTCATAAGAAAATGATGATAATAATTGTCATACGATTTAATTAAAAATGGGGACTTTTGGTCGTCGAGGATGCGAGATTGAATTTGTTGGAGATAAATTATGCAGTAGACGACGAGTAAGATTCTCGAGCGTAAAACATCTCGCTCAGTACCACGAAGTGTAGAGCGCCCTCTAGTATCAACATCGTTGTGTCTCCTTGTTCATCCTGAGTTGCATCCTTTCACACAAACCGCGAGAAAAAAAATGGCGCATCCTTAACGTTCGCTCCCTGGCAACGTGTCAGTTTCTTCGTTCGCTTCTGTTTCATATTTTTCCTCCCCCTATGGTCGAATTTTACCCTTTTGTTCATTAGCCACGAAGCGGATCGAAGTTGTCGTGCATGGTGACAAAACTAATTCTCCACCAGGCTGTTCAGATCGTCGAGAAAACGTCGGTGACCTCGCGTTGGCCTTGTTGACTGCGAATAACGGTTTCAACGGGGTGGCAACCCTTCGGCATGAACGAACCCAACTTCCACGGCGTCTCTCTCTCTCTCTTTCTCTCTTTCTCCTCATAACCTTTTCTCTCCTCGTAGATTCTTCGCCCGAAATGTTTGGAACTATGAGCTTCCTTGATACATTCACGCGTCAGTCTACGCCACCTTCCCTCTTCGGGTTTTCTACCCTCCGAATCACTTCATCCCTCGCCCACCATACTTAGGTATCTTAGCGTTCTCTCTTCCTGCAAGTTTATCTTCCATTTGTTTTTCTTTTCTGTTTCAACGCTTCGCTGGTCCATCCCTCATTGAGAGGATTCGTTCTTGCGTGTCGGGAGGCTCGCGTCTTGCATGCATGCACTATGACAGTCGCTTCAACGAGGCCAATGTGTGCGTGGTCTACATAGGCTTATTAGAAACATCGAGCTCGCGAAAGAATAAGAGGTGAACGAGAGAGAAAAAAAACGACGAGAACAAAGGAGACGAGAGAAGAAAATCCTGAAACAAAATGGCGGTGAAGCGAAGGGAAGAAAAATGGCGGAGAATGAAGAAACTACTCGGAGATTTGCGGTTAAGAACAATGGCTCGATGGGTATTCTCGTGTTTTTGCAGATATGAGCATACTGCAAGGCTTGCATTCTCTTATTTATGTTTTTTCCTCCGAGTATACTACTTCCTATGTATCTTCCATGACTACAAAAGTGTATATAAATATATTAACCAGAGGATGACTTTAGATAATTTTTTCATTATTAATGTCGTCGCATTATTCATACAAATTAAAAAAATTTATACAAGTACCGAAGGGGTTGAATTATAGGGGTTGTAAAAATGAATGTTTATAAATTTTATTTTCTATCTGCAGATCTTTCATGTAAATCGATCTTCGCATTATTTTTGCTAAGAACATATTAATTAATTAACGTATGCGTAATCATATTATTATTGTTCGTTTATCTGTTCAAACTAGCCGAGTTATTGAAATGGTCGAGTCATTAAAAAAATATAAATTTGGTGCTGTTCTACGTGGATGTGATGTTATGTTGGTTGTGGTACACCATCTGAACTACACACCCCACTCCCCCACCTCCTCAACAAATCTAAGCATTCACAAAGCGCCGCGATACAGAGCCGAGAATTCTTTGCCCAAAGTACCTCATTAAACATTATTCTCCTTGGGCCAGACTCCGCGAGAACCGACCGCGAATGCTGGACAAATAAAGCGACGACTTGCTTTTCGTTCTCTATCCCTTTTTATTTTCCTCGCCCAGTACCTCAGAAGGTTCTTTGGATCCTGAACGTTGGAAAAAGGGGACGGCTAGCCTACCGACATAAAGTAAAATCGAGCCATGTAAGGGAAAGAAGTATGCAGGCTCTAGAAAATCGAGCAGCATTTACTCTATCACGATAAAATTCTCGTCGTGGATTTCTACGAGACAAATTTATTTTAACCCTTAGCTGCAATGTTTCATTAGAATAACATAGCTTCGATACTGAGACTTTTCATACCCCACCGATTAAAAATTTGTTTAATGAAGAAATAATTTTCTTTTTCAATTAAAAAAATGGTTTAATAGCTTTTCACTGAAAAAATCACAACTCTCGTGTTTCTGTACGTTAAAAGTTAAACCTTTTCGTTAAAAAGGCTAAAAAAGGGTTCAGACTTTGTCCAATTCTAACAAAAATAAATTTTATGTATTTTTTTTATTTGTCATATATATTATTTTTTATATCATTGGAAAAATCCTATGTCTTCATTCAACTTTAATCTTTTAAATCCAACATCATTCTATTTAAGTATAATCTGAAAGAATGGAATTTTTATTAACTTTTATTCAACAAATAATCGTTATTCTTAAATGATTTATCTCTGCTCTATTGTCATGATTTTTTTCGTTACACAATTATATTAGTGAGTATTTAATTGGAAGCGGACACAGTCACTTCAGACGCCAACGCAACAAAAGTAACAACCCCAATTATACACTCATTGTAGCTCTGACGATTGGCCGTGGCTTGTGCGTTGGGTAATTAAGAGCGAATTATAATATCATTATAATTGCGATAATTAGCCATCATATATATTCTATATTCATCTATATCTATCCTTTGACATTATCCTCGTAAAAAGTGGAGAGAACACTTCTTCGTCGTATATATAGTCAACCCTTGCATTTTCTCTTTATTTATTCGTCGGGTGACCGTTACCGAGAATACTGTTTTTCGGTTTTACGGATGGAAACGTCCTCGAGTATTTCTATAGAAGAGCTGGCTTCCGCCTCTTCGCTCGAGACATTTCTATATTTGTTGTTTTGTTTCTCAGTCTAAAATTTGATTGTAACTTAAAAAATCATTCATTCAAGTTTCAAAGTTTATTCTCCAATATTCGACTTACTTAAACACAGAATTTTATTAATTATACAAATTTTATTATAAATATTCAATAATTCGCTAATTACTAAATTAGTTATTTATGATCCATCTTTTTTTCATAAAAAATGTTTATGAACATTACGACACGGTTGTCGACCAATAAATATCATTCGAAATATTGTTACGACATGTTGAATTCGTTCGAGTGTGAGGATGCGCCAAAACGTTCGACTTCTATTTTCGACTTACGTCAATTAAATCCTTTATGTCAGGAGGTAAGTCTAGCCTTATTGTTATACCAAGATTGTTACGGAGGGATTTTCGACTAGATCGCCGTTCTCATTTAGATCTGTCCAATTTACCGTTTTGACTACGCAAGAGATTACATGCCCGTAATAGATGCTGCGACACTTTATACTTGATAAGTCCTGAGTGAGGTCCTAAGTGGGTTAGCGGTTTTATATCCAGGTAACGAATCAACGAGTAGGGTCGTAAGGGCGGCTTCAAAAATAGATTTAGTGGCCGACGGTTTTCCGATTGAATGGTTGCTTGCCGTAATTGTTATCGTACGGTTATGGAACGTTATCAGTTCGTAAGAAAGTTTCCATATGATTTGTCGAGGGGTGGGATGAATATTTTTAGATCGTAACAGTATCTAGCTCTCATGCAAATTACCATCAGCCCGGATTAATTTGTAGCATTTGAAAAGTGGTTATGGGGTGAGGCGGTATTGTGCCTTATCGATAATGATTTCCGGGAAATCTTGGCTACAAACCCATTGCTCGTTCCTCCGAGCTCTCTGTTTCACTTCCACCCTTTTTTCCCTCAACGTTCATTTTCCACTCGCTCTCTCGCGCGCCCTCTTTTACTCCGCCGCTACGTTTTCTACGCCTCTTCGCCAACTCGACTCACCCCCCCCCCCCCCCTGGTCGATCTTCTCCTTTTTCTCACTCCTTCATTCCTCGTTCTTAGTCCAACGACACTCGAGTCGACCCGAACCAGAGGGTTTCTGGGACATTTGGTAGCACGAGAGCGCCCGCAGTTGGGCCAGCAAAAGAGGGAAGCGAATGCCCCCCCCCCCCGCCCCTTTCCCTACTACTCACCTTTTCGCGTCGGAGTATGAGGGTGGGTGGTAAAAACCAAGACCTAAGGAAACTGCCACCAAGACTGTGAGGAGGTTTTAGAGAAGGATATATATTATACATACATATATACGTCACAGCTAGAGAGTTGAACGGGAAATCCACAAGAGTCTGCGTGGAGTTTGAGCAAGAATAGGTCTGTACCTAGAGAGAGAAAGAGAGAGAGAGGGCAGCGGAGCGAGCGGGAAAGAAAGAGAGAGCGAGAGAGAGAGAGAGAGAGAGAGATCGCGCAAGACAGGGAAAGCGAAAGCTTCGCGAGGAAAGTGGAAACTGGATGAGAACAGGAAGAGAGACGTCGAGGGGCGGCCGGAAGGGGGATGAAGCTCGCAAGTCTCTCGTCGTCTTTGCCACGACTTGCTTGCCTTGCGCCTCTCAGGTTCTCTCTCTCACTCTTTCTCTCTCTCTCTCTCTCTCTCGTCCGTTACCCAGGCCCCGAGGGGGTTTACCGAACACAATAGTTTGAAATATTCGAGCGACGGCGCAAGAAGTTGCCCTCCACCGTACAGAGTCCAGAGTCCTCCCTCCTTGGAGGAGAGTTCGCCCGCGACGGTAATTAACGAGTTGAAGTTTGCCGTCGTCGGCGACGCTCTATGCGCTGCTATAAGACTACATTCTCTCTCTTTCCCTCTCTCTCTCTCTCACTCCCCTTCTCCCTCTCTTTTTCACTCTGTCTCTTTCTCTCTCTCTCTCCGCGGTTGGCCAAGACCAGCATCCATTAGCCGAGTGCCATGGTTACCCGGGGAGCTGCCGACTCCTCTTTTGGCCGCCGGAAGAAACCGGAGATTCTACTGTGAGACTGTGCGGCCCTTCCTATTCTTGCAACTCTCTCTTTCTCCCTTCCTGCTCGACAGTTTCGCAGCCCTGAATTATCCCCTCCCCCTCCCTCTTACACCCCCTCCGCCAAGTCCCAAAGTTCGCTCTCGTGCAATCTTCCTTGATAAGAAATTTAAAAAAAAACCAAAACGATTATTCACCTTGATAAAACTGGGAGTATGATACAAGTCTGGTGAGAAATGTGTTCGAACCTAAACGAGGGTGGTTTCGTTGATTTGACTTTGTGATCTCTATTTAATATATTTACGGGCGAATTGATAATTGAATCTAGACTTCCGGGGACTACCCTAGAGTCAAAAGAACGGATTCGATGTGCCCCACCCCCCAGACTCTCTTCCCTTACTCCTCGACGGATTAAAGCATCATATTCCAGCGCAACCCTCGTCCTACATGCAGATATACTGTTTCGGTATACTCACACTTGCGTCTAGGGTTGATCATCGTTCTATATAGCCATGTACCTACCACGAGTATATTTATGTATTCAAATCCCTGGGCTCATCGAACGAAGCGTTTGTTCGGGCATCTAATAAAAGCGTTTATTCTTGCATTAACATACGACGCCCACCCTTCAACGATTACTGTTCTCCTCGTGGTATAGGTAGGCGTTTGTAACTCTGACCTCGTCGAATCTCTCGTATATCGAGAGTCGACAAATCAATATCGATACCTCTATAAGGGATGATCTTGAAAATACTAACAACAACAAAAAATTAAAAATGTTTATTTATAGCAAATAATAGAGAGTGTAAACGAGTACTCGCCTTGAAGAACACGTGTTTTCAGCTCGAAGCAACCAACTTTTCCATGACGTGGTCGACCACGTAAGATGTGTGCGGCTCTCTTTGTATCTCGGATGAAGCGGGTCGACGTAACATTCGTACTATCTCCGAACTGAGTAAACAAACTGTCTGAAACACTCTATTCCGTTCGAGGTACGGACATACAGAAAAAGGAAGAGAACCCAACAGGACGTGGACAGGAGAGGGTTTTGGAGAAATCCTCCAACTTCCATAGAGTCGCTGTCTGTCTCTCAGTCCCCTTCCACCCCCTAGCCGCTTTCTCTATGGAATTATCTCTCGGTACATATTTAAGTGCATGATGCGAAGAACGCTGTTATCCCCCCCCCCCCCCCCCCCCTCCCTCCCTCCGCCGCTCCTCCACCGCAACGAACTCGAAGCACCCCTTTAGCCTTGTCCTGCACCACTTTCGACCGGATGAGAAACCCCGTGAATATCATCGCTTCTCCACTATGAGATATCCTCTCGTTTTTCCGGTTGCGTTTCCTCCCCCCAGCCCGGTCGTGTTTCCCATTCCAGCGATCCACCTCAACCCAAAACGATCGAGGATGGAGTATGCGCAACGGCTACAAGACCACCTTATTCACCCCATGAAACGAGAAGCCTCTATCTCACTCCGCTAGAAGCCCTCATTTCCCGGGACTGTCAGACGCAGAGCCCTGGGCGGGTCATCAGATAGTACCATGCCGGATAATACCACCGGGGCACAACACGCGCGCACACACATACGTACATCCGTGGACGACGTCGTCGAGTCGAGGACTATTCCCCTTACCAGACCGACTGTTGTGCACCTCATATATGCACACGTGAACACGTCCGTGTTTGTATACGTACGATTAGAAATATGCCAGGCGAATATCACTAGGGTTGAAGTGTAGTGGTTCGACCTTTCCTTTCCAGAGATTCATCTTGATTCTTGGTACCGTTCTCGGTGTCCACCTAGTAATTGTACGAATTTCGCAGCTTCATCGATATGTAATTATAATTTGGCTGAGATCCGTTAGAGAAAATTGAATTCTTTGCGAGTTGGCTTTGGTCGACAAAGTCACTTTGGGCCAGGGCCTGTTAATACCTAATTGTAGATTATAGAATGAATTATTACAGAGACAAAATGGAAAATTAGATAATATTTCTTATTCATTAAGAATTCGCGAAACAAATAATTGGTTGACCCAATGTTAGAGAAGAATGAATTAATCCTAAAGCTTTAGGAAAAACAAATATCGGGAAAAAAACACAATTACCTCTTCGCCCTAATGTTTTGAAGAAATTAAATTGAAAGAAATATCGCTGACTAACAGGACTAAAACATATTTGGGACGTCGATATCGATATTCAAAATCAATCTCGACTGACAATGATCGGCGCATACTTAAAATATTGACAACTTGGCACAGAGCCGAAGATTTTTATGAAAGGGTCCAAATAAAATTTTTGTCAAAGTCATTGAGGGAAACTTTGAGGGGAAAAAAATAAAATGGATATATAGGATTTAAATACCGATTCAGCGATTCTAGGTCGTTTAATATTTCGTGGCAATCCACAGCTTCGCAATAGAGCCAAAAAGTGAAAGTCTCCTCTCGCACCGCCATTATACTCGCTCATCGTTGGTTGAGTTGTGGATTGGCTCTTCTGTTTTCTTCGTTTCACCCCGTCTCTCGCTCGCCATTCTTACCGTCGACGATACTGGCTACATGCCCTTTCTCGGTTTACTTTTGCCTGCGTAGACAGAACCATCCAGAATCCGCCAAATTTCCTCTAATAAAACAAAATGGTGGGTTTTTTAATTCATACAAATATTTCTGTGTAACCAAATTTTATTCATTATTTTTATTTTTATTATAATTAATAAATCATTCATTTAATATTATACATGAAACAATAAATTAAAATAAAATAAAATAATCCGAAACATGATAAATAATATTAAATAATTAATATCATATCCTCAAAATAATTTATTTATTTATTTTCTTATAGGCTGTCTTTCACTATTGGCGGTAGAGCGATATACCGAATGGGATCTAAACTTCTCTAATGAAAATTTAGAACCTCCAAATACTTTTCATTTCATACCGTTACATCACGAAAGCTTTAAAAATTCGACTGGGAAAAATCATAAAATCAAATTTTATAAAAATTGTTGAAAATCTACATTTTGTTTTGAGAAATACTTGAGATATCCAACGAAAAAAGGGACGAACTTTGGGATACCGAGAAAGTAAAAATAAATTGTGTATCAGAGATAAGTCCAAGATTTCCGCCATTAAATCTGATTTATTTAATTTCACTGTTGTATCGCATACGTTGCTGACTCGCTCTGGACCAGCCGACCGTGTGATGTTATTTTCATCCCTCTCGAGGCCAAGTTTTAGCGACCTTGACTCGGCAGCCATCGAATTATCGACATTGCAGCAATTGTAAAGTTTCCAAAATTTTCGATATTTCGTGGAAGGAATTTCTTTGATTCCAACCATGCGGATCGATTTGAATGCAGACTTATTCCGACCCTTCAATATTTTTCGTAACACATTTTAATGCTGACAACCTCATGGAAAGATATTTATTGTATATCAAGATAGATTATTTGTTTTCCGAAAAATGGTTACTTATTAGCTTTGGTTCGTCATCATCCATGTATAAATGACTATACGTACATCAAGATCTGCCATCGTCATATTCGAATTCTCAGACCCTTGATGTACTTTGCGGTCTCTGCAGACACGCGCGCGCACACACATACACACACCCACCCGTTTAGTTCCTCCTTTGCGCGAGCTCTTCCCTTCTCTAGCCGTATTCTCGAGGCATTGAGAGTGACGTCGAGTGGGCCACGCATTGTCCGGGCTTCGAAGCGAGGGATATAGCCTCCTATATTTCGTCCGTTTGCACCACCGAGTCACACCGACAATCTCTCCTCCTCCTCTACGAGAATATATCACCACGTCTTCGTCCATGCTACTTGCTTAACTACCCAACTTTAATTTACCTCCCCTTATTTACTATAAATTTTATTTCTCCCTGGTTCATCGATCCCTTGGTCGAATTACTCCGCCGCGACAGAAATCAATAATTTTGCCAATAATTTCATGAAAATTAAATATCATTTTATTTTTTTATTGTACCAATATATTTATTTGGTGATCAAACAATGTTTTTATTTTTCCGTGAATAATCGCGACAATGACGATTCCGATAATCTCCGGGATAACATTTTTCGCCGTTACGGAGACGGATCTCTTGCTAATGAATACAAACTAGTGAAATAATAATGAGCCTCAATTATGCGTTGCGGCCCCGAATTCAGCGATGAGCTTGCGATTTTAGCGATGAGCCTCCACATTGAGGGACGCGGTGTTCGGCCCACTGCGAATTGTCATTGTTGATGAGAATTTCCGAGAGTTACCCCTAGCGCGAGACGGTTAGGGGGTGGTGGGGTGCATCGGTTGCTCGTAGCTATCAAAGCGATCGGATTTTCCGGAAGCCTGCCCGATCGCGCGCCATTGTCAGGAAGCTCGTTAACTAGCGATATATCCATTCATACGCCATTGAGGAGCGAGAGTCGGAGTGACGGAGAACGAGAGAGATGGGGAGAGGTCGAGACCGACGGAGATAGAGGGAGCAAGAGAACATTTGTGTACGAGAGAGAGAGAGAGAGTGAGTGTGTGTGTGTGAGAGAGAGAGAGAGTGAGAGAATGATAGAATGAAACTGATGTGAGTATCGTGCAGAAATGTAACATCAATGGTGCCGATTCAATTGTACTGTTGATAATAATTGCGAGCTGGAGATACCCACGAGAGTCCGATTTTTATTGTCAGTCGTTCCCAAATTTTCACGCTCTCACCACAATTCGTATAAAATTTAGAAAAATAAACGAATACCCCAAAAATAATTTAATTCCCTCGAACACATCGTAAATAAATATGGACCGAGTGATTATGTCACGGATTTCGAAATAATTTCACCGAAGTAAACGAGCTTTAAAGAGGAAGTAATGTGAAATTTCTACGTCAACTACCCGTGACGAAAAGAAATAAGAAACATTTCATCGTCGTATAATATCCATTCCCCGTGGGTGTCGTTGCGAGATTTTGTTTATGCGAGCACTTTGGAGGACGTAAACACGGTATCTCAATTCCCCCGACGTAATTTTCAATCCCCCTCTTTGTCCCACCATTACCGTGCTCCTCGACCCCCCGTTCCGCCTCACTCATGCTCTCTCTCTCTCGTTGTAGCTTCTCACTCTGCATACGCTACCGCGGTACAACGGAGCACTTTCCTCCTCGTTGGTGCTTTCTCTCCTTTGCTTTCTTCCCCCGCCTCTTCCTCGTACAGTCCTCGTTTCTTCTCGAGCTTCGCGAGGTCTTCTGCCTCTCCTCCTTTCTCCCCTTGCTACCGCTCTTCTTCTATATATATATACATATATACGTGTATAAAATACCACCCCTGCGCGAAAGCTTCGCGTTACGATTATGGCGTAATCATATCGGATTGTTATTATGGCTGATGGGTCTCGGTGATGCCTGGCTCCTTCGTAGGAAAGCATGCCAACATTGAGAGCGAATATCTCTCCACCCTAACCTGAGAGGATGCTGAGAGAGAGGGAGTATGGGCTTATCTTTGAAATATGCTGATAGACACCATCCTTTCCACCCTTCGCCTCTCCTATTCCACCCATCGTCGCATCTTCGCGCCTCTCCCTCTCTTTCTCTCTTGATCCTCCTGCCAAGCACTTTTGCGAGAGCATCTAATATGTGCATGTATGTGTGGGTGCGCGCGTGCGTATAAGTTTATCGCCATTTTGTTTCAGATTCGTAACAGGCCATGGCATTTATTTTGAAATTAGTGAGGTAGTGTATCAACGGTTTAGGGACTACTGTCAAGCATACAACTTCCCTAGAAACTATAGAACTTGGTGTGAGTTCATCACACTTTATTTGTTAAATAAACATTTTTTAGTTTGGTTGGACGATATCTTAAAAAATAATGTAATAACTAAACATGACCATAATTTATCGATAAAGTATTAAAATAAATCTAAATGTATAAAACCAACCCTTATCGAATATATAAGTTTATGACACTGAAGCCACGACTTTTACCGAAGACTTGTCACAGGTCAGTATAGTACAATTCTTGACATGCATTTACATTAGTGGCTGACATTTTTTAAAACATAACACTTATGTGTTGCCATACTAATGAACGGGTTGACAGATATAGTGGCTAATCAGTAAATTAAAAAAACAAAAACACTCTTGTGACGTTAATTACAATCGCCCTTTGCACCGATTATGACGAATTTTTTATTGAGTATAACAATTTAGCCACCCGCTGTATAATAACATTCCCATTTTTTAAACAGTCGAACGCAAACTCATTTGATGTATTATGAAATTTTTACAGGTTTTTTCATATTGCCGGACTATACAGCTACTTTTAAAAGTTGAAAGTTTATTTTATTAAAATATGTTTATTGTTATAAATTTATTCGTTTAAATGTCAAACGATCGGCAGGCCGGCTCGCTCAAGCGGTTTATCTATGCAGTTTCCCCCCTATATAATAAACATATGTATAATTGTGTGTATGTAAACGCACCCTCGGCTATATCGTGTCTCGCAGTACGCGAGTCTCTCCGACAACCCCTCAAGCTCGACGGTGGATGCGAGAGACTTGGGTGGTGAGCGAGTGTGAGCCACGTTGTACGTTCGTTCGTGATTTCACTCTCTCAGCGCGAGCTCGGGCGACCGTTGATTGAAACGTTCTGATTGCATCCCCTTGGCGGGGGGTGAGAAGGAGGAGAAGGAGCAGTAGGGGTGAGTGGGGATGCTAGAAGCGACTTTGGCATGCGGGTGCCACAAGGGTTGTTTCTCGTAGTGGGTATTGCACCCCCGCAAAGTGAGAGGGTTGGACACCCGCAATCATTCCTCTCTCTCTCTTTCTCTGATATATCCCATCGTACCTACTTATTTGGTAGTCTAATACGTCTGATGGCGAGGCTGAGGGTCACGTGACGAGACATTGCTCGGTCGCGATCATCATCGAATCTCCGCATCTAAGCTTTCTCCTTCCCTCTCTTTCTCTCTGTCATTTTGCACCATCTCGTTGGCAACCCTCCCCCATGCAGCACATTCGACGAATCAGCCCCCTACCTCACAATCTCTCATGTCGAAAATCGTGCCTGACTCGAGATTTAGGATTCGAGATTTGAGAATCGTGATCCCTCGAGAGATTCCCCTCTCTTCATTGTATTCCACGCATTCCCGAATATCTTTGCGTCACTTGATGGTCCCTTAAAGGCAATCAGATCGGCGATTAATTAATCGATTTTATCTTACAAGTCTTATCATTTTTTTTGTTTATAAAATGTGCTGCGTTAACGTAGATGAACATTCCATCGATTTGTAATATTATCGACCAATAATAACCCAATAATTCCGTCCCATTGTCATTGAAAAGTATTTCGTATAATAATAATGAACTAAGTTTCAGAAAATACAGGACCGAGACCAAGAAAAGCAATATTAATACGAAGAATGAAAAAAATTGCGATCACCGAAAAAAAAGAGACGTCTGCGTTGTCCACGGTCTCTCGTCAATTTCATGATGAAACGCGCAATGGCGCTAGTAGTCAGAACATAGTGTTGTCAGACAAGGAAAGATATAGTCCCTAATATATGTATGTATATATATATATATATATATATATATTACGTACCGTACGCGTAATCCGTGCGGACGCGAATGAATGGCAAATGAATGGTTGGGCTAGGGGTGGGTCCGGGGGGTGGAAAGAAGGGTGAATCAGAGGAGGGGGCGGGTGTGGTAGCGGTTCGTTCATCGGCGGTATATCTGTGTGCGTACGCGCGCGTGCATGATTGTGGTATGAGCGAAAAGTTAATCACGGTTTGCAATGTCGTAGGGGTAGAGGGTTGGTAGTGGTGTCTCTGAGCGTTGCAGGGGATACGTGCATCAGTCAGGGTTATATACTCTGGGTCTTTCTTGATTACATGGGCGTGCGTCGATCCTCTCGATACTGGATCGTGTGCAAAAGCGAGAGAGAGAGAGAGAGAAAGAGAGAGAGGGAGAGAGAGAAATTCGAGAGGGTGTAACGAGAGTGCATCGATAGATAACAAAAAAAAAGAAAAAAGAACAGAAGGTACACATGTGTAATACGAAATACATGTACAAGCTGATGAGAGAGTGAACGGAATGGAGACATACCATCGTGTTTTCACACAGAGTCCTTTCTCCGCTGGTGGGCGTTTCGTCGAATTTGTTCTCTATTTTTATGAGGGAAAGAGAAAAGAAACAGGGAATCAAAGAGAAAGGAAAGAGAGAGGGAGAGTTTTACTCGTCGTCAACGCCATATGGCACTGTTTGCATTGCCGGCCTGTTACGAAACAATTATGATAATAATAAAATGGCGAGTGAAACACCCTTTTTCTCTATTTCTCTCTGTCTACACCCTCTCTGTCTGTCTCGCGTGTTCCCTTGGCCACTCGCCAATTTGCCGTACATTAGTGACCCCCTCTGGCGGATGGACCTGTTTTGTCGTACTGCGGAGGACTATTGTTTGATTCGTGGGGAATTTTTGGTAAATGTGAACACATTGAAGTGTCTAAAATACGAGCGATTATTATAACTCGACTATACACTCGTTAACGAATATTTTTTTTACAATAATATTTCGTTTCAATTGTTATGAAAAAATATTTATTAATGTTATTTTTTTTGGTTGGAAATTATGGTTCGTTTTGGAATAAAAAGAATTCCTTCAGAGTTCTAGCAGGGTGGCAGGCATAAGCAATTGAGTCCAGTTAACCCTCAAGACTTGTTTGATCCCCATGTCTTGATAGTGCGATTAATTTTTGGATTCGTCGTGGATTGAATTGGTCTAGGATGAAAAGGTCCACTCTACGATTTTTTCGGTCTGCCCTATTTGCATAGTAGTCAAGGAACACGAGTATGTTCTTTCGCACTTTGATCAGAATCACTATTACTAATTGCAATTTCATAGCTCGACAAGTAATCGACTATCTTTCATCAAATGTTTTGAAGGGTCGAAATTCTTTTTTCCTAATCCACGATTTTATTATTCGTCCATTGTTCATTCGCATCATGCCAAAATTGATCTTCCCCCATTATCGAAATCGTTCTGGTCCATTCGAAACAAGGGGTAGTTTTCTTCTTATTCATCTCGTGTCAGAACTTTTCGTCAAGACAGAACCGCGAGACTCTCCTTTGCCAAGATTTCGCGATTTTATCTCTTCGCCATCTGCCTGTAGGTTTTGTATAAAAAAAGAAAGAAAAAATGACAAAAAAGAATAAGTTCACTTGGCACGAAGCGAAGGGTCCTGCGAGGGTCCTATAGGGGGTTCGGTCCAGGTTCGAAGCTTCCAGGCTTTTCCACTTAGTTCCTTCTCCGCATTTACCCTCGTCGTCTCATGCGTATATCCATTTCACGTGAGCTGGTACCAGCAAGAAATGTGCCGCGACAAGGGAGGAGAAGGTGGGCAAGAAATATTTTTTATTTTTTTTTTATGTCTGAACGAACCCGCTTCGTATTCCTTAATGAAATGGCGGAACGGCTTCCGGTCCCTCGGGGCGTCAATTGTTTAGGACATTCGTGTATATATATCTTTTTTTCAATAACTAAGATTAGATAGGGTGAAATAAAGATATCGATATAGATCATATATAACAGGTGTGTATGTATATATGTACGTCTGGTACGTTATAATAGGATGCAGAATTCTGACATTATAATATACAAGGGTTATGGGGGTGTATAGGTGGGGGGAAATGTCTTTGACACCATTCGACATCGAATCCCTCGCGGAGTGAACAGAGAGAACGTTCATCCGTACCATCCATTACATAATAGCACTTTGTCTTCACCGAACAATCGTGCATTCAGTGATAGAGCAGCCGAGAAAGTGACGAAGAACGACGAAGACGTGTTCTCTGTAAGGGCTGAACGTCATTTTTTACCCTGCGGGAAATTTTCAGAAAAAATTCCTTTTTCGCTCATTGAAAAATATTTCGAGCACACACGTAATTCTCAAATAGTAAGAAAGCCATATTGGATAGTTAGTGTATGGTGCTAGCGAGTGATTTGACTCTTACAGCTCTCAATCGAAACTTCGAATCGATTGCATGACTGTAACCTAAACAAATGTGCCGAATCTTGTCTTTTCCAAAAAATTAAGACCAAAAAGAAAAATAATTATCCATTATTATTATAATATTCGATCTATCTAATCAGCATTATCAGCGAACTGGAGAGAGAATGTAAATGATAAGACAACTGAAAAAAGTGGGCAAAAGCTTAGACGAAAGGAGTGAGGGAGAGAGAGAGAGCAGGTAACTCAATTCCATAGATTGTTCTATATATTGGCATTGAGTGCCTAGCGGGGCAAAGTGAATTGTAAAGTAATTGCATAAGATTAGTAGCGGCCCGGGCGTGGAAGCGCAGGCACTCTGTCGGTTACTTCCAGCCCAATGAGCCTCAAGGAGACTTTACTTTGATTCGAATTCCGTCTCTATCC
This sequence comes from Netelia inedita, assembly GCA_964017225.1. Classification (NCBI taxonomy): domain Eukaryota; kingdom Metazoa; phylum Arthropoda; class Insecta; order Hymenoptera; family Ichneumonidae; genus Netelia; species Netelia inedita. The sequence continues at coordinate 28,421,138 of OZ024920.1, read as the reverse complement.
CTCCCACTCCTTCGCCGCCGCCATTTTCCGTTTCTCTCCCTGTCTCTCTCTCTCTCTCTTTCGCTCTCCATTTCACCTCCCTTCACCCTCAACCGCCCTCCCTCCGGTCGCCTCTTCCTCTTTTTATCTCGATGTTTTTTTCCATCCCTCTCTTTTTTTCCCACCCTTAGGCATCCTTTTCAACCCCCCCCCCCCACCCCGATTTTCCTCTCTGCATCCCCTCTTCGAGATCAGCAGCCACTCACTTTTCTCTCCCTCCCTCTCTTCGTTCTCTCTCTCTCTCTCTCTCTCTCTCTCTCTCTCTCTCTCGTTCTCTCTCTCTCCCACCCTCGATCTCTCGTTCCCACCCTTCCTTTCCATCTGCATTTCATCGAGCTAATTTGTTGAGATACCGCTTGCCAATATTTCAGTCTTTTTTTACCCCATTGGACCTCGTAAAAAGCGACGAGGGATGAAGGAAAAGGATGGCGATGCTCCTCTCTCAAACTCAAGCTCTTTTTTTTTGCTTCTCCGCGCTCGATGGTTTTCTGCCTCTCGCGATCCCGATGCGGATAATTGCCTCGCCAACTCGTGCACGCTTCCGCGCCCTTCGCCCCTTCTCCCTCTCCTCATCCCCCGCCTTCTCGCGCTCTCGCTCCTTGCAAGCTCGAGTTGATTTATGACCGTACAACGATTTGCTAGCTACTTGCACTCTTCTCTGCCCCCGTGCTACTACACGCAGAAAGCGGGAGAACAACTTTTTTCTTTTTTTTCCGGTTCATTTCTCATATTTGTTACGGTGGGACGATACACCTGAGACGTTTGCCAATAAAGTCTCTCCTCTTTGAAGAAATTGTTCCAATTTATCCAATATTTATAAGTAAACAACACTAAATTCAAACTTAGAACAAAACAATTCTTAAAAATCTAAAATAATTCGATACGAATGAAAAAACGACCCTTCGTATAAAACATTTTTTTTTCTATTTAAAATATATGCAAACTCGGGTTGATAACAGTAAGTAAGATTAAACTACAAATAGTAAGTATACAGGATCGACGCGAGACTCGGGTCGTAGGGTACAAAAATAGAACGAAAAAAAAGGAACGTCGGGGCAAAGAAAATTCACGTTTGCACGTGATAGTAGGGTTGGAGTGGGGCTGGGAGGGGGTGGAGAGGGCGGGTCACCCGAACGTTTTTCTTCGAGGGTTTCTCTCACACTAGCTCTCTTCTCTCGCAGTAGCCTCTCTGCTGGGTAACCCCGTGCGCGATTGGAACGCAGCCCTCGTCTTCGATTTTCACAGGAGGATGAGGATGGGCGGGCATGTACGCGAGCGAAGTACGAGTGGAAAATTCGCCGACTACGAAATGGATTTGCGACAAGGTGTCCCGAGGTTCGGGCTAAGAATTCTTGATAAGGGACGTACGCTCACTCTCCCCGAATCCCCGGTTTCTTCTCGCACACGCCCTTCTTTCCACTCCCCGTCTCTTGCGTTTCTGGGCACGAAAGTGCACGAGAGGTTCGTACGAAGGCGAAATTTCTTAGGGCTTGCCGTAGGGCGGAAAATAGGTGGCGGCAGCGTGTATGTGTCTCTCGGCGAATAAAGGTGCGAGGAAAAATACGAAAGAGCGTGAAAAGAAACGGAAAGACAGAATACGAAGAGAAAAGTAGCTAGATTCACGAGAAGAAGAAAAAAAATCCCAAGAAAGCAAGGAGGGTGGGATTTTCAAGGGGGGTGGGCCACCACTGCCGAGCGAGCGAACAATGTTCGGACGTAATGGCTGCCCGGGGCTACTTTTATATCCTGCGAGGCCACACGTTGAAAGCTAATGTTCGCGCGATAACCAGGGCTACTGGCCTCTCCTCGACTTCTCGCGAACAACGTTTGTGTGTACGTGCGTTTGCGTATTCGGGTAGTGTCTCCACGCTGCCTTTGCCAAACACGATTACCTTTTCTCGAATAAGACGACATACGCGCATATGTCCAACTGTGTTACATTGCGACAAAAGAAGCGCGCATCTTTACAGAAAACTATTCGAAAAAAAAATTGAGTCCGGATCCGACGGAGCGCGAGACATAAAAAACATCCCTTTGGTGCGTATTTAGGTACTCGCATATTTTTTTTCGTTTCGGTGTTTATTTTGTAGCGATGCCACGATCGATGGATCGCTGACAGCACCGAGTATCGAATATACGAGTGGAAAAAATTGAAGTCTGGGAAATTTTGCAATTTTTTCCCAAATTTCACTCATCACTTTTTAATTTAAGACGAAATTACCATTTTTTGGAATATTGTGGCACGTAGATGGCGAGCGCATTTATTCATTGGGCCAATTTGTCGCCACACGTGAAAAAATAGGGGTAGTTATAGATCGGACGAGCTTCGAGGAAAATTTTATAAAATTAATAACTTATCATTTAAGAAAACAATTCGATCACCTCGTGTACACTTAAACGCGCAGACATCTTCGACGATCGAATATTTTGTCTATGGTGTAACATCCCGTGACGTACGCGTACACGAAAACACGCGCACAGCTCAAACAGACCTACATACGGTTGACTCTGTCTCAAAGGGGGTGCGGCTAATGAAATATCCGTGCCGCTTTAACCGAGTTACGAAACGGTAGACTGGAAATCATCTCTCCCCCTGGCAACAACGTGTCTCCCCGGGCAAGAGAGAAACCGACTGTTATGTACACGCAGAAGGACCCCTGTCGGTTCGCTACACACCAAGAAAACATATTGTTCTCGAATTTGCGGAGTGTGCGCATGGCCTATATATCTGTTCATCCCCCACAAGGACTGTTCGACCGCATCCTATAACACCATCAACCCTCGACGTCGAGTTGTCTCTCCTCTTCATTATTTTACAAGCAAAATTAAACAAATTTTTCAAACCTGCAATTTCCCAGAACATTCTTTGTTGAATTAAATTACTAATTAAGATATTAATTATTCAGTTCGATAATAAATGATAAATGATGGGTCGAAAGATTCATTTGACTTTTTATTAATTTTTTCGTTTATGGCAAATATATTCGTCACCTATATTCGGTATATTGAAAAATATATTGCATTTTAACACGTATTTTATTATCGCAGTGGTTGGGGTTGCGTAAGGCTTAAGTAAATATAATCTTTATAAACAAGATTCGAACTTCGCTACATTAACTTCGTCCGTCGACGATGGCTCCTTTCTGAACTCGGCTTTACTTTCGTGGGGTAGATTTTCGATAGAGCACCTCAAAAATGACATTCGCGTAGATTTGGACTATAAGCGTGATATAGGTATATATATACGTATATTTATATATCTAGATTCTTAAAGAAAGATGACGATCCGTTTTCATCGTCGCATCGTAAGGGTGGTTTATGGAGTTTCGCAACGAACGAACGGGATTACACAACGGCGAAGGGGATGATGGATCGGCGTCATCACGCTTTTCCACACATATTTTCGAGCCTTCGGTAGTAGCCCCTTAAAAGTAAATTTAGCCCTTCGGCATTAGGGATGGGGTTGACAAAAAATATCGTCGGTATAAAATAGTTTTCGATCTTTGTTTCTTAAGTAACTCATTCGATTTATTTATACATTTGACATAAATTGTTTAATCAATTTAATATTAATCAAAAAATTAATCAATCGAATAATAAAAAAAAAGGAAAATTATACGTTCGGGTAAATGATTGTTTTATAAAAAAAGAAACGTGTAATGTACGAAATTGTGATGAAATAATTATTCGACGAATATAAAAGTTTGGCGGGAGTGATTTTCTCGTTCAAACATGATATATTGACTCGTTAACCAAATGCAATAGAGAAAACCCTCGTCACTTTTGCTTCTGCGCTGAATTCGCGTGGAACGAGAACCGAGAGAGCACGCGAGAGTGTATTAAATTTAAATAAAAATACCAGCAGCCGTGTTCACAAGCCGAGCCTATAAATCAGCGAAGGCTGGTCGAGCGCGAAGCGCCCGGGAGGGTTCGTCGAGGTCCGAGAGAATAATACCCCCCTATATTTATGTTCTTCTCCGGCAAAAACGTGGCTGGCAACCCGTCTATCCTCGCCTACACCCAACGACGACGAGATCTGCCGTTGCTGCTGCTGCTGCTCGCTTTCTACCTCTTTTACTCCCTCTCGTTCTCTCCAACTCGCCCTCTCTGCACTCTCGTGCTGTCCGTACCAGAAACCTCGACACGAAAACCTTCCATTCCCTCTCCCTCTTTGCAGCGTTCTTCCCGTATACAACTCTTCCGATTTCAACCCTATACGTGAATTTATTTCCCGGTACGCCTTTCCGGAAGTCCGTGAATCAATTCCACGAATGAAATACACGAGCGAAGTATTTTAAAAAAATATTTAATATTTTTGTTGTTGAATCAAATGTCAAAATTCTTAACCAGACACTGTGAATTTTAAATGATTTTGGTCGTGGATGGTGTCGAGTAAAAGTTCAAAATTGTTTACTATTCTTGGGAAATTAAAGTTACTTGGTGAATTTATGGAAAAAAAGTCTTTGTATAAAGTACGGAGGTGAATCGTTTGAATTAATGTAATGTGGGCCGGTGATGTAGCTTGACCACTCCGTGGCAAACGTCTGCTACTGTTCGCATACCTTGAATCTCTTTGGACCAGAAAGGGTGTGGCCACGAGGCTGTCTCGGAGATGTCCAGAAGAAGCATAAGAGGCAAACACGCATAACTGTAATGAGAGAACAGCTATATTATAAATCAGGTCCTTCTTCTGGGGATAATGATAATCCGACAGTGCGTCCTGTTTATAGGTTGTATATAGTTTTTTTTTCTTTCTTAACCTGACCAAACACATCAAATGTTCGTTTTAAAATATTGAATTTAACTAAATTAAATTTAAAGTTGAAATTTGTTCGTCGATTCCTTATGATAAAAAATTATGTTTGTCGAATTATTTAATAAAATTATTTTTCAACGATTGAACGATATTTTATTGTTGTTGAATTTTTTTTGAATTCTCTACTGTATATGGTAATTGTTTCAAGTAACGATGTAAGTTTTTCTTCTCGAGCATGGGAGAGCTACGACAAGTTTTGAAACTCTTTAATTCCTTCGTAACATTTTATTTCATTTTTTTCCTCATTGTCAACTTTCCCTTATACTTTAATATCAGTGGGAAAGGATTTTTATTTTTTTATGCACGCCGCGAGGCTCGGAAAATGTCGGAATATCTCTCTCGGCCGTTGGGGAAAAAGTATCAAAGGCGAAACTCCATCTCATAGCGTCATTTCCTGGTGGCGTTAACCTCGTTACGCGAGATTCTCGCACGACCGTAACTTTCTTTTATCGGGCAATTAACGTTTCTCGGTATGCTGGGAAATACTTTTTTTTTCTTCTTTTTCTTTTTATTTATTTTTTCGTTCCACCCTCGTACTTTTCACGTCGTTTCGGGTTATCCACGAGCCTCTGGATAAGGCCGATTTCACTTCTTCCTCGCCTTCCCTCGCGATGCTTTGATAAAGAAAAATATAAAAAAATTCCTACCCTTCTTCGTTTCATATTTAAAATGTCTTTTTTTTAACCTCGCCAACACGAAACGGAGATGGCGGTAAGACGATAATGGCAATAGCTGCTTCAGCGGGACGATGCTACAATGATATATTTTGAAATAATGAGCGTGGATGGGCGCGCCACCGGATAAACCGTATTTACGAGACTTGCCGGTACGCATTAGGGTGCTTAAAAAAACACTTTTTTTCAAGAGCGACTCGGTCATCGAGATTTTTCAACTATGCAACAATAAATTGCCTGGAATTCTTTGTCTACTAACAATTACAACGAATTATTATTAATAACAAGAATGATATTTATTTAATTGAATGATATAATGTAAAAAAATTCTTCCGATAAATATTGATTATTATTTTTAATATAAAAAAAGGTGACCATTCTTAATTGATATTTATTTATTATTAGTTTTGTAACTCGAGTCGTAATTTCGTGGTTAATAACGAACTCGAGAACTTGAAGACTAGATCGACATTTTATCGAATTTCGTTCGTTGTACATCGTGTAATCAAAGAGTAATATTTCAGAGCCCTGGAAAATGTTCGTATAACTCGTATTATCGTGACGAATTTAACCGACGTATAGTTCACGATCGGTGCCGTGATAAATTCATTGGCGAAATTTGATCAACCGAGTCGACGAACGTAGTAATAAAAACCCCGAATAGACCAACAAAATATGTACCCTTGTATTTTTATTTTCGTTCGAACGACGAAAAATATCTTTTTCCTCACACCCAAAAGACAATATTTTTGTAACTTTGAAAGATATCACCGCAACCCCGTATTATCGTATCTGATTTTTTCGTGGGGCTATTCGTAAATTTACTTTTATGACAGTTTAAATACGATTCCCGTGTCATTGTCGAAACCTCTCTATTTGCCTTTGGATAGAATTATCGAAAGGCGTTAAAAGGACACTTGTAAGAGGGTGAAAAAAGAAATAGTAGTCATTCGTCCAAGGGTGAAACGAGGGAGGTTATTTATTTTTCCTTATTTTTCTAATATGAGAACAAACTTTAAAACTACCCTTTCTAAGGGTTAGTTGGAGAAAGTCTGAATACACGAGAGCGATAATACAATATCGTGTGAAAGTAACATTTGGACTTCGTCGAGTTTGTCTTGTTGAAACTCCATGCACGACCCCCTTCGTGGAACACTCCGCGAGGAAAAATAAAACTCTTCTCCAGTTCCATAAACTACTCTTCTACGAAAGATAAATCCGAATAAATAATAAAAAATCAAACGTTCGAACGTCGCGAGAGAAGGCAAAGTGATCGATTCAGGGAAAACTTTTAGTCGATCAAACACGAAATGTTTCGGGTTACCAAAAACTCTTCGACTCTTACGCGAATATAGTAAATAATAATAATAAAAATTTTGTTATTCAATCCATTTCTCTACTAAAGTTACAGATTTATGTTGTCTTATGTAAAAATCAGCCCCAAAGATTTTTAACGAAATTCGGGTAGAACCGCCCTTCATCCACCCCGATGTTAGGCACGAATGACGCAACGATGACCAGTGTTGTGAATATGTTGATCCATTTCACCCCCATCGGCAAAGTCTACGCGGTAACATTGAACCCATCGTTCCATGAAGTCGGAAAAACAAAATTTAATTGGCATCATCCCCTAAATGGCAAGCACCACGATACCTCACATGGTCCGAGAGCGATTAGAGAGCCGTCGATGCTGTGGATGCTCTCGATCAATTATCCGTGTTCCTAAACCGGCGACTAATCTGCCTAATCCCTTGGTCGTCGCCCGAGGATAGGGGTTGTCTAGGTGGCTCGAGGGGGTAGGGGGGACGATCACTGAGCCGCAAGATAATCGTGCACGCCGCGCAATTACCGGCTGTGGTTAATAAGGAGATCACCCGAAGAGGGTCGACAGGGAGACCACCCCACAACCACCCTTATATATATATTACCGCTCTCTCTTACTGGTGGGAAAAGGTGAGACGGGGTTGGATGAAGGTTGCTCGACGATGCTCGCGAGTCACGGAAAGTCGCGAAGGGGGTGGTTTCTCGTAGGGGTTGATTTTACGTTTCAGGGCAAAAGGAATAAAGGGGTAAAAGACGGCGTATCTATGTGTATATATATATGTATTACTCACACCCGTAGGCGCTTATAGTAAACTATGTATGTACGACTCATAGCTATAGCAACCACACGGAAAACGAGGGTGTGATAGAAGAGTAAAGCGCTGCAAGAGAGTGGGAGAGAGTGAGAGGGTGAGAGGACTATTCCGGCTGCGGTAGAACGCTCGCACATTCACTCGGCCCTATGATCGGCTTACAGATTGCTAATCACCAATCAAAGAGGAATATGCCGGAGCCAGATGAATGATAGGGGTAAGAAAATGTGCATATGTACTCGCAAAATATGTGTATTCGTCGTGGGTATATTTCAATATGTATGGAGAAGGATTGATAGAGAGGGAAGCATGATAACCCTTAAAATGCAACAATGATTGAATTATTATTATTATTAAGATATTGTTAATCATTAACGTCGATCTTATTACTATGGGCGATCGTAGTCGTTTGAATTCAATCAATTTTATTCCAGACAAAGAAAATATTATATTACTCTGAATATCCCATGACACTGTTAACGGATCCCTAATGAGTGGTGGTGTTATTACAACCATGGTATTATAATTGTTATTTTTTCACGATTGCTTAGCTCAGGGTTGCCCAGGGTTGTAACCAGCTTTTTTAAGCGACCCTATACATATTGTTTCAAGTTTTCAAGCCCTTCATTTTGGTGTTGATTTTATCCTTTCAGCTTATCACGCGAGGTCGAGGATGTACTTGCACTGAGCGATAACCCCCTCCCTCGGCCCTCCCTCCACCTCGGTGCAGGCTCCGATTAGGCAACTATGGCGTTCCTTCATCATCACGATGAACCCTAACTTTTCTAAAAATTTCATCCATTCAGAAATGCTTAGCTTTTTTGCCGTCGCCGCTCCACCTAGACGAGGTTATAGCATATCGGACGCACGGTCGCATTTTCCAGTACGGTTTGTCCCTATTCCAATATTTAAGGAGACCTGTAAAATAGAAGTTATAAATTTATCTCAAGAGTGGAGTTGTAGGTGAACTTGGGCGTTTTGAAGCGGAAAAAAATATTCGAAATGAGGATGTTGTGCGGAAAGTGCTCATCCCGGATAGGAAGTGTTTACTTTTCATAGTCGAGTATACATTTTGTTATCTTGACATACAGTACATTTTATTCGAGGGTCGCAATAAAACTTCTGAATTTTGTATGATATAAGAGCAAGTGAGGAATACGAGTGCCAAGGTGGTTCGTGCAACCGTCGATTTTACATCGCAAATGAACCCGTACGCTTCCAGGCTTACCCTCTTCTTTTCTATAAACACTCGGGAAGTGGCTCTAATTAATCAACACCTGAACAACCTGGGCTCACGCCCATTCTGCTCGCTCCTTCTTTCCCTCTTATAATTCTATCTGCGAGTTTATATATACATATATGTATATAAGAAGCAAATGGGACAAGCGAAAGCTCTCACTCACTAATTAGTGGGCCACAGCGCGTCACCTAATTAGTAGGTTACGCGACGACCCGTATTAACTGCGATGATCGGAATATTTCCCTTCGGAAAAAGTCAATGAATGTACATGAGACATTACGTGATATAATCAATAACCAAAATTTTCATAGTCAAGAAATAATTTCAATAACAATTAAGAGCTAAATATTCGCAAGGGTGATAATATGACGCCGAGTTTTATGTCCCCGTGGTTTTTTCTTAATAATGATTTCTGTATTTCATAATTTTGTCGTGATTTATTTATTTGTATTTAATAAATTTAATTCGGATCGGTTCAATTGTCACACTGAAAATTCATCTTATTTAGTTGTTTTCGTTTTAATTCCTTTCTTTGATCCTTTGACTGTTTTATTACCCCCTGTGTGATTTCATCGCTGAACACCGACATGGATTGACAAAAAAAATAAACAAAAAGAAAGAAGCCCTTATAAACCTCGAATGAAAAGTAACCCCTCCTTTCATAAATATCATCGTCCAATTAATTAACATCGATTTCATTGTCAACCCCCTTCTCGGATTCTAGAAAACCGTAAACAAAGTACCGACTGCTATTCGTTGTATCCACCGCAGAATTTTCGATGGTTTTCTAGCGAGAGAAGAATCAGCGATTTTTCTCCATCCCGAAACACCCAACGAGAACTCGCGCGAAAGCTTTTTTCCCATCGGTTCGCTCGTTCACACGTATCGTTCCATTCAAGTTTCGTCGATGTGTATCGTACATAGGTATATGCGACACAGTCCCGGATTTTCATTCCCTCGGTACTGGGACCAACCCCCGCGTCACTCCACCCCCAAGCCCCACAGCCCTGCCACCCTCCCATCAAGGTTGAAACTCGAGCCGAGGGTAAACACTTGTAGATTTGGCGCACGTTGCCAACACACGAATGGCCAAATAATTGGTGAGTTTCGGGAATCGGGTTTGGAAGCCTCGACCTTTCGTCTACCGTTCACTCTCCAACTCCTCCCTGTGCCCGTTATATGTCCTCTCGTTCCCATTCCACTTTTCCCTTTTGCCACTTTCGCACTCGACGATATACACGTATATGAATGGTAAAAGAGATAACTATATATGTATATATAGTTATATATAGTTATCTCTTTTACAACGATCCTTATCGCGCTCCTACCCCTCGTTCCCTCACCCTTTTTACCTCCTAATAACTATATGTATATACGCGTATATTTTCCCTCCAGCTACATGTATCTCTCCGTTTCTCTGCCTTCTCGCGCAAAAAGACCGCCACTACGTACCACCGGGAGTAACAGCTATTGCGGACCTCGCTCCGGTCGTATGCCTGAATGTTCGCATGATTGGCGCCTCGACCGGGGCACGCGAGTACGCCGACGGAATTTCTGATTTTCCGTACACCGTTGCGAGTGACACCACGATCACGATTTTCGCCCATATATATAGATATTTATATACGATCGTCTATGTGTAGGTATGTGTATGTGTGTGTGTGTATTTCATGTTCCTCTATCAACGCCCCGTTGACCGGCTGATTATTATTTCGGGTCTGTAACCATTCGATGCTTCGAATGATGAGTCGCGATGACATTGTCGACATTTGCCATCGCGAATTTTGATTAAATGGAAATGGGTAGAACTATACCGTTTTTTTTATTATTGAGGAATTACACGAATATTTTGTTTTTTTAATTCTTCGTCACGTGCCAAGGGTGCTCATAAATAAATATACTAAATTTTTTATCAGAAAAAGTAAAGAGAAACAAATTTTGTTGGAATAAATAATCGTACGAAGGTTTACGATTGTTCGGTCATGATTTTAATCATTCCTTCATGATTTTTATTTATCGTACGATATGGAAATGTTAGGTAGGATAAATATGGCGTACGCTAAGATTCTCGCGTTTAGCGATTTATAACGGAATTTGAGCACAGGGTCCGAGCCGATAACTGCTTTTCGAAAGGAGAAATAACATACTTTAAACTAAGTCTGAAGCATGGCTCCCACCGGAGACTTTTACGTCCTGAGAATGCTTTGCCGAATCTAAAGTACACCCTCACCCCCGACTCTAAATCTAGAGTAACGCGATAAGATCCACGCGAAAATCGTTTCGGTACGAGTGCGAACTCCACACTTTACGATTAATGCCTATCGAATTTAAAACTGTCGCGGGAGGGTCACGAGATACGTGTGTTTGCTCAGGGGTTAACACTATCGTGACACTGAATGGAAGTTCTACCCTTCTTAGCTAACAAAAAACTAAATCAATATTTTTATAAATATTTTGAAATAGATACGAGTTTACTTATTTTTATGCTCGAGTTTAATTTTGTAAAATTAATCGACGGTCGTTGAACAAACTTTATTCGAGTCTACTTCAATTATAATAATTAAATTGTAAAATTGACCTTGGCAAAATTTCATCGACTCCGACAGATTCCATTTTTTTTCGTTACTTCACCTTTTGTGGTACGGGAGATTTCTCGCTGGCCGGAAATCGAATTGTTCGACGATCGCGCGTTCCAAGAGATGAATAAAGCGTTTTTGCTGCTATTGCGGCTGCCGCGCTGTTCTCATGAGCTGTAGAGAGAAGAGTGTAGAGTACGGGCAGGGCGCAGTCGGGGCACAGAGAAAACGTCGTACTGTCAAGGCAGTTGACACGTCGTACCAACCCCCCCAGGACCATTATTTAGCCAACACCGAGGTTTCTGCCGTCGTGAGCGTTACGGCTAGGGGGTGTGTTTCGCGGGGACGGTGCCGAGAGCATCGTCCTCTCTCTCTGATTCACCCTCGATGGTGGGTGTCGTTGCGGCCATATATATCGTAAGCACACACTCTCTCTCTCTCCCTCTCTGCTTGGGGTGCCAGAATGGGAACCAACCCCCTTTTGCTATATCTAACGCTACGTTCTCGTAAATATATGCGTGCTGGCGTGTGATTGACGCCTTACACGAACGGCACACGCCACCGATTTTCGCACCCCCCACACCTTTCAGTATGATTTTTTTTTCATTTCTCTTTCTTTATAAAGGCAAACGATCGACATTTGCCCTCAGAAACGAGGAATGGGGTGGTCACAAACCCGCCCGATCAATTTGAACCCAAAAATTGAGTTTTGAGTGGAGTCTTTTGGGGGTTGCGATAGAAGTTCATCAATACGAAAATTGCATCTCGATGATTTAGTAACTTCACTCTGTACACCAGTTTCTGTAATTTTTTAACGGTGTCGTCATCGTCGACCGAACATTTAAAAAAAAATTTCGAGTGTCCTTTAAGTCTGATAGGATTTTCTGGTTACTACAAATATACTCAAGAGCTCTCAAACAACCTTTGTAATTTTATTTATCTCAAAAATAGAATGATTGTCTGACAAAATCAATATTTATTTATTTTTTCTCATTTTCACTTTCGCTGTAATCTTTATTTCTCAACTTTAACAAGCACTTCACATTTCGTGATTGTCGCTCGTGGAAATGCCATCGGCAAAGAGTGACCCAAAATTTTGACGAGGGTCTTACGGACGCTCAATTTACACCTAAAAAATACGCAACCTTAAATATATTTTCACATGCACGCACACATTTGTATACATGGAAGTGTAATGTATTCACTCCTATCTGTATATGTATTTTTTCATACGGAAAGCAGGGTCGCAAGGGCGCGTATAGTCGAGCCTTATCGCCCATACGTCCGCGAGTATATCGGGTAAAACAAGTCTGTTAATTCGTAGCGCAACCCCCTAACTATATACTATGCATAATATAATATGCATATCCTCATATATATATATATATATATATATATATATATATATATATATATATATATATATATATATATATATGTCTGCGCAATCTCCCCAGCATTAGATTCACCCCTAACCGCCGCTGGGTATCGATATCGTCGATAAAATCTCGACATAGATACACACGCAGTCTCTTATATGTATAGTTAGTACGAGCGCGGGAGTTATATATAATAAATCGGATTAGCAGAGAAGGGATTCAACGACGATGCACATGAGAAGCGAAGTTGGCATATGTTAGCAAGGGTAGCATATTGAAAGAGTGGGAAAGAAAACGATATTCCGTGGTTCGTAGTATGAATCTATCTATGTACCTTCTACCCTTATACATATATGCTGATGGGTATACACACGTATACATTTATTATAACGCACACAACGTAGAAGGGATTGAGAGACGAAGAGGGCGGGGGTTGCAGGGGAGGCTGGGGGGTAGTTGCGACACGCTACTGCGTTCCGATGCTTCTACTCTGTGGGATAGTTGGAATATTATTTCTGTATTGATGGGGTGGCAGTGTTGGTACAACAGGGATGATTTTCACCCCTTCGAATTTTTCGGACGAACGTATCCTCGATCATCCCAGGCTTTATCTATACGGGTATAAACACCTTATTTTCATATATTTCAGTTAACAAAACATGAAGAGGAAAATCTGCGAATTCTCTTCTCGATTTTCGTTTCACAGCATCCAAGATAACTAAGACTGTTCTCGTTAAGAGATTGATGGACCTTGTATATGCCCCTATATTTCTGACAGTCTGTGTCGTACTATATTAAAACGCGAATGGGGGTCAACGTGGAATGTGCGAAACGAATTTACTAACGAGCTTCGAACAGTACACGTATTTACGCAGATAAAGTGTTGGACACAAATCTCTATTTGGCGCTAGTTCATATACGATCCACGGTTAAGAAATGAACGTTAATTTCATCTTTTCACGTAGAATCACGTCGCTAAATACTCCTCGACTGGCCATAAATCTTGGTTACGTGGTAAAGGGCGAGTTATAAATCTACCCATTTTTGCCTCTGTATTCTATCTATAATAATATATAATATAGTGCCAGAACCGAGAAAATGGCTGAGGAAATATATATATATATATAGTTTTATTCTATATACGAGTAAAGATAATTTGCAGGGGGTCGTCGTGCGAGCAATAATCATTCCCCTCGACTAATCGTTTGCCCCCCTCTTCACTCAACGATTTATTCCCGAGAATCATGCGAGAGTTACGACGTGAGACAAGCCTGGTAAATAAATTTCGACGTGTATACGAGAGAGAGAAAGTCGAATTTTGTTCTATCTGCGTGGTTGGGGCAGGGGGGAGGGGAGGGGGGTTGGCAGAGCTAGAGATAGGGGTTGATAGCACGGACTATTCCAACGACCCCCCCCCCCCCCTCCCGGTAACCCCCTGCAGAGTTTTCATCGTGGGATTCGAATCGAGAACCAAGAGTTCGAGTACTCGGGGTCACTCGAAACGCTTCCGGCCTCGGTGCCGGATAGTCAGAAAAAGGGGGGGGGGGGGTTCGGGTGCAAGGGGTGCACGTGATATATATATATATATATTACTATATACCAATACCTCTGTGAGAACCCCGCAGACTCCCCATCGTTCCTCATCGAATTGGTCAAAGACAAAAGATCACCCCCCCCCCATTCCCGCCACCGCCGTCCTCACCCCGACAGTTCAAATCATCCCCTACTTCAATCCCATTCGGGGGATGAATTTTTACGCTTTGTTATTCGTCGAACGAAGCTTCCCAACGGTACCTACAAAACAATTCGCTTTCTCTGGAAAAATTGGTTGCAAGAATGGTTTTTTTGTTTTCACGAATCATTCGCTTATTCGTCGTACATTTATTTAAATAGTTCAAAAATATACGAACAGATGGAAAGAAATATGTTTTCGATGTAATGTATGTACGAATTCCTCGGCGATAATCTTAAACTCGCCGAACCAACTGAAGTTCCCAAATTTCATTCTTCAAAATGGAATGCGGTTTTTGATTCGTTTTTTTTTCGACAAGGTCGTCTCTTTTCGCGCATAATACCAGAAGGAATTTCTGAAGGTTCGAGGAGGCCCGAAAATCATGAATGGTTAGCCGCGTAAAAATTGAGGCATTGTTGATGTTGATGCACATGGGGTACCGAGGGCGGACGGGTTCTCATGTTACGCCCTTACTGGGCGCACCAATCACTTTATTAGGACACACCGCGCTACATGTAATCATCCCTATATCTATGTTTATAAAATTTTGCAGCTTTCTCCCCTTTCTTTATAATTCTGCCCTGCGTTCGTTTCTTCTCGCCTTTTCTTGGACTTAGCTAGAGATTTCTCATGATTCTTTCACGTTAGGCTAACGTGGACATCATGAGCCCAATCTTACGAGGATGACGTTATTTTGAGTTTGTACCGTTGCTAACGAGATGGACTTGGCCATGGGTGCACAAATTTGTTTGTTTGTTTCCGAGAGCGCGCGCGTGTTTGTGTGGGGGGGGGGGGGGGTGCGTCGCACGCTGTCTGGGGTCGTTCTGCACATTGGCCAACCTACCCGGAGACAGTATGGAGTAGCCAGAAGCTCTGTTTCATATGCCTTTGCTATTAAATCAAGACGTACGAGTACATTGGTCACGCTATGGTGTGAATAGCACACGCGGGATCCAAGTTATGGCGCTTATATCCGTGTGTTGCTTGCGAAACATTGATTTCATGTACGGCAGAAACCGGACGTTGGTGACACTACACAGCAGTTGTACCGGGGGAGGTTAAACCTTTAAACCTGAATAACTCGAAAATAAATCATTTGAAAAAGTAATGATTATTTTTCGATTTTTGAGAATTTGGCAACTTTTTCTATTTTTAATTTTCAAAAATAGAAAAAAAGTAATTATGGAAAGCGCATGATCTACCCAGGCTTAAACGTTGTTAAATTGACAGAAGTTTAAAATATATAAATTTCGAAATAATCAAAATATGCACTCACTTAAAAAAAAAGATTTAAAGTTTAAAACTTGAAAATCATATTCAAAAACACCTCAAATAATTTTTCTATGTTTTTTTTTAACGTACATTCAAAAATGAAGATTTTCAAGAAAAAAAGGTTCAATTTGGACTATTATTAAAGAAGTTAGAAGCAAAAAGCCAAAAAAAGAGCGATTTTTTTGAAAATTCCATATCTTTTGAACGGGTAATCAAAAAAATCTCAATAGTTACCACGAAGAGTTTTAAGATAGATACTAAAAAATGTCGAAAAATTGAGAAAATAAAAAAAATATTTGAAACTGACCGATTTGGCGTGGAATTCCCTATATATAAAGACGAAAGAATGTTTGTTTGTACAGTGTGAGTTTCTGTGCCATTCATCCGATTGCAGTGAAAATTTGGTGAGTGCACATGCCTGCGAAGGTATGCCCCGCCCTTTTATTTTGCCAGGCCAAAATATAATTGAATTGTTTTTGTTTTATGCTATTACATAAAATTTGTTGAAATTTAAATACAGTGTAAATAGGACATTCACCGTTTAACCGACTAGGGCCATTATTTTTTATTATTCCGCAGTGCTGTCGATCAAAGTTCGCCCTGAGAGGTTATCAAATGAATGAAAAGCACGAGGACATTATCAGTAATTTTTAGATTTAACTGTCCAGTAGATTAACAATTTTAAATCTTAATAATAACAATTTTAAAAAGGTCTCATGTACTACTTCAGCATTTAAACAGTTGCTTAACTTTTGGTATCAGATTTGATTTTATATAATTATCGTAACAACATGTAAACAATCAGCCATTTAAAAATTCAAAAGGAATCAGTCGTTGGAACTACAACATGAAAATTACTTAAATTTCTAATTACATCGATCGATTTTCCCTCGTATTCGATGCATTCGTATAAATGACAGAATTTTACATGTCATCCGGGGTCAGAATTTTTTGGTTGGTGCGTATAGTAAAAAAGGCTGGATATAAGCTGCCATCGTGCAAGGGCACCAAGCGGGAATGGTCACGAAGGAATGTCGCCGGTTATCGTACATGCTACGGATCATTACCCTGGTGCGACGTACCGGGATATCCTGCTGTATATATATATATACATATATATGTATATATATCGACGTATATAATCGCTTAAGATTAATCGTTTCGTAAAGCTTGGGTCAGGCGAGCGGGAAAGAAAAGTGCAAGAGCAAGAGAGAGCGAGAGAGAGAGGGCAGAGTGGAGTAGAGAGGAGCGAACATTGTCGTTCTTCTGGTGACGAGCGCAAAGCATCCGATAGCCGAAGCAAAATGCGATAAGACGCCGTTACACATAGGAGGGTTGAAGGTCCAAGGCAAGATTTTCACGTCTTGTGACAAGACTCATCCCTTGGCATCGGGGCGACGAAACTCGTGTATAAAATTGCAAAAGACGTCAAGAAAAAAAAACCTTTAAAGAAAATAGATAACTTATCACCGCGTATGTGGTGATAAATTGACGAGACGACACGTACCTTTTTTTAGATTTTATATATTTATATACTTTAATAAAAATAGAATAATAAAAATAAAAAATTGAAAATGCAAAAATCTCATTTGCATGACTACTTTTGTGCACCAGCTGCGGTTGCATGGCAACCGAGAGGGGTGTCTGGAGTACAAATGGTGAATAACAACAAAATTTGAAACGTTTTTTTTTCTCTAAACAAAATACACCACACAATTTTTATATATATTTATAAATATAAAAAAAATAGTATAAACTATCAGCCAGAAGAAGTAAGATGAAAGGCTAAATAAAAAGTCCAGAGAAAACGTAGAAATTTATAATAATAAAATAAAGCCAAGAGAAACGATTAACCAACGCACCTGGGAGACGCAACAGAGAGAGAGAGAGAGAGAGAGAGAGAGAGAGAGAGAGAGAGGAAGACGTCGTGTGAGGCTCGGAGAGATATTTCCCGGTACGACGCGTGTCTGCGCATCGTCACACCTGCTTATACGTAAAGCCGGTCGTGCTCTTGCGGACCGTTCTCTCTTCACGTACTTTCCTCCACGAGACGCACGATACGTAAAATGTGTTTGTCGCTCTCGGCGACTGAGACGGCGCGAAAAAGAGGGCTCTCTTTGCATTCGTACGGTGAGTCAATCCTCTAGGCGCGTCATTAGGTCGCTCGTAGCGACCAACGATGAGTATGTGAGTGCACGCTGAGAACGAAGCTTATGAGAAAAAGAAGAAAAAAAGTTCTCGGTGGTACATACCATTGCCGTTGTGACAGCATCGTCATCGTCGTTGGTTGACGACCGCGAGAATTGTGCCTTCGAGAGACTTGAATGAGAAAAGGAAATACGTAATGGAGAGGAGAGGGAGAATTCGGACTCGACTCATTCCTTGCCTTAATCCTCACTTTCTCGTGCCCCTACCCTCCCCCGATCCATTAAAATGACGAATATATATATGCACACTTTACGACGCCCAAAGCGAGACGACGTGATTTTATTGTCGAAGACGTTGAAAGTAGCAGGGGGGGGGGGGAGCGCGAGATTAAAATTTCTATGACGCTGACGACAAAGTTAGAATCGTATTAAGAAAATTAATCATCGAGTTATACGCATCGTATACTAGGGACGACGTGATAGCGATATTTTAGTATTGTTCAGACATAGAAAATTTGATAAAAATCGAAAATGTTGTAAGGAGGTTGCAATCGATTAAAAAAAAAAAATTATTCAATTTGGGTTTTTATAAATTTTAAAATTAGTCAGATTCTGATGAGGGTTTTTATTAATTCGAAGTGTTATATATTTGAAATAATCCATTGTTTCTGACCACATGGTCATCTTTTTCTCCCAGCCTATAGTTGTGCGCATAGACAATATTGGCTTCATAAAATATGTTTGCCTCATATTTTTTATCCACTGCAATATCGATTTTCCACCAGCCGTATTTGCGATCGTTGAGTCGTCGATCAGGAGTACCTATTGTTTTACCTGAGACAAAAAAAAATAACGTCAATCGGTAAATTAAAAAAAAAAGTTATTACGGGAAAAAGTAGACCGTGTGAAATGAAGTTTGACTTTGCAGCTCAATTTTTCATGACCTACATCTCCATTGTTACTGCTGACTACGTACAGCCTACTACCCCTGTTACAGAATAGATTTGCCACAAAAAAGTGTAGAGGAGTATTATAATAATGTGTAGGTACTCCACCTGTTACTCGATTCAACGAGAACGAGTTCAGTCCCGGTTGCATGCCAATCTCTGTATCGTTGCGATCATCGAAACCGCTACTACCCGCCCTCTTGGTTTCCTCTTGGAGAATGAGAAATCGAGGAATGGAAGACGAAACGCACGAGGACGGAAGAATAGGTAGAAAAAATGTAAAACGAGAGGAGAAGGTTTGTATGCGTGATCGGAACGCGGCGGGGGTGTCGAAACGCCCCTTGGTGAGCTACCGGGGTTTCTGAAGGACTCGAAAAACGCTGCGCTCGGTCCCACGCACCTGGACTCTCCCTGGGACTCACCGTGGTCCCCTTTGTCATGCTAATGGGCCCGAGCTGCCCTATACATATATATATATAGCCACACATATATGTACTATATAGATATAGCGAAGGTGAAAAAGGTGAAGGGGACCGAGCCAGGATCCTGCAATGGTCGACCAGGTGTGCGTGGACCACGTTGATGCTCTCTGCAATACGCGAGAGCAAGAGTCCAGTGAACCCCGAGCGAATGAAAAGGACGTTTTCTTTTCCCTCCTGCCCTCCCTCGATGCCCACTAACTTTACCCCATCTAGTTTGTCCCGTGCTTTCTCTCTCGTCACCCGATCGGCAGGAGAGCTCCGTCATTTCGGCTTTTTTGCTCACATAATCACCGAAACAAAAAATAAGGGATTTATTTCCATTGACGCGTGAAAGAGCTGTATACAACCCTTAAAACAATGATGGCTGCTATCGTGTCTAGCATACAAGGAGACAGGACGATTTTGTGCCTAATTGTTAAATTAAATTTTTATACTTACAAATCATCTTGGAAATACCGAAAAAAATGTTACCCGATGGTTGCAATTACAAAGGGCTTTAAAAAAATATATATTGTGCAATGTATCAAATATATCAATGCAAATGGGGGTGAATAGAGGAAAGGAAGCATGCTTGGTATTCGACGCTCCCGTAACATCTCTGAATGTTGGAGTTCCAGAAAAGCAGTCAGGCCTATGCGCTCAGTGAGAGACGAGCGAATCAATGTTGTCGTCTTCGTCGTGCTTCGCTTCTACGGAGGGCGTTATCAGCGCGAGAAACGCGCAACCTGTTGAGGAGAGAACCCTCTGTTGGATGGGCGCGAAGTCGTATAGTGGAATTGAGAAAGAGATAGTCGTTGAATCCCTAAAGACCCGAATAACTGTATACAGTTACGTGTTGAGAGAGACAGAGAAACACACAGAGAGAGAGAGAGAGAGAGAGAGAGAGCCTTATATACATACCTATACATTATTGCATAAAGGGTGTATCGTTTCGTCACGATGCTCTGCCAGTTTCCAACGCGTCGATCCCTCGATACCCCTCGACTGCCCGACTCTTCGATTTTGCCCATTCATCGCGGGGCATAGACGTCGATTCACTCGCGATTGAATGCCCTCCGACGTTGCTCCAACTTCCTACTCCTTGAGATGCAATCACTAAAATGTCCTCACTTAAAATTAATTGAATCGATGTAACCTCGTTTGAGATTTAGCCGTATACACATAATTTTCGAATCTCGCTATTGTAATAGCGCGGAAGTGGTGACATCTACTTATGTTTTATTCCCGATGACAAGGATATTATAATGTAATCTTGGTATCACGAATGTTTGTCGTAATTCGCGATAGAAATGAGCGGACGTCGATTTTTCGACGTTTTGCAATCGAATTCAACCCACCCAGGGAGTAAAGGATACGAGAAAGACTCTCCAGCAGGTTTCGAATGAAGGAAAGGCAGGAAAGAGTGCGGAGGGTTAGTCCACCTTTCGCGCCTTCTCGATCCTTTTTGTCCAATTTGTCACGATAAAGGCTCTCGTTGTCGTGGTACGCAAGCGAAACGGGACTGTTGTGTGCCCAGTGAAGGCGCCTTCACGTATATCGGAAAAGCGGAACCAAAGAACTCTGCGAGATGTCTTTCGCTGACGGTGCAAGAATCGTTGGACCAGCCGAGAGAAAACGAACGAATCGGAAGGGCGCAAATCACCGGGAACTGGCCTCATCAAGAAACCACCCCTCTTGTTGTCATCATCAACATCGACAATTTTTATTACACTCCTACGTATATTCGATACATCGTAAATCTCCAAGTCACAAGATTCGCGCGAATTAAGATTTCCAGAAGAAAGAATAAAATTGTGTTGAGACCACCGTGACTGGGGATTAGTTTGAAAAAGCGAGGTATTGTAAAGAAACCCCGGGAGAGGTGGCTTATCTTTTGTCGATTGTACATAGCTCGGTAAAACTGTATATAACGTCGAAAAAAACGATAGACAGAGAGAGAGAGAGAGCTGCCTGTAGTCCGATGAACACCCGCTATAACCATCGGAATAAGGCTTTTCACCCTCTCTCCAAATTTAATTTTCTGCATTTCGTAGCCCGCAAGAGGGTGAAAGAGGGTGAAAGAGGGGTTGAGAGAATAGGTACGAGGGCGCGTTACTTCTGCTTCTGTCAGAGTGACGTTGGTGGTCTTTAGGCGTGGATGCTTCGTGGCAGAGCAAGACTGAAACGGCCCAAGCAATACCCGCCGCAGTCACGACGGGGCCATGGTTGAGCTTCTGCTGGCGCCTAATTGGGAGACCGGCGACTAACTCTCTTAATTACCGCCTCCGCTGCCTTTCCAGAAGCTGGCGAACGCGTTTCACCCCGCAGCGATGTGGAAGCCCGAGAGCACAAGCAGCACCAAGCTACCCTCCCTCCATCCCGAGCCACCGTCTTCATCTACCTCCGGTTCCATTCTCGCCTGGGCACGATCTCCACCGGTCCTCATACCTCCTGTCTCCACCACCTACTCGGGAGACTCTGTACGAGGGAAGTGAATTTTCCTCTGGTTTCCTTTCTCTCTCCTTCTTTCTCTGTCTTTGTCTCTGTCTCTCTCCTCCCTCGTTTTACGCCGTCTCTTTCCTCGGCGCTGCGCTGCGCGGCATTCAGTCTCTGGCCCTCGACGCTTTTCCCCACCCTCGGTCATCGAAGGAATGGGAAAAAAAGAGCGAGATAGATGACAGGCAAGTCGGTGAAATGCACTGAGAAAAGTTCCGCGCGACTTAATTACACGGAATAATCGGGCTAAAGTGTGAACAAAGAGGGAGAGAGAGTCGGAACGACGGATGATGCGAGAGGAACGAAGAGTGACTAGAAAGAACGAGAAAGTAGTCGGTAATCTTCTCTGGTTGAATCACCGCATTCGGAGATTACGGAATTCCAGATGTACATCCCATAAAAGATCTTTACACTGACTTTTCTGCGCTGCAGAAATCGTAACACGTACGGATCTTAACCAAGTTTCCAGCTTTCCAGGTTGTTCTGGACTCCTCCGGGGTCGATACCATGAGAGAAGGATGAACGGTCCCCGCACAGCCTCCCACTGGAACCGACACCTCTCATACGTTTCCCTTTCCACCTACTCTCTCTCCTCTCGTTCTCTCACCAACTTCTCAGTATGGCGGAATATCCCTCTCTCGGAACCCATGCCAAGGTCTCCTTAGCTGGTACAATGGCTCTCTCTCTCTCTCTCTCCATCTCTCTCTGGCCGCAGTAGTTCTCATTTGATTAATAACCCCGTGGTCCACAATGAACGGACGCCCCAGTGACTCTCACTTGATTAACGATATACCTGCTCACCGTTCACAATGTGCAAATGGAATGGAGAGGGTGGAATGGAAGGAAGGAGAAAGCGAGAAAGCGAGAGAGCGAGAGAGAGAGAGAGAGAGAGAGAGAGAGAGAGAGAGATGAGAGAAAGAGAGAGCGAGAGAGAGAGAATAAGACTGCCTCGTGGCACAACTCTCGAGAGGCTCTTCCATATGGTCGTCCCTGATCTTAAGATTTCCTCGTCGTGGAGCCACGAAGAATGACCGATCTTGGATTCTTAACACACACATCGTGTACCTCCATGTTTCTCACACCCTTGCGCCTTTATTATTCTGTCTCACGTCCGCGAATCGATTTCAAAGATCTTCTTCAGGCTCACGGTGGATACCCTTGAACACTGGCGTAATCTCAATTGTATCGTGAATCTCCCCGGACTAGCTGCTACTACTAGTCCTATGAAAAATCACTCAATTCCCTCAAAGCGTATTTATGCCTTTTAATTTTTTTTACATATTTTCTGCATATTGGTTTCTTACATATTTTTGTATCACGATTTTATTAAATATTTTTCGAAAATCACGTAAGAATAAATAGAAAGAGAATGATACGAAATTGTTATTTGTCAAGGTTCGAAATCGATGGTCGATGAGAAAATTCTTTTTGCAAATATTTAACGTCACAGGTTGTTACACAGTCATATACGTAAAGTACGATACACGTCGGAAAGTACATCAGGTGTGTAAAAAAGCCTGTTCGTCCTAGATGTTTTCAATTGTGCTCGTTCCTCGCAGCCACGAAAGATTCTGTGTATATTATGCACCCTCAAAAAAATCACAATAAAAAAAAAGAACCGGCAAAGTCCTCCGCCATTCCTCGAGCTCAACATATATGTACATTTTTGGTTATAGACGTGTGTTTGTATTTGTGTAGTCACAAGCGAACGGCGAAGGCAAGATATAACGAACCTATACGAGGGTCTCGAAGGTTCGTCCCTTAGCCGACCCAGGGGGAGGTCCCTCGTCCTGCAAAGATGGTGGGCACGAGTGATCCTCTCGAGGGTCTGCTTATACCTAATATCCTCCTATCCACTGTATATACATATACCACATCGTGGGAACGTTTTTGCCAACTGGAGCACCGCAAACGAGCCCTCGACCGTATTCCAGTGTACGAGCCTCCCAGGTAAAACTTTACGAGCGCTCGTCGTAACCACGTGACAATTTTTATTTTGCTCTGGTGGCAATACTAATTTTTTTGTTCGAACAAAAAGATTCTTAAAAACAGAAGTAATTAATTTATAAACTTAACAAAGTAATCGGATTAATTTCCATGAATTTGTGTATCAGATTATATACAATTGTATAATTGATGTTATGTGTGTGCCTCGATTTATTCTTAATTATAATTCTGACTGAAAAATCTACCACACAACAAAAAACACGAAATAGGAAAATGAGAATAATAAAATGAATAACGCGAAAGAACCGCAGCCGCGATGGATTTTAATGCAAGGTTAGAGCGTTGGAAAAATTCATTGTAGCAAGAGTAAGGAGATTGGCGTGCATATATTCTACTACAATCAGCGGATTCCCAAGTGGTAAATTGAATTGAATTATTATTATCACTATAATAATGATAATAATAATAATTATTATTATTCTTGTTATTATTAGGTAATGCATTCGGTGATTGCATCCTTGATTCAAGCATCGCGAAAACGAGCTGTCGTCACGGAAACGACAGTAATAATGATAATAATAGTAACCATTACTGTCGACTTTCTTCTGCAGCGTGCTAGCATTATGCGACTCCCCGGCTGCCATTCTGTTGTCGCGAATAACTCGATGACGATCGTATTGCTCGAGTATCAAATATACATACGATAACTTGCATCCAGTACACGGTGCCTCGAGACTTAAGCGCATTCGAGAGCATCTGCGCACCAGACTTCCCTCAAGGGATCCAAGTTCCAGCCATTTCCTTCTCTCGATTCCCTCATTAACCCTACGCGTGTATATGCACGAGAAATCCAGGAATATAACCGTGTGTACAGGTGGCATATCGTACGATACCAAGAAATACAGCACATATACGTTGATGTTGTATACCTAGGTAGACTAATAAAGAAACATTGAAATACAATCGGATCTCATGGATCCCACGGGAGTTTATTTATAAGCAGAGCGCTCGGCAATTAAAGGATTGCCATTGATATTCCGTTAACGTTGCGTAAATATAACCTCAACGGTATTGTTTAAATCACAGCGTTCTCAGAATTAAAATCGCGAGGGTACGAAGGAAAACGATCAATCGCGTTCACGCGCGAGCACAATAATCGCGAAACCCTTTTACGCTATACACGGCCCAACGAGCACGTACGGGTTGGTTGATTTTTTCTTGTTCCTCTCGTTGCCGTTTCCGCTCGTACGGTTCGGTGCTCTTTCAGGGAGCTTAATCAGCGGAAACATTGATTGTCGTGCCGGAAAATTAATTTTCAAGAATTATACGGTGAATTTTTTTTTGTTCGTTTCGGCAGTTCGAGATATTTTTTGAACAATGTTGATCAATCGCACGTTAATGAAATCGTGAAAAAACTTATCTTGTGCGTCGGTTAAAACGTCTTTATATTTTTGTGCTGGCTTTTTTTGGTGGAGAGCGCGGTATATATACACATAGTCGAGAGATATGTAAATTTCCGCTAGTGGTTCGGGGTGTAAAGACCGCAGGATGCTTAAATTTCCGATATTTTAACCGTGGCTTTTACCCCGCGCAACAAGTCCCCCTCTTCCCTTCCTCTTTCTCCTCGTTTGCGTCTGAAAGCCTAAAACCCCTGCGGCAGCCAAGTAATTTTGGTTACTCCGTCGGTTATCCGCAACTTTTTTCTTTCCCAAATAACTTAAACGTGCCGTCTGCACCGGAAGTTACGAAATAAGCGTTTATCCATGAAAAGAATCTTTGCGTCTGAACACCCTTGAACGAAATTGAAATATCCAATTTCTGACTAGCATTTATAGTCTACGGCGAGCCAATACAATCCTATATATTGTAATTCGTATAATTGAGAAACTAAATATATCGTAATACTGGAAAAAAATAAGATCTAGGAATTTGTCATTTTTACGGGCGTTCTTGAGGTTCCAGAGACTGCCCCTAACATAAAAAATAAAAATCCTAAAGTATATATCGTCCACAGTGGATAAACAGAATTTCCAATTTGATAATTCGAATAGTTTGAGGTTATAAATTAATCATAATAATTGAAAACAAAAATGGGATTAAAAAAATGTTGGCAATTTCCGTGGTGCACTCAAGGTTCGAGACGCTATCACCAAAAGCATTGTTATTTTCGATGGGACGAATTTCTGAAAGGTGGTATCGCAACGATGTGTGGGTATATATATGTATATCTAAGAGAACCGTATTCTCAAGTACAGAGGGAATACAGAGTGTAGTGTGTGCGTGTATATATATTTCGGTGTTTACGCGGGGAAGTGTGTGTGCCGAGTGCGTAGTCGGGGCAAACGTTTGCCCTCGCTAATCAAGCTCGCATAATGCCGTCGCGCAAGGGGCAAACAGCCCACGGGGATTCACCGGTACAGAGCACCATATGCACCATGTGTGTATAGTTCGATAGCCGTAGTGGAGAGTACACCATCTTGTGTGCGAGACTCGCTGTGTTTTGTACATAGTACCAAACATGCAGCACATATGGAATACCCAGTTAGCTTGACGTTCATGCTCCGTATAGCACTCCAACCTGTACTAATAATATATGGGGTCCTACCGGAACCACGTCCGCCTCTCAGTTTCGATCTACGAGCTTTCCCCGCGTTAGAGCCTGCGCAATCTTCCGATCCGTATTTTGAAGGCAGTGAATAAATTTGATTTTCCTCGGTTGCGTCGAAGACATCCAGGGCCCGGTTAAATTCAATCTAAATTTATAATATATGGAAGTTTAATCGAGCTTCAAATGTCAATAATTGTTAGTAATTTCAAGATTAAAAAGTTTCGTCAAATTTCCAAATTTGATGAAAATTGTTAATGTCGAATTTGATAGAGGCGTATGCCAACTTTCTAAACGATCTGAAGATCCGTCGCTAAATAGTTGGCGACGGAATTTTAGATATTTTTTTCTGATAGGTGTTCAAAGTATAATAAAAAAGTTGAGACATTACAATTATTTCAAGGTCAACGGGTTTATCGACATTTTTTTCAAAGTTAACAAAAAGTTTGTTTCAACGGAGATTTTCAGCATCCCTCAATATTAGAAACATGCCACATGCTGTGAAAGAGACACAACACTTGGCAAGATGAGCCACCTGATCATAATTCCCCATACTTACCTAATAAGCGCACGATGAAATCCGCAATCGGCAACGTGTGCCAATATTTTCTCAAGCAGCTGAATACCCGAGTGGCAAACTGCCTACGAGGCTGTGTGTGGAGCCTTAATGGTGTATGCTTACACTCAATATAAAAGCGATGTGTGGTGGCGCAGATTGGATTTGAAGTTTATAGGGCGGAATCGGAGCGAGGGAGCATCGAACCCCGTTTTTTGCTAGACGTTGAAGACCTTCGGGCGATTCGACATAGGGTTTGACAAAAAATCGAACGTTGAAATATAATAAAAATCATACAAGCATAAAACAAAAAACAAGACAACTGTATTGGCTTGTTTTTTCAGTATGGTAATTTTCTCGGGATTATTTCTGATGGTGCGAAGAACGACTTTTTCCAACAGGACACTTCGCATCTAAAGTACGATGTGAGAATCAATTTCTTTTCGCCGGCTTCTATACCATCTCTTTTCATTCTCAAAGCAGGAAGCGAATCAAAATGGAGGAAAGAGGAAGAGATGGAAAGAGCGAGAGAGCACAGTGGGGGAGATGTGTTTTCGGTGTTGAAGCAAACCTCGCGAAGAAAAGCCAGGGCGAAGCCACACGGACTGTTGGAATCCCTTGAGAGTTGATGGATGAAGGAAGAAGAGTGAGCAGTCCCGCGCGTGAAGAGCGGCACGACTCATGGTATCCGCTCGATGCTGATGTTCTCTCGGGCGATCATCAATAACTCTCAGTGGTAGCGGGAACCGAGCGAGCGAGAACGCAAAGGAGATCTCGCAGCGTCGTGGCGTACGATCCCGTCTTTCTCTCTTTCGATCGCGCGGCATTCTTTCACAGCTTGGAAAGACCCTCCCTCGAGTTTCGGTTTCTGTCTACGGCTTGCTTCGTTCTTTATTTATTTTTTTTAGTTCTCCAAGAGAGCATTGGACCGAGCTACATAGCCTGGGGTATGCGCGACACGACGAGAGATACGAGACCGCGGCTGACTAGCTACCATTTGTCAGACCGTTTTAGTACGTTCCTAATGACCGCCGTGTGGTACTGATTACGAAATAATGGGACCGGGCTCTGACCCAGTCAGCGAAATAGAAGGACACCGTCGAACCGTGTCTTACCTCTCCTATACGCATGGACCAACTTGTCTCCGGGCACCATCGAGCCCGGAATAGGCTTGTTCCCTGAGGTGACGCGAGTTTACGGAATGGCTGAATCATCGCCGAGACTCCAGACCGCGAATGATGCTCACCCGTGACAGTGATACAGTCGAATCGTACACATGGTAACGATATGTATACTCGAAATATGTCGCGGTCGTTTAACGCTCGACATTTTTCCCGGTGATCTCATCTCTCTTTCTCGTATCCATCTTCGGGAAGCGATAGTCTCACGGGACAGGCGAAATCGCGCGACGTTAACACCAATCTGCTGATTTCTTCATCTCTTCGCTCGATCCAGGAACAAAGACGAAAAGAAATTGATCGCCTCGCGGGCCGCAAGGCGTGCGACGCAATGAGAAATCGCGAGATGTCCGTTGATTCTTTGACGAAATTAATGCGAGAAAGTTATGGCTCTCTGTTATTTTGTGTTGTTAATTGACTGTCGCGCGAGATGTTTAGGTGGTCTCACGCTCTGAATTTCATGATCGTTTTTTGCGCGGGTTTTCATTTCTATTTTATAACGAAGCAAAATCTTTGCGATTATCGTATGACGCGTGTGATGCGGTTATGTATATGGCGTTATATGAGTCGATATAGGCAACGCGCAATAATTACTGCTCGGATGTATCAGACACGCAATCAAGAATGAATTATCGGGTGGCTGCGTGCCACGCCCTCTCGCCACGTAGCGATGACCTCTCACGGGGGTTGCCGACAATGCCATGCCCGAACACCGAAGCATCAGTAGCAGCCGCACAAACCGACTGTAGATGATGCGCGCTAATAGCAAACACCCCCTCGAGTCTAAGGGGTGCTCGTTCTTTGGCACAGCTAGACACTATAACCTACAGTATCGCGGAAATGCATGACAACTTAATCAAAAAATGGTCGTTATCTTTTAATACGATGAACTTCGTTTGGGCGACACTTTTTTCATAAATAATCTTAATAGTTGTTTATAACGAACTGAAACCAAACGGTCCATTTTTTAAATAATTCTCATTACATTTTTAAGCTGTCATGACGTTGATCTGGATGGAATTATTGAAGCCATTCATGATTTAAGTTGCTAAAAGAATTCATCAGTTTTTTAAAAACATTCTTCATACTCTTCAATGATAATTAAGTTATTACTTTACTTTATTTACAGAAACAAAAGGACACCTGTAATAGTGAAGGATTAACACAATGGATAACGATGCAGAAAAGGTAGCAAAGCAGAAAGTTCTATTTCTCGTTCGACAGGAAAGAGTGAATTTGTATTCATAATTGTGTCGTATAAGTCTGGACGCATCCGGTTTGATATTAGCCGCGCGTGACTTTTCACAAAATCCAGGGATATGTTCACGAATGCCGCTGCACGAAGCTTGAAACAATAATCCGTAAGAAATCGTAGCAGCGACGGGAGGGGTGCGAGCCAAAAGTGCCTTCACGGGGGAGTTGATGATGCGTAGGAAAGTAGTCGGCGATTTGGGATCATAACCTCGGGCAATAAAGCAAATCCCGCGGGACGCGCGAAACGCGCTGAAGCGATTTACGACCGTTGCTCATTCTACACCCATGTACCTACATTAGTATGTGTGTGAAAAAAATGCGTATGGTGAATTTTTATCGATCTTGTTGATCTTGTTTTATAAGTCTATAAAAATTAAACATTGATCGATTATTTATCTCAATATCGACGTTTACAGTTTGATCAAAAATTATTCTGTACTTCGTAATTAATCATTATGATTTGGGTTTCTGCATGATTTATTATTATTCATAGAAATATCAATCGTAACAATATTAATGATAATAATACTGTCATAGCTGTATAGTGGTGGGCAATATAATCGAAAATCGAAAATTTTGATAGACCGATCATCCATAAACATGGATATATGCGGTCGAGGGAATAATCAATTGATCAGCTATAAACGTATTATCGGACAGGATAACATATATATGCCATTTCATCGTCGTAGTAATACGACCAGCATCCTCTCACCATTTTCATCATTCTTCCTTCGCCCTTACGTTTTTTCCGCTAGTGCTGCATCCATGTATACAACCACGATCTCGACCCCATAGCTCTTTTTATTTTATCTGGATCGTTGCCGGACGTGCAGAGACCACACGAGGCCAACGACGCCGGACCTCTATCTCCCTCTCTTTCTCTCGCGACCCATAAAAGCCGAAATAACTCTTGGTCCGAGCTATATAGACGGCCTCTAGCGACGACCGGTAGTGTGGCGTTGACCAGGGGTCGCCCAGAAACGCCGTTGAATGGCATCCCCCTTTTTTCCTCCCCTTTCTCTAACCCCCGCACCTCTTTTTCCGTATATCCGTCCCTCCTTCGCTCGGCCAAGCTGGACAATATCGTAGCCGGTAATAAATTCGCAATTTCCTTATTACGGGTAATGCTCCGGTCGGGGTTGAGGGTGGACAAGGGAGTGCGCGAATCCTACAACCCCCTCTGTTTTCCGGAATAGCTATTGCTCCGGATGTTCCTATAAAGTACTAATACTATTTCAATCTGTAACTCGTTGGTCAGCCAATTGACAAAAAAGTATACTTTAGCCAAAGAACATTTTTAATTTTTGTTGCCAACCTTTTTTTTTAATTCTTAAAAATTGATGTTACGAATAAGCAAGGTGACAATAAGTTTAAATTCATCAAACGAAAAGAAGAATTGAAAAAGCAATGTATGATTCGATAAAAGAGCTTGAAAGACGATAGTTTTTCAAGGCCTTTGAATTTTCCTTATTTTATATATTTAAAACAATGTTTGAAAACTATTTGCCTTTTATTAATTACGCGGAAACTTTCCGATATTAATATATGTACTTTTTCATCACTCAAATGATAACCGAGAATTATGAGGTTGGCAAATAATTTTGGTTTTTTTCGAAAACGTGTATTTTTGAAAATTTTTAACCTTTTGTAAAACGACGTTTAAAGTTGATCGGGGCTATATGTAATAGTGTATATGGAATAGTGTATATGTAATATTGTTGCCAATTACCATATTTATGAATTTTTTAACAAGATTTAATTGATGAAATATTTGTTGACCAATGAGTAAATATTTTAGCTTGGAAACCCATTTTCAACAATAAAAGTTCGAGTCATATTTTTCATCGGTGATATTCGTTGGCCTTTAGGCTACATTCGCAATATTTTCCGACGTGTCTGTGCACTAGAACGTACTAGATGAGACTGTAGGAGCATTTCGCGTTAAGGGTAGCTGGAAAGGGGTGCATAAAGTGCCAGAGATACTGGATGGAGCACCACCAACGAAGGGCGAAGAGCGCGTAACTCGGACGACTAGTCGGTGCCCAGCGAAAGCGGCTCTCGCATAAATATCCCAGGTTCCGGTGATCCCGTGACTTCCGGTCAGCCGCAATGACTTACACCCTGGGGTTGACCAACCCCGAGCATCCAACGTAGCTTCGCGTATATGTGTACATCGGCGTCGGTGTACATAGTCAGGCTCTGGCACTTTCCTCACCCATGCCGGTTGGGTATTCCACGAGGGGCTGGTTGCAGCCAACGCATAACCGTCCAGAAATCGTTCCCTCTCGTTGCGGCTCTTTCGAATGAGTGAGAGCAAGAGAGAAAGAGAAGATCACCGAGCAAGAGGGCGAGTGAGAAAGAGCGGGACACACACACATGCCAACGATTGCACGATGGAATTTGTCCCCGGCCTTCGCTCCTGCCCCCTCTTGGATGACCGCTGATAAATTCACTGGACTTTTCCTATCTCGCAGGATATAAGGGAAGGAGATCGCGCATTCTCGTTTTTCCTCTATTCGTCGTTCCGCGAATTCTTCTGTCTCTTGATTTTTTCTTCCAACATTTCTTCCCTCTATCTTTTTCCATCCCTCGTCCGTCTCTTTAGGAATTTTCAGGCGATATCGAGTCGTCGAATTCTCGTGGTAAAACGACGAAACAAAAAATATTTTTTAATACGTCGCAGTTGAGAGAAAAGTCGTTGGGTAATAACAATTTTAGGTGAATTATTATTCTCGTGATTTGTGTTACCGTAATCTCAGATGTTCGTACCGTCGCGACCATTCGTAGAATTTTTTTACACCAAGCTGGAGAATGAGATTTTTCCACCCTAATGCGTATTCTTGCCACCCCATCGTCTTATATTTGGTCGTTCAAAGCTTGCGAAACTTGGATATAACGCTTGACACAGGGAGAGGGGGTGAGAGTTGGCAAAAATGGGTGTCACGCACCAATAAAACAAGCAATATCCTGATATCCCGGGGCCAAAGGACTTTCACAGGGTCGGGGTCGTTTTACTCTCCAACATTCTTCTCCACTCACGTGCTTTTTTTACGCTTACGAAACGCACGAGGGCGCGCACGCTCGAGACGCTTCATATCCTTCCCGGATCATTGCTTTTGCATCGCTCTATGGGGATATTACCTTTTTCCTCTGCCACGCATCATGGTAACGGCCGCGTTTCACCTACGACCAAAGAGGATGACGTTTTTCGCCTCGCCTAGTTTTTCTGATTTTCAACTAACTACGTAGTTCCGTACAGCCCTAGCCCAAAATGTTGACCGAGTCAAAGTACCAAGAAGTAGAGTTTTCAAGGGATTAACAACTCGTGACTCGACGTCCGTTGACACTTCATGATACTATTTGAGATCCTCGACGAAACTAGTATTCACGTATGTGTCGTCACTTATTGACGCATGGACACCTTCTCGACATCAGTCAATATACGTGTCGATTTCAATACTAGCGTACCCTTATCGAAACTCGGTGTCACTAATCGAAGCTTTTGATAATAGCCAACCGTCATCGACATACCTGCCAACACTTTTTGACATTCTTCACTCTTAGGAATGGTTGATGTACAAGTGTTGGACACTTCCCGACACTTGTCAGTAATGATTTTACAGATGCAAAGAGTCTTGTCCCCACTATATAACGTGCCACGGGTGAGACCTACCACCTCTCTATAAATTACGGGACCCACCCTCCGCTGTTGGGAGTATATTGTCATTATACCGAGCATAATTCTGAAGCATCCATCAACGAAGTTTAATCGATATACGAGCCACTGATCAATCGGTTACTGGAGCGCGAGACGAGTGTGTCGCACGTGCTTCGCGCGTACACGCTCGGTCGACGTCATACATATATGACCGATCACCGTGAATTCAGACGGCTTGTATATTAAGCTTCGAGCTTGAAGCTTACACGCGTGGCAAAATGCAGCTCGCGTATACCAGACGAAAGATCTCAATTGTCAATCTCTTTCTCTCCCTCTTCCACTTTCGGTACCTCCGTATCGTCTCCTCTGGATAAAGATTCGATCACGCGTGTTTAACGCGAGGATTATTAATCGTGGAATAATTTGACGCCATCCTCGAAGTCCTCCCATTCTCGTCGGCTCTTCATTCACTTTCATCCTCTCGAGGAAGACTCCGCGTCGATTGCTGCTAGGCAACCATCAAAGTTATTGGCTTTGCAGATTCGTTCTAATGTGTCTTCCGATAGTTCATACGGACTTGGGGAATCTTACAACATGACTCGCGGAGACGCGAACTCGTCAGCTTTGTCCGTGTATATTTCTACGTTGAATCATAAGTTTTGGTCCGAGCCGTGAAATTTAAAAAGTATTTCCAAAATTGTTTAATCTTTTTTCCAGATACTTTAAAGATGCTCAGAAATATTGTCGTCTATAACAAAGACTTTTTACTATTTTGATAAATTTTCCAAATTTTTTTTTCACAACGCGCAACTCCGGGTCTCCCAATTTTGAGATAATTGTAATTAATTTCATATTTGTGACTGCAATGAAGAATAAACTAAATCAATATTGGACATTTATAGCTCGCTTGGGTCTCGTTTTTTCTTCAATGGAATTGATATTAATCGTTGAAAACAAATTTCTTAACTAAACCTCGATGACAAAGACTACAATAAAGCCAACAATTTTCGATCCAATTCTCACGGTCGACATGGTGGTATCTAAAAAATACATTAGGCAGTATTGAAATATATGTATATATATATCATTATGGAGACGCTTTTTTCGATTTTTTTGGGAGGCAAAAGATTGACCTCAGCATTGGTCCAAGGTTCGTACCATAAATCTTTCACGATAAAAAGGATAGGGACTCGAGAAAATCTCCAACAATGACATCCGACCATGAAAATTATTCGACCCAATTCACACGTTTTTTTCTCTATTAAATTTGTTCTCGCCTCTTTATCCGGCGATACAAATTGAATAAAGAAAATATCCACCCTCGAGTAGACATCGGACACTCGGCAGGTAACACGAGACACGTTTCTTGACCCGCATCCAAAGATCTTTATCGAGTTATTCTTCGCACGATGAAACCCATAAACTGCCAACAGAAATAACGTATGACAAAACGAATAAACAAATTTCATTCGCAAGCGCATCCACTTCTAACGGTTCATACTCATTCTATAATTAATTAATTGCCTTTGATACGTTTTCCATTTCAATTTCAATGGAACGTTAACAAATTTCTAAAAAGAAATATTGAATGGATAAAATATGTAGATATTTGTTCAACGAGGTACACGAAAATCAAGGCATAAAACGTCCGTCAACGAGCGAACGTGTAGCACTCGAGCCATCGCTCATTTTCACCGCCGGTACCATCGTAGAGAGTTATGGGATTTTGATTATCGGACGTACGTCCAACGTTTGCGCGTGAATCTCTCTCCATATTCATTTACCTCCACGATATATACATACATACAAATACACAGACAGACACATATATATATATATATATAATATCCAACAGTAGTGGCAATGTAAAATTTGATCAGGAAAATGTACTGCTGTTCGATGGATATTGATGTTTTCCGATAGCCCTTGTAAATCGATGATAAAAAGAAGAACAGAGGAAAATGAACGAAAACAGACAAAAAAATCCGGAAATGAATAAACCGTGGTTTATCAATCGGTATTTATCCTCGTATCAGCAAACGTAATAATACCTCGAGTAGGTATTTGCTCTTCAACCGCAAATTATTCGTCGATCGATACATTTTACTTCCACTTATATCTGTTATTTTTTTTTATTATCCACTTTTCCAATATTTTTTAAAACTGTCGTTCGACATACGTTTTCGTCGATTAATCCGAAAATTATTTACATCGAAATTCACCTTGTTATAATAGGGCCGTTGTGAATTTTCGCGAATTATTCGGTAAAGCCAAACTACGTTCGAGCCCATACGGGCGTCAGTCTATCGAATCTAAAACCTGTGCACGTAGCCCTGGGAGCCTTCTCGCGCGGAATATTAGTCGGTGTAGTAGATGGTTCGAGGCTGCATAGAGCTCTCTATATATCTCTCTCACTCACCCTTTCCCTCCGAACCCCCCCCCCTCTCGCGAACCCCTCTGTACACTCTCTACTCACCACCCAAATACCAAATGGAGGGGGAGGAGTGCACTTGCAAACGCTGGACATGCATACCGTATTAACCCCCCAGGGAACTGTCCTACCTCCCCCGTTGCATACGTATGGGCCCCTCGTTTCGTACTGCTGTAAGTCCTACAGTATTGCATTATATGTCTACGTGTACAAACTCACACAGAGGTGTATATAGCTTATTCGAATATTATTCACGATTTACAATTTGTTTATATTTATATATGACTGAAAATCACGATTAAACATCCGTCGCTCATCCTAGCAAATTTTCTGAAATTATTCGAAGATAAAAAAATTTAATTAAAAACAAGTAATTACAGCGAATTTTGTATTCGATGGTTGGTATCAGGTTTTTTTTATTTCTTTGCAGAAAATATTACAGAATTTAGAAAATGGAAAGGTATTATTTTATTTAATATTATAATATTATTTTGGATATATGTTTCGGATAAAGTCACTACGTCAAGACGAAGATGAAAGAAGAAAAGAGAATGATGAATACGTTAAGCACAGCATCTGCGATTTGCTCTTTCGCCCTCTCGTCTCGTGTTATATGCTCGTGATTCTCCCTCTTGCACAACGAAAAAAAACGCAACTTAAACTTGTACGTACATCATTTCGTGCGACATCCTGTTGGATTTACCGGGCGATATATTTGTTTTAAAGTGGTCCGGATTTTCTTTTTCCTTACGCGTCCTATCCGCCGGCAGGGGGTGGCTTCAGATGCCAGGGTGAATACTGCGAATTTCCTCACTCGTCTCGCCCCTTCGCCCTCTCCTGTCCTGGCTGCTCTCATCTTTCGCGTCGTCGTCTGTCCCGGTATTTACGAGGGCGCGGGTACGGAAACTGGAGAGAGAATATCACGTCCTGGAGTTATGGCCCGGCTAAGTGCTCACTCGTCGCAGGGGTTCTCACGAGGTAGCTAAATAACATCCTTGCCTATAGTTCGACTATGTTTGAGATCGATATAAAAAAGTAAAAAAAAAAAAACTTGGTAAAATCTTAAATCAATCTTTTATTTTTGCCAATTAGAAGTTCGAAGAAGGGATGAAAATGTAAGAAGGGGATGTCGACGCGAGTTAAACTGTCGAGGAGAAAATCCTTTTCGAGTTTGGAACTGGTGACGTTACACCTCCTTTCGAGCGCTCTGCCAGAAAACTCAGCTCATATATATAGAAGTCAATAGAAGAAAGTGAGCGATGGTGTACTGTGTGGGAAGGAAAACTCGGCAACATTATCGTGTTTTAATTTAACTTGGGTGCTGCACTTTAATTAGACTTTGGCTGAATGAGACTTCTCTTTCTCTCTCTCTCTCTCTCTCTCCCTCTTTCTCTCGACGTCGTCAAAGTATAAGGAGCAGTGAGTCCCGTACTCTTGGCCCCGCCCCACGTCTCTTACTTCATCCCTCGTTGAATGCACTACAAATATATCTATAGATTATTACTTTCTCACTCCCATTTTAACTTACACATTTCGCGACAGTATATATAGATACATATCCATATAAAAGCGTCGGTAGAGGCCAGGATCGCGTTGCTCTCTGCGAAGCGAAATAATTTGCCAGTGCCCTACAATGCGCCAGTTCTCTGTTTCTTCGTTTCTCTCCTCAACTTCCTTTACCCTCGTCGTCGTACCTCTTCTCTCTTTCCCTTGCCCCGTACTGGCTTCTCCATCTCCGCGTCATCATTCCACCACCTCGAGATCCTCAGTTCCACCAGTTCTTCGTCTCTGACGGTTGCAGAGGTTTCGCGATATAACTCTTTTCTCTTTCTCTCGTTTTCAGACCCAAGCCAAGCCAACCCTCCTCTCCCGCCTCTCAACGCCACTTTCGTCGAAGATACGAAAGCTGTGTTCCTCCATAGTTGAGATCGTACAGTTGCTGCTGTTTCAAGAAGATTTTATATGTATATGTATTTATCGGTATATACATCGGGAAGAAAGTGGTTGGAAGGGCGAAAAGATATATATATATATATATATATATATAAAGACACAAAGGAGAGGAGGAAGATGATATTGGAGAAGTAGAAGAAGAACGGGAAGTTGGCGAGGGGGTTTGAAGAGAATGAGAGATCCTCCGATGTACTGCTCTCTCGCGCCCTCGAGTGTTCCGCGTTGTTTGAGATAATGACATTGCTGCCGAAGCGTAGAGAAGATTCGTAAGTCGGTTTTCAATGAATTCACTCCTCTGCTGCCTCGAGACTCCTCCGTACCCGTTCGCCCTCCTGTCCTATCCTTACCCTCGACTTTACGCTGCGAAACTCTCGAACCTGTTTTAATGAACACCAAAACTGTTGCAAGCTTCTCGCTGTCAATGCGAGACGCAGACTGTAGATTGTTGCAATATATTATCGTGACGTATTCTATATGTAGTATGAAACGTTCGTTTTCACTTCTGATTCGTTGAGGGACGCGATCGGGAAGGGATGAAAATATAAATGGACACCCGGTAAAGATGAAGCCGTATGATTTCCGGTTAGGTGCCAGGCTTTTCTTCTTCATTGACGTTTTATCTATGAAGGCTTACAATAACGGGAGGCTGACGTTCAACGATGTTCGAAAATAGAGACGAGCGAAACATTACGTTGTTCTGTTTTAACGTCGAAAATTACAGATAACGTCAAATCTTTTTTTATTTATTCATTAACACGATCGCCTTCCATCCGATTGTAACTCCCGCTTAGTCATCTTTGACAAGACTTGAAAAATAATGACTAATTAATGATTAATAAATCAATGATATAATTCATTAATAATTAACAGTAATTAAATAATAATGCATTACTGATTTGCAAAACTAATCGTTTTAATTGTTACGGCACGTCTGACTTCAGAATATCGTTTTATCTAATTATCGGTATTACGTTCATTTGTATGATAAATCCCGTACGAGACTTTGTAACGAACCACTCAATAATATGGAATAATCACAGTATTTTCGTCACGTACAAAAAGATTCGACCCTCATTACTTCCTTCCTCCTAGCAAGAGGTGAAATAAAACAGAACCCAAGTCGAGGCCACTCCTTGCGAGTTCGTGAAAATGAAAAGTCTCTTTTGTGCACGGTGGTTAAGAAAAATGTGAGATCTGTATGTATAAAAGGTTGGTAATCGAAGGGAAGGGGGGAGGGTTCGGTGAGAGAGCATTGTGGTCGCGGTAGATACAGATGACTATCGTGGGGTTCGTTGTCGGGCACGCGATAATTGCCAGGAACTGCGGGGGAAATTAAAGCTGCCCTCGATCTTCCTGCACCCTCTGGCCATTGTCATCCTGAGAGAGGGCGCTCGTGTATACTGGAGGAGCATCGAGTATTATATGAACGTGGTCTTGGATCCGAGTGAGTCGATGATGGCCATTCGCTTGTATTTATCGTTCGAACCAATCTCCGCTCTCCAATCGATATTCTCCGTTTCGTCGAAGGCCGTCAGAGTCTTTTCCTCGGTGTCACTGTGTCACCAGGATATCAGAGGGTGTCGTCAAACCACGATTCTTTCACGAGAGATTTCCATAAGACAAAGTGTGGCGATCCTGAGTAAAGATTGAAAATAACATCGTGTTTTCTTTATTCGACGTGATATTGCGCCCATGAAATTAATCCAAAAATATATTTCAAAAATATGTAAACTCTAATTTTTCCAAGGTCATTTTTAAGATAAATGGAAATTTGCCGATTTTTTTTGTAATTGAGTTACGAACGAGGAGCGACGATCATCTTTCGTAATTCATGAAAACATTTTCATCCAAATAAATTGAATCATTGGTCATTATACCCCGATTTATCCCAAGAGATCACCACACAAGTCTCCCAGGTCACATCGTACGATTCACATGCTGTGCAGTCAACACCCTATTTTCGGAGAGGCCGAAGGGTGCAACGCAAGTAGCCTCTGCAGAATTGGAGTTAAGGGGTGAATTTAAAAAAATGTCCGGCTCATAAATTTCAATTGCCGTTTGCTTACCGAGTCACTTGAATAATACACAAAAAATGCTCTTCTCTTAAAGAATACATAACAATAATTTTTTTAATCACCTAATCTTTTTGAATCATGGAAAAAATGTTTAAATTAGATGGTATTGAAATGATATGATATAAATATTATTTTATAATTAATGTATGCCCAAAGTTCGAATAATGAGTAGCTATACTTATTATTTTTTAAATTATTTTTCGTTCGATCATCCGTCATCCAGTTTCGAAGAGACGATCGACCAGGGTTAAAGACGCGTATCATACACGTTGATTAATGTATTTCAACGTACATATATATATATATATACCACGGGATAAACCCAATATAGGATATAAGGTATGTACCGATCCTCAGTAAAGCCACCCCCTTGATGCCCACAGGGTTCGAGGGGTTGGCGTGGACACGCGTATCATTTGTTACGCGCGGCCCACCGCATCTCGTGTCAACCGCCTATCCAGAAAGCTTCGACAACGACATCCCTAACGATCATGAATTTCATGTATACGCTCACGGTAGAGCGTTTCGAATTTTCAGAAGTGCCCTACACTTCGTCCTCTCTCTCCCTCTCTCTTTTTGTCTCTCTGCGGTTCGCATACATGCATATGATTTAAATACGAAATTGAGTGTTTTGTCGTATGGCATTTGTCGGCATACGATTATTTTCCTCAGCGCCTCTGATGTTTTCCATGCGAATGCTCTTATTCTGGTATAGTTTTCATTCTTAGTACGACACTTGTTAAACCTGTGTTTATAAATCGTAATGAACGATTAAAAAAAAGATTTGTTATTATTTCTGTAGAATTAAAGCGTAGATAGCTTATTAGAGGTTCGCTGCAAGTTTTACGATACCCGCGCATGCGCATACATACGGGTGCGTACCCACGCGCATGCGCTGGCACCCACATTCCTAGCTACGTATATATATATATGTATATACATGCAGAAGCTATTGAAGAGTTTCCGCTCGGCTGCCTACCTCTGTTTTCAATTTTCTCCCCATGCAGTCGTACAACACACACTAACAGTCTATTTCCCATCTCTTCCTGATGCTGTACCGCGACGATACGTACTTGACAATGTTCCAGCGTCGCCGTTGCCTACATACGTTCACGTACATACGCGAGGAACACCATTCGTGTGTCGGTGTGCGAAGAGACGAATACAGCACGGTTGCAATGTGTTTTGCGCGTATATCCCCAACAATGTGTTTCTGTAGCAGCCGTGTCGTTGAGTTGAGACAGAGAGAGAGAGAGAGAGAGAGAGAAAGAGACAGACAGACAGACCGACAGACCGACAGAGAGAGACAGAGACAGATACAGAGACGGAGACAGAGCCAGAGAGAGAGAGAGAGAGAGAGAGATGTAGAGAGTGAGAGAGAAGGAGGGAGTGGTAGAGAGAGAGAGAGAGAGAGGTAGAGAGAGCCTAGAATGGTATATCTGGCATTTGCACCGGGCTATGTGCGTCATGTACATGAGCGCTCGGGTATGGTAATACGAGAGTGAAGTACCATTGCGCAGAACAGCTACCATGTGTATAAGTGCGTGTGCGCGTCTGTGTGTGTATGAGTTGGTTCTATATATTGGGAAACCAGGACCCTCGACTATCTGTCTATGTATATATGCGCATGTATATCGTACATACATATATATAAAGACATATGTAACCAAAGGTATGTATGTACTTGAAATAGCGGAGCTCTTGGCTTCTGCTGGTTGCGGATAATTCAGGCAATCAGCGTAATGTTGCGGCGCTGAGGACCCTCCAGTTTCCCGCACTATACATAGTATAGCATAGCAGGCGGTACGTATATACCACATTGTACTTGGTAACATTGGTACCCTGCGTATACCCTGCGCACACGGTTGTCGGTGGAGAACGCCGTGAGTTAGCTTGGCAAGCAAGCTCAGGTACCCTTCTGTATGATACACGTCTTGGGTTATGGAACGTTCGGTCTAAACAGAATGTATGCGCTATAGGATGTATGTGCACCCGAAACGTGCTCCTGTTCTATGCTGTATACTTGTGGGAAACGTTGATACACGTATACGCGCGCATTAAACTTGTAGAGTTTATCCCACTCCATCTCAAAACCGAGGAAACATGATAAGTAATTGTCCAACTTTTGTTACGAGGACCGGAACTATGAGTGGTTATTAGGATTTAGTCGTGTTGAGAACCGCAGAGAATTTCTGAAGAGGGAATATTGGATACTTTAGAAAGTTAGACCGATGAAGTATCATGAAACCTCTTCGATGTTTTAGTTGGCCTTGAAGATATACCAAAATATTAAAATGGCCAAAAAGTAATCATATATTGGCGTAATTGACGAATATCCAATAAGACGGTTGTGTTTGTAGATCTTTTTAGGATTCCAATGGAACGAGAAAGGTTCAGTGAAGAATATCCAAACATCTATTTCCAAGGAGAATCTGAGAGCGCTGCTCACCTCGTGTTTAATTATTCGCCGGATTGGTGGTATTCAAGTCATTCTTCATGGCCCTTCCTCCATGTCAATGAGACAACGATCATTGGTCCCTGAGTTTCGGAAAGTAGCCATCCCCTTTTTGGCAAGGGAGAGACGCGAGACCCTCGTTCAAGGCAATTCTTATCGCAAGAAAAGGACGAACAAGTGGCAACAGATTCATCGACGTTCTTCCCAAGGTTCGTTCGTCTCCCACGTCGCTAATTTACGTAATGGAGAATCGAGAAAAACAACTGCTCGATGCTGATAGCGTTGGTCCTTAGGTAGAAAGAACGAATCGATGATGGAAGGGAGTGATCGAGGACACTCGGAGACGATCATGGTCTTTTCCAAAGCTTCGAGTGTCCCAGGAATCCAATCCCCTCTAGCCGAGAGGAAAAACCCTCGCTCTTCTCCCTCTTCTTACTTCTTCATTCGCAAGTCTCCTCTTCCTCTTCCTGTCGGAAGCAGCTTGGGATGGAAGAAGGAAATCGGTGGGGCTCTATTTTCCGTCCCTGTCTGCCGCCCCGACTCTCGTTCGTACAATTTTATTCTTTTTTTTTTTTCGAGGAACAGAAGGGCATATAGAAGTGAGCCAGAAGGTAGAAAGAAGTCTGCGCCGGGCGATGGTTGGCCACGAGTAGCGCCAAACGGGCAAGCTCTCCCTTTTCAAAAGACTCAAAATTACTTTCTGGATAAGCTGGATTAGGCTCGCTGTCGCTGCCGCGTCCTAGATTACGACCCCGCGAGATGACACTCGCCTCTATGCCTTGATATACCATCTCTGCTAATACATGCTGCTGGAGGATGTGCATGAAGGCACATGTATCTCTTTCGCTACTTCAAAATTTTCAAGTTTATCCAAATTTTTAAGAAAACTACGAATATTTACTCGCTAACGCTTTCCCGTTAAAATTTGATGAAACGATGATGCCCTCGACGATCCAAGGAAAGAAAATAATATGATAGTGGCGCGAAGCCTTAAATGAAAATGAATTTTCCAAGATTTTTGTAGAACCGCCACATACCCGAAGAACTTTAGGAGGGTTGCTTTTGTCGAGACGTGTTCAACGCTACCCTTTAAATCGCCCTCGCGTCTTCTCATCCCTCGTGCAAGCTCGGCTTCTCTCGTTCTTTTTTTGTTGTTTCTATCTTGGTCGCTCAGCCTGTGCTACTGTGGCCTCTCCGTGTTATATATCTTCGTCCAACCTCCGCTGGATCCCTTTTTCACCCTCTCTTGTCTTTCTTCACTGCTCCGACGTCTCTTGCATCCGCGGGTGCGCAACTTCCATCTCCGGACCTCCTCCGGCACACTTCCACCCATACCTCCTTCTCCAACGGGGAATCGGCTAGGCGAAACTCCGAGGGCGAAACCAAGAAGACCAGATTAGAACGGGGGCAACTGATCCCACCCTTTTTCCCGTTCCACGTCTGCTTCTGTCCATCCTTCTCGGCTCGTTTTCATTCCTTCCTCGTCTGTTCGTACTCGCTCGTGATTTTCCTCTCTCCTTCCTACTTTTCTCCACCGACAAAGACATTTTCTCTTTCTCTCCCCCTTTCGCTCATTCCCTGGACTTTTACAAAGCTACGACTCGGAGATTTCCACTTGGGATTTGCTCGCGCCCCTTCTCCTTCACCCCCTCGTTCTTTGCTTGGATATATATACATTTAGATACATGTATATACATCCCTATCTTTGCCTGTGCACGTACTTCTCGCGATGTAAATACATGACACATAACGTTCAAAAGTATGTACATATCGCGTCTAGCTTCGAACACCTTGAAACAATATGATGCAGATGGAGATGCGGAAAAATGTCTGACTCGATCGACGAGGGAACGTTAGTCGTCTCAATGGCAGTACGAAAATTGTCTCTAAAATTTATGTGATAAACAGTATGTTTATATAATTCAAACGAACAAAAAATAGAAACGATGAGTAAAATGAGGAAGTAAAAAAATCAAGATGAATAATCGATCGAACAT
Source organism: Netelia inedita (assembly GCA_964017225.1). Lineage (NCBI taxonomy): Eukaryota > Metazoa > Arthropoda > Insecta > Hymenoptera > Ichneumonidae > Netelia > Netelia inedita. The sequence goes on along the minus strand of OZ024920.1, from coordinate 28,377,112 downwards.
TGATACGAGTGACAATATCGATTAAAGTATTTTGCAGTTATGAATTGTCGTGAATATTTATTTTTCTTTGGACAGACTTTTTCCCACAATATTTTTTGCTTAACTGAGCAATAGCCAATACATTTTGGTTGAATTATCATTGGCACCGGAATATCCCGAGAGACTCGTTCGATAGTGGTAAAAATAACTGAAAAACTGTCGAAACCCTGTTCTCTCATCCATTATTTACATCGTTTAACGGATTTTAGCACTCGGAGGCAGAGAGGCGAGCATGCTGTTATGGGCCCTCGTGTGTCCATCGCGTGTTTGTGCACGAGCTTGCCAGTGGGTGCATCGAGAGTATGAGGGATGCGCGCAGGTAGTACATTTCAGCCTAGTAAATTGGTGGGCGCCACAACCGAGGGCTCTGGCTCCCGATTTTGCGAGACAGTCGAACTTCCATAATTGAGTTTTTATGAAGAAAAAAAAACACAATATTTGCACACACGACTGAATTTATATTTACGAAAATAAATTTGTAATTCAAACCAGATTTTTCGTTCGAACGACGTAGGTGCAATAAGTAGAAACTTATTTTTTATTATAGCTTGTAAATAATCTTAACCATCGATTCATCATTTTTTTTCAGAAATTAACAAAAATCAAGCTTTTCTAATAAATCTTGGCGTATAATAATAAATTGTCGATATTTATGCAAACGGTCGAAATATTAGAAGCGAGATTCTCTGCGAAAGTTTCGTCGAATTCCGCGATAAGTTATCAGGTACACGTGTCGGTACATATACCTGTGACGACCTCAAGGCGGGTGCACAATATATGCAGCCAGTACATACGCGGACTCGGCATACGTCTGCCGCCATTCCATTGTTTCACCGCATGGCCGCTGTCGCGCTAGGTGCACGTGTGAGAGTGCTACGTATTATCAGCCGGCGTAATCAAACAGGTACACATGACGCACAAGTGCGCGATGAGTCGGCGACAGAGGGCGCTGGACAATGTATATTTATGCCCTTTATATATAAACCGAGTAAGTTGCATTTGGCAAAATAAAAAAAATCATTTCTTTTGCAAACTTGCAAAATAATTTCTTTTTTCCAACTGTCAAAATTTTGTCCTCTACCCTCTCAAGCAAACTTCCTCGACAACCTCCGAAAACGTTTCCTCCCCTTGCCACGAAGGGCTGATATATTTAAATATTGTTTGATATAGAGATGCACATATTTATCGAAATTGTGTGAAATACTCACTATCGGACATGTTGTTTTACACGTACAGACGTAGGTACAAACTGTGGAACGGACGGAAATGTGAGAAGAGCAAGAGAAGGAAGTTCGCGGGGGCGATAGCGATATAGTGGAGGAGGGCGAAGGGTGGAGAGAGAGGTTGGCGGAAGCTGAGAGGAAAGGAGATGGAGAGGAGTTGCCCTCCGATTGGTCCATACGCCACGGGACCCCAACCTCTTCGGGCACGCACATAACGCGGCCAGATCGATACGCACACTGCCCAAGCCCGCTTCTGCTCTCTTTCTCTCTCTCTCTCTCTCTCTCCCGCCCTCTTCCTCGCTCACCCCCATTTTTTTTCTCCTTCCACGCTTCCTTCTTTCCTTCGTTTCTTCAAAATTCCTCTGGATAAAAAAGCGAGTATTCGTGATAGCTTGAATATTAACCCAAGCTAAAAACTTTTGATAATACGCCATTTTTTCTTCGTCCGCTTTATCATCACTGTATATCAAGTACGTTGATTGAACGATCATAAAATCATCGTTTTGCCGTTGTATTTTTCATTCATTGTACTCGGATTTCAAAGATTCGCTGTTCTCAAATCCAAAGACATAAAAATCCGCGTCTCTGTTTAGATTTTTCATGATCCGCGAGACTCACACGGGGATATCGAGAGACACGCATCGGTTCTTGGCACAAAGAATCTCGGATATATATATCATTGTACAGACGAAGGAAAGCGTCAAGAAAACGATTTTTCACGATGCCCACTGCCAGAGGATTGTCCCTCGGTAAGTCCGGCATCGCCAGAGAAAAAGTAATCCAATTGAGCGAACGAAATCTCTTCGTCACAATGGCGACCAAGTATGAAGCTTTCTTACACACACACATGCACGCACACACACCCACCCACACACACACACACACATATATATATATATATATTTGTGTGTATGGTGTACGAGAGATTGAACGATTATATCGTTTAATCGCTGTAAAGGTCTAACGAGAATGTAATAAGAAAAAGAGAGAAAGAAGTATGGGATACAGAAATAAAAACGGTGCGGAAGAAAAATCAAAATAGAAACGTTAAAGTCACACAGAGCGCCCGCGGGTGTAACTGCGCTCCCTATTTCGGCTTTTGGTTACTCAATGAAAGCGATGAATACGAACAATAAAGTTCGATATTAGCGCAATATCGGTACGACAAAAAGTTGTCAATTCATCTATTCTCGTTGTTGCGGACGACTTTTTGTTTTCGGATTAATAAACGCTGCTGGCTGAACGACGAGACTATTATCTCATGTGGAGAAAGGCCACAATCTTCCCGCATTTCGACAGTCAAATGTCACATTTATTCGCAGATTATCACGGCTGCTTAGTAAGGATATTGTGTACTTTGAGATATAATACTCGTAATTGATATATTGTGGACTACTGCTTGATATTATTGTCGTTCAGTAACGAGACGTCGTACTGTCAACGATTAATTTAATGTGGAAGACACCCGCGTATACGGACTTATCGTTTTCCCACCCCTCATGAGATTACGATTATCTTATTACTCGACGGTTCGTGTAATATTATTATTTCTTACTCATGCATGAATGTAAATGGATAAATTTTGTTTATTGACGTTTCAATCCGGAAGTGCGAAGGAATATCAAAAAGACAAATTTATTATATTTTTCTATTATTAAAAAAATTAACAGTTCTTTTATATTCCTCTCGAACTTTTGTAAAAATTGATGAAAGGTTTGAGATTGTATATATAATTCAGTTTACACCAAATTTTTTATTTAAAAAAAATATGGCATGGTGGAATAAAATCTGCTCGAGCGTTGATTGGTAGGACAAACATTTATTTTTCCTAAATCCAACATTGATTTTAACGTCGATTTATTTTGAATCGACTGCCACACGACTGAGAGATCTACGAGTAAACGTACGCTTGTATGACTGTCCCGACCATTAAGGACTCAGCCTCAGAGAAAGTGCTCGCATATCCGAAGAACGGTGAAGAAGTAGATTGTCGTACGATCTGTATGGTCGAAAAAAAACGTCAAATCCCTTAAAAACCGAGGGCGAGAGCAGTTTCCGGAGCACGCTCGATATGAGCACCCCGAAGCGTGGAACAGGAAATGTGGATCTCAGTTGCGAAGTGGTGCATATGATTTTTCGCTTGCTCAAGCGACGACGACGATGGCGTATGAATTCTAGGATGAAATGAGTGAGAGGGAAGAAGGGTAGAAAAAGTTTTTACCCACTCGAGTTGCCAACAAGTGTGTATTTGTGCTCAGGGGTTGAAAAAGCCCTTCTATGGGTGATAATATCGATCTGAGTATTATCAGGGTTTCATAAAAGAAACTATAGTCGAGATAGGTCCACTCGGTGTCGCAGTTTAGATCAATCGAAGTTTCGCAACATTCTACAATGAAAAAAAAAATTTGCTCGATTAACTCGTATCGATATTAACGATCCAATTTCGATCAAATATAAGAGGAATGATATTCTAAGATAATAAATAATTCCTTAATTCTGTGTAGTATATCGATGGATGTAAATACCGCAAATTGGTTAAAGTTTTCGACGTTTTGTCGAGAATACAAAATACAAATATGTAGATGAAAAATAATAATAATGATGAGGTTCGCTAAAAGGGAACACGTATTTTAATAGAAAAAGATCGCTCCCAGTATTTGTCCACGTGATGGAATCCATGATGACGTAATTTTTTTTAGACCAGCCAGAGACGAACGAATATCGCATAATTAGCATGAGAATAATGGGCGAGGCAGCTTTCTTAATCAAACTTTTAAATGGGTTTTTCACAAGCATTTTGTACGACCGGGCGAATAGGAAGGAGGTTACAGGTCGATGCTCTTGGTGGTTGGTCGAGAGATTGGAAACGAGAATGGAAGGGGCGAGAATATATGCCAATGGTGAGTTCTCTCGTCACGGGATTTTTTTTTACATTTTTTAAAGAAATGTAAAATGCTAATCGGTAATATTAGCGCCTTATCCAGCCGCTCGGAGATGTTGAAACGGAACCATTGAAATTCTCAACAAACCAGAACTTTTTCCAACTTTTGCTCTTTCTCTCTTTGATATTGCTTTCGTTCTTGAATTAAGTAATAATTAATATCATCTCGCGTCTTCATTAACGAGAAAAATTAATCAATACCACGGAAATGAACAAGCGGGGTAAAAGAGCAACTGGAGGAGAAAGGGATTTCGGGACATGAATATTATAAATGGAAATATCGGTTTATTTAATCTGAAAAATTTCGATCCTCAATAAAATCATATAAAATAAACTATGATAAATAAAATCATAGATGCGTAGTATTATCCGAATATTAATATAAGCAGGTCGTAAAAATGACGAATTCTATTACGAAAACATATGAATTTCATTCTCGTTGGTTCCAAAACGCACATTTGGTTGCAGTTTTGCGGGGATTCGTAGTTGGTCGAGTGACGGGGTGGAAATGAAGGAATGTAGGGTTCGGGGCATCGTGGGCTCGTTAATTCGTCGTATGAATAATAAACGCGAGTACTATAGATATATCGATATGTGACCATTGCGAACTTTCCTTGCCAAAGAGAGAGAGAGAGAAGGGATACACACGGTTACGCTATAATTCGCTTGTCATTCGATTCTCCACGCTTCGCTTGCCTGTCTGTCTGCCCGGGCAACTACGGGAGAATTTCACTCTTCTCTCTCTCTCTCTCTCACTCTCCCCCTACATACAAATATATATATATATCTTCCTCTCTCGGTTGGCGAACGAGCTAGCGAATGAAAAGCTCTACGAGCACTCGTGGAGCTGGAGCAGCAGCAGAGCAACCCCTTTCGGGCTCTCGTGATTTTCCCAGTTCGATGGAAATGCGTTTTCGACCCGCACGAAAATGCAATGTTATATATATATATATATATATATATATTTATCGTGGAATGAACCATGTATGTACGCATGCCCATATATGGCTCATTCTACGATTAACCACCGTGCTATCGAGCCAAAAAAATATTTTTTTTCTGTCCTTTTCTCATCTTATCCAACGTCGTAATAAGTAAATATAATTTCGAAGCTTTAAATCCTTTGTTGACTCTCGCGACATTTCGAACAATAACTTAGCTATCTCAGCTACGCTACCCCTGTAAAAGTTGAATTTTTCGGCAAGGAAGACTCGATGAATATTTGTTTTTATGTTAATAACAAAATAGATCAAAGTGCACATTGATGTACCACCGTTAATTTGGTTATAAACAAAAATAATTTGACCTTGAATTTTTGGCAAGCACTTTAAACTTTATCATTCGTTTGCACGTTTTAGGCCTTATTTTATCTCATAAAAACAAACGTTCTGCAAATTTCGTATCGAATACCTCGGTGGTTAATGGCGGAATAAGCCATACGATGTGTATATATATATATTGTATGGCTCATTCCGCATCGCGGCAATATACCACCGAGGCAATATATATATATATGTATATTATATATGCACTATTATGTATATACGTGCGTATGTACATAGACGAACGAGAGAGGATCGCGCGCTAGGTGCCTCAGTGAAATTCAATTTGATTGAAATTCGGTTCCCGGGTATTACCGAATTTCCACCGGATTCACTTGCTTTCTCGCTGTGCGCTGCTTGATCCCCTACGCACACGAATAGCGAATACTCGCATCCCCTGTAGGCCACCGGAGCGAAATTAGTGGCAAACGAGAGAAATACGACAATCGCTGATGGACCACGAATATACGTATTATTTAATATATATGGGAGGTTCCACGTCGCATCGACCACTTTTGAACTCGGCCCCATCTAATTTTGCTGAAATGTTTATATATTTATAATACCCCAGTAACAATATTTGTGCGAACTTTTCAAATTTTGTTTACCCAACCGAAAAAATGACGCTTTTTTCAAACGCTCATAACTTTTTCAAAATTTGCTTAATCGAGATGTATTTCTTGTTTAAATTTTCGTTTTTAAACACGTTTTTCAGAAAGATATACAAAAAGAGTATTCAAAGTAATATCCCATGAAATTTTTCAGTTTTTCAGAAAAATACATCAATTTTTCGAATGAAAAATGCATTAAGTGCACTTAATTTTGTTTTTTTTCACTTTCCTCCAAAGTATGTGTACCCATAGATCTCCAAAGTATAACGGTCTCTTGTCGAAGAATGTTCGCCTAAAAATGTGCGAAATAAAATTTATAAACTGTATTTACCGTAATTTTCTATAACCCCTGAATTTTCAATGTACGATATATGTCATGGTGCCAAGAATTACAACAACAAAAAGTTGGCAATTATCGACGCTGTAACATTTAACATCCAGTATTGTTTTTTGTTGCCACAGTAACGAGGATATTGCGTAAGTACGCACGAACGCAGTACGCATCGTAAAACATTGCCATATTGCGCACTTTATATATGTGGCACCTGAGAAACCACGAGAGAAGAATAATATTTTCGTGACGAGACGCTGCAGGCGTCGCCAGACGTCGCTGACACATAGATACACACATTTATATATATATATATATGTAATATATGCTATATATAAGTTTCGTCGCCGTGGTCGCAGCCTCGGAATACCATTAGCCGGATAATGGTACGGCAATTAACGGTGTGGCGTGCATAAATCTTCGCGTGAAAGGAACAGGATGCCCCGTATTTAAATAAATAAGTGGCGTGCATTGTCCCCCTCCCCCGCCTCCCACCCCTCTTCACGCCACCGACCTACCCCCTTCCTCTTCAGGGAGAGTCCACAGAGAGCAGAATGTCGCGGCGCAACAAGCGCAGAAGCTCTCTCGGACAGGCGTCATATCGTCTCGTCGTCCATGGCGATGTATGCGCGCCCCCGAGGTGTCGTCTTTTCTTAGGTTTATACGGCGTTTTATTTTTTCTTCTTTTTTTCTTCTTCTCTTTTGCTATATATTTCTGATGCTGTAGCTTCCGTTGCCATCACGTACACACCAGTTACGGAGGAGAAAAAAAATGCTAATCAGTCCTCCGATGCTTCGAGGGATACGAAAGGGAGTTTTATGTATATATATATACATAAAACGAAATATATATATATATATATTATATACGTTCGTTTGTGTGTGGTCTATGTGGCATAGATACGTGGCTGCCCGTGCATGTATGAGTTTGGGAAGCGGGAGAGGAAGAAATGACGACTCGACGAAGACTCGAAGACAATATAAGCATACCCAACGACATACCTACCGATATCTCGAAGAAGTTCGTACAAAAAAAATTCTCTCTCCGTTTTAAAAACGAGGACAAATTTCTCGCCAGTGGGAAAAACTCAGGCGAACGTGAAGTGTGACGAACTTTCGGCGACTCCAGTTGGATTCCAAGAAATAGAATATCGACGCGTAAATAAAAATTACCATTTCGTCTCGAGAGGTAAAAGAGTGGTGAAAGTTTGGATTTTTTGGTTCCTAGTAAAGGAATCGCGAAACACCAATGATCAAGCCCCGCGTTAATTGTACTTACACATAAATACATGAATATAACGATTGCCACGAATTTAGCAATAAAACATGAGTTTCATTTCTCATGCGACATTTGTCTTCTCTTTTCTGGCAGTTAGAGAATTCAAACAGATATGTATTTTTTGTTTGTTCGCAGCATCCAGTCAAAAAATAAAAATAACAATAATCAAAGCATATTTTTCGGTATATTCTCTTTCGGTCTATCGCATTATTGTTCGTTTCACCCTCCTGATTCTTGACTCATCTCTGTCCATGGAGATCTTCTCCATATATATATGTATTGACTTCATACCACAGAGAAGCGCTGAGAGTGACGCGTGGCTGCACATACAGCACATATCCCCGACGGTGGCCACATCCTCGCGCATCGTCGACCCTCCTGAACGGGCGTGCGTGTGTGTGAGAGAGAGAGGAAGGGAGAAGTCGCGAGAGAGAGGGAGAGTGCGGAGAACTGTCCGAAGTTGGCGTGTGTAACGCGCCAGGCAGGGATTGCGTTGCGTTGCGTCGCGACGCCAGTATATATGTATAATGCTCGCGGGGTCGCTGTGTGTGCAATCTATCGAAAGATATTCATGGGGTTGATGCCGGACGACGCGTTGCTGTGCTCGCTCTCTCTCTCTCTCTCTCACCCTCTCGCTCGTTGTTCTCCGCTCGGTCCCCATCAACCATAACCGTCGCGTCACGAATGTCTTATTGATTGCACACCCTCCGACCCCTGTAGATATATACCCGGATATACACGTATATATATGTGTGTGTGTGGGGGGGGGGCATAAGCAAGGACGTGACGATGAAGACCGATGTGAGTCGCGTTGACAGTCCTTACCCTTCAAGGATATGTATCTTTAAGTTTACTTAAGCATATCCCCAGACAGGACATTTTTTTTATGAAAAACAATTTTTATTCAATAAGACGAAACAGTCGTCTCCACAGTCACTTTCAATTATTTATTCGCAGATTCTTGCTTTATTGTATATAAATAATTGCTTCTGGTAAGTCGTATCACGAATAAATGGCTAATTGGTGCGTTGGTCTTCCATTCGGATTTACTTAGACTCGTCGACGAAAAAAATGGCAGGAAAATGGTTGGGTAGCAAGTTTGACATACCCTTTGACGTTTGTATATAGTCACCCACGTTCAACGAAGCTCGATGGCATTCTTTTTTTCTCTATACTGGCAAACTTCCATTTATCAGGATTTTGTGAGCTTGACCGATGAACCAAGTACGTTTCACTCGTTCGCGATTGAAAGAGAAATGGATTTTCTCTAAATCCATCGTTAAGCATTCGCTGTTTTATATTCCATACTTTTCTGTACGACTGTGCTTTTCTTTTATTCAGCGCAAGGATTTTTATGCACTTTGCGTAGGAAAAAGTATTAAGCGGATTACGATATACGCGAGGATTTCCTTCTCGCTCGCTCGTTACGAAAATCGAGCGTTACGAAAATCTCTTGTGTTTTAGGTTGATTTTTTTTCGTATTTACCAAACTCGAGAAATGTTGTCCCGAATATAACGCGAAAATACTTCTATTCATACTATCTATGATTTATGTTTAAGAGTAATCGTGTGATTGATTTCTTTTCGATATTTTGAATTTTTATTCTTTTATTTTCCAGTGTTTTAATACACCGCGTACGTATAGATACAGTATACGGAAAGACCGCTGTCCAAAATTATCTCTAAATACAATTCCTCAACTTTTTAAAACAACAGAGGTTGTCGAAAGATTTTGCTTATTTAGATTCAAGTGGCGCATTGTCTGTAAGGAGGCGAATCATTCCTATAATTCTTATCCTATACAGACGTAATATAATATAAATGGCTTACAGATTATTCATGTATCGAACAAATGTCCGGATACCGCCAATCGGTAATCAATGATAACGGCCAACCAAATCTCCTCCGAATCATTTTTATAATTCTTATATATAGTTGTAATATAATATAAATGGCTTACAGATTATTCATGTATCGAGCAAATGTCCGGATACCGCCAATCAGTAATCAATGATAACGACCAACCAAATCTCCTCGATCCTCATTGCCATCGTCATCATCATTATCATCTTGAACCTCGTCATCATTATCGCGCCTCATCATCGCGCGCCATCGACCGTAACAATAATCGTTATCTCCGTCCTGTATCGTTTCCTACACATATCCCAACCGTAACAGTTATCTTCGTATTCTAGAACTGTTGGAGCATGCGTTATGTACGTGTTACTATAATCGGCAGATAGGTATTCCGCAATCTGCACACCATGTTCTCTCTCATTCTCTATTTTGCGATGTAATTAATCGATGATTAGGAAATTGGAATAAAATAATTAATAATTAGGAAAATAGAAATTATTATTATTGTTTATCAACATCCTCGTTACTAATGCGTCTACGTTAATGACAATGATAATACGAAAAATAATCGATCATAATTATACGTGGCTAATAATTTACGTGGCTAATAAATACGTGGTAAATAATTTATGCTAAAAATACTGGAAGCCTTGAATAATAAGTTGGCAAAATTACGTTCTCGGAAAAAATGTTAAATACAAAAGTTGACGTTACATTGCAGATATCACAAAACTCTAGGAAAAAAACGCAAAAAACTTGAAATAACGATTTACCTACGTAAGGTCGATAAATCCTGAAAAATTGAAAACGAAACCATTATTTTCTTGTTCTGCAGGAAATTTACGATCGATAGCTTGAGCTTGAGAAACAATTAAAATTCACCGGGATTCATTACATCGACGATTTTAATGGATATCGCAAAACCTCGAAAAAACGACTTTTCGCAATACCTACTGTATCTCCGTTTTGGTTCGTCCGACAGAAAAATGACTACCGTTTTGAAGGGCTTGTGGAGATGAGTAGAACGAGCCCAGGAATATCCGGACCAGTCAATTTTTGCGGCCGTGGCGAAAGCTTGAAAATCGCGATTTTTGGAAGCAAAGGGGGCCGCAAAAAAGAGCTCCGGAGCGGATGAAAATATTGTTTTCTTAAAAATGATTGCGAAATAGTTTTAATCTATCGAAAAATTATCGCAGATCGCGAAAATGATGGTTATTATTATGATAATTCGGAATTAATGACCGAAAACCCGAAAAAACTGTGAAATTTCACGTTTTTTTTTACTTTTTACCTATTATGTTCACTTATGCCCCGACGAAACACGACTATTGGGTTAAAAAAAGGATTCATTGTCCTTTTTTTAAGCCAACAGTCGTTGATTGGTTAATTATTCAATTTGTCGTTTGAATAATCGCGAAATATCTCAAATTCGTGCTCTTCTCTTTCGTCACCCCAGAGTGTCGGGAGAGCGCAATGATAGAATGGCGGAAGGAAAAAGAGAGTTAGCCTTTCTCTCTCCACGGTTGTATTTCTAGTTTGTCTATTGTTGAGCCATTTAATATCATTGGGGTAGGTTACGATCGAGTCTCTATACCCGTCTCAGTCTTTCCACTTCAGGTCTAGTAGGATAGTTCGTAGCTTTGAAATTCGACGAGTGCATGTATATATGTATATATACATAGTGTTATAATAGCATATACGTCGATAAAAGCCCCTTGCTATGGATGCTCCGATAACTTGGTCATGAATCAACAAAGCGAGAAACAAGCAAGCAAACGTTGCGCATGTTTAAGCATACATTCACACACGAAGCTGAGTGCATGAAGCTCACGCGATTATGATAATACTTATATGGATATTCTTTGAGCTATTTAAAAGTTATCATACTTTAACGTGCCGCAGTTGCTCAGGAATTAGTCAAAGCGCCGGGGTTAAGAATAATTATCCTCTAATTTGCAAAGAAATGTTTATCGCAGAACCAAAAATCACAATAATTCTTATGATCGTTATGAGCAGGAAGAAACGAACAAAAAATAATGTTGTAAAAAAATACGAGCTAAAAGCCGTAGCTAAAAGCGTATATATCGTCGAGCATGGCTAGGGGATGATTTTAGGGGGTTGATATGCTCCCATAACGATGAAGAAACGTTCTCTCCCTCTGCCTCTCGGTATCCTCGTATTCGTTCTCGTCGTGTTGCTAATCCAACGCATATAGTTTATACGTCATTAAACCGAGGGAGTTTTGAGGAAGGGGGGTGTTATTTGGACGTAGGGGGAGGGGTCGCGCGCGCGGAATCCGCGGACGTCACGACGTATATTGGCGCACGCTGTGCCTCTGGGGCGCGGTTTCGGTGTGTCTCCTCGTACGTGTAGGTTTGTGCACGTGTAGGACGAAAGGGTCGTTGCAACCCTCCCGGTCGCTGTCACGTCGAATCATCCCCCTACCCCATGGAGATATGACAGTCGAGTTCCGGAGCCTCGTGTCTAGCGTGGCCAAGCATTTTTCTGCAATCCTCTCGACCGAGACCCCAATTCCCTTACGACGAAATCGAGATTAAATGCCTCGAGAATGCCGAGACCGAGAAGAACGTAAAAGAATGAGACAGAGAGAGAAAGAGAGTGAGCCGGGCTAAACATAATGAGAGGAAAAAGAGAGAAAAGTCTCTGGATCCCTCCGCCGATATCTTTGAATTCACTGTACAGTCAAATATCTATCTTGAGTTGATCCGATATGAGAAAAGTCGGCCAAGACATATTAATTCCAGTACCATATACTGATCAAGCTGATTTGCACTTTGATCTAATAACAATCATATTATCGATCTTGCATCATCGTCGTCAAATATTATTGTGATAAAATTTTCATGAAAGGTTGAGAAAAGATTATTACGGTGCTATCAATTGATAAGCACATAAATATCCACAAAGATCTCGAAATGTTTTCATCACTTGGCAACTCGGATTTCCATATAACAGTTTTAAGAGTCGTGGGATGTTCGTAGACAGCAAGAACGCTTGATGCAGGGCAACGGGGATTGGTGGAGGTCGTGCGAGGTGGTACGAAGAAAGCGAGACAAAGACAGAGAATGTTGGGGGTGGGTACGGGGGCAGGTTGGGCGGTGGACGAGGACAGCTCCGTGCAAAGGGCATCATTCTAATTGCCCCGGACTTCCTTTCATCCCCTTTGTGATACTCGGCTCCCGTTGGGAGGCGGCGGGGCGCTCTTCCTCTTTCCCACCCCTACGACCAAGGCGCGTTTCGCGCTGTCCTGCTCGACGCGTTCTCTCTCTCCTAAGTCATTTCTGCGATTAATTTTTCCTTCCAATTTGCACGCGGCAGTATAATTAAGAGGGGGCGGAGGGTGTGGGTGGATAGCGGGGGCGATACGGACGCCTCGGTACATCATCCGAGACCGAGAGACCCACGGGAGAGTCTCTGAATTTCCACTCTCTCTTTCTCTCTCTCTCTATCCGAAATTCAACGTTTCCTTTGAAACAATGGCGGCCCCCCGGCCTGTATTCACTGGTTTTAGCGAGCTTGCTTGTGGACAAAGTCGAGAGCAGAGAAGAGAGCGATATCTATCTCCGTTTCAGCTTTGTTACTGATTCTTCGGTACCTCTTATATGTTTCTCGTTTTTCTTATCTTTTTTTTCTTTGATAAACAATATTTTTAACGTAATTATTTATTTATTGGATCCATTTTTAAATACATTATGCCTTACTGAATACATTTTTTAAGTAAGTGTTTTGTTATTTTTGGAAGATAGAAAATTATAGGATGTTCCCAAAAAAGATTACGCCGATAATGTTTGTATTTTTGCAATTTTTTGAAAATATGTATGAAAATGTGGTGTTTTTTTATGGCTCAGCGTATGCGCCAGATTTGCACTTTAGCCACAATCTGAATCGTAAAAACGTCGTGCATCGCGACTAATAGACATAGGTATTAGAATGGTCCTTTTCTAGTTTCAAGATATTGAAAACATGTGTCTCCGCACGTATTCTCCCCTAATTTTTTCAGGCTATGCTTATGGTCAGGCTATATAGTTCATTTGTGATGAGAAAAGAGAAATTAATGCAAGACCTAGGCGAAGGTGCAGAGACGTTTCAGCAAGGGGATAGACGATGTAGTGGAATCACCGAGGTGGAAAAAATATTGGAAGACGAAAGAGAGAGAGAGAGAGAGAGCGAGAGAGTGGGCAGTGGGGGTCTCGAAGAAAAGGGGTAAATCAACCCTTGTGCTAAAATGAGTGCGAGAGAGTGAAAATAACGAGAGATAAAGTAAAACGTGCGAGTGTGATATATATAGTAAAAGTCACAAGAGAGGGAGAGAGAGAGTGAGAGAGAGAAGCGGGAACGAGAGCATAGTGGCCTCCCTTCGAGGTGTTTAATAAAGATAATGCCCGAGATAGGGTGGTTTCAGGAAGGTGGAGGAGGGGGTGAAGGGCACCGGCAAAGGGGTAGGTACGAGGCAGTAGGAGATTTGAGGGGGTCGAGGAAAAAGTGGATGGAAAGGCGGAATACGTCGGGGTCGAGACTTCGCTCATTCAGCCACTCGCTCGTTCGTGAGTTCTTCCTCGTGAATGCCCTGAATGCCTTTCTGTATGAGCACTTTCCCTCTTTCCTCCCATATACACTCCGTTGGCTCCCACCGACCAAATTCATCCCCGATGCTCATCAAGTATGGCGTGTAACACACAAAGTAATTTTTGCAACAAAATAATTGGACGAAAGGAAACATGATTTTTCGCCCATGAATTATTTTCTTAACTCGTAACTCACGATTGATTAATAATTACATTATTCTTAATTATTATTTTCTTTCTAGTCATTGTTCGAAAAATAAAAATTATATTGAATTTCGAGGATCAAATAATTATTGTTTGCAATAAAAATTATTCACATTCATCGATATCAAACGATTGGTGCAAATGATCGTCGATTCTGATCGTGATTCTATCAAAAATCTACACGTTATCATTGAAATACCCTACAAACACAACGATGTCGAAAATCAGTCTGCGCTTAGTACTGTTATCCGAACTCTCTCGCTGCTCTCCTATGACTCTCATCTCTGTGGAATGTATGGCCTCTCGCAGCTACCCTTCAACTTCCGGTGTGCATCGAGACCCGCAAGTCCGTCAGAAGAGCGCAGCAATAATAGACACCACAATGAAGAGAGTGGGAGAGCGAGAGAAAGCGAGTCAGCTCGAAGCTTTTCAGTATAATATACACATCCTGGTAAAGAGGGCACATCAGAGAGGGCATAGCAGACAGCGAGAGGATGGATTCACGACAGAGGCAACTCGTAAAATCGACGGCAAAACGGTAACATCGGTAGAGACTCTCCTGGAGGTTGCTGAAGAGAGAAAGAGAGAGAGAGAGAGAGAGAGAGAGAGAGAGAGAGAGAAAGCCGACAAGGATAGAGCGGGCTCATCAACTAATGGCCCGAACCGGAACCAAACTATAGCCGTCTGTGCGAATTCAACTACGACCCGGTTGAGGTTGTAATGCTGGTGAACCTTCAGCCTATACCTTATTCTACGCTTACTGTACAAATGCAATTCGAATGAGAAAATACTATTAAAAATCATTAGTCGATCAAATAGACTAAAAGCACTCTTATTAAAAACAATGATTGTGCAAAAAAATACAATAAAAATAGTGAAATATATTTAAAATACTCGTGAATTTTGTCTAATCTAAAATATTTATTTGATTAGAAGAATAATTTCTTCGCAATTATAATGACTAACCTACCGTGTTTAATGTTTGCTCATTTTTTGTTTGTTTTGTTTACGAACGATGTACCCGGTTGTCCTACGAAGATTTGCCTTTAGTCTTCTGTGTACCTGTGTGTTTTACTCATTCGCTCCCTCTCGCTTTCTCCAAATGTGACAAACGCGCTCTTTTATCTCGTCGCTTCTTTTCTTCGCTCTTATTTCCCATGCAACATCACCGGAACACTCGTTGCTCTCTCTCTCTCTCTCTCTCTCTCTCTCTCTCTCTCTCTCTCTCTCTCTCTTTCATTCACTTCGACATTCACGAAAGGGCTTGCAATATAACAGAGGACATGTTTTACCAAGTGGACTGAACTCTACGAATATTATTATATAGTTGACTCTCTTTGGCTCCTCATGGAGGAAAGCTTTATTGTGTCAAAGTACTTACAATATTTTTAATAATCAGAGCATTATATCTCAAATAAAAATCTGAAAAAAAAATTTATTATTATTTTATTATAGAAACTGGACAAACAATGTAGTACCTATCTATCATATGAGTTAAACTTTGATACCTCTTGCAACCTTCTTCTTCATTATGTTCTTCTGGTAGAAATTAAAAAAAAACGTAAAAATAAAAATATTGTTGGACGACATGGTGGACGGAAGTAAAGATTTTTGTATAAATCTATGATCATCCCCCATTCTTCGAAATCTCTCTGTAAAGCCACCCCGCGAGTATTTGGGCGAATGTTCATGAATATTGAACGTTTTCATTCTTTGGATGACAGATAGAGGGAGAGAGAGAGAAAGAATCGCTGTAACTTGGTGACGAAAGCCAATACGCAACATCCCCTTGGTACAGTTGCTCAGTTCGTTGTCGAAATATGCTCTGTCCCATTTTTTCTCCCTCTATCATCCTCTTTCTCTCTCTCCCTCTCTTGAGGTGACCCGAGGCGCATTCCCGCAATCGAACACAACGAATGTATTTTCCTATTTTATGACTATCTTGACACGATCTAGTTATGCTAGGCACGATCCACTTGGCCGGATTCTCTCCCATCGCACACTCAAGGGCCTGAGGCTCGAGCTTTCACTTTCGAGATGAAGAACGTTATTATCAATCATACGTTATACACGTCGTAATATCACCGAAACCTCAATGAGCGTTATTCGAAATAACGTTACCAAAAACATTATTTGCAATAATTTATGATTTGATTTTTTTCTGAACTAATTTCTCGAAATTTGGTCCCAAAGAAAAAAACAATACCAATAGTTTATTTTTGATTTTTTTTCTAATTACAAAAATTCCATTTTATTCCTTGTCCCTCTTTTTGTTTTGAGCTGGATGCTGTTTGGATCGTGTCTTATATATTGCGATTTGCAAAAATAGATAAACTTTATTCATCGATATTTCATTTAAGGACATGGAACTTATGGAACTTGTATGGAACTTATGGAAAACTGTTTATTATCGACGAAACACTCGTTGCTTGCCAGAGATGCTTCGCTAGCACGTATCAACCACACCCCTGAAAGATCGGCAACCGCATCCCTACAGTGTCACCCCCTCGCGGCCTTCTCTCGTCCCTTCATAAAACTCACTCGTTTTTTTTATCTCTCTCCATTCTGGGCTTTTGCCTGCACCGGAGACGTGTTTCCGGTATATCGATGCATCGGTTTCGTTTCTACCGCGCTCTACACGCGCGGCTCAGAACGAGAGAAGCTCGGCTCCGGAGACGGCCTTTGTTTCGCGGATATGTATGGATGTACTCACCGGTTTCCCCTCAACTTGCCTCGCCTTCCAGTATTTCCCTCGGAAGGGTGAATGAGGAAACCTCGTGCCACTATACGACTGTCGAGACAGACATACGCACTTTGATTTGCATTAATATTAACGATAATAACAACAACAATAATAACAACAATAATGATGATAATAATAACAATAATAATAATAATGATAATAATAACGACGATAACAATAATAATCATCATGACGATACAAAATACCGATCGTTATGATAAATTTGGACTTGTTTGGAGTTTAAATTTAGATGACTGATAAAAATAATAGCACTGAAGATCCATGGAGTTGTGTTAATTTTGCTATGCATGAAAATGATTCAGTTTCTGAAAAATGCTTAGGTTTCAACTTTCCAAATGAGCTATTTTTATCGCATCAAATTGATTGGATGTCGAATTATCAAAAAATTTGGTTCTACACGATTCTTCTTTGTATAATTCCATGGTAGATCGACGAATATCTTTGAATTATGTGTCAGATACGAGCCGCAATTTTATTACATTTTTATCGAAAAAACAATAAAAATTTATTTTTAATTGGAAAATACAATTTCTAAATGTTGCAATTTTTTATAATTTACTACATTGAATCAAAAACATTTCACTTTTAATTGATACAAGTGGATATTCAATTTCAAAGGTTATGACAATTGTGCATTCATCATTATTTTTTCATATTTTTCATCGATTCTGGAAAATATCGATAAAGCCACCTCATCCAAAAAGACTCGCACCTCGGGGATGAGACGAGACGACAATTCGTCTTGCTTTCTACAACGGAGGTGTGACACGCGCAACGCCGTGTCACACACAACTACGATAACAAAAACAACCGTCGGCCTATACGATAGGAAGAATCGAGTTGCTGGTGTGCGAGTGAGAAAGACGAATGAAAAATAATAACAAAAGTTGAAGGTTTTCGGGAGAACGGACTCGTTATTTATCGACGTTCCTCTCACCTCGTACCTCTCAGCCATTTCCCGATTCGCTCTTCTATGCTCCGCCGCAGCTTCAACTTCTCCTCTACCTATGTCGTTCTCCCTGTCGCATGGAGCATTATTTATGCGTTTCCCGAGAGCACCAAACCATTATTAATCCAATTCGATTTACAACGGCTACCGCTCAATCCGGATTATATAAAAATTTATTATTTTTTAATTAAAAATCGGAAATGATGCGTAATTTGACGATCAGAAGATGTGTGTAGTAACTCGTCTCGTCATATGCAGAAATCGTACCTTAATATACTATTTCGCAATCTAATTTATAATCTCGTGTATAAAACAGAATTCGATATCAACGATCTAACGTTAAATGCAAATGTCATCATGTAAACTTTGAACTTCGGACAATTTTTACGATTGCACATAAAACTTATGAAACAATTAAATTTCGATAATCAAAGCGATTAAGGCGATATGTAAAATTTTAATGATAAGTAAAATGGTGACATTTAACTAGATCAAATAATTCCTACGAAACTCTGATGGTGTTACGTCCTATTAGATGTTTCAAAGCCACCGAGTTGGCACATGCTCTAAAATGCCTGATGCATATTAATGAGAAACAAATCGCAGAGAGATCCTGTAGTGGAAAATACGTTCATGTAATAATGAGACGTGGAGAGACGTTGGTGCTGAAGGAAGAGGAGATCTGTCTGTTCTCTCTGTACGTAGTGGTCATAGTCGTCGCCACCGTCGTCGTCGTCGTCGTCGTCGTCGTCGTCGTCGATCGTCGTCGTCGTCGTCGTCGTCAGGGATTTCATTTCCTTTCCCTGGCTGTACTTCGATGGTTCTCGCAGAGGCACATTACCAGCACACCGTCAGGATCGATCCTTCCGCGCCCGTCCAGTCCTTTCGTTTCCCCTTGCTCTCGAGACTCTACTCTCGGCCATTCATCGCGCAAGAGAACTCTACTACTGTGCCATATAATGACACACACACACACACTAACACAAACATACGCATGTACGCATCCAGGCACGCACGCACGCGCACACACACAGATACGTGCGCGCACGTGCGCTCAGAGAAATCTGTTTCGCGAGACAGAGAGAGTTCTGGACTTTCAATAAACAGGAAATTATAATCGTCTTCATTTCAACCTTCATTTCAGTTGTGTGACAAGTAACTCAAAGTCGAAAACATTTTTTATTTCTTGGTTGAAAAATATGTGACAATGCGAACAAAGCTGATGATGAAATTCAATCGATCGGACCATTGGATGTAATAAAATATAATTAATGACGTTTAAGATGATTAATTAATAAAATCAAATAAATTTTATTATATTATAATTATAATGAAATTATCGGTTTGTTATTCCTCAATGGTCATTATTGTATATATTAGGAAGGGCACGAAGGGCATTGTATCTTGATTGGATTTTTCGGGGTTTCTCGCATTCCTATTTCCCTTTTACGCATGTACGGCGAAAAATCGCCGACTCGATCATCTCGATCACTTGGGATTACGCTCGATGATTCGTAATGGACGGGATGGCCGGTTGAGTTTCACGAACGAACGAGGCGAGAGAGCCTCGTAGCGTCGACGGCAGCGGGCGTCGCACCGCCGGAAGTGCGTCTAATGCATCCGTCTGGGGGTCACGCGTCATCTCGCTTCCGGCACGGCCATTACCAAGGGAACATACTGGCGGGGCGCGCACATCGAGAGAAAGAGAGCGTAATCGACGAACGGAGGGAGCTCGCCATCGACGTTTATATGTGCTATATACGTGTACGAAAAGGCGACGTATTTTTCATTCGCCTGTAACACAACGTGTAACATATTTTCGAAAAAAACAAAACAAATAATAAATTTAATATAACGTGTAATCGTAAAGATTTGAAAAATTATCATTCCCGTAATAAATAATATTAAATTTAGTCAAAAAATAAAACCTCTTTTATTGTACCTAGATTTAAAAAAAAATTAATTAACAATAATTCAATTGTTAAGATAAAATTCGATTCGCGAATCATTCCTATTAAAATCTGATCGATCCAACAGTCAAAAAGCTCAAGACTAAAAACAAAATGAATTTTGAGAGAGTATCTTCTATCGGCGAATAATATTAATAACAAAAAATATTTTCCTCCTGGACCATTTACCGAATCGCAAAATATTTTCGAAAAAATATACGTGTCTCGTATTTTTCCATATATTTTATATATAATTTTTTTCCGATACGAGCAGTCCGTAAACACGAGAAATATTTACAACGCTAAGCACACACGCACGGGAGATATGATGACTATCGATGTCTGTTTATATTACGCGTATAATATTCACCATGACGAATTCTCGTAGAGTGGGCTTAGTTCGTATGTATTATGGCATAATGTGCGAAGGGTAAAAATTGAAATTCATCGTATACGGCGAGTCGAATGTATAAAAGAAGGGCGAGAGAGAGAGAGAGAGAGAGAGAGAGAGAGAGAGAGGGAGAGAGAGAGAGACAGACCGATTGAGGGACGCACAGTAGCATCGGGTATATCGATTGGTTCGTGTGCTCTTTTATATCTTTCCCTTTTTCTTGCCTTTCTAGATATTTTTACCTCTCTCCAATGTCTGAGTACTCGAAATGGTTTAAGATTCAGTTGAAAAAGAAAAGAGAGTCCGAAACTCTAAGAAATTGAAGGGTTGGTTAGGGTTGAGAAGGGGTGGCGAGGAGAGAGATTCGGTTGCGCGGAAGAAAGTAAAAAAAAATAAGGGATTGTGTATCAGACGCAGGCCAGACACCGCACGTGTTGAGAATGTACAAAAATACACACACACACACACACACACACACACACACACACACACACACACATATATATATATATATATATATATATATATATATATATATATGTGTGTGTGTGTAGGAGATATTATACGGGAATACGAGGAACGAAAGATTGGCTCGACGAGGCGAACCAATCAGCTACGAGACTCTTTGTCTTGCGAGATTGGTCGGCGCATTGTTTTAAGGGAGGCACCGACGCATGCGCGAAGCCGTGCGTGGGAGGATCGTATATAGCACACTGCCCACACGAAAGTTGGAAATTCCCCATCTCTCTCGTTATATTCCGGCATCGGTTTCTTCTCGGATTTCTTCTCTCGATTCTCATCGTGTTTATTCCCTCCTTGATATAATTTTTGATAACGCTTGCTATTTTTTATTTCTCTTATTATTATGTAAGCCAAAGATAGATTAGTCGACGAGGCGATGAAGAAGCGTTCGTTTTTCGCATATTTTTAACCGCATATTTTGTTTAAAACCGAAACGACCAAAATCCTGAAAATACAAAAGAAAATATTATTTTTTGGTAACCCAAAAATAAATCGATAATCAGTCTCTCGGGGCTGGTTTTTCGACGTGGCTTACCGACAAAATCCGCACGGCTTCGACCCGTTGATAAAAAGGCTTCCCTAGTGTAGCACTGTATGGTGTATAATGCCAATGGCTTCGGTGCTACGAGCGAATTCGCTTATTAGCGAAATCCCCACAGGCACCGAAGAAAGCTCTCGCGCACAGCGGAAAAAGGCCCGAAGCGGAGAAAGAGAGAGCGAGAGAGAAAACCAGTATGAGAGATTTTGCGGATGAAAGACAGAGGCGACGAAGAGTCCATATTTTTCTTCTCTCTCTCTCTCTCTCTCTCTCTTCTTCGCCCCGCGGGGCACCTGCCTTCAAAAAGACCGCCGATCGGACCCCGCGCGAGCGCGCCATTGTTGGCACAACTTTTCGTCCTACCAGCCCGACAGACGAGGAGAAACAATAAAAGAATCTTTTCAACGCAAAAAATAAAATAACAGGGAAGCTCCGACGAAGTAGTCCGTTAAAACGCACGTGTTTGACCATCCGTTCGATCGGCGATCCGTGAAACTTTCATTTAACGCTTAACTTAACTATTCACTTTGAAATTCGTAATATTAATATTTTTTTATTAACGTTATATAATAGACATGCGATTCGATCTATCAAAAACGCAATTACTTTTTGGCCAACTTAATATTTAACAATCGTTCATACGATTTTTAATATTGCCGAATTTATCGATCGTTCGATTATTTTGCACAATTTAATTCGTTCGAACGAAATTAATTGTTCGTAGATTATTATTTTTTTCATCTTGTATTTCACACGCGAGAACGAAGGACTTCACGGTACAATGCTGAAAATATTGTGAAGTCGATTATTCCTGAAACGGAAGAATCAAAAGTCCTCGAGCTTCGGCTCACAATTGAATCGTCGTACTGAAGGAACGTTTAAAGAAGAGCTTATGGAAAGATAAAGAGTGCGAGACGGTATCAGAAAACACACATCTTCCATCGTGCGTATACAAACACTTATGACGAGCATTGAAAGCTCTTGCGCGTACCAGGCACGCATTTCAGCAGTGATAAAAACTTCTTTGCTCTAAATATATGTCCTACACACCGCCCACGAATGAAAACTCTCTTGAGGCTCATCGGCCCAGCAATATAAGTACGGGAATAGTACAATTCTCACGAATGAGCTTCTGCCTTTTTCCTTTGTACCGCTGGTTTTCAACCCCAACTTTATCTCGTTTATTCTTCAAAACATTTTCTTCGAACCTCGATTATTTCTTCTTCTCTTTCATCCTTTTGTTTAAAAGGTGTTTGAATTCGTCCTACGTGTTGTTTTTTTTTGCTTTCTTCGAACTCGAATCCCCTTTTCCACCCTTGTGCTTCGTTTATTGTTGTGTGCTTCGCGAAGTCAAAGGCCCTAAGAGAGCTTTACCATGTGCAGAAAACGTTCGTGTCAAGGTGTTATCTCAGCGAATGAAATAAAAACGAATTGAAAATATGATTTTTTTTTCATTCGTGTACGTCGAAGTTTTTATTTCTTGACTATTAAAGGATGAAAACAATGTGATAAGCGATTTCTTAAATCTTGACTCGGACGTTTAGTTTCCGTAGTCACCGAAGCGCTTTTTCCAGAGACAAGCTTGAGGCGATGATACTTTTGTTTATTTTTTGCATTACCCAAACATCTTGACTTCGGAAATGTACAAAAATCAATCGTCCACTTTTTATCAAATATATGAGGTATTCCACGGGAAATCGGCTATGAAACTGCCGATCCCTCTTCGATTTTGACGAAATTTTTTTCCCTCTTCAATTCCCACTTTTCAATTTTTTTCCAAATTCCTCTTGCGAATTCGAAAAAATCTAGACTAGTTTCATCGTGGAATCTCGATATGTATTGGTTATTTTGTCAGTATTTTGAAAATTGTGGGAAGATCGAAATTTCAATAAAAGTCAATGAATATAGTAAGATATTGAGATAGAAAGCATTTACTCTTGACAATAATAACTTCATTCATGTTTTTATTTACTTTTTGGTTCAAGATTTTGAACGATTCAAATTTTTCTGAAGATGAAAAAATGTTCACAATGAGATTTTCATTATTCATACTTCATTCGTTATATCATACCTAGAGATTAGGTGGGAGATCAGCAACGCTCGACAAAAGTTGAAACCTCGAGAATGTGTTCTGCGACAGTTTTTATACCCACGTTAAGTTGCCCGCAATTCGGTCGGGTGTTTCCGTGAATGAGACCGACTGTGCAATGATGACATATGTCATTATTTCACAGCCTGTCTCATGGCATATTCCATCATTGCACAGCCGGTCTCATTCACGGAAACACCCGACCAACTTACGTCTAACTTAACGTGGGTACAAAATCGTTCACACTTTACTATCTTCAGAAAAATTGGAATCATTCAAAATCTTGAACCAAAAATAAAAACATGAATAAAGTTATTATTGTCAAGAATAAATGGTTTCTATCGCAATCTATTACTATATTCATTGGCTTTCATTGAAATTTCGATCTTCCCATAATTTTCAAAATATTGAAAAAATAGTAAATATCGAGATTTCACGATGAAACTAGTCTATATTTTTTCGAAATCGCAAGAGGAATTTGGAAAAAAATTGAAAAAAATCGGTAACGTCATACTTGATTTTTTTAAATTTCATTAAAAAAAAGCATCGAGAAATTTGTAAATAATTTTTTTGTGATTCTTTTCTCAAAAAGCAGTTCAGGACGGATAATTAGCCGCACTTATAATATTACTAAAAATGTCGTGTTCTGGAGTTATTTGCATTCGATTTTTTTTTCTGATTTTTCAAAAATTCATAAGTAAAAAAAAATGGCGAAAAAAATCTGAAAATTTCATGATTTACTCTTTTCAGTAAGTACTAAGTGGGAAAAATTTTTCGTCAAAATCGAAGAGGGGTCGGCCGTTTGATGGCCGATTTCCCGTGGAATACCTCATATTATATCATTTGTATAATGATAGCTCAACGAGCTAAAAATGGAATTAATATTAATTGCAGTAAATAAAAAATTGTATTTGATCAAACTAGAAAACACAAAACTAAAATCGTTCAAAAAATCCAAAAAAATATCGCGACAGGTTGTTTTTTCTCCACGTTTAAGACCAGCGTAAAGCCTCGCTGAATCAGGCACAGATCGTGATAGGAGAAAGTGAGGACCCAAAGCTCCCGCCCGAACATATTAAAGCCTTTTGGACGCCATTATAAGCCAATGCATAACAATACCGTTGTATACCCAATACGCGAGGGGCGTAAAGGGGTAAAAGCTTCGAGTTCGCACAATATTACACAATGCGTTCTCGAACACCGAAGATTAGCTCTGTGGAATTTCGTGGTCGCGCTCGCGTAAAATACACGGGATAAAGGTGAAAACGAAGATAAAAAAGCATATTCGCTCGAGGTCGAAGGTGTGGGCATAAAGGAGAGAAAGGCGGATATTTGGGCTCGAGAATGTGCACGGAAAATGTTCAAATCGAGAGAAGCACCGTTTGTTTAATCTCCGGCGATTTCGCCTTGTTAATAAGCCGAATGTACTGCATTATAAGCGTTGCCCGGTATTGCCATGAAAATTAATAAACCTATATAACGCTATATATATATACATACACATAATAAAGTAAAAACGCTCGTTTTCGACGCCGCGTCATTTCTTTTTTCCTTCATTCTGTACAAAATTCTTTGCACCAATATCCATATGTACGTGCCAATTAACAAGTAATCTCAATTTTTTGCCGAGACCTTGTGGAAATACGTGCCGTCGGCGTTTTTTTTAAAATAAAATTTCTTCATTTTTTTTGTGCTAAAGTTCATAATTCTTAGGACGAGGCAACGAGTCATCGAGAGGTTGGAACAATCGTACCAAATACTACCGAAGTGTTCGCTCCACTTCGACTTTGCTAAAAAAAAACGGCAAAAATTAACGTCACGTGCTCATTGTCGAACCACGAAAAAAAGGCTCCTACGGTTAACGAGCCTTTTTCTGCCGAAATTTTTGACGCGGTACCTGACGAAAAAAATTCATTCCGCCTCGTTCCACAAGCGCCAGATATTGTGCGTGAAATTGAAAACCGTCTATACACACATGTATATTTATACGGTATATGTATCGCGAGGGTTAACGCACCTTCGTGGTCTCTTCTCGCCCTCTCGAGGACACGACAATGCAATATACTGGCGCGGGTGAGAAGCTCTGAAGTAAACGTTAAGAATCGTTGAAAGAGTGGTGGTGCATTCGTTCGACGATGTAAATTCGTTTTCCACCCAGCATGACAAAACGTGCGTTTCCAGTCGTTCTTTTCCCCTCTCGTTCCTTCCTTCTCACGCACACCCACACACCGGTTGCACGACATGAATATTGAAGGTGTGAATGAAGGAAAAAGCTGCCAGAGGAGACGAGAGCAATGATACCGGTGTGTCTCGTCGACAGGCTGAGAAGTGTCGTAAATATATTTTTAAATGGAACAAAAATTCTACCTCGTCCATCTGATTACCAAAACGAAGATTCAATGTTGGAAAAAATGATAAATCAAATTAAAATTAAATTGTTTACGTCTCGTTATAAATAAAATATTTAACAATCACTACCGATTAAATATTCGAGGGGGTATTTCGTTCCTAAATGTCGTGTAGTTTATTCACCGGACCACCCTCAAAGTCGATTCCTCGTTTAGTGTAACTCTTACCCCCGAGCCCCCTCGGCGAACTCTTTAGCATCGCTCATAACTAATTTATTTTTTTCGTTTCCACCAAGCTGGGGGTGGCATATCTCACGTTGCGGAGTGACAAGTGAGAAAGAGTGAGACACAGGGAGGATGAAGGATTCGGAGAATGTTAGCTCGAGAACGTTCAGGGGAGAATAGAGGCATTAATAAGCGTAATATATCAGTGAGTCCTTTGTGGAGACGCGCGAGGGCTCTGCGGTCTCCTTTCAACGAGAGGCCTTCATTTCTCGTCATGTCGCGACTTTGCACTCTGGCATTATTATTATTATTATTGTTATTGTTATTATTATTATTATTATTATTTCTAGTATTATTATTATTATTATTGTTGTTTTGATATTTTCGTTATTGTTATCATTAAACTTACAAAATATTGGTCGAATTTTATCAACGAGAAAATATTTTTTTATCCATAAAAACAGATGGTCGATCCGTTAACCGAAAAAAGCGAAAAAGTGAAAAGAGAAGATGTGGAAAAGATGCATTACGAGTAATCGTTCCCTCCTCGTGTACCGACGACAAATTCCACTGACACCTCTTTTCTCTCTCCATTATTCTTCAACTGGACGTGTTTGGCTTGTCCAATGGAACGAGAAAGTAAGAAAGGGAGAGAGAAGGACGACAGAGAGAAATGATGGAGTGAATACAGAGCAGAGATCATGTAGGAATTCTTGGTGAATGATAATTCAAGTCGACGTCGTCGTCTTCGTCACGAGCTTGTGTGACGGAGTTCTCGCCACCAGGAAGTGAGAAAAATGAGAGAAAAGAAAAATGGACAAATTTTTATAGAGTAGTATTCTCCGGAGACGAGAAAAAAAAATTCCTCAAGGTTTCACATCTTCTCTCTATCCGTCGGTATCTTTGTCCAATGTTCATTTCGAAGTGCCAGGGATGTGGAAAGACCTTTTATTCCCGATTAAACTTATTCATTAATGCTCTTGGAACTCATTTTTTAAATTTCCTAGAGAAGTGGAAAATTTTCTCCACAGTTTGTGAAAATTTCGTCGTTTGATTTTGCGATCAAAAATAAACGTCATGTCCAATTATTTTTTCATAGGACTTGACCAATTTTTAATAAAAAAAATCATTTCGGACAAAAATGTCATTAATTGGAAAATATTGAAATATGAATTTTTTTAAACTCTCATTATTCGAACAAATTCTATACCTTCCTTTTCTTTAATTAAAACTTTCCCAATTTCACTGATCGAATTTTATTTCATACATCGAACAATGTTTGTCTGCTAAAAACGATTTGATTAACAGATTTATTGTTTAAATTAATGAATTAACGAATATCTTTTTCACTTCCTCGCCATAAATATTATTCATGATTTTCCATTTCTTATCTCTCTCTCTCTCTCTCTCTCTCTCTCTCTCTCTCTCTCTCTCTGTCTCTGGCTCTCCGTCACTCTCTGGCACCTTCAATGGGAGAAGCATAGCGCGGTCGACATCGAGGAGCTCTCGGCCGACATGATTCTCGTTGAATAGAGCGTGCCGCGTCGGAACACGTGGACGTCGTCGTCGTCGACGACGACGACTACGACGACGGCGACGATGACGACGCTCTCGGAGTGCCCGGCGAGAAGATAAACGGATTACGGCCGCTTTGTGTCAACGGTGATCCGCTTCTCTTGCACCCCAAATTCAGTTCCCGCGGGCTCTCGTCGACCATCCTCCCCACCCTCCCATCCCTCCCTCCATGCCGCTCTACCACCCCCACCTTTCCATGCGGACCATCATCAATGGGATATTACGCGCTTCACTGCCGGTAACACCATTGCCGGCATACCCGGACCTCGGTCTCGTGTCCTCTCTCATCTCGCACAGGATGCGTTTCGACTGATAACCAATTTTCATTACTATTCATCACTTTGGCCAGTATACGCTACATATAGAAGACATTTTCGAAGTGGGGGGTGCGCTCCATCCGGACCTGCCTTTATCTTAATTCGTGCATTTCAATTTATTATTTCGCGGTTTATTTATCCGTCGAAGAATATCGTATTTTAAGTATGCACGTCTCGGTGTGTAAACAAATTTGCAAGGAACTGTCGAATTGGTTTTTCAAATTTGAACAATTAAAGACGAGTAATCGATCAATTATTCAGTTTTTTTAACACAATGACAATTTTTTTAAATGTATTAATAAAATTAAGTTATTGAAAGTATTTTCATAATTACAGTGGATAGATTTTTGGTATATTGATAACAATCCGAACGGTTAGTTTTATTAATTTTTTTACTCGGCTATTTTGTTACGTCCGCCATTTTAAGTTATAATCCAATTTACTTTTCGCCATGCCAAGTCTTTCAATTTAATCTTGCGGTATATGTTCGAACGATAATCCTCATAAATTCAAATTTCTACAAAAAATGTAGTAATAAATTATTTAATTAAATTTCAATTATATATGTAATTATACAATGTCACGGAGATCGTTCTTCTCGTTTCGGAATATCCTCCCTCGATTTCAAAACACTTTGATCTGTCCCTTTAATTCCCGTTTAATATATATTCTGACTCCCTCGAATACTGGATCACGCGTAGGTACCGTACGGCGCTATCGTAAAAGCTCTCCGGCTTTATTAAAGAATGAGAAGGATTTCGTGACGCAATCGCTCAGAAGCGATTCCCAAAACATTTTCCCATCGGTATATGTGTGTGTCTGTGTGTGCGTATGGGTTGTCCAGACAGCTAGCCTCACTATTGATGTCGACAGAAACGATTCGATCTTCTCGCGGCTTCGACAACCCCATGGGAATATTAGGCTCAAGAGGGTTGGAGGTTTGCGATCGTTATTAAATGATTTTTGTAAAACTATCTTCTACGATCTATTAATATGACCGATGTGATTACTACGATTTCAGAATGATGAGAAAAATAATTTTTTTTATTAGTACCTACATATACGTTAATTGATTTCTGACTGGACGACTTTTGTATTAATTTTATTATATAAACAAATTGCAAGAAGAATAACATCTCTGTCATTTATAAAAATCAATCATTGTTTCAATTAAAATTTGCATAAAGAAACGTGTGTAACGATGAAAAGAAATTCGAATCGAAATGCGTTTTCGAAAAGGAAACTCTACGTCATCCCTGGCCGGTCTCCGCACCAAATCACAATTTATTCCCCGGCGAAGGATTTTCGCGCTGAATAATGCATTACGGAAGAAGAGTAGGAAAAAAATAGTATTGTTAACGAGACTGTCGATCAGAGCGACCTCTTAATCGATAGTCACGTGGCTGTCGCGCTCCCTAGGGACTTTTTTCGGTGCGGAAGTTCACGAGAGACGGAGCCGAGCAAACGGGAGCAGCTCGATATACGCACCCGTGCGATGTTTTTACCTCGTCGTAGTCAACCTCTCGTCGATTCAAACATTCAAAGAAACGTTAGCTCGTCTCGCTGTGGGTTCGAGGGGTGGGGGGTTAAAGTCCCTAGGGCGCCCCAGGACACACAAAATGATGGGGTTCGGGTGGCTGGGGGGAAAGGGGACCAACGAGCGGAGCTCACGGTCGTCCCTTGTCCGTCGCTGGGCTCTCGCTGATTGCTGTTGCATCTTTGATGACCTCGGCCCAGACACACGACGAGAGCGAGAGCTTGCGATGGAAACGTTGTACACTGTGTGGGCACAGACGAAAAGGAGGGGAAGGACCAGTAGGCAGGCAAACTAGAGACTCGTGCCACTGGTGGAATGCTGTGCAAAGAGTGAAATGTTGAGATTGATATTTTAACAGACGGATTACGTAAGAAGGGCTGCCATAAGGCGACAGGGAGAGAGAGAGAGAGAGAGGCAGAGAGTGAGAGAGTGCGAGAGAGGGTGGGCGAGGGAGGGAGGGTGGAGGCTGAGAGGATTGGAGTACTCGCCTGGTGATGTAAAAAAAATTACGTCCTTCAATATTCATGGTACATATTGCTCGTTATATACAAGTCGCAAAAAACTGTTGGGACAAAAAAGTTGAATACTTGTCTGAGCTTTAAACATTTCGGTAATACGACTTTTTTAAATTTAAGCAATATCACTTTTTTATTAACTCTAACCTAAGTTTATTGTCCGACACAAATGTGTTTTAAATGTTGAGTCGAAATTTAACTTTTTGTCTGAATTTTTTTTTAATTAAAAATTAAAAAAGATTACCAAAATAAAAAATATCTTTCACAATTTGTTTCAGCTCTCTTTCCAATGGCCCGATCCTGGGGATGACTCTTCACGTTAAATATTCATCGCAACCGAGTGAGTTAAATTTCTATTTTTATAATGTGAACTAAAATTTATTATCGCTATATTCCATTAAAATTCTCCATGTCATTTATTTTTTTACAATAAATTAATATTAAAATTTGTTGACGAATAAAAATTGTAACTGTTCTCTACTAAGAGACTGCTCGACAACGCGTTTCGAAATAAAGTTTGAGAATCAAGTTTCGCCTCTGCAAAATGCACACGCACAGGTATACAATGACTGTCGGAAGGATTGACGAGTGAGAGCGATGGAGACGGATCGAAGGCGAAATTTCATAAATTGCGCCGAAAGCCATGAAGAGCGAGAATACTATACCTTCGCATTGTATACGTATAGGTGCGTCTATCTATCTATGTGTCCCACAATCAGCAGTAGAGTTACTCGAGCTCTTCGCGTTAACAGACGAAATCCCGCCAGCTGGTTCTCCCTCTTACTCCGATGCATACAAAGCGCGAGAATTGACGCGACTGAAGGGTGGGTGTTGGGCTATAACGTAAAAGGAAAGCGGGATGAGAATAGTAACGATCTCGCTGGTAACGCGAGTAGTTTAAAGTCGTACACTAAGTTTTTTTAAAAATAAATCCTGGGGCGTATCCAACATTTACGAAATATTGATTTTATTGTGATATATAATTAAGAGAATTTCATATACGGATTAAATCTGTCGATAAGGTAATTTTGATTAATCGGAAAATTTCGGATTTTACGAATTATTAAATTTGTTGAGGAATTTTTTTTGAAATGTTCATCCTCGAGGTACAAATTCACCCGTTCGGTATAAATAAATGAACAGTCAAATAAATAACGTTGAGGGTTGATCATATTTTATCAATTAAAATATGGTGAAAAAAGTCGAGAGTAAAAATCATGCGTAATATTTTTTATCGACGATTTATTCGCTCGTCATACGTTTTTTTCGATGTGGTTTTTGATGGACTCACCCGGGCTTACTGATTTTCATTAGGGTAACGGAAGTACCGAGAGTCTGCGTGAGAGAGAGAGAGAGAGAGAGAGAGAAAGAGAAGGAGAGGGAGAGATAGAGCAAAGGGGAAATCATGGTCGCGTGCGAGCTCATCGTCACCCCTCAGTTCTGCAGCATGAGGGTACGTGTGTGCATGTGTCCATGTGCCGTACATATCCATTCGGGTTATCATTGGCTAGCTTGCACGTGTCACTCATCTCGTCGAGGGTTCGAAGATCGCGAGATCCTCGTCAACGAACGACGACCAGGGCCATCTCTCGTACCGAGAGTTGGTGTAAGATCGTAGATTACGGTAATTCTTTCAGCAGCTGTTCTATGCCATATATATACAGCGTTTCGATATCTCGAACGATTCGACTCGCTTAACGAAATCGATATGTACCCGTTATACAATTTTTTATACCCAGACAATTATTATTTTTCCAATAATTATTATTATTATTTCTAATTGGTTACACATATAATTATCTTAATTCAATAATTCAATATTGAAATTTGAATCTTTCGTAGTTGAAATAAAATTATCGAATTAAAACAAATGGTGGAATATTTCGTATGCAATATTTGAATGATGAAATGACCAAAAGCTTTTTCTACGATATATGTATATAAATTAGAGAAAAGTACCGGCTATATATAATGTGTGACTGCCGGCATTTTGCAGACACTTCACACTAACCGCGGTAGGTAGATACACATGCAGATGTATCTCATTGACGCGAGATGAGTTCCAGATGGAAGGTGTAAGATCATTAGCTAGGATCCATCATCCTCGCGGCATGATACTCCTGCTGATCTCCAATGACCGATTCCTTGGCCATTAGTGGTTCTCAATTCTCGACCGCGATATTATTCAGTTAAATCTTATCCCATAAAATCGTAAACTACAAAATATACGAATTTCATTAAACGTATTTAATCAAATTGAATATTTAAAAACTAATTTATACGCGAACGTATACTTTCTTGTTCGTTAAATGTGCCAAAGCTCGGTTTAATTTTCCAATTGATCACAAATTTGGATTAGATCTTTAATTAAATTTCCTTTGCTGTGCGTATTACGAAAGGCGTGGTCGATTATTTTCACGATCGAATTGATTCACGTACCGTTAGAATGTTTTGTAAGTTTGAGAACCGTCGATACGAACAAAATATAGTCGTGCCGGCAATCAGAAACACATTACGACGCTATGGCCGTAGCTGGTGCGATGATCTTACATCCCGCTGGGCTCGGAAATGTGCTCTGCTTTACCAACGTCCCTTTTTCTATATACATACATATAGGAGAGGAGAGCTTCCACTCTTCCACTCATCGATTCGCTCTCACTGATCGAGTCATTCGTTCCGAGGAAATATATAATCCTGGTCGGGATCCTTGATCCTTGTACCGCCACATAAATATATGTATATATATATATTTTATATTTTCAAATAACGATGAAATCATATGCAAAAAATGTAAATACTATAACGTACTCGTTGATAATATTATTTTTATAAAGGCCAATTACGGTAAAAGAGTGTTGAAGAATTTTCGAAATTTCCACTTCAATTTCAAACATCGCGAGAATTTCCATTGTCAATTATTATAATACGGAGAAGAGAGAAAAGAAATGAGAAAGAAAGCTTGTGAATAGTCCTCGAGGCATGCTCCACTTGTATGTTTTCCACACGCTATACCTACGTATATTCATGGGGAAAATAGTCCAACACAGGTCTTCGCGATCCATCAGGGTTATTACAAATTTCTCGTTTTATATCTCGGTAAAAGATTAGTGTCCATATCCTTAGGGGTTGATGGTACAAAAAAAATAGTACACACTATGCACATTCCACGCATCTTGTTGTAAATGCCGAGGTATTATACCATTCTAAACCCAGCCCACTGAATCGAAGAAAAACATATTTATACGTGAATGTATACATAAAAAGCCGAAAAAATAAATAAAAAATAAAACAAAGGAAAAATGGAAACAAGTCGTACTGCATGATCGAATACTACTCGAAAAAATACGAGATGGAACAAACTTATGATAATAAAAATAATTAGAAAAAAATGGCTACGAGCTAATTCCTATTAAAATTGAGTATTGGGGTAATTAAAAATTAAATGCCGCGATTTCAATTGAAACCCACCAGCAATAATAATCGAACAAAATAATTGAGAAATTATTCTGTGAATATAACAGCGGTTAACGATCGTGAGGATAATTCGATTTTTTTGTAATGAAATATTTCATATAGATATAATAACGTGTATATATATATAAATATATATGTGTGTGTGTGTGTGTGTGTGCGTGCGTTGCGTCTTTACGATAGTCGGGTTATACTCATTGCCGGTTCATCAGTCCGTGATTCCTCAAGGTGAGCTCCACATTGCTCAATGCTCGCTTCTTTTCACACAACTCTTTCGTTGGTCGTCTCCTCGTCACTATCTCTCTCTTTCTCACACTCTCTCTCTCTCTCTCTTTCTCTATCTCTCTCTGTCTCTTTTCCTCACTCTCACTCTCCCCGTATCCACCCGAGCGTTTTATGCCCGGGCCATTCAGGGGCCCACTCCTTCTCTCGTCACTCCCTCGTAATTAATCATTCTCCCCTCCTCTCTCTCCTCCACCCCTCCCTCTACTCGGTCGCTTTCGCTCACTTGGTCGATCTCCTCGTCACTGCTCTCCTCCACCTTTTCCTACTCCTCCGCCTCCTCCTTCTTCACCGCGTCCCTGATACTCGTCTGTACCACCATCACTTCATCCAACCTCCGTGCGAAGACGCGAGAGAACGGGAGACGACGGCGCGAGGCAGCATGGCCGCTCACGAGAGGCCGAGACCTCGTGAGAATATACGTATGTAGATTCGTGGTGCGGTTATGTGCGAGGTTCGAGGGACGGGGCAATCGGGCTCACCTCGTCATAATTCAATTTTTTTTTAACAAAACGACCAATATTTTTAATAAAAAATGTAATATTGTTATTATTGGCATTGGGGTTGTTGTTTTTATCACGCATTTTAATTTGTTCGGGTAAAATTCTTTTCATGTTCGTTATAGATCGTCTTTTATATTTTAAATTGGATGGATTAAATTGTTTTATATCAAAATGAATCATCGTGCTAATCGCTGCATAAGATTCTACTAAGGAAAATTTCGTATATTGTTATCTCTGCGACTGATAATTATAGGTATCAGGCCCGATGGAATATTAAGGTTTGATAAGACCCATCATAGAATTCATGATGGAGAGAAAAGACTGATAGATTACTCAAACGTTAATAAATTTATTTAAATTTGTATTATTATTGTGAAACAAAAATTTAATATAAAATTTTTTTAATAAGGATGCTTTTCCCGTTACTGTCGTTTCGCAATGACAAAAATTCTTGTATATAGAGACATAGTGGCAGGCAATACGTTTTGATTAATGTCACAATTATCATTATTATTAAAACACTTATCCCATCGTCCGTGACTATGGTGATAATATAAAACATTTTGTAAGAAATTCCTACTCTGCAATAATTAAAAATTATATAATATCATCATCACGAGAGAATTAATTTTCCATACGCTATCGACAAGACCAAAAATTAATAAAAATTAAATGTGCTTTTTTATATTTTTACTCTTAATTATTAATTACTATAATAATATCAATTATTATTATTATTCACATGGAATCTTAGACCGAACAAAGCAGAAGCTGGATTTATCGTTCAATGCCTTCAAAATTTTCTTTGCTATACGATGAAATCTAGAAATTTGTCGTTTCATTGAAAAAACGATGTGACGATAGCAGTCACCATTTAAATAAAATCGCACTAAAGCCATTTGGTCCTGACCCATATTACCCCCTTCGACACGCACCCGCACTCCTCCGAGTGTCGTCGAACGTCGGAGCGTCCGCCTTCGCACACGTACGTACACAGACACGTGCATGTGCAACGAACTCTCATCACCATGCGTATGCACGTATACACATGTATACATACGTATCGGTGACGGCTCAGCGAGAGCCACAGGCCAAGCCGACGGTAAATCCCGAACCCGTACACGCACACACCGCGGTCTCGAAGAAGGCTCTTTTTGTCCAATGGACACGCGGCACACACTCCCCCGCATCGTTGTCTCCCGGCGAATGCGATGGCCGCTCCAACGTAGATATTACCGATGTTATTATCATTATTTCGTATGAACGAACACGACGCACTTATTTAATCGAATTATTTGAATAATTTCAAAGTACCTTCGCTTTAAATTCTCGATGAAAAAAAAAATCGCTGGGGTTATTACATCGATATACGAAGCTTAATTTATGTTGTACATCTTGTAAAATGATGTTTTTGTTAGAAAGTAAGTTATTTTTTACTCTTTTATTTATTTTATTTTTTGAGACAATGATGATTTTTTTCCACCGATGTGGCGAAAATTATAGTTCTTTTTTTTACTTTTCGATCAATTGCAAGAATGTTCCCATCTTTTCTTCCGGTTTTTAACATTTTGTTTTTTTCATTTCTGCGCGTCCTACGATTTCTTTCTATTCTGCTTTCCCTCTTGCCTTTTTAATCTGCAAAACCTACTAGTGCCCTCGCATTTCTCTGTCTCTCCTCCTGTATCTACATGTATATATATATATATATATATTGTACCGTAATCACGGCACTATTCCGTCCAAACGTTTTAATGAATCCGTCAACGACGTCGCAAGCAGAAGGTACGTACGGAGGGCAACGCAACGAGACCACCATTGCGCGGTATATATATATAACGACGACTACAATCTTGCAGCCTTCGGGCGATAAGAAAGCGCGTGGACAACAACCGCGCGGTCGTCCACTGTCGAGAGGAAAAATATTTTAAAAAAATAAATAAGAAAGCAAACAGGAAACGGGAAGAAATGTAATGTGGGATGTATCCCCAGGAATGGAAAAAAATCCATCGAGAGGAAGAGAGAGAATTTCGGGCAGGAAA
Organism: Netelia inedita; assembly: GCA_964017225.1. Taxonomy (NCBI): domain Eukaryota; kingdom Metazoa; phylum Arthropoda; class Insecta; order Hymenoptera; family Ichneumonidae; genus Netelia; species Netelia inedita. Next base: position 28,340,705 of record OZ024920.1, on the reverse strand, counting down.
AAATTAATCACGACGTAGCAAAAATCGCGCGGTTATATTATATTTGTTTTTTCTTTTTTTCTTTTTTACTTGACATTTTTTGTTCACGTTTCATTTCAGTTCTTAAATTCTGTGGTCCAAAATTCAAACATAAAACTCGAATTTAGGTTCATCGAAAATTATTGAAAAAGTTATCAAAATATTTGTCTTGCCGAAATGAAATAAAAAATAGACAATTTTTAGACAAAAATCAAGATTGTAATCGAGTACAACCTAGTAAATAAAAATGGCGGAGTTTCTTCGTTTCTGCGTGAGAGAGAGAAAGAGAGAGAGTGAAGAGCCAGAAAGAAAGAACTGGAAAAAAGCGTAGAGGGTCATGAGATGATGGTCGACCGGCGGGCCATTCTAAGTTCCCAGGACGCAACAAAGGGCAAGCAACGAGCTGATCAAATTATCCAATTCATTTGGATTGGCGAGCTCTGCCTCGCGGCAAGCCGAACGAACGAGAACGAGCGAATAAGTGCTCTCTCGGCCGGTTACCGAGGAGGCTCCACTCGAGAACTGTCGAGTATCGTACGTATTTACCCATCGGTCCGGCCATGAGCTGATCCTTCAACCAAAATTTATGCACATTTCTTATGCCGAGGCATGAGAGCACTTGCACAATGCTGTATCTCATTACCGATGTTATGCATATCATAGCAGTAGGCATATGGTAAGAAAACGTAAACTCTACAACATGGTAAATGGGGTGGAACTAAGTTTTTGTCCATTCCTCGAATTTCCTTTTAATTAAACACTTTCAATATTTTAAAAATAACATTTGGATCCAATTTTCATGCCGAGTATGAAAATTTGTTTTCTGTAAAATATTTTCGTTTTACGGAAGGTGGTTCGATGTTAACAAAGTGTTGTAAAAAATATTCGTAGATGATTCGTTCGTAGTCAAAATATATGATCTTTCACCCTCGTCTTCGTTGATCCGTACAGGGTTTGATCTTGATAACGGAGGGTGGAAAAAGAACGAGTACGATGAATATGCAAGTGTACGTCACTCGATTATAATAATTCGTCCTCGACGAGTGATGAGAATCGTTAATTTTTTAGCCCCAGCTGAGTCAAGAGAGAAGAGGTTATTCTATTTTTAAATTATCGTTCGGTATAATAATCGTGATATTCCGAAAATCGTTGGAAAATCGTGGGGTTCCCGGCGCGAAGGGGATGAAAACGAGAGAAAAATGAAGAGAAGGGTTCAGGGGGTAGTTGAAAGAAGACGGTGAAGCATCCGGAAGATGGATATATACAAACAGCACCCTATATTGCTCTCTTTCTCAGTTTCAACCCCTCTCGCGGTGGAGTTTTACGCTGGAGCATCCAAGCCCGTGAAAAATCAGTCCGGTTCATTAAATCCAAGAGAATAGCAGAGACTGCCACGGGGCCACGGGGCACGGGGTGGCTTCTCTTTCGTACGGTGTACGCCGGTGGCGCCCTCTTTTCCCGTGCAGCGCCAGCAACCGTTTCTGGTAAATATTTATGAACGCGGAAAAGCGTGAATCCAAGAGTAAGAGAGAGAGAGAGAGAGAGAGAGAGGGGTGGAGGATGAGAGAGATGAAGAACGAGTGAAAGCAAAAGAAGGACGGATAGAGTCACAAGTGACGGGGAAGTGTTACGCGAAGTGGATCGCAATTCAAAAGCACCATTTTTTAAAATTAATGATTAATGCATTCTCCTTATACAAATATGCGTCATATTTATAAGCGTAGCCTGATTAATGTGATTGATTAATAAAAATTACAAGTATCAATATTAATATAAACTTTGATCTAGCAATTTTTTTCAAAATTTATAATAATGGAAAAAAGAATTCTCAAATCTCACAATTAATATCGTTAAAAGCAAATATAGGGTTGATATAATTTAACGCGCGAAATATTCCATTTGGTATATATTAATAGATATGACGTAAGAGATCTTGAAATAGGGGTGCAACATCGTTTCGGATGATTTTCGAAGATACTTGAGTTTTGAGAGAATCGCAGAGGATGGCGTAAAAGTAGATTCCATTCTGCGGTAATACCCCCCCCCCCCCCCCCCCCCTCCAACGTATACAACGAATCGAATACTGCGTATTCATATTATATATTTACACATATATATATATATAACACATATATATATATAACGTCGGCGAGGGGAGAAGCGAAGAGGGAACATCATCGGGATTCGGGGGTGGCTTGACACGTAGAGCAGGGCGACGTCGGCGCCGGTGGTTGGTTGGTCGGGTAACCAGCTCGTGAAATTCAATTACCGAGTCTACCCCGCGACGATGAGGAGGAGGAGGAGGATGAAGAGAGAAGGGTAGCAAGACGGGGCCCGTGGAGGTCGGGGTGGGGTTGACTCGAAGGGTGGCCCGAAGGTATTTTGAGTGACAGGCCACGAGAAAGTGGGTGGGTTATGGGAAAAGGGACAGAATCAATCTCCCTTTCTGGCCTTCTCCTCATATTCAACACCCTCATAGTCGTTCTTCAACCCCTGTACGCGCGCCTAAATTTTGTTTCCGCTCCTCGCTCTCTCTCTCTCTATATATACTTACGTACATAGTCATATATAACGAAAAAATTTGCATTATGGAGAAAAATGGTATTTACGTTTAATCCTCGATAAATAATTATTAATAATTGAGAATTAATTTATCTGTGTCGATAGCTACGTTGATAATAAGAATATTCAATAAACGCTTGGAAAGCTGCTTTAAAAAGCTTCGATACATCTGAAAATAAAGAATAATAATACTGATCCATCTGGTATACCTTATAGGTGCTGTAATGATATCGAGGCAAGTCTCGAGTGTTCCGATGTCGGGTAAAAGTTTTCACCGAGCTCGGTAGGGAGAACCGATGGCGAGACCCTGTGGTGGTTGAGATGGCGGTGGTGGTCGGTGGTCAGTGCGATAGATAGGCCGGAAGGGCCGTCCGAGACTTTGCCGGAAGTCCGGCCTCGACCATTGTCATCGTTATCGCGTTTCGTCGAGACACACTGTTCCCTGTCCTTATATATACCTACCCTCTCTTGTACGACAAAATTTAGGTTACGCTGCTTGTTGACAGTGCCACCACGTACTTGTACTTTTTGAATCAGAGGCTCGTGTACTCTTCAATGCCGCAGAAAAAAAGTCAGAAACGTTTTACAAAAATACATTTATTTTCAAACCCAAAATTTTGTATCAACCCTTACGGCAGACCGATTCTTTTCTCAGCGAAAAATCAAATCGTTCCCTGTGATAATTGCAACATGCAAGAAAAAAGAACCCGCTACTTTTATTACGCAATGCGAAATACATCAAAAAACGTTATAAAATATGTTTATTCCGAGTTCAACCGATCGAGATTTATGATTGATTGATAACGTAAACTCCCAGCGAAGATCACTCGCGACCGCAACTTCAACGCACATACACGCGTTCGTATAAAACATATGTGCATGTATATGTGTATAGACATTACACACATAATGTACACTGATCGGACAGTCTGAGCCGGTCTCTGCAGTGGCAGTAGAGGAGCGAGAACGGACGATGCAGAGACGAGACCGCGTAGCTCCGCGTTCATTAGCCTCCTATTCAGTTCAACGGGCCAATCGCAAGAGGGTGGCACGCCGACACGCCGATCCTCTCTCTCTCTCTCTCTCTCTCTCTCTCTTTCTCTCTCTCACTCTCTCACTCACTCTCTTCACAGATTGTGCTTGCTCGGGATGCTGTTAGCTTCTGCCGGAATGCCCGACATGTTACTCTATACTCGCACGTAATTACGGTTCGCCTTCCCAGATGCCGGGTATATCACACACGTTCTCCCATCTCATATGCATCTCCGATCCTCGGCTTGTCGATCTTTCGCCCAAACGATATGGGGAACATGAGAAAATACCCAGCGTTAAAATATTGCGGGTACAAAATAAATCCGTAAAGTCGTATTTCGTGGTAAACTATGGGACTTAAATATGTCAATTACTTGGGAAGAGGAAGAACTGTCGGTAAGATTTTAGCGAGAAGGAAATCTAGTTAATTTAAGCAGAAAAAAGTGGGGCAGAGTATTATTTGAACAATAAATTATATTTAAAGTAAATCATAAAAATTAATCATAACAAATATAAATATTATTATGAACATTAGGTATATAATCAATAATAATACCGATAAGCAACTTTGCTCTAGAAATCTGTCCACATAAAATAAATACAATAGCAGAATTTATTTGTCGTTTATCCTGAATATTTTAGAAATTTTATTTTAAGTTAAATATCGAAAAAAATAAGAGTCGATTATTTATTGTTATTTAGTCGATTTATAGTAACTTAAGATTATTATGGTCCAATTGATTTTTGATTCTAGTTCAATCGATAAATTTACAAATGTACTAATATTTGTTTATTAAGTTTACGTATCACTAAGCGGATTATTTATTTTAAAAAATCTAAGAATTTTAAACAAAACTGAAATACGATGCATGTTCCGTTTGTATTCCCAAGCTGCACCGCTTTTTTCATGCATTTTACCCCTCTTTTATCTCGTTCTCGCTCGCTCTCACGGTTTAACTCAACGTCGCAAAACCCCTAGGCGGTGCATGCCCGCGCGAGCTCATGGAAGCGAAAGGAATGCGCACAAAAGATTTCGCCGACGAATTGTGTGTGCTGGGTAGTTCTCTCTCTTCCTCTCTCTCCCGAGGCCCACCCGCTCCTCCATTCATCTCTCCGTATCCCGGTGTATCTCGGCGTAAGGACGGGAGAGAGACTGACAATGAGAGAGAGAGAGAGAGAGAGAGAGAGAGATGCAGGGATTCTTCCACGTTCTTCCTTCGATCACTGGTACAAGTACATTTTTTCTACACGCGCAAAGCTTTTTCCCTGGGACCAAAATTTTCTCTCAGAGCGAGAACGCGTGGCGAGTTCCGCCTCGGGAAGAAAAAAGGACAGAGAAGAAACTGGAAAAGTGAGAGGGAGAGCGTGAGAGCATGTGTATGTATGTGTATGAGAGAGCGAGAGAGAGAGAATGCACCACCAGGTAAGAGGACACCCCCGTGGTGAGCTCTGCCTCGAAGTACCCCCGTCAGCATCCGGAAATCTCTACTTACTCGCACGCCTCAATGGCTTCTGGGCCTTCGTGGACTTCTTCCCTCTTTCCCCCTTTTCCTGCAACCCCCTTGAACCATCCACGTTCTTCTTCGTTTTTTCCTCTGGTTCATTTCTCGATCTCATGTTTTCTCTCGATCCAGGCTTCCTCGGTCTCGATTTTGTTCTTCTTACGGGCTTGCATCCCTCCCCCTCATCTCCTCGTCTCCCATCCCCATTGGGTTTTCGTGGTAAATCGTTTCGACAGATCGGATCTTTACCGTTCGAACTCTTCAACTCTACGAGCACATACCCATAGACGAAACCCTAGATATATAGTCCACTTGTGGGTGTACCCATTTCTCAGTTTAGGCAGTACTGGATCTTTTTTAGAACATATATCGTAAGCTCTTTCTCTCCCTCTCTCTCTCAAAATTCTCTAACGGCGAAGAGGGATGTGTTATTCGAAATTCTCATGACTATAGGGAGCAATATACTTAATTCTTTTATTTAGAATTTATTTGAGGTTTCCTCTACCCTTGTTTTTGTTTAATTCGCACGTTTTTTTTATAGAAAGAGCTATCGTATGAAAAAAATGATTTCGATATTCGTGAGTTATTTAAAATATTAACACGATCGAAGAATAGATCAAAAGAGGAATTTACCCAAAATTGTAACAGGGGATGCTTCAGTGGTGAGGTAAGGCGAGAGATATTTCGTGAAGAGAATATTAGGAATTCCTTTGCTGGAGATTCGGATGTTTGTCATATCTCTCCTGTCCGAGAATCTCCTCCCTAGATCTCATAGAAGAAACCCGCGTCTCGGAGGTCTCCGGCGTTACAGAACTCGACCACGATAGAGGGAGACAGTGTGAGGACAGTTTATTAATAGCCTTCCCGTATTGGTCCATTTCACGTAATTAATGGGCCGTTAATAAGAGCTGACAGTGAAGCGAGGATGGATGAGTATGCGCGATGCACAGGTGTAAGCTCGCTGGTTCCGTTCTATCCCTCGTCTTTTCATCCCCGAGGCACGTAGCATCGTTTTTCATAATATATACGGACGACTAAAAATATTATTCGGATAAGACACTTTCCTTTCCAACTGACAATGAGGCAACGGAGACAAACGCCTTCGAGCAAAGTGCTCACATTCATTAAAATTGTCCTTCAAAATTTAATACAATCGTCTGTTCTTCACCAAACGTCGACATCGTTTCACATTTGACTTTCCCACCTTTTAACCCACCAGTTAAATTATTAATAAATAATTTGACGAATATTGGTTGCATGTTTTATTACACCTTTACATTTTCATAAAACTCAACCGAGTGTAATATTACTTCAATATTGATCGATTCGTATCAAATTTATTAATTGCATTATTCCCAATTGTATCTGAAGGTAACGTTCGTGTTCAATTCCAAGATTTGCAACAAAACCGAGAAAATATCGTAACGAATTCATTTTTCATTTATCAGTCGGGAATTAAAGATCAAATCGGTATTCTCGATCCGACTTAATTTATTCCCGATGCTTCAAACACAATTCCCTCATCACGATCTTCTCACTTTTGCTCTCACCCCGTTACCTCTTCTATACTCCTATACTGCGGTCTATTTCACGATTCAACCCGTTTATCTTGATTCGCCCGTCTCGCCGCGCAGCATCCACCGTTGCGTTTACCTACGTACATTTATATGTACGTATCTGTGTCTATATATAAATAACTTACACACAACCGTAGTTGATCGCATGCATTTGACGATATCTTCAACCTGTTGCGTTTGTGTCGCACTCCTCAGACCCAAGCCGATTTGCACGCTGAATGCATCAAAACGGCCAATTGAAGTCGACAGAGTATGTGCGTGTGGTAGGGAACGTTAAGGTGTGCACCCCTCCCCCTCTCTCACTCGCTCCCTCTCTCTCTCTTTCTCTTACACATGCAAACTCTTGTTACGTTTGCTACGTGTTGTGCCTCAATGTATGACAGCGTGGTAATGGCGTGGCACAAAGAAACGGAGCATTATATAGTACAATTCTGACCCCTAGGTGCGTTTTGAATGAAAAAAAGCCACGAGATCCTTTGATCGCAAATTCTATTGGGAGCACTATAAACGTTTTATACGAAGGAAGTGAGAAGAGAATAATGGAGAGAGGTGAGGAAATCAGAAGGTAATTTCTAGGCGTTGCGGGATATAAATGTCACTTGTTAAAAAAGGAGGGATGGCAGTAAAAAAAATTGATTGGTAAGATTTGTAAATTAAAATTCGATTATTGAACTATTTTTTTACAGCTGTCTAATGAGTCGTCTCTAGATTATTGTTGGCGCAAGTCCCGATAGGAGACAGCTTGACCCTTCCCCATTCTTCCACGTTTACTATCGTGCCACGCCCCTTCCCACCCATTGACTACCCCATAGGCTATTCCAAGGGAACATTCTTAATAAGCCGCTGTTTATAGACACGTGTACGATCGGTCTCGCGTGCGACGAGATGGCTTATTGCATCGGATTAAAAATTTGACATCGGAAATGTCCGAGAGTTCTGGATTAGAGCAGGAAAATTGACTCCCTCGAATCGTACTATTGTTAAAAAAAATTCTCATATACGAAGTGAACCTTTTTGCAGTAAATTATAGTCGACCATACGAATGACGAAGAAGACATTTTTTTGTCTGGTCTCGTTCTTTCATTCTCGCTTTTCTTTACTATTCCCTTATACATTTTCCCGGTCGAGGCAACCACAATGATGAAGTGCCTCAGTAGGTAATCCCCGGCGTTAGCGCCCGTTGCTCAACGTATGAGCTCGGAATGAAACCGGGTCGTTCTTTTTATTATAGCATGTTCGGTAAGGTCTTACCAAGACACCGAGAGAGACGGAAGGAGAGAGAGAGAGAAAGTCCCAAGCCCCATTGTAGGATTTTCGAGATTTGCTGGGAAATCTTTTCCATTCATTGAACGGAGTGCAGACCAGGCAGCGAAGTCGTATCTTTTACTGCGATCTACCTCGTCGCGGGGCGCATTCTCAACCTTCGCCTTACTTTCGATGTTGAATTAATTACTAGATCGAAGAAATAAAAACGAGATTAAAAATTTTTGATCCAATTATAAATTAGCCATTTGTATAAAACATATCAATTCGATTAATTACTCGATCAAGGTACAAATAATTTGGACAGATATTTATCAGTTTCTATCGTTAATCTCCCTTTTCTTAAATATTTATCTACTTTATACCACATTGAAAGAATGCTTAATTGATCATTCGATTAATTCGACCGTCTACAGGGCACTGCACCGCTTTCATATATCGTCCAAGTTGAAAATAAATTGATTATATCATTTTGCATCACCCTTACCTTTTCGAAGCATCGATTGAAAATTCACCCTCGAAATCGTCGATTACCTCGAGCGTTTCACACTTCATTTGCCCGACAACGAGATCCAACCTTAATACACGGATATATATGCATACACAGCCGTATTTTATTATATATATATGTAAGTACACACAACTGTTATAGAAACAGCCTGGAGCACACAACTTCTTCAACAAACGTCGAGCGCCTGACTTTACAGTCTGCCATTTCTCTCATGTTCTGGGGATTTTCTCCCCACCCCTATTCCCACCCCCACCCCAGTATCCACGAAGTGAATTATGGCGGTGAAAGTTTTGGCAGGCCAAAAGTCTTTTGAGAAAGTTTTCAATCTTACGGCGTCGAGGGGAGAACACACGAGCGGAGTCTATTTTTTCGCTCGATGTATCTTTCAACGCTCGGTTTCTTACGCGAAAATCGTCGTGACACATTATTTTATCCACTTCTGTTCGTCGTCTCGTAGAACCGCCATTTTTCTAAATATTCGCATGTAAAGTAAAGGAGTCGAGGCTAATCCCTCGAAACATGTCTAACGTAAATATTTATAATACCCAGGGGAATATATATTGTTTACCCTGTAATTCTTCATCTCTCCCTCCCTTTCATTTTTCTTATTTGTACTTCGTCATCCTTGCTGTCATTTTGAGGTTGAACGAGAGGAGTGAGACGAATTATTTTATTTGCACCCTCTACCGATGATCGAACAAAGACATTATCGAAATATTTACTCGAGCGACCCGCTCGAAATCCGATCGAGTTTTATCCCTTATTGATTTTCGTTCAGGTAAGAAGAGGGAAAGAAATTTCAAATTTCTCGTTAATCCCGAAAGAACGAAAAATCGATCGATTTTTTTTTCTTTTATTGTTGTACACGTGGCGAGTAGCGGGACTCGAGAAAAAATCGCCGTAGGACGAATGAAGCATGAGAGAGAAAAGAGGGAGAAGGAGGAGACGTAGGAACGAACTCGGAAACGTGGAGGTCGGCGCGACGCTGTCTGGCTCGGCCGAACCGGGCCCTCTTCAGGTACGTGAAACTGCGGCGGGGTGAGGGCAGGGGAGGGGAGGGGGACAACCGAGAACAGCCAGGTGTTACGGACCCAACGACAGTCATAACTATATACATGTATAGACGTAGAGAAGAAACTTAGAAGCCGTGAACCCCGATATAAATTACCCTCGTGCACTTCCAGGAACGAGAACGACCGAAAATTTATGACCAAATTAATCGTAATATCGATGGGCATCCTTCTCACCCGAGAAAAACTGAGATAAACGTACGATGCGAAGTAAGATTATTCCGAGTTAATTTAAAATTTGTTATATTTTGCAAAATAGATCCTCTAATTTTTTTAAATACAAAATTTGTACCAGGCTAGATATAAAAAAATAGAAACGAGTAATTTTTATAACGGATATTATTTTTCAAATTCGTTTCGATAACTCGATAATGTGATTGAAACGTAGGTGACCTTCATTGAAAATATTCACCCTGTTGCTTCATCCCCCTTATCAGATTATATTAGCCCAAATCAAATTAATCGATGATGAGGCAGACGTTGTCTCTACCTGGAAATTACATAGAAGTGAAAGAAACAAAAAAAGCAAGGTATAGGTAAGTGAATCGTACGAATGCAAAATGCGTGTCACGATCGACCTTGCGAAGCTACAAGATCGCGAACGTACTATAATAAAACTTGGATGCAGACACCTGCGAAACGTTACCTGAGAGAAAGGTGACTTAGCCTGCCAGGCATCGACGAACTCCTCTACGATGATTTATGTCTTCGACAGGTGGATGTGAGGGACGAGGAGGAGGAGGAGGAGGAGGGGAAGAGACCAGTGGTTTTTCAAATTTCACCACGGTCCCTTATTGTTGAAGGATTTCGCGATTCGCTAGGCCTCGCCACACAGCCGGGTAAAATCTTCGATGTGTATCTGCGTCTGTCGAGGGCCAGAGGGCTGAAGAACGTAGCCGATACGTCTTCAACATTTTATATACGTATATTGATGTATGCATGTACATAACGAGAATATAAGAGCAACGTTGAAATACTCTGCGAATATCCTTCCAGTTCCAGGATTTTTTTCTTCGTCTTATTATCCTCTCGCTTTTTCCCTCGTGGCCATGGGCCAAGCTTAATAGGCTTTCCTCTCGAATTTTTCTTCTTATTCAAGAAAATCTCGTTATACTATCTACATATATATATATGTTCCTTCCCTACATATATATATATATGGAAGGAAGATCGTCGCCAGTGAAATACAAATAAGTGTGCATGGACTGGCGCAATGTTGAGCCTTGTTGATTTTTGGACCTGAACCAGCTCCTCTGGACTAATACGGTTTACCACGATCGAGTACAGACCCCGCAGAGGATTTTGAGAACAGAGGGCGGAATTTTCTTTGCACTTGCTCCGTTCTTTTTATTCTCGAGGTTCTGTAGCATTATAGTCCTGGAGCAATGGGTCATAGATTTTACTTCTTTTTTTTTAAGCTCAATACTGAAAAAATACTCCGGCTGAGATGCCAAGCTACCCCTAATTCGCCTGTCAATAATTATTAACCGTTTTGTAGTGTGTTAAACGCGATCTTGTTGAGTTCTTGAACCTTTTTACTCATACTCGATGCGTACTTTGTCCATTTTTGTTTGTATTGGAAAATTAAAGATGAACGCGGAGGGAGGAGATCCTTTCGTTATCCTTTGTCCTTTCTGAGAAATTTACAGATGATCGTTGTTAATCTTCGATAATCTTGTATTTTATTTCGTCCTTTCAATCCAAGACATATTTATCTCTCAATTTTCATGAGAGAATTTAAACTCGATTTAAAATTTATTTTACACTATATTTGTGACGAATCAAACTATAAAAATGGCTAGAAAATAAAAGGAGATGCTTGATATTTTTGGATCGATTTTCTGAACGTTTTTTTCGATAACGTCCGTTCCAACGTCTCCTGCGACTGGTCCAGCAGCAACGAGTTTTACCAGGAGAGGAAGAGAACGGAAAAAAATGAAAAAAAAATTTTAAAAAATGGCTGAAGAGCCTCGTGGGAACGTTCATGCAGAATAAGAGAGGTGTCCTCCTGCGCGAGTTAATGAGCCTAATCCCGAGGTTCTACGGGCGGTGAGATTAGGCGAAGAATATCCTGTCTTACAGGAGCGGAGGATGCCACCAGTGTGCCACCTGTGTGGAAGAATTATTTGTCAGGATGCGACCATCTCCTTCTCTGCCAGCAGGATCTTCCTCCGTCTGTTCTACGGTAGCCGGTGCCAAATGGTCCTTCGAGTATTCCGTGTTACGAGAGCCCCTCTCGAATACCCTAAGGAAACCTTCCTACAGGCTTTAAACTGTCCAGAGGTGCTGGAGAACATCCGACAAACAAAGGATCGACGATAACGAACCTGCCGTCGACAAAACTGCCGCTTTCTACTACCGTTGTCAGGAAAACGCGTCTAGTTTGACACTACATGGTGCGAAAATAGGTTGAAAAGGAAGATGTAAACAGGTTCGGTTAAATAAGGATCGAATTAGATGGAAATACGGGTGAATTGAATAATTTATACCCAGTAAAAAGTTTTACTTTATTTATTAACCTTTAGAGACAACAAATATTAACAAAAGTAAACTGAATAAAATGAATTAGATTGGAAAAATAAAAATTAAATTATTTCAGTCGATGAAACACAAATTGTATAATTATATAAATAAATATAAAATAAACAAGATTTTTAATCAATAGAAAAATGTTCGGAATATTTTTAGTGTAAAAATCGGCACACCTCGAGCCATCGGACGTTTGAAATTTCTGTGCTGCTTGCCCTCTGTCGCATATTTCTCGAACGATTATTCCCTCGTTTGATGTAGATCAACGGAAACGATATATCCCCGGTGGAATCTTACAAAGTGAGATGTCCTCTCGTGGTGCATGTGCAGCTTCACGATTGAGTAAGCGCGTTATGAATGAAATTCCACGGGCACTTCTGGATTACTCGGCACGAGAGTATTCATTCAGGTTATACCTCCATCGAGTGAGAAAGAAACGGGCAAAAGAAAGAAAGAAAGAAAGAAAGAAAAAAGTCCGCGTTTATGTACCCGGAGGATACGAGATCGTCGATAAACTCGGGCTATTTATATTCGCGCCACCCACTTTTCCTTCTCTCGTGCGTCCTGTGTGCGTCGATCTCTTCGCCACTTCGCGCGAAGCCTGTTCTTCTTCTTTTTTCTTTTTTTTCTAGTTTTCTCTTTTATTTTTTCTATTTTACTCCCCGATCCTCGCGCTTCGGATCTCACCTCGTAGCCCAGGGTCGTATCGTACACTCGCGCACACATAGGCGGACACACTGACAGAATGAACGTAGGGCAACCTCATTTTTCCTCGAAAAAAAGACCTGCGATCGGGTGCCCATGGTCCGGTACCCCGCAGGGAGTCTATTCGTTTCATCCCCGTGTATCCACCGTGTCCCCGCGGCCTTCTACTCATCCCCAGGTGAAAAAAAATTGTATGATGCAGCGAGAAGAACGAGACGAGAGTGGCTGGAAAAAAATAAATGGAAAATGAAAGCGAAACTACACTCGTGCGACCTGGAAGAAAAGCGTCAAAGGCAAACAAAAATTGGAGAGAGATGCGAGAAGATATAGAGCAGAGAAGAGGATAACGAATAAACATCTTCTTTAGGAAGCTTCATTACCGTGAGATTTTTAAAAAAATTGTCATTCTCGGTGGATATATTCGGGGATGCGATAGAAACCGTGCCAATTTTGAGGATAATCGATTTTTTTAACTTGGAGCGTGGTTTTTAAATTTGTCGACGCGTGATCGAATTCTCTGACGAATTATTATAAAATAATTCGTAATTCTGTGAAATTTAAGATAATCCATTATTCATATACGGCCAAGGGATGTAAATATATAAATAAATAATTTATATACTTAAAAGTTGATAACAAATTTATATAAATAATATTATCAATCTATAAATTTTTAATATATAATTCATGTACCAAAGAGTGGAAGTTCAAAACTGTTATGTGAAGGATCTTCGAAAAATTGTTTAGAAGTCGCCTCCCTATTTGTCACCATAATTGTACATATAGGGCCAATAATATTTCAATGTGAACGAAAATACAAATAGCAAAGCCCATGTGCATGCAACGATGCAGAATCTCTGCAATGATGAGAATAGAAACGCATATGGACAGGCCATGTTGAATACACGCCACACAGTGTCCACATTATGGCCGATTCATCAGGTTGCTCACTGCACCATGTATTGTCCGATGAGATCTTACACGTCACACCTCTAAATCTTATAATATTTCAAAACAACCATAACCTGCCATTATTTGGAATTACCTTCAAGCCAATTGATTTTTTTTTCTAAAAAAAATCAATTTTTGGTTGAAATTGCTGTGTGCAAATTGATTTTTTTTTAGAAAGAAAAATCAATTTGCACACAGCTTTCTCGGTATTGTTGAATATTTCGAATAAATTATTCTCGACGAGAATAGATGACGATGTTCCAAATTTTCACTTTTTCCAACAGAACACTATCGATTTTTGAAGATTTAATTAAATCTCCGCCTGAGCTTTGGAGGAAATATTCCTCTGCTGAAAAATAATTAGGAAAAATTGATGAAAGATGAAGCGCGAATAGTTAATGTTACACGTTGTAAAAAAAATATGATAACTGGAAAAGTGAAATTCCAGGCACCTCGGGTACCTTGTTTCTCAGTCATCCGAGTATTCGTAGGTACAATTCAGAATCCTCGTAGAGGATTCTCACCCTGAATTCGTGAGAGGTCGAAAGTGTCGTGATTTTTACCGGTAACGGAAGGCGGAAAGGTCCATTCGTGGTGTATCGCGGAGGGTACGTTCGAGGCTCCGACTACAGAATTTCATTCATGGTTTCCCGCCCCCGTTGTGAGACATTGGAATGTCATAAATCCCTTCACGAGAGAGCGGCACTTTTAGTAGGAACTTGGGAGCGAGCGCAAAACCGACGAGGACGGAACGAAATATAATAAAGAGAGTTGGCGCGTACGGCTCGTGGGAGGAAAAAAAAGAAGCGTTTCTTCTCGAGCTAGTAGGTTCCTGTGTCGAGTAAAAAGGCCGTGTCCTGCCGAGAGTTCCTTAGGTATAGTCTCCCACCGGGTTTCAAGGTATCGAATCACTTTTGGTCCTGGGATAACCCGCCCGAGCGCCTCAGGGTTCCATACTCGAAGCTCCAGCACAGTTTCTTACTTCGTCCTTTTTTTCCCGCGCTACTGAACTGCGTGCGAAGGATCTCGTCGAATTTCTCGTGCACGAGAGAAGGGTCGATCTCTCTCGTTTTGAGATCTCGTTTACGATCTCGGAACCAGATCAGACCTCGAGCCGGCAGATCGTCGGTGCTGTGACAAGGTCCTGAATACCTTCGAGGGTGAGCTAGCTTCGCGCTCTTCTTCGCCAGAATAAAAAGAGCGAGATGGGGATGCACGAAGAGCGGGAGATGGATATGAAAAAAAAACCTAACGCTGAGAAAAAGATCGGTGGTAGGCCGAAAAGAGATTCGGTTTCGAATTTCGGGACGAGCTTTCGTCCTTTTTTTACTTCGACTACTCCTCCTTCGCAGTTTTGAATTTTCGTTTTTTTTTCTTACGTCTGTTGACAGGTTTCCGACTTTTTTCTTCCATTCGTGACGCAATTCTTGACGAACGATCCACAATTGTTTGTCTCCTCTTTAATTAATCAAGAAAAATAAACGTCCACGATCATAAATTGAAAAATCAGAATATTTTTAAAAAAAGGTCACGAAGTGAAATAAAGAAATACGCCGCGAACAATAATATTTTTAACTTTTTCTTTCTTGTCACGTTTCTCAACGTTTTTTCTGGGCTTTAGAACGAATTTTGGTCCATTTCTTTCTATCGCGTTTCATTTCATATCTCGGGCACAGATGTTACCACTCACGGTCACCGAATTGGACGTTGACAACGATTCGTCCTTCTCGAGCTAACGCACCTCCCTTTTTCAGTTCTTTCACTCTTTTCGTCAGTAACGTAACGGATGCAGACGACTGCAACGGTGGCAGACATTCGATCGCCCAAAACTGAAGAAATGTGGAATAAAAGAAGAAGAAAGAAGCGGAGCAACTTTGGGGAGAGGATAAGAATCGAGGATGCTTCGGATGATGAAGAGATTCATTGCAACTCGTTAACGCATCCATTGTACAAAATTACGAAAGGGAGTAAAAGATTTTGAAGAATAACGATCTCTCGGTGTTGAACTGACGAAAAAGCTGTCTCGAGAAAACGGTTTATTTTTCAGTGTTACCCACCCCCCTTTGGCCGCCCTTCATCCCCCCCCCCCCCCCAGTCAACGATAGATACCACCAGCTGCTTCCATCGATGAGGTCTGTTTGACACAGTTCTTGTCTATTTTTTACAGATCAATAATTTCTTTATGCCGGAAAGACTGGACTCGTTTCAAGGATTGTCAGACATTTATCGAAAAAAAATATATAATTCTGGTAAAATTCGTCTTCAAAGGGAGACAAGTATTACCAATTATCGAATAGTGCTTTTTTCTTCAAAAGCCAATCCTACCCCGCCCTAGAGTAGCACGATTTAACCGTTTTCTTGGATCGTTATTGAACAAAAAAATCTTCACCGCGACAACTTTGTTCGTTAACAAAGTTTTCAACGGAACGGACTAGTAACTGTCAGTTAAATTTTTTTTTCTGCAACGATACTAGAATGTGAAAGGATCGACCGATCGCAAAAAATAACCGATGAAACGAAATGAAAAATGTAAAACATCCAAAACCCCCATCTTTTTCTCGCCCTTTATGTATTTCACTCGTAACGTTCGAGGCAAGTGATAAAGGTCGACCTTCGGGTTTCCACGAGACTTTCCAATGTCTCGGCTCGGCCCTTCCAACGTCGCGCGGGTCATCCTTCTTCGGATAAAAAAAAAGAAATCTTAACCTCGGTATAATGTTCCGCGGATAATATTTCTGTCTATATACAATCGTGCTTTTCCCTGTCGTCGGAATCTTTCTTTTTCTCTCCGAGTGGAGAGCGTTCTTCCGACGAGCCACCCACGCCCCCGCGGCGAACAAGCGCACTGTCAGGATATACCGGGGGAATGAGTGGTGTGAGCGTAGCTCCAAGCTCGCGATATCGCGTTCACCAACCGGGGGACAGATGTTTCACCGCGGAACTGTGCGCGCCGGGAACGCAGGATCGCGCGTAGGGATGACTGACAGCTCAATGCACCGGGACCGTGCGGTCTCTACTCCTTATACTGCGTTTGTAAATGCCGATATATATACATATATATACGTGTGTTTAATTACTCGGGGTCCAATTTTTTACCATGGGCAAGTTTTTTTGGGATATGTTTACTCTCGCATGTGTACAAAACATAAATAGCTTCAGGATTAAGAGAATTTAGCCATTTTGCGTTAATTATAAATTTATAAATGATGTTAAAATTTTTTAATTTAATAGTAAGAAGATTTTTCAATTGATTTTTATATTAATTTAAGCATTAATGATAACCTCGATCATGGAGAAGATTAAAGTATCGAAAATCACGTTTTTTGGTTATCGCACCTGGGGAAAAAATTTAAATCTTTGTAGATTTGGCTGACGTTTATAATCTTCACAAAATGAGACGGTACACAGAATCCACGTGGTGCATTCCT
Source organism: Netelia inedita (assembly GCA_964017225.1). Classification (NCBI taxonomy): domain Eukaryota; kingdom Metazoa; phylum Arthropoda; class Insecta; order Hymenoptera; family Ichneumonidae; genus Netelia; species Netelia inedita. Next base: position 28,323,557 of record OZ024920.1, on the reverse strand, counting down.
GAATCTCGTTTCGTGTACCCAGCAAAAGTTCTCAAGTTACACCGTTTCGCGGGTACACGACGGCAAACCCGTACCCCTGAGCACGAGGGAATCGGGGGTAGACTTGTAGGCTCGCTTTGTCGGACGAAAACCCACGGGAGGTTCGCTTCTTTTGTCCAAGTACGAGCCTGCCGAAGATAACTGATCGTTGAATGGATGCTAACCAAGAAGAATATATATGTATGTATGTATGTATAGGCTGATAGTTTGAGGGGTTGATGGAGTCCGAGGGGGTGCAAAACGAGAGGGTGTCGCTCGTTGTATTTCGTGAAAAGCCCGTTGACTTTTCGATTGTGCGAATAAACCAGACTCTAATGTGTACCCATAAACGATCTATAATTCTTCGTAAGCCACTCTCGATTGTATTTCTTATTATGTGTGTTTGTTATCGGAAAATATAGAAAAATATGCTTACGACAATACAAACCGATCGACCCAATTATACCGGGAGTAATAATGCGAACGAATTAAATGCACTTGGTCTTTTCAAAATAATGACAAAGCCAACATATTAGATATGAAAATTTCTAAAATGAAAAATATCGATTAATTTAATAAAGAACGTGAATACTACTCCGATCTTCATTATATTGGAGATATTTAACTACTATGTACAAGTGGCATTATATTGAAAGTGTGTCACAGCGAGAAAAATATTGAAAACATCTTCGTGTCTACCAGTCACGGAGCACGCTGCCTACAAACCCACCCATGTAACCAGAAAAACAGTACCCAGAAAGGCACACGTACTAGTACAATAATAGGCTGTAAACAGGCAAAAGGAGAAAGTGCAAACAATAGCATTACATCAGAAATATCGAAGAGAAGTGGGACGCGTCTACCGTGTTCGCGGTGGCTATTAAAGTAATTTTAAACTGTAACATTTTAAGTTAATTTTAAATTAAATATTATTTTTATCTTCGACAGTTGTACATGCTACCCAGGTACCTCGAGGGTTCGATTTTTATGACCGATGAGTGGAAAAGGTGCGTGTCAGGATAGGTGATCTTGATGTCATCAGTAAGCACGGAATGGAGAGGTGCCGGACGGTAAGAGAAATGCAGAAAGATGCCAGAGAGAAAGAGCACGTGGAAGTCGGAAGGTTGGTGGGTGGAAGAGGGAGAGGGGGTTCGGCCCGAGGGATAGTAGGAGACACGGTCGCGATAGCGATGTCATGGTGGCCACCGGAAATAGCCGGCACTATCGGCCTACCCCGCCGGAAGGACTCCCGTCACCACAGAAAGAGTTCCAATCTTCTATTCAACGTGAGACGCCAAGCTCGCGTTCTCAACGTCCTCCACCCCCTCCCTCTCCTCACCGCCCCCAAAGCCTTTTCTCTTCTTCCTCCTCTTCCTGCTACTACCGCCCTCTATCGAGCGTTTAGCGTACCTACGCTCGACTCCCCGTTCCAATCCTCCGTGGCCACCTTTCCCGCACACCCTCATCCTCGTATCCTTTACCCGAGCTTTCCTCCAACCCTCTCAGCACCCTTTTCTTCTCCTTTTTTTCTCGTCGTATCCTCCGCATAACCCGCCTGACCCTTCCACCCGTTTCACTTCCTCCGGTGTTTCCATCGCAAAACCCTCTCCGGCTTTTCCTCAACGGCACACTAGCAACCTGCCACGCTGTCGTTTAATTCGAATCTCTCTTTTTCTCCGCCTCTTCATCCCTCTCCCTCATTCTCTCTCTTTCTCTCTTTCTCTCATCCTCTTTCTACCTTGGACGATACGCAACGCGCGTGTGTGTGTGCGCCGACGTGTACAGAATGGACCACCGAGTGTGAAACCAACGACCCCGAAAGAGGAAACGGTAAAAGGGTGTTGGGGGATGGCCGGATGTCGTGTCAAAAAAAAATGCGACGAAGGACACGGTTGGAAAGAGGACGATGGGAAAGAGCAAAGAAAAACCGGGAAAAGAGGTCGAGGAAGAAGTATCAGGTCGACGCATAACCTCGACTTATCTGTTCGACGACCTTCCGCGAAGGTCCTCCTATCGTGTATCATTCTGGTTTGTTATTTCATTTTTTTTTCTTTTAAGGGACGAACCATATTGACTTTTAGCATAGGGCGTACCACTTTTTTGATGATACTTCGTAGTCACTTCCGATTATAGAGGACGTTGACAATCCTTTTTCGAATATCGACGATGCGGTGGTTTTGAGGTCGAGGGTGCTCGACGTGTCCGACCGGTACCTCAATGAGCCTGTTATCAGCCGCGTGTTCGCTTTAACCCTGGGATGTATACCTACGTAGAGTTCTCGTATCGGCAATTTTAAATGGCAGTCCGTTAAATCGATGAGGGGATATCCAGTTACGTTATCGGTGCAACGCCAACCAAACAATTTCAATTTACACTATATTATATATCGACGAACGTTAAATCGATCGTAACCAATTCGCGAGAGACAATAATGGTCCGTTGGCTTCAGTTTGATGATCAGAAGGGTACTATCGGTGTTACGCACTACCCTTTAGTGGATTGACGATTTTATCGCCGAATGAATCTCCAACTGCGATCGGGGATGACGGTGGTGGCACCTGGGTTGGAGGGGGTGGACAGGTCGTCGTCTAATCAGTAAAAACAATGGTACATTATGTCTGTTAAATATTTATCTACACGTATACATATGTATATGTAAAAAATCGTAGATCGATGTACAGGGGTTGCATCTTATTTTTTAGGCCAACCACCACCGAAGGCTTCAGTCTGAGTTATTCAAAGCTCGACGAAAGCCACGATGAGACTGGGTATGTGTGTGTGGGTGGGTGGGTGTGTACGAAAAGAGATGAAGGAAAACGACGAGAGGGAGGACACTTTCGATTAAAAATGCAAATGCTGTGATTGCCGTGGCACGCTGGAGCCCATTGAAATTTAACCCTTCTAGCCTTCTGCAACGTTTACTCCAGGTTCTCGAGATAAAACATCGCTATATACGAACAATATGCTTTTGCTTAAAAAAAAGAGTTTAGATTGGATATCGAAAAAAAATGTTCGTCGAATCATGTGTCAAAGTGGTTTTCTAGTCTAAACAATCTTTAATAGTATTTTTTTTCATTTTAAGAAAACATTATTCGTTCAGCGAATCAAAAGTTCCAACTGGACAATTTTTATTCAAAATAGCCTGGGCATTTAACTGTTCCATAAATTTTGATAAAAATCGTTTAAAACATTTTGAAGAGTAACTCGATTAATATAAATAAAAATACGCAAGATTCTAGTTCCGTAGATTAGACCATCTGACCTCCAGAGGTAACTCCAAATTGGTGATTTAAAAATAATACTATAATTAATATTTGATTTTATCGATAAAAACGCAATTTAAATGTCTACTTTTATAAGAAATAACAATAATTCTTATAATTAGATTGAATTTTTCCTCAACTCAGTGCGTACAACACGATTCTCGTTTCCTCTTTCACTTAATATTATTATTCGACTTTTCATCGAGTCGGATTTCGCAGGACGGATAATCGATCACGACCAAAACCTTGCACCCCCAGTCTCTCTCCAGTTTCGAAATTGCGCCGAGCCACTATGGCGTGTACGCCATCTTCGGTCTCGCGCCATAGCCAGACCGAGAACACCGTCGGCAACCCTTGTGCGACGATATATGCAAAAGGGGAGGAAGGTGTGGCTAGACCATAGTAGAAACGAGTACAATATATATATATACATATACATAAGCCGGGATTTCAGAGCGAAAGTGCTTTCTCGAACGAGACGAGCGATTCGTAACAGTCTCGTCGTGGCAATACAGACGTCGTTCGTACTCTCGGCATAATGCGGAAGTCGTGTCAAAGTCCAAACTATGTACTGGCTATACATATGCATATATATATAAGTATGTATTTATACGTATGTACAAAGATTATAGTGCCGTCAATGCTTGGATTTTGTTGGAACGCCTTGACACAGTACCTTAGCGTAAACGAGGCTGGTGAAAGACGTCTGCAACTCGAATTAATTTACTATATTGGAGATTAATTTGGAGCGTTGCGATTCGCCGATTTATTTGAAACTATATTATTAGATGTTTCAAATTATTGAAACATCTAACAATATTAGACTCTGTAATAAACTAAAAGCCTTGGGATATCAATCAATTATTCGAATCCAATAATTATTCTCTTGATTTGTATCTATTATAAAATATTTTTGAGACCCAGGATTTTTTTGATGTTTGGATTGAAATAAAAATTTCGTTGTTACGAAATTTTTGAAATTAGAAACGTAACGATTATTCGTCAATTAGTTGGATCTGCGATTTAACAAAATTAATGGGAAAATGACGCGATTTGAAATGGTGGGACTGATTCAGTTCCACTGTTCGCAGAACCGCTAGTATACTCGTATAACGCTAGTGTAATATAAACATATTTATAAATATATATAATATACGAAGACGAGACAGGACAGGATGAATATGAATCGATAGGGGTGCGAGCTATCTGGTACAGCACACCTATAACTTGCGTCAACCTGGACAGGAGAGGTTCGAGGGGTGCGACAGAAACCCCATTGCGAATCAACCCCAATAACGCGGCGAACCATAGAGGCCTGTACAGCTCGTCGCGCGACCAACTGGTAAAACTTGCAAGACGAAAAAAAAACACAGAATAATAATGAAAATAAAAGAGAAATATCCAAAAGAAACGACGTGACAGGAAACATCTTCGAGCCCTTCTCGAAAAGTGCACCCTGTCCGTGCGCGTGTGCCTATGAGATCGGTGACCGACGAGAGAGGGAAAGAGAGAGAGAGAGAGAGAAAGAGAGAGAGAGAGAGAGAGAAGTCTGATTTTTTCGCCGTTGAAAAACGCGATTCTTGACGCCGAGAAACACGAAGTGCTGTACGACGTTTCTCCAACATCCCCAACTATAACTCGATATACGCATAAGTTGTCCCCTAAGGGGTAATAAAACGGCAATTTAATTCATACACTTGATGAACGTCGGGCGTACGTGAGCTCGTTCAAGCTCTCCCTCTCTCTCTCTCTCTCGGTGGACGCGCGCACGTAGACGAACGAGAGCAAGAGGGTGGGAAATCGAGAGCATGAAATTGCAAAAATTAACCATTCGTTTTTTCGTTAATATCGACTAAACGCAAAATTTTACAAATTTTCTCATTGAACATTTCCTTTTTTGCAATAATAGCTAGCTTTTATTTTATTTATTTCCTGACGCTATGCTTATTATGTATATTTCACAAATTTTCATTCCCGACGATAAATTGATTTTTGCAAATAACGTACGGTTACCTGGTGGAAGAATTATTGGAACATCCCGATCAGAGTCGCGTTATTTATGCCCGTTAAGTTGAGAACCAGTGACGGTACGGCTGCCCGACGCCGAGCCACGTCAGTAGGTATATGGTAACGGGCCAAGGGAGGTTTTTTGCCGAGGGGAAAAAGCGAGGTACGAGGCATTCATCGCGATGCAGATGGCTTCCATACACCCCTCTCGCGAGAGAGACTCTCGAAAACGCGATGCTCGTATCTGTGTGCTCCACCTCCCCCCCTCCACCCCTCGGCATGCCCTCTCACTGCTCACCTCGTACGCAAACTGTAATGCACATTATGTATATAGGGATGCTGCGATAATAAAATACTTATATAGGGTTGGAGTAGAAAATCTAATGCGAAGAATCAATTTTCGAAAAATTTCAAGAATATAAATCATTAAGTTTCATTTGTTATTTTGTGTAAAAAACGAACGAATGTTGAGTTTTCATTGATTAAATATTTTTTTATGATGGTTTAAGTGAGAGTCGTGCTTAAATTCTAGTATTAAAGAATTTTTTTATTCGAAATAGAAATTTTTTTAGTTTATCGGTTCGAAATTTTAGAAAATCTTTCCTTACTGTGGCAATTTGGTGCGCCATAATGCTGTTCCGTTTGACGAGCTCGCAATTTCAACGCGCAATCGGAATACGTGCTGGAGCGAGAAGTCGGTGAAAAAAAAAGATAGAAATAAATTGGGGAGGGTATAGGTGTGGGGAGTAACGAAGATGGGAGGGGTGTACATAGCGCTATCGCGTTGGTCCTTTGGTTTCAACAGACTTTTCGATAATTAATTCGAGTTGGACACGGTGGGGTGATAACGAATCGAGGGATTTCGTAATTGACTGCGCGAAAGTGGGATGGAGAGACTCGAACGAACGAATGAATGGCGAAGACCGAATCGACGAGTCGTGATGAATTATAATTTGCGCCAGTATAAACTCCATCGATCTACGTACGCGTATGTACGAATTCGCGTAGAGGCTGATTCATAAATCATCGTAAAACATCTCCTGGTAATGACGATATTTATATGAAAATTTGAAATTTTATTTACTCCCATGAACAATATTTTGTACCGACTGGTCATTGACTAATTAATCTCCCAAATTTATCCATTAGATCGTACCCCGAAATTATCCCTCGAATCTCAAGAATTTTCATACAATCGACGGAATATAATGATTTTGCTAATCGAATCGGTCGTTATCTTTTTCATCACGTCGAGATTAAATCTCGATCTTACAGAATTCGTTCTGCAACTCTTTATTTGAAATTTCGGGATAATTTCAAATTTAATTCCACCGCCTTAAAACCATTTCGTCAACGTTTTTTGGGATACATTAAGACAAAGGGAAATCAATTTTGTATTCAACCGAAAAGTGAATAATAGGAATATGAAGAGGAAGAAATAAAAAAACCATTCTGCTACCCTCAAGGGCAAGGTTATACCATCGACATTGTAAATACTCGTTTCTCCATCGAAGATCCCTCCTCTGAGCTGACCTGTCATTCCGATGACGATCCTGACGAGGGTTGTACTCCCTCCTTTTCTTAGCATCGCGTTATACGTGTCTGTATTATAATAACACACACATGGAACTTACGGGCGGGGGTATAATGAGCTCGTCGACGAGAGATCCGTCCTATGCTAGTTATATAAATATATGATGCATATAAATTTATACTAGCAATAGACACCCATACAATATAGCAAACATATTCACGTACGTTCTATACGTACGAAATTATTCGATCGTAGCACAGGTGAGGGTCAGAATGTTTCGGTATACGGTAGTCAAGAAACGGGAGAAAAATCGACCGAGGTAGCACACGTCAGGACCACTTAGAGCCTTCTGTATGTGTCTGTGTGTCCCGAGAACTCTCGGAGACTCGTTTAACATGCAAAAGTTCGATTTGCGTCTGATGAGATGGACGCAAGCGATGGTTTTCTCCCTCTCGCTCGACAATATGCATATATATATACACGAATTTGCATAGACACGACGTGCCCCTGGTCTCGTTTCGTCATCGCCAATCGTCCTATTCGTGATTCACATACTAAAAATATCTTTTCCTCTTTCGAAGCACACGTTGTTACGATACCGTACATTGTTTGCCCGTGGTCTCTCGCGTTCCTCGACACCCCTCTCTCTTTTTCGATTGTCATGAAAATTTTTTTCGTCCACCATACCCCATGTACTTACACACACGTATGGGTTACAATGAGGACTGGGACAGGCGACAACGTCGTCGTTGTCGCGTGAGACAAGTCGAGGCTTAACTTATATATACATATGCGTGTGTTGAAAAGTCGACGACACAGAAGAAAAAAAGAAATAGAAAAAGTCGTAGAAGAGGGGACAGGCCTGGAAATTGGCGTAAATGAGATTGATGCGGTTTTAAGTTATAAGTGGAGAGGAAGACGCAAGGGCCAATGTATACAAAAAAACTGAGCGTCGAATAAAAAAAATTGCCCCCCCCCCCAGACGCGACCCGCCAAAGTCCGGGAAGTAAGTTACGAATATCAACTCCTGGCGAGGGTCAAAATTGTTTTCGTCCAAAAAGGCTTGAATTGGAGGTTACGGAATCGGAAATTTCTCGCTGACCAAGATTATATCATTATTTTGCCCGATCGCTGAAAAACGCTGGGCGAAAAACGCAAAAAACACAAAATAACAATTTACCCACTTAAGGTGGATAAAATCTGAAAAATCGAAAACGAAACCATGATTTTCTTGTTGTGCGGGAAATTTACGATCGACATAGGATCTTAGAGCTTGAGAATCGATTAAAATTCACCGGAATTCAATATATCGCTGACTTGAATGGGTATCCGCAAACCTCCAAAAATTGACTTTTCACGATGCTGTATCTCCGCTCTGATTCGTCCGACAGAAAATTACACGAATAGCGTTTTGAAGAACTCGCCGAGACGAAAAAAAGGAGCCAAGGAATATCCGGATAACTCCATTTTTGTGGCTGTGGCGAAAGCTTGAACATCACGATTTTTGGAAGGAAATATACCCGCAAAAAATGAGCCCCAGGGGGTCGAACATTTTTTTTCTCATAAATGACTGCAAAATAGTCTTATTCGATCGCAAATGTCCAGCACATCGCAAAAATTCTGGTTATTCTTACGATAGTTTAAAATTAATGGACAAAAACCCCAAAAAAACTATGAAATTTCAAGTTTTTTCTACTTTTCACCTATGATTTTTCGCGCGATAATGCTCAGATGTCACCCCACGGGACCAACTGTCGATGATTCGACTTGTGTTAACCGTCCCTGATCTCTCTACTGATCTCTGTCTATAATAATAAACAATGGAACATCTTCATTCACGATAATACAAATTATATTCTAGATGCTTGACTCTCGTACACAGATTTTTCCAGTAACTATTTATAGCGAATATCATTTATTTATACATACTCGCAACATTCATGAATATCAAGGAGCTCCTTATGTATCAAATGCATATGCCCGTACCTACTGTACATTATACATTTATATTTAACATCCAATGGTATGGTTATGTGTGTGTATACTTCGTTCTACACGAGCTAGTGCTAGATATACCAAATACGATAGCGCGCCGTTATGTAGAACAGGTAATAAAATAATTTTAACGACCTACTTGAATTATGTGCGGTACAAATATAATAATATCTGACTCACACGCATCCCCGCAATAAATAATAAGCGTGGCGCATCGCGCAACGTACGGTTCTCTGGGTTCGCAGCTTCTGCTATTTTCCTGCAGCTATATATCATATCGTACATAGGTACGTATGATATATATATATATATATCATCAAGCATTTTTTGCAATCGATAATTTTAAATTGAAGAATTACTTGTCGCTGTTTGAAAATTATTCCCGTAATTACTGCAAATTCTCGCAAATAAAATTTATTAAATTTGGTCTATTAAATTTATTAATATTGATACGTTGTTTAATTGTATTCATGCTACAGCGAGTCTCATCGTATATAGTGTATTATGTATGATTTTGACGACGTCGCAAAGGTATTGAAAGCACCCGTAAAGAAAGATAGCGAGAACTCGTGCGCGTGAAAAATTCACTTCTGAGTTAGACTATATACTTCACGGGCTCCTTTTCGACACTATTTTTAAGGGTGGCCGCGGGGAGAAAAAGGCCGCGGTGAGAAGAAGAGAGTGGAGTCGGGCCAGGGAGGGGGGCGGGAGCAGAGAGGGATGAAGGGATTCGCCCTTTCGTGGGAATTTGAAAGACCCCTAAGACACGTCGTAGAATTCGTCGCGTGACCCCGTTTGATTTTCCGAGGGGGGAGGTTCGCTACACTTTTTTCCACGATATTAGTTTCATCTTTTTCTATCACTTATTTATTATCTCTGAGACACGCTTTGGGTGTTTTCATCGGTGCATCGGGTGGCTGTGTGTAGTTTGTTCGTTGAAATAAAAAAATTCTTTTTTCTAAATTCGCGCGATAGCGAACGAAAATGATTCGATGCAGCCAAGTCGTTTATATTTTTCATGAATTCGATGTGATTTTATAGAAATAAAACAAAAATACTCAACAATCCTACGTTCTCCGATCGATTCCGAGAAATTTATATAATTTTTCATCCGAAATTCGTGCGGTCGGATTCTTAATCCGGAAAACGTTTGACCGTCATAACGCGTTTTCATGCGCCAGTACAGGACACGGATCCGTTAACCGAGGAGGGTACAGCGGCAATAAAATTTTATTGGCTCTGCATGTTTTCGCAATGTGAGCCACAAAATTGGACCGTGGTGCACGGTAGTCGTATATTTACATATCTGTATATATACCTACACATGCACACAGTCACACACGCACACAGACGGACAGACACACACACATACACACATGCACATATGTATTTGTCCGGTCATGGTAAAATGCAGGTATCGCGGGTTCTTCGTTCGAGATTTCAGATTTACAACTGCCCCTGCCGTAAACACGAAGAGCAGAGCAGCCCTTCCATGAATATATATATATATATTGGTGAATTACCATTTTCCCGGAATTGGAAACGAATCGAGGGTACGTATTATATTAATACCGCGCGTACATATATATACACGTGTACGTTATTCAAAAATTGGCACATAATATACCCGGAACGTAATTATGTTTTATACGCATTTTGTCGTATAAAACTGTAAAACAAAATCGCGTTTGATCGGCGAAAATGAAATTGATTTCACGAAATAAACGCAATCGAGGTTCTTTTGTTTTCTTGTAAATATTGTTCGAGGTATAGGACGGTAGCCGGTAGATTCAAATGTGCAAGCATAATTGTACGATCCATTTACAAACGTATTTGTACTATATAGTGTCTATAAACGCATGTAAAAGTTCGGGAGACCGCAATGTAACGTGGGGCACTTCGTCGAGTATCACAAACATTGATTTGAATCACAAAGACCTCCCGCAGTCTACCGGTTCGTTGGACTGACTTATTGGTTACCCATTCCGTTTCTGTTTCACTCACGCTCCCACTATCGTACGAATTGCGCTATATCATATACCTATGTGTAATACTTTGCGCTCTTTCGTTACTTTTTGTCCCTTCTCTTAGGTCTTTTTTTCCTCTTTTTTGCTCTATCAATCTGCTCTGACAACGACGTTTATATACCACTTGTGGCTTCGTGGATATATCCTACGATTGTACATACATATATTTGTTTCTAATATGTGTTTTTTTTTAATTATCATAAAATTAAAAAAATGCAAATTTTAAAAAATAATACTAAAAATTGAAATTTTTATACTCGTTTTCCTCGTGTTGTTTGTTAAGCTCAAAATCGCCTTCGGTTCAGTCGTTAGTGACGGACAACTGACTCGTACAATTTTGGTTTAATAAAATCACTCGGAAGCACAAAGTACAGTTTTAAAAATCACCCCCGTTTATTTTACTACTCAACCTCATCGTAAATTTTCATATGATTATGAATCGTAACGAGTTTCTCGAAAATATAAAAATAAGATGTGCTATCTTGTGCGAGCGCGACACTTATTGATTCACGAGATTCACGTAAAGTCGATATATTCTGACGGGGTTTTTCGGTACATTTTCATTTTATAGCTTCGATGTATATATGATAAACCTATTTTCGCCACCTACTCTTGCCTTGGGGCTCTATTTATGCTCAGCAAGAAAATTCAAAGTGTGGAGCTGGCAACGACAACGAGGACTCGACTACGACGAACAATGCGGTCGTCTCAGCGTGTGGCTGCTCTACGTTAAACCAAAGGGGTTTTATGACTACCCCCAACGATTTACCTGTTCGCCACGATGATCGTTCTTCGTTTCGATAGACGCATATATAGGAAATATGATCGCAATACCAAAAGGTCCAGAGTCCAAATAACAAGCAATAAATCATCGAGAAGCATCAAAACTAAAAGTGCGACAAAATATTATTCGAACTCGCCAATATTGTAATTGTACATTCTCGTACACATGCCTTTCTACCTTTGTGGTATTTTCGGTGGCTCCTTATACTTTGTCGAAAATAGATTTTCTTCGTGCAGCCCTTGATGTTTTAATAACCTCCCTTTCGTTTAGTTTGCCATCATGATCATTCCTTAATTACTATATTGCTCTTTCACATTCAAAGTTCGAGTTTCCTTCCTCCTGTGGTCGGTATAGCCTATATCTACGTCTTTTGTATACAAGTTTAACTCGAGGAATATGGACCGTCGACATAAACACTAACGAAATCCAACTCGCATTTTATGAGGGATGTATTTCTTCGAAAGTAGGAAAATAAATAGAGCCAGATTTGTGGAAACTCTTGTCAAATTTATTCTTAGAAATATTTCATGTTTTCTAAGAATATTGATAAAATTAGAAATAAAAATAAATTATTATCGGAAATTCTTCGTAAATTTATTTTGCTTTGTGATATTTCTGATATTTTTTTAGTCGGCAAGTGTGGAACGCCTTTAGCGTATTTGAGATAATTAGTAAACTCATAATGAGAGCAAACGTCTTAAAACTTCGACTAAAATTAGTCCAAATAATCTAAAGAAGTTCGACATAAATATGGTTCTTGGCGTTATGTAATACTGCTTGAAAATTAGCCAATATGTATTTCCGCGAGATAATCGTACACGCGTATATCTTTTATCTTTGTTGTTATTTCTGTGCATCCCTAACGGCAAAAACAAATTTGATTATGCAACTATACCGAGAAGAGGAATATATAGAAGATGGAATCTTTTGTTAGGGCCAACTGTCAGGTGATGCCCGAGAATAACGTATGTAAAGACGAAAATATAATGAGACATTATCTAACATTAAATCTCGGTCAACGTGATAAGATATATTTGCATACTTCGCTCATTTTTTGGTTTATATAAGAACGTAAATTAGCCCAAATACACGTATTACTTGATCGATATACTCATTTATATAATTTACAGGTATAAGACCGATTTGTACAGCAAGACGTTCAAAGTTATTTTCATGTCTCATCATATCTCTGTTATGCGATTCGTATATGTATGAATAAATTCAAGTATAATCTATCCTATTTATAACGTATATTACGGAGTCGCAAGAAACCACCTTTTGCTGATTTCATGCAACCAACTGTGAAAGAAACACAAAAAAAGAATAACAATAAATAAATAAAAGATATTGATTATTGTTTAAATGGCCTCTAAATTATTTCTAATGTTACCATGGTAACGGAATAAATATATTGTGCAAAAGAATTTCTTGTGCTTAAATTTTACCGTTCTTTTTTAAATTCAATAATTAGCTTCTAGATTTCACTAGTAAATTCGCTTTATTGGTAAGTTCGGTGTGAAAAAAGGTCCCGGATGAAAATGACGAATGAGAAAAATCGTGTTGCAATATACGATCCGTTCGGGGACGGACGATAGAAGACGAGAGAAAGCGCCGGCGCGTGCTATGAACCACAATAAAGTACACAATGAGATGTTTCGACTTTATCGTTTGTTCGTCGAAATTGAAGGCTCTTTTCCCCACTGGGACCAAAATACTATGCACCAAGTGTACGTTATATACATATATAGATATGTTTAAAGAAGAGCGAAAGGGCGAGTGAGAGTGACTATGTATACATTGTACCATGGATCACTATAGTACTCATTGTCGTGTTCTATACACCGGCTATGATTATCTATGACGCATTCTTCCATTATACTATCTCGAAAACGGCAACAGGTCCTACACTACGTTCGCACTTAGGGCTTACGATATAATGCACTACCATCGGATTTAAACGCCCAATAGATTAATATAATAATCGTTTCTCTCATCCCATTGTTCTGTATTGTAAATGATCAAATTTGATTTGTAACGGAAGTGCCCATCGCAAATAATTCTTAAGTAGTGAGCTAATAAATAATAATTGATAAAAAATCATTTAAATAAATACCGCTGAATTTGTTTGTAAAATACACCGGCGCTTGGTCTAGAAAAATGTTGGATTAAAATGGTAATAATAATAATAATAATAATAATAACACCTGAATTATTATCGACAGATACATCGATGGGTTACAATGAACGTTTTCAGATTTATCCCTTCAACTTGCCTATCGTTACCGTTGATTTCATTATTGTTATTCTTATAGTGACGGAAGCCAACCGGTGGTCTATTTGAGAATATTATAAAGGCGCGTTTTGTGGATATTCGATTCGATGATACTACCTTATTCCGCCCTCCAAAGCGTTTTATTCCTTACAGTCCTCTTTGCATCGAAGTGGTATATATATACATATATAAGGGATGAATATATTCGCACAATGGAAGGGCCTCTTATATTCTTTCCCTTTCTCGTTCTCGCATTCTCCCGCTTCCTATTTTTTTCTCTGACTCGTTCATTCACATACGCGTCCACCAATATATATACGTACATGCCTTATTTCGTACACACCCAAACGTTTATAGCTATAGACATATATAAAATACAGTAAAACGTATAATAAAGAGGTGGATCTCTCACACGTCTCACGAAACGTATGAATGCCTGCACTGGCATAATGGTCGATGCATCGATATGCATTGGGATTATATTTACACGCCATTTGGAGGCTTTTCTGTCGGGCGTACTGAGAGACAGCTCAAACGCGAGGCACGCGCCATCGAATTCATGACTCTCCTGAAATTGAGTATATATATATTATGGCACGAGTGCCTCAAGCCTTCGTTCTTATTGCACACAGATTCATCTCATAGAATTCGACTTTGCCTCAGGGTTATATATCGCTCGATTGTTCAGCTTACAGCTAGATAATTTCCTATAATCTTTTTATAATACGATATGCTAGGATTGCTATGCTTATAGACATATCGTAATAATCGTAAGACAGAAATTTGAAAAAACGCGCCATATGTATTAGGTCTGTACGTACAAGTGGCATCAGCCGAACGTCGATGAAACAACAGAGCATTTGTCACTCTCTCTGACCGTGCTCAAATATTCATCGAACAATACGTAAAATCGGTTCCATTATAGAGCAAACAAAATACGACAGAATTGCTAAGAAACAAATTATTTTGGCAATAAATGTGCTGCTTGCAATATACAGCCGGGGTAAGAAAAATCAGAAAACGGTTTTTTGGAAAAAAAAAGTGCGAGGCTCGCCGCCGCAAACGCGGCTCCCACACGCATACGGGCCGCATACAAAAATATTCGCAGCTTCACACGCCCAAGCGCGTATAAAGCTCGTCGTCGAGCGTTGTCCCACGGGCCGTACGACTCTTGGGTAGGAACGCGCGTTCTTTTTCCCATTCCGCTCCTGGCTCGCTCACGCGCTCGCACACTCCTGGGAACGAGTGTAGGGAGGGGAAAGAGCGAGAGAGAAAGTGACAGAAGGGGAAAGATTGAGAGAGAGAGAGAGAGAGAGAGAGAAGACTATAGCAATGACGCGAGAGGTCGCTCCGACGTTGCTGTGACGTCACCGGCTGAAGCCCCGCCCCCCTCCTATCCATCGAGGCTCACCATTGGTGGAATGAAATGATGGCAGGCTCGCTTGCCAATCGATTGCGCGCCAAGCGCTCGGCTATTCTCGGCAATCGGGCCACGAATGTTCTTGGTGGGTGGTGTTGACTCGTAAACGCTCGGCAAACGCAGTGGGGAGTGCAAAAATCCATTGGGCCGAGAGGTGGGGGGAGCTTTGTGGAGGGGTAAAGGCGTCTCGGAGTGGCGCGTTCGAGCGTCGTAGAACGGTTGGAGGGGTTGGCGCCGCACGAAGGGATGGTACGTCGGGCGGGAGGGAAAAGCACGAGAGGGGGCTACGACTGTACGACCGCCTCGGCAGGAAGTGAGCCCCGTAGAGGCCCCCCCGCCCCTGGTTAACGAAGCAGTCACCGGAGACCCAAAGGCGAATCCTACGAATGTTCAGACGGTTCCGTTCTTTCGAGGAGAGTGGAGGTCGCTGATACGGCTCGCTCGCATCGTAAAAACGTGCGCGCGCCCGATATTATACACAAACTCGATACATCGGGGAAAATAATAAAAGAATATTTGGTGACGAAGGAGCGAGAGGGCGAACGATTATTTTGGATGATCGGAGAAGAAAGGGCAGAAGGGTGAACTAGTTGTTTTTGTGTTAACAATACGTATATATATATATACATGTTTATATATATATATATATAAATATATATATATATATGTATATAGATATATATATACGTATCGGGCATATACATTGGCAATGATATTGTGAAGAACTGTAATTACTATCGTGAACGTTTTGTCGCATATCGAGCATCATAAACGCATGAGTAAATACCACAGTTCGTAACTGGGTTCTCGTGTGACAAATCCGTCGAGTGGCGATTGAATCGGGTGTGAATTCGAACAAGAGGAAAAACAAAATTTAAAATCCAAGCCAAAGTTCGACGAAACTTTCTCCAAACTGTGGATATACTCTCAGCGGTGTTTGACAATAGAATACGAGTTGTATGACTGTATTGTGGCTTTTTCTCGTTAGTGTAACGTGCCGTTCGGAACTTTGAGATCCGATTCATCGTGTCCGAAACGAGTACAGAGAAGCGAGAGACAGATTTGGACGAAAAGTTCGCGCTGTTATTGCCGGTGTACGTCTTCGTTAGCGCGTGGATAAACGTTATCATCAACGAAGCCGGAATGGAGAAGTTGTGATTCGACGAAGATACGAAAGTAGGAATTTAGATCGTTTTTTTTTTCTTAAAAGTGTAACAGTGCTCGCAGTATTGGATCGAAACAGATTACGAGAGGACTTGTAGTTGGGACGTTGGACGTTTTTTATCTCGCCTATATCAAAGACTTACCGAAAGAATAATTGTCGTGTTAATAACAATAATATCGATATATACATATATTAAATCGATAATAATAAGACGGGACAGGCGATACAGTGATCAAGACCAGCCAAGTGTAATGTTTACGGCTAACGCGACTCGTTATACGAGGAACGACTCGTCAAGTCGTGCGTCCTTTACCGATCGTCATTGTTGCTTCTCGTATCGTCGCGACGTCATAACGGCAGCGTGAGCGGAGCACGAGTACTGGCGATCGCGGGAGACTTCAACGACGATACGACATCCGGTCGAATAAAATAGTGGACGTTCGATCCGCGGACCAATTGCTGAAACCGTAGAATAGATGTGTATCGTTTGGATTCTTGGTTTAGTCGTTAGTCTTATACGATAACAGGTCGTTTGATTTCGGTCGTCGTTCTTTTGTCTCGACAATCCGGCCGAACGAGCGACGCAAGGGGACGCGAAGAAAAATCTGGACAATCGAGCAGCGGTTCGATCGCCGCTCCAAAAATCGGTACGAATTCGGTAGGGAACCGTGTTTTCGTTGTGTCGAGGTAAAAAGAAAAAGGCGGCAAGCTGTACGGGCACAGGGAGGAGGACATGCTCACGATGGAGTCGGATCTCAAGGGCGGCAGTCTGCACGGTCAGATGCCGCCTCATCCGCATCAGGGTGTATCTCCAATGGGACACCATACGGGTGTATCGCCGTACGGTGCACTCGGCTCGATAGTACACAGTCCGGCGTTATCCGGTAGTCCGCCAAGTTCGGGTGGCCTCGGTGGTCTCAGTCTGCAGCATCATCATCAGGCAGCGCAGCAGCATCATTACGCCTCGATGCAAGCGGCGCAACAGCAACAACAGCAACAGCACCAGACGATGCATTCGTTGGCGTCGCAGCAACAGGCTGCAGCCGCCGCCGCAGCGGCACAACATCACAGTCATCAACAACAACAGCAACATCAGCAGCAACCTCAACAACAGCAACAGCAGTCGCAGCAGCAACAGCAGCATCAACCGCCGAACAACAACAACAACACGAGCAAGAACAACAATATCGATCGGGTGAAAAGGCCGATGAACGCGTTCATGGTGTGGTCGAGGGGACAGCGCCGTAAAATGGCCCAAGAGAATCCAAAGATGCACAATTCCGAGATATCGAAGAGACTCGGTGCCGAATGGAAACAGTTGGATGAAACGGAGAAGCGTCCCTTCATCGACGAAGCCAAGAGGCTAAGGGCCGTACACATGAAAGAACATCCCGATTACAAGTATCGTCCACGAAGGAAGACAAAGACCCTTCTCAAGAAGGACAAGTTTCCGTTGGGTGGCGGTGTCGCCGGTGTCGGTGGGATGTTGGGCGTCGATCAACGGCAAGTAAGCGCCGCCGGTGGACCACAACAGTCGCAACTACCACGGGACGTTTATCAAATGCCGAACGGTTATATGCCAAACGGTTACATGATGCACGATCCGACGGCCGCGGCTTATCAGCAACATGCCGCTTACGGTGGACACATGGGTGCCGCTGCCGCGGCCGCTGCGGCCGCTGGCTATCCCCGATACGACATGGGCCATCACATGGGCGGTGGCAGCCCCAGTCCTATAAACAGCTACATGAACGGCTACGGAGGTTACGGGACTACCACGGTACCAGGCGGCTCGCCATCGCCGTATCATCAGGCGCAACCAGGATCTCAAATGTCGAGTCACAGTCCCAGCGGTAGCAGCATCAAGTCCGAACCCACGAGTCCGGCCAGCGGTGGTATTCATACCCCTACACCGAGCGGCGCATCGTCCGGCGGTGGCGGCGGCGGCGGCGGAGGCGGCGGTGGTGGTACCGGTGGACCCGGCTTGGCCGTCAAGAGAGAATACATGGGACAACAGAGCCAACAGCCACAGGGGGATCTCAGGCAGATGATATCTATGTACCTGCCGCAGGGCGGCGAACAAGGCGTCGTGCAACACGGGGCTAGTGTTTACTCGCCCGGACCATCACCCGATCCATTGGCACAACATCATTCCGCCATACCACCGCTCACCCACATGTAAGAATCATTATTTTAATACTTCATACACATGTATGTATCATCCCTCTCTCTCTTACCCTTTCACTCTATCAGTCTCTCTGTTTGTCTGTCTCCATCTCTCTCTCTCTCTCTCTCTCTCTCGCTCTCTCTCTCTCTCTCTCTCTCTCTCTCTTTCTCTATTAGTCTTAGGCGACTCCATTTTAAACTCTGCTAGGTTATGGTGTAATTTGCAACTTGTTTCGGTGATTGGGCAAAGTGAAAATTGAGGCTGATTTATCAATGTTTTTCTGGTTATTTCCCGTGCGTGATGTTATAGTGAGGATCATCGATCTGAGCAAGTTTTCTTTTCCCAAACTTCTCTTTTACCTGAGTCAGATTCGTTCGAATTTTTGTCGACTCTCGTTGGTGTGTGTTTCTTCACTGTCTTCTTGGAGAGGTTCTCGCGCGCACATTGATTTTTAGTTCTTCCGATCGAGGTTTTTAACTCTGGGCTCACTGATAATACGATTCAAACTTTATCGAGGATATTGGTGACGCACAGAGTGGGAGTTTCGAGAAAACTACGCTCAATATTCGATTGTTTGAGGAGCGTTGAAGTCTCTTTGTTTCGCATGAAAACATATTTTATTCTGGATTATCAATATGCTCGAAAGAGGTAAAATCATAAAGATGAAGATGATGACGATGACGATGATGATGATGACGATGATGATGATAATGATGATAATGATGATAATGATGATAATAATGATATGGGTGATAATGATGATGATGATGATGATGATGATGATGATGATGATGATGATGATGATGATGATGATGATAGTGATGATGATGATGATGATGGTGATCATAGTGCTTATGAAATATTTATTGCAACGTGTTTAAAAGAGTGCCTCTTTGAATTATTCTTTCTCTGTCTATATCTTTCTCCGTTTACTTTTTCCGAAGAACCAACAAAATTTTACGATTATTTTCGTCTTTTGGCGCACTTTTCACGCTCGCTCCTACATAAAAACGTGTTTTTTCCTCTTCTGTTTTCTTCTATAGATACGGTCGTGCGCGACTCGTATACGCGCCGAAATGAACGAACGAAAACAAAAAAAATCAAAAGCAATCGAACAAACAAAAAAATCAAAAACCGTCAACAAAACGCACTCTAACGAAAACAAAAAAAAAACAAACGACTAACCTCGTAGGGTAGCTTAGACGCGGATGGCTGGACGTGAACGACAGAGCGAGGATTGCGGGGGACCGTTGGCACGGATCGGGACCGACGGATCGGCGGTGACGCGCAGTCGGGCGAGAGACAGGAATGAGATAGTCAGTGAGGTGAAAAAAACGGCGGATAACGACTGAAAAAAACTGCAAGGCGAAACTTCGTTGAGTGAACGGGACGGAGGTCTTCGAAATTTCGGAAAAAAACCATAAATGGAATTTCTCAGAGAAATGGAGAATAAAGAAATAAAAAAAAACATGCATAATGTGGAGGCCTGCGAAAAAAAATCCGCAAGGACACAAAAAAAAAGTAAAATGAAACATCCGACGCTGATCTGCGAAGATGAGACGGAAAACATTGTAAGAAAAAATCAATTTCTTTAAAAACCGAAGACGTCGTCAAAATATTCGCAGGCTTTCACGTTAGAAGCAAAGACCTTCTTCACTCTCCGTTTTTTTTTAATTTTCCAAAATCGAGCATCTGGAGGCTAGAAGGAATTAATGACGGAACATTATACAGTGATGAGAGGGCGGCCTGCTCAGAAAAGTGTCGATACTAGTTGGTTGTCGAGCGTACGTGAGAACTGAAATATATACATACATGTATATATATACGGACATACATACATGTATGTATATATATGTATAAAGTATGCTTCGCTCCGTTTCTCAAGTAACCACTGTGATAAACGATATAATTCCGGGTCGAACATATAGGGTATCCGAGAGTTACGAGAGCGAGGAATGAAGACAGGAAGATATCATGAGAATAGATCATAGAGAAGACGTTAAATAAATATCGATATGGTACGATCGGTAAATATATGGAATTAAATGTAACAATTTGAAACGGGGGCTGAATTCTCGCGACGAAAGAATTTTTATAACAACTGAATAAGCAAAATATATAATGCGTATTATATTCGATCAAATTTCCTACCCGCTTTTGTCTGACTGAAGAAAAAAAAACTTTCGATTTTCGTAAAATCAAAATATTAATTAATTTATCATTCATTCCCATTCCTTTTTCTCGGGCATGCCAATCTTTTACGGCTGTACATATATATTTATATTTTTTTTAAATCGTAAATATGATCTTGTATATATACAAAGGCGCGCGCGCACAAACACACATAAACACATAATGACATACACGCACACACACGTATGTACACATACCCATACACACACATATATATACCTATATATATATTAATAGTAACGTAACGTATGAATTAATTCGAATTAAAAAAATGAAATATTGGTATATGTATTGTGAAAAATAAATAATAAAATCCCTCGCGGTTCTCGCTCTCATCGGCAGACAGACCAGGGTATATCTCGTTGAAAAAAAAAGAATATATTTCCAATTGCATTTTCACTTATTCGCACACACGTTCCTTAAATCAAGCTCCCAGAGGATATTACCATCCTCCACCCCGCACCATACTCCACCGTTTGGAAATAGCCGTGAATAACAATTCGAATCTAACACCTTTATCTAATGTACAAAATGAGACGTGCGAGTGTCACGAAAAATTTGATTGATTTCACGAAAAGATAAGAAAAAAGACGAACGTGCAAAACGCCAGTGAACAAATTTTAACAAGGAAATATTAATGGCACCTATGCGTGGCTCGGTCTCCCACTGCTATTCTCGCCGATTAGTTATTATTATTATTCTTATTCTTCTTCTTATTATTATTTTTATTACTAAGATATCATTAATAATTATTAATTATTATCACGACAGTGCCCTTAAAACATATGAATATTATTGTCATTATTATTATTATTATTATTATTATTATAATTATTATTAATATCATTATTCATCGTCATGATAAATTGGATAACTTTTATATTTGTGGTCATAATTATATTCATTCCACCTCCGACATTGTTCATACTTGTTCGATTTCTCGTCTCGTTTGGCTGTCTATTTTCTCTTTCACGAAAAAAAAGTTTAAATTCGTCGTAAATATCGTCATCATTGTTTTTCATTGCCAAAAATAAAAATACCTATACCATCGTTTCGAAAATTTGATGGTTCATTACACATTATTATTATTATTATTATTATTATTATTATTATTGTTATTATTATTATTATTATCGTTATTATACTCAAATATGATACTGATCCGTGACTGTGATCCCGTACAGGGCCTATCGGACGACGTTTTCCTCGTATTATTACGACCGAGCTACCGCTCCGTACACCCAAGAACGAACTAACGGCGGACGACTACATCCCCTCGAACTTTAGGCAAACGAGTGAGAATTTTAAAAAAACACAAGAAATAAAAAAGGAACAATTTATTGAAAAATGAAACAGTTTAAAGTAAACATCGATAAAAAATCAGAGGTGTCATTGTCACGGAGACGGATGAATTTTATACACAATTGTTCAAGCGGACAATTGATAAATAATTTAACTGATTATTTTTTAATAATTGCCATTTTACGAAAAGATTTGACACTTTGTTTTCACTTGATCGTGTTTTTTTGTATTAATTCAACCGTTTTGAACTCTCGTCTCTGTGGGCATGCGCACGTCGACTCACGTTTATTTTAAGTTTTTTGTATGTACATTAAGAGACGCGGGAGCGTCTCGACGTCGAATAACGAAAAAAATGAATTTTTCAAGTGTACATAACGCGCCGACTTATACGAAAATTACACAGCCATTTATATATACAGAAAACAAAATAAAATAGATTCTATATATATTTAAATTCATGCGATAAAAAAAGAGCATAGGACGAAATAAAACGAGTGCAAGCCACGAGGAGGCCACGTGCACAAGAGAGCTCTCAATTAGAATAATGGTGAACGAGGAAAAAAAGAAATGGTACAGCCACCCACCGACACGGCACGCGCCCACGCGAATGCTGGGTAGTAGAGAAATATACGGGCGAGAGAAAAAAAATAAAAGTAATCACGCACACACAAATAAGCTCGAACCTCGTCCTTTTTCCTTCGATCCTTCGTTAAGTATTATTAAATCGTATCCTAGACGAATACCGTTTGAGAAATTCGACCATTCGAGTGGGAGAAAGCGAAGTAAAGAAAACGAAAAAAAGAAATGTTTATTGACCGGAAATTAAACACTTTGTACAAATTATTCATTAGCGGTCGGTAAAGTTTTTAAAGAGCCAGGGCCCTTTCTGATGTGTAAATATTAAACGAGATGTTTTCACGTTTTAACGACATGAGGTCGTGAACGACATTCGAATAAATCTATAAATACATATATATATATATATATACATATATATATGTATATATATATCATATTATGTATATATATTGACTCAGTGCATTTGAATTGTTTTTTAATTACGCCAAATTACCAAAAAAACCCATACCCAACTTTATCCCGATTAACTTTGATCCAAAATTTTAACATGATAAGTTTTCGTACTCTTCTATTTCTCTTGCATTATTCCGAATATCGATTCGGACTCTCGAATTCGACGTTTTTCAATTTGCAAATCGAAGAGATGAAGATGGAAAACGAAAGAAAAAAAAGAAATGGATGAGCAAATGAAAAACATTCGGAAGACAAGTCAGGTAATTATGGATGACTCAATAAAAATTGGTTTTGTCGTCTGTCCTGGCAAGATTTTGAATTCGTACGAGCTTTTTTCCATTTAGTTTTCTAAGCAAAAATAATTACTGTGTATAAAAAAACGTTTTTTTGAGATTTTCATCGATCATACAATTGCTTCTCGTTCACAACAAAGGCTAGTAAACCCATGGTCAGTGGAGAAAAACACACATCGATATGGACGAGTTTAGTCATAAAATATTTAATGAAATTAAGCAATTCTTTTCCCGTTTCAGTTAAACGCAAATTATTTTTTCTCTAATAACTAGGCTATTATTTTCCAAAAAGCTGCAATTTCCACTTTGTTATCATTCTTTTCGTTATCGATCGATTGTTAAAGAAAACGCAATCTTTTTCAAAAAAATTCGCTCAAATATTAAATTTACATTTCTTATTTTTGACGTGCAAACAGATTCAACGTTACAACCTATTAAAAACATGACCCTTCGTTTCTTCATTTCAATAAAATAATTTTTACTACTTACGACCGGAGTCTTTATTTTTCTCGAAAATTCAAAAATTCTGTATGAAAATCAACGAGAAGAAAGATTTCTTAAATTTTGCCAAGATGATTGAGCGCAAAATATTAAATAGCTCACGGTCCCTTGAGACAAATGGGAAACTTCACAGAGTGCAGCATATGCTTTATACATATTGCTCAATCGAACGCGAAATATTGTAATAAATATAACATAATAGGTACGAGAAGGGATCTCTACGGTTGAGAGTAAAACTAGAATCTTTCAACTACCGGCGCAAAACTCTCTCGCGGCCCATTAAATTCCAGGCCAATAAATATTCTATCGTTCCGGGGCATAAGCGTTGGCGTTTGTCATGTATATACATATATACATCTACATATATATATATGTATATATACAACAAGTCATTTCGGTTAAAAGGCTTCCCTCTTCGTCGATAGCTCTCTCTTTCCCTTTTCCTCTCCCTCCCCCTCTCACTCTTTCAGCCGTCTCGAGGTGCGCGGTGGGTGTACCCCCGCAAAACTCTCCTCGTGTTCCCCGGCACTCCGGGGAAGAATGCAAATTCCCTTCGACGAGAGTCTCTCGCTCACAGATTGCCACCGACACGATTGCCACGTTTCTTGCGTACCCGTATATATATAGCACTGGCACGCAAACGCGTACTCATATATATATATATGCATTAAGCAACGTAGGGTCCCGCAAAGTGCTTTCAATTACGCGTTCACCTAACTCGGTTAGGCCGAGGGAGACTCGCAGCCGCGTACCGGTGACAAAACGCATTCGTACAGATCGTCAAGTATACATACGCTTTTCGTTTATCCGGTCTACCTGCAGTCACTCTTTTTCCACTTTGAAAATATAATGGGTCACATTGTTATTTCGTTATTTGAAATACAAATTATGAAAAATCATCGATACTCTTGATTTGGGTTGGATCAAATGTAAGTATCGAAAGCTCATTAGTATAATTATCATTAATTATTAATCCCAATCGATTAGCAAGGGTTAAAAATTTATTGAAAAATTACAAAAATTACACATTTCTTTGGAGAATAAGTAATAAAAATATTCAGTTTTGAAAATATATTTGGAGACCAATGAGTGGTCGCGAGGTTGAGAAAATAAGAGATGCGCGTAATTTTGGAATTTTTTTTTCTCACATTTGTCGTTGTTCGATCTCTCTTACTTTTCGAACAGTGCGCGCGAGTTTGGCTCCTCGGACTCTCGAATAACATTCCCGTGATATTTACACAAGAGGCTCGGGCACACGCACACCTCGGAGCGAGGGAATACATAAAATTTGTTCTCTCGGCAGCGAGCGAGAGACATTGAGGGAATACGGCATAGCTAACATGGCCAGAGAACGGGCCATAACTCTCGTCTCTCTGTGATTCAGACATTACACTTCTCGTCGAGAATACGATGAGAGAAAGTCCGACACGTCTCAGGACCGATCCCCATACATCTTACGATCGTCCATCATAACTTCCCTCTCTTCCTCTCGTTGCGTCCTCCGTCCTCTTCTTTTCTTCGTTTGCTCCATGAACGCGCATGATTCTCTCGGTATATACAATCTTCTTGCTAAATTCTACTGTTATCGTTCAGTCACTGCTCGGTAAATATACGAAGAATCGTCGACGAAGATTTCTCGATCAAATTTTTCATATCGTCGCGTTAATTAGTCGCCACGCGTCGCTTAATTAATTCGACTAATCGGAAGCGTCGTGTGAGAATCCACTTTTGTGTACCTAATGTTCCGACGCAGTTCTTAGGCTTGAACTTGAGTTTGGAATTAATTTGAAAAATTAATTAAATCAATTTTACGATAAAATTTTTGAAAAATTTATTGGTACTGAACGATACCTTTCTTTTGCGTTCAAACGCGATTCTTTTTCGAGATTAACCGGTACTTGTTGCTTTGTAAAAATTGTTCATAATGAAATTGATTTTTCTAAAATTAGTGGCAAATTTATAACAAAAATTTTATTGAAGTAAATCACATTTTTCTAAGGACTGACGAAGAGCTATAATAACCACGTATTTATTTCACCGTTAATCGAAAATCCTCGACTCGAGTATTTAATATATTTTTCGATAAAGGTCAATGACCTGTTCTTGCTATAAAACAAAAATAAAACATAAAAATGAAAGAACGAATCCGTTAATACAATCTCAAACACGACACTCGCGTCGTACCTGGCAAGTGACATCTCCATGATCAAGTTCGACGCGAGTTATCAACTCCGCAGAAAACCGTTCAATGACCGATATACCTCTCGATCATCGTTATCGTTCCAACAAATAAACACATTTCGGGGATAATTCCCACGCGGTTTAAATCACACAAAAGGTTACGCCAAGGCAGAACTTCGGAGCGAGCGAGTAACGAAAAACAGGCACCTTTTCAAAATTATGCGCGCGTGGTTTCTCATAGAAGCCGCTGCGTAGATCCATGCTCAAGGATCTCTTACGGACTCGTTTGCGGTGTATTAGGCTGATAATGGTACTATTAGTGGACAGGGTGCTAACGAGGCTATTATATTCGTACCCGGTGCTTATCGTCTCGTTTAATTCTCTCCGTTTTTTCCCCTCTTTCTTCATTATTCACGCGTTTATCTTACATTATCATGTTTCTTCATTCTTCTTGAAAAGACTTTTGTTAGAAAAAGCATCAAATGTTTGGTCGTCGAGGAACCGACAAATTCGCCGGGTCAACTCACGAAGGTCGAAAAAGAACTTTTCAATTTTCTCGTCAGAATCGAGTCCTGTTTTAATCCCGGAGTGTATGCAAGGATACTCGAAAAAACAAGCTCGAATCATATTTTTCAATACTAGGAGAACAAAATTATGAACGGTTTGGAAAAAAAATGCTACTAAAAAAAAAGATAACCAAAATATTTTTTAACGAGCTTTCGTTCGGTTTCATCGATTCCGCTTCATACCATGGACGTCTCTTTGTTCGTGTATATTCGATTCGTATGAAAAGCTTGCTGTCTCTCCACCCCCGTACAATACATATACTTTTATATACGAAAAGAGAGAGAAAGACAGACAGAGAGAGAAAGAGAGAGAGAGAAATTTTCATTTAGCACAGAGCGATATATGTATAGCGTTTCGCACGGGAACGAGCCAAAGGCTGTTCCACAAAGCTTTGACGATCCGCGGTTCCGGTCACACATAGAGAACTCTGCATTCGCCACAGAATACTCCAAATTGCCAATTAACGAATCGCGTAAAATCCGAACCGTGCCACATTCTCCTCTAACCGTCCTCTTTTTAATTTCACATTTTTTTTCTCTATTTCATTCGATCTATCCCCCGATCACTATGTACATGTGTTTTTTTAATTGCCTCACCTCTCCCTCTCCCACACCTAAATTTATATACTCGACTATATATATGCAATTGGGATCGACCTCACGTGACCGAACCAATCCGTGGCCATTCGGGCATGTACATACCGACCACATGAAATTTAACGCAATTTACATGAACCATTGAGGCGTCTCCACGTCCCTATGGTCCAACTGAGTTTTCGAGGCTAACCCCCTTTTGCGTCGTGCGTTGCGAGGGTGAAATTTCCACGAAATGCGAGGGGGTAGGTTTGAAATTTCCATCACCATCGCCGAAAATGATATTTGTTCGATACAAATAACAAAAATCAAAGTAATCGACTTATGATCGGGATATGAAAATTACATTTTTTTTAAATTTAATTTTCATTAATTATTTTATTTTATTTTTTATTAATATAATGTTTCTGAGGTTCTTTGAATTTGAACCCAAGCTGTGTTCATCAATCTGTACCTATTCGTACGCGTCTGCGGCTCGACCCTTGACCCAAGCGAAATCATATTCACGACCAATTAGCCAAAATTGAACGATTAAACGAACTTACCTGTAAGTGATGTTTGATCGTAATTGTATGTAGCGCCTCTTCCGAAAGATCATCGTGTAGTACTCCTACTCGCCGCTAGATTTACCACAGTTTAAAGTCTAGGAATCTTTTCTTTTTCTCTCTCCCGGTCCCGTCGACCCTCTGTGCTCCCCCGCTATATTCATATTGAAAGTGTATAGCCACAATCATTCGGGAAAATCTCCGACCTGGAGATGGGTTCTGCATTATATCCTGTGTAAATAGGGTGGGACTCTGATCTTTCGGAAGAGGCGCTACATACAATTACGATCAAACATCACTTACAGGTAAGTTCGTTTAATCGTTCAATTGTATTTCGCGCCTCTTCCTCAAGATCATCGTGTAGATTTTTAAAGTTATTGTGGCGTTTCTCTATTATCTGCGTGTATTCTAATGGTTTATTGAACATAACAAAAGACAATGGTAGACAGAAAAAAAAACATGAACAATATCTAAGCGATACAATGTTTTCAGATCAACCTTTTAAAATTGCCTTCGCGAAAGAATCGTTCTCGTCTGTTATTGGACGATTGTAGAACCTAGCGAAGGTCTCTGACCTCTTGGACCAGCCAACAGTCTCCTTAATAGTATCGATGCTGACTCCCTTAACCTTGGCTGAGGATGATGACGCGTGTCTCGTACTGTGGGCCGAAAAGATCCGCGTGTCGATTCCACTTTCGGTGAGAACCTTCTTCACCCACTTGCTCAAGGTCTGGGGTCCCACAGCCTTGAAAGGTTTTTTGATAGCTATAAAAAGGAATTCACATGTTCCTCTATTTTCTTTCGTCCGATTAAGGTAGCTCTGAACGGTAGAAACTGGGCAAATAGTCTCATCATCCTTGAAAAACGGCAATTTTAAGAGAGGTTGTTTTCTATTTAACCCTGACGTCTTAATCGGGTCTGGAATTTCGATCCACAACGCCTCTCCTTGCAACTTCATATTATTTACGCGAATCAAGGATAGTGTCTGCATCCTCTGCCCTGTCACTAAGGCTAATAACGTGACCGCTTTCATTGCCAGTTTTCCCAAGGGAAGATCTTCATTCCTCTCTAGGGTTTTAAAATAATCTAAAACCATTCGTGGGTCCCATGTGCGATTGTATCGAGGCTTAGAAGGACGAGCCTCCGCTATTCCTTTAAATAGCCTCCTGATATGAGCATCTTGTCCAATATGTGGTCCAACAAGAAGAGATATCGCCGATCTAAGCGTATTCAGAGAGCTATAAGCTGCTCCTTCCTTGAACGCTTCTGTTATTATTCTTATCACATCGGGAATTGACGGCTTATAAGGATCGATCTGTTCTCTGTTGCAAAAACTCCACCATTTCCGAAGTGCACCGTCGTACTGTTTTAACGAAGACTCTCGTATCGAGCTGATCATTATATCGATGGCCCCTTCTGGAATACTTTTTCGTGTGAAAGCCTGCCACAAACAACTCCGGCCACCAGGGTAAGGTGTTCCCACAGCGGGTGAGGATCTCTGTTGAGAGACAAAAGTAACGATTTTTTAGGACCGATCTCAATTATTTCCCCAGGAATGAGGGAACGAAAGAATGGATACCATGGTTGCCCTGGCCAATCTGGTACAACCAAGATACCTCTTGCGCCTTCCTCTCTTATCTTCCTCAAAATGCGTAATATGAGTGAAAACGGAGGGAACGCATAAAAAAGAGAAAACCGTGACCAGTCGATCGTAAAAGCGTCTACGGCCTCACTTTGCGGGTCTTTGATCCATGAGACATAGCGAATACATTTAGTATTAACGCGCGATGCAAAGAGATCAATTTCCGGTTGCCCAAAAACATTCACGATCTCATCGAATGCCCAATCGGCTAATCTATACTCTGTCTCATTTTCAAGTCTCCGTGACTCAAAATCCGCTTCTATATTGTCCTTGGTGTTAATGTAAGACGCAGTTAACCAGATCCTGCGACGCTCACACCATTCCCAGATCTGTTTAGCCAGGGTACTCAATTTCTCAAATCTAATGCCACCCATCTTGTTTATATACGCGATGGCTGTTGTGTTGTCCATTCGGAGAAGGACTTTGCAATTCCTTTCTCTCTCAACAAAACATTTTAGTGCAAAAAAAGCTGCCATCAACTCTAAAAGATTGATATGAAGCGATCTTTCCTCCTGGCTCCAAAAACCATGTGTTTTTTCGTCTCCGCAAACCGCTCCCCATCCAGACAGAGAAGCGTCGCTAAAAATTTCATATTTAAATTTTTCTAATCTCAACGAGCAGTACGGAGAACGAATGGCCTTTAACCACCACGAAAACTCTGATTGTAACGAGTTCGGTATTCTCATTACACTCTCGTAACACCCTGAACTCTTTTCGAGAGCCAGGTATCGAACCCTCTCAAAGTTCTTCGTATGACTCAAACCGTATTGCAAGGCTGGAAGGCATGCGATTAATGTCCCGATGAATTCTGCAAATTCCCGGATTTTACATGACGTCTTTCGTTGGAATTTTCTTATCAACGCTTCTACTTTTTCTTTCTTATCCTCCGGGAGTTGAATTCTCATTTTTTCCGAGTCGAAAATAAAACCCAAATATCTACATCTCTTCAACGGTGACAATTGGCATTTTTCCTCATTCAACACGAAGCCCAGTTTTCTCAAAATTTGGCAAACCTTCCGGACATTCTCTTTACATCTCTCAAACGACTCCCCAATTACTAAAATGTCGTCTAAATACACGACTAGCATGAGACCCTTCTTACGTAACTCTGTTATGACAGGTTTGAGAATTTTCGTGAATGTGTATGGTGCTGAGGATAGTCCAAAGGGCAAACAAACAAACTCGTACAGTTGATTTTCAAATTGAAATCTCAAAAATTTACGGTGTGATTTTTTGACGGAAATCGTATAATAAGCGTCCTTTAGATCAACTTTTGCAAAAAATGAGTCCTTTTCTACGAGATTTGTGACCGTCTTTTTATCTTCTAGTTTAAAATGATAAGATGTAACGAACTCGTTTAATCTTTTTAGATTTAAAATAAATCGTTTTTTTCCATCCGATTTCGGGACTAAGAAAATATCGGAAACAAATTGGCCTTTTGTTTTGCGACATGGCTGAACGACGCCCTTATCTTCTAATTCGTTTATCAGCTCACGCAATTCTCTCCGTTCTTTTGCTGATCTATGGGGCTCATGGAATCTATCCTGATAAGGTGTTGACTCGAAAGGAATTTTATAGCCTTCTATCCACGATAGAATTAACCGATCAGCTGTCATATTCTTCCATTGTTCTTTGAAAAAACGTAATCGGCCTGCAATCGAACTTACAGATCCTTCTACCATCTCCGACGCGGTCGACTTTCTCGCTTGTAAGCCGAGCGACCCCTGTCCTCTCGACGCTGAGTCCGCGACGTGTTCGGTGAACTCCGGAAACGTCTCGATGCAGTTTGTTTCTTCCCGCCCTGTTCCGTCGCTCCCTGACGATGTTGCGCTGCCGACGTGCGACGGGGCGGGCCCCGCAAGTTTTTTGAATTCCTCGGTGTAAATGATTTTCCCGGAATTCTCAGCTCCTTCGAGGTACTCTCTAGAGTCTTGGCCGCCTTCACTCTGTCCTCGACTTGTTTTCCAAACAAAAATTCGTCTGGGGTAGACGCGTTCAACACGTCTTTAAAAGACGTATTAATATTTGCCAGAATTAAGCTCCGGCGAATTATTGACTCGTCGCGTTGTAAATCTGAAAGTACACGTCCAGCGTCGCTGAGATTTTCGAGAATACTCAGATCGTCTTTTTCTCCGCTGATTATTTCACGGAAAGCACTCCCAACCGCCGCAATAGCCGCTGCGATCTTTTTTTGTTTCAAGACGATTCTCTCATCTCTTTTCGCGGTGTTTTCGCCAAGGGACGTTTTGACTTCCGGATTGACAATCGGAGGGTCGATAAAGACAGCATTTTCCGGAGGCGGATATTTTTTAATAATTAAATCACGCTCCTCGGTTGGTAAGCCGTTTTTCAATATCTCTTCCCAACGTACGCTGACTTCGACAGGAATCTTGGTCGCCAACTGACGATCCTCCGTTATTCGTTTTCCCAAAATTTCGACGATTCGAGGATCGAGATCATTATCGGGGTTTGCCACCTCGAGGCCTTGTGTTTGGTCTTCTGTCGTTGGATCGTTTCTCGTCGCCTCAACATTGTCTACGACAACTTGAGACGGTTCCTCTCTCTGCGTGTTTTGAGATGAGTCCGATCTGGAAAGGCTGACGCTATATCTGTCACGCCTGAGACGATCTGAATCTGAACGATCTTCACTGCCGCTGCTTGCATCCATCGACTCGGAGTGCGTCGCGTGACGGTGACCTAACAAGCACGAAAGAAAAAATAAGGAAATTGTCCATGAGATGTTCATAGGTTAGAGCCTGTATAACGATGCATTCTCCGCATGGGCTGCGCCCTTCTTTTTCTTTTTTTTTTTTTTTTTTGTCAGAAAAAACATTCACAGGTTAGAGCCTGGATGAACGGCGCTATTTTCGCACGGGCTGCGCCCTTCCTCAGTCGGGTTAGACCTCCCCGAGTTGCATATTCCCTGCTACTTCGAGCAATTAGCGCTTAGATACTTGGTAGGTTAGAGCCTAACCAAGAAATCAAATTTGTCGCTCGACAGGTTAGAGCCTGTATAGGAGCTTTTTCCATATACTTTTTCTTATTTTCCAGGTTAGAACTCGAACGTTTCTCCGTTCTCTGCGCATTCCGCGTATCTATTGATGTGCCACGTGGAGACCTAACCTAAAAACAGATTATACTTACGCTGACGGCGTTCCTTCTCCTGAAGTCGCTCTAGGCGACGAATTCTTTTTTCCAAACGCTCCTCGAATTTCTTCAACTCCTCCGAATGTTCCCTACGCCGCTTCTTTCCCATTTTTTTCGAATTTTTGTATCGCACTACGCAGATATATCTGTGGTCCTCTAGCACAAGAAGAAGAATGAATATAGCGGGGGAGCACAGAGGGTCGACGGGACCGGGAGAGAGAAAAAGAAAAGATTCCTAGACTTTAAACTGTGGTAAATCTAGCGGCGAGTAGGAGTACTACACGATGATCTTGAGGAAGAGGCGCGAAATACAATTCACCCTCTACGAACGTCCCTTACCGCGCGAGTATCCTGTGGTTTGGTTTTTCCCTACTCGAAGTCAACCGTAAATTGGGTGTGGCTGCTCAATGGTAGGAAAAACAAAATCTCTAGCAAAACACACCGTTTATACGTCGTTATTCGAGTTTAGGGAAATTCGAAACTTCAGTGACATCAAAGGTGTTCGGTACGTGCTGTATACACGCGCGGTTGGAAACGCTTCGCCGCGGACATGGATAACGCTATATTTTCAGTTCTTATAAGAGTATTCTCAACATTACGTGCTTATCGTAAATACAAAGTGGTCTGCGAACAGTGTGGATAAATTTCGGTGTATTGAAACTTCAAAGCTGCGGAATGCGAATAAATACATGAAACCAAAAATTAAAGTTCGGCCGAATTCAAATTTCGGCATTTTTGCGTCTTTGGCAAAAGACGTCAAGGATTTTAGAGAAAGTCTCGGCTACCTGCTACAATTGCGACCCATTTATTGTCGCATTTATCTACTTTTTACGACAAATATAGAAAAAAAAATTTAATTTTCTAAATATTACGGTACGTACGTTAATGTTAAATTTCTCGTTGGCACTTCTCGCACTCATCGAGACGATCTAGATTCATGAAAATAAACTAGTCATTTCTCATTAATACGAGAAGAGAATTAATCATTAAACGAAAGTTCAAAAACTTACCTACCGTTAAATTTCAATCAATACCGGTGAATAAATCTTTCATTAATATTTCTTAAATTTTCCTCGGTCGAATGTAATTGGACTATTACAAAATCTTTTTTTAAATTTATTTGTATGAACAAATATTAATTCCCTCGTCTAAAATATCACGAAATATTATCAAATGGACGAACAAATTGAGACTTTTTTTGGACTTGACTTTTTTCAAGAATTGAGAGCCCCGATTGTTCCGATCATCCTTTGAGGTTTCGATTTATATATCAGCATCCCATGCTCTATTTCCAAGAATTCCCATGCTATATTATCCGTCTTGAATGTAATATAGGTATACAGCGTGCATATGGTATACACTGCAAGACGCGTAACTTCCTGCCACCGTTTTGCGGTCGCGAAAAGAATATAATAATTCGCCCTTTCCCATCACGCATGCCTGTATTCCAGATATCCGGTCCGGGTACTCGACTACATATCGCGGCTGTTAAAAATACCACTTTTCATTCTTTAATTCACGTTTCAATATTTCAATAATATTTCCGAATACTTTGATCTACGAAAAAAAAACATATTTTTAATAGAGTATAATAAATATCGATTACAATGCATCGATAACGATAACCAAATCGTATGGTTGATCGATTTTGAAACTTCTGCTCCCGTCGCGAGAGTCAAAGGTTTAGAGTCGTGTTATACGCGACTAAAGTAAATATCTGACGGCAATCACCGGGTATTCGCGAAGTTTAATCAGACGTCAAGGTGTGCGAAGAGATTTTCTCAGCCAAACGCCGCGCAGTGATTTCATATATGTTATATATGTGGCACTGTTCACCAGTGGGACGTATGGCTCGAGTCGCGCGCGCGCGCGACACTTAACTTCGAGCGTTAAACGCATGCGCGTGCAAACTCGCGAATATACGCTCTTTTATGTGTGTGTGCACATATATATAAATATGTGTGTGTGAGTTGTATTTACCTGTACAGGAGAGTCGTTTGAGGTCCGTGCGGCACTAACAAACAGCCTATATCACGCCAATCAGTTAACCCGGCGTGTGGCTCGACGCTAATGCGTTCTTAATGCGACAAAACTCTACTCTCGAGCGCTCGCGGACCTTCGAACCATGGCATATCTAAAAGTTGGTGAAAAAGAAGAAAAGAATACTCAACCAGAGATTTCATCGACTTGCTTAATCTTTCGTCGTTATAAATATATAATTTAATATTCGTAAAATGATTTTCCAATAATTATTATAATCTCCGATATCGATTGAATTTTTTGCAATATTATTCATCGAGCAATTTTTTTATTGAAAATTTGACAAAAAATGTTTTAATCATTTTACGTGTTTTAGTGTCACACGCACTTTCGTAAGACGGTCATTCTAATTTATACACCTTTCTAGAACACGACCCGATTTTTCTCTCTCTTTCCAACGTTGATCGCTAATGCTCGATTCGCATGCGCGCGATCAAAGCTCGCGTATATATATATATTTATATTTTTCTCTTGTTCTCGACCTCGACTAATTTAACGCGATCGTAATCGCACGATTTGTCTTAATTTCGAATTTGGCGCCTTTGAACGCACGTTTGCATGATTAAATGGCGTATTTCAACGATTCGGTCGTTCATCGTTTCCGCGTGATGGAAACTTCGTTTTTTTTTTATTTTTATAAATATTGTTATTGAGGTATTTACGTCAGAGCGTTGTACGTGTTTCACGTAGTCAGCAAATATATCAAGAAAACATTCGCCCCGTTGGTTCTGGGTCCGTGTTCGACTCCAAGACAAAATGGTTTCTCGAATAAAATTGTCGCGTTTGACAAATTGAAAATTTATTCGAACTCTTAAAATCAATGATAGCAGACGTGTGATGGTTCGTAAACATGAATACGAAACGTGCCAAAACTTTGGATTCCTTTTTTGTCGCTTAAAATAATAAGTAGGTAATTAAAATCGCCAATAAAATAATTAATAAAAATAATTACTCTATACGATCGTATCGAGAATTTCGTTTCATCGGCTTTTAATCTTTATCGAACTATATTCACAAATCAAAATTCCGAATATTTTCGAGACACATGCTAGTTTAATTATGGGAACGAGCGTAGCTCATCGACTCTGCCCCCGTCTGCTTTTCACGAACTCATTCATCATCTAAGCAATGAAAGTGCGTATCTATTCGTCATACCTTACATTTTATCTATAAATATTAACCGACGAGATACTTCTCTCCCACGTTTAATGTTATTACAGGTGTTCTTTTTTTCCAAGATAATTATTTCGAAATCCTATTTGACTATCTGCGTTCCATTAAATAATTCACCTTAGTCACGATTGATATTACGCTATAGAATGTGATAAGATTGCAGAAATTGATCGACCGACTATATTTTTATTCTTTTTTCTCGTATTTATCCATTTTTCTTCGTTCAATTTATTTTCTACCAATTTCTTTTTTCTCTTACAATTTTTTATTCCCCAATCGTAATTTGTATTTGCATTAATCATAGTGAAACAACGACGAACAAAGACGAGAAAAATATTTTTCGCGAATTTGCGAATAATTTCGAACGAATAACGAAAATTATGCGTTCACCAGACCGCGACTCGACGATTTTATAGAAATAATAAATACATCGTAATTAAAGCTTAACATTGAGAAAAAAAAGAAGCGTCCCTTGTCGTCTACATACTCGACGATAATAAACGCACTATGTATATAACAGTACCTACTGTACATACATCGGGAAATGAGACACGCGAGTTCTTCAGCTTTGGTACAATAACACTATATATATATATATATATATATATATATATATATATATATGTACCACCCTAGTATATCCCCCCACCCTTACATCGTACAGCGAGACGAACGAGGTGCTAACGGGCGTGGAACAACGAACGAAAACAATGGAGCAAACACCACACAGCGACGATAATATATAGCGTGTGAAACCACCGAGAGATAGACAGAGACAGAAAAAACAAGAGAAGGTAAAAGAGAGACAGAGAGACAGAGAGACAGCGAGAGGAGAGAACGAAAAATTCTCAACCGTCACCACTCGACACTCGGGCATGCTTTTTTTTTGCACCCGCAATCGCTCACTCGCTCTTTCAGTTCTTCGTATATTTCCATTCCACACCCCCTCGACTCTTATTCTTCCATTCATAATGCCATTGTGACCCTCTTAAACTCGATAAACTCGAATGAGCTAGCTGTACGTACGTGCGGAGGTCGGATCCGCGGGATCGGGGCTTTTCCTTCGTTCCCTTTTCCTTATTCTCTCTTTCTCATTTCGTCGTCTCTTCTATACGTCAACTACACACACCCTTTGACTCTCTGGCATTACCTAATTACGTAATTAGACAAACGAGACGAACCGGTTATCTCGTGGATCTTTGTGTGTGCACGGAGATAAGAAAAAAAAAGTGGGGGAATATGGACCACCAAAATATTTCTACTCTTAACTGTCTTATCGTACGATTTTTTTTTCAAAATTTTTATTCACGTTCGAGCCAAATGGAAGAAAAAATAATTTCTTTTTCGCGAGGGTTGAAATTTCGAATACTCGTCTATATTTATATATAGCTTGCATTCGTTACGAGACGAGTTCTAAAAAATTGCCAACAAGAATAAACCCACGTGAGAACTCCGGGTGTTCTAGTAAAATGCAACGTGTACAGTATATCTTTAACAAAAGCAGAGACGCGACAAAAATATGAGTCTGTTACCGAGGGTAAGCTGTCCCGCGTACTAATTACTTACAACTCGCAATTAAGTGCACCCCCGGGGATGAAGGGTATGAAAAGAAAAAAAGGAAGAAAGTAAAATCCGGTCGAATAACTTTCCGGAAGCGCATTTCGCACTTCCCTTTCTGGTATATATATATATATATATATATATATATATATATATATATATATTTCGCATATACATTTTACTCGAGTCGTTTCTTCTCCTTCTCTCTTTCTTTTCTTTTTTCTCACTCTCGCACTGACAAAATTCCTCTCGCTGTGTACATCTTGCTCAAGGCGAGACGCCGTGCGCATCACACTCCTCGCATATTAATTGAGGCGCATCCACGCGCACCCCTCCATCATCGCACCGACAGCTTCGAGTCTCTCGTTCACTCTGTACAACGCTCTTTAGATCTGTATATACTATATATGTGTGTGTGTGTGTGTGTGTGTGTATGAGAGTTTTCTACTTTCTTGCCTATACTACACGTCTCGTTGGGTGTCTCGGTTCACTTATGCACTTCGTTGAACACGCACATTTCTCTCTCTCTCTCTCTCTCTCTCTCTCTCTCTCTCTCAGGATTCGCAATATACGTATGTATGTGTACATCACTCCGAGAATTTTTCACCGATGACAGAGAAGTTAGCTGGAGTGAATTTTTCATGCAAACGAGACGCTGTTCGCTTCACTTTTAATTAATTTAATCGTCACTAATGAATTTGGTTGAATAATTTTACTTCGGGTTTATTCCCATTTTTTTAGATTTATAACGTATTATTAAGTTCACCCGAAATTGATAATTCTTGAACGTTTAAATGTTTACTCTCGATTAATACGATATTATAATTATTTTATATTAAATGTATGTATTTTGATTAATTTAATAGACGACAATTTATTCATCAAGAAAAATTGTAGAAAAACAGATCTTTAATTTCTCTTCATGTTTTTGTTATAGAGAAAATGTATGCAATTTTATCGTGCGAGAAATCGATCGAGTGTTCAATCGGAAATCGTCATGCGCGCCGTGAATGATTTCTGAAATCGATTATTATCGTACGATTCGTACGTGTGTAAAGTCGACAATGCTCATGTTTCGTTTCGGATTTAATTGTGACAGTTTTGACGATGGGGTCGTTTGCGTTGGATAAAAAAAAACATCGATATAAATAAAATTATAATAACGTAAAGAAACATTGTCGATGAAGGAGAAGTGTTAGCTCGAGTGATTTGGTCAGGCCGGTAAAGGGGCGAGAAGTGGGCGGAGGAGAGATTCGTGAGACAAAAGGGCGTTCGACATTGTCGCGTTAACGATGCATAACCAGGTGCAACAATGCACCGCTTAACGGCGTTAATGGCGAAGCGAAACGCCCCGAGAAGTAGGTAATACCTACACGCGCAATGCTCGAGATCAATCGTAAACGTGTACAAACGCAAAATATTTTTCTCAACAAATTTGACATAAAAAGAAATTATATAAATAATATAATAAAACAGAAAAAAATTGATCAATATCGATTCAATTAGCACTCGAAATTTTCGATTCTGTTATCATTAAAATTGAGGTTTGAAAAAAGAAAAAAAATTGAAACGTGAAAAAATGCATTTCGATGCAAGTTTCGATAATTTTTCGTTGGTATCTTTCGAATCGACGATTTGCCGATATAAAAATTCGGTGGACACGTTTTCAGTCGGGAGGTTGTTCGTATTCGTTCTAAATATAGATGGGACCGGTAATGATTCAGAAGAATATTTTTTTGGTCCTCTCGCACGGCACGGCGCGAGATACGCTGCAGGCAAGAGCTCACTGGTAGTCCAGGTATATTTAATAACCAGCTCTTCTACCTGTGAGCCTGACGATGACGCGTAGGCCCCCCGGCACAGCCACAGCGGGCGGAATATTTTAAAACGATATTTCTCTTTTTTTTCTCTCGTGTTCTGTCTTTTTCGTCCTTTTTCAAAATTTAATTTGTCTCATTATATGAGAGGCGAGAGTCTCCGGAAGCCAGAGATGCGTATCAATTAATGAAGAGTTATGCGACGAAGGAATTCGAATTAAGAAAATTCTTTTTATTTCTCGATCGCTCGGACACAATTGAATTTTAATTCGTAATAAGTTCGTGGCCAATTTTCATAAGCGTGCGAGAAGTTTGTTTTAGAAAAAGTGTCGATAAAATGCAAAAATCGTTGTTCTTGTATTTTAATAAAAAATGGATTAGCGTATGGCGAAATAAAAACAAAAATATTCACGTATTTTTTGTGATTTAGCGAAATAAACGACGCAGCTATTTCATTTATTTTTGCAACGATATTAAAATAAAATTTACTAAATATCGGGAGGACACGTGGGTCCTTGGCGCCACAAATCATCACAAAAAATTTAATTTACGAGCGCGCGACTGACCCGGCTTAGGCTAGGCAAGAGCAGAAAAGAAAAGAGTGGAAAAGAGCCAAGTTGAAATAGTTCGTGGTCTTCCAAAATATACGCATGTGAAATATGTGTGTGTGTGTGTGTGTTTATAAATATTGGACGCGGTATCTATACGTGGGAGTTGAAAAATATATGCCCCGCTCATTACATATTCGTAGTCCGGTGAAAATAAAAATAAAAATATTCTCGACTTGAAAAAACGCGTCGACCCTCATAAGCGACCAAAACATTTTGTTTTCAAGCTTTCACAAAATTTCATCGTAAAACAAAGCAAATATCCTAATTAAACGAAACACTTTTAAACCACACTTTCTTTCGAAACAATAAAACGTAAACGCCCAAAATATTTGAAAAAAGTCATTAGTTATGTAAATTTTGAACAAATATATTCAACACCCTTGGTTGGTAAACACGAATGGATATAATATGGAGCACTACAGAAATTTACCGAGGGTGCAACCCCCGCGGTGAAGGGCACATGGAACAATCGTGAGTCGCGTCTTGGGCGTGAAAACGTTTGTGAAATTCGCAAGGGATGAAAATAGGGAAAATTATGCCGAGGTAAAAGTGAGAAATTGCGATTCGAAAATTTCGTCACGCAAAAGTCGAGCACCCCTGAGAATGGGGATAAGAGAGAGAGAGAGGGTAAAAGTCGAGCATAAATAAATAGTATGGAAAAGGCTGAAAGAGTGAGATAGTGGGAGGAAAAAAAGGACGAAGCGGATGATGATGAAGGATGTTCCAAGGTCCGCTAGAATCCTGAACTCCCGGGTCATCCTAATATGACACTTATAATGGTAGTGGTCGAACGTGACCGCGACACAATCTCCCGTTGGGTTTTGGGATATTTTACTCACCGAGAAAGTGAGACGGAGAGCTTCTCTTTTCGCGCGTATACCTGGTCCCGGTTGTCCTCGAGGGCAACGATGCCCCTCTCCACCCTTTCTTTTTTAACGCATCTTTATATATGCGTGTATCATATATTAATGCAACCGGGAACGAGAATTTTCTCCAGGTTGTAAATACCGGGAGGGCCGAATCGCAGTTATTAAAATTTAACGAAACAAGAAACATAATTGAACGTAAAACGAGAAGTTAATTAGACATTTAATTATTTTGATCGTATAGCCTTAAAACGTGATTGGTAACGATTTCCCTTGATATCGGAAACCATCACTATGATCAAACAGTTTATTACGTAATTTGGCAAGCTTAATATTTTTCGAACAACAAAATTTAGACATGTTTTAAACGACAGTTTAAAGGTGTTTTAACACGAAACAAAGCTCTACTTTACGTTATCAAGGACTCTATAGATTGATAAAATTATGCAAAATACTTTTATTTGTTTATTTCAATTTTAACTTAAGTTATATTTAAAACCAATTTGTCAGGATTAAAATTGGGGAAAAAGGGAGATTTAAATGTACAATTACGATAAAGCACGCGTGGTGGCTGAGCCACGATACGCTCTTGGATTATTACACCTATTGTGAAACCAAATAAGATGAACAAAAGTTAGCGGCGTTTAACGACCACGAAATTGCTGTTAAAAAAAAAGAATTCCTTTTCTCCGTTATTCTTTACCGATGTTTATACGCGAGCCTCGCCAACCCCGTGGAACTGATTGTGAGCGAAATGGCTAATTCCAAAGCGGAAATAAGTCGAATATCGACCTTCTGCCAGCGGGGAATCCCGTTTTTTGCCACTTCTTCGTAAGATACAGCCAATTCCCGTTTTCAAAGCATACTCCCCAAGAGCCCTTTCTTAACCTCAAAATTTATTTTATTTTTCATTACTTACGTTTTCTTTATCGAAAATTATTTTATTTTTTTACCCGTGCATATAGTCGGGTCCTTCGGTGTCGTCAGGATTATTACCCACACTCCTTGCTCTTGTTTATTTATTTTTTATTTATTTTTTTATTATCATTTCTATATTTTTTTTGCTAAAAAAGTCCCGTGCATTCCTGGGTGGGGCGCGGAGAGAGAGAAGAGTCCTGCTGCTCGGCAGTAAATCACACCGGACCTCGCGGGCTCGCACACGCGGATTCCCCCCTTCCCTTACCCTACCTCTCGCAAAATAGAGGTGGGTGTCTGCCTGCTTGCAGAAAACCAGACAGGCAACCTCTTCGGTTATATATATATATATATATATATATAAACCTTCAGTACATATGTATATTTCTATATATATATATATATACATATACATATGTAGCGGAGGTTTTTTGCCAGTGTTCCACGATCGGGAGCCAAACGCAAGCCGTAACGCTACCCAACACACCATAACTCGAGGAGCCGCGACACACCACCGAGCTTTATTGCGAGTGTTATATACACTCGCTTGGCATGGTTAATCGTAAATGTGAGCGGCGTTCCATGCTAATAAATTCCTTTTGCCGAGAGGCGACCTATTTGGACATTGTCATCGTGTGATAATGATTTTCGAGAGCGTGCACTCGCCAACTGCTAAATATACATATATAGTATAGAAGAAAATATATATATATATATATGTATGTATATATGTGCAGTTATGTGCAAGGTACGAGTATATACGCGGGTAATATATAAGCTACGGATAACCAGCAGTAACCACCGGCCATCATGAAACCCAGGCCCACCCAAGGTAGCCACCGGCAATTCTAATTCTCGTGATGGATTGCGATATAAAACATGTATATATACACACCACGTTGGTAAGAGCAAGGAGAGATATGGAAAGAGTAGCGAGTGAGTGTAACGCACAATGAGACGAGATTTATGCGAAACGAGAAATTATATGCGAGGAAGAGAAAGAGGGCGAGAGAAAAATAGAGAAAGAGAGGGGCGGGGGGGGGGGGGGGTAGAGAGGGAATAGACAGAGATTTCGACCGGAAGCTCCGTGTGGTGAGGAGAGCTACCGGAACCGGTATTACATACGCGTTCACAGTTCTAGTCTACTGGCTTGTTAAATCGATCTTTTTTTTTCGTTTCACATGGACTTTCGTTGCGTTCGAAGGACTCGAGATTCAACGATCTTTTTTTTCTCGTTACTGCGGATTATTTTTTTTATTATTTAATATCTTTGTGCAATTAAACGAGTTGATTTTCAACCGGCAATTGTAATTCGGATTTTGGATTAATTTGTTTGAATTATTGAGAAAAATAGTGACGGTTCGTCGATGATAAATTTGATATTACATTTATCGAGTTGGTCCAGAAGTCGTTTCAAATAAAATCAATTATTTATTGGACAACATTTTATAGTACATATATCTTTTCATTGACATTTATATATAAATATATATATGTATATATGTATATATATATGCGCATGCGCAATCGTGGATGAATTCGGGTGGCAACTAGCAATTCGAATTGGACAATGCCAGGAAAGAGATGTGCATGGGCCTGGAGAGATGGCAAACACTCGTGACGAAGCCGCCGATCAAACACGCAGAAAACGAGAGGGGAAATATGCTCTCGGTACTGTACTGTTGGCCTTCGCGAGATTTTCGAAGGCTCGCGTCGATTCTACACACGACGAGAGCGAATGGCAAACACTCGTCACTCTCTCGTCGACTGCCAGTCCCTAGATCTCTTACTCTTTCTCTCCACCCCCCCCCCCCCCCGCCCCCCTCTCGATCTCTCCCCCACTTTCCACCTCTTCGATCTCTTTTTCTCGTTTTTTATATGTAGTCCTTCTTGCAACGTGTAGGATCAGCTTGTACTCGCGCCTGTGATGGTTTCACACTCCAGCAGCACTGTGGTTGTGTACGAACGATTTTTCAAAGACGAGAGGCGTTCGAAACATCATCGTTTCACCCTACCTACTTTGTACCAGTGCACTCTTGCCCACTTGTCTCGCCGATTTTTGACTGGGTGGAGAAAGAAAGAGCGGGAGGGACAGAGAGCTTTCAACATATGACTAATTACGAGCAGTGTTTGCCCCTCTGGTCGTACCGTATGTGATGATTTTTTTTATTTTTTTTCATGCTTTTTTATTGATCGGGAATTTTACATGAGGCATGTTGGCCCTAAAAGAGGAGAGGCGTAAACTGTGGGGAGAAATAGAGAGAAGAAAAAACGGTTGTAGCTTCGAAATATTTTTGCTCAAAATGATCGAGTCAACTTTCGATTTGTTTTTTGTCAAATTCGATGCAAATTTAATTTATTCTTTTTTTTTCGTCGACGATATCGGATGCAATCTTTTTGCGCGAACTGTCATTCGAACTTGGACGGTCTTTTGGTTACTTTTAACGTGGCTGGACTCAATCACTCAAAATTCCTCGAACCATGTTTTTTTTTGAGGGACGTAAGCCGAGACCGAATTCTGCATCTCGACAAACTCGCAACGAAAAGAGTCGCATGAATATGCATATGGTTTTGTTTATTCTTTTTTTTTCCTCAAAAAATTTGTCATGGCGCATCGCCGCTTTAGCGTGAAGAAGCGTCTTCTTTGCATAACAAATTTAGGAGTAGACACAAACACGTGTATATATGTACGCAGATTAA
Organism: Netelia inedita; assembly: GCA_964017225.1. Classification (NCBI taxonomy): domain Eukaryota; kingdom Metazoa; phylum Arthropoda; class Insecta; order Hymenoptera; family Ichneumonidae; genus Netelia; species Netelia inedita. Next base: position 28,279,227 of record OZ024920.1, on the reverse strand, counting down.
AGATTCTTCCAAGAGTTAGTCGTGTAAAGAACGTACCGAGTGTCCTATTTAAACATATTGCACTCGGAGGTTGTAATCATTTTTTCTTAACGATTGTGGACCACTTATGTAAATAGATAATTACATATCGAGATTCATAATTTCAATAATATTCTGCGACTATTAAAACGGAGGCTCGCAAATATAACACATATAATCAAATAAATAAAGGTTTGAAAGAAAATTAAGAATCGAAAAAAGTACAGGAACCAAAAAAATATTTATTAAAGCGATTATTTAAGTATTTTTTCGATAATTATATACACGGTCGTACCCACATATATATATTTAATAGAGCCAAAAAAAACAAGCCAATTTGAAAAATTGATGAATAAAACTTGTTTTTCTGACCATCATAGTGGAGTCCTGTTTTAAGAGTCAGTGTTACAGGCGACGAACGATTCGAAAGCGCCATCCGTACTTACTTTTTCCAGCACTGAGCGTTAGAATTTAGTGAATATGTAGAGAATAATGTCAACAATTTTGAAAAAAAAACATTTAGCCACTTTTTGCCATAATTCTCTAGTCGCAGTTGGTTGCTCTGTAACGAAGAAATTACGGATCGCGTTTTCGACTCGCCTGTAATACTGAGTCTGAAGCTCGCTCGTTTCTCCAGGCACGTTTCACCTGGCGGTAAGATCCCGCGACGATATAAAGAGACACAGCGTTTTGCAACAATATCCCTTTCGTACTGACTTATTTTCACCCCTTTAACGATATAATCGACATGTACAACTTGGATTTTGCATAAATCAAGAATATTGCTAATCAACTTCCTGAATGGTCTGAGAAACAATAAATTATCTCCTTCACTTACAATTAGTGCGCAAACAAACGATTTCAGGCTTCTGCGCACCAGCATAGGAAATGGCGCCAAACAAATTTCAAAAATTAAACGTTACAACGAGGATCGATTAATTTGGATGAAATAATGAAAAAACTTGATAGGGCACACCTAATAATTTCATTATAATTATAATTGACATTACAGGACAATTTTTCCGCACTATATTTTATCTTCCATGCACGAGGCTGATTTTGCTTACTCATTCCGTTTTCCGAGTACTTTGCCCGCCGTGCATGAAGATTTTGCAACGATATTGTTTTGACGATGTCTTATTGGCCGAGTTTGATTGGTCGAACGAAAGCGAGACGAGAGACAAAACATCGGGATGCTGCGACGGACGACTCGACCTTTCGCGTATTCGCATTGACGATTCCCACTTTTGTCCTTTCACACGCACGCGAATAATAAGCTGTTGACAAACTAATCGATGATCTCTCCCCTCCCTGCTGCCCAGCTCTCACGCGCGGTGCTGAGACTTTAAAATTCTTTCGCTTCACCTATACGCATGCACGTGATGAATTACGAGGCGAAGGTGCAAATACCAATTTTTCGTTTATTGCAAAATCGCATATACGCAAAAGTTCGTGCTGCCCCCTGCCCAACAAAAATAATATTTCTTCCAAAACACGGTTTATATTCCAGGTAGTGAAAAAGTGTCCCGTTTGAATTTATTTTCTCGCCATAATCTAACTTGGGAAATGATCCGAGCGTACGAAATACGTAAGATACGTATAAAAAATATATCTATGTAAAATAATTTCACCATCGCCATGTGACAAAAATGAGAGGGGAGGTGTGGTAAATTCGACTAACCAGGCTGGTTAGGGGGCGGAACTCCCCTAGTTTATGTACATATATACATATATACATATATATGTCTGATACTATAAATATATACGAACTAACTTGTTCAACGCTCGTTGGTTAAGCGACGGATAAGTTGACCAGACCGCAGAGAAAGAGAGAGGGCCACAGCGAGAACCACGCAAGCCGTTTAGCGTTGCGTTTATGCGGTCCCATAAAATAAATCAAAAACGTCGGATCATTACAATGACAATGGGCGGGCAAACGTAGACGCGACACCAAGAGCACGAAAAGGTCTTCTGGCTTCTTGTCCGTGAATTGCACATGAATTTAAACACGGTGAGATTCTGTGTCTGGTGGCCAGCCACGAACTTTGTACCGTACCGCAATTGCTGACGTTCGAAAATACGTGACATACGTACAAACTTGGGTACAAAAATTCTTCTTTTAATCAGGAAAACAGCCACGAAGAATGAAAAAAAAACAGAAACAACCGCGTTTCAATTATTGAAACGATTATTCGTTATTACATACGCCATTGGGTCTTCTTCTTTATCGACGACCCTTATAATTTTAATGAGCTGAAACATTAATCGGGAATAATGACGAACCAAAGCGACACCTACTTGGTCTAAAATACTTCGCTCGTCACTGAGATTTACGATATAGTCGCGGCTACTCCCGTAACGTATTTCGATGGCACGGCCGGGGGTTGAACAGGGGGGTGGGTGCTTGTGGCATTACGCACGTAAGCAACAGAAACGTGGTAAAAATGGTAAAACACACTAACATTACGTAAATATATAACGGCACGAAGGGCATTCAACGTTCAACAAGAAATAGGGCGAGGAAGAAGGGGAAGGGGGAGAGGGAAGACGCGAAAGCAAGAGGAAAAAAAAGAGGGAGAATATCTCCTCGAGTCTCTCTGTTTCGGAGCGTTTCGTTAGTTCGTTTACGGGCACTCGTAACAAGTGTACACACAGTATCTACCTTGGGAAAATGCGAGGAGGCGCACGAGTGCAACCACCCCCACGTCGTTCTTTTGCATCCCCTTAGGATGGCGCTTTATGAATGTAGAACGATAATTAATTAGCGAGGGAGTCGTTACCTCCCCATCGACAAGTTGGGTATGTTCAGTTCATCAATGTTATACACGTCAGACGATTTTTTATACGTTCGTTTGTCAATCGAGATATTTTTCACGTTTGAGAGCGTTTGCATCGAGGAAGTTTACGTACGCGAGAGGAGTGCGATGATTTATCTCGTACGTGGAGAGGAAAAAACGAAAATTGCGAATTAAACGAGGGTTGCGCGTCGATGATGCCGATACTCGTTCACGGATAAATTGACGGTGATGGTTTGACTTGTTCCAGCTCGTTAACAATTCTCATTCGCTTCTTACAAATTGAACCGTTTGAAAAAAATTCTTTTCTTTATTATCATGTTTTCAGAATTTATTTCGTAACGCGTTTTATTAGACGAACCTTAGGGGTATCCTTGGTTTGTTTTCGTTTAAAAATTACTAAATACCAGTTTGGGAAAAGGGAGCGAAACAAATTGACGAGTGTAAACAGAAATTTGAAATGTTTTGTCTTATTTTTCTTGTTTTCTGGGGGTTGGCACAAACGGCCTATGGAGAAGAGTCCGGTGAAAACAAACAAGAACACGGGGTCGTTCTCCGACCGCGAGAATTAGTGAAAAAGAAAGGATATATGCTGTAGAGACGGGGCGGAAAAGAGAAGGAGATTTATGGCGTTACCCATTGTCTCAAGTCTCGATCGTTACAACGGCGCCTTTACCGAGCGGACCCAATTAGTTAGCTCCACTTCCCACTTGTGTTATATACATATATATGTGCACTAGCATATCCAGAAGAACCGCAAGTTGCAGACCATCGACGAAGGTGCACGACCCGCAGTCCGGATGGTCACGAGGACCACCCTCTTATAGACCGAGAACTTCTCGAACATCTTCATTTTATAATTACAGATTTTTATATAAAATCCTGCTTTTGCTATCAAATCATTATCAAAGATATCATAAACATTAATTTTTCTATTCATTTAATAAAAAACTATAATTCAGTCAAGCAGAAATTATCTTTTTCTTGATCACAAATTATTTCAACAAATTTTCAGTCTCAAATAATTTTTAAATTATTTTATATTATATATTTTATAATTAATTATCGTATTATAATAATCGAGATAAAAATCTATATATATATATATATATATATAAATTCTTATCGATTCCATTGTCGTGTCATGCTTGTATTTTCGGTAAGGTAACTTTACTACCGAAATACCAAGATGCCTAAGATTTTTGGAACAGGATAGCATTTCCCTCCTTCGGGGAAAAAATATCGATACAATGTGGTACAGGGCGCGGACGTTAAAAGGTAAGCGACAAGTATGACGTAACATTCGTTTTCTGCAATTCGATACCACTCGTTGGAAAACGATAACACCCGGGACATGAGCGGTGACACGCAAGAGGGCGCAAGATACTTACGCGTCCGGTATTATATCAAGAGCGGCAAGCACTGGGGACCTAGAGAGAGAGAGAGAGAGAGAGAGAGCAATTGCTGTTAGAATTCGCCGTAGAGAAGATGAGTATAGAATGCCACGGAAAGCGAGCCGAAACGATACGGTGTGTGTCGTCACACCGGGATGTCACACGACGTATCGAGTTGCACCACTCTTACACCCCCGCCCTCACTCCCTCCGCGTCTTCTCTCTCGTCTCGCACATACCAGGAAGCTCAGGTCCATCATCGCGAAGACTCTATGTCATTGGCTCGATTTGATTTTTGTATACGTTCGTATGAATCTTTGCAAATATTGTTATCGGCAAAAACCTTCGAATCTTCGATTATAAGATAAAATATAAAAAATAAAAAATCTAACGATTTCACAATATTTTCAATTTAATTATTATTCTTTCGATTGAATAAGTCTAGTAATTTAATCAGTCGACGATTCATCCAAGAAAATATCGAATCAAAAAATCAAAATCGAAATCTAAATAAAAAATATAAAAAATCACATTTTGACATTCTTTAGAAAATTGTCTTCGTTTTTCAACCCTACCCCAGGACGTTTCGAGGGCTGTTAGGGGTCGCAACCTAGGTTTCATTTTATTATCATCGTTTTTTTCTCGTATTGACTTTACAGTGACTCGGGTAAAACCCTTATGACGAAATCGAAGACAATAAACGCAACTGTTCTCGACGTCACCATGCGCTTATTTTCCATCCCGTACGCGTGAAAAAAATCCAGACGCACGTACTCTCTATTTTCGTATAATTATAATCGTGCGCATTGGTTAGCCACGTACGGAAAGAGCGATAACGCATTTTTCTACGCAGTCACGTATACATTTTACGCATCGACCGATCCCTCGAGGCAATCCGCGGCGCTACCAGGTAACTCACGGGTCGTCGCACGCGTCCCTTGACACTCTCGGTAACGTCACGTGCCGAGTTCTGGGTACTCGTTGTGTGTGTGCCTTTTTTTCTTATCCTTTCGTTCTTTTTTTTCTAATTTATTTTTTACCAGGCACGCGCGCATGCGCACTTCTCGACTGACGCATCGATGTCTCTCGATCGCGCTCGTGTATCACGTACGACGCCATCTCGTTATGCATCGAACTTCGTGACGTTAAAAGTGTACAGAGTCGTTACGAAGCTTGCGTGGTATACTATCTTTTATAGATTCGTCGTGGCAAGATTTATTTATAGATTTCGAGTGGGCACGCGTTTTTTTCTTCATCGACATTGATGTTTCGAACCGTACGCTTTCATCATTAGGCAAATCCTTCGCAAACGCGTCGTTCGAGGGTCGATGTACCTTTCTCCTCACCAAAGTCTTCTATCGAGCGAAATCTCAAAAAAGTGTTTTGTTTATTTTTCAATTTTTTACTAATTTTAACTATTGCTAATAAATTAATAATTGAATATTTAAAAAATATATAAATTAAATATTAAATATTAAATAAATATTAATTAAATTCTTAAAATTGTTTCGGAAGTTGCAATTAAAAATTCTATCAGATCGTGACAGGTATAACTCGACAGGTTTACAATGAGAAAATTTACCCTCTTGTAATTTCCTTAAAACTACCCTCGTGCTTAAAGAATTCGATCGCCGATTAAATTATCGATCCTTGGTATAAAATTAATCGAATCTGACAAATTTAAATTGACCGTTTGGACAGGTGAGAGAATGGTGTTGACAATATCACCTCTGACAGTCACGACAAAGTAGTTCAACGAATTATACGTATTTCTGGTATTAAACGCGAGATGAGAAAGATATCGGTATACACGCACATGCGTATAACTGTAGTCGCACGTATGAAACGTATGTGTACAGGGAATTTCTAAATGTGCGTCCAAGAGCGGAGATACGGTGGATGCACCGCTAGAGTGCGCGAGAGGGGTGGAGGTCAGTAAAGTGAAGCGTCGGCTACCGTGACTTAACTGAATCTGTCCGTGAACACCGACACCGTTCAAGAGAGTGAGAGAGAGAGAGAGAGAAAGAGAGAAAGAGCGGTCGGGTGATGCCGCGGTTACGAGGGGTGTGCTCCGTGCTTATACGTACGTATGTACAAATGCATGTACGAACTCAACCTCTCTTGGAGTACGAACGACGACGAGCGCGCTACCGTGCTTCCCTCTTGTCACACGGGGTATAAATTCGCGCATTCGCATATGCGATGAGCAAGCTCGTATTATATATGGAGCCCCGTATGTTTACCGGAATTATACGCATTGCGAAGTTGACTCGATGCGAAAAAATTCTGAATTATACAGGATCGGTCGTTACGACGATCGTTACGACGAAATTAATCATTTTTTTGATACTTGAATCGATTTTAACGCTGTAAATATTATCATTCGTATCAATTGAACTATCGATTAACAAAATTGTCGTTATTAAATAATAACAATAATTATTCAAATGATTACAAATATGTGTATGAAATATTTGAAATAAAATATCATATTAATAATTAGAATAAAATAATCGTTAGAAAATATGAACGTTAATAAATTTGTAAATATATCGTTTTTTCGAATATTGTGATTTTTGTTTGTTATTTTTCGTTGACGCGCTCTCAGCGATTTCCGTTCTTTCGACGACTGTAAGATATCTCAGGTACCGACCTACCTATGCGCACACGCACACCCTCGGCACAAACTTACGTAAGTATCAAAAAGTGCACGGCGTTAATACCAAACTCCCTCCTGTGCTTGGCTCGATTGCGGTGCCCCGTCGTCGTCGTCGCTCGCTCTCTGTGTAACCTTAACTCTCGGCCTCTGTGTCGTATTCGCTCGAGGAGCAGGAGAGGAGAGGCAACGATAGATGGTCTCAGGTTCGAATTGCCGCATTCTCGTACTAACGTCCAGTACGTGCGCTGTTACGTTGCACTTTTTTTTTCTCAACGACGAACGTCTTTTACATCGAGCAATTTTTTTTCTTCCCATTACGCCATTTTATATTTCTTATTCTTTTATTTTCTTATTTTTCAAACATTTTCGTTTCTTTTTTAGTCATTAATTTTATTTAATTATGTAAATTAATTATTCGAGTAAGTGCGGAAGGACGAATTAAAATTTCGTCGACGTAATTCCTACGGAAAATTAGGAGAACGCATTGAGAACGAAGAAAGCGAGGAGACTCGAGATGAATTGGGTACCACACACCGTCGCGAGAATTCCAAGACCGTCGAGTTTCTATCAGGGTTAACTTCTCTACCAACTGTTGTAATCCTCAATGCGAAAAGTCTCCTTTAGTTTCGTCCTCGAGTTGCAACTAAGCCACCAACCCCACAGTATTTTCAACACTGTTATATATATATATATATATATATATATATATATATATATATATATATATATATATATATATATATATATACGTGTGTGTGTGTATACAGAACGTGGAATAACCGTGGAGTTCCACGAATGGGTTCCGAAGGTTCTGTGGCGCGTGGTGGAGCTGCTTTCTGCCGCTATAAATTCATAAACCTACAACTTCGAAACTCTCACGGAACGGAGCAGTTCACCTCCAATCCTCCTCCTACACCGTCGGCCTCCCTTACGTTCTTTGCCAACCCCCGCGGACAAACTTTCAACGGTTATAACTTCAACCCCCTTGAATCTTGCCACACCTAATATTCATTCGGAATAAACGCTGTAAGACGAGAATCCATATTGTACCTATCATAGAAACAATAATATTAATAATATTTCATTGACGATTTTCCGTAAGCACCGAACGTCGGTACGGGTAATTAATCTCGTTAATTTAAAATTCACAGCGATTTTTTTTATTGTAGAAAATCGAATAAAATTATCGAAAAAGATGATCAAAATCAGTATGAGAAAAAGAAATTAAAATTGCAAAAAATATGTTTCGTTTTATATAATTTCTTTATCTCTGTTTTTTTCACTATGACAAATCGAATTTTCTAAGAAGTTCGAATTTCATTTTCTTTTCTTGGGAAGAGAGGAAGCATCCGCCAAGATTAAAAAAAGAGGTAGGTACATTAGCCGGGGGACTTTAAAGACTGATGATTTTATATGCAAGAAGCGAGTGTCACGTAAGTGAGTAGCCAGGCGGCGGTTTTAACGACAAGGGTCGCGCAAGAGACACCGAGCGAAGGGAAGAGGCAGAGGGAGAGGGTCGAACGAGAGAGGGAAAGAGCGCCGTCGGGGAAACGTGAGTTGAGAGCTCGATCGTCTCGTCGTCATCTTAATCCGTGACTATACGTGTGGCCACGTGGCCGAAGCCGATTAAAAGATTACGCCGCTTGTAATTATCGGCTATCGGTCACGTATACACAGGACGTCTTACGAGACGTGTGCCCGGGAGAAAACATGACCCCCGCAAGATGGACTCGCACGCGACTGTCGTGCGCGACGTTTCGTTCACCATTTCTCTCGATGAATCAGCCCGTTTTTTTTTCTTTCATTTTTTTTTAACGGATAGAATAATGTTCTACGTGAAATGATTCGGTGAATGATTCGCCGATTAATTTTTTTTTCTCCTCTCGAGCTCGTGAATAAATTTCCGATGATAATGCGAAAGACTTATGACATATCTGACGTGTAAAAAAAAAGATGCGTTACCGCTTCTTCGATATCGAAAATCGATGAAAAAAAAAAAAAAAAAAAAAAAATCATGTCGATATCGAGCTAACGGTCACAACGTGTAACGCGCAGTTATTACGCATATATCAATGCATTATCGCGCGATTTAATTGTTAGCATTGACGTTTCTAGACTCGTCAAACGTGTCTCTCTTTCACAACCAGTTTTACGATGCAGATACAAAACGCACTCGATTGCCGGATAAAAAAGTTTGCTCGGTATGAATAAAATACTTTGGTACAACGGTACATGAGTCCAGGATTTTATCGTTGCTTTAAAAATAATTAAAAACCAATATAAGGTTATATAAATAAATAGTAATTTTAAAAAACCGTTCAAAAACTTAAATGTTTTTTTTCAAATTCGAAAATATTGAAATCGAAAATTTGGCACGTTTCTCTTGTACCCAGGAGCAGAGAGAGAGAGAGGGAGAGATAAAGAGAGAGAGCGTAACGAGCGAAGGAGAATCAAAAGCTCGTGGGATTTACAAAGGGGAACGAGAGACAGGAGAGACAAGCGCGAAAAGGACGTCTTGAAGGCGATGCGCCTGTGACAGCCTGGAAATTACTACTTGACGACGGGACGATGAAGTATACATATGGTACAAGATTACATACAGAGAGAGGGAGTGAGAGAGAGAGGGGGGAGGGGTGGTGGCACGAATATATTTATATGGTGTGCATCCTATCTCTCTACTTCACGTTAAACCATTTTCGCAACGTCGTAGGAGAAAACGACGAGACGCTCGTGTTACGGTTGGTTTTTAGCTTTATCCACGGTAGCTCTATCCACTGTTCTCCATTCTCATTTTCACCATTCCTCGTGCATGCCTTCTACATCAATTATTCTACAAACACACGTATTTATGTATCTCGGATTTAATAAATCATTCGTGAAAGTGTTAACTTCTTATTTGATTGCAAACTGAATTTATTTATATATATTAGTTGATTTTATTTTTTTAAAGAAATAATTAAAAATTAAGATATACGTCAAAATGGGAGATGGAAACTCGACGAATTCGGGCGATGTTGCGTATAAGAGTCGAAGGTAAGGAGTCGGTTCGTGGGTCGAACGGTGTATAGGGATGAAGAGTAGGATGGGAAGAAAAAGGGAACATAGAGAAAGCCGCGGCCGGTTTTTCGCGCTACGTCGGATACAAACGCGGGTTGACGTGGTCGCGGCTACCGGATTTCATCCCTGGCTAAACATCACCTCGTGCGAGAATCTTCCGATTCTCTTTCTCTCTCCCTCTCTCACTCCGTATTTTTCTCTCTACGAGATCGGGAGGAACCGGGAGAAGCCGAGAGACGAAGAAAGATGTTTTGAATGAATTGGTACAGTTATTGGCCCGACGAGGGTGACAGTGATTGGCCATCGCTGTCCGCTCGTCTCTCTAGCAAGGGTCTTGTTGGATAGTGAGTATGTGCCAATGACTGTAATGTTACTGTCTTCCTGGCAGCAGGATCTCCCGGCCATACCAGGAGCCTATGGCTATTCGAGCTGGCATACGATAGCCTCGGGGAGACGCAACTCAGCCGGAATATCTCCGGTCTGGGATGCGCGCAACGAAGAGACGAGGGAGGGAAAGGGAACGAAGAAGAAAAAAGAAAGGAGAGACGAGCACGAGAGGCTCGGACTAACGCGAGATGGATTATTCGTAGGAGTGAGCGGAATACTCGCAACTACCGAAAATGAAAATTTCTGATTTTTTGCCAGGGCAAAATATTCAATTTTTCTTTCGTGGTAGTTTAAAAAAAATAATTTCTCGTATCTAAAAAATGTTATTTTGTACGGTGGATTCGTTTTGAAGAATTGTGTAGAATTCAAAAAATTGATTTTTTGATTCACCTTTTTATAAATATTTTAGAGAATTTACTGCACTAAACTACCCTTATAAAACTAAACACGATCAATTAAATTTCGACTGGATTGATCTGCTTACTGTTAATAATTCCCGAAAAAGGTTTGTCGAAGGAATTTTTTAGCGCCGTTTTGTCGAGACGCGTTCAAAATTGATCGATCAGTCGTTTTATCTCGAATCTTTCCAAGAAGCACCGAAGCCTCCTAACGCTCCGAAATTGATCATTTCCGCAAAGATATCTTAATAAATATCTGTTAAAAGGAAAAAAAAACATCTCATTTAGATTCTAGATCAGAGTGATAAAAAAAGGAATGAATCACGCCTCCCTTCTGGACCAAAAAAAAATTTGTCAATGGTCGTCGTGCCATAGAGTCCAAAAAACTAAAAGAATATTCTTCCCTTGTCGCGAGTCTCGTTCCGCGCTCTCCCTACCGGTGTGTGTCATAAATACAACGGTGAACAATGCAGAAAGTCTTTCGCAGTAAGATAGAATGAGTGGGGAAAAGAGAGAGAGAGAGAGAGAGACGTACCAACGCGTTCTCGCAATGGGCAGTGTGCGTGCGCGAAGCGCCACCTAGTCCCATTGTCGAACGAGAAACGTCGTGGAATAGACATTGACGAGGCGGAAAAATAAAGAAGAAAGAAAAAAGAGCCACCAGTATTTCCATTCATGTCAGAGCAGTAGAGAGAGAGAGAGATACACGGGGTCAGGTCTGCTATATTGGTTGATTTGTTTGTGGGTTGTCTGAAGACCGAGATCATTATTTTACACTTGTCAACAGGCTAATTGAAGAGTGGTAATATTTTTCTCCCCCCTTTCTTCTGACAAAGAAATAGTAAATTTTGAAACTTCGTATGATGATTGACCAACAAAATCCGATTCCGATAACTATATAATTAAAAAATAATATACATATACATTTTTGTTTTTGTTCGATTATTGAATAAATAATAAATAGCAAAGAATGAATTTCATTTTTAAAATACTTAAATTTTCTGTTCTATATTTCTAGCGATTAAACGCGAATAAATTATTTTTCGAAAATATTTCTCACGTATAATTCCTGCAGAAAATGATATAAATAAAAAAATATCATTTCCTTTTTTCACTTACGAAATATTCGAGTAAGACATCCGGTCTGGATGCAAAGTTTCTGGCCGGAAGGTGATACGACCCCCGTATTACGTTATTTCATAATAATACATTTGATCTCACTCCCAGATCATTATTGGGTCCCCGAAAAGCTTCTGCGTGTTGCTCTTATGGTCCAGTAGTATTTTGTAGGGCGGGTATCCGTATCCCAAATCTGTCACTCTCGCCTGATTTCCATACAGGAAGCCCTGTAACGAGAAACCAGTGGCCTTCCCTTTTCCTACCTACATCCACCTATATACATATATATATTTATACATTGAAATATATAAAGCAATGGCATTTTGGTCCAAACTATGTCTCGAGCTTATTATCCCCCATGTACGATTACCAAGACACTCCAGCATCAGGTATAGGTATGCGTTTGGTCCGCATCAAGTTTGAACTCTTATATATATATACGCACATACATATATGTATATATTATTTATGTACATGTTTAATACGTGTGAGGGGTTGCTGTAGGTAATCGTTCTGATACCAGTACCTACACACATCCCCATACGCACTTACATATATATGTGTGTGTGTGTAAGTTTTCGACGACGATTATTATTATTGCCAGTTGTAGCCAGAGAGACGTCGTTGCACACACATTTATATTCGTAGCCGCTAGTACACCTAAATTCTTGCCCGGCGGTATCCTCTCGTCAGTTTCCCTCTCACTTTTCATCCCCCTGTTCTCCACCTTGTCCCTTGCAGGGTTTTTTTCAGAGGTTCTCAAACTTCCCGTTCGATATAGTCATCGTTTCAATAACAATACAAAAAACTACTGGAAATAATTGTGAACAATTTATTTTATTCATAAGTCTGAAAAATTGTTGAAATAGTAATTTTTAATTTTTTTAAATTTAGTCTATTCGTTAGCTGATCGTTATTATCGAAATGCAATAAGTCTAATTGAGAACCACTGAAGAAAACGCATAATCCCAGGAGCTCCTTCGGGGGTACAGGATCAGGGTAGGGCTTGCGAGAGAAAGAGAGAGAGAGAGAGAGAGTGAGAAATAGTGAGAGAGAGATAGAGAAAGAGATGGAGTTACTGACATAGCTATATAACCTTCGTCTCTCGGAGCGCAGAGAGGATCGCCCAGGTGCACGCGCGCTCTACGAGAAAACAGAGCTATACCTGGGGTCACACAGGGGTGGCTCGGCAGGAGCGTTGCTTCGACCCCTCTTTTTTTTCTTTTTGCTCTTGTACACACACACACACACACATATATATATATATATATATTTCTATCTTTCTCGGCCCCGATGACGAAGGGCTCTCGACAAGCGAGGGTTCCACCGATACGATGGAGCACACGCGGCAAACTACTATATATATAAAGGTAGAGAGAGAGAGGGAAGTATATATATTTCGCTGTCTCTTTTTCTCGCACGTATATACCTGAGCTCTCTCAGTTCGAAAAAGGTCCCGACACGAGACGATCTGGCTGACATGGATCGACAAGAGAGGATCTCTTTTCTCGGTAAACTCGCGGGCGCCCAACTGTCTACCGATCCCAAACGAGAGAAAGAGAAAAAGGGAGAGGGCTTTTTTCTCGCGCGTTGGCGGGTATTTATGTATATATATATATATATATATATATAATAGAAAGTGGGTTCCACATCGCGATGAACCGAAACGATCTTATACTTCCAGGCGAAACCTGCTACGCCGCATTCGTAAAATTATTCAAACAATGTAACGTAGATTGCCACACTTTAATTATTGTTCCTTAATTCCGTAGATCTTATTTCATCATTATTTAATTCGTCGATTAAATTTCAATATTATTTTTTTATTCACACTTTTCATGTTCCTTATCGCTGTTATTAACGCTAGAAGTTTCTGTCTTTGAAATTTTTATTCGACGGAATTTTGACATTTGGTAGAAGACAATGGATACATAAATTTATCGGTTCTTTTTTTTTAATGAAATTCGCCAGATGACGGTATTGACATTACCAAATGAGATTGTCGGGGTGCTCGTGTATCTGGCGTACGCCCGATGTCGGCATATTCCAGCACGCGCTACCGGCCTTACTTTTGGCGGTCGCGTCGAAAGCCAACACTAAGGCGAAAAGTGATATTAAACTTTATACGTATACCTACATGTGTATGTATGGTTGTATTAGTGTCAATGGGGCACGTGTAAAACAATTCGCTAGTTCTGCTACCGGTGTTACGAAATCGCACGTCGTGCGTCAAGCCAAACGTCGAGAACGACGAAGGTTTGGGAATCTTTCAGTTTTGTTTTCCATGTTAATATTTGAACACGCCGTGCCGGTTGAGCGGGACATATACGAGCGGTTAATTTTCGACGATATATCGTACTTTACGGGCGACGATACGTTCGAGCACGAGCACTGTCCTATTTTTTATGCGAATGTATGGTTTTTCCATATCAAAATTAATTTTTAATATCGATTATTGAATTTTTGAGAATAGATATTTATAAGAATATAATCGTTTTCATATTTCAATTAAATATGTAAAAAATGGCAATTCGATGATTTTATCGAAATAATTTATTAATTTCTGATTTTGACGAATTTGAATTGGTAAAAATGGGGAGGTGGCATTTTTGTTGGTGTTTGACGAGCGAGAGGAAGATCGACGGTCCGAGATGAAACTCTTTCCGGGTACTCGAAAAACTGTACAAAATTTACCCGGGAGCTCCGACGTGAACCGTTTCTCTCTCCTCACGGTGTGTTCCCACACCGTGGGAAGTTCACCGCTCTCTTGGTCCAAAGGTGGAGGCTACGTACATGTATATATATATATATATATATATATATCGCTCGCGGGACGCCGACGCTATTCTCCGAAAAAGGATTTCTCTCGTCCTTCCTGGGATAGAAAAATGCTCGTCCTGTTCACCCCCCGAGCTCAGTACGGTCTTTCAAATTTTCCACTGACAAAATTCCTTCGGTTCGTTTCTTTTCTTATTTTCCGGCAAAATGCTTGCAAAAGTGTGAGAGAATACATCTTTTTTACCGGTATATTTAATTTATTACACGTTTCCGAAATTCAGAAAAGCAAACTGGTAAAAAATAAATAAATAAAAAAGTAGACAGATACAAAATATATATTAATTTGAAATTCATCGAGGTAACAATAAAAAAAATGAATTTTTTTTACGAAATTCGAATTTAATATTTCGACTTCGATGTTGATATATTCCTTATTGATAGGCGCGAAGGATGACAAATTTCTCGTTTTGAGATCGAAGCTGCGACGCGGTAAATAAAATATTGAAAAATTATGATAATTTTCTTTGACATTTTTCTAAGCGAGAAAGAGAGAGAAAGAGAGGAAAAAGGAGACCATAGAAAATTCTATTGAATTCGATAAGCGATAAAGACGGGAAAATTCGTCGAGTCTTTCTCTCTCGTGCGTGGATCACGCCTAAGGGAAAATGGAATAAATGAGCCAGATCCGGATCTTATTGTTGAGACCGAGAACGGAGCTCGCACGCCAGGGGATGTCGAGACCTGGTCCGGCACACGAGAAATTTCGTCGATGGGACGGGGTAGTCTGAGCAAGAGAAGAAGAAGAAGATGAAGAAGAAGAAGAGAGCGAGAGAAACGACACGAACACGTAGAAAACGGTGAAGGGTAACCGAGACGTGGAAAATATTACTAATTTATGATAATTTCTCATTCTGGAACGCGCGGGCACACCGGACGACCGGACTGTCGCAGTCTGGTACGAAGGACGCTAGCACGACGCCTCGACTCGCATCTCTTCTTTTTTTTTCATTCATGATTATTTTTTCATTTTTTTTTCAAGAATAAGCATTTTTACATGCATTTATCCAGCAACGCTAATCGGACATAAATATTTATCGGCAAAAATTCGTTTGCACGCTCGATGAGATTCCTCGACCCGAGAACGTCGGATCGCCGTTCGATTTATCAATTTCTATCGACAGCGTGAAATTTATTTTACCCCCTCTTCCCCCCTTTTTCATCGCTCTTTAATAATTCGAGAAAAATACATTTTTAACCTTGCCGCTGTTAATTAAAATCCTTTCGCAAGTAATTATTTAAAAAACGATTAGTTTCGTTCGTCGCAATTAATTATTCAAAAACATCAACAAAAAATTCATCTTAAAACTGTTAATAAATCGATAATAATTTTAAAAAAATAATAAACATCGAAATATTCGACACTTCTAGGGACTCTTCGAATCTTCTTTGATCTTGGATTGAATTTTTTTTCTAAAACTGCGGGCACGTGCGCCCCCGGTTAACTGGCGTTAATTCAAAGACTCTTGGAATCTCTCGACACTAACGGCCGCCGAGCAACCTGTCCGGAACGAAGGGGTTGTCCTTAAACGTATATATATATATATATATAGCTCGATTAAATAGAATTTTACACCTCGCTCGACGGGTTAACTGGCTTCAGCTCGAGGCTACGTATCGTCGTGTTTCAAATAAGCTACTGGCACATATATATATAAATATATATATATATATACGGGTGCACACACCGCGAAAACTGTTACAGTATCCCAGCCCCGAAGTATTTATAAACAAATCGGACAATCGTCAATCATCATTCAAGCTCGCGTCACTTCCCGCTGCTGTGGGGATTGGAAGCCGTCGCACAAAGGAATCACTTCAGAAGAATGAAAAAAAACGGAGGGTACAGTTACGTATACGTATGTATAACACGAAACGTATCGTTGAGAAGATACGAGTCTCAGGGTGTTTTTGATTCCTTCGGGTCATAGTCGGTGTCCCTCGAAAAGGAGAGAAATAAAAAATAAAAAATAAAAGAAGAGAATCATCGACATTTGAATAAATTCACCTGACGTCTCACGAGTCGAACATTTATAATATCGCGCGAAAAGAATGGAAGAATGGAAGATCGACGGGAAAGGGTGAGGAGAGAGAGAGAGAGAGAGAGAGAGAGAGAGAGAGAGAGAGAGAGAGAGAGAGAGAGAGAGAGAGAGAGAGGCTAGAGATAAAGCCCGCCGACAAAACGCGCTCGAAAAATGCGAAGGGGAAATCCCCTAAAAGGTACCCACCAGTCGACTCTACGTGTGGAATAGTAAAGAGTAAATATATATAAGCACTGTGAAAAAAAGTTAGAGGCAGAAGGTGTTTGGCATTATTCGGCATAATCCACGATAAAACGTCGTTTCGCGCGTCTATTCGTCGAATTAAATATTACAATGTGTGGCCCAAGGCGTGAATAAGTGAAAATTAAACGATGAAGAAATTAATAAAAATGCAAAAAGAATGAAGAATAATAAATGAAAAATTGAAAAAAAATTAACGCGCTGATAATTCAACAATATTGATTTTTTTCAAACGATTAAAAAAATGACGCTCTTCATTATTTTCAATAAAAAATTAATGACTCGTCGCTCCATTCTGATCTAATTCGATGATAAAATCAACTGGAATCATATTTTGCGAATATATTCTTTTTACGGCCGACGTACGAAACGCGAAATGTACGAGCGAGAAAATGGATTTCCAACGAGTCGCGTTCGAGGGATGAGAACCCCTTCTTTGTTCGAACTGTAATTTACCCGGGTGGTGTGGAGACTCTTCCGATTCTCGATGGAGAGCGTGTGTGTATCAGCGGAGAGCGGTATCAGAGGTAAAGGAAGAAAAAAAATGACGAGGGAGATGAAGATGAAGAAAAAAGAGAAGACGAAGAATCGGACCGAGGGATGAAGTGGGTCGCGGCGAGAATAGAGGCGGTGAAGAGTGGGGCAGAGGGGGAGGTGGGGTGTAGCACGAGCGAAGAGAAAATCATTCGGGGTGGAATACATCGATACCGAAGAGGGTGCTTCAAGGTTCTTCTCTCGTCTCACTAGCCCCCCACCCCTTACTGCCCTTCTGGCTAGACTCTCGTTCATATTCTCGAACCGTTATAGATTTATTTCGATAGCACGGTCCACGGGAGAACCGAGCACGGAGAGCTTCTCTTCTTTATCGATTGCGCACCCCCTTCGTGTTACACGACGAGGAGACGAAAGGAGGGAGGATCGAGCGGAGGACACACTCCGATGCGAAACAAAATATTTTTCTATTTCAAAAAGATTGTCTTGGAACGAGGGAAGAAAATGATATGCGTTTATTGATAATCGATGAAAAATAATAATAATAATAATCAAATGTTAATTATAAAAAGTTTAATAAAAATTGTTATTGGTGAAATTTGTAATTTCATAGTCTCTCGCATTGGTCCTACAATGAATTTCGTTGGAGAATATTCGTGCAAAATAAAAATCTGATCGAAGAGAATAAAGGTCGTTGCTTGTGCTCTCGTTCAAATCATTCAGGCCAGAACTCACTTTTGCGCGAGGGGTAGTAGCGAGGTAGTTCGAGAAAGAGAGAACGAGAGCGAAAGAGAGACAGATTGAAGTGGGGTATATATAGCCGTATGTGTATGTGTGTGTCTGTGTGTGCGCGCGTAACTGAAATCTCAGCATCCACCCCCCTCTCGAGCGAGAGACCCGTCGGGGCCACCCCTCGGTGCGGCCTCTTCTCTTTTCATCCCCGTGAGGACCGAGGGGGAGTTGAAACGAGAAAGGGGAAGGTTACAAGCCTCGAAGGTTGCAGCTGCGTGCCCTCGGCCAGGTGTGCTCCTCGCTCTCTCTCTCTCTCCATCTCTCTCTCTCTCTCTTGGGCAAAATTTTTTTTTCGTCTCTCTCACACTCACTACCACGACTTTGTCGTTCTCTTCGGCAACGTTGCCGCAAGGGTGGATTTTTGCGCCTCCCTCTCTCTTTCTACCCTGCTGTCGCGTCAAGCCATATATAGACGACCGTGCCGAAATTCCCGCACAGAAAAAACGTCCTCGTTTCGGATCGCTCAGACCATATATCTATTTATAGGCACATACCAAAGTATATAGATATATAGTATATATTATATACCTACTGCGTGGTTTCACGCTGCGATATTGCGCTCACGCTCTCAAATTATCATCGTGCTAATTACCGTAGTTAGAATTAAGTGGAACATTATCCAAGATTTTTTTCTCATCTTCAAAGGCTATCACTGGCATCCTCCAATTATGTCCATGGAATTAATTAAATAATAAGGAATAATTTCGGTTTCATCATCTTGACAATTGTTGCCAACGATATTGAGAGAAAACAATGATCAATTCTTATTAATAATCATTCACATTTATTGATAATGATTTTTCATACGAATCTTTTAATAATTTCAGGATATTGACACGATTTGTATTTTTTTTTTCATATTTTCTTTTTGTTGATTTTACGCTTCTTCTTTTCTACGTCTCTCGCGTTGGCCCGCGTTTTCTGCTGCTTCCGTTCTCTTTTGTACGTTCGATTTACTGGCTCGTGTATATATATATAAATATATACATATGCGCATATAAAATGGACAGAATCACACGGGGTACAGGAGCGTATAGAAATTGCGGAAACGACCAGAGAGAACCGACGATATCTCGATAAGCGGAGCCGCGAGAGTGACGTCGTTATTGCCTTCCATTTCCACTTCCAACGTCGCACTTCCGCTCGTGATCTCTCTTGGATTTTTTTTCCTCCACCATGTGTATCTGTGTACTCGTGTGTCTGTGTGTGTGTGTCGACCACGGGCCGTGCCTAAACACACCCGCGAGTGCCAAGCCCTCGAAGTACGCCACGTTTTTTTTAAATTTATTTTTTATAGCTCACTCGGTCACGCTTTTCTGCTCCCTAATTTTCTTCTGCTTTTTTTCCATTTATTTCAACAATTATCGGTCTTGGAGCATAATTTACGAAATCAATGGAGAATCTGCAGCGTGAAATAAATAAGAATAATTATTTACTTATTTATCGAAAATAATTCTTTTTCAATAACGATTATTTAATTTCTAAATTCTATTCGTATTTGGTGACGATCATTTTATTTTATACATATCTTAAATTTATTTTATTTTCATTAGTTTATGTTTTTTGAAAAATTGTAATTTCTTTGGAATTATTTATTTTCCGTTTTTCTTGGACGACAATTATTCAATGATCGCCTTGGATGGATTAAAATGCTCAAAATTTATATATATATATGTATATGTATATTTTCGTCGGTATAGCCAAAATACTTACGGGAATATCACGGAACGTTTCGCTGTGCGTTTATCCAGCGTGGCGAAAACGGAAGCGTTATTTCCACCGTAGCAAGCAGTCCGTGTGTGTCCCCACACGGGGTCAAGCCTACCGGAACACCGGAACCGGAAGGGTGCGGAACCTCCGTGTGCCCGCGTCGTTGGACTCGCACTGATTACCCGAGAGAGTTGATGACGAAAATTCTTCGGGGTGTGATCGCAACTTTGCCAAATAAATTTTTCCAATTTCCTCAAAGTTTCAACTTTCCTCGAGTTAAATCCCAATTCTCATTAATTAATTAACTTGTTGACGCTCGATGATAAATACGTTCTATCGTATATCTTTACGAGAATCTAATTGATTGATTATTATCAATCCCGTTACGTAAAACAAGTGAGAAAAAGATGATTTCCATTGGAATTCTTATTTTCTCCATTTGTTCCACTCATTTATTTAATTATCCTGAACATATAAGTATTTGGCGGTGAATATATTCGAGAGATCACAGGTGTGGCGAGAGATCTCTGAACTCGTGAACAAGAAATTTTTGTTCTTGGCCTCTGAGACACGTCCGAGTATCAAAGTTGAAAGCCAAATCGACCATGACCATGTAGTCTACCTAATATAACATACATGTATATGGTATACTATCATATGAGTATTCTCATGAGAATAATTATCCATCCCAGTTATGTGAGTCGCATATATATATATATATATGCGACTGGCATAACTGGCATATACATGTATAGAGCGAGAGAGAAAGAGAGAGAGAGAATTCTGTTCCACCTGTGAAACTTGGGCTTCGTGTGAACGGTGACTAATGATTGGCGGTTTAAACAAAATGCTTTGCTCTCGCTTCGTTGTGGCATATATATCGAAAAATGAGAAGAGTGAGAAAGAGAGAGAGAGAGGGAAAGAGAAGCTGAGAATCGACGAAGAAATTGCCTTCGAACCTACCGCCGTTGTGCCCCCACACACATACCAAATATAACGCACAAGGGGCACCATTAGGACAAATGACTCGAGCGTGAACAACTCGTGATTAAAAGGGCGATTTGTTATACGTATATATAGTTATATGTATACAAAATGCTCTTGGAACGGTCATCATACATATATATATATATATACAGAGAAAGAGAGAGAGGGAGAATGAGGAGAAAAAGATTCATGGCAAGTCCAGAACTATCAGTCAAATTCTCGAGGATATACACCAGTTCTTATTCTCATAATTCTTGCCTCTCATTTTCACTTTCGCCTTCTCATCAACAATTTGATTTTCTCTTTTTCAATCAAATTCTCTTTAAAATTAAACAAAATCCATCTCTTTCGTAATTTAATCGTTGCAAAACCTTATTTTATCAGCCATTCGAATACGAGAAATATTTAAAAATTATAGCATGTTTTTCTGTATTGTTTATTTAAAAAATAATTGTTTACCTCTAATCAAATATTTACGTATCATAATTTTTTTTTTATGCTTATAACAAAAATGTCAAATACAAATATTAAAGTAAGGGGTTGAACAGGAGAGAACGTCCGGTCAACTCCATGGGAATCTCGGCATGACTGATCAAAGCAGGTGAAACGAGTACGATAATTATTGACGAGGTGTGCAGTATTCTAGGCTTGTATTACTATATATAATATTGCATAGGGGAAATCCGAGCAGCACCTGCCAAAAGTCCATGAAACATATATATATTTCGGCCGGGGGTCTACATTAACGAGAATTACACAAACTATAAATACGCGTCCTCCTACATTCGCTTATGTAATGTATATGTATATATACTCCGTCTCTCGGTGCAAAACTCGCGAGGCTATGGGAACCCGGACCCGTTGCTGTCGTCTCTCTAAATACAGTAATTAGACGCAAATTCTACCCCCCCCCCCCTCCCCCCTCCTCCCCCGCCCTCTCACGGAGGGACATTGTACTTGCGACGTTGTACGTCTGAAAATTACACGTTTAATCGCACCAGTCACAGGAATGACGACGACGACGAGACGACGAAGACGACGACAACTACGACAGAACGCGATCACTGTCGTCTCATGTTACGGCAATACGACCAGATTTTTCATAATTTTTTTACCAAATTTCAAAATCATTCACTTAATAATATTTTCTAATTTATATTTCATATTTTTGAATTCTTCAATTGGTCTCGATGTAATCTGAAATCAATGGGAGTTGATGAAAACTAAACGTACCTACGCTTCAATATTCTAATTTCATCGCTATAGGAATATTTTTAAATACGATCATGAATTTTGATTAATTATCTTGCTCGGACTAAAACTTTTCTGAATACTTTAGATTTTATATTATTACTTATATTTTGTATTCTACGTTATTGCAATATGTTTTAGTAATATTTTTTTTATTTTGAGAAACATGATTTCTATTTTTATCGAGGAAAATTCAAGGTAGGCATAGAAAGTGAGTGTGTAGCTTTTTTCGATTCGTTTTTAATCGTCGTAGAAGAGATGAGTCGGCGCGAACGTCTTGTCACCTTTTGGTGTGACAAATGATTGGAAAACTTTCGCTTACGAGCTCTTCCGATATCTAAAATTATATATATATATATATATATACATACCTACAATATAATATATATATATATATATATGATATGGCCACGTGTTTCACTCCCACGAAAAGTATCCAGACCTTAGGAATATAAGACGATGGCACAGAGGGACCTCCCCAGGTGGTCGCGTGAACGATTATTCATTAATGATCGACAGTTGCGGAGTGGCAAATAGGACGAGAGAACTCGCGTTTCGCAGACGAACACGGGAAATTAGAGTGACGTTGGCAGATCGAATGCCAATTATTCCTCGCTACACATTTTATTATGTATACATGTATATGTGATACATACTACAGGTATATATAATATGAACTAGTTGCGTTTTCCATCATACGCCATTCATCCTGTTTCTTTTTTTATGTACCCGACATGAGAGGATACAACAAGTAAATAAACAGCTCTATCGGACAAATCTCCGATATCACACTCATTTCTCGATTTTGTACTTTCAGTGTACAGTGTACGCGTACAAATGTCCCTTTCTCATCTCCAATCGGTTATCGACATTTTATCGAATTAATTTGTTTCTCGGATTCAATTGCTAATTGTACATTAATTCAAGCCCCAGACTTAATGGCCAGTCACCCCACAAATAATATTATCGAAAAATTGAATTTTAATTAAATGAAATTTTTATGATATTTGTATTTGATAATTCGTGTTCTCGCATCGAATATTGCAAATAAATATTTAATTTGGTACAGTTTAACAACCCTCGCTCTCCAATAATTCTTTCACGGTCATTTCAGCCTCTACATCAATTCCAAAATATGTACCGCTACATATATATATATATATATATATATTATTGATCAAAATTCACTCGAAGCTTTCCCATTACCCTTTCGATCCAATCATCGTCAGCGTTGTACGTTGTCGGAATTCCGATAGAAGCAAATTCTCGCATCCCGAAAGCCGAAGCACAAAACCACCTAACCCTATCTGTTCTGAAATATATGTATATATACATATACATGTGTAAATATATATATGTATATATAAAGGTGAACGTATTCAAAGCGTGCTACAGGACTAAACCGCGAGGGTGGTTACGGTACCCGCTTACTAAAATCACGTACCCCCCGTACACGTACACACAGACACACACACACACGCACATACACAGGCAGGATAGATACATGCACATATATTTTATACCACCCCTCGAATTAGCGTTGAGCAAAAAAGCATTCCCACACACATTGCGCCACAGAGACCAACCCAATGGCTGTTTTGACGATTTATATATATATATAGAGTGAGAGAGAGAGAAAGATAGGATTTTGTGGCAATGCTGACTGACACGTTGCGTATTGCACGAAGCAATGCGCAACTCACACGCGACGATAGAGAGGATAGTGAACACACGCATGATTGCGTAAGGCCTGTGGACAGTGATTTTCACCCTTCCCCCCACACCCTCAACATTCACCCTCGTTTCCACCACTATCCCCTCTCTTACTCGCTCACTCTGTCTCTCTCTCTCTCTCTCTCTCTCTCTTTCTCTCTTTCTCTCGCTCCCTCGATTTTCCCCTTTCGGCTACCCGCAGAACACCCTCTTCATCGACACGGCAGACAGATGGGGTTCTCACGGCCGCTACTCGGAGCCAGTGAGAGTAGCACTCCCTATCGGATTTTTTTTCGTTCGGTGGACGCGTTGCACCCCTGCGATAATGTTCGACGCGCAATCGGTCAACGATAATGCCAATGTCAAAACACGCAAACATCGTATTCGTTACCGTGTATTTTCGACACGCATGTATAACTATCTCCGTATGTATATATGTATAGGTACATATTTGTATATGAATAAAAAAATCGTAAGCATCGAGAAAGATCCAAAGAACGAGAATTATTTTTTATTTTTTATTTACGAAACAATGTGAAATTTTCCTTTTCTTTTATTTTATTTTCATTTTTAATACAATAGTTTTGTTCATAAAATAAAAAATATGGGCCCGAAGATCGATTCATCCTCTACAAAAAAGGTCTCGGCAATTTTTTGCCTGATGGACGCCATATATCGATTTGAAAATTGTTTAGATTATTTTTTGAATCTCGTGGACTCAATGATTTGAGAAAAATCTGGTGAGAACCCAAATGACCCCGTGTAGCTTCCAAAATTGTCCATCAAAGACTGCACAACATTTCATTTCACTCAAATAAATGGCGGTACGTTAAAAATAGAATGGGTACGATTGAAGATAAAATATTGATTAGAAAATAATTAAAAAAATGTTATTATGGATTATAATAAAAGAGAAATGGAAGTGATCCACTTTCGTTTGTTTAGTCGCGTTATCGTACAAAGACGTGACTTCAATTTGTGGTCGATGGGGAGATTCGATATGGGAGATTGTTATCTAACGACCTAGGGTGAGAGAGTCGATCAAATATTAACGTAAAAATATTACTAATAAATAATCAATGAAATCGACGGTGTACGTTCAATCCACGAAATGCTGTCAAAAATCATTATTTAATTGTCTTGTTTTCATCAATTTTATTTGTTTCAGGTCGGAAAGTGATCGCAAAATGTTGAACCCCGAAACCGGTTGTTATTCGGAATCCGTTCGAGCATGGTGAGTTGAAATATGAAGCCATAACCGATACAAAAATTTATTTAAAAAATTCACTTTCCGAAGAGATAATTATTATTATAGACAAAAGGTTTTATTTCCCAATGGAAAATTTGTATCGACGATTAATTGTTTTTTTATTCGAAAATTGCTTAGTAAGAGCGTGACGAGCGAAAATGAAATTAGTTGACCTCGCGACTCACAAAAAAATGAGGTCGAAGCAAAAGCCTTCCTTCGCGAAATCCCGGTCACCACAGGCAAACTCCGAGTTTCGTTCGGGGTAGGTCTGTGACTCGTTAAGTTTTTTTTTCGTTTTCTTTTGATTTTTTTTTCAACGTTGCTCGACATAATTTTTTGCGCTTTTGATGCGCCTGTTCCACAAATTCCTCGTTACACTAACGCATAGATTTCTATGTGTGTGTACTCGTACGGCATACGAGGCGTTTCGGCGTCAAGTTTTATATCCACTCGAGAAGTATACAAGGTAGGTCGTTTGCACTCTCATTAACGCCGTATCTTAATTAGTTACAAGTCGTCGTGTGTTTTCCTTGTACAACACTCGACCGCGGGAACTAGAATAATCTCGCAGAGAGCACAAGGGTTAGTCCCGTACCGACAAAGTACCGACATTTCTCAAGGGTTGAAACAAAATAATGGAACAATTAAGTTTCTAATATATAATAGATTTTACTAATAATTAATCAATACAAAATCTTAATGAAAACTCATCGAAGATCCTCTACAAAATATTGAAAAAATTGAAACAACCGATAAATATTTCCACCATTTTATCGATCAAAATAATATCAAAAAAATTTAACCCCAGAACTAAAATCTACCGAGCACCGATATAAAAATCCATTATTAATATTGTTCGTTATTTCGATAAATGTATATCAGGTCGCGCCTATAATTTACTTTTTTTCGTCGACGCTCGACGTTATTATTCGGTGGGCGTTATTCGTTGAGTGATTTATTTATTTATGAGGTTCTGAGAGACGTTGAAGTGTTACACCCCTTCCACTCCCATATTATATATAATAATAATAATAATAACAACAACAACATTAATAAATATACATATAGTGACAGTATTGGAGAGATAGGCACCCATGGTCTGACTGTGTGTGTGTGTGAGAGAGTGAGAAAGAAAAGGGAGCGCGAAAAAACCGAGGCGAGAAAAGAGTGTTAATTCGAAGTGAGAGAGGGTGGAGAAGAGAGCAAGTGAGAAAAGTGACGACGAGAGTGAGCGAGAGGAGACCCTTAATGCGATTACCAACGTTATCAGATGTCACTTCCACGTCGCGTGATGACTGCCCTCAACCCTCACCGCAAGTTTTTTTTTTCTCTTTCCTTTTTTTTCTGTCAGTGTACGTGTAGGCGCTCCGCTCGTTTGTCATCGCGTGACGCTCTCGCGGTGAACACGATTTACTTCCGTTTCGCCCCTCTTTTTTTCTCTTTCCTCTCCGCCACCCTCTCTCACGCTTTCTTTTCCGTTCCCGAATCGTTCTACGCGTCGTTCCCGGCGTCATGCTCGTTTCATTACGTAAGACGAGGAAAAATGACTCGAAAAAGGGAATCTGACGTTTTTTTACGGATATTGCACAATAACTGACGAGTGTAGTTAATGATTAGTAGATGAAGTTGATAAGCTAATGTTAAAAAACAATCTCGATTATCGACATAATTTCGAAAGGAAGAAAAGTTGACGACGCAATTTTTCTTATCTTTTGAAAACCACGAAAAATGAATTTTCGAAATTTGTCTCGACGCGTTAATCGAGGAGAACAGTAGGGTTGATTCGCGCTCGAATAAATGACATAACTCAAAATTGGCTCAAAAAAAAAAATAAAACAAGAAATGAAAAAATTTAAAAAGCATCTCTCGATCTCCATCCAGTGCGAAGTAAAGAGCGTATTAAGAAGGGGGGTTTGGTGAGTCTCAAGAGCCATCGTTGCTCGAGCCATGACCACCCCCTATAGGGCTGTTAAAGGGCGGGCAAGTCGACTCGCGTGTCGCACGCGACTTCGTTGGCTATTCCTTTTCCAAACGGGCACCGGAGAACCGAAGCGCCCTAACTTACGTTAACGACGACGTTAATGCGCGACCAAGACCGTCCCGACGACCCTATGCATATATATATATATATAGATTGAAGAGGGGAATAGAGCTGCCACATTAGCGACTCCGGGGGCGGTGGAGACGTGAATTTCTCTCTCGTGGTATGAACGGGGAGCTGGGAAATCTTCGCGGATGTTACGAAGAGTAAGATAGAGGGAGCCGGGGTGTGGCGTTTCGCGTAGATTCGGGGGTGATTAGACGCCCATAGCATAGACCACCGCGGAGCCAAGTGGCCACGGTCTTGGATATTCCGTATATATTGTACTAGAGCCCTCCGGAAAATTCATTGACTCTGGCTCATTCGTTTACTCGACCGGATACCGGAAGTAGTTACACTGGCACGAGGGTGCGCGAGGTTTTCTCCGGGGCCGAGATCTCAGTTAATTAATTAATCCCGTACTCGCTCAATTAAACATTTCGCCTGAAATTTTGATATAATGCTGCGTTGATTTTATCCCCGGGGTTTCGAATTAATTCGATGAGAATTGTGAACGGAGGGTCGTTGGGGATGAAAATGGGACGATTTTGAAATTATTTATGTAATGAATAAGGCGTTAGCGATAATAACGTTCGTTTCATTAAGTTCTATTTTTTTATTTTTTTTTATCGCCTGATTTTACTTCTCTAATTTTAAATCTAAAATTATTTAGCTTTGTTTCTTACACGGAACAAACATGCCCTAGTATTTTTTAATATTTTTATGAATATAGAAGCAATTATTTTGATAAATAATCGACATATTTTATGTGTATGCAAGATCAATTTAGCATTGTCAATAACACATTTTAAAAAATCCGATTTAATTTATTACATTTTATATCGATACTTTTAATCAAGACATTTTTCCATTTCGTTATCAACGTCGAACAAAAAACACTTAATTTTTCAAGAAAGCCAAATTTCAAATTTGTTAAACCCTCGCTATTTTCCCATTCTCCCCTATTCCTGAGACGCGTATACTCATGCGCATATACGTGTGTGGATTGACGCGCAGGGAGTAATAAAGCACGCATGGACCGTTAAACGATCAAATAAATAACCCCTCGCGAGTCATCCCGGGTTCACTTCTCGCAACTCGCATTAGCAAGGGGGCGGCGCATGCGTACCGAGGCACAAACTCGGACGGATAAAAACCCTCGAAAGAAAATCCAAGCCATGTGTGTCTGCCCAGATGTATTTTCCGGAATGTGCAATCGCGCGAAACTGAAAAATGTTTGACTTTGAGAATAAAGAAACTATGAAAAATCGATATATCGAACAAAATAGATATCGATTTTTCTGACGGATAGGACGATACGCGGAAATTGAAACGTCGACGAAAAACGTTTGAATATCTCGCTTAAAGAGACGAAAAAAAAATAACGACGATATAGTCCCGGATAAAGAAGTAAAGGAGAAATGAGAAGAGTGGAAAAAGAAACTAATGAAAAAACGAATATAGGAACGTCACCGCGTGCCTTCGGGCCACTGCTGGAGCAGTAGCAGTAACGAATATGACACACGAGACTGCTACGGGTATAAGTGTAACTGTGTGTGTGTGTGTGTGTGCTTATGCGAGTAGCTGTCGAGACACGAAACGGGTGCCATCCCCTCCGAGTCCCTCGGTTTGTCAAACGACCCTTCGGGTGTCGCTTACAAGACAGCAAATTTGTCTTAGATAAGCAAAACAAGCACTCGACGAGAACCAAGAGTGCGAGAGAGAGGGAGAGAGAGAGAGACTCGACTCGTTCGCTCAACCGAAACGAGAGAGCGCTAGCGATTTTTACATTCCCTCTTGGTTTGTCTTGTTATCCAATTCTTATGTTACGACTCGCCCTCCCGCTCGCACTCGACATACCAGACGACCCACGAGCTGATGGGGAGATTTCCAACTGTGCACGAATTTTCGATGAAGATGTCCACTATTCGGTGCGAATTAGGTGAATCTGAAAAAGGAACCAACACAGGGCTTGTTAGGACTGAAGGTCAAAAAGATTGTATTTTTAGATTCTTTCCATGTTTTTGTTCGTATTTATTAAATTATATTTTATGATGATAATTTTAGAAATATGATTTCGGGCATTTCTAAATATCGTTCCAATTCGAAAATAGAAACTATAGAATTTTCGAGACAAAACACTTGTTTCTAGAATTTTTGATGTTCTAAAAACGAATGCAATATTTCTAAAATTACAGGCTCCGTTCGAGAAATATGCAGATCAAGGATTTGAAATATTCTAAAAAGGTAGAAATTTGCTATTGGTTAAACAAATTTTAAATAAAATAAATTTTTAACCAAAAAAATACTTTTAGAATTCTAGAAACGAAAAATCTTGTCACTGCCCATGTGACGCATTGTAAATGCCTCGGACCAGTTTCTAAAAGTGTATGATTTTAGAAATGAAAACCCATTTGGCAATTAACAAGAATAATTCAAAATGGCTATTTACAAGCCAAAAAGTCGAGAATATTAAAATAAATTATTTTAAACATAATTATTTAGACTCAATCTATTTCTCAAAATCCTCCCCGTGCCCATACTTAACGAAAGTTTCTTTTGACTTAAGAATTTGCGCGATATTCCAAAAAATAGTTCAAAAAACAAATACCTCAACCAAATATAGAATTTCACCGGTTCAATTTAGCCGCCGCTGTGATATATTAATTTTTTCACACCAGGCGAAAAAAGGTGTCCCGAAGAAGTATTTCCTACGTGTATTAAATTGATTCCACGAAATTGCGAACCCCCAATGATTCCAGCAAAGAGAGATAGAGAAAAACAGAGAGTGGGAGACAGAGAGAGAGCGAGAGGGAGAGAGAGCAATATTGCAGGAGCAATATCGCTCTCGAAGCCGTTCTCTAGTCTCTCGTTGAGGATTAGCATAAATTAGATTTTTATCCTTCCGAGAACGTTCGTCTTCTTATTCTTCGTCTCCATTTATTTTTCGCGAGAGACACAATCTCCCTCTCTCTCTCTTTCCCTCTTCCTCTCTGTGTTTATGGTAGCTATAGTTTTTTGCCACGTGAAAAGGATACTAAATCTTTGAATAAAAATAAAACCAAAAATTCTTCTCGCACCACTTTTTATTTTTATTCCGTGATAAAGATGCACGAGATGAATTCTAATCCATTTTTTGGATGCATTTTATACCAATTTCAAATGTTATTTATCAGGTACGAAGCTCCAGCTTTCAAAATAATTTTTTTTTATTGATTTTTTCACCGATTGGACGCACGTTTTATTTTACCTACATTTTGATAAATCGCGGTAGCATTCTTATCTCGTTGGAAAAGAAATAAAAACGAGTTCCGAACCACGAGATACGTATGGCACAGACAAGTGGTAGGCGTCGAAAATCACAGTGACTGATGACGTCAATGACATCGGCTCTCTTTGAGAATCGATGATTCGGCCGCTGCGAGAGAAAAAATATTTGAAACCAGGTTGTGAATAACACGTTGCGCGTCACTCCGCTGTGGTTCCGCATCATTGAACACCGCACGGATCATAAGTCCCTCTCTCTCTTTCGTTCGAGACGATAAATACATCGCGTGGGTGAAAATCTGTCTTGGTATTAGCGAGCTAATAGAGGCGTCGAGTCCCTTAATGGACGTACGCCTGACTGCTGTCTTTTTCCCCCTTTCTCTCGGTTTTGTATTCCGATGCCCTCTCGAAGATCCGGTATATTCTCCTATAACTATAATAACACGGCTATATATATGTATATATAGCCATTATCGATCGTTCGATCATCGGTTGACCCAGGGTCACCGCAGGTCCCGTCCGCACCGTCCTCGATCTTCATCGAACTTATTATACAAATGGTCTCGCGCCTTTTTAGCTATTCTTTTTTTCTTCTCGATCTTTTTCCCTTTGTCCCTTGCGACTATCTTTTTTTTTATTACTTGATTTTACTCGTGAATAAACTTTTTATTTAAGTCGAATGTCGCAATGTCAACCGAATATTGTGAAATATGATGACAGGCGATTTAGAAAAAAAGAATTTATTGGAAATTTGTTTAAAACGACTGAGAAACTGTTAAATAAATAATGAAAAAAGTTAAAAGATAAGGTTTTTTATTGAAATTTTCAACGATTTTGAATTACCTTGCTCTTACAGAGATTTAATAAATTTCTTTTTATATTTCACAATCCGTTATTCTCTGTATCACATTACCGATTTTAGGGGATGATTCTTCCCGCTCGGTGAATTATTTTGATGTGACACTTTCCGATGTATCGATTCGATCGGGTAGTCCATTTTATTATTTTATTGACGTATATACACTATCGAATTGTCGACGAAGCCAAGAAGGGAAACGTACGATGTACCAGGGAGGAGGAAGAGAGAGAGAGAGAGAGATAGAGCGCACGATCTACCCTTTCGACGCGTCGCTAATCGCTTTGGCATTCGATCTCTTTCTCTCGTCCTGAAAGGGGGTCCGCATTATGCAACGGAGAACGAGAATTTAATATACCTTTCGCGAGGCGAGACGGGAAATTCGTTTTCGTGCAGGACGCGCGACGAATCGTCCCGCGGGGTAATCGAGAAAGGCTTATCCCCTGGAAAGTGAGATAGAGGGAAAAAAATCAAAAGGGCAGAGTGAGAGTGAAAGACAGAGAAAAGCGGACGAGTGAACGATTTATTCTATTCGATGGTGTTGCGCGCATGCCAAAACCTTTTGCACACCCTTTTTTCCTTTCGGCACTGTGAAATTGCTAGTTTTGCAGCTGGATACATAGAAATAATTTTTAAAAATAATAAAAAATCCAGGTGTGTTTTAGATAAAATTGTTTATAATTTTTTAAAACATAATTTTAACAAAAACATACTCGTTACTTTCGGAACAGTTTTGGTAAATTAAATTCTACCTCGCAACAAGCATTCTCATTGAAATAACAGAAATAATAATATTGCTTTAATCTTGCAAAAATCACTTTGATTAATTTCGCCTTTTTTTTTGGGGGGGGGGGGGGGGATAATCGAGCGCACCGATGCGCACGCATTCCCTTGTATTTTTTTTGTTACATGGTGAGAAAGCGCGATGTTCGAATCTTCGTTTTGTCAATAGCCTATTTTATGAAATTGATGAAGGGGCAAGGGCGTTGGGCCTGGTAAACTGAACCACAACGGCGTGCTAGAGACGAATATTTTATACATATATACAAGTATATACAAAAATGTAAAGTTTTTCGCATTTACTGCATGTGCAGAGCGTTCCCACTCCCTCTATATCTTTCACCCTAGAGAAGATCGAAAAGTCCCCGGTGGTTACACGATGTTTACCCTCCACAAAAATCCCCGACGAGTTCTCTCGCGTGTACGAGAGAAACGACACTCGGGGAATATCTTTTCGCCGTGGGGCTTTTGCTTAAACCGTTATAGCACGCCATTAACGTCGAGCCCTCTCATGTTCTTTGCATCGACCTCGGCAAACAACCCCCACTCTCGTTCATCCCCCTCGTGTATCGAATACACGTAAATATAAAATGCTTGAAATATTGTACGTTTCCACGTTACACACAAGTTGTTTAATTACGGTTCGTATGAATTTTCAGTAGTCATTTACCCTCCCCCGTTCAAATTTCTTTTCCACCCCGCTAATTACATATTTCCTCTAAAATAATCGCTCTCGAAATTAAATCGTGATTTTGACCATAACGTACGATTTAAATCCCATCTTCATCATTGTTTTTTTCACTCTCTCAATAAAAACAAAAATATTTTCTCTTCATCGCGTTTGCGCACAAATTTCGTCAACCCAAAATAGTTAAAGAACTAAATAATACCTTGCTTCGACGAGTTTAATTAAGGCTCGCCAGTAGTACCTGGCCACTTAGTAGTCATATGTGAATGCTTCTTGATTGGCAAACTTCGTCTTCCCGTTCCTTTTTTTTTTCTTGTTTAGTTTTCATACCAACGGAGCTCAGCGTTGCTGTACTATATATAACATTTACATGTTTGTGTCGATGCCAAGAGTGTTCGGCAGTCTTTCGGCCTTTCTCTCGCTCTTTCTCGTGGCCACTCAGTCAACATCACCAACAGCGAGAGGGCTGAGTTATGCCGAGGGCTCGGGTTCTTTCAAACTCGCCAATAAATCGCCTCTCTCGCGACTTCGTCAGCAGGTAGCGCGTATACCCGCGGCTCGAGCCGCTGCTGTGGTCAGCGTTCGCGAGAGAGGTGCGAATCGACTCGTTCTTACGATCGCGGACCCGACGAACACACGTCGAGACTCTCTCGATGTTTCTTTTCTTCAATCTTTTTTTTTCTTTCTTTCGTACGAGACCCAACGGAATTTATGTATTTCCGTGAATTTCTCGTTATGTCCCTGTCGTAATTTTCAAAAACTCGAGAGACAGATCGACGGTTAAAAAAAACGTTAAATATATGAAAAAGTAAAAGAAATAGATGACAGAAATTCAGATACGATAATCGATTGAAATTAAATAAAAATAATGAAAAAAAGGAAGAGAAACGATCTCATTGTGTTGGAGATAAAAATGAAATGGCAAAGTTGACGCGCGGACCACTGATTGTTGGGATAGTTGATAAATTGCAACTTCCGCCAATGGAGTTTCGATCGTAATTTCCTGCCGGAGGAGAGTCTCTCGCACGAGAGCTCCAACGGACGGCCGATAACGTTCGACGAGGACCAAGTACATACCATACACACATACATATATATACACGAATGTATAGGAACGGCGGAGCCACAGAGAGGAACGGCGATCGGAAATTGGCCCGATGACATTGATTAAAAGCATTTAGCGACGTCCCCCTCTCCCACCCTCGGCATCGCCCCCCCCCCACCCCCTGTAATATTACGCGTCGCCCCTTTCCGTAATTATTAATCGGTGACCGTGTACACGCGCCTCTCCCGTTTATGTTCTGCTTCGCTCGTCTTCGTGCGACTGCAGAGACGAGAAAATGCGATCAATTGCACACTCGCAGTCCTCGTAATGCGATAAGGGACGATTGTTTTTCATTATTTAATTTATATTATCATCGCGGTTGATGACAAATATTTTCTTTTTCGTCAAGTGTCGTTGCGTATTTCTTTTATTGTCGGGTGAAATGTTTTGATATTTTTTCTGCTGATTGGTAGATTTTTTTTGCTGAGGTATTAAAATTATTAAGTCCAATGATGGCATCGTTTTAAAAAGATATTTCAACACCCGTTACCTATCAGCTTATAACGATATTAGAAAATTTATTTATCAATTTTTTTTTCTCGTTCACGCTGCTCGTCAACGATAATGAGGATCTTGCTCTGCCCTGCAGTGTCTGTCGTAGAGAAATATCGCGAGTATAAGCGTCAGATAATTATCGTTCGTGCCACTCGTGTCTACCCCGCGAGACTCTCTCTTAGGAGTCACTCATCACTCTCGGTTCTCGTTAAACGCCGAGACGAGGCGAGAAAGAAAAAAAATCGTTGCGTTAGAGGAGACTGTCAGATTTTTCACAAAATTTTACGTTTCGCCAGACGCGTGTCGAAATACGTTGAGAAAGCGTTTGGGTGTATCCCGGATTGCACAATTTATTTCTCTTCAAAATACGAGTAGAAAAATCGTTTCGAAAAAGGGAAATATTTTTTTTTTATAAATCGATTTTTGTTTAATTGTGTGAATTTATTTCGTGTCCGGGTATTTCCTTGTTGGTTCCATTGCGGATGAAATCTCGGGCGAATGAGGTGAAAAAAACGGTAGCGCGAAGGAAAAGGCACTCGACCCACTGGCGGCAGAGCGCTTCCCAGCATCAGCATCGAAAAATAACGCCAGATCCGCTCCCGTCTGGCTCGGCACTCGACCGTTACTCGAGTGGCTGCCTAGCCAGCCGGCGAATCTCTCGTACACGTAGGTATATAATATATGTACCTATGTACCTGAATGTACCAGAAGCATATGCGATTTTTAGCTCTTATTCGAAGCTTGTACGAGATCTCAGTCATGATCCCAGGCGACGTTCGAATCTCGAGCATAAAATGAAAAATCGAAAGAAAAAAAAACTATGATGAATTTTCAATACCACAAATTTTTTTATTCATTTTTTGTACTAAATTCTCTCGTTTAAAATATTTTTTTATTTTCGATTCTTAATATTCGAGGTATTATTACATGGGGAAACGTTCTTGCTGTTTCGAATGGAAAAGTCAAATGCAAAAGCACACTGAATTATATTGTATCTGAATAGAAAACTATATATATATATATATGTCAAGGGCTATTTGTTCGAAAAATAATTAAGCGGCGGGCCACGAAAGCGTCAGAAATTGGCGTGTCCCGAGACGAAGCCGATACGCCAATTTGTGAAAAGTGTGAAGATTTTTCACGGAATTCAAGATTTCGGTAACTTCAAGGAGATTCGTGCGTTACGCGCCCCTCTCGATTCACCATTGTGTCTTTCACACACGACACCATTTTTCAACACCTAGGAGCAAAAGTCCGATGCTTTTTTTTTGCTTCGTAAATCGCAACAATCTATTGAAAAAATAATACGAAAACAAAAAGAATTGCTGAAGAAAATAAATCAATGTTTTCGTTTAAAATGGAAAGTTTCAAGCGTTGTGGCCATATTACCGCGATCACTTAGTTCGAGAAAATGTACGCAAAAAACCGGTTTTGCTACCGCGATTTAAATTGACCGCCTGGCCGAAAAGTTTTCACCCGCAGAAGTATCAATTCCTACGAGGCTTTACCCACAGTTTCTCGTTTGCCGTTCCGAACGTTCAAGGTGTTCAAGGTTCCGGCTTGAGACCGTAAAAAGTCCACGTCAAAGACCCGCGACCGAGAAGAAATTCGAACGATTCGCAACATCCTTCGAGGATTAAAAGAGAGAGAGAGAGAAAAGATTAATTTAGCGTTGCCCCTCGTCGCTCGTTGATACCAAAGTCTTCATCCCCCTTAAGATCGATTAAATTACCGACAAAGTCGAGCCAACGAGTTCCATTCGGCTTCATCTTTTTGCTTCGAGTCCGGGTAAACAAATGTTTTAAAACAAATAATAGTAATGGTCGGAGAAAAGGCTGATACGATTACTTTCGATACTAATTGGTAAACCCGATTATACCTATGTAGAGCGTCGTTCCAATCAAAGAGCGCAAATAAGTAGCTTAAACCTTGTGTATAGCCACACGAGGGACGAAAGGATTTGAGCCGGGCCATGTTATCTTCATTATATTCACGGCACGAGACACCGTGGCTTCTTCTTCTCTCCGTTGCTTGGACAAGAAGCTCTCCATGGGGATTTACGCGGTTCTCCATCTCCTCTCCTTTCGTTCCGACACGAAGATCACGTCTTGGTCCTGTGGTCTACCAAACTCACACACGTACACACGTACGAGCTACTTCGCTTCTTCATCTTCCTCGATCATTCGCTCTGTCCAGTGTCTCGTTTTATCTACGCGAGAAATTTCCAACTACGAACCTGTTCGTAGTCGTTGGAAAGTGCCATGGATGTCTCCCGGCGTGAAACAAGGGTTGAGAGTTTCGTCAACAAATCGTCCAGCGCCGTATCTAATCGGCTTATAAGTTGGCCCACCTGTAGCCCTCCCGAAGGGATTTAGGCCTTGTGCTCGTACGGGCGATTGTGCACCTTGCTCATAGGCGCTACCGAGGAGGCCCACCTTTTCGGACGTATCCCGAACCAAAATATCCCCCGGTCATGCATCCCGAAGGATCTTCCGCGGGCGAGAACGATGCCGAACCCTTGCTCGAACCAAGAATATGAAAACCCCATGGGATACTTCTCGGGCTCTCCTGCCAACAGGATTCGCAAACTCTTAGGACTCTCCTTGGCTAGTGTCCTTGCTCCTTGCGTTGCACCTGCTGTAGCAAGTCCTTGAATTCTTTGCGGTAAATACTTTTTCAGGGTACCTAATTCTCGTACCGGTAAATCCGACCATAAAATTTGAAAGAATCTTCGGCTCACTCGCACAGTTTTCTCTTCGCGTGTTCCTTTGGATTTACACGTTTTTTTCCACGATCAACACTGCGATGAAGGAATTTCGAGGTGCGAAAGACGCTACTCGATGCTTGACCATCGGAAAACATCCCCGTGTATACGAGCTTGCTCTTCGTCAACATCGACTGACTAGGAATGGCTTTTACGAGGTGGATGATCGCGCCCCGGATAGATTTCTAATATTTGGCCAAAAGTTCCTCGGGAAACTACTCTTCCGGGTGCAATTCTCAATTATGAAAATAAAATTATGTTATCATTTTTGTAAACAACGAACTTCGATTCTTCAAAACACTACCCTTGCAAATTGCATCCAAAAACAAAAAAATCTTAAAATTCTCCTTCCTTTTGATGTGACAGGGGTGCATCACCTTTTGGCTATCTTTTCGTTTTTCTTTAAAAAAAAAGAACAAGAGACGGATATATTATAAAAGATTTGCAGTGAACAGACCCGAAGAGAGCGAGAGGGAACAAGAGGGAGATGGAGAAAAGATGAGGTGTAGCGAGGCGTCTAATCTGTCGGCAGTGATCAGGGACGTCGAGGCCTCTCGCGGTATCGATGATGAAGCCTCCCGAAGGACTTTGAAGTTCAGCCGGCTCTCTCAACAGGGGGGCGATCTCAGGCCGTTTGGAATCCGCTCCCGCCCGCCATGCCACATCGTTCCTTCGTCCATCGAGCGTGTTCCTGATCCTCGTCTGTCTTAACGTCTGTCAGAAATTAAAAGCAGCCTCAGCGTCCGAGTCTCGATCTCACGAGTTATTCTCGCGGCGAAGAAGCGCGATCGATGCTATGATGGAAGCGTTAATGATACGACATCCAAGAATCGATATTGGTTCTTGGATCGATCGCTTCGGGATCTGGTTCGGAACATGTGCTATGGATATCGTGTCCTAGGATCATCGCGCATCGAAGAATCAAGATGCCCGATGGAGACGGACTCTGGAGAAAGACGTTAAGGCAGGACTTCTTGACGAAGAAGAGAGGATGGGGAGTGGGAAAATTAAGGAAGAGGCCATAACGCTGAAGCAGCCTTGGAGAAACGAGGAAGGACGATCACGAAGAAGGATGAAAAAGACAACTTTGAAAATGTCGAGGAGAGAGAGAGAGAAAGAAGAGGAAGGAGAGATTCAGTCTCTCGCTATGACTGCCATAACATGGAATATAACCCAGGGTGCCGCTAGACAATACACGCCACCATAAAAGTGTCCGACCCCAAGGCCGTTTTACGACCAACCGTGCCAGGAGGGAATCACTGGCCGTGTTGCTGCTGCTGCTTTTGCGCAGCACGTCAGGTATCGACGTTAAAAGGACGAAATAAGGATCAAATCGTGCATATACTGCTTCTACACGAACGTGTTGAACTACCACCACTGCGAGCTTCCCGCTTCGCGGGGTGTCTCTTTCGGTCGTTTGGGCCGTCAGGACTCATCCATCCTGGTACCCTGGACGAAACATTCGTCGGGCAGAACCAACAGCTTGCCCCTTGTGAGTTTCTCCATGTTCGGGCTCAGATACAACACCACATCTACCAACCCTTGAACCCCGACTAATTGCCGTTAATTTCGAGCGAAAAAGATATCCTTAGGGATGTTTCTCGACACATTCTGTCATCAGCTTTCAAACTTGGTGTAAACGATCGACGTAGAATTCCACCCATTATTTAATTCATTAATTTATCATTTATCATTTAATTTTGAATAATTGTTAATGCGTATTTACTAATTTTGTATCCAGCCTCCTTCTTCATCGTTCTTCAAAAACCCCTTTGACAAGACAAACTTCGATAACGTACGAACGGTTTCACTGTTCATCCGCTATTGTTATTATCAAGAATTGTTCGTAATTATCGAAGGAGAGATGTACTTACCCAATGACAAAAAAAAATCCTTGGTCTCAATCTAGTTGGTCGAAGGCGCGTTGTCGTTAATTAGTCGAAATCAGTGCCGAACCGTCTCGGAGAATCTGTGTTTTTTCCCGTGGGCGAGGACAGAGCGAATGAGAGAGGCGGGGCTGGAGTGGTTGGGAAGTACAAAGTAATATTCGTCGACGGGCGCGGCTAGAAACAAAAGAAACGGGCTTTTGACTCGTTATCCCGAACGCTTAGGTGGTGCTTTGTTGATCCACAGTGGTCACACAGAGTGAGACACACAGAGTAAATCGGACGTTCTCATCTCTCGCGTTCATCTCCTTCGCTCGTAGCTCCACGATGCCGCGTGCGCCGTAACGAAGCTCCGACCAACCATGCCCATTGAGGGAACTCTATCTCACTTTTTCGCGTTCACGTTTCATTTGCTTCATTCGCTTTCACGGACTGTTTCAATGCGGTTAAGGCAATGCCAGCGGGGTTTACGAGAGAAAGATGAAGAACAACCGAGAGAGGAATTGTTTTGAGTGACGCGGTACAAAACACACTAACATCGAGGGTTGTGCTCCTCGACCGCTACTTGTCAAAGCAAACATCTTGTTTTTTCGTAGTGCTCGATCAAATGAAATCTCTATAACACGATCACGAAGAAGAAAATAAATGGGAAAATTCTCGATTCCTTATCGAGAGAAGACTTTTTATATTGGATCGTATACTTGATAACTCTTTTAGCCTTTACTAGGGATGTTTTCTACTGGTGTCCCATTTCCGTACATTAGCGATAAAAATGATTAAGGAGAGGGGGTTGTGCCGAACTCTATGTATCGAAAATCGTATTCGAAAATTTATTATTTCGGATTGTGATAAAATAAATTTATAAAAATGACAAAAACCACATTAATTATTTACGAATGCAATCACTTGAAAACTGTAAAAAAACGCAATTAGCGATTATTTGAAAGTGTAATTAACAAAATTTTTAATCCTGTTCCTTCTCAACATAAATTTAACGATCAATCATGAGGCGCCTAATTCAGTTTTTCTCGAATGAATTCTACGCATAATGCCGGACATTATTCCGGTCGCTCATTGATTTTAAAAAAAAGGAAAATAAATGCACGAGGGCTAACTCTCTTTTTCTCCTCCACTTCGATTTTATCGCGTTCCAGTCGTTCCAGCACAGTTTTCTGTATGGCCAATCGTGCGACAACCGGCGGTATCATTTTCCCGTTACAGTCCAGCCGGAACATCCGTACAAAACCGGGCGAGAGAAAGAGAGACAGAGCAAGAGAGCCGAGGACAAAATGAAACCGAGGCTTTTCAGCGCAGCTCGAAACTCGGCCGCGAGTATACGCGTCCAGCATCCGGTCGATATACACTTTGCACTTCTCTGTGGCAGTTCGCGAAACGTCATGTACATATTATATGCGTCTGCATGTCTGTGACGGACGCGGACTTATCTGATTCGACGAGAACAATGATACAGCCAGACGTTGCTGCATGCGAGACCTGAAAACTAAATACGCTCGTATAACGGAATAAAAAAGAAGCACAAATGAAAAATATTTTTATTAAGCGCGACGAATATTCGAATATTTTCTCCTATCTCCACCGAATGAAATCCGATCGCTAATTTCTATAATTAATAAGAAAATTAATTGTAATAAAATATTGAAAAATAATAATAAAATAAAGAATTCATTAAAATATTATATAGCCGGTATCGAATTTGATTTTCTTCGTTTCGTTATTATTGCAGCGAAGCGAAATAAAATTTGACACGAGTTTGAGAACAAGCAACGAGTCCGTAAAGTGCAATAGGACGACACGGAGTAAGCAAGCAATTTTTCAGAATGCAAACTTCAGAATGCAATAATGCGCTCGCGTCGCGGAACACAAAAGGCACGCGCTAGGGATATTCGACACCTCGTGTGGAGAATCGCGTATAATCGTGTGCGCCCCCAGATCTCGAAAAAAATATACATATATATATTCAATGAACAACACGATAGTATATGTCACATTTTTTTCGATACGATAGCCAGCGAATTCTCTGATTACGAATTCGCATTAAGTCGATTTCTTCGTAGAATATATTTTATTTTCGAAAGTGTATATAGGTATATATATATAATGCCGAGGAGGCGTTATTACATCGTTTTGTCACCTTGTATGAACAAGATATATTACATTTCATCGTGTGCCAGCCGCGCATTTGCTGATCGAGAAACTGATTTCGATGATACGGCGCATTGTTTATTATTGGTTTTCTTTATCTCGTAATTTTTACCAAGCGTCATAAAATAATATCTCCGCTGTAATTAAATATAATTATTTAATATTTCGATATTTACAATAATAATAGAAATATTTCTAATAATTATCGAATTCTTTTTGTCCCGTGTTTCGTCTTAATTGTTCTTTCGACAATAAACAATAGATATAAAAAATATGCAGTGTAATATTTTCCATAACGATGGATCATTTTTTTAGTATTGGATCATTTTTACCGCACCGACATCGACGACAATTTTTTCAACCCTTCTTGTACACAA
This sequence comes from Netelia inedita, assembly GCA_964017225.1. Taxonomy (NCBI): domain Eukaryota; kingdom Metazoa; phylum Arthropoda; class Insecta; order Hymenoptera; family Ichneumonidae; genus Netelia; species Netelia inedita. The sequence continues at coordinate 28,237,629 of OZ024920.1, read as the reverse complement.
CGACACGTGTGCACAGACGGTATACATAAAGATCTACGTATATGTGTAAAAATCTCATTGCTGCTGCTATTGACTCGAGCGTTTACGGAGCGTGACGTCCGAAGAGGTTGCCCCGAGAAGAGAGACCTTTTCCAGGTTCCACGGGTCGCTGTGACTTCCGCTATTCCCCGGTCGTGACGACAAAAGGTCGGTCACACACAAAGTCCAGTGGCTGAGACGAGGACGAGGTATAGAGACGACCAAGCTTCGTACTCTCGACCACCTATCGTCGTCGTCGTCGTCGTCGTCACCGTCGTCGCCGATCCTTGCCCAGACGTAACCCTCGGCTTGCACGCGTCACGCTCGCAATAAGTCGCAAAAGCTTCGTCGGTATTTTTTTTTCTTCTCGTGACCACGTGACGTTCGCATGCATCACAGATGCGAAACACTCAACCATGGAGAAAGCTTTTTCTCACGTGTAATACGCATTGCAGATGTGTGCCGATACCTTTAGCAGGGGGTAGGGCACAGTGATTGGCATTATAAGCTACAGTGGTTGGCCGGAGCGGAAGTGTAGGACATATTACGAAAAAAAATGTTTCTCACATTTTGGGACGTAATAATTATGAATATTTTTCGTGAAACAACGTTTATAATTTTGGGTTAATAACGATTGAGAATACTTTAACGTAATTATCGAATGTAAAGAAATTAATCATTAACATTTTCACATTGTTAATTATGAATTTGTCTTATTGTATAGAAAACAATGGAATTACGTTGCACAATTTTTCGCAATGTTTATTGAAACGTAATTAATAAATAATCGAAGAAAAGACGGTTTACGAGGGATTTTTTTTGTTCGATTTAAAAAAAGAGGTAAAGACTGTGGTTAAAGTACACCTCGGCCAGTTTTGTATCCGCATGCGTTGTACGTGTGCAAGAGCAAGGTTTCGATGCAAAAGTGCCGCACGGCTTGGGTATATATAATGCAACGACTCCGAGAAATCGTAACTTGGCGTGTTTATCGTCGAGCGCCCCACCGTGTGTTCCTCGCTCTTTCGCGTTAGCGAGCCGAGGAATGGCTTCTCGCGAAGGGGCGTTAAAATCATATGGGACTTTGAAGAAAAAAACAAAAAAAAACAAAGACAAAAAATAAATCCCTACCGACGACGAGAAAGGACGAGCGAGGCCCTTTCGTCGACTCTCCCGCCTCTCCCACTTCCTTTTTCCCCCTTTGGATATCACAGTTTTGTATGCCCCCACGACAACCCCTGCTTTCATAGAAAACACCGCGATAAACGTCCTTTTCATAAAAAAAAACAAAATAATTCAATTAATTTTCTCTTACTACAAAATAATAATTAAAATTTTAATAACCAATTAATATAATTAATTATAACGATTGTTATCGAATTCGCTCGATAATTCTGATTATCATTGGATAAACGGAAAAGATAAGAAGAAATTATAGGGCGGAACAGGTGGACACCTAGAAAGAGACGAACCTCTTGGAAAATGAGAGGTTGCGGACAAGTTCCACGTATTTCAAGATCGTCACAAGTTTCGACCAAAAGACGAAAAAAAGGCACAAACGACAGGACTGCCCGGTGCACAGTCGAGGCTTCGGGGGTTTTATATCGCCACTCGAAGACGACGACGACCAAGACAACGAAGTGGAGAACGACGACGGCGACGACGACGACGACGACGACGACGACTACGACGACGACGACGACGGAGGGCCAAGAGTTCGCGGTGGGGCCGTTCATCAGAGGCAACTTGTCACGCCGCTGGGCATCGGGCATAAATTTCACACCGTAATGTGACAGCTCTTCCCGCGCGAGCTCACTCTCTCTCTCTCCCATTCTTTCGTTCGTTCTCTCCAACCCTCATAGTTGAACGAACGTATTCTCTCAGCAAAGTCCACAGGGTGTTCCGAAATTCAAGATAAAAATACAATTTTCGTCAAGAGAAAAAAAATTGTAATTTCGAAAAATATATTATTTTTTGAAAAGTTACATTTTAATTAAATTGCTAATTAATTTTGTAATCAATAATTTCACGCTATTTATTTAATCTTTTGTAGAATTATTTTCTATTCGATAAATATTGTCGTTCGCGTAAATTCCTTTACTTTCTGACTTTAATAGTTATATCTATATTCGACAATTTTTTTAGTAAAAAAAAAGAAATAAATTGACATTGCTCCGGTGCTAGAGAGGGAGAGTTATTCGAGCTCACCGCAGAGCGTTTCCTCGACTTCCGGCGGAACACGATTGCGATCGGATAGCCCCGGTACGTCGTTCCGTGTCGGCCCTAATATTATTCTCCCCGGTGGTCTCGGCAACGCTTACGTCACAGTTATTGGCACCTCGAAATACTTGATGAAAGAAAAACACAGTCATTGGCATATCAGTGTTCTCCTCTGTATCCAAGGCGAATCCAAACAATGGCCAATCACTGTGCCAGTGGCCAATGTAAATTGTACCTCTACATATATGTTTGTAGACAGTAAAGTACGTCTTAACACATAGTTGTACGTATAAATTCGCGGACCGGCGACGCGTGCAAAGGCGAATAGGAACTATACCGTAGTGACCCTTCCGTTTTCCTCCCTGCAAGCACGACGAAAAGTTCGCGATGTCCTCGCGGGGATTCGCTATTCGTTGGGGGATGAAGGTTCTCTCTGATATCAGACCGCAAAAGCGACTTAATGTCCTCCATTTGTCCACTGGCCTCTCCGGAGGCGATTCATCTCACCCTTTGTGCATTCGCCCTGGCGACCGCTCGCTCGAATAAACCGCGAAAGCTACTACTAGACCCTCCGAAAAACATATATATGTTATGTATGTGAATGTAGGAGGGATACGAGGGCACCGGGTCTTTCCCGTATCCCGAGGATGAAATTAACCCCTACCCCGTTCACTGAAATATCGCTTGGCCATACTTTATAAACTCGCGATAAAAGCTTCAAAACATATATAAATATTGAACCGACCAAAAAATAATTGCGTTTCTGGTAGATGAACATACTGATTCGTCTATTGGAACGAAGCCCGATTACTTTTTGATCGAGCTAATATATTCTAATTTTATCAACGTCGTCACTGTATTTTATTATTTTAAACATGGAATCACATAAATTATATTCATTTTTGTATAATGTCAGGGATGAAAGAGGTAATGGGAGTCACTTAAGAAAATATTGTAATAAAATAAAGATTGGAATGGTTTTTTGAGATGATGTCATTATCAAACTACTTCGTTAAACAAGAAATAATTACTTTGGATTTAATTAACTTTTGTTTAAATGTGTCTTGGACCACCATTGACGACACTTGTCGTCGATGGTTTCCTGAATCCCAATCCTCCGCAGGGATTTCAGGTCCACACAAAGAGCACCTGTACCACATTTTTTTTTTTTTCTTTCAAATTCGGTGCAATGCATCTGTTTTCCATCCCTTGATCATCATCATCACACAAATTAGCGTAGTTGATATATAATTCTGATTTGGAATCTTTACTATGACGAGCAACTCCATAAATACCTTGCGAATGTTCCCCATCGATTATTTAACACCTTAGCTCGATCCTCGTTGCGACCTCGAGTTTAATAATGTCCTGTATGCGCTTATGCTCTCGCCATCAAGCTCTCGTATAATTGTCCGCCGTGAGGAATCTCTCTCTCATGTTGCGGTCACATCACTCTCCGAACCAAGCCGTGACCAATCGAGAATAAATATTACCGCGATTATTAACGACAAGTTGAGATTTTTTTCTTTCTTTTTAGTTCAAAGAGTCAATGGCGCACACGCGGAGAACACGAAGACAATGCGGGGCTGTTGGTGGCGAAGCGCACGAAGATGAAGAAGTAACAGAATTTGATATATACACAGATATATAAATGAGGGGAAGAGAATGTAGAAAGACGACGGTGATGAAGGAGTCAAAGTCGATCATCGGTCGAATGAAGAGAAGGTGAAGAACCAAGTATAAGATGTGCTGGTTGAGATGTTAAGTGGGGCCATTAGCGTGCCCTTCTCACACGAGCCATCGATTTCCCGCGAGATGCCGGATGACGAGATCCACCGGCCACAACGCGTATTACAAGAAATCCGATGGCATTCCTCAACTTTGATTTCTCTGGACAATTTCTTTTCCGGGCCCAAAGGACCAAGCCTCGTTTTATGAAAATTCGAAACGATTAAAATCCGTTGTATTAAAAATAAAAAGAATAAATTACGAACTAAATAATATTTTTAAAAATTTTAACAATATTGACAATAATATGTAACTTGTTTTTTGTTATTTACAACAAGAATCTTGAACATAGTTTCCATTCGATAATTACGTTGAACCCAGAATTCATGTCGATGATTCGATAATTATTTGATCGATGCTTCGAAACTTTCGCCAAGATAATCACCGAGCAATTTTCTCGGTATGACCTTGAAACGTCAGAAAAAATAATTTCATCACGCCGATCAATAACTAAAAATCTCAAAGTATCATCGATGACGCATAATTTATGATTCTTTTTACGCACGACAGAGCTGAGAGTCCCTCGATATAAATCGTAGAATTTTCAACGATCCGACCGAGTGCAATCGATGCCGAGGATCATTCGATGACCCTCAGAGGCCACTGAGTTCGTCCAGGTGTCCAGCAACGTCCCGACAAAGGGCTCAACCTTGTATATATATATATATAATGTATAGATAGAATATCAACCAAGGCGAAGAAGGGACGCGAGGCACGTCGATGAGCCGACACACGGTCGAGTCATGCCGACACGAGGCCTTACAGAGCCCCCATTTTTATGTACGAAAGAGGCTTTAAGCCTATGTCTCGGGGCTCGTGCTCGGACCGAAGGGTGATGCATGTCTTTTCGGATGACCAGAGACACGTAGAAGTATATATGTATATAAAATATGTATAAAAGTAAATACATACACACACACACATATATATATATAGTTATATAAATGTGTGGTATATACTCGTGGTAACGATAAAGATGTCACCGCGAGCTCGCGAGAGGCGCGAAGAACTTCTGGGAAGAAAAGGGTGCAGGAAGGAAGGGGGCATGACGAGTCAGCGAATTCCTCAAAAGATACCCCGAGGATTCCCTCTAATCATCTTCGTCACTATCTTCGACACTCTTCTTTTAACTCTTTCGTTTTTTCTTCATTCTTTCGTCCCTCCAGCCCTACCTCTCCCCCCCCCCCCCCCCCCCCCGCGCCTCGCCTCGCCCCCTCTTGCCCACCCAGCCCTGACTCACCGCGCTTTGACGTTTTATTTTCATTTTTAATTACTCTTCAATTTTTTTATTTTCACGCTTAAATATAACGTCAATCATCGGACAATCGATTAAGAAAATTTCTATTAACGCGCGTGTTGCGGATGACGGCATAGTTTGAAGTTTCGAGAGTGACGTAACGACCCAAAAAACAAGGAGGGAAGGGAAGAATATAGTGAAATAATATAGAAAAATCCCCTATGATTTATTTTTAACTTTTAATTATTTTAATGTATAATTACATATTTTTTTATTGCGTTTTTTTAATTTAATCGAAATTATCGAGGATTGCGTTATTTTGTAAAATATAAATTTGATCGCTTTTGTAAATTTGATTATACGCTTTTTTACGAACCACCCTGAGGGAAGTAACGTTAACCGTATGTTGCCTCGACACGCCCACTCTACACGGGACGCATGCTCGCGCGTGTGCTCCGATAAATATATTGATACGCCCAGCTCCTCTATACAACTATAGGTACACGTACGCACGTTTATATATATATATATATATAGACCTATCAGTATTAATAGGGTATCAATAATAGAAGCACTGATTGTGGGAGTAAAGACCAGCGTCCCCTCGCGAAGATTAAATTTACACATAGTAGCGCGGTGGAACAATGGCAACGAGTCCTCGGCAGTGTGCACTGTGGGTACCACCAGAAGGGAGGGCGCCAGTGGTAAATATTTGACTGGGAACGTTGAAGCGATCGGTGCCTCCCCCAACCGATTTACCTCCCCCATTCGCCAAAAGCCTTCAAATGCATTCCCTACCGAGAGTATATGCACAGAAGCAAAGCACATCACGGAGATTTACTTCTCTCGTCGAACTTTGCTGAACTCCCCGGTGAAAAACCAACCCCCTACGATATATCGTTCCTCGTATAGAACCCCCTCGATCGATGTTTGCACCGGCCACTTGGCTTTAATTGCCGGCGAATCGCGTATTAATGGCTATTGATAGAGAAACAGAGAGAGAGAGAGAGAGAGAGAGAGAGAGAGAGAGAGAAAGAGAGAGGGAGAGGAGTACGATTATATAGATAAATGGGGAAGAGCGAAAATACATAGTGAACAGATCTTCAAACATGTAAGCTCACGCACTCTTGTCGATGGTGGCAACCGGTGTCAAATGTTGCATAAGTGTCGTGTTGAAACGACAAAATTTACAATTTACAAAAAAATAATTTTTGTACAATTTACAAATAATTATTTTTCGCACAATTTACAAACAATTATTTTTGTAATTATAACTATGTCGTAATTTTTCGAGTAGTGTCTTCGGCCGGGTAATTAGGACCACTTGAACGAGATAATAATTTTCGATAAGCTGAACGACAGTCGAGTATACGTTATCTTTCTCATAATTTCTTCACGATAAAAAATAAATAAAATTAATGTAATTGCATTTAAAGATAAAAAAAAAGTATCGAGTGAACTTTCATCCTTAAATAAACGTCCCAGTGAATTCAGGATATTCAGCGGATAGTCCTAAAAAGTTACTTCGCTTTCACAATGAATATTCACTAACCATTCCATCTACTTTTGGCAAGGTAACGACCAGAAGAGCTCTCTTTTGGCTCTTCGCCTGAGTTTCTCTTATCTCTTTTTCTCGCTCTCGGGTAAAGCACCGAAAGTTCGCCTAGACTCGGCTAATTAGAGAAAAGCAGATTTTTCATTTGTGGCCCGCGCGTCATCGGAGGCTTCGCTCATTAAGGGCGTCGAAGAGCTCCATATACGTACGTCTTTCTCTATCAAACTTTTTTTTCTCTCGCTTCATTCGAGTCTCCCGGTTGGCCAAGAGCACTGCGCTCTTTCTGGTTGGTCGGGGTTCTAAACTGATGTATATATACCTATATATATATATATTTACATATATATATATATATAGCGATCAGTCTATCTTGCTGCTTGACTCTTTTTTTCTCTTTTATTCTCGTCCGTCTCGCCTATCACCCCTCCCCCCACCCCTTCTCTCCCACTTTCTCTCTCTCTTTCTTTTCTATGCCATATTTTCCTCGCTTCGCAATGCTTCAAGCCGCGAATAGTCGACGAAGCCTCAGGGCGAGCGTACTCGCCCGCTTCTCTAATGAACCGTGTAATAACGTCGCCCGACGCCCCCGCCAGGACTCGCGAGTTACGCCTTCCCTTTTCTCTTCGTCGTTTCACCACTGCTCCCTCCTCCCCGAACCACCCCTTTACCATGCATACAGATATACGTCTCAGGCAGTTTATTTCGACCTTGCATCACGGAGCTTCCTGAAACCGTGGCCCCGATTTTCTTACTCGTGTCTCCGTCATTATTCGACTATTTACTAACACACTTATTTTGGCAAAAATTACGATCGAACCGGTCGTCACTCGCTGAAGGAAAAAAAAAGTAAAATATTTCTCACGGACGGAAAACGCGCGAAAATATTTGATAACAGCGGAAATAATGCTTCGATGCAAGAAATATCGAACGTTTGAGTGAAGTGCGTCGCGCACGAGCAAAAAATAATAAAAAAATAAACGAGAGAGAAGGAAAAGAATTATGCGGGCTTGCGAACTGACGAAAGGGTTAAAAGCCCTCGAGGAACCAGATACGTCTCCATAATGCAACCAAAGAAGAAATTCTCCACCCCCTCCATCCTTTCGACTCGTTCGACTCTCGTACGAGAGCGATTTCACGTCACGCTTCTAGAACGAATTTTTCGCACGTCCTCGTTGCCTCCGGGTCCTACTTTTTTTTTCTACCATATTGTAACCGTGTATGCACACCGGTACCCCTGTGCGTGTGCGCACACCTTCGCGGCTACGATGCGAGACTGAGAACGACGAAGACGAAATCTCGAGGCTCTCGAGACACAAAAAAATTGAGGAAAAAAAAGGAACGAATACGTGCGTGCCGATCGTGAGCCCTCGCTGACTTAGGAAGCGGAGGAGGATTAATAGCCCGGTTAATGCGCGGACGTGTGCTCCCCGGGTCACGGCATCTTTCCACTTTTTCTCTCGCTCTCTCTCTCTCTCTTTCATAAATATATATATATATATATATATGTGTGTATATACACATATGTGTATCGCCTTTTTGGCATTTATTATTATTTCTTTTTTATTGCGATACCAGCTCTGGACGAACGAGGCACGGGAACTTCTCGCTCGTTGTGGTCGAACAAGGCGACTGTGGGAGACCCCGTTTTCTTCCTAATTGATCGTCGTCTGGGATATATTTTTTTTTTTCGTTCTATTCTGTGATTCTATTTCTGGACGTTAGGAGACAGTAGAAATACATTTTTCTCTTTCTTCTTTTACGGTATATTTTCATTGATAAATTTGCATTAAAACAAATGTCTGAAATGAAAAAAAGAAATATTTAATATTGATTAATTACTTTGAGAGTGATCGAGACTAGGGGAATTTACCAAACGGTCGGAATGTCACGTATGGGAAAAAAGGGTGAACGGGGGTCGAAAGGTCAAAGAGAATAATTTAAAAAATATTTATTTATACAAAATCATAGAAAGAAAAAGATGGAAATAGAGAAGCAAGACTTAGAGAAATTTGTGGTGGTGGTATGTGTTGCAGGGACTGGAACGCGACGGGTAACGTACGCGTACAAGAGTCCTGGCCAACGTGAGCGCGTTCCGCCACGACAGAGATTCAAAAAACCTCCATCAACATCTCACAACCGAGGATCGGGCTCCTTGATCATTTCGCGCAGCACGGTGAGTCTGCTATCCCCCTTATACCGACAGGCTAGATAGAAGTTAGATTTTTGCTATGGCTTTTATTTATTTTATTTATTTCCTCTCGCTTAACCATGCTCGAATTTTCGCTCGTAGAAGTTGGCAAACCCTCAGTAGATTGTACGATACTCGAAGAAAGTGAGGGTGAGAGAACAAAGTCACTGAAATTATTTCGTCGCAATTGGGGACAAAAAATCAAAAGCATGAATATTCATTAATTTAATTTAATTAATTACGCGTACGAATATTTTTCGATCCAATGCACAAGGACAAAGATATATAATTCTAAAACCGATTGACCCCGCGACGATAAAAAAAAAAGCTTCGTCCCGGTTACAAAAATACGTGGCGACGCGTCGAACGGGATTAACACGTCAAAGAACACGAGAGATTCTCGCAGCGTATACCGCGAGAGCACGTAATTTCTCGAGGATTCAGGACTAATGGGTTATTTGAGGCAATCAGTGAGCCGTCGCGAGTGCTCAATTCCCTATCCTCCTCTTTTCTTCGTCCTCTTTATATTCTTCATTTCATTCCACTGCCCGGTTAACGCACATAACGTGATCTTTAAACGGTGGATCTATATATAAGTGTGTGTGTGTATATATATACATGTAGGTAGATATGTATGCAGTACGTATGTATGCCTATGTGTGTTCGCGGTTGTCTGGATCTTCCTGATGCTCGGTCCGACTTCAACGGTCATTATTATTAATACTATCGTCATTATTTAATTCCGCATAAAAGTCCACGTATCAATATACATATATCTGTATAGTATAATTTCGTTGCCGAACAAATCGTAGAAACAAATTGGTTTGGCCAATTGAAGAAATTTGACTCGACTCCGGCAATTAATAATTTCTTTTTTTATATAGACACATGGGAATATATGTAGTTCGGTAATTTATTTTTATGTAACTAATATATATATATATATATATATATATATATATATAAAGAATATGGAAAGTTTGACCTTCGACATGATTCTGAGAGAGTTTTACTTCGATATCATTCGTCGAAGAAAGGGTCGTGTATTCTGCGAACTGTTATCGATTTTATAATTGGTAATTAATGAAATAATGATGAAGGAATATTCAGCGATAAATTGGACCCGTTTTCGGTAATTAAACGGGAATGTTTTAATTCAGTGATAGGCCGGATCGAATTGACGACATTGAAAAATGAATAAAATAATCGATTAAACATTTAATATATATATATATATTTACAGTACAAATCGCGAAGCCTATATATTTTAATTTTAGAACCTGGCTGTAAGAGCGTCGAGGAGGAATTGCAGGGTACGACTCTCTCGTGGCTCAGGGACTCTCGACACTTTCTCCATACTGGCCTAAGCGCAGATATGAAGTTTCGCAACTATCTCGCGAGTCGAGCAACACAGACACGCTCAGGAATTCGCTTTGAACGTTCGACGAATCGAACGGTGTATTACAAATTAACGTTTGTTCTCGATCGTATTAATTTATCATTTCTATTTTCTTAATTACCTTCGAATTACGGTTGCTTATTAGAAATTTCTATACAGTAATGTTCTCGTTTATTTCTTTGAAATTCAACGTGCTAAATCTTCGACCTAATGGTGATCGACATCTAATAAAAATAATAACAATAACATTAATAATAATAAATAATACGATTTAATTTTTTCCCGTCGATTTCGAAGGGGGTTGAATCGACCACGCGTATCGAAAATCGCTGTCGGAAAATATTGTACGATCGTTCTACGAGTTTCGAGGAGACGTTACACACGATTTTTTATACATCTCGTGGTTGAAGAAGAAGTAGAAGAAGAATATGATGAAGAAGAAGAAGAAGAGAAAGAAGAAGAGGGCGAGGCGGCGTGGAGAGGCAAAGGAGGACACGACAGGTCGTACGGGGTGTCCAGGAGTGTCGAGTCACGGCCAGTAACGAGCTTGGAAGCGTTATATCCAGCGCTCGACTCTTCTCACTTCTTCTTCTTCTTCTTCTTCTTCTTCTTCTTCTTCTTCTTGGCCTTCTTCCCCTTCTTCTTGTTCATCTTCTTCTTCTCTTCTTACTTCCTCTTCTTCTTTGTAACGAAGAGGATCTCGTCCGCGTCCCGAACTCGAGCTCTCTTCAAAACGCGGATAAGATGTTCAACGAGATGACCGGAGAAAGAAAATATATTCCCCTCCCCTTTTTTATTCCTCTTCATTTAATATCTTTCATTATAAAATACACACACACGTGTATGTACATGCGTGTACTCGCACTACTACGCCACTCCTCTCTCGCTCGTATAATTGGCAGTTTCGTTTCGAACGACTCGAGATATCTCACGCAGAGTCAACAGCGTTAACGAGACATAAATGACCGAGAGCGGGAGGAAGAAAGAGATTGACAGAACTTTCGATGAATTAAAATTCCGCGCGCATTCCTACGCACGATTTATCATGAGAACTTGAGTTTGAGCGTAAAGACACTTTTCGTTACAATTAATTGAATTAGAGAAGAAATTTTAATCGATCGATCTCGATCTCGATTAATGACTCGAATATAATAAATACAATCGGACACTCGATATTCGTAACCCTCCGATCGATGTTAATAAATTTCGATTATATTCAATTACTCGACATTTTTTTAATTCAAACAAAACGTGTGGATTTAAATCAAATAAATTCGTTTTTTTACTTGTACTGTATGGATGATAAAATTACTCTCGATCTAATGGTATATATAGAGAATAGACGAGGCAAACGATTGGAAACGAGAGGAAAAAAAGTTGGAAGGACGAGGGCACACACGTATGCGGCGAACCGGCTCCGCGTGTGCACGATAGAAAGAGAGAAAGGGAGAGAGAGAGACGAGAGAGCGTGTACCACAACCGCTCCCTTAATTACCGATTTTCCTCGGTCCGCGTCACTTTTTAATTGACGCCAGAAATTGAACCTGGCACACTATACGTGGCAACATCAGAACCAACGCCAGTAATACACTTTGGTCGCAGTGAGTCGTCAGGTTTTAGCATAGTCATCCTCCTGCTGCTTCGCTACTTTTTTCCAATATATATATATAGGTATACGTATATACACGTTTTAGCTCTTTTTTCCATCTCTGCCGATCGGCAGTACCGAATTCACACTTTGGTGCATCTTCCCGCATGCCCGGAGAGGAGAACAAAACGAGGATACGAGAAAAAAATTTGCTCGCGACGAATCCACCCCATCCCTGCTGTTTCTATAGATCGAGCAATAAAAAAAAGTCTCCCTTCATCCATCGAGAAAAGTCAATTTTTCAGGATCGAAACTAAAACGCGGCCTACCTCTCACTTTTTGCGACTACCGATTTTTTACCCACTCGTCGTAACTTTGACGCATTATCGTTCTCACCTCTTTGGCCAATCCGTGCAAATTTCTTTCTTCATTGTTCACGAATTTTCGAGAAAAAAATACACGTGTTTGCGGATAAAATTAACTGAAATATCGTTAGTGGAAAAACGCTCGGGTTAAAATTTGTAAAACATTTTAAAAAGCAAAAGATATTTGAAGGATCTAAAACGGAAAAACAATCGACTAATTGCTTATTATTTTCAGCGACGTAATGATATTTTAATTGCCGGAGTTAGGGTTAGTTAAAAATGTCAAAAAATCGTTTTTTGTTTTTATGCATTTTCATAAAAGATAACTTTTTTTAAAAATATTATCTACACATTTCAAGATGATCGGACAAAAATGTTTAAAGATGTGAAATATCTTCTCCTAAATTATTTAAAAACCAACATAGCACCCCATAGGACTTAAAACTTTAAACCAGTTTTTCTGAAAAGTACAAATTCAATGTGACCAAATCGATATGTAATTAACTTTCAAGAAAATCATCTTTCAATTTTGACCGTTTGGACGATCGAACGAATGCGTATAATAGCTCAATTATCAATATTTAATTGATTCAAATAATTATAGTATATATTTAAGAATTTAATTGATCAAAATTAAATTGTCATCTGGATAACGTATAGAGGTACATACATGTATATATTTTTTCAATCGCAATTTAATTTACCGTCGAGCGCAGAGTCGCAACCAGATGTTCGTTCTGCTGTAAAATAATAATAATGGCCGCGGCAAGAGAGCGAAAGAGAAAAAGAGAGAAAAATACCATTTAAAAGTGACCAACTCGTTGGTTCGGTCGAGTAGCCGTTGTTACACACGTAAGTGTTGTACGTATGGCTCTCTATGTAACATCACCACTACATGAAGCCGAACAGACCTCTCTCTCTCTCTCTTCTGCCAATCCCCCTCCCTCTTTGACAGGCTTCGGGGGCACCCCCAAAGGGGAATAAAACAATGAGACTGAAACCGATGTCCCGACGTCCATTATTCGAATCGTCTCGTTGGTTTCTGCCTGCGTGAATACGGGAGGCGCATAAGAATTATGCAAGTTATTTTAAACCGAGCAATGTGGGGAAACCTTGTTATGAAATAACGCTCGCTCTCGATGCGCGTTCATTTTGACTAAACGCCAGTGGATGAGAACAAAACGACGAGTTAAATTGTTTGCTCGTGACAAATTTAGCAAAACGTTATAAACGATTTACTCCCGGTAATTTTAATCGAAAAATAAATTACGATCGTATTAAATTACACTTTCTTAAAATAATAATAATAATGATTATTATCATTAATATTATTGTCATAGTTACATTACTGTTTTTCTTCGTTTTGGATTATTTTAATTGGAAAATTACATTATCGGTAATAATTGATGAAGGTAAAAGTAAACTAAATTTTTCTAACTGTTGTTTCCGTTTTGTTTTGGTGATAAAAAAAGAACAAAGTGCTATTCATTTCTTCTTGCAACTGGGAGCTTGGCTAATGGACCGGTTAGTTGCATTAGTGCCAAATCATTGTTCCCGTAGGGGAATGCTTCACCTCGTTGAGCTCACTGGAAATGTAAAAACAAAAAATTACTTGTATCACTCCGTAACTATTTAATTTTCACCATTACCTTTTTCACCTTTATCTTCGCCTAACTTTATTCCGTCCAACAAGTTTCACAAAAAAAATGAGTGTGCCCAAAAATTAACTTAATTGTAATTCACTTAATTGTTTTTCAATTTCTATAGATCTTTGATTAATTAACGATTAAAAATTTATAATTTGAATACATTGTTTCTGTAATTGTATTGAGCTTTTATGAGCCACTTTTCCCAATGTTTTTTTTTCTTTTTACAACCACCATTTCATTCGTGTCTCTTCGTCGTTATGCAAGTGATGCGAAGAAAACTGTGAAAAAATCCTGAGAGAAAGAGAGAGAGAGAGAGAGGGTGACCGAGCGAGAAAGAAAGGGAGGGAGTGTAGAGTAGTGAGACAGCCACAAGGCGCTGCACGTAGAGGAGCCTCGTCGCGAGAGACAGAAAGAGAGAGGGAGAGAGCTTGCGCGAGTGCCAAATCGCGGAGACTGACAGCTCTCTCTCGCGACGTCTCGCTTCTCTTCTAGATGCTCCGCAAACGCTGCTGGTGACGTGGATCTTTGTCTCCATGGCGAAAGCCCTTCTTGTCGCTTGAGCAGTTCAATATATTATACATATATATATATATGTGAGCATATATATATATGTATATATATGGGGATTTTTAGATACTGGGAAAAATGCATTTACATCCATATTTTGCAATAAAATGACGATCGTATAAAATCGCAAAACATTTGAAAAAGAAAAGAAAAGAAAACTTGACCTTTTTGCTAATTTTGCATAAACTTGTCAAATCCGGAATGTTAAGTAGCTGTAACTCTGCTCCAGCTTTACCGCAAAAGTGTGTGTGCGTATTATTATAGGTAAAAGAGAGAACTACGAAAACTGTCAACAGCAGAAATTCTTCACCCTCCCAATAATAATTACCAGCCAGTAAGCATGAACTAGACGAGGACGACAAAAACCAACCCTTGGCATTTAGCGAGTGAAGTCCATCCTCTTATCGCCCCTTTATCTTCGATTCAATGTCCAAAACTGTCGTTCCTACATTCGACATCATTTTGCTGTATCTCACAATGGCGAATTACTCTCAGATTGTAGATACATATAATATATACGTACACGATGAACAGAAGAAAAAGAAGAGGAGAGAAACACAAAAGTAAATGTCTATTGTGCCAATCGACGAAGTTTTCTTGAATTCTATCGCGATTTTTTATCTGCCATACCGATAAGCTAAAATCGATTGGCACTAATAAAAATTCATGGTTTATCTCTCCCTCCTTCCAAACACTTGTTGGTTTTATCGACACAACGTCCTCTTTTGCGATGAACAAAACTCCTCCCTTCTCCTTTAATCTTCCTATCATCTTGTTCATTTGGCAAAGATCGGAAAAGAATCCTTAGAGAAATTTTCGTTGATTTTTATTTACTTAAAATAATTGAGTCGCCTCATACTGGTAATAATTGTAAAACTTGTGTGAATTTTTATTCGTAGATCATTTTGTTTTCATAAAAGATAGTGAGCGTAATTTAATCATCATTAAATTTCTTTATCTACTAAAATTGTTTCTCGTTATTATTATACCACTTAATTAGTAATTGGAAATTATTCTTATTCCATGCAAATACGTTCGGATATAATATCTACTGTATTTATTTTCCCTATTAATCAATTAGCGTCGAGTAATTTCGCGAATAATACCATTGTAAAATTCGTGTATGAAAAGATGTTTCTCGTGCCCCGCGAGAATAAATCGAGTATCGAGTGATCGATACACAAAACCAGACGTTAAGGGAAAAGTGAATGGGGATGACTCGTGGGACCTGATACACGATGAGCACGGATTCGCGAAATCATTCCGTACTGACGCCCCGGGACAAACACGAGAAATAAAAAGAGAGGGAGAAAAACCGTAGTTCACCGATACACGCGAAAAAAAAATAATTTACCCCTTTTTCACCAACATCATACACATCGCCCCTCGACGATTCCCGAAGGAGATCCTCCATTTTTCCAATATTGGTAGCGCGAAAAAAATTAATATTGCCACTCGGTGACGTCGGGCAACTCCCAGGAGCACAAAAAACAATCGGCTTTCATTCGTTATGGACAATGAATTTAATTTGTTCGTCTCTTTTCGCACGTATTTTTTGCAATTTCGTATTATTTGCTCTCGACGTTTCGACGTTCCGCACGAGTTTGAAATATAATTGTTATAATAAAAGCCTCGACTCGATGGACCAACGAGCAAATATTTGTCGCTTCTTAACAAATTTGTTAACCTTGTAACTTAAAAAAAGAAAAATACAAAACAACCTAATTGGCCATTTGTTTTTGATTATTTTTATCCAAATGCGCGCAGTGCTTTTTCGAGGATCCATTGCTGTTATTATTTGCACGTGCATGTTGAGAATAACGTAGTGTACGAACGAAATAATAATTTTCACTATATACGAGTTCACGAAACTAGAAAAAAAAATTAATTTTTCCTCTAATTGAATGTTGTTTTTTTTCAATGTTTTTGTTTTCTGATTTTAGAGAACCTGAACCCACGAGTCAATGATGACCCGCAGCTGCCCCATCTTGCGTGTGTGTGATATACTGCCCAATACCCCTACCGCAGCTCGCGCGGAACCAAATACACAGTTATTATATGAACAAATGAGGACAAAACGAAAAAAAAATGTATCATTAAGCGTGTTTTAATAAGGTTTTTATGTAGGTCTTATGAGTAAGGTGTATTATAAATGAAAATGAAAAATATAAGTGTTAAATAAATGAGCCTCGTTAACCGAGGATGCATCATTATTTTTATTTATTATTTATTTCCTAAAAAACAAAAAAACAATAATAAACTGAACCCAAATATTTTTTAACCGTGCCATTCTCATTTTTCAATCTATTTTTCTTATCATATCGATGTCATTTTTGTAAAACACTAATCTTCGTTTTTCCTATTCCTTCGATCTGGAATGAAACCCATCTAGCTAACTTTGAGACGCTCGAGATGCGAATGTTCACTGGTGTGAACACTTCGCAGAGTCTAGCGACGTTTGTTAGAAGCATCTAATTAACCAAGTCCCATCAAACTCCTGTAATTAGCAACGGCATTGTGAGCCATCTTCGTCGTCGTCTTGGTCGTTTTCTCCGTCCACCACAGGCGTCGTTTCCTCGGCAACCTCGGCAATTAATTCACTCCCTGAATGAAGAATGTTTCAAGTATATACGCTCAAACTTCCCACCTCTCATATTTCCCAGCTTGGAGTATAAAAAAAAATAAATAAACTAAAAATAAGGATAAAAAACGCCGTTATTTAGGTTCATGAATCGACGCAACTTCCTAGTTGCTACCATTTTTGTTTTCGGGAGAAAAAAAAGAGAACCCGGCGGAGGGGGTTGGGGGGAATAAGAGCCTGACACAAAGGATGAAAGTGTGCAAGGGAGGATCTTCGTGCGCGCACCCTCTTCGCTCAGTTCGTCCCGTCACCTTGGAGACGCTCCCGGTTGCTTTTCCGACAGTTCTGTCGGTCCGACGTCCGTCCTCGCGATATATATATATATATAGTACGTACTAGTGTGTGTGTATATATAGTATATATAGAGCCTCAGAAGCCCAGGGGGATGAAAGGGGATGAGCAACCCTCCGGCAGCCCTCAAAAGCCCCGAACAACCCCTCTGGCCCTCGTCTACGCGAATATAACGCCGAAGAGCTTGCGGAAGAGAGAGAGAGAGAGAGAGAGAACGAGAGAGAGCTGTGAGGGCTGCGCTCGCCTGATTGGCGGCCGTGGACTATCGACCAACCCCGCAAGCACCCCCTTTGTTTTAACCGCCACCCCTTCGCTCTGCGAGAGAGTGCGAGAGTTTGGCTTCCATGTGCATGATATTCTCCACCCCCTCGCGAGACCCTCGCAAAATGTAGCCAGAATGTTCGAGTCATCCACGAAATTCGTGGAATTTGAAATTCAACCCCCGACAGAAAAAAAATGCAATAATCTATAGGTTTCCTTATTTTCAAATATCCGCGAGAAAAAGTCTATGATTTAAAGGAATTTAAATGCAGTTTGGAAAGTTTTGTCGAATTCAAACATTTTGACCGAACAATAATTATTCGAGATGTTCGAATAAAAAATTTATAATATTTAAACGCGACATAAACATACAAGAGAAATTCGACGATTTTCCTTAAGTTGGATGTAGATCCGTCGAAAAGATTTATTATATATTGAAAGGGTTAGGTCGGGGTTGTAATTACGAAGCCTGCGGGCTGTCGAGTCGCGAGATATTCAATTCGCGTCATTACGCTGATCCACCTTTTTCTCCATTTTCCCTCTGCCCCTAAAGATCTTCTCAATTCTGTTTTTTTTAAGTCTCTACTTTACTCGCTTCACGCCCTAGCACTCTCCCTACTCCTCCTCGTTCACCCTTCACTCTCGTTAGAGCATTTACCTCCGAGTCGATTTTTTAAATTAATATAATACAGCGCACCGTGTTCTCGCGTAGAAAAGCTTCATCTTCGACTTTTAACGTGCTTTAATTTATTTTTTGTCCAAGTCGGAGAGGAAGTACAAAGGACGGAAAAGAGTTTTAAAAAATCAAGAATTAAGTGCTCCGGGAGTTCAAATTTTATATAAAAAAATCGATTACTAAAAATTCGGTCGTACACGATATATTTATTTCTCTATAAAATAAATTACGAATGATCAAAAATTACATTTTTCTGTGCCTAATGAGGACATCCATTTCTATTTTATTTCACGTTCAAAATGTATATAATTTGTATGAAAAAAAAGTTAAAAAAAAGAATGATAAATATATCTCGCGTACGTTTTTGCATTTCTTTTTTCTTTCTACGCGTTGATGAGACGGGAAAAAGGAGGAGAAGCTAAAGAAGTAACGGAAGAGTCTGTGGATGAGAGAGAAAAGGGGGATGAAGAGTAGATGCCCTAGAAGCGTGAGCCAGGAAGAAGAGGGTGCAGCGGAGGGTTTTTAATGAGGATGAGGGAGATAAACTCCCGGAGCGAGCACCTCAACGTCTATGTGTGTGTGTGTGTGTGTGTGTGTGTGTGTGTGCCTGGATGTGTGTACGTGTATATATATATTCTCTCCTTAGCATCTCAAAACTCCTTCGTTTCAGCATTGAACGTTTCCCGACCCCCTACTTGCCCTAACTCACCCCCACCCCTTCGTCCCTCCGCCGTTCGAGCGCGAGATACCGAAATACAAGAGAGAAAGTAATTTCTTTTCCCAGCAATTTTTATCCATCATGTTTTTTTTCTTTTTTTTTGTACCCCTCGGCGACGTTGTAGGGCGAGAGACGTTTTGACCATCGTGTTCTTCGAGAAGCTTCTACCATTCATTCATTCATTGGCGCACAGTCGACCTTTTTTTCATTACCATATTTGATTAATTAGAAAATTATTTTACGTTTGATTTATTTATTATAAATTTTTGCTATTTAGCAGAAATATCCGTACTCTTAATTTTACGCATAAAAATTAAAAACTCTTTTCTCTTCGTGACTTTGTAGCAACGAGTGAATTAAATGCATATCCGTCATCGAGAGTAAAATTTAATTTGCAATGACGAATCGATAGGGTGACAAGTTTATCGAAATTTCAATAATGAATTTTTTTTAAACGCGTTTAAAACGCATATTAACCTTCGAACATTCAACGTTGAAATATATTTAAAAAAACGATTGTTTAAAACGACATTTTCAAAACTCTCGGAAAGACTTATTATCGGTTTGGATCTCGTATCTTTATTTTTTCATTCCCATAGAAAAGTGCCAGTTTGAAAGAATACGATGCGCGACTCGTTAGCGACGAGGTGTGGCGCAAATTTGAGCTCTCAAAACGTTACGGCCGTATGCTTGTAAGCAATAAGCGTTGTACAGGTGTTAACTTGTGACGCACGTCTCGCTCGTGGGCGTATGACGATGTCCCGAGGGAGAGAAGGCGAGTGAAACAAGACGGAGTGCAAGGAGGGAAGGAGAGCCAATGTCTCGCGAAACGGCGTGGAACATCATGCACGTCGTTCCCACTTTGACATGAGAAGAGACCCAGGGAGAGAGAGAGAGAGAGAGAGATAGATAGAGAGAGAGAGAAGAGAGTATGCTATATGGTAGACATAGTGAATGAGAAACACAGAATAGGGCATCTCTCCTGCGATGCTTTAACATAATTAGCGATCGATGATTAACAGGGGGATGGTCGGCTGGCAAGTACCTACCGTGAACCTGTTATATCTATATACATACATACATACACACACACACACACACACACACACACACACACACACACACACACACACACACACACATATATATATATATATATATATATATATATATATATATATATATATATATATATATATATCACTAAACAGCCTAGTACGTCGTATTCGACGCCTCGCATATATGTACATGACCTAATAGCTTTATTAATTTGCTTATAAAGGTACGTGTAATGTACGCACGAGGCATAGCTAATTTATAGTGGAAACTTTACGACCCACACACGCGATTAAGAAATATCTATGTTAATATCTCTTATTAATTTATGATATAAAAAAAAATTGTTGATTGAAAAAAACGTAATTTTCAAAACCCAATTTTGAGCTTATCAATATTGGATATCTCAATTGAAACGTCGCAATTCGCGAAAGTTTTCGTTGACTTTTCTTCCTTCAAGCCGATTAAAAAAATAGATTCGTAATTCGAGATTTTTCATTTAAAAAAATTAAATATCTGTTTTCTTATTACGTTTTTTTATGGAAGAGTGAAGAAAATATATATATATTAATGAAAAAATAAAAACGAGAAGACATCAGGTGAGATGAGGGATGAGAAAATTGATAAATAAAAGTAGAGACGGGAGTCTTGAAGGGTGAATATGGAGAAAAAGAAACGAAAGACGAATCGCCACGTAGAGAGGAGGAGAGTTTGCCTCGGAGGGATATCGATTCTCGTTTATCTCGAGGCATATTCATTCATCGTCCATTCACCAACGTCTTGCTTCCGGCTCTGTGCTTTACGCACACGATTTGTATAAAGCATTCTACACTGTATATACTTATATATATAGATATGTATATACACGACTGGTACTTTGGACCCCAAAAAGCTATAAATTATTGTTATCATTATTATTATTATTATTCATCGTACGCAGTGCTGCTTCGACCAAGAGGGAGAAGCAGACGTTGAACGAGTGAACGGAAGTCGTTGGGCATTAATTAGCGAAGCACACCCGGAGATGGTTCAGAGGGTTGTGATGGGATGATTTTACTCTGGTTCTGGGGATGGACATACGTACGTGTGTGTCTGTGTCCGTGCGCAGAATTCTCTCTTCGGCATGTTCTCACCGTAGTAAAATACCGGCTCCTCATCCTCGTCAGTCCTAATTGCGTTTGACAGTAATTCGGCTCGGTAGACCGCTATGCGATTTAGCTCGAGGCAAAAAAATGGAGATAGACTTTTTTTTATGTATAAAATTTATCATATTCGAATGAATTTTGTAGTGAATAAAATCAATTATCAATCAACCGATTAAATAATTATCGTCAATTTATATAGGATAGAAAATTGTTTAAAATTTAAAAAAAAGTGCAAATAGAAAACTTAATATTGATTATTTTTTAATAAAATAGCATTTAATAATTCGATGATTTTTATTATTACGTGACGAGTTGTCATCTTTTTTATTAATTAATTAATAAGATAGGTTTATATCAAGGTGTGAAAAATGAATTACTAAACTAAATAATTAATTTTTATTTGATAGGAAAGAAAATATATTGGAAAGAAGGAATCAACGTCGTTCCATCGTTTGAACGTATTTTTAATTCGTCGGCCCGTCACTGTATCGTTATTAGCACTAATCGCCTTGTTTATACTCGACTTTCGATGAGACATATCGATTACTCCATACCGCGATCTTTGCTTCTCCCTTGCCAATTCTCCATTCATGCTTCTCATCGAAATATCGATTACGAGAATAAACGCTACCGGCTCTATCGAACCGAGCCAATTACGTTGACATGTTGCATATATCAGGCCCTTTTCATCTAATTTCATATACGAGTCTCTGACAAGCTGTCGGATAAAATTATTTCGATTGAATTCAGTGGAATATTAATTACTACCAACAATACGAGTATTATACACGTATCGAATTCAAACGTATCGATGTCGCAATTAACGAGAGTCCAAATTTTTTTAAATCCAATTTACGCATAAAAATCAACAGAAAAATGTGATAAAATCGAAACTCTCGGGGTTAATTTATGATAGATTCGTTGATAAAAAAAACAATCTGCTTCAATTATACGAAATTAGGAAGGAACGAAGGGACATACAAGTTTTGGCAACGGATGTTCCGAGACACGGAGCGAAAGATAAGGAACTGTGAAAAATAAAGATCTAAG
The DNA here is from genome assembly GCA_964017225.1 of Netelia inedita. Taxonomy (NCBI): domain Eukaryota; kingdom Metazoa; phylum Arthropoda; class Insecta; order Hymenoptera; family Ichneumonidae; genus Netelia; species Netelia inedita. Next base: position 28,215,220 of record OZ024920.1, on the reverse strand, counting down.
TGGGTGTGTACGGCTTACCTTAAATGGACGGTAGACAAGATCTTTTTCTCTTCACCGTGAAAAGTTATATACATATATACGAAAGAAATACACACGGTGCAAGGAGAGAGGGTCTCTCGTCCTGATTCCCCGTGATTCATGACGCTTTTTATGTCCCGCTCGGGCCAAAATAATTCACCCTAATGCCCCTACTAACTGCTCCCAGTTTCTCCGGTCTTCTTCCGAGTGAAAGAGGGTCGAGAAAAATAGAGAAAGAGGCATCTCTTTTTATTTTCTTCCGGCGATTGTTTATCGGTCTAAAACGTGTCGCAAAGTTACGCTTCATCGACCGAGAACGAGACACGAGCTTTTTCTCGGTGTTGACAAAAATAATAATAATATATCCACAAAAATCATTTGGACAAATATTTTTTCAATCATAATCGTTGATCCATTAATTCATTATTTCGGTAATTTATAATTTATGTATTTTAATTAGTTAAAACATGTGATTTACAGTTATATTCAATGTATCCAAGATTGGTAGCCTAAGTTTTCACCACCGACTACCAAAAGCCCCAGAACGAACAAATCAAAATCGACCCATCAAAATATTCGTTATACATCCTCGAGTCGTTCCAAAAATCCTGTCATGGTGTGGCTCTGATCATCGCATCGCGAACATCCCTGAGAGACGTCTTTTTTTTCACGAAAGAGTATTAAGCACGGTGGTTGGTGCCCCCTTGCCAATACTACTCCATCATTCGTTCAAATTACACCCTCTCAATGAAATCTCCCCAAGCTCTCGTCCCAGTAAAAAGAGGTTTGTCGTCCACGGACGAGAAGACAGCTACATATATACGCCTATAGATATCTATTCTTTTTCGTAGATATATGTATCGGCTGAAAAAGAGAAGAAGAGTCCTCTTCGTGCCCGTAAGGGGTTGGGGGCTAGAAGTGCTTTCATTACTCTAAGAGCCGATTGCATTTTTTACGTCTCCACAGAACGCCAATCGCTATATGTCATCTGTGCCCTATATCGAACTATCTGTATAACTGTGTGGTATTCACGTACCGGTCGATTCTCCGTCATCCCCTTTGCCGCATACGGGGTTCAGGGGTTGATCCTTCTCTCTCGTGGTTTCAATCTGCACGTTCTCTGCTATATACGAAGGTCGTCCTACCGTGTAGTACCAATGCTGGCCATCTAATCACGCGAGGGGGCGTGCGGGGGCGCCGCGCAATCAGATCCGCTGCTGCTATTCCCCCCCTCCCACACACACACACACACTGTGTGCGACAAGAGAGAGAGAGAGAGAGAGAGAGAAAGGCAAAGCCGCTCTGGCTTCGGATTGGGTTTGGCGATGATGGTGGTAGGTATCGTTCGCACGGTGGACGGACAAATGAACGGACAATCCCTCCTAAAGGATGGGATGCTCGAAATCTTCGTGTGGATTTTAGTCTCATTTTTCGTCTACTTTTCGACTTTCTTCTCTTTTTTGACTTTCGTTCACGTTGCTGTTGGTTTTCTGCTTCTTCTTCAATTTGGTTATTCCCTTTCGTCACTTCTTTCCACCATTTTTACTTACCGATTTTATCACTTCTTCATCTTCTCCTTCTTCTTATCGATCATTCCCTTCATCATCTTCATTGTCAGATTTCTTGATATTTTCTTCCACTTTATATCCGCCAGAATTCTCTTTTTCGTATTTGCTTGCTTTTACTACTATTTCATCAGGTTCTTTCATTTTCTCTTATTTTCCTGCTTCATCAACGTCCTTATCATCATTCTCATGAACTCTTTCACTTTCTTACGCTTCTCCCTCTCTCTCTCTCTCTCTCTCTCTCTCTCTCTCTCTCTCTCTCTCTCTCTCTCTCTCTCTCTCTCTCTCTCTCGCCCTCTTTCTATCTTCATCATTCTCTCACTTTTCCAGTTTCTTCCTCATCCCGGTTTTCTTCATCCTCATTTTCTCGTATCGCACCGAGAGACTTATGGATCCGCCTTTTCAATCAAATGCCCTCGCTCTTCCTACGTTCTAAACTGAAAAGACTACCCGTAGTCGAGAGAAGATGGAAGCCCGCGGTGACGAGGCGAGAGCTTAGCCCCAGCTCGCTTAATTAAGTTGCCCCCGATTGAGAATTGATCATCGACAAAAGATATCGAGAACTCGGTGAAAAGAAGTAGAAGTCGTTAGATTTCGATAGGTGAGCTTTTAGAGAATCGAGAAGAACGAAATAAAAGAGAGAGGGAGAGAGAGAGAGAGATGGAAAATTATGCACGTATTTCGTCGATCTTAAAAAGGTTGGCCTCGATTATACTAGGACGTCCACGATTCCTTTGATGTCGTCCATCGAGAGAGAAGGGAGGCCAAGCGATGAAGAATCCGTACTACGGGGAAAAGCTTCTTACGCCAATTATTTTTTGCGGATTAAATATTATTATTATTATTATTATTATTATTATTATTATTATTATTATTATTATTATTATCATTATTTTCACGTTCCATCAACATTTGCAAAAACATTTTCCGCAAAAGAAATAATCAACGATTTTGTATTTCCCGGATTATTCCAAGAACGATGAAATAAATGTTTCGCATTTTCCGCAACAAGGAAAACCTCGATGGAACTATAACGGAGAAAGTGTCGAGGAATTAGCGTGCACAATGTTCCCGAGGTGTCGAAAATTCGCGAGAGAGGCTTTTATCTCGTTTCATCGCATTCTATTTATGAGCAAAAAGCTCGGTCTCGGGGACTTTGTTTCCTTGTTACACACGTACGCGGGCACAGACACAGACGCACAATTAGCGGGATAACCTAGAGATGCCTTTGATGTCGACGAGAGTGTCGAGGAGGGAATTTGTCCGCCTCGACACATGGCCGGTCCTACCCTTAAACTCATAAGGGCTTATGTACAGACATCCAGGTCTTGAATTTTACACCCTTTTGACATTGAGGACTCCGTTATGTGTACGTACCTATATCAGTAAAATTCGCGACAGGAACGCGCGCCCCGTACAGTAGTAAGTACCCCCACAATAACGGCTTACTTCACATCTGTACAATCGTCACAGTAGTTTTAACAACGCCCGATAGGGCTTTGAGGGGAAAGCGTTGATTTAGCACATAGCATTTTCATTCAGACCGGTGAAACCCCGCGGGAGCTACGAGGGAAACCCTTCGCGAATGAATTCTCGGGCGGAAATAGGGATAAAGGTACAGCAACAAATAAAGACAAACGTATTTTTTAAACGAGAAATTTTTTTTTAAAAAAGCTATATTCGAGACGAAACAATTGTTTAAATAAGTTGATTAAATTTTAATAATTTTTAAAACGCTTTAATATTCCGTTCGATTTTGATTAATTTCTTTTTGTCATTAGAAAATCATTTCCCCAAATTTTAATCGTTTTTTAATAATTTTTGTTTGTTGTTCTTTTCGTTTATAATATTCGACGGTCATTTTTCGACGAGTTGAGAACATTGGATCGAATCATTTCTTATTTATCTTTTATGATTTTTCAAGGGTGCGAGAGACGGATGATCGATTTCTACGAAAGAGAAAGTCCTTATGCTCAGACACTCATACAGACACGCACATACACACGGACATACAGTCTCTTTCGCAGATTCGTCGCAGTGTCGACATTTTCATCTCTCTCGCAGTGAGAGTTGCGCGTGCGTTCGCGAAAATCCCGATAATCCGCTGCGAGACACAGATTGAGTTCGCTCTCATCGTCCCTATCCGTGATACGCCGAGAAAACGTCGACGATGGCGGCGGAAGGATATCGTGAAGCCGAGAACGTGGAAAAGGAAGAGAAGAAAATTGGAATTCTGCTCGCTCGGGAAAAGATGGGAGAAAGAGAAAAAGAGGAAAAGAGAAACGAAAAAGAAAGTCCCTGTGGGATTAGAATGGTTGGTCCACTGTCCACTATATATATATATATGTGTGAGTACATATATATAGTGAAAGAAGAAAAAGAACGCGAAATTGCTGAAAGAACCGTAGCAGGTGTCAACGTAAGCCGGATCTAAAAGAATATTTTCTCCGTCCTTCGAAATGTCGCAGTCCGAAAAATCTCTGCCCACCAGTCCCTTCATCCAGTCCTTCCTCCTTTCTTCAATTTCGTTCACGCTTCGGTATGATCCACGAAAAGCCACTTTTCACATGGCTAGCTAAAGCTAACTACTCGAATCCAACTACGCAATAAAATAACAATTATATCGATATATTTATTATAATATAACAAATAAAATTGTACATGTCATGAATATAATCGACAGATTAATCTTCCATTGGATGATCAACTGAAAAAACATACAGCGCTGAAAAGTCTTTGGACGAAAAACAAAGTGGCAACTCCTGGCTAATGCTTGTCCTACTTCTTCAGCGATCGATACTTATTAGTTCCAATGTAATAAATAAAATTTTACGTGGAAAAAGATCATCCAGAGATCGTCCGTTCATCCGATAATTAATATAAAAAAAAAGAATAGAACGTTAGAAAGTCTTGTAAAAAAAGCAAAGTGTCAACTTCGGGCCAATCCTCGTCGTAATCCCCCAGCAATCTCAAAACCTTACTCTTCTTTGACAATGAACACCGGGCTATCGCGAAATAAATTTCCCATATGTATTACACCCTATATCGTAGCTACTCCGGTAGAGCGTGTTGGCCCCTTCGGCCGCTATATCGCGCTTATATCCCGAATATGTACAATATCGCCCAGCAGGATCGGGGTAAGCCGGTAGCAGCTCGTTCGCTGCTCGTACACGACTTTCCATCTATCCCTCTCTCCATCACCGGACCCACTACGTGGGTTGTTCAGCATGGAGAACACAACGGCTCCGGCATATCCAGTCAGACCGGACAGCGAGGGGTTGGCGGTGGAGGGAGGAGTGGGTCTTGACGAGGCCGAGGGGGCGAAGAGAGGAATCAGAGGTGGACGACGATGCAACAGCAGCTACCCGGTAGGGCTCACTCGATGCGCACAATTAATATCGAGTCGTATCTCGGATCTCTCATTATTACCCAAGAGGGCCGCACCAGGCATGCTTCTGGGCTGCTGCGAGTTCCGATCTCTCGTGTAGGTGCGTATCGAGCTTCTACTTCACGTGTGTCTTATGTATACGTGTATTTATACGTATATGCACATATATGTATGTTGGAACACGAGAGGAAGATATGCGAGGATGCGTTCGCCTCTCGTGGCAGCATGTCCGCCTTTGCAACGCGGCTACCGTTCACCCCGGGACACCACGGTCGGCCATGCATCACCCTAACGAGCCGAGGATCGCGTGCCGATCTGTATTAAGGATTTATAATCCAACCGGCGCGAGCGAGCATACACGGACATGGGAAATGGTTGCAGTGTTTTCGATGAAGGGGGTGGAATTAAGAGCTAGTTTGGGGGTTAAGGGTGAAAATTGGATAAAATCGCTGATGGAAATGCCTGTCTTTAAGAACAATCGGTCGAGGATAAACATTGAGTCCGCATGGCGAGAAGTTTCATGAGGTTTCGCATCATGATGACATCTCCGTTATACTTACCGACCGTAGCTAAGTCATCGATGGAATCTTCGATCTTACGTCTCTTCCTTTTTTTATGCCAGATTATAGATAAATTTTTACGATAGAAATATATATGATAAGCCACTATTTATATATATTTATAAATAGTCGCTTACCAAAGGGAAATAATAAAACAAGAGAAATAAGCTACGCGGACGATCCGTACGCTTTTGACTACGCTGTAGGTATAAAGCTCATCGCTCTCGCGAGACTTCCACCTTAACAGCCAACGTCCTAACTGCGAAGGAAGCTGAGGAGGTATAACGGGGTGGACGTTTAACATATGAGAGGCTACCAGTGTTATTAATGCGGGAACGAAGAGGTGCGTCTCTCTTCTCGGTTTCTCGGCTTCGTTGCACCACGAATCGGGCCCCGAGCCTTAGGCTCGCGCCAGCGCCGAGGAAACGGAGAGAGCGAGATGGAAAGATCTGTCGAGGGCCACCCGCGCGTCCTCGCGAGACCCCTTTGGAAAGTCCGAGGAACACGTTACAGCGAAACGCGCTCCGGTAACATGAGACTAGGGGAAAGACGTTGATCGCATGACGAAATGTCAATTCAGTCGGCCATTTTTAATTTTGTTATCAAGATCTATGCCGATGGTTAATCATTTCGCGAAGAACAATTCCGATACTTGTCATCAGCATTCGTCTTCATCATTTTCCATTGAGGTCACACCTTGTACGATCCGTAACATCAAGAAACTCTTAAAAAAATCTAGTGATAGCTAAGCAGATCGTTCTGCCATTTAGGTTTCGATTCAGTCGAGATAGATTAAAGGTATTGACCGGTACGTATCGGCCAAACAAGTGCTGTAGCATAAATTTCAGTCAAAGTGTCTCACTCAAATCCTACTGAAGTCCATGCAACAGCACTTCTTTTGCCGGTACATGACAGTCCGTGGTGTATAATGCGTAGCAACCTTCTAAAAATTAGTTTTCAACCTTTTTTGGCCGCGAAAGGGTAGAGATGGGATACTGTACAATCGGAGCCCACCAGTGAAGGCAGGACTGCACGATCTTACTCGTAATATCAGAGGATGTGCATATGTTAGGCCGTGTAGGTTCTACCTACAGGACTCGAGGAAGTTATATGCCTTCCTGTTTCGGTGCCAGGCTAATTAATATGTGTTTAGGAATGGAATACCACACGCGGTGCATCGCCCGCCGGATCTTCAAGAACCCAGCAACTTTAGTTAAGACATTGGAGCACGCGGACGAGAAATCAAAAGGGAAAACATTTGCGGCATTTCGTGCTTTTTCAAAAGACAGGAGAATCCCGACGATGAATTTTGAGCAAGCGGTCACTGTGGTCACGGCGTTACAAAGAGAAATTATAATGTTTTGACGACGAACGGGTTCTCGGAAGGATTACCCTTTGGAAGAACGATTGTTTTTTACGCATAATTTGCTTCATACATTATTAAATCAATGGCGTGATAAAACTATGAATTTTTATTCCCCGAAAACATAATACGCGTATTATCTTAAATAATATTATTAACTCGTAATTATGCTTCACGAAAAATGCAATAATTTGTTTTTCTCTTGTTTTTGTCTTAGGTATCACTACACAGAAGGTGCGAGCCGTTTTCCTCCTCGCCACTATTCTCCGAAGTCGCCCATGTCATGAGCCCCGCCGCCGCCGCCGCCATCTTGTTATGCACTCTACGATCACACGAACGAGACCGAGATGAGCGCCAATCCAGCGAGTAACGAGGGAATCGCGTTGATTAACACGACTCAAGCGAACAAGGATTTCCCTACACTGCCAGGCAACTACGATCAAGATTCCTCGACGTCGTCATCATCAGCCTGACCTGACACCGACGGTCTAACCTCAATCGTGTTCCGACGTCGTTTGACGGATTAAAAAAAGAAGAAAAAAGCCGAAATGAACAGGAAGCGGCTACCTTCTTTCCCGTTTTTCATTCCGTTTCTAAGCCACGCGCGACGACTCTTGGAAAATTGTACGGGCCATCAATCGATTCCAGAAGCATAAACGGATGCGCACCTGACTCTCTCTCTCTCTTCTCCCCTCTCTCTCTCTTTCTCGTGCTGCTTTGAAATCACAGAAAGCGCCGTGGTGGGCTCTCGACGATGTTTTTCTCATGATTTTGTCGCAAGTCCCGAACTCTCGTCTACCGATGTTCTATCCACACGCGCAAGAAAAAATGCTCGCGCTGCCCACCTCGTTAATTATTCCAGGAGCGAGTCGTACGCTCCTGGAATACGCATTGCGTGTCTCTCTTGGTGCGTGATGCATATACATATATTTGTACATATCTATATACGTATACATATATATTTATGTATATGTATATACAGCTATACTATATAGGCCTGATATCCCGATCTTAGAGGAGATAACCCGTAGTGCATGCTCCGCGCGGTGCCCAGCGTGAAACTCATTCAGGAACACCCACGCGTGGACACCCCGGAGACCGAGAAAGACCGATGCAACGTTCCCTCTCGGGACGAGTTCATCGTCGCTTCTCCGAGTTTCCATTAACATTCGGAGATTCTTTAATAAATATTAATTTTTCGACCGAACACGTTTTTTAACCACACGTTTTGTTCTCGATGCACGAAATCTAACTTGTAAATATTACAGCGTTCGAGACATTTTCTTTTTTTTAAGAACAATCGTATTGTGTATTTAAAAAAATCGGAGGTCAACGTAAACGCCAGTCGTCGTATTATATAAATGTATAGTAAAATATGAATAACGAAAAAGATGAACCAATGGTGGATGTAGTTAATGAAAAAGACATTTTTTTGTGCATTTCCAAAACAAAAAAAAAGATTTCCTATAAATGTGTATACCTGCCGAAAATTGCATTGACAAATGTATAGAAAATAAATGAGTAAGGTGAGAATGAAGTTTTTTCCGTTCTTTTTCGTCTTTCTTCAACCAGAAGGAAATACTCGGCGTCTTTGTAAATCGATACAGGCAAGTACGTCATCGATGGACAAGAAGTAGAGCATGTGGCAACGAACCAGCGATGGACCTAACTAATTGTAAGACTCGTGAACGTTTACAGACATACAGGCGTAAGTACGAGCGTTTATGACTTGGAGCGCCATCAACTGACCTGTCTTTTCTCTCATCTCCTCGGCTATGAACAAGGCAGACCACTGTAACCGTAGAAAGGTGTCGGTGGTTACGATGGCCCACTGCTCCAGCGCAAAAAGTGCCATTTCCTTATGGCGTTATTAAATCACTGACGATTAAAGACCTCTTCCCATTATATCGTATTTAATCACTTATTCATTTTTATACACTCCTATTTTTATTCTTTTTACATAAGTTTCTAAGATTTTATGTTTATGAACATTTTTTTTAAATAAAATAGTTCACTACCATGATATCATTTAGTTAGCACTTATGTAAATTAATTTTTTAATGATATTCAACACATTTTGCAAGTAAATATAAAAGGGGGTTGAAGAGAGGGGATATAGCGGGATATAGGTCAAATGACGAATAAGAAAGAGCAAACAGTGCTGCGAATCAAGATCCAATATAGTACAAGAGCTTCGAGGTGTTTGATACGTTAGAGATGGAATAGAGATAACTTTATAAAAGGTTGCAGGAGAGACGGTTGCAAGTCTCAACGAGACGTCACGTCGGCCGACGCTTTGATCACCAGGAAATTTTATTCACGAACGTTTCGTCTTTTTGTTCCTTTCGTAATCCGCATCGAGATACATGCGTCCATTTGATAACGTGTAAACTAAACAAAATTAAAACAACAAAACAAGACGCAATGCAATAATCTACTCGGCTCTATTTTTAGTCTCGAGAATTTCTCACAACGTAATACAAAAGTAATCGTAACGTCCCGGAAGAGATCCTCTCTCTCTCCTGTTGTGGCACATGGATGAAGTGTCGGCTATTTTTGTAATACGTATACTCGCGCCGAGATCGAACGGGATAAAGATACGGCTCAACGAGAGAAAAGGACTATATGTATATGCGATCGTATCGCTAACGACGGATAATTAACGAACAATCGCGGCTTGTCACGACGAGAGGACTTGGATAAAAATGTACGCGTCGATGATTTGCTCGAGTCTTTTTGTTTGTCGTAATCACTGTAATCATCGAAAAGAAATGTTGCAACACTTTCAGCCACGGGTGTCGTATTATACGAAAAAAAAGAACGACTCTATTATTTTCCGAAAATTGCACAGTTTATCAAATTTATTTCGACTTTGAAATTGAAAGAAAACAAATTATCGGAATTTTTTAATTATTTCGTCCAAAAATTGCTGGGATACGTGACTTATTATTCCCAAAATTTTCAGAACAATTATTATTTAACTATTGTAAATTCTTAGATATGAAAAAATGGAGTTTATTAAAACTGAACGACATCGCAGAATTTTTGTTTATTTCTTGGAAATTTTCTACTCTTCGTTGGTCCATGGGTAAGCACGAGATTAATCGTTTCATAAAGCTCCTGAGTTTTCCGGAAGATGAGACTACCCCAATTACGCAAACAAACGATTCCATCTCTATCGTATATAAAGGCGAGTGTTTGAGAGATTCGATCATTAAAGACGTATAATTAGCGAACAATCGAGAGACCTGCTACCATGAGATAATTGAGGCGTTCTACAATCGATAATCGATAAGAACGAAATCTCGGTCGCTAAATTTAAATTAATAGCCTCAGTCCGAAAACCCAAGAACGTAATTCCGATTACGATCTCCGTGCATAACGCGATATTTTTACTTCTCTCGATCATAACTGTAAAATAACAAATCGCGTATAATGTTGGAATAAAAAATTTTGTATCAAATTTCAATATTCTATATATATATATATTTTTTACATATTTTCCATTTTCGTATGTCGACAACTCGGTTGATATCGTTCATACGAGTACAAATTTTGCCAATTTTATTTAACGTAGAATCGAACCGAGAAAAATGGACGTAGTCTCAACGATAATAGATATCGATTGGATTCTTCGAGAGTCACTCGATTCTGAGAAGAGAGACTTCTCTCATGAAACATATATATAACCCGAACGAAGCGTCTGGTCCAGAAAGATGAGATGGCGTTCGAGATATATATCGAGAACGTTGCGAAGGTGTCGGTTGGTACGGTGCTCCGAGAGAGAGAAAGAGAGAGAAAGAGAGAGAGAGAGATTCTTTCGTGATCGAACGACCGAACTCTATAATATTCCTTCACCGTAACAGTTTATCCACGGAATTCATCCTAGACATTGGCCAACCGACGGTGATTGGCATAGCTCAAACAAAAATCGTCTCGGAATAGCGAAACGCAAAGTGGCCAATCACTGTCATTTTTCATTGCGCGTGCCATTCACTGTACTACTATGTGTTACCAGCCTCTCCGGCGAGCGTACAGCGGCGCGAGGCGAAAGAGAAGCCTTACCAGACAGAGACGAGCCGCCAGAAGATCAACCAGCCGGCACGAGGGATACCTTTCTCTCTCTTGCTCTCTCTGACAGGCCGAACGTCATTACACGATGACTCGACGATCGCACTTTACCGTGCCGGTGCGTGCTCGCGCCCGAAGCAGCGATAAATATTTAAGCGAGAGACGATAGGAAAAAAACTAAAATAATAATAAGAGAGAAAAATAAAAATGAAAATAATCGAGATGAGACGCTTTTTCGATCCGAGTGATAATAAAATTCTTATTTTTATATATCGACAATTTGGCGAAGCTCTATTGGAAGCAAACAAAACTTAATTTACGATCCAATTCAACATTGCACGATTTATTAATTGTAAATGAAAATAATCAAAAATTACATTTTAATTACATGATTTGTATTATCTTTCTTTCGCTCAAGAAGACATCCCAAAGGACGATGACGATAGTTTTTATTTTGCGTCTTCGTGGCAAAGTGAGAAACGATAAAAATCTCGAAGGGGTTGGACGTCATTACAGCTGTTAAGGAACCGGCAATTTCCAAATTAGAACCGGTCACGGAACGGGGCAGGTTGCACCCAGTTTACAGGCATTATATACATACATATACATACTTTATGAATGTATATATGTAGAATCGAAGAGAGTTATTTTTGAGGGGGCGCGGCCGAGCAACGAGGGAACATAGAGCAACGTCATCGACTACCTGGACACGGATTGAGGAAGATGAGGTGCGAAACTGCACGGCGGGTGAGGCCAATCGAAACATCTCATTACCGAACGAAAATCACACTCGAAACTATGCGAAGCGATCGATCTCGAAGAAATAACAATAAATTCTTGAGTCGAAAAAATTCTACGTTTCGAAATTCTTCGAGGACCTTCGACGTCCACCCTTCTCCCGAGGGGATGATGAAAAATTCATGAGGGTGAAATTTGGAGAGATTTTTAACCCCTTGCCGTAGAGGGGTTAACAAAAATAAAAGCGCGAAGTTTTGCCATTCCAGTGATAATAATTCAGATTAAACTCGATGCCAGAAATCTCGCGCAAAGAAAAAATGTCAGCGAGAGAAAAAAGTTTTTTTTTTTAAATCTGCCAAACGATCTTGCAAAAGAGTTCATGGCGGATGGCGAAAGGACGACGTGAAAGCCTGAGAAAATAAGCTCCTCCTTTGAGTTCGCTTCGGCGACTCCGCGACTACCCCTCCAGTTTTCAACTCAAGGATGGTGGGGATGGTGTGCGAGAGAGAGGGGGTACTAATTAATTACTGTGATTAATCAGAAAAGTTCGTAATTAGAAAGTTTCCTTGGAGAAATTAAAATGGCGCGGATTGACGTACGGCAAGTGTGGGAGAATTTTCCGAGCCCCCTTTGCTACCAACTTCCACGACAGCCCAAACGTCTACCAGTGTATGCGTGAGTGGTTGTGTGAGCGACGCAAGCTCAACATAGAACCTCACGGTTTCCGATAAACTCATTAATTAAGGTAGATCGCTTCGCGGTACGCGGAATTCGAGGCCGGAATATAGCCCCTGGTCCCAAAACATCGACGATGTTCGAAGGAGAAATTGAAGAAAAAAATGCTGCGCCACTGGATTCATGAAAATTAATCGGTAATCTTATCGTAGCTCGTACTTTCTCGTACAAATTTAATTAATCAAATATTTTACAACAGTTTCGTGGAATATTAAAAAATTATAACAACTATCGCATTTGTTTACACGTTTTGTTTACAGGAAATATAATTCGTAAGAAATACGAAAAATTATGATTTGTCGTTGATACAATTTGCAAGAAATATAAAACATGATTTAACGTTGTCCATATATTCTCGAATTGTTACATTGTTAATAAATTTAATGAAAATCGTTTTCTTTTATACGGCCGCCCCGTAAAATTATGAATAATACTAAAATAATATTATTCAAATGTTTAAATATTGTTACAATCATACAAAAAACGCTCGAAAAATTTTAATTTCATTAAAGTCGCAGCACGATATAAAAATAGCTAAATCGAGTATTTTTCCTACGCCATCGGGTAGAAAAAAAGGTACAGGAATCAATCGGCCCACATGCAAATGGTCAAATCACGAAAACGAAAGCAGCAACGAGCAGGAACGAGTGGGAGCAATGGTGAAACGGAAGTGAAAAACGCGTTTGGCAAACAGAGGAGAGGTCACCTCTGGTCTCTCTTCTGTTGGTCCATTTGGCCCAGGCCGATAGCTCGTATCATCAGAAAGCAGCACGGCAGAGGCAACGAGAATATTCATTCTTTTCGCGGAGGCTCGAACCGGCATTCCAATCGCGAAAGCTCGATGGACAAACCCGAAATTCCGCATCGCGTTCGTTTTCCTCGTTTTTTCCCCTCTTTTACGTTTTTTACGACCAACATCGCGAGGATTCAGCGTCGCTACAGCAAATTGACTGGAACGCACTCTCCTCTGTCTATGTAGCAACAACGTATACCTACGTACTAACGGTTCGTCCGGTCGTGTACAAATTAATGTCCCGAAAGGATTCCGTTCAATCGGGTTCGCGCGAAATTTCATCATTATTGCACATTCGCGAATAAACAATTTTTTTTTCATCCAACATTGTCGTTCATGGAACTGGGACGTGATATTAAAATTACAAACAATGGTTTGTATAAATTAAAATTTTTTGAAAATTTCTCATCAGAAACTTGCTCTATAGTGAAACGAAAAAAAATGAAAAGAATCGAGGTGAGGAAACAAAATTGAAAGGAATAACGCGTCACGTTTCGTGGGACAAGTCACGCGTGTCTCGCGCATAATCACCGTAAATCGAACGTCTCTAGAAACGATCGTAATGTTGGTGCCAATGTCGCTGTGACGACCACATAATGCCGAGGTCGATGAGCCTCGCGCGTTCGATACTTCCCCGAATCGAGGTGTTCGCTCCGTCGCGTCTATATGCAGGTGTTGGCCATAGCTAAACGGACTTTGCCAAATTTTTGTGCGTCGATCCTTTTCATTCCATTTTCGTGGTCGCTGTCTGTCTCGCGAAGTATCGTTTTTTTCTTTGAAAAAAATCGTCACGGGCGATTAGCGAACCTCCCGTGAGGCTGATTCAATCAATTCGCTCGCACGTTAACGTCGATTATCCTTGGTGAAAGATGCGCAAAAAAATTCACGCGAAGATAAAAAAAAAGAGGTCGCACATTCGTTGCAATTGATATAAAACGTAATCGTGCTGTCACGCAAAAATAACAAGACGGGCTTCAAAAATAGTCGTGAAACATTGAATTAATTATCAATTAAATTCTTACGCGGTCGTGCGCTTGAATTTTTTTGTTTAATCATTTTCATAAATAGACGATAAAAAGTAGAAATTACTTTGGGTAAAAGCAGGGCTGAGTATCAAGAACCCCTGCTCCGGCTGGAGATTTAATTGAATTAATAAATAAGATTGCGGTGGCGTTAGGAGACAATCGTTTCGACGCGGTTTTTGGAGAATCATTTTTTAACTTCATCTTTCATCCCCCTCGTGTATGCGAGAATTCGTCGTCGGTTTTGGCGATTCAAGGGCAGGGGGGGATCAGTACTCACCCCTAAAAAACTTACGAAGGGTTCCAAGCCCGGTATCTGCCTCTCGACAATCGCCCTTTTTTTCGCGATCACCCTCCTCACCGCAGATTGAAATTCTTAGCCGCCCCAGACCGTATATATATGTACATATATCTGGGCTTTTGCCTTTTTCCTGACCACCAACGTCAGGCAGATTTCGTTATTTCATTTCGTGACTCTATCCCGATGTTAAACCATCCATCACGCCATGTTGGACATTGCGATATCCACCGAAGAATTCTTCGAGTCGACAACGACGGAATTGCTTTTTATTATTAACATGGATTAATGTTTGCGACGAGAGTAAAGAAAAATACAAATATAATTTATAATAAAATAATATAAATATTATTGATACAAAGATACCGTAACTTTTATTTTGTTCAACGGAATAATTTATCACATAAACTTAACTTATTATGAAAAGTCGTTGTTACCGAAATAAGGCAAAAGAAATTGTAATAAATCCAAATGAGATATTTCATTGCTCCGACATATTTGCTTTAATAAAAAAGAATTGCGCGAGGGATCGCGCACTCGAAGTCCAATCTGATATAAGAATAATAATAATAATAATAATAATAATAACAAACACATCTCCATCAACCAATAACCAGGGAATATAAAAGGACACGGATCACTCTTGCCAGAAATAAAAGAATTCATGATCCTGGCAATCCAAGATAGAGTCACAAGAAACTAAAAAAAACGTATAGAAAAAAAAACCATGAAGACGGACGTAAATCGTAAATCGTTATTTCAGGTTTTTTGTGTTTTTCTCCTAGAGATTTTTAGATATCGAGCAAAATAACGTCATAATCTTCATCAGCGAAAAATGTCCGATCGAATAAGACTATTTTACAATTATTTTTGAGAAAAAAAAACGTTTCCCGCCGCGAGGCCCTTTCGTTTCAAAAATCGCGATTTTCGAGCTTTCGCCACGGCCATAAAAATTGAACTATTCGGATGTTCCTGGGCTCATTCTTCTAATCTTGGCGAGCTCTTCAAAAAGTCATTCGTGAAACGTTTTGTCGGACGAACGAGAACGGAGATACAGCGCAGCGTCGCGAAAAGTCGATTTTTCGAGGTTTTGCGATACCCATGGAAATTGGTCATATATTGCATTCCTGTGAAGACTCCACCTGTAGAAGACTCGCAATAGTCACCTACCAATTGCCATATTCCCACATACTATCGCCACAACAATCACGTCATGAAACTTCCCAAAGCCTCTTGGTTAATTGGACACCGACGAATATGTAGAAAATAAAAATAAAAGATCGTTTTATATCCGCGGAATATATTTCGTTTTTATTGTAAACAGCTTTTTAAAAAATCACACATCAAGTATTAAAATTCGTGTAAATAAAAATTACACCAGCCGAACTTGAATCAACGAAAGTCATTTTGCTCTATTAAATATCAACGCACTATCTTCAATATATTGAATCAAATTCTTCGGTCGTCTCTCGGCACAGGGGTTGATTTTACGCGTCGAGAACGATGACGTCGAGTACTCTCCGCGCACACCCTACAGACATTTTATGTCCCGATGTTTCGAGAGAAAGACAGAGAGAGAGAGTGAGAGAGAGAGAGAGAGAGAGGGAGAGAGAGAGAGAGACGGGGAGAGACGGGGAGAGAAATAACTTCTCGCAATGCTCGGTGGTGAGATTCCTCACGTTATGCGGGTTCGCACAAGAGGATGGGTGGAGTTGCACTCTCGACCAACCGACGAGATCTTTTAATTTGAGGCGAAATTCCTCTCGAGGGTAGAAATCCTTACCACATAGGGGGAGAGGCCACATTGCATTGCGAATGCAAGAGTCAGACCAGTCGAATTGTCGCACACGAAGGGTGTGCGTTATAACCGCATTCGAACGTTTTATACCCTAAAATTTCTAAAAGGCCTTCTCGCGCTTCGATTATTATCGCTGGCCTAAAAATTTCTTTTTTTTTTACGAAACTGTTATCATTGATATTCCAGCGGGGAATTACTTAAGGGCGTAGCTCTATTTTTTTGTACTTCCAAATATTCTCAATCTTTTTTATGAAAAATCACAACGAAAAAAAATGTTTATTTAAAATTGAAGATACTCGAACTGATCCGAATTTATGTGTTTCTTCGATAAAAAAAATGGTGGGGTACTCGTTATCAACTATATGTTCAACGTTTCACGAGACCGTAAAAGCACCAAAATATTCATGGCCACGGCGGAGTCGATTACGAACGACTAAAATTCAGAGCAAAATTTACGTGTGAGAAAGGGCGTGAGAGAGTCGAGGAGCGTAAAATATACACCTGCAAGCAGCATCAAAACAGCGTGGAAGGTAATAAATTTCTCGGAAACATGCAAATTCACGAGGGACACGCGAGGAACCGCGACGACGACGACGACGACAACGGCAACGAATATCTATATATATATATTGCACGACACAACTGACTGTAGAGGGAATTACGGGAGCACGAGTTTTGGACAAGTGTTAACACACTTATAATCAGAACTCTCGTCTAAGGTGTGCGCGTGATGAATATTTTTCACTCCTGCCAACTTATACGAATCTTTTGATTTTATCAGTCGAAGTAAAAAAAAAATTACTTTGAGTTTTAAAACGATCTTTCCTATATTTCTTGTCACTTGACTTCATGGCGAAATTATACACTACCCGCTTCCAGAAAATTGATGTACATATACGTGTAAGGGTGTGTATGGGGATGGTATCAATCGTTCCCTGAGCCGTCCTAACGATCGGTGATAATGAGATATACCGGATGATAGCTGTTGGTATATCATGCGTTTAAATCCGCGGAGAAAGACCGTTCCCCACACTCCCCCACTCCCGCTTCATCCCTGTCATCCGAACGCAAAGAGGGGTTGGAACCCTCAGACTTAGAACCACCACCAATATTGATTGAATTAATTATATCTTCCCTCGTGTCATGGAAATATTTCGTCACATGAATGCCCCCCCCCCCCCCTCGTACAACCCCTCTGGTACATCACCGAGAAAATATCGGATATTCGAAATAATGCGACAAAAAAATGCATATATTAAAAAATGTTAATCATGTAATCGTAATCCGACTTTTTCGATCGATTTTGATCGCATTTATTTTTTAATCAATCAAAGCTATTTTTTTGTCAATTTTCCGATCCGATTTTTCTCCGAATTGAGAGAAACTCGATAGATTTCTAAAGTGTCGACAGAATTGAGATTGTAGTCGATTTTGGGGTAAATGTGTTATACATATATACGTATATATCTGTGTATGTATCATAGTGTATATAGATGAAGCTCGTGCGTTCGGCAATGACGGAAAGGGTGTCTCGCACAATGCGTGTAGTCCCACGAGAGACGCTTATCTGAAATTACAATGTTACCCCTCCGACAAACGCTTCACCAGCTGGTTGAAATCCTCGATCGTTGTTTCCACAAGCATAGCAGGTCCTTCGCAGACTTCCTCCTTTCCCTTTCGCCCTCCACCACCCCTTCCTAATACCTTTTACCGACACGTGCGTGCAGCCTGATTATTATTGTTCTTACGTTAAGCTTTGTCCGACTAACTTGGAATCTTGAGCAATTGATATTCCCTTGTAAAAATTTTGTTTGCACGAAACAAATCGTTTCGTGGTTAGGCACGTCGTTCCGTTTTGAACTATGGTACGGCACAAAAATGGATCACTTTGGATGCAAAACAGAATGAGAATTTTTTTAAATTTCGTTTCGTTTCGGTACGATAAGTATGAGACAAAAAATAATAATTTGAAAGTTCGATAGATCGATCGCTAACAAATCAAACAAATAATAAAGCGATTATTGACCTAAAAAGGGCCAACAGTCGACCAGATTTAAAAAAGTCACATGTCGTAGAAAAATTGAAGTTTTAATCTTGGGGGCTGGTTATAAATATTTTAAGGATTGTTATCCAGCGTGAAAGTTTAATTATAAAAAATCGAACAGCTCTTGAACTGTTCAATCATTCTATCTTGATACAAAAAATTCCAACTGTACAAAATTAACAGCACTTACGGTATTCTTCATCAATGTTATGAGTCATGAAGTGTCAACCGAAATAAATAAAAAATATTTTGTCACAATTAAAGAACTACAATTTTTTCCACAAAAATACGAGAACATCTATCAGAGCTTTATGGAAATTAGATTGTCCTCAAATTTGTTCCAAAAGCAAAAGAATTTTAGAGTTTACAGTCCGGATACTGCGAGTTGATATGGTAAACGTGCTTTTCCATCAAGAAGATGGGAGCATCAACGTTACTGTCATTTTGACAAAAACACTGACGTGCTTGATACCGACAGATAAGATCCGCGTGCCTGGTCATGAAATGAGGCTTTGTCCAGCAGCAATCTTAAGCAGTCCAAGGATAACGAACGATTGTGTACGTAGGGTCATGAGGAAAAAACGTCGTTGGGCTTGATTAATGTCACGGTCACACGACCGTCTGTTTCTCAGAGACTTAATTTCATTGAAATATCGTTCATGGAGAATTTTATTGTAAAATCTGGAACACTCTGCTATGGAACGTAGGGTTGAAAATGCGCGCAGGCGAATGGCTGAAAATCAGGGTCGACTGAAAAGATTTGATTATATTATAAATTACATAAAGTCTTATATAAAATTCCTTTCTTTAATTTCAAGCTCTCCTTAATTATCCTAGTCTTCTTTTTAATTATTTGTTTCATTCAACAACAGTTCATACTTTTTATGACAGTATTTTTTGAGTCGGCATTTTTAACTAGATAAACTTCGTCTTACAACTTCAAACAAAAATTCACAAATCAATTTTTTTTTTCAAAAGAATGGAAAATAGTTAAAAACATAATTAAAAATAGCATATTCGAGAAGTAATTAAAAATTTGATTTCTATGATTTCTCGGCGAGTCACAGACAATGTACATTTCCGGATATGCCACATAAACTCTACCCCTTCTCAATGAGTACGAAAAAAAAAAAAAAAAAAAAAACAGAAATTCAAAATAAACCTCAGCAAGCGCTTACGTCGTTGTAGCAACAATGTTCGTACATACTCATTAAATGAGTAACGCGAGTGTTTTCGAGGCTGGAGAGGGTCTCGCTTTTTTCCTTCCACATGTACGACTCTTCGTCTGCTCGCTTGAATGAAGTGCAGGCCTTTTTCCCGTACCGGCATCATTTTCCGTGGGCTCGCTTCTCTCCTGTTTCCGCATAATTTGTCTGCTCGGATTTCTCGTATCCTCGTCGTCGTCGTCATCATCATCATCGTCGTCGTCATCATCATCATCGGCGGGATAACTTCGTATAAAAAAAATGAAATAAAACGAAGAATAAAAAACGCTCCGTGTTCCGCGGGTCCTCGAACCCGGAGAGATTTTTCCTTCATCGTTGTCGACTCGACTAGAGCGGGTCCCCGATTTCTTTCTTATCGCTTAGGTACTTAATCATCGTCGTACTCAACCTCGAACTCTTTTGACATTTTTGGAGTTTCAAAAAAATTCTGTTATTTCCAATAAATTGAATCAAAAATTATATTGCCAATTATGTAAAGAATTATCTTAATTCTTTTTTATTTAATATTTTGTTACAGATTCTTTTAAATATTGTCTACTTCTCGTTACAGAATTTTCAGGTCTTAAACACAGCTTAAACAAAGCCGAAACCCAGGCCCTAAATTTCTTGGCATAATTCTCGAAATCATCGTTTTCGAGAAACACATCGACTCTTAACTCTCGGCGCTGTTTTTCAGCCCGCTAAGATGTTGACTGTAAAAAAAAAGAGAATACGGTGAAGAATCGTGAAGCCTGGATGCATTTTTATTTATATACGTCCGCAATTTCCAATTATCCGAGAGAAGCGAGGTAAAAGAGTGCAAGACAGAAAATAAAAGAAGAAAAAAAGGATAATATATCGAGTTAAAAGAGCATGTGCGTGATCGGGATTCATCACGCGCTCTTCTCGCATGTCCTGTCGCACTTTCGTTCTCACTCCTGAATTTCTCTTCGTTCTTTTCTCGACTTTTTCCATTCACGCCTTTGGCGTATCACCTTGGTTGTATATTTCACCAGGTTGACCCATGAAGCGACCAGAATTTTGTTCAATCTTTTTGGAAGAATCACTTTCCTCCTGCCGATCCTGCACGAAAATCCCGAGTTAATTATTATGATGAAAAATTTTAATATTGCTAAAAAAACATTTTACCAATCGATATTTTTTATAAATTTTAAATCCACGCGTCTCAATAATAATAATAATAATAATAATAATAATGAAAACCGTCTCTTGTGTTGATAATTATAATTATAAAATAAAAAATATTAAAAATATTCGAAATAATTATTTCTCGTAATTTTCCCAGATTATTATTTTCAATGATTTTTCTTTTTCTTTAGAGCAAATTTCGCAAGAAATAATTTTTTTTTTCAATCGACAAACAGTCGTCCTCGTTCTTCACATTCATGGACCACCATTGATGATGGCACCAGCACGTGACTGCCGAGTTTTATATGATTCAAAATATGAAAGGTCCCCGTTGAATCAGGAAAAAATATGTATATCTACAGAGTTAAGCGAAAATTCACGAGAGGCAAAAGCTCGAATAGGGGAGTGAAGGAGACGAAGAAGCTTGGAAGCTCGGGGCCCACTCGTGGACGCGCAAATGAGGTGGAAAAGATAAAGGCAAACGGGCGCGATGAGACCCGGCGATCATTAACATGCGCGCCCACAAGCTTGTTGAGAGGGATGAACTTTCTCTCCCTCTCGTTTCTCTAGTTCGTTTCGTTATAGCGCACTACTCTCGGGGCTCTCTTTTTTCCCTCGATCTACCGCTACACATAGCCATCTTGTGATGTTCTGCCATCTCTCATTTTCAATACGTCGTCATTCTCGAAGCAAAAATGTCAGCAGAATTATTCCTATCTATGAGTTATTTCAGGACGAAGCATATACCGACTATCGATCAATCGAAACTATTTGACCCCAACGATACGATCAACCTCGTTTCTGTCAATTGCGTTTCTGTGAACATCCCCCATGTAATCTACGAAAAAATCCTCCCCCCAACAATTTCTATAAATTAGAACGGCGACACGATGATGCGACTTATTCTATCGAAGCCACGACCCATTTATATAAAATCGATCGAAGATATAAAGATAATACATTTTTTCAATCACCTCACGCACTAACTATAATCATCTCGAATAATATCAAAATAACAATGAGAACAATTCATTTTTTAATTTTAAACAATAAATTGTTATCTTTTTCATTTCTGACGATTTCGATTGTTCGCGATAATTTATGATTATTGTCACACTGGTACTATCGGTGTCGGGATCTTCTTGATCGTCGTCATTGTACAAAACGGAATGATGGTTCTTGTATCTTTGGGAATAAGAAAGGACGCGACGATACTACGGACGGAATGCAATGAAACGTTGATGCGCTTTGGGTATGACGAGAAGAGTCGTGGGGGTTGAGGGTGGTGGAGGGGGAGGGGCGAGAACCCGGAGATGCCAACCTAATGGCGGCAGCAATTAACAACAAACACCGCTCATTAATCGCGAGGGAGTCCTCGCTTTCTCGCACCCTTTGCCTCTGGGGCCCAACCCTCCCGCCGCATCGTTCTTCAACCCCCATTGAACCCTCTTCACTGTTTTTCGCCTTGCTCAACTTCTCCTCTTCTTCGTCTTCTTCGCTATAGTCTTCGTCCTTTATCTGTCGTATGCCGACCCTTCGTCGTCTTTTCAATCCAGCCCCCACCCCATAACCAACCCCCTTTTTCTTTCACTTCCGCAACCCTTTTACGCGGTTCCGCGATCCACGTCTCATTCTTACTCGCGTTTCTTTATTTACTGCTTATACGCGTATCCATTATACGTGTATATACGTACATGTGGTCACTTTTCTGTGGTGCATCCAGCCTTACATTGCATTTTTATCGCGTCGCTTCCCCCTACCCTTTGTCCTTCATTTTATTTATCATTTCTTACCTTGGGCGACGAAAAAAGGGATGAAAGATTCTTTAAGGAAAAAGGAGCTTGAAATCCATACGATACAACGTCGTAAGTTATTGTCACCGTTTTACTTATACCACGAGGCCTTTTTTGGCATAAAAGATGAAGTTTCGAGCGTAAATTACTCGCGTACAAGACTTTTGCTTCTTCTCTCAGCGCTTCCCATACGCCCCTTTTTTCACCAGCGCCATCTTATGGCACACGCTCGAGTCTTTTTAACGTTTCTCTCTCTCTCTCTTGCACTTTCTTTCTCCTCTCTTCCGCCAAATTATTAAAAGCTAAACTGCGTTTGATTTATAAGAGGGCAAAACCTTCGCGAGGGGTGTGCTGCCCTCCAGCGCGCAGACAGCTCACCCGCCGGCTTTCCCGGAGATTAATTTTATTACTTCCGCCCGAGTAATTATTGCATTACTTTGCTAGTGAGAGGAAAGTTTTGCCAAGAGAACTCGCGCGCCTGTCCACGGCCAACCTTCGCAACTTCTTTTCCGCTCTTCCGAATGACCTTAATACATTTTTTATTTTCTTCTTTTTTCATTCGTTACACCATGAGATCGCTCAATTTCTCGATAATAATAAAATACATAATTTTCTATCGATAAGAATCATGGTATGAATATTCGAATGAGCGTCAATTTTTTATATTTATTTGAGTCATACCTAATTAAGTATTGCAAAAATAGAATGTTACTTCACTGTGTCTGAATTTTTAATTTTTTCAATCATTGTTCTCTCACGATAAGGCTCACTTATACAAATTATGAACATTAGTTTCACCCCTTCTGGAATTTCTCGTAACTCGGACCCCTTACGACTTGGCGCCTCTTTCTTTCTCTCGTTTCTTCTTCCTATTTCTTTTTTTTAGTCTCCATACATAAAGTCGTTAATTTCATTGTCTTCGCCAGAGGATAAAACATAATCGAACTACATTCTGTACGAGGTGCGAGGTACGCGTCTTAGCGGCCTCGGCCAGCTTGATAAACTTTGCAATTTATTTTCTCACATTTTACGTTCACAGTTTTTTTTCTGTTTCGTGTTGATTTTTTTCACATTCCTCGCATTCCATTTTCCAGTCTACGTCATGCGCGTATGGGAAATTCTCACCAACGGAAAGTGCTCAACGCATTAGATCCCTTTTCACGATCTCAAATTACAGACAGAAAATTGCACTTCACTCTCACCGTCAAGATTTCTCGACTCCATGGTAAATATACATCGTACCGATAAATTTTTACTACTTCCTTCCGAGAAACCTCGTCGTTCCTCTCGCCTTAAAGTCTAATGTCCTTCTGCTTCTCGCGATTTATATTTTTGGTAACGAAAACAAAAAAAAATTGTTTTTATCTGACAACCCTTCCATCCCCCTAACCCCCTGAACGCCACCCCAATCGCGCGAGTCCCTCCGAGTACGTTTCAAGTTCCCCAGCCTCTAATAAAAAATAAATAACTTCGTTTTATTTAATTGTAATCACGAATCGAAATTTTCATTACAAATTTCTGCAAAATACGACCACGCACTCGGGGGTATTTTCATCCATCGGGCAAAACGCGTTTATTGGCTCACCGGGACAATAATAATGCTAATTAAAAAATTAACATTGCCAATATATTCGCACAACGAAGAAATAATTAACCTTCTTCGAAAATGTGTGGGTCTCGTCGCGTTTGTGTGAGTACGTGCGCGCGCGTTTGGTAGCTTTTGGAAAACGAGTTGACGGCAAAGTGCTATAGAAAATCTATTCATTTTTCACAATACCTTGTACAATGTACGTGTTGTATATATGTATGTATATACGGGCAAATACACGTTCGAGAGTTTCATTATCGCACAGGCCCGGACAAGCCGTCACGCTTTCCCATATAGGTACAGTGAATAAAATCCTGACTGATGGGGAGGGGGAGGCGGGGGCGGAAGGGACGAAGCAGCAATCAACGTGTTGGTAATTAATACGCGCGTAACGATTACTTTCAACCAACTACTGATTCATACCCCGTTCGACGACGTAATATTTGATTTAAAAATATATGACATCCGATATCAATGATGACAACGAATCAATAACGAATGTCATGATTTATTGAATTTATCGGGAGGTTGTAAGTATTCGTACGACGTCTGGTGAATTAATTTGAAGTATTAATTTTTGGTCTGTGAAAATGCAGCTTTTTTAAAAATAATAGTTCTTCTGAAATCGCTATCAGACCACTTTATTATTTTGAAGATTTTTTCGTCATTTTGTTGGAAGGGAAATCCAGGCTAACTGCGTATTTCGAATAAAAATATTTAGAGTTAAGGGGACATTAGAAAAATCGGGGTCGTTTGTGCTTTCAAATAAATATATTATCCCTTTATTAGAATTCCTAATTTTTGTATAATAATTTTTATTTAATTAATAAAGAAATACGAACTAATAATTTTTCATACGTGTAAAATTTTCAAAACTAATTCACGTTTTAACAGTTTTATTGGAGGCTGCGTTTAAGTGTCTGCTGTCATGACAGTATTTTCCCTTAATGATGATTTTTTTTTATTCTCGAGAAGATTTTGTATTTGCAGCAAAATAAAGACATCAAATGCGAGAAGACAACTCGTAGTCGTATTCCGTGTCATTAGTCATTGCGTTCGAGCTAATAACATGCTCCAATGTTTTCTTTATAAGTATCACTCGTGGTAGCCGGTACGTCTCGTACTTATTGCCAATGCATTGCTCGTGTAAATAAGTCTTTTTTTCGCATCGTGCAATTGCTTTGCTCGGTCGCCCGAAGAGCCCGTCATGAGAAGAAAGCGAGTAAATAAGTAAATGAAATAAAGAAAAATGTTAACGTTTCGGACGCGTGTGAGCAATCAGGAAAGCGGCATGTGTCTTATTTCTGACCGTTCTGTCAGTTTCTGAAACGTATCTCATAGACACGTCACGAAAAGCTGATATCTTTTTTATTTTTTGGACAAAAAAGCTCAACAACAAGATTTTAAAATAACTCCACAATGATAAAAATTACAATAACTTTCGTTATAATAATTTTGCATAATTTGAAATAAACATTATTTATTAGTAAATGATAATCGACAAAAAATTCTATTAATTTTTATATTAAAAGAACATCTTCGATGATTTTTCCATGTGAAGGAATGGAGAAAAGAAAGAGAACGAAAATTGTTAAATTTATTTTGCCAAGGGAGGGAGGGAGAGAGAGAGCAAAAAGAGAATGAAGTAAAGGAAAGATATAGGCAGGCGCTGTCTGAGTCCCCCGCGTGTGTGCATCGAATATAAGTATCGGTAAATAATCGCGTCGGACGTTACATTACCACGTGGAATTTATGATTCGGCCAGAGCCGCCTGGCTCGAACGGTCGGTTGCGTTGGGGGCCCCTCCTCGCTCTTCGACGAACAAAAATGAAGAACTGTAATGAGGAAAAAAGAAACTAAGAACCATTCGAAGGATACGAGAGAGAGAGAGAGAGAGAGAGAGGAAGTGCGAGAGGGGGTGGCGGGGGGTTAGGCGAGAGATAAGAGAAGGACGATACGTAGAAAGAATTTCAGTAACGTACACCGAGTGAAAATAACGATGATAATAAAATTGGCAACAAAATAAAAAAAATTTAATCCCCAACTAAAAATTGTTTGGACAAAAAATGATTCTTCTCTACCACGCCTTTATTTTTAATCCAAGGCTTAATATAAATTAGGTCATGAATATTATAAATATTGAAAATAATATAAATATAAGTAATCAATAAAAAAAACTGCAAAGATTCAAGTTCGAACGGTCGAGCAATTGGACAAAAAATGCCTTCGAATAGATACTTTTGAAAAATGGGAATTTGTATTTCACGTATTTCGATTCATAATCGCGATTATTGTCGTATTAATTAAAAGAAAAATGAAAGCGACATAAAGACTCTGAGAAATTGGACGTGGACATTGCCCACACACCTGATGTCCAAGATTGAAAAAAAGAAAGAAAAAAGAATATTTTTCGCGTTGGCCGAGCTCGAAACAATCAAAAGGCGCCGAACGCGCCTGAACGACGAGAGGCAGCGCGCGTTTGACGCGTTAAAGGTTAACGATAATAACGAGTAAAATGCGCGCGAAATACGTGTAGCCCATATAATACTCGGGGGAAAACGAGGCCATGCCAAAAGCGTTGTGTACGTGCCGTACTCGAAACGATCTACCGGTCGTCTTACGCCGGTCGTCATTTTGCGTATGGAGGGGCCTCCCGTGCGGGTCTCCTTTGAGCCTCGAAGCCGGCAATCTGTAGCCTAAGTATATCCGTACATACTAGGGTTAAGTATAAAAAAAAGATTTACGTATTATTGCATAACAGTTTGTTCATATAATTTCTTTTTAATTTGTTTCGATTTTACAATTTTTAAAGATAAATTTATATTTTGTTTACTCAATTGTGACTAGTTTTTTGTACTAATGAACTAATGATTATAGCTGTTCTGGAAAATATTTGGATTGAGCGTAGAAATCGATTATTTCAGGGTTTTTTTAAAGATGAAATGATGAAAATTATTAAAAGTTTCGATCGGACGACTGGACTACGTTGAGTAATATTACACAATTAAGAAATAATTTGTTTACATGTTTAAATATTTTTCTTCAAATTGAAAAATAATCGAAGTGTCGATTTTGTTGTTAAATAAACTTTTTTCGATTCGGACAAATGGGTGAGTGTGGGATTTAACATTAGCTGTACCACACGAGCCTTCCCTGTGACTTCAGATTGTGTGTTAGACTCGTCCGACCCTCCTCGTAGATTAATTTAATACCCGAGTAAAATCAATCAATGAGAAATTGATGTTGCCCACGTAAACCGAGTGGGTGAGCATCGCACATGCATTTTCAGCCACCGCAAAAAGAAGGAGGGTTAACAAAAAATATATGTGCTTACAGAGCGAATGCGCGACAGAGGAAGAGAGAGAGAGAAAGAAATTACGAAAGAGAAAAGGAAGAAGGACGTGAAAATAATTTTAAAAAAACTCCATGAGAGGAGTCAAAGAGAGAGATGGGGAGGGGGGGGCGAATGAGGAGAAAGGGTATATTTGTTTTGCGACGTGCCGGAGAGCCCGTAATCAGTGTAAATCAGGGAACTCGTAAATCACACTGCACCGATACTGTGTAACCAGCACCCTCTCTGTCTCGCTTAACGGGTGGTCCATTCTCTCCGATCGGAAAAATCGTCTAGAATTTGCGTAACGATCGACGAATGCTCTCGAATAATTTTGAGAATTGACAAAACAATGATTTATTTTGTTTCATAAAAAAAATATTCTAATATAAATCAATTAAAATTAAATTAAAAGATTAATTAAGAGTAATTAATTAATCGCTGATAAATTTATAATTTTTTTTTTAAATTTAAAATGAATGAACGAATGTTGAAAAAATAAATGGAGAAATATTCAATTCGCAAAACGTACGCGTGAGGTCTGTACAGGTGGGTCGAGGGAAAAAAAGAGGCGAGCTCCAGATGAACGATGGGTGTGGATGCACATGCATCGAGAAAGTTACAGGATGGATATGGACACGAAACCGTTTCTCTCCTCCTTTTACTTCCTTTCTTTTTTCCTTCGTATCTCTCTCTCTCTCTCTCTCTCTCTCTCTCTCTCTCTCTCTCTCTCTCTTCGGTATACTTCATCGACTACTTAGCTCCTCGTTCACCAATGTTGCAATAGCACTTTGCCCACGCGCTCACTCAGCTTCGAAGGCGGGAAAGAGACACAGTGAAAACGAGTGAGCGAGGATGAGAAAGGGCGTGGAGTAAAAGCAATTGGTTGATTGGATATTCTCAAATTAATTTGCCCCGGCACACTTTGACGATAAATCACGTAAAATGTACTGTATATAATCGTAAACGTTCTATTACAACGAATATTAAATATACACGAGAGAATAATTCATTCGTTAATTTCGCTTAAAACGGAATATAAATTAATTATCATTTATTTAATCATTATTTATTTTTAGATGTGAAGAAATAACGATCGAGAAATTTATATCGGTAAATTATGAATAATTTTGTATTTATTTTATTTTGTCCGATCCATCGGATTTTTTTTTCGATAATCGCATGTCCACGTAAAAATATCATTCGGTTTATTATTGTATTGCTAAGGAAACTCAAGTTTCGACGATGAAGCAACGTATGTAATAAGAGTGGAGAACGAAGGCGCGAGTGAGACCTCAGCACCACCCGCTCGAGAGACTGACCTTAGACCTCGATTCTGTATCTATACAGGCGTATAATGCGACTTATTGTAATTGTAATAAAGGTTATCGCTTCGTGGGATTTAGAGATCTTCTCCGAGATCCAGTCTCGTTCTCGGTTTCATTTTTCCTTTCAGATGTTAAAGCGCACAGTACGTGGGCCCCGGCAGCGTATGTAGGTATGTATCGGGCGTCTCGTATCAACTGGACAGACATTTCATCTAAAATTAACAAAAATTTTGATTCTCCAAGCGAACGTTTCAAATTGTAGAGACGCGAGTGTCCATATATTTTTCTTCTATTTTTCAACACATTTTTAATCGTTGTTGTTTTAATTGCCGCATTAATATTTAAACATTCTGAAACTCTTTTAAACATATTGTATGATAGAATGTCGTAAAGAGCTGGCACTTTTTATAAATAAAATTTTAGATAAGTCGAAATAAATAATGTTATAAAAAATCGGAAGTGTGATTTATAAAATATCTCGTTTGTTTATAATATTTAAAAAATGGTTGACCCTAAAAATCTATCAATGTTTGTGAATTAAAGAGATAATATATATTGAAATACTCGTGCTTTTTTCATTATTCGAATAAAAATTATAATTTAATATTTAAAACACTAAAATGAAATAAATCAGAATGGAATAATTTCACTAATTTTCCGAATTGAGTCAAGTTCAATTTAACGATCCGAAAATATGAATAAATATCGATCGCAATTTCGTCCAATTAAAAAAAAGGCCGGATATCGAGAAAAAAACAACAAGAACTAAAAACGTATATAACAATAAAAACGTCTGGTCCGTAGAGGTGTCGAGCTCTAACACACGGCGTCGCGTAAAAGTTGCGTGCATCGGACACGTTATGATCGCCTCTCTCCTTCTCACCGTTCGAGGGGGGAAAAGGATGTCTCGCATGCACACGGAGAGTAGAGAGAGAGAAAGAGAGACGCGTGCTGCACGGTTGCAGCCTAAATCACCGAAGGGAAAATAAAATAAAATAAAAAGGTATTAAGGGTGCTGCTGTTGCCGGGGACCGCGAGAACTCCTAAAATTCGAAGAGAGAAAAATGAAAGGCATAAAAAATACACATATAGAGTTGGAAAAATGACGAAAAGAAAAAAGAAAGTGAGAAAGCAAGAGGCCATAGGAAAGGGTGGAAGATATGGCGTGTCATTCAAAGAAGCCGCATGCACCAGCAACAAAATTATTCCAACCAATCATCATTATGCCTGAGCCCGTGGGGCAATCTTCTACTCAATATTGTCAGTCGCATGCGCGTGACGGCGAATATTTTTGCCAGAGCGCGAATATTCGTCGTGTTCTTCTGGCACCTACGATGGTGATGGAGCTGCTCGGCGGAAGGGGGAGGGGGGCAATCGGAGGATGGGGCATTTTATGATGATATTCTTTCGACCGAGGGTTATTCTCGCGACAGACTTTTGGGCTAAGAAGTTCAAATTATCATTCGATATTTTTGCGAATTGCGAACCTTAATAAAAAAAATGTTTATGAATTTTTTATTCAATATTTATATAAATTGCAATAAATTTAAGTGAACTCATAATTTGCAGACTGACGTAAAGAAAATCAATTATATTTGCCTATGGATAAAAATAATAAATAATTTTTTATATATAATTTATGAAAAAATTGATGAAAACATTGCGATATTAAATAATGTTAAAGGATGAATAAACTTATCGTTTCGCCATCGTCTTTCCCACTATTTGAGCAATTCCATATACTTTTGAATTATGGTTTCCTTTCCGGCCGGAATTGACAGGTTAAGGGCTGACGTTAACGTACACGTACGTATAGCGTTATGTGTACATCGTCGTAAGGATATGAACGAAAAGTTTCGATGCTAAATTACAGTGAGAATATCCGGTTGGACCGGAAACCAACCACCACCGTCTTCTTGCTATATGTCTATACATATATATGTGTGTATATATATAGATATACCCCTATATGTATATATAATGTCTTCCTGCAGCAAAATTCACTCGAGACCGACAATCGGCGATACCTGATTGACACAACGGAGACGAAATCTGTCACGTACACGAATTTCAATTAATTCGGCTTCCTGTGTGCTTTTCTTTCGCGAGCGTCCATACGCCACAATTTCGTTGACGTGAAATTATACGGGGAAAATGACGAGGAAACGTAATTTTAACAAGTTGGACCATAAAAATGTGGATATAATATTCCTAAAAATTTGATCAAAATAAGAATATCAAATTCATTAGGTTAAAAAAAATTCGTACGTTGGGTAGTTAAAAAAAAGAAAACCTAACAATTTGTTCATTTTTAATTATCACGAAATTCACCAATTAATGTTTTTCGAAAAATAAAAAAACTATATCGAGAAATGTTGTTTTTTATGTTTGATCGCGTTTTATTTTTATTTTTTTGACGTCTATCGTTCGACGAATAATACGTCGTATCGTAAAATAAACTAATTGACTGTTGCAGGAAGCTGGCAGATGGTCGGCACGTTCTATGATGAAAAGGAGAAAAAAGTCTTATTGTTTCGAAGTATCCTGTCAAAAAAATGCAAAGTAATGGGTACGTCTTGTTGTTTTTTATTTTATTTTTATTTTTTTATTTCACCCGAGAAAGCTCGAACGAATTCTACCTTATAAAATCTCATGCCGGGTCGCATTTCCTCCTCTAGTTTAACGGTACTTTCCGGAGCGACAGATCCTCGAGAGACTGATTTTCTCTCGTGTGCTGTCATCACCGCAACCGTATAAGCATCTCGACCCCTCTAATCGACGTATGATTAGACGCTCTCCCTTCGTGAAAGATGGCTCGATGTTTCACGAACTATTCGGAACAAATCACAACATCCGGAAGCTTAAAATACAGGCTCGGCAGAGGGTCGAGGACAGGGTTCAAAATGAACCTTGTAATCAAGGCGAACCCTTATTTTCGACCATGTATGACCCACTTAAGAGAGAACAACCCTCTTTCATTTATGTCAATAAACCAAACAAAAATCTTATTTCCATTATCAATGTTATACTCGCACAAAAAATAATTTAATCTCATTACATTTTAATCATTAAAATTAAATTTTTTTTAACTACGTTCTTCTTTAATGAATAAATGTTTTTTATTCATTTTTTGCTGTAATTTCACGATAGAAAAAAAGGAGTTTACCGGGGAAAAAATTATTTGCAAGAGGCGATCGACACGTGGTGCATCCGTGTATGAAATATTAGGGGTGAGAGGATGAGAAGGAGGGAGAGAGAGAGTGGGAAGAGTCAAAAGGTGGAAGGATCCTCTTCGCGAAGGATCCTGCGGTGAGGAGCTTCTCTCGACTCTGAATCTCTCTGGAATACACCGCAGGGTCGCGTGACGGAAGCTGAGATCAATTCGCGCCAAATCTCATAATGCATATGTATAAGAGGGATCAGTGCGCGTGTAGTCGCGTTTGCTCACTGGACGAGGACGTCGGCGTCGAAACGTCGCCCAAATTTACTAACCCGCTCGTACCGTGTATAATACCAGTGTTCTCTTGTCCCGAAGCCCTTTTACTGCCTATACCAGAGACTCTAGGTGCATCTACAGGCTGATACGAAATAAATCGCATCCATAAATTTGAATAAACATTCGCCCCTCGTGTACGATTCACGAATCAATTTTCATTTTAAATTCATCAAGTCGATTGATCGATCGATCTTTTTAATAATCGATCGATTCGTAAAGTTTGTATTCGACGAAAAAAAAGTAAGATGTATTTAATGAATTTGTTTTGATAACAAAATTATTTCAAATTTTGTTCCAGTCGATATGACTTTTAACGAAATCGATTAATAAATTGGATAAATTGTCACATAGATTGAAAAACGCATAGAAACAATAATTTTTGTTTCTATTCACTTTTTAATCTCAAACTTTTTAACGATGAAATCCGATTAAAGAATCATACACATTATTATGATGAAAGCGGCCATCCCCCTATGGCCGCTCTTATTTTTTCTGAATGACCCTGTACATATTACCATCGTATATTTTTTTAAATATTGTTAAAACTATATACGTTGACTTGCATAAATATATATAAATATATACATACGCGTACGAAAGGATCGCCTTGGGCCCGAGTTGCGTGAATTGGGGTGGCCATTGGCATCCCGAGGATGTAGCAATTACCCGTTCTCGCGAGTCTGTCGGCTGCTGTTACGTTATTGCCTTTTTTTCATTTCGGCTCTCCGTTTCGGATGCACTTCTTCTTCGTCGCTCGTCGCTCATCGTCATCGTCATCGTTGTAGACTGACGACGATGTAAAAAAAAACACATGGAACAAGGAACACGACCAAGAGGGAACAGCGGGGGGGGGGGGGGGGGGGGGGGGGTCGAACGAACCACAAAAACCACGGAAACGCCCATCGCGCGTTACACATATGTTACGACAATCTCCCTCCCCCCTCGCCCCTCCATCGCCCGCCCCCCCCCGTTTTCCCCGCACCCCAATTTTATATATTGCACGAAAGACACAACACGATATAAAGTCTTGTGGGAAACGCTTTGTCTTGAGCTCGAGTACGTGCGATCTCGAGTGTTATTATTATTATTTATTAAAATTATTATCGTTATTATTATTGCATATTATGGTCGAATGATATTTTATTAGAACTCGCGTAACGAAAAAACTATAACTGTAACGAGTGACGTACTGTTTTTATTTTCCAGATGAACGCAAACTCCGTTATTATAATGTCGTTGGCTCTCACGTGCATGATCGCTGTGCGACGATTCTATACGCAGCCAGAGTTCACCGGTGATTTGAGATTTACTCGTCGGAGACGAGAAATCACGCGATGACCCCGACACATTCCCGGTGACAAAAAAAAAAGAAAAACGTCGAGACGAGAATTCAGTCCAACTGTGCATTTCGCACACACACACACACACACACACACGTATAGCTGTTTTGTTGTACACAATATATTTATATTATATTCTTATTATAACGGCGGTGACTACCAGTTGGGTTCGAGGCACGCGACTCCTGCCTAGATATCTCGACGAGATGTGAACGCCCCAGTCATCATCGCGTTTCTATCGTCGTAGGTTCGTATTTTTCGAAATTATTATTTTTTTCTTTCTATAATTCAGACGGAGATCGTAACCTCCTTTCTCCAAGCATCTCGGCACATGCGACAGCTTCTCGTACGCGTTTGGAATATTTCGAAAAAAATCTACAAACTAAAATACCCCTTAACGATTTTAATCAATTTTTTAGTAAAATATTATGAGCATATTGCTGTCTCGGTTTTTGATTTATCACGAACAAATCAAAAGTTTGCACGTCCACTTTCTTAAAAATATATTTTATATCCGATGTAATTATTTATCAAATAATTCTAAAACATCGTGCTTAAATCCTTTGGTTCCTCTTTTTTTAAGGGCCCGAACACGATATCGTGAAAATATTATTATAACTCGAATGCCGAATAAATTTTCACCAACAAAAAACAAAAGAAGAAAGTGACAGTCCTGCTTACGGCGCACAAAAAAGACAGGAAAACTTTTTTGCTTGCGTTCCCTTCCCATTTACGTTACCATCGATTGCACGAGAGCACTTCTTCCCAAAAAACAAAACAACAAAACAAAAAAACAAAAAAATATTTTTAAAAAAATGTAAAGTGTGTAGCTTCACTACAACTTGACGACCTCCCAAAGGTGATGCTCGCGTGCACCGGCATAGTCGGATAATAACAGGGCCCTCCTTATTCCCGATCTAAATCAATCTCTCTCTCTCTCTCTCACTCGTGAGAGATGCCAAACGTGCTCCCCCCCCCCCCCCCCCACCAACCTCCCCCTTCTTTCACCGCACTACGCCAACCTCCTGCGGAGGGGTTAAACTCCAGGCCCTCGAGGGCACCTAAGAAAAACGAGATCTCTGCATCTTTTAATGCACTGTGCACACGTGTGGATGCATATAATTGCTGAAAGTTATGCATGGGTATCAGCGAATTTAGAAATTCACGACAAAACGGTGTCATGCGAGGAAGCTGTCGTGCATTTATTGAAAATAAGAATAAAAACAAAATCGGGACTTCGCGTGTTTACGCATTTTCATAGAATCGTAAAGGACGAAAAAAAAACGATTGCCCGGATCGAAGGGAGCAAGGATGCGAAGGAATTATCTAGGGCGCGAGTAAAAAAATGTGCAGTTGGAGCCAAAAATCATCTTTTGGCTTTTTTTTTTGATATTTTGCGGCAACGACGCCGCGAGACAATTTTTCGTATATTCAAGAACAGAAGCGACGATACTTCGGATAAACGCCGAAATGCCTCGAGCCGAACTTCTTTTTTGTACCGACAATTTGCACAAGGTGTCGGTCAATTTACGAATCCCTAGAGAAGTTCGATGATATTTGCACGTCCTAGGGCTGTTTTCGTTCTTCTGCTCATCGCTTATTTCGGCGCATGCCCCAAGCTGGAATCTCAATTTCTCGAAGGTGTGGAAATTTCGTGAACTTCTGTTACTCATGTGTATATAATAAACTCGAGAAGGACGCCTGATTATTTCGTTGATGCAAGGAAATTCTCTCCTGTTTTTTTGTTTCAATAATTTTGTACGTAAGTATGTGAAAAAGCACCCTCGATAGAAAATTGAAATTTCTTCGATGGTGACTTCGTTTCATTAAACTTTTTCAATTTGATCGAAGGACTTGAAATTTAATAAGGGATCGACAATTAATTCGTTGATTCGTTCAGTTTTGAAAAAGCTCAAATGTTTCCAAGTGCAAAGGGTGAATCGAAATTAATGCAGATTTTTATTTTTCACTGCCCAAATAGGTATAGCTGAGAGACCGATGACCCCTGGACCATTCCCATGTAAGAACTTCGAGACGCGTCAAGCTTACTGCACAACCCTCTTGATAATCTAAAACGCTAATTATTTACGTAATGAGAATGCAGAATAGCGTGATGACATCCAAGATTGTCCAAATAAAGTTTAGTCTCGCTAAAATCGATATTATTTTTCATTCTTTGTCATGACTGGGTAGGGAGGGTGGAATGGCAATGGTCAGTATTTCAAAAGCCACGAAATAGAATCGAGATGGACGTGAACCACAAGGGGAGCGTTCGGTCTACACAATTAACGGCGAGCTTTTAATCCAGCCTGGTGAGCAGCCAGTTGGACTTTCGGCCCTCGAGGCGCTTTATGCAGGGCTACGCTAGAGATAGAAACCAACAATATATATATATATACATGTTTATATGTATATATTTATAGCAACGATGGCCTCCGAGTCGTGGATTCTCCGTGCTCAGAGATGCGAAAAGAGAGGTCGCGGGTCTCGGGGATCTCGCCTGCAGCATCCGTCATCACGATTTCACTCTAATTAACGTCATCTGCCTAACGAGGCCAGCAGAAGCGAGCGCCTATCTATATATGTGAACCATGCCCAACGTCCGTGCTTATATACACACGCATACACGTATACGTGGGACGAACATCCACGAAGCGAAAAATCGTGATGGACCGTTGAACGAACCTCGTGGAAAATCGTCTCCTGTCCACAATTTGCTGATCCCTCGGTACTTGTTCGCCATCAGAAATTCGCAATTACGATCTGGACATGGATCACGTTCTATTCAATGTATTTCCGTCCTTTCATCATTTGAAAAATAAACGATTTCTCGAAATCGAAATTGTTGCTGAAAGTTGAAAGAGATGGAAATTATTTTTGACCGTTTCGTCTGTTTTACTCAAGGTTTTGGTCTTTTTTTACCCTCCTGAAGACTCTCCTCTCGTCGGGTTCGAGGGCGACTTTGCCATGTCGAGTGTGCAGGCTTGGAGCGCGAAGAGAAAACAGTTGCCCCGCGGCCGTTTTGCCTTGACGGCTCTTCGAGAACTACCCCGGTTTCTCTCTCTCTCTTTTTTCCTCTACCACCCTCCCCCCTCCCTTCTCTTTGGCATATGTGGCTCGCGTGCAAGCCTTCGACCAGTCTGGTAGTGAGTAACAGGTGCGCTTGTGATAGAACGAAACGAGTAGACTCGGAGAGACGGAGAGAAAGCGGTCGTTAGCCCGAGCCACCAGAACCCGAAGTAGCAAGAGTCATGATACCGGGCCCAGGAGTTCCATTATCATCGTCTCGTAATTAGCTCTCTTGACGAATTTCCAGATACGTGACACTACTAGTTGTTTCGATGGTTCCAGAAAATGCAGATCAACGCCAGCTCGAATGAACGATCTCTCTGCTTTGTACGTGTTCAACCCCCCCCCCCCCCCAAAGCTTGTTAGAAAACCACAAAAAGGTGGAACTTGTGTGAAAATTATTTCTCCAACGACCCTGAATTTTACATTGGCGCATAGAGAAAAATATAAATAAAATATTGCTACGTC
This sequence comes from Netelia inedita, assembly GCA_964017225.1. Classification (NCBI taxonomy): domain Eukaryota; kingdom Metazoa; phylum Arthropoda; class Insecta; order Hymenoptera; family Ichneumonidae; genus Netelia; species Netelia inedita. The sequence continues at coordinate 28,178,060 of OZ024920.1, read as the reverse complement.
ACTCGAAAAACAATTTCACACTTAATCGTGATTTATCATTAAACCAAAATTTTCCATTTTATGGAAACTGGATTCAGCATCGTAAATTTCATCCCTCGTTTACGAAAAAGTTGTCATAAAACGCGACATCGCTAGTTTTCCATTTCTCAATTGCACGCGTTGGCGAGATTGTGGAGGTAAATTCCGTGTGCCGCGAATAGTAGGAGAAGGCGAAAGGAGATTAGCGCTTGAATAATGAAGACACGACCCCCGTGGAAAGCCTAAGCGGACCTCCTTTAAGCTCCGGTGCTCCTTCGAGTAGAAGCCGAAGCCGGAAAGAGGATACGACAAGGGTGTGCGCGTCTTCTGATGCTGGTGATGATGGCGAGAGAGGGTCTTTCCTTTGGTATGGAAGCAGTTAATTACTCGGCACACACGGCTCCGCCTCGGCAGAGGCCAGGGTAACGACTTCCCCTTATTTGTCGAGAGGCGCAAACGCGCGATCCCCTAGCCCTCTTCCACCACGCGTTAGTATCCTTCGCAACAACCAGGAGGGAAATCCCTTGCTCTAAGAAGCTCCGAGGGAGCAACTACGCCAGCTACGACACACCAACCGCTGAAACTTACGCCATAAACCTCGAACGCCATCTTACTCCTTCGATTTCGTCCAAGGATAAATTCATGGTGACAAAATATAACCTCGGCACTTTGTGGAACTATACATTGCCCGTAAATAATTAACAAATTCCGTTCCGTTTGTTGAGACATTTTTATTTCATCACACGTTTCAGTAGAATATTTAATTAATTTTTCTACGTAACAGAAACAGAAATTAAAAAATAATTTAGATATTAATTGTAAAATATCTATTATTATCTTATGTATTAATAAATCAGAAACAATGATTTGATTTATGATCTGATGCACAATTGTAAAGAATTCGACTGGTTAGACGATTGCCATTTTTTTTATGAAATGAATTAAATGCTTTTTCGACCTGCGTGACTTTTTGTTATCAGACACGACGTGATATTTTTATAATCTAAGACTAGGCTCACTTTCCAAACTTGAGCGTAGATAATTTATGTACGATGATATCAAGTCGTCCATTTTATAGCCCAAAGCCGTTTCGCAAAGTATCTTCTGACCTTTCATAAAGTTTCCTATTGTCATGTGAAAGTACGTGTTACCCGATGACCAATTTGAGAGTTCGGAGAAGCTCCACATGGCGAGTATCTCCTTCGTTTGCGGATGTATCGCGCTAACACCATTTTTGTTTATAGCCACTATTATAAATTCAGGGAAACTAGGTTCCGTCGACTGTTTCACTTCGAAGAAAGCCGAGCCGAAAGTCGGCCATTGATAAATGTGTTGCAAAAACTGTAATTTCGCTTCGGCTCCTGACAAACCTGATCGAAAATAAAAAAATCAAATTTATAGTTTTTCTTTTGCTTTAAAATATTTAAATATCAAGAATTTTTAACCAGATCACAAAATTCACAATAAATTTTTTAATTACAAATTAATGACGAAATTTGAAATTAATTCCAAATAATTAATAATTTTGTATTTACCAGATTGATGATTGTAGACAGTAGTGATCTGTTTTTTCCAATCATTGCCATTCAGCATATGAAGAAGATCAGCCGGCACGTATTCTCGAAGTTTATTTCTGGAAGATTAATTTTAAAAAAATTAATTTTACAAATATTTCAGAGTTGGTACAATTTTTACAAAGAGAATAATTATCTTACGGTATTTCCGATAGTTCGTCCTTGCTGTCTCCGTATTTACTTCTGTAGATCAATGCGGCGAGTTTAATGGCGTCCTGCTTGCCGCAACGATGATAGCCTCGTAAAAATTTGGGCAATTCTTGATAGAAGTAAAATATCTCGTCGGCATTCGAATCTTTGCCTGGAAACGCGTTCACCCACAACTTCTTCATGAAAAATATTTGATATTGAACCCGAAGAGATCCCGACGATTTGGCCATTGGTCTCGATTGCCTCATCCATTCCATCAATTCGTGAACAAAATCGAAGAAATAATATTCTTGCGGTACGGAAAAAACTTTGTCCGTTATTTTCACGAAGAGGCTAAATCCATCGCTAACCTTGACTCTCATTCGAATCGCAATTTCTTCACAGAGATCGATAGCTCTCGTTGAAGAACGAACCTTGAAAAAAAAACCGCTCGAATCGTTAAATTCAAATTACGATGCTAATTTTCATTAATTCGTCGTTTCTTTTTTTTATTTCAAGATTTTTTATAGTAAAATGTTTTATATTAAATATTAATTTAGAAAATGTCATTTGGACTTGGAGATTATTTTAATGCTTGGAAAATTTATTCTACCTCGAAGGCTTCGTCGGTGTCATTAGGGAAATAAATCTTGTGAAATATTTGCATACTCTTGAATCTTATGGCTTCGACCTCGAGTATGTATGGCGAATATTTTCGATTACCGCACTTTGTCGTTCCGTTGAGTCTAACGAGACAGTCGTTAGCTATCGGTGTTTTCACTGACTCGAGAAATTTTACAACTTCTCTATGGACGTTTGTGCCACAATTCATTATTCCTGTCGCGAGCCACAGTAATTCCCAACCCCTTTCCTCGCTCAGACGTATTTTATTTTCCGTCAGTTGTCTTATTATCTGACAGTAAATTTCATCTCGAAGAACACTCTGAAAAAATCATACAACGAATATATTTATTAATATTTAATAATTGATATATTTTATAATTATTTTTTAACTTCAATATTTTCGCAATAATAATTTGCTATTTCGAAAAAAAAATTTCTATTTTTTTTTCTTACATGCTCGAGGGCTGGCTTGAAGATCGAGTCGGTGTATTCAGTTCCAAGTCTCTGTCTGTTGCTCGGAAGATCACCCATATACCTAAGTATACTTGAGAAAATAGCCATTGCCTGTTGAGCGAGATCCTCCGTTTCGCATAGTCGCGCGAGATGAGGAGCTTTTATCGGCGCTCTCGTGTGCTTCCAGAGCTTTTCAGAGACCGTACGTTTAGCCGTCGATATGCTGGACCCCTTTGACACGGTCACGTTGTAACTAGCACGAAAATGTTCCTGAGCAAATTTCTTCAACGTATGAACTCGCGTTTTTTCGCCGTCGCGTACGGATTGTCGTTTTTCCAAATTTTTCTGAACCGAGTAGTCCATTTTGAAAAAATCCTGTTTTATTCGAACAATATTTAAAAAATAATAATTATAAATGGCCAAATAACAAATTAACATCGGTCGCTTGATTAAAATCGATACAATTTATTTATTTTTAATCGTAATAAAGTGGATTTTTTTTTACTCACAATAATCGACTGTGATGGCTTTGCAATCGTTGGTAAGAGATAGACGCATTCCGTTGGAAATTCTCCTTGAATTCCATTGCATTCGCCATTGCCCCAGCTCGAATTCATCAGCTGAATTCCCGTGCAATCGGGTGACAATTTTATCAAATCTCCTCGTTTAAGTGGCAAGCACGATTGACCCTCCTCACTTTGCACCACTGACATCAAATTTTCCATTTTTATTTCTTCCTCGTACGAAAATTAAAATAACGTATATTTACCATCATGCATGTATTCCTGGATGGCCACTGCGTAGCAAGATTTTTCCTTCAGCCCATCGATCAGAAAATTGATCAATGAAGCTGAATCCTCGGCATCAGGACTCTGAAAGACGTATTCCTCGAGTTGAACGGTCGTCATCATCAGATTACTCATCAATGTATTATTAAACCTGCAATAATTTAAATAAAATTTAAAACATTCTCCACAAATATATTTTTGTTATTATTATTATTATTATTAATTGTAATAATATTATATACAGAATATTATTAGTGTCGAGCAGCTCATTACTTTTGAAACGTAACTTCAGCGATCTCGGGAAACGAAAGTTCCAGCAGCATTTGTTCCTGATCATCGACAAAATATATTCCCGTCCAATTAACAGCTATAATGATATTATCAACCGATAGTGTCGGGCCGGAAATTCTCGACGCCTCGTAAAATCTCGAGAATAAAATGGGCCACGTGAGCTTTGCGTAAAGCACTATGTCTTCTTTTGCCTTTATTACCGGTGCTGATTCAATAACGTTGACGTTCTTGAAAAATAATAATAATATTTAACAAAATGTCGAATCGATTATTATCCGTTAGATTTTACGATTACTTTTTGATAAGCTTCCATCGTGAGTTTTTCCCACTTGGGCAGTGCCTCGTTGGTCGCACCCTGAAGAAGATGATTCGGAATGTAAAGAGGCATCGCACTCTTTAAATTCGCCGAAGTCAATTTCTTTTCATAATCAATGTACAATTGCTGAGCAACGAGCATAGCGATATCACCCTCCTAAAAAAAGAAAATATATAAATGCACCTTCGTCAAAATTCTATTAAAAAAATAATTTTAAAAAAATGAAAAATTGAAACAATTTATTAATAAATTTCGTATGCATTTATAATTAAACTCACGTTATTGCACCTATACTCGCCATACTTGATGCCTCGAGTTATTTGATGATAAATCAATTCCGTAGCGACGCTGTCTTTACTAGGATCGTGCCAGGGAGCAAATATTTCTTTTCTCAGAAAAAGTCTCCAAGGCGCCGTGCGTTCGGATTGTCCCTGTTCCCTTGCGTACTGTTCGCACTGAGAAATCGCATCCATCACATGATCCCTATCGATGTTCATAAATTTCATATAATTATAAAGTTTACAAACCATCAAAAATGTATTCTGGCACAATGATTCTTCCATCATAAATTTTAGACACTTAAAAAAACGACGAATTAACAAATTATAATAGAATAATTTTAAAAAAGACGAATAATTTAATATTTAATATTATTAATGATAATAATACCCTCCTGCTCCAAGTGACAGAACTTTGTCATAAAGTGTGATAAATAATGAAAAACCAAAAGTGTCGATCAGTCCGATGTTTCTCGTGACGATTTTGACAATTTCAGCCGCGGTGCTGGCCGAGTCAGCTTCGACGATTTTCGCATCACCGTTCATGAATGTGATCGTTAGAATAATCGGTTTTTTACTCTTCGTCGCTTGTAGCTCGATCCAACTGGGTGGTTGCGTTCTCGGGCCATTTTTGTAAGTTCTTGTTAAACGACGATCGCAATAAGGCGCGTATCCTGGTGGACCGGAAAGTATGAACGCGCGTAAATAATTGACGAAACGTTCGGTTGGTGCGAAACATCCGACGCAAAGGGACAAAAGAATCCATCCTCTTGCGTGGGAAGCTTTTGTCGGATTGTTCGTCAATTGTTTGACGATCTGACAATAAATTTCGTCGCGAAGCTCCGGCCTTAAAACACCGTGACCGATCACGAAATGAAGCTTCTCGAGATTCGTACGACGTGTCTGAAGCCAACTCTGATACGACTGATTCACGAATTCGTCCTCTACGATACCTGATTACAAAATTAATTCATCCGTTGATCGATTTTTCATGAAAATTTGTCTATTTCTTCGATGTAAATTACTGTTTACTTTACTTTTTTGGGGGACTGTAATTTTATTTTATCGTACCAATGTGAAAATTGTGTATTTGTTAATTAAAAAATGTGATTATATCGCTTAGACAAAGTTTCGTTGTGCTTAACAAATTTATATTCGAGTTTTTCCTGAAAATTATTGATCTTCGAAAATTAATTGACGAATAATGATCGATGATTTGTTTAATTCATTTGTTGATGGATTGATCATAAAAAATTTCTATTTCTCCGACGTAAATTACTGTTTTTTATTCCATTTGGGACTCTAATTTTATTTTATTTTGGCAATGCGAAAATTATGTATTTGTTAATTAGAAAATATGATTATACTGCTGAGACAAAGTTTCGTTGTGCTTAACAAATTTGTATTCGACTTTTTCCTTCAAAAGTATATAAAATGTTCGATAAAATGATAAATATTTTTCTGCCCAATTATTATTACCTTTTCTGATGTCTTCGTGAAGTTTACTTTGTCTCTTGAGTGTCATTCGAACAATCTGCTGATTTCTTTTCTGATACATCAAGTTCTCGTAGTCTTTCGATCTTGCAAAACTTTTCGAAAGAGTTTCGGAAACCGTGGACATGACCGTTTTGTTCGCTGGTGCTTCGATTGGATTTCGAGGCTCCGGCAGATCGCCCATAAATCGTAGAATCGTTATCCACAGAGCTTGAGACGACTGGACAAATCCATGTTGAATAAAATTAATAAATAACATTTCCATTTTATTGACTGATCGAAATAAAATTGTATTTACCAATTGATCAGAGGGCAATGGTAGATCGAGAATTGCTTGTTTTAACGGTCTTTTCGAGTACTGCGGCGTGACGTTCGAAGCGAAATAAGTCGCAGCAAATTTTCCAAAATGATAAGTAGAAAAATCTATGCCACCATTTTCCTCCATTGGTATTTCCAAGAAACTCGTAACATCGTCTGGATTTTTGTCCTTTCGAACAAGATCCTAAAAAATGAATCGTTTTTAATTAATCGACATTTTTCCCATCGATAAATTTAATTTGAACCAAGATACAAATAAATATTTGGTTTTAACTCACCGCGTACATATCACCGGGAAGTTCTTTGGCGATAGATGTCTTCGGTTCGTTTTCCAAAAATTCGAACATCAGGGCGATACTCTCGGATTGTTTAACCGGAGCTTCGACCTCTCGCCCATCGTATTTGGCCACAAGACGTCCAAGTTCCTTCATTCTCTCGTCACAATTTTTTCGAGCGGTTTCCTTCCAATCCTTATTTCCTTCTTTCTTTAGAGTCTTCTCCTCGTCTTCGCGAAGATTATGAATTTCCTGCACTTTTTTGGCACGCCACTGAGAAAAAAATGCTACTTTTTATTGATTCGAAAAATGTGAATAAACGAAGTGTAATGGAGAAAATTCAAGAAGTTCTGAGAGGACACTTCCCTCAGACGGTCTGAAATTTATCGTATATAAGATTGTATCGAGGTAAATCGTAATTTGATTTTTTACCTGCAATTTTTCCTTGCAAAGTCGACGAACGAGATAACCGCGAACGATTGCCTATAAAATTGAACTATTATTTTATTTGATATAAAAGTAAGATGAAAGTAATATTGTCTGATAAGATTTTCTTCGCCGATATCTCTATCGTTGTAAAAACAAAAACAAAAAATACAAAAATACAAAAACAACCATCGAGCAATTTTCTTTGATCCAAACCGACAAATTTCTATTTTGGTCTTTTTACCTGCAGTGCTCGAATGATCCGCCGTTTTCTCTGATAATCACGGGTTAGAACTCGTGATCTCGCGCAAGCTTGGAATCTCAAATAACCACGAACCATCGTTCTATAACGCTTTCTCGGTCCATGACCGCGCCAAATTTTTTGTATGATTACTGCAGATCTCTTCATCTTTATGTATCTAAAATTCATACGATTTTTTCCATTAAACGATTCTAATTTATATTTTTTTAAATAAAACAGAAATTTAAATTTTATTTTCAAATAAGTGTGGTTTAGGTGAAAAATGGCGGTATTTTTTCCCATCACGGTTTAAGAAATTACCTTTTTCTGGCGATCCATCCTCTGACGTGTCTCTGAATGGTTAAAATACTTTTTTCGAGAACCCGAGTTCTCTCACGTTCCAAAAAATAATCTGGTTCCTCTTTGATAAAAATTTTTGTATGACCGAATTGGCAATTCGTCGTATTTTTACCGAGTACGTTGGCGCATATATTTTCCGCGACTGCCCTCGTGTTGGATTTTGAACCGGTGAAAATTCCTTTGGCCAAAAAACGGAAATGATTGACGAATTCATCGTAATCGTGCCTTATCGGATAACCGGCACGACGTATTCGTGCCGTCTCCATCATTCCCGAATATCTCAATTGCCGACAACAGAGCGCACGATCAAAACACTGAAAAAAAACGATTTTTAAAAATTTTTTACGATTCATCGAGAATTAAAAATCAAATTAAAAATTTAATTTTTATTGTTAAATTATAATTGAATTAAAAAGAATTTTATCTGATCATTTTCGCATATTTTTTGACTCACCGCAGGTTTTTGTTCCTCGTTCGGTTTGATACATCTCACGAAATATGGATTGCAACTCTCCAGTGTTCTCATGAGCAAATCGAGAGAACTTCGAAATTCCGAGGACAAAGTTGGCGATTTTTTTCTCCCATCGATACCAGTCGCGAGCGAATCGTCGGGGAAGATCGATTTTAGAAAATCGTTGGATGAAATCATTATCAACTGTTTCAAATCCGCGGAAAACGTGTCACGATTTTTGTCCAAAAAACCTTTGACCTCGTAATGAACGGTGCCAGCGAAATGCCTTATACCAAATGCTTTGACGAGATCCGATTTTGGCTTGACGTAATTTGCATGAGTGTTGTGCATCTGACTCGCTTTTGCCAGCAACGTTACATCAGTTCCCTGACAAGCCCACATAATACATTAATGTAAAATAACATGGAAAAAAAATATATTCGACGATAAAACAAAATAATTGTCTACTGAAACATAACAATAGTTATTATTTTTATTAGCAATTCTACAGCATAATTTGTTTTCTAAAATTTCGTAAAACCAAACAGAAATCATATAATTATTTTCGCAGAGCTTCTTTTCTTCGTAAATCTCATTTAAATCAGTGAAAAAAAATTGTTGTATTTTCCGATTATATTTTTTAATTTTTTAAATAAAATTATTTATTGGCAAAACAAATTGTTATTAATGTTTTTGTTTGTTTTTCTTCAACTTTTCGTACCTTTGGAAATTTGCTCTCCTCGTCGATCAGGGCCATTACGTTCACAGGTCGGACGCCTATTAAATCCAAGACACCCTGATTGTCGACGAAATCGATGTGTGTCCAGGATATACCCTCGGCGTTATACGTATTCTGTTCCATCTTGAAAATGTGCTTTACGAAAAATTGTTGCAAATGCTCGTTGGCATAATTTATGCACAATTGTTCGAAACTGTTGTGTTGAAAATTTTCAAAACCGAAAATATCCAGAACGCTGATAGAACTTTTTTTACTCCGTTTCGACTTGAATATCGTGTCATTTATTTTGTCGACTATAGTGACGAACATACGACCGTAAATTCCTTTTACAAATGCATCTCTGACTTCAAACGCTTGTTCCTTCGATAAATTGCTGATCTTGAAAAAAAGCGTATGTCAAAAAAAATTAAAACATCTCGTTTTCATAATGGGTAAATAAATTAAAAATAATTTACTGTGAAATAATTATGAAATATACTTGAATAAAAAATGCATTGTATCATTAATGAAAAAAACATAACGGTTTTTTCCTTACCACACGATCTCCGTGTGCAAAAATTGTTTTTCTCGTAAGGGCGTCCTTTAATGTTCGCAAATTAACGCCTAAATATTCCGACGCAGATTTCGCATGTCGTTCATCCTGTATTTCACAAGCGTCCATATTTGCTAAATAAAAAAGCCTAGGAATTCATAAAACTTCTTATAAAATTAATTATTCCTAATTTTATCAACCCACCGATCGTTACAGGCTTGTAACTCAAATTTCCAACGTGCAATATGGCTGCCAAAAGTTTCATAATATTCCAAAAATCGTTATCGCTGAAACTCAAAACTTTCATGGCTGCTCGCATGTTGGCAAATTCTTTAACATCATTTCTATTCTTACACTGTCCATTCTGAAATCTCAAAAATGTCAAAATACAAAATTCGAACGGTTATCGTTTTTTTTAAATAGCCATTATATTTATTTACCCCTTTCAAATAATGATAGTCCGAAGGAGAACCTAGAGACAATTTTTGTTTTTCTTCACTCGACAGACCCAGAAGCATCGAATAAAAAATATGATAATTTCTTTCCCCCTCTGATTGAGAAACCAAACGACATTTTTCCAACAAATATTGTTCGATTTTCGCACCCTCGATAGAATCATTTTTATTGAAATTAATTTCGATATATTTGCCAAATCTCGATGAATTGTCATTGCGTATAGTTTTTGCGTTACCAAAAGCTATGTAAAATAAAAATCGACGATTAAAAAATATTTCTCGATTAATTCAACGATTTTATTGTTTAATCGATATTGCTAATCGCTCGTTTTTTAATCGTATCGAACCTTCGAGAATGGGATTCGCCTCTAATATCTGTTGCTCTATCCACGAATGTTCACCGTTTATAGCAGCGATGTATTGAAGAATTAATTTCGTACTTTCCGTCTTGCCAGCTCCGCTCTCGCCGCTTTGGTAAACGAACAAGCAAACAAATTGGGCGCACGAGGACATAAGATTTTATTAATATTTTATAAGATAAAAGCACAATACGAGTGATGAAAAAAATCTCGCCAAACCTGATAACTATGCATTGATCGGCACCGGAATGTTTCATCTCGGCGAAACAGTTGTCACCAATCGCGAATATATGAGGCGGTCCATCGCCCAATTTTTTACCTCTGTACATCATTATCTCTTTTGTCGTGTAAATATCGAGGACGCGATAAGGGTTAATAGCGATCAGCATACTTCCTGTATATGTCTGAAAATATTTGTAATGCATATATATATATATATTGCTATTGATACGTGTATCGGTTCGCGCAAAGCATTTGATTACTACGTATCGATAATCGAGCTTTGGGTATTAATGGACCAACCGTAACCCAAATAAGTTATTTTTCTTACGTTAAGCATTTTTTTGCAATTTTTGACTCACTATCTATATATGGTATACAATGAAAAAAGGTTTTGTGAAGAAAAATTTTGCGATAATCCATTTGAATATTTTTTAAATTAAAATGTGATATATTACTAATTTGTGCTATGTGACCAATTATTTAGGTTTACCCAATTGCAAGGTACGAACAGTCTTTTATTTTTAATCTCGTTTATCTTTTTTTAATTTTCAATTTTTATTTGAGACAGTGAGTTCCTTTATAACACTTGTTTAGAAATTATCAAAAACAAGACAAACGTGGTCAAATTAAAAAAATGTACTCTAGAATTCAATCATATACAATTATTTATATTAATATATAAATATTATATATACAGCATGTATAATACGTACAGATTATAAAATAATGTGTAAACTCACATAAACAAGATTTTTCATGTAACGCATGTGCAAATTTTTCAATATTGCGTATTCCTGCAAATCGCCAAGTTTTATCATATCTTCGACACCCATGATTGAAGTAGGATGCATCATCTTAATTATCTTGTTTTCGGCGATTATTTCTTCCTGTCAATTAAATCAACAAATGTAAAAAAAAGTTTCTAACAGGTCGTGTATTATACGATGCATCGAGAACCTTGAAAAAATAAAAACTCATACACGTGTGACTCAATCGAGATAGACGTAACGATAAGATTATTATACTTGACGTTTCAGATAGGAGGAATGCGATTAATCCGGTGTCGGCGTTAAGAAAATGACAATAAATATATGTTTGTGTGTGTGTGTGTGTGTGTGTGTGTACGTGCGTGTAAATTCTTACCTGTCCATCGTCGTTACGAGCTCTAATGCCTTTGCGATCTTTGCTGACAATTTTGTATCCCAATGGAACGTCGAATTCTCCATTTTTTGTATTTTGCACCCACACACTGTCACCCTTATCGTTGCACCAATAAACAAGTAACAATAAATAAATAGAAATATACACAAAAATATTAATTGCAATTAAATAATACAACTCGTTGTCATAATTAAATTATAATAAATGATCATAGAGAAAATAAAATTGAAAATATCGTAATATTATTGAACACGGTTAATTTTTATATAAAGTATTAAGATTGTTTATCTTCACCACTGCCGAAAAAAGCTTACCAATGTGTACGCCGATTTATTATCACCGTTGGGTTTATCAGCCATTTCTGGCAGTCTTTAGCACTTCGTTTATGAAAAAAATGATCTGCGAAAAAATGTAAGTGACACAAAGAAACGGACATTCGTTCAGTGCACGAGAACACTGTCAACGTAATGGATACCCTCAATTTATCGATTACCAATAAAAGCCATCGTATGTGGGATAAGAGCTTATCTATTCGCGATATCGACTCTGGATTCTATCTCCCTCCCTCTATGTCTCTCTTTCTAATCTCGTATTTAATCCTTATTTCTAGGATGCTAACGAAAAAAATAGTCATACAATTTGATGAAACTGTAAGTAACGAATCCTTTATTTAAATACATAATATACGAAAACATGTTGATTTTTGTGACGGACATATTTGACATATGTTTTATTGATTTCAAATATATTTTAGAAATGTAGTTCTTTTGTTTCTTCATCTGATTCCATGTGGAGTTATTGTTTATTTTTTCTGCATAATATGTTTATACAGATAAATGAAGAATCATAATCCAGTGTCCATCCAGTGATAGATCAATCAGCTATGACAGTCGTTATGTCATTGAACGATGATAATCAAGTCAAGGTATTTCATTGTTTGATATTTATAAGTTAAAAAGAAGAAATATGATATTGTATCAGCTGTTTATTGTTTAGTAAAAATAAAACGTCGCCTCCGTGGCGCAATTGGCTAGCGCGTTCGGCTGTTAACCGAGAGGTTGGTGGTTCGAGCCCACCCGGGGGCGTTTCTTTTTTTCCAAATCGCTAATCGATGAAGGTTAACACATTTTTTAAATAGTACTTAACAATGATATATTTGCATGCCCTTATTGTGTGAACTTTTTACAATGCAACAGTAAAATTTAAAAAGCAAGCACTTCAAATGACGCGAGGCGGAATAAATTGATGCGGATCTTTTCGGACAAGCGATTGGTGAGCCACTCGTCTATTGAAAAACAGATTTTATTGACGATTTCTCGATCTAGCGATTAATTGTTCTCAATTAATTGTGCTCAAATTTGTTAATTCATTCTCCATCTAGTTTGTTAGATAAACGCTATCAAAAATCATTTTTCTGGGCCACGTTTCCTATACTTAACACGTGAAAGACTGTGACTTCAATTACATATGTAATTATAACAAGAAAACGGACCTTACCATTTTTTAAAAAAAAACGAATATAACGTTCTTGACTATATGAAGATCATTTTTTTTTTAAATCTAAATTTTTAACCATCTACTTTCGGATTTATCGTCTTTCGAAAGTAATAATTTGCACTCGACAGTGGACGTGGAGGGGAGTGATTGTGATGATGCGGCAACGATGTAAGGTGACAGCTGGCCAAGATGCGCGCGAAGTTCAAATCTGATGGAGCCTCAATTTTCTGTTTTTAGCAAAATAAGGGAAAATAATGTTTTTTTTCTCTGAATGATTGAAAAATATTTATTTACATTATAATAAAAAATTCATGGATATAATCTTTTATTATAGAAACACAGATTATTAATGAAGATTATACATGAAGACAACATAAAATAACAATAACAATAACTAATAACAAAAAGTAAAACATTTTCGATATACTTGAGAGTTTTAAGTTAAGACCTACTTTGCAGGAGAGTTATTACTTATCTTATCAATAATTTTTTTCACTTTGGTAACACGTGATTTTTTTTATTTGTTTCTTTGGCCAATAATTCCCTAATTGCAGCTTCTCCACCTGTCGAGTAAACTGTTCTCAGAATTTCGAAATCGAACCCAGCGCTTGCTATTCTTTTAATAATTTCGTCCAAAACTACGTCTTTCAAATTTTGCAAAGACGGTGTACAAATTTTCGTTAACACTGAGTTTTTATATGGTTTACAGTGTAAACAAAAATCCTCTTTCTTGATAAGCAGATGGCACAACTGCTCCAATATTTCAACATCAAATAATGCTTCGTGAAATTCGTCAGTTATTTTCAATTTCAAAAAATCACGTGCCAACGCCTCCAGTTTAAACATTGCATTCTCTTTTTTTCTTTCGGGCAAAACTTTTCGCAAAATCGTCAAGCTGTCTGAAAATCCCGCGATCTTTTGAAAATTTGAAATCATTTTCCATAATAATCCGAAGCAATTGGGCAGAATCAAACGAAACATTATGGGCTACAAGAATGCAAGGTTTGGACGAGAAGCCGATAAATTCTTGAAATGATTCTAAAGCGTCCCGCGGTGACATCGACGGGACTTGTTTACCGTTGAAATACAGATGTCCCTTTATGAACTCTAGTCCTGTAATTCTGGACGCAGTAGAATCTATCGCTTTCAATGGATTGACGTAGGGGAGAATGGGGGAATTGGAGCCATGTAAGGAAAAGTAAAAAAAAAAGTAATTTATTGCAGTAATTATTTATGGTTTTCTCCATTAATCAGTCTTTTGATAAATAAACTTTCATTTTTATGAAATAGGAACTTTCTCCTAATTGTTTAAGGTACTGAAAAATTAAATTTAAAAAAATGTGTCTATGGCTTTCATTACCCGACATAGGGGGTAATGGGAGCTAGAAACTAACCAAATTTAATAACTTTTTAAGTAAATTTTATTATAGTAAACATGAACACTTAACATATGATAAACTAAGGAACATATAGTTAACCCAAATAGTAGGAATTAAATGTAGGAAAATTAATATGTTCTTTGCTTTGATCTAGATGAAGCAAAGATCACAAATATAATCTTTGGGATCGTCACAATTCGAACACTCCGCATGAGCCCATTTTCCACAGGTTCTATAGCTCGTTATGTTTTCCAACGTCAAAACATATCACACACTCATTTTCTTCATCTGAGTATTCATGCAATGGTAGCCCCTCTAGCTCCCATTACCCCGTAGGGAAGCATTTTTAATTAAACATAATAATATAAACAAATTATGTTGTAACTTATTTGTTATACTCCCAAACCAAAGTACATGAACTAAGCTATCGAATGAACTCGAAAAACAATTAAATAAGAAAACTTTAGATACTCACTTTGATTGTGAGAAATATATTTTTCTTATAACGGGAGGACGCAAAATACGATCGTCGTTGTTGCCGTTATACTTGTGCCACTGAAGCAGCCATCGGCAGTCGCATGACATGAACGAAGTTTAAGGAAGGCATTTTGGTTGTTTCGAAACATGTCGAGCGTTTCTAAGTACTTTTTTTGCGCTAGCTCCCATTACCCGCCAGCTCCCACTGCCTCGTTATATCCTACACACTGAATGTTCAATCTTCAAATTTTGCTGCAATTTGTAAAATTTCTGAGTTTTTCGATAATCCAGACGTTTCGAAATCGAAATAGATGATGTTGCAGTCATCCGGCGATAAAAAAACATCAGGTAAATTTTCAGCGGTATTTCTCAGTGGTATATTAATACTTGGAGAATATTGCACGCCGATATCCATACCACAATTTCTCTTGTATTGAGTACCTTCAGACTTCTCTATTGATTTTCTACAAGTTTCCTTCGTTTGAGCGAGTAAATTTCGACGCGCTTTACATGAAGGCAATTGTGCCTTTACCGCTCTCTTATTTCTCTTCTGGTTCAACTTCTTAGTAAAAGATTCGGTATATTTTCCAGGAGAAAGATTCAAATATTTTGAATTGACGTTCAAAAGATACCTTTTTCCTTCATTTTTCGTGCACACGGTGCTGGCTAATCTATAATCCGCTGATTCGCTCAAACTATAACAGCAGTTTTTCGGCGTTTTGTGAGCCATCGTATTATTAAAACTTTCGTTTGGCCGACTTGATACGACGACCGAAAATTTCGCAGCATTGCCCGCATATTTTTCGACTATTTCCGACAATTTTGAGTAGGGGGAAGTCCCGCAGTACCGGACACCTAAGGTTTTCAGACAATAAAAACAAAACTGTTTCGAAAAATATAACTTTATTTGTGAAATAACATTGTTAACGAACTATAAAATCACAATCAATGAACAAAAATGCAACATGTGCATGCACATAAGTAATAACACAAATTAAACTTTGGTAAAAAAACCTCAATCACGGCAAATGGCACCTCGTACCGGACAGTGTTAATTTCGAGACCTCGGCGCCGGAAATCTTCAAAACATCATGCACCGATCACATATGTAGGGTCCTGCACCTTCAGGAGTGTCTGCACATGCTTCATGAGCCGATCCACGGCTGCTGGAGCACTGTATTCAGTCTTCGTCATGGTCCTCTAAGCATACTACGCAAGTGGCTTTCATGTTACAAATTTGCGTTTCTTTTTCTTTGCTCCACTTTTTTCTTTGGTCTTTACACCTTTGGTTTGTTTCCCCTTCTCTTCTATGGCTGTTTTTAACTTTTTTCCAAGTTCTTTCTTTTTGTCCCGAACGTTCTTTTGATTTTCTTTTTCTTCAGTACCAATTTTGTATGGTGAGAAGGTGTTAGTGAATCTACCGATCTTTGGTTGCAAAGTGACTTCTTCTCCACGATTTAATGCCGCTGTTCTGTCATACACAATACTTGTTGGAACATTATAGCGCAGCGAAGCTTCTCTCAAACTCATTTTCTTGGACAAAACCTTGTCTGTCGCAGATTGCAAATTTTTTCGGTCATATTGTCCTTTCTTTTTCTTCCCTTCCATTTTGATTTCACTGAGTTTTCTATCCTGTAAAACAATGTACAACAGTTATTATAAAAAGTATAAATACTTGCGAAAAAAACAATATGCTCACTGTCCGGCATTACGGGACCGCTTTGTGTCCGGTACCAGGGGACAGAGAATCTCCAAAAGAATGTGTTTTATACCAAAACTTCTTAGGAAACCAGCAAAAACTTTCACAAATTTCGAATTTTTAAGGAACACGACGTATAATAATCCTTGCCATAAACTTTTAAACACAAAAATTTTGCAATAATACTTACTTCGATCTTACGCGATACAGTATTGTCACGTCAGACGAAACAAACAACACCTCTGCCCTTGATAACGCGCAAGTCTGGCAAACGGCGTCTCGCGATTGTTTATCACTACGCTCCCCTGCACCTTTTTTACCCGTTTTTCACTCGTAAGCATTGCGACTTGACGAGATATTACGAGTGTCCGGAGCTAGGTGCCGTCCGGCGTTACGGGACTTCCCCCTATAGTTCTACGTTTTGTAGCACTATTTTGTGCGGCTCTTTGCATCACGTACCGCAATTTTCATGGCGACTGAAGAAATGCTCGGGAATATTGCGAAGACGTTTGACTAAGTTGACTCTGTCCCGTTTATTTTGCGCCAAAGCGTAAGTGAAACATTTCTTCAAATGGGGAATAACTCCCTTATCACTTATTTCTTTGAAATTTTTCCTCAAGTCGTATAATGCGCTCATAAAATCTTTCCTCAGATGATTTGCATCTGTCAATTTATGAACCGACCGAGGATTGCCTTGTCGTACCGCAGCGATTGTTAAACTATCCTCGTCACCGATAAGCACTTTGACGTTTAATCCAGTTTCTTTGAGGATAATACTGTCGTTGACCAGCGTTGCTCCTACATCAGGCTCCAATCGCCTTAGAACTACCAGAAAAGTTTTCTCGGCAATCATGGTCGGATTTATCATGACCAATGGCGCAACGTTTGCATTTCCTATTACGCGCTGCAAAATCTAAAACTTTCCCACTTAGAAATCCGATCATGGTACCATAACCATTTAAGCTATTGTAGCCCTGTCCGTTCCCGCGTTTACTCCAAGCTATATCATATGATACGATGATGTTGACGATATTTCCAACGGATGCATCGAATTTTTTTCTTTCTCCAAGGCATAATCACTACCTTCAGGTTGCTGAACGTCAACATTAGTTGAAACTCTTAGAGACTCGATGAAAGGAAAGATCTCTTGGACTACATATTTCGGCCTTATTACGATAGAGAGAAAAAAACAGGGGAAAAAGAGGAAATCTGTAGGATGCATGTAGGACTATAAAACACGAAAATTGTTGATCCTTCCAGTCTATTTTTTAACATCAACTACAATTGATACAAATACAAGTTGTAAGCGACAGAATGAATTTACAATTTTTGGGGATCGGGATAATTTTTATTTTGGTGTTTTATCTGCGAAGGTCAGACTGATTCTGATATCTGGCCAAGCAAACACACGGTTGCTAGCTGCTACGCGAGTTCAATTTGTTTTTAAACAGAGCTTGCATTTATTTTTATTGATCGTTAACAGATGCCGATATGATCTTACGATTTTCACTTTCCCTTCTAGTTTTTATCAAATTATTGCTTTCTTATGACAGCTGTGCAAATCTGCGCTCTAGCCAAAACGGCCACGATTCAGCTCATCGGCTTCCTCGCGCACGCTGGACCTTCATTACCAGGCATATCAATACCTGAACGCGGTCAAACAACCTCGGGAAGAACGAATCTTCCCTAGCTGGGGGCTACACGGCCGTGAGACATAAGTCTCACGCACAGAGCTCAGATCTTGCCAGTTTGCAACCGAAATTTTATTTTTATTTTGTCATGGCCTTATCGCCATCTGTTTGCCACACAAGTATTCGATGAAAAACGTCTTAAAATTAATCAGAAAATAACCGTATGTTACAATTATTTGTATATAAAATTCCTAGAAAAATAGCTGCAAGATACTATAAAAATCTCATTATTAATTTACACGATTAATCTGATTGTTGCAGCTCTTGCTTTTCAATACTTGGTGTCAAGGCACTGTGTATCGTTCAACAATCTAAAAAGAAAACAACAAGAGCAACGATAGCGAAATTTTGCACTGCGATGGAGATTGTCTATTTCAGAAATATTCTAAGAAAATTGTTGTAAATACAGAGTAAACTATCTATGGTGTACCAAAGTGGATCATGTCCTCGACCGCAGCAGACAATTTTGTAATTTCTCTTCTCCGCAGTACCTAGTTTCATGATCATCACTCATTCTGCAAAGAATGTCTTCTCAATATTTTTTACTCGGCGTAGCCAATACTTTTGTTATAAAGCTTTACTACGCTGAGGAAAAAATATGAAAATTACATCTCCTGGCATAACTTGTCGACATTAGCTATTACTAATAGTTTTTTCTTCCTCTGCAGCTTTACGACATGAGTCCTTTGCAGCAGCTTCTATAGCTGGTCCGATTTTCCGTTCATATCTCTTGTACAGGTTTGCTGATATCAGAGGAACATTCGAACAAGCCAATAGCTTGTTCAAAGCTGTTTCCCCAATGCCGGAGTGAACAGAGCCCGAACAAATATTTACGATATTTTCGTTCTATTTCATGCATTTTTGACTAACAAAAAGCATTCTATAATTTATAAGAATAATTTACTTACCCAACGCAGCTTTCGTGTTGACGTCGGCTCGATCTTCATTTTCTCTTGTGCCATGCTTTTTTCCGGTGTGCACTCGTGTCGATGTTGAACACTCTTCGCGAGAAATATTTAATATAGAGTTCAAACCAATTCGCGATTCCTCTACTGTATTTCTCAAGAATATATCTTTTTTGCACTTGATGCATTTCAAATGTTCCGAAATATATTTCAAGTCAACGATACGTCTTTCGTCAAACGTAAATTTGAGGATAGATGGGGAACCTGGTGCATTTTTGGCAAGATGCGCTTCACGCATAGCCGCCACGGCTTTTACTTGTTTATCGCGCACTTTTTTCCTAATGAAACGACCCTTTAGCCGTACTCTATCTGACATTTTGTTCACTTTTACGAGATTTCAATTCAGAATCGCTCACTGCTTTTGTAAACTGTTTATAAAAGCCGGGAATCGCGCTGTTGCCACGTTCAGTGCCGTTATGAGTCTATGTGTGACAGTGTGAGAGCCCATTCATATATGACAGTTCTGTGTAGAGGCGTACACAGTCTCTGTTAAAAGTTTTTGACCTACAGCGGACTTTAGAAATAGGATGAAACTTTTGGCTCATATGTATACCGATAGAACTACTTTAATATAAAATTAGTCAAAAGTCTTTTCATATTTCCCGGGCGATGTTTTATAAAATCACCGCGACAACGTGGGCAGCGCATCGAACGCACCGTCTCGCCCCTCTGCTGGACCCGTGCACCATTTTCATCTATCGGCGTGTGTGACTTCGCACGAGGACTGCTAATTCATTTTTTTATCGGAAAGAAAAACCCAGGCTCAAAGAAACGCGAACAATTTACGTAAGAAACAGTCGCGTCGAAATGTGAAAATCGAGCAATTACATAGATTCGAGGAAATTTACAAATAAATCACTTCGAGCTACCGTTGAATTTTCGCGACGATAAGACTCACAAAAACAGAAAAAAAGTTAAAAACGGAATCCGGCGAACTCGTTATTTGTGTTCTTATATGCATATTTGTCGTTTACTCTCGATCTGTCTTTGTTCGGGAGTTGCAGTAGTTTTTTCGCATTGCCGAGTGTTAACGTTTTCTAGGTTACATAGTAAGATCTCTTATTGAAAAGAATTGATTACCGACGGAGCGGATTCGCGTGCGGCAGGAACCGCTAAACATTTTAAAACATTTTTATGAACAACTACTCGATTACATTGAATTATACCAATAGAACAGCCTTCATCTATTAATTTCGCAAACTGTCACACCACTTCCAATTAAATTCTATAAATACGGATTTGATAAAAACGTATTAAATTTTTTTTGAGGTTATGGCGACCTTTAGCCTCTTAATAATCCCATTTTTACGTAACAGACACCGGTGTATCTGCAGAAATCCCGCGTACAACAAACTCCACCGATTTTATCAATTCATTTTTTTCATTTTCTCTTTTTAAAGATTTAAACAACAATGGCGTCGAACTTTTTCAATAGAATGGGCCAGTTGGGTATCGGTTTAGCTTGCGCGGGCAGTGTAGTGAACTCCGCGCTATATAACGGTGAGTAATATTCCTTCATTTCTACGCATCTATCAAAAATTATCCCGTATTATTAATTTCCCCTTTATTCTATTCCACGCACATAGTTTTACGTAAATTCTATAAAAAACGAAACCCGATTATTGCCAATTCATCCCTTCGATCGATTTCATCATTTACTTTAATTTCAATTCGAGATTTCCTTTTACAGTCAATTCGACAATATTTAATATCAAACAATAAATAAGTCACGTAAAATTTTCGAATATCCGAAAGAGACGATATTTCAAATCCTAATTATCGAAAATAACTCGTCGCTCGCGTTTCCTCGCGAGTTATGATTAATTTTTATTCGTTTCAGTCGACGGAGGACACAGAGCTGTGATTTTCGACAGATTCGCGGGTATAAAAAACGCCGTAGTGGGCGAAGGAACTCACTTTTTCATTCCGTGGATTCAGAAGCCAATAATCTTCGACATACGTTCAAGACCCAGAAACGTACCGGTCGTTACCGGTAGTAAAGATCTTCAAAACGTAAATATAACATTGCGTATATTATTCAGACCGATACCCGATTCTTTGCCAAGAATTTACACGATACTCGGCGTCGATTACGACGAGCGCGTACTTCCGTCGATCACCACCGAAGTACTAAAAGCTGTCGTAGCGCAATTCGACGCCGGCGAATTGATCACTCAGCGTGAATTAGTCTCTCAAAAAGTCAGCGAAGATCTTACCGAACGAGCGCAACAATTCGGCGTTATCCTCGACGATATATCCATCGTAAGTAGTCGCCGATTTACATTCGTCGTTTAATCAAATGTTTTTTTCTCATTTTAGGATTTATAACTTTTTATTTTTGTAAAATAGATATAACGCTGTTGACTAATTTTTCAGACTCACTTGACCTTCGGCAAAGAATTCACTCAGGCCGTTGAATTGAAGCAAGTGGCACAGCAGGATGCCGAGAAAGCTCGTTTTCTCGTTGAGAGAGCCGAACAACAGAAAAAAGCAGCTATAATAAGCGCCGAGGGTGATGCCCAAGCCGCGAGTTTATTGGCCAAGTCGCTGGGTGACGCCGGAGACGGTCTCGTCGAATTGAGAAGAATCGAAGCCGCGGAGGACATTGCCTATCAATTATCGCGTTCTCGCAACGTCGCGTATCTGCCCACTAATCAGAGTGTTCTTCTTAATTTGCAACAGTAAAATAAAAGTCAAATAAAAAATGAGGAGAAAGTATAAAGAAAAGCGAACGTTGCAATATTTGTGGAATCGTAACGTAAAGCGTGTATCGTAAAAATGGCCTTTCATAGTATCTTCCTTATATCTTTTATTTTTTATTTTTTAAGAGACCAACAGAAAACTATGAACCTGAGAATATTAACGCCACGATTGTAGTTTTCTTTACTTGCATTTACAAAGTAGAAAACTTATGAAATATTCATTCTCGTGTATCTCGCAAAGTAAACTTTCTTACGCGATCGTTATTCCTTTCTTTTTTATTCGATTTACTCGTTTACGTTGCTGTAATTCGACGCTGCTTACGAAAAGTAGCACGATTCAAATTTCTTACGAAAACTAAGACGTTTCTAATTTCACCGCGAAAACCAACGCGTTTCGATATTCGACGCGAAAACTAGCATGTTTCGGCTCTCACCGCGAAAACTAGCATGATTCGGCTTCTGCCGCGATAACTGGCATGCACGAAATATGCTAGTTTTCGTGGCAAAAGCCGAAACATGCTAGTTTTCGCGGCAAATATCGAAACGTGCTAGTTTTCGTGTCAAAAGTCGAAACATGCTAGTTTTCGCGCTGATATCAAGCGTGCTTCTCTTCGTAAGAAATCTGAAACATGCTAGTTTTCGTAAGCAGCGTCGAATTGTGCTTGTAATTATTCTATCGCGAAAATGGGGGAACGCGAAGGGTTTGTCGAAAAGCGATTAGTGTTTTTAGTCAAACATTCGTTATCGCGAGAATATTTTTCTCGTCACCCTCACGATATTACGAGAAATTTCGTTTACCTACTTTTGCCAGGAGAATGAGATTTCGTTGGACTTCTGGGCAATTGAGTACCTCGATCTTATGGCTGATAGATAAATGCTAATAATATGTTTTTCCTTGAATACAAACCGGTGAATACAACGAGAAAATGAAATCGATTTACTTTCTGCCATCGCTACAATCGTAAATTTCGTGCTGATCCAGCGTTATAAATACAAACGGAACAATTCGTCCGCGTTATGAACAATGAAACAAGAATAAAAGAATCTGAAAAGTTTTTTTTTTTTATATCCACGAATATTTTATTAAGTTCGGCTGTTTTTCTTTTTCATTGATCAAATAATTTTCATTGTTGAGTCGTCCATTAATTTTGAAATAAATGCGTTTTTCATCTACAATTTTTGAAAAATGCCATCCTCATTCTGTGTCTGAACTATTGTACACAGAAAAAAAAGGATTCTTTGCCTCACGTTGTTGGAGTATTTTACGAACTTCATTAGGTATTTTCATTAATCAATATCGAATATTTTCTTTTCATTAACCTCTGATTGAGAAGCAAGATTTTCATACTGGTGCGCAAGCTTTTTGAATCAGTAACTTTTAATGTCATGGACGATTAACCGATCAAGAGGTCGATTCACAAATTTTTACCGATTCGTTATTTGGAGCTCGACGTAGTAACCCCGAGATCAGAAAAAAACAGACGCGCTGTCGTTCTATTTATGGTCGAAATCTGTTTCAAATTTTAAAAATCATCAAATTGTACGAAACCCCATTTGAAAAACTGATTTACCAAATTCCCCCTTTTAGAAAAACGAACAATACGCAGAAATTTTTAATTATGCAGAATTCTTGGACAAAAATAATTTGAAAGTGTGAGTGCGTGCTGCACAAAGTGGTAACGCTGGGTCTATCGATCTGTCTTAAAGCAGGACCCCACTGTGACGATCGGGACAATAAGCTTTTTTTTTAATTTTTCACAATTTATTCGATCGTTTTTTCCGCTCAATTAAACATATGTTATTCCACGTGCATTAAAGTCGATCGAGTCAGTTTTTATTGAAAGAAAAACAATAGTTTCGAGAAAAATTTATTTGAATTAAACTATTTGTTCTTTTTTATTAAAAATTGACTCGAATCGACTTTAATATACGAGGAATAAAATATCTTTAATCGAGCGCAAAAAAGCATTAAGGGAAATAAAAAAAATTCATGAAAAAAGGCTTATTTTTCTGACCGTCACAGTGGGATCCTGCCTTAATCGGAGCGCAATCTCGTTTCTCGATTAATCACGCCCGGAGTATTCGAACCTGAGATATTTTTCACAGCAGGGATTCTATCAACTCGCAAGCGCGATGAGATGCCACGAGTCCTCGAGAAACGAGAGAGTAGTTCGAAACATAATTCATCTCGCTCATTGATCTCCTTCGACCAAGAGTAAAAATAACGTTGGGATATTTATCGAGAAGTTACATCAATGAAAATCTACAAATTCACTATTTTTTCTGAATTTAATTCACTCTTTTTACCCCTCGGATTCTCTTCTCAATATTTGTTGTTTTTAGTTTTTCTAGTGGAAGAAGCTTTTCTTTCCTGATAAGTAATAACTCATGTATGTTTATTCAGGTTTTACAGTCTATTTTCATTTAAATTTCATTCCTCGAACAAATATTTATTTTACATAATACAACTATGATTAGGAGAAACATATTTTCATCTCGATTTAGGAAATTCAGAGATTAGACATGGTGTAGGGTTTGAGAATTCTGCTGACGTAAGTGCCATCGAGATGACCGCACAATCCACTGATTTTCCCTTGAAGCTGAGTGTCGAGAGAGAGTGCAACGTGATTGATACCGTGAGCGATCAGCATTGGTACGTCTCTGGTTTGCACGATTACGTGATCGTCCAACTTGGTTACCCTGCGAACAACAGAAAATAATCGATTAATAAGGGTGAAATTAAATATAAAGTAACGAATGATTTTTCTTATCGAAAATAAAATTCGAATTTCAGAGAAAATTTATTTCGCGAATAAAAACACGAAAGTTGGACAAAACTCACTTGAAAACCCAGGTCTTTGGATCGGAAGGTACGAGAATACCATTGTTCAATCGCACGACGATCTGACCATCGACTATCACTTCCACGTTGTTGTTCGTGTTCGGTACAATTTCAACGGTGTGATCCTTCACGAAAATCTTCACTGCCATATTGTCGTCGACGTTCTTAGCGAAAACGGCGAAACGTTCGTCAACGTGGTCACCGGAAACGAGAGTCCACTGTTGAGGAATTACGTATGGAATGGTTTTGCCATCACCGGTAAGAACTACTTGAGGGTAGACCGAGCACATTTCTGCAGAGCAAAATAAGAAGAAAACGAAATTTATAAAAATGTCCAAAATCGATAAAACGATCAAGAATCAAATCCCGATTGAAAAATATCGATAAAAACGACTCACTGCGTTGATCATTGACGTATTTGTAGAGGAATGGAATGCTGAAATGGGTGTTATCCAGTGGGAAGTACCAGATGGGCTTGACAACAGGTCCAAAACCGTTGAATCGTTCTTTCTCGAAAGCCAAGTCCAGAAGATCGTAACTACGAGAGGGTGTAATGACGGAAAGATCCATTTCGTTCTTGGTCATAGGATATTCAACGTTCACCCTCATAGTTCCCGTTTCTACATGATCTAAGGTATATTTAAGATTCGGCAGGTGGAAAGTGCGCAGAGTGTCCTCGATTTGCAAGAGTCTGGATGTAATTTCTTGCGGCACCTACAAAACGAAATATCAACAGACCTCGTTACAAAATTCCTAATTATAAAAACCGTAACAATTTTTATAAACGTTGATAGATCTTCGAATAGCTAGAAATAACAGACTGTCCAGTTTCTTCAATGATTTACGAATCTGTAGAATTTACAGTTTTTCTTTCCGAATTTGCAAACGCAATCCTCACCATTGGTACGATTTGTTTATTTAATCGCTCCGCGAATTTTTGATCGGTAAATATTTTAAATATTTTTGTACCGACCTTTTTGTGCGCCACGTTTATGGTGTACTTCCTAAGTGTCGTGTAACGTATGGCGTCGTTCAAGCAACTCAGCGTTTTTGGAACAATATTTTTCGGATTCCTGTACAAGGGGTTGTTTATATCTGCGACACAGCTTCCGGTCGTCATATCCTGATTGTACTTCTTTTTCTGCTCCTCGGAAAGTTCGCCCTTCATCGACATCGTTATCAGAGTATCGTCGCGTACGCATTTGTCCTCGTCGGTGTGTCCAACGGCGATGGTCACCTTGCTGTTGGTCTCCTCCTTGGTGGTTCCTACCTTGAACGGATCGACCGGAGGGGTGGAATAACTCTTTTGCGCGTCCACGCAGATCTGAAGAAAAAATTACGATCGTAAAAAATGATTCAAACGAGAAATCAAAGGATTCTTTTTTCGGTCAATTTTTACCTTGAGGTTCTTGTCACCGGGAGTCTTTCTGGTGAGCTGAACCTTGACCGTGTTCATCAAATGGCCCTGATTGACGTCCATGTTTACGTTTAGGTCCCACGAACGTGCGGAAGTGTTGGTCGAGGCTGCGACAATGTCGACGGTACCGCGAATATTGTATTTCTGACTACCGAATAGATGGAAAGACGGATTGGTGTGGTCCACATCCTCGAAGCTTGCACGTAAAGTAACGTCCACCTGAATTAATGAAACGCGAAAGAAATCTTAATCTCGTGACAACAAATTTTCGGAAGAGATTTTCTTTTTTCACTAATGTTCACTTACGTGCGACGTGGGATGAACGATGCTCGGTTCGACCTTCACGAGACCACCGCAGCTTCCCATTGCCGGGGAGATCAAAGTGTTTTTCATCTGCTGACGAGTTGCCATTAAAATGTGAACTAGCCAATCGTTCCTGATGAAATTAATTACAATTATTGTCATCTTCGTAAAGAAGAAATCGATTTTTAAATTCCGTCCGAGATCATGAAATTAAAGGACGAATATTTTGTCTATAAATATGAAGTTTTAGAAATATTTCGTATTTATAAAAAAAAATATCCAATTCAAGAAACCATTGGAATTTAACAAATAACTAAATTCTCAAAATAATTCAATCTTCGACTAATTTCTCGATAGTATAAAAATGGTATTTTTTGTTTAATTAATTCAACCGGTCGTGATAAATAAAATCGATGAATTACCAAGTGTTCTTGCGATCCGAGATGAAAGCTCTGTACCATTCGCCGCTGATGGTGACCGGCGTGACGCCACTTTCGCAGTCGAAAACCGACATGGAATATTGAAGTCCAGTGTCCTTGGAATCAACATTGTTCTGATAATATTTCTTGGCCGATACTCCGAGCGTGACATCCTCCTGAATACGACAAGTCGGACACGATTTCTTGAGGGCCTCGGTATCGTCCTCGTTGACGGTAACGCAATCCTTGGCGTGAGTCAAAATTCCAGCCACGGAGAGCTGTTTGGTGGCCGGAAGTCTCGGCAGTGTAACCTTGAGATTGTGAGTCTGAGGATTGTAAGCGAGGGTCGTACGGATCGGTAGACTGAGATCCATCGCGGTCGATCTTCTGATCGCGTGCCAAACGTCGGCCATTGGATTGTAAATCGATATCGAATAATCGCCATGACGCCACAATTTAGCTTCCATTTCGAAATTCATCGTTATCGGTCTCGATCCCGTCACGGTGTTGTAATCGATCTTCAACGAAGCCAAGTGTGGTATGCGAGTTTCGAAAACGACCGGAAGTCCCATGTCACTGGTGACTTGCTTCTCGTACAGATGATCGTAAATAACGTGTTGCGAATTTACGACGAGACGATCTTTCGATTGATTTTTGTACTGAGAGACGTATTTTATCACGTCGTCGTACATTTTCTTTAGCGTTTGCTGATTATAATGATTAGCCACGACGACACGACCCTTGTGCATCAGGACAATGTCGACGTGAATCTTCTTCATCAAGGGCAATTCCTGGGCGGCTCGTTTTAGAACTTCCAAAACATTCGTGCTCGTCAGACTGCCCGGAACCGTGAATTGACCGTGGTTCAGGAGATTTAGAATCTCGTCGCATCCCTCAACGTGTACTCGAACCTGAAGAGCGAATGTAAACAAAGATGAGAGATGGAAGAGAACAGAATCGAGATGGAAAGTTTGAAAAATCATTGAAAAATCATTGAAAAATCATTAAAAAATCAAAAAATCAAAAATCACCCAATGGCGACAATTTTTCGAAAACTGAAAGCTGGATAGAAAATATTGAATTTATTGTATGTATAGGTTGAATGTCATGCGCATTTGACATAGTTTATCCCTCGGAATACTATGAATTGTTAATTGCGAATCAATTTGATTAAACGATTGATCCGATTAAATTGTATTTTATTGACTTACGGCCATATTGCTGACGGGTTTTCGCGAATCGGTAACGATGTGTTCGAACTGCAAGACCTCGGGTATTCCGGTCACCTCATTGAGGACAAAACCGGTATAAAGTTTTTCAGCATGATTATATTTCTCGTCCTTGTAGTCGATCGAATGGGCGTACGACAATTTGTAGCGAATGGTCTCGTGGACTCTCGTGTATCGCATTATTTTTCTGACGAGTTCGCGAAGTTGAAGTTTACACGGATCGACGGAATTGGCGAGTCCCTTGATAGTCGTGTGATGATAATTGTACAGATGTTCGTTTCTCTCGTAAACCATGAACCAGTAAATGTGCAATACGTCCGTCATCGAAGGTGCTTGATGCATCAAAATTTCATAAGCCGCTATTCTCATCTTGACCGGTAGACTCCTGTCGGCCATCACGGGCCAGAGAAGATCGTGAGCGTAGTGATAATCCTGCCCGATCGATTTTTCGACCGCCCAAATCGCTAGGAGACGCATGTTCGTTGGATTTTCCGATATCGTTAATTCACCCCGAATTATCGGCGCTAGGAGCTCGTAAGTCTTGCCGAATTCAACGTTCCTTATCGCCATCATGTGAGTCACTTTCATTTCGTAAGTTGGCTCATCTATTGAACGACATTATAAATATAATTACCGAGCTTACTAAATAATTGTAATAATAATATTCCGTACGTATTGCCAAAAGCTTATTTTCGGAATAATGCAATATTATATTGAATCAAATATTGAATTTGAATGATTTATTATGGGAATAATGGAATTTTTGGAATTAATTTAAAAAATAGTATCGATAATAAAACAATAAAATTATTTAAAAAAGAATGAAATACGAACTCTTGACGTGCTCGAAGAAGTGCTGAAGATATCTGGAGAGAAAACTACTTTCTTCGGGATGTGGAAGATCCTTGAGCGTCCTGTATATCATCGACGAGAAGCAAAGAATCGCAGCCTTTCGTACCTCGATATCCACGGAATCATTGAGTTTTACGAGATCCTCCATCTGAACGAGAAGCTTATCAGTGGGAACTTTGACATTGAGAGGAAGCTTGACCAACATCTCGATGGCCGTGGAGTCGGAGACTTTGTGCTTGCGAATGGCGTTAAGGGTGAATAAGCAGGCGGCTGGAGTGCCAACTTGAGGAATCATACCGAGGAAGATATTTCTTGAAAATTAAAATAACGAAGAATTAACATTCGACCGAGTATTTACATTTTATGACATAAAAAATACGAAACCTCTCGTTAAGGCATTTTAATTAATTAATCGCAATTATATGCGAATTGTCGAGGTTGACAATTAAGGTAGTCCTATCGTGGGTGGGGGAAGTAAAATTTTATTCTTGTTTTTTTCTCAAATTCCAAGTGGACCGAGCGTTTAAATCCACTGGGAAAAGTTGTTGGAAATAGACTAAAGAACAACATACTCAAAATTCAAATTGATCCTACGTAAAGTTTACTTGTTATATAATAATAGAAATCATGAATTTTTTTTCCATAAGATTGTATTAAAAAAACTACTCGAAGCTTCTTTGATGTCATATAAAAATGTGTGTAAAATTTCAACAAGATTCATCGACCAAAAAATCGAGATACTCGTTGTATAATATTGCGATATTTAACACGAGGTTTTATGGGAGGTTACGAAAAATGACGATTTTCAAGAATAAATATCTTGATTTTTGAGTCGATAAAGGCCTCTAAAATTTTACACACATGTACATATGACTTCAAAGAATGCTTCTGCAAATTTTCAGTGAAATCTAACTGAAACGCTGTAACGAAAGGACTACCTTAAAAACTCTTTTTATTTGTACAAGGTTGAATAATTTTTTTTTTTAATAATATCACTCACTTGATCGTAATTTGTCTCGGAGTGGTGGCATCTTGATACGTGGTGAAGACTTGTTCGAGAGATCCAATATCCATGTAACCCATCGTGTGTAAAATTCTATTGATCGTCTGTCCATGTTTCCAATCAGGTTCCTTCATCTCCAAGTGATGCTCCTCGATATAGTCAGCCGCCTCGCCGAGCATTTTCTTCAATTTCGGGACGAGAGTCGTCTGGTCCACGACTCGTCTTCCCTGCGTCACGTCGATAGCCGCGTTTGGTGCGTACGTCGTCTGAGGCTTCTGATAAGTTATATCACGTATGATCGGCACATTCTGGAAATTCACCGATGGCAAATCGATCTCTGTGACTGAAACGACGCGTTCGAGAGCGAGTGTCGTACTGAGAAAAGGTAAAAATTTGTTCAAAACGAAATAATTATTATTCGTTAAATTAATATTGAAGAGAATTTAGGAATCACGAAATTTAATTTCAATTAAACGTATTTAATTAAAGAGAATACGTATTTTTGAAAAAAACGTCGAGATAATAAAAATATTTTTGTAAGAAGAAACTAACTTTGTGAGAGCATAATGAGCCTCGGATCTGGCGTTCCAGGGGAAATAATTCGAACCACCGTGCGCGACGAGTTTCTGGATAATTATATCGTCACCCTGCTGTTGAATCTCAAATACTCTTCTGCTCGCAACGTTTACAGGTTCCTTAACAAAAACAACGACAACAACGACGAAATTATTAATTTTTGATGCGTTGTTTTCTTCAATTACGCCAGTCGTAACTCACTTCTTCCTTGTTCTGGCAACTCTCGATATCGACATGATTGAACGATCGTACCGCGTAGCCCGAGCAATTTTTTGGTGACGAGAATTTTGTAACGAGGAATTCGTTACTCGGATTAAGCGGATCCTTGGCGTGAACGTCGTAGGTGATCCAACAATCACCGTGAATCGTATTCTGGTGGTAACAACCAAAGAGAACATTTTAGATTTCGTATTTTTTATTTTTTTTCTATTTTTTTTTATTGAGGAACGACATATGTTCCCGTCAGTCGTTACCTACCTCTTTCGAGATGAAGCTTTGAGGCTTGAGTGGAGAATCGAGTTTCATACTCGCTAGATCCAACTGAAGCATCGAAGCTATTGCCATTTTCATGTTCTTCGACCATCCTGGCTCGCTCTCCATTATTTTACAACCTTGCAACTGAAAAAATAAGATTATCATTTATTACCGAAGAAAATAATATTTTAATGTATTAATATGAAAAATTAATCTCCAAAAATTACAAATTCTTGGGTTTGGTGCAATTGAAAATATTTGAAAAGAGAAAAGTTTGTTTTTAATGAGATAAAGTTAATTTTAAAAATGTTCGAAGAACGAGAAGTTGAGAAGACGACTCACTCGACCATTTTCGTCGTAGATGATCAAAAATGGATCCTGAATGACTCTGGCAGCTTCGGTTATCGGTGTGAGAACTTTTGTTCGTTGATAATGCGCAGCAACGCCATTGTGCATTCCCGTTTTGACGTTCGTCAAACTAACGTAATAAGCATTATTTAAACTCGAATCGCTCGTCTCGTGTTTCACGTGAAGAAGACCTTCCAGAGCGAATTGCGAAGCGTAAGGCGCCGGTTCGATTATACCGGCTTTCACATCACCGTAATATTTATACACGACAGTTTTTCCATGAGGAAATTGAGCTGGAAGAAATAACAAAAGAAAAATTTACTACTCAAGAATTCGAAGAAAAATTGGCATTTAAATATTTGAAAAATGGTTAACAAACTTACAAGGCAGAGCGCTCGAAGCGGCAAAAAGCGCGAAAATAACTAAAGAGAAATTTGGAAAGAAAATTTAATCAATAAAAGAAGAAATCGTTGGACAAAGATAAATAAAAATACGAAATGTTGATAATTGAGGAAATTAAAGGCGAAAGGAGACGGTGAATGACCGGCGATTTTTTTTTTTTAACAATGAGCGACGCACACTGGGGTGAGAGAGACTTACCCGCGACCCCTTTAATCGCGAGACCCATCGCGAAAGACTGATGCACCGTGTGCTCAGCATCTTCCTTTTATAGTGCACACAAATCATACATCGCTTTTGTGTCGCACTCCGCCTCGTGTGCATACACACATGCATATGAGAATTGACGAATGCAACGATAACCTCCGCGACAGGGTAAAATCTCGTTGCAGTACAATCAACGTAACGATAACCCTTCACCGACGGTGCGTCTGCATAAACTCTTTCAAAATTACCGGTCCGTCGATACCGAATACGACAATATTCGAATAATCATTTATTTTCATTTATTTTCATTTATTTTCATTTATTTTTATTTCTTCTTTACGCGCAAATTTTCTTTGTCCATTTTTTTCTTCTATCTTTCGATGCATTCGTCCTGCTCAGGGTTTCCTTCAGGACGAATTAAATCTCTCGTCTTAGCTCGACGAGAAAAAAAATGCGTCTTTTTCATTTTTAAATTAAAAGTATAAAAATTCGCAAAATATAATTTCATCAACGACGTTACTAATCGAATAATTATTAATCGATTTAAATCGTTTCGATTTATTCGTACTGTTATCAATTTTTTTTTCTCTATGTTAAAAAACAAATTTACCATCGAGAACAAAAGTTCTCGCATGATGAAAGTATACGAATTTACCGATCGAATTAACATTCCATTCATTTTCATAATAGTCCCACTGGGTTTTTCCCATTTTTCTATTTGAACGCAGCTCGCTAATACGCGTACGCGTGTCTATACGACGTATCTCTTTCTGTCAAGTCCTG
Organism: Netelia inedita; assembly: GCA_964017225.1. Taxonomy (NCBI): domain Eukaryota; kingdom Metazoa; phylum Arthropoda; class Insecta; order Hymenoptera; family Ichneumonidae; genus Netelia; species Netelia inedita. The sequence goes on along the minus strand of OZ024920.1, from coordinate 28,145,294 downwards.
TTATGACTAATTCGAGCGACGAGGAAAATTAATTGAAAAAACAGCAATAGAGAAGTTGAGGCACTCGCGCGTCGACCAAAAGTACTTCGCAGTGTGCCATTTTTATCGGCGTCACGCGATGACGAAACGAGGATATAGTTTCCTTGTAAATATATGATAGTAGGCCACGTGGTCGTGATATACAGTTTGATTCTTGGTATAATAGAGCGTATTAAACAATCCACGCGCTGCAAGAGATTACCGAAACAAAGTATGCATTTCCACGCTTTCATCTATCAAATTACGTATATATATATATGTGTGTGTGTGGGGGGGGGGGGGGGGGGTGTATGCGTGTGTGTGTACATATATGTACATATGTGAATATAGATAGGAGTATATATGTACGTATATAAATATAGATACGAGTTTAAAAGTGCTGAACATCGCAGTGACCACGGCCACGGTCAAGTGCATTGCGAGTGGAGTGATTAGCCTTGTGCAAGCGCAGTATGTAAATGTCTCTGACGATGAATCCCGATCGATGAATTTTGAACTTACCGTTGAATCGAACGATTATTTCCAGGAAGGAAAATTCAGTTCTACATTGAGGAAATATAATGCAAAGTTAAATTGATAATAATGTTTTGTTTGTTTGTTTGTTTTTTTTCTTCAATTATGAAGTTTTTTTTAAATCGTTGATTGGAGAGGGATTGAAAAAATAAGTTGTAACTGTTATTATTATTTATCTGATAATAAATTGTAATAAATTTGTCGTTAGATTCGCAGCATATTAATATCAATATTATTTGCACGAGTCGAGATTAATCGACAATGGTAAAATGCAGTCGTGACGTACGCGGTGTATTTTAATTTTAGATTTATAAATGTTTCATCTCGAATTTTTGCTGTACGGAAAGAAGACATCTCGTTCTTGATTTTTAGCATATATTTATAATCGAGGGGGCGCTTTTTCAACGAGCCTCGAGAGTCTCGTTCGTTTGGGGTGTCGATATTTTTAACGTACAATAACGTCGATATTTTTTGAACTCGAATAAACAGCGACGAGTTACTTTGCATTCACTCCGCTTTCATTAATCAATGATTGTGTCCAGTCGTCTCCGAGACTTCGAGCGATTTGTTAATTAGGGAGATGTTTTATTCAATAACAACATAGATGATACGTTGAATAATATTTTGAGCCTATAATCTTGCGATATATCCCATCGTCGACGATTAAACGACATTTCGAGACTGTTGACTCCAAAGCAGATACTTTTCTTTTGTCTCGTCTATTCGATTATGATTCTTGAAAATAATAGAAAAAGTCGTATTTGCGAAAAAATTCTGTACAGCGTACGATAAAATTTCATATCGCGATACTTATTCCTTCCATCCGTTTGATAATCAAATCAAATTGTAGGTGATTGTCGATCTCAATGACGAAAGAATCGACAAAAGAAACGATGATAAAATAGTATTTAATATCGCTATTCTTGTCGCGAGGTATTTCGAGCATAGTAGCAAATATAGCTTTGATAACGTAACAATAACGATAACAGCGACAACATTAATTATTAACATCGTCATCATAAATTGATCGAGGTTATTAATCAAAGAATATTCAATGACGAAAGGAGTGGAATATTTTATCGGATAAATAATTATAACGTAAAAAAAACAGTGTGCGATATATTTCTCATGATAGAATTTATTTTAAATACAGATATTTCATCGTTATTCTAAGCGTCGTTGACGAAATATTCTTTTAGCTTTTGTAGCGCTTTGCGTCGATGAGAAATCTCATTTTTCACCGATTTCGGTAATTCGGCGTATGTTTCTGTATAACCCTCGGGCACGAAGACAGGATCCCATCCAAAATCACGAGGACCTTTAGGAATAACGATAGTTCCTTTCGTTCGACCTTCGAACAGAAGTATCGGATCGTCTTGATTTCCCGAAGCATATGCAAATGTGCAAACCGCCTCTGCGCTTTTGTCGTTCCAACCCTCGAGCATTTTATACAAGCCATCGGGACCCAATTTATCAAGAAACCATTTGATATAAGGACCCGGAAGTCCCTTCATCGCGTTGAAACAAAGACAAGTGTCCTCGACGATGACCGGACCTTTCACGACTTCGTAAGCTGCGCGGCATTTTGATCTACTTATATCGTCCGATTCTCCCTGATATTCAGGAAGATCGATTTTTTTGCTTATCAATTCGCGCGGAAAACTTTTTCCCAATATTGCGATAACCTCCTCGAGTTTCTTAGCATTTCCGGTCACAAAGACTATAGGCTTTGACATGTTCTGCGAGCAAATGTATAAAATAGGAAAGCATTAAAGGAAGTATTTCGCACGTCGGAACATATAGCAAACTAACTATGTGAATTACGTTCACATTTTTCAACGGCATTCGTAATCGAAGGTCTGTGCTTTACTGTTCTAAAATCTCTTTGTACACGAATATTCTTCCGAATTTTAGCATGAAATCGTATGAAAAATATTCAATGAGTTGCTACGAACTATAGAGGGCAGTAGGAAGTACGATAGCTCTTACAATCGTAAGAAAAATGTCGGTATACGTAGATATGGAGTATATCATTTTATTCAGTGCAATTATCGCGTTGTATTGTTATTAGTCCGTTTTATAATGTAAGTGCAAAACATTGTAGGGCGAAAGAGGTAATGCCTAGCGGATCGCGAGTGTGCGAGTATGTGGGGTGAGGAATGAGATCAACATAACCTCAAAAAAATCGTACACTTTTCTCGAGTATGGATTGATGAAATAAGACACAAAAAAAGTGCGATCTCTACTTATATAAATTTTTCCCAGTGTTCAATCTTTCTTTGTGGATTTTTTAAAATAATATTCGAGATAAACATTAATATTCGCAGGTGATAAATCTATAATATGTCATTAAAATCATGATTCAATGGACGCGATCATTGCATTTCCAGTACGTGGTTAAAGACTCGTTTCATCATTTAACTTTATATCAATAACAAACACTGTTTATTCCGAAAAGGTTTAATACTGGACAAAGTTGATGGCGAGAAGGTTCCGTCGAACAAAACCGAATAATAAATGTTAAGTGAATTTTAAAAAATCATTGCTATTTCTTATTGTACCGAATCAATTCGTAAACTTTGTAATATAAACAGCATACCTTAAATTAAATTATATTCAGGCACGTTCGAATCGCTATAGCTTTGAATATTCGATCAATGTAGATGGCACAGTGGCATTTTCGAGAGCTTGTGCTTCATTATAGCTCTATGAAGTTGGTTGACGATGTCAAGTCTTCAATATAATATTTCTTCTACTCGTGTCAGCGATTGCGAGGGGCCGGGGGGGGGGGGGGGGGGGGAGATCAGCAACGCACGATAAAAGAGGAAACCTTTACAGTTGGTTCTGCGACATCTGAGCGGCCAACGGGTGAACTTTTTTGTACCCACGTTAAGTAGGTACGTTACCGGCTTCATAAAGTTGGCCGAACGACTTTTTCAACTTTTTTTTTACAGATCGTTTGATCGTCGTTTGAAATCGTTTGATCGTTAAAAATAATCGTTTGATCGTTAATAGTTCTTGCACAAAAATCAAATTATTTTCTGGTGTAAAGTTTTCTAGTAACTTTTTACGGGTACTTCCAGTTGTTATATTTTTTGACTTTTTGAAGATTTTCCTTTTGCTATCGTTTAATCGTCGTTTGATACTAATTTATACTAAGTTTCATAGTTTGATCGTTAATAGTTTCTTGGAAAAGCGCAATTTGCTTTCTGCCAGTGCGACCTGAAGTTGGCTTGTAATCGCTAACCACGAAACTTTGGAAAATTGCGATTTTTGTATTTTTCAACTTTTTCAACATTTTCTTTTTGCTATCGTTTGATCGTCGTTTGATACTGATGTATGCCAAGTTTCGTCGTTCTATTATTGATAGATCCCGAGGAAAAAGAGATTCAAAAACGAGTGTAAAGATATCCGACGATTTTTTTGTTTTTCAATTTTTTCAACGTTTTCCTTTTGTCATCGTTTGATCGTCGTTTGATACTAACGTCTGCCAATTTTCGTCGATTGATCGTTGATAGTTTTTGCAAAAAATTGAAATAACTTTCTCCAAATTTTGTCTAGTAACTTTTTACTGGTGAAGGTTGGACACTTCCAGTTGTTATAAGGTTTGTTCTTTTTCGGCGAACTCCCCAGAAAACCCTACACTAGTTTAATAAGTATACACTGAACTATATACCTATATTTATTGAATTAGTGCAGGGATTTCTGGGGAGTTCGCCGAAAAAGAACAAACCTATATTTTTTGACTATTCAAACATTTTCCTTTTGCCATTCTGTAATCGTTGTTTGATACTAAAGTATATCAAGTTTCATAGTTTGATCGTTGATAGGTTCTTAGAAAAACGCAATTTACCGTCTGCGATTGTGACCTAAAATTAATATCCACAATTTAATATCTAATTTATCCGATAGGAAATTTTTCGCACATTGTAAAAATGATGTTTATTCTCACGATAGTTAGAAATTAATTAGCGAAATCCCGAAAAAACAGTGAAAATTCACGTTTTTTCGACTTTTCACCCATCAGCTTTCGCGCAAGCGAAAAACGACCCACGAATTCATGATGTCCCTCTTCTCCGCTTCTCGCTCTCCTGGAGTACGCGTTCGCAACTCCTTTAAACAATTGAAAAAGACAAATATTAGAGATTTGTTATTTTCCAAATTCTTGCGAAGTCATCGTGACCCGCATTATCCACAATTGATCAACTCCGATGCCACTTGCCTCCTTCGACATTATATTCTCCTGATACCAAAATGCAATATTCGATGCGTGGGGCAATGCGGATCACGGACTAAAGCGGCTCGTTACCAGATGTTTCTTACAGCCTCCATCGACACTATGCTCTTCTGACATAAAGTCGGGAAGAATCTTAATCAAATGACGCAAAAGTTATAAGTTATCTGTTGTGACAGATATGAATGACGCCCACATCTTGTCATTAGTCTTATCGAATCGATTACACAGTTATAAAAAAAACTCCCATACGGATGTACCAATAAAAAGTAGCGTCGCATAGATATATGAAGGCTGACGAAATCTTCACGATATCGTAAACCCATTTTTCATTAAGATGCGGAAGCAACGCATCTCCTCGAAATCACAGTCTCGATTTTTTCGAAGCGAAAGCATACGCACCTTCTCATTCGCTAGTTAAACGTGATTGATAAATCATATAAGCGTATATTCGTTTAACTCGGACGGATTAACAATAAATATCGAAAACCTTCGGTATTGAGATAAGCCGAGAATACATTCCTAAAGCTCGCAGCAACTATTTCGAGGCCGCATTCGGCGAATTGCAATACGCGCAGCAACATATAAGCGGTGTCACGAATAAATTATTTTTGGACACTATACTCGAATTTTTACAATTAAAATACGAGTGAAGTTATAATTTGATTTTTTAATTAATCTTGTTGTACATGCGATTGACATTTTTTGTGTAAAGTAGTGTTGTATAAAATCAAGAAACGTTTGATCTAATATCGTATACGACGGAAGAAAATCATCGGCAGAGAAATCTTGGGATACGTCAACGCCACAGGTAAGTATCGTATTACTCTAGGTTTAATATTAATATACCGATATCGTTACGGGAGTTATGATATATAACTATATATGGTACAATACTCGTTTGTCTCGAGACAGGCCAGTTACTCATGGCAACTGGGACCGTCGCGAAGGGCTTCGGGTTGCAACCGGTAATCGAATTATCAGGTAGCATGGATATATATATATATTTTTTTTCCCCGTATGCGAACAGTATGTAATTTATTCCGAGCGACATTCTCCCGCAGTTGATAAGGTGCGCCCAATGTCTCGCGATTCGTCTCGATCATCCACGTATGTTATAACAATGATCAATATCGTAATTAATATTAAAACGAAAAACGGATATTGGTAAAAACAGATTTTTATGGATATTGGTTTTTTCAATTCTGCCTTATCGTAGAGAAAATTGTGACTTGTGAATGAATTAAGTTTATTTAAAAAAAAGCGTTTGACCGGCTTAAAAAATATTATTCAAAGCGATCGGTTCGATTTTTCTTGATCAATACAGTATTGACAATTTATCGTTTTTTCGCTAAATCAACAGAATTTACTTTACTTTTATTATGAATTCGTTCTTTCGATTAAAAGATAGAATAATCACGGTTTTTCTGTAAATTCAAAATTCGCGATGAATTAAACAATTCATCAAATATGAGACGTTTTATCGTTTCTATTTAAACTCAATAAAATCATTATTAAACCGTTAAACAATTATATCGAAAATATCAGTTGAATCGTTGTAAATTGACTACGAATGTCAATTTTTTAAAATAATTAGAAAATAATTTTAATAACTTTCGAAGTTTTAGAAAACCTGAGCCATACACAAGGAACCTAGTTAAGTCCACCACTAAACACGATTGTCCCCCAGCCTGATTTTTGTTAAAAATATCCTCGATCAAACCCAAACCCAACTTTCTCGAAACATCGGTATTTGAATTGGGTATTGAACGCGTGCGCATAGACTCATACAGTTCTAAATAACACGTTTAGACTTTTAGAAAAACCTTAATTACTCCAGCATGAAAACCGCAGAAATTCTATTATCACACTGAAATCCATTACAGAAAATCACAGCAACGAAAGATAGCAGTTTTCGAAAATATTTTCTAAAATTTTTGCAAACCTAGCAGTTAATAAATCTGTTCATTTTTCACTATCATCTTCGATAACGGAGCAACGAAGCGCGAATTTCATGACGAAATATTTCGCACATGACTGATCATGATTTGATACACTTTTATCGGCACGTGATCACTAATAGATTCGTGATACACGCGCCGCGTGTATAATTTACTGTTTGTTCACGACTCGTCCATTCGTAAATCCGAGAATAATCTCGTTTCATGTTAATCGTAACACGCTCCAACCACTCGTTATGCTATCTCTCCTACTCAGGCAAAAAATTATTCATTCGTCCAAAAAAAGACCCAAAGACGACCACTAAAATAATTCGCAAATATTCGTACTTTAGTCCTACGTGTATTTATTAAAAAAATAAATAATCAAGATATTAATCAAATTAAAATACAAATAAAATGTTAAATTCGTGCGTGCGAATTAAATAAATTAATAGTTAAAGATTATCGTCGATTACAAATTTAATTTATGGCAACCATTTTTTTTTGTTTACAGCGACGAAGTACTGAAAACTTCAAGGCGAGTTCCCGACGACTCAGCGAACAGATTAAATATGAAAGATCTGAATTTATCAAACGGCGTACAGCCGAACGACGACGTGGTTGAGAAAAAACTGGTTAAATCGAGCGAGAAAACGAAATCAAAGCGAAAAATTAACGAAACGACCGAACATAGCTCGATAAATTGTAAAAATTCACGACCCTTGCCGATAATAACCCTCGACGAGCTGGCGTGGCACGATAGTTCGAACGATTGTTGGATTGCGATTTACGACTACATCTACGATTGTACGGAATTCTTGCGAGCTCATCCAGGTGGACAGGATGTAATTGCCGAATATGCTGGAAGGGATGCAACAATCGCTTTCATCGGTGCAGGACACACTAAAGGTGCGAGAAGAATGCTCAAGAAATATCTCATTGGTGAATTACCGATCGAAGAGAGATTATTTCGTAAAATCGATGGAGTCAAAATTGTAGAACTTTCATGATAAATTGTCTCTGCGATACTTGTCAATCTTTCACCAGCTTAATGACGTTCGAAGTGACAACAATATTTGGACGTCTGCATAATGACGTAATCATCAACGTACGTTACTCACGACGTAATACGATAACAAACCAATTGTAAGATTGCCACTGTTTTGTTCAGTATTATTTTTTTATCACGCTCAATATTTTTCCTCGTTAGATTCGAAATTCGCATTCTTTAGCGATCCTATTAGCCCGAAATTCATGAATACGTCATGGCGCGAACAAGTTGAATCTTTCTTCCGTTCATTATGAACAGAGAAGGAACGTTACGCCTTTTGTGAGCAGTCGCTCACATTTAGGAGATTGTGGCATAATTTTTTCTCTGAAAAATAGAGAAAATACGTTCGATTCGTTCGGTTATAAATTGAGACGAGAGTGAGGCAAAAATCCAGCACACGCGCCCCCCCCCCCCTGATTTGCTCTAACTTAACTGGATTTATGTTTCTTTCCTCTTTAAAGATGATAACAAAAATCTTACCTCGTTCAGTGGCAAATTTTTTGTCGAAAAGTGCAAACAACGATCGTCATTTATCACTCGAGACTCTCTTGCATATATAGATGTAATGCGCCAATTAACTTTGTTGCCAATTAATTCAAAACATTTTCAAAGATAAGAAAAATTGAACTTTCAAAATATTTATGTTGATAATATAAAATGGCTTGAAGGAAGGGGGCATATTGCGTCGGAAAAATTATCCCTGGAATTTCCTTTGTTCAAACGTGTTTATTTATCCGCGAAAATTTTCGTCTTTTATGAAATTAACCGTAAAACTATTTGAAAAGTTTATTCATTGGGAAATAAAAATTGACTGCAGGAAGAAATATCCTCACTCAGGGGGCTACTCGCCTTTCGTTCCACCAAAAATAAACGTATAAAGCATTATGAGCCCGTGGTTAACAAATTGCAACATTTTTAATGCAGTTATGGGTAAAAATATCGCTGTCGTGGTAATACTATAAATCATCATAAGGTGTATCGAATGAAACTCGATATTGTCGTGCGATTCAGATAGTGTTCCGAGAGACATCGGATATTGTCGATAAATTGGATCAACCATCATAAACACTCGCGACACTAATCGAGGCTTATACGAGAACAAAAATAGTTTCCACATTGGCTTTAGTCCTTGAAATAAATTAAAATTTTATTCTTTTTAATTTATCTTTACACTGTACAATTTCTTGAATCCACGTTTTTGTTTTTAAATACTTTTCTGTGTTCGTGTCTGTGTTACGTACGTCTTTTGTTCATTTCTAATATTTTTTTTTTGGAAAATGGCAGTAGTGCTCAAACTTATTCACACCCAAAAAGTTGGCAGTTTATTCAGCTAATTATAAGATATATATATAAATCTGTGGTATATTTATATATTTTTTTCTTTATGAGTATAATATAAAACACCTAGTGTGTCGTTTGTTCACCTGCCACGCAAGGAGAGCCGCTTCCGAGTGCCCCCGTTTAGTTTAATGATTTTTTAAATTTATATTTTTGATTCAATAATTCATGATAATATATCGTTTTTGTAATGAAATATTAAAAAAGAAAAAAAATTATATCAAACTCGTTTGTTTTAGTATTATTCACGTACTCGTGATACAATAAAGCTTTACCTTTTCCATAGAAATTTTATTACCCACTGTCGGTATAATTTGGTTCCTTACAATTCCTTTTACAGGTCAATGGGAAGCGGATCTGGGTAAAGTATTATTTATAATCCGGGAAATTAGGAACATTTCTTCAAAGCTATTTAAAACTTTTTGTTGCACGTTTTATCCAACTTTGGTAGGAAGTTCGCTGTAATTATACTCACCGAGTCTTCACTGAGAAAAAATAAAATAAAATTAACGTTTGGCATCAGCTACGAAATATTTAATGATTTATCGATAACATTTTATATTCTTTAGCGATTCTCTTTTATACGAGGCACCCGGTAGCTTTTTTTGCGAAACACGAGTTTGTTTGATTTATTTTTTAAGTCTTCAGCACTATGTCAACAAGCACACCGAGACACTGCGCCAATCCGATTGAGTGACATAAAAACCAATCGTTTACTTCTCGCTTCATTTTTTTTCCTCGACTCATTTTTTTCTCTTTGGCAAAAAAATCTCACCGTGAACAAATATTTCGATATAACTTTCTATTGTCTTCCCACTTGTCAGCTGAGAATCGGCGTCTATGAATAATAATTAACAATTTCAAGAGCTTATCGGCTAAAAAACCTTTCTCTCGTTTCAAGCGTCATATTTTCATTCTTCTAAATTTAAGATCTAAATTTTTATCGACATAACTAAACAATAATACAGTTTCTATAATACAGGTATATATATATACAATAAAACTTCGAATAAGTTATATTTGGAAATGACGAGTGCTCGAGTAATTTTAATTTTCCTGCTCTCCTTAATCTTTCAAATTTTGTCGACGCCTGCATGGGACACGATCGACTTTTCGCGATACTCCTTAACAAAAATCGGGGGACGAAATCTTGAACTCGTAAGGAGTAATAATTTTAGATTAATCAAAACAATAATTAAGTGAATTTTTTGAAAGTTTGACTGTATATATATACGAATATAACATACTATGTGCTTATATAATTTACAAGTGTTGAAAATAAATAGCTTGTTCCGATATTCAACGAGATAACTATGATCATCGTGTACTTATATGTTCGTGTTCATTTGTTGCTGTACTTTCTCGTATTTACGTGCGAGGCAGGCAACGAATCTAAGAATTAATTAATTTTCTTACTATATAAAAAAAAAGCTTACAATTATCGTGATAACTATCGATTAATCCGTAACTCATGAGTCTAATCAAATTGAATTTAATAATAATTATCAATTCGATAAATATCGCTCTGTCGGACGAATGTGATATACATCGATAAATATATATATTTTTTTATATTTGTGTGTGGTCCCTGAAATGCGAAATCGTTTAATAGGGGACTGTTTAGAAACAAAACGATCGCGAATCCTCGATCTTTCGTGTAGCCAAATATTCGGATAGCGAATTTATATATGATTTTTAAACCTTTCCTCGATCTAACGCTATCATCGATTAAGCTAATCGCGTGGCGCAATCTTTGTTTCCCATTTACGTTTTTTTTCGGACGGAGAGTAATTACATTTTGTTTCCTTCATAGATATTCTTTTTTTACATGGTGTTTCATCGTAGTATTTTTTTTCTGTGTGTCGTCGGCTACATAGTTATCTTTAATTACGTAATAATAATCTTAATGCGATACAATATAGGTTCTCATTTAAATCGTTTGCTGAAAAAGTATGGAGATTTTTTTTTTAATGAGATTTCGCAAATAGGAACGAGGCAATTATATCGGAGCGGCTGATTAAGAGGAAAAGACGTGAGATCTTATGTCAGCAGTGAGCAGAAAAAGGTGGTCTATGAACAGGGGATAAAAACAAAGGCTACAGAATTTTTTACGTATCAAAGAAATCTTATGAGATCAGTTTTATTGGTTCGCCGTACCTGCGACGTGCGTATAGTAAAATTAATAATAATGACAATAATAATAATAATAATAATAACAATAATAATAATAATAATAATAATAATAATAATAATAATAATAATCGTGATGATAATGATGACGATGTTGATGATAGTAACGTCAGTGGAGGCGCGTTATAAAAATCTCCATTGTTAATTTTTGGCACTGAGAATGACTTTTTGTAATAACAAATTCAACAGAGAAAATAAAAATAAAGGATGCGTTGTCACGCGGTTGATATGTTCACGGTATATTGCTCGGATACTCGATCGATCGATCTCATGAAAAAATATGACAAAAAAAGAAATAATGAAGAGAAAGAATATTTTTTAAAAAACTACGTACATAAGTTCACGCGACGACAATGAAAATTGAATTTTGTGTTCGTTTTAAAAAAGAGCGAGTACGCTACTCCTTCTAAAATCTCGTGAACGTTGGAGCACAAACGTAACATTTTCGTGAGATAAAATGGGATTTTGTTTATGAATCTCGACTAGTTCGTCGATTCAAATGTTGGATAACGTTGTTCGCTCTCTCTTTTTTTTCCTTTTTTTGTTTTTTAGAAATAATTCAAAGCCACAGCAGACTCGCCTCAATGTTAAATTTCAACTAATATAATTCCCATGTTGACTCTGGCTCTCGGGCGTAAAACGCAGGATCAAAAAGTCGCCCGGAATCAACTACGGAAAAAAATCTAACCGCAATAATCCATCGATGATTATATATCGCACGAACCACTATACAATTTGTCTAAAATTTAAGCAAGTTCGAAAATACTGTACAGAAAGTGATTCACTACGCGACGTAATAAGCGTATAAGAACCGCTCGCGGTTACCATTTTTTTCTTCATTTTTCTCCTCGTATATTTATCAATATGTTACTCGTAATTAATGGTTTATTATAATTTAGTAATATATATATATATATGTATATGTATTTTTATCGATGCTCTAAAACGAACAATGCGGCATGATTTTTTTACAATTTCTCCGAGCAAGCAGTGAGGAGAATAAGTTGAACGTCTCAGTTTTTTTTTCGCGCTGAATTTTTCGGACGAATTTAATTGTTTTGGGTGAGAATGAATATGATTTTATCGAAGAGGCACTATGATTACCGAACGTTTAAAAATTCGCTTGAATTTTTGTTGCAATTTAAAGGAAAAAAAACTGAGTCATTCAACTCTTTTGTAATTTATACGACGACGATTTTCTTTTTTTTTAAATTATCATATGTTATCTTTTCATCGTTTTGTCGCGTCGACTTTGTCGATGAAAGTACGTGTACGAAATGGATATTCGGAGACAGAAACGACGAATGTGAATGGCGCGACAATGACGACGACGACGATGTTTGAATATCGTATGACTAGACGGACAAAATACTACAGGAAGAACTGGGGAACTCTCGTGATTGTTAAAAAAACGAGAAATCCTTCTGGCACCTTTAATATGATTTATCTTTTGAGAAAGCGAAAGAATCCTCGACTCTTATCCGGTGGCGGTGCCATAAGCATCGGCACTTGGTTCTTGTGAGTTATGTGAATCTGAGGAATAATTTAAAAAAAAATTGACATAGAAAGATTGATCACGAATATTACCATTCGAAAAAAAATAAAAATGAATTTTTTTCAACGATTTTTATTTATGAATTAATTCGAATTAAATGATTAATGTATGTAGAGAAATTAGTAAATACAAGGATCGAGATAATTTGATAAATATTTGTTAGTGATAAGAGATAACTAACCGTGCACGGTCCTTGCATCCACGGTTCGCCATCTATCTGCATAGGAAATCTCTTAGTAGTTGTAATCGTAACGCTGCTGCATTGCGCCAACCTTCTGCCAGATTCACGAAGACCAGTTTTGACTTGTCCCATGTGGAGGCAATTATCCAAGCCTATGACTTCGATAAGATTGTCACCGATATCTATAAAGAAAAAAAACAATATGTTTCCACTTCAGCTGTTAATCACTGAGGAATACAAGCGAAATTTGGTATAATTATAAAAGTGATGAATAAAAGGATATTAACAACAATATTGCCTCGATCGAGAGGCAGGTATCAAGAGGTCAAAAATAAATACGAAAAAAGCCGAACTTGGCTGTCTTATCAATTCTGACCCTGGATAGCTGCGGTCAGATCGACGGAATTGAAGCTGCTAGTGCTGAGCTCTTTATCAGGTCGTTTCTTTCGTTTGCCAAGACGATGACGTGTACGGTGCTCGCCCCAAAGATTCGAGCCTCCGTGGGTGAATGGAATGTTCAACAGGGCTACACCCTGCAAGGACGGACCGTGAACCAAGTCCAGAGGAGTCCCGTCGCACTGGATCAGAAAAAAAATGTGAAAAAAATATTTATAATGTGTTTTTTTTGTTCAATACATAATGAGAAAAATGTCAAGAATATTATAAAAATAAACAAATAGTAAAGACCAAGCTTTCCGATTAATTTTTTATCATAGTTTTGTACTCACAATTATTTCGATATTTTCATGAAGATTTTTGCAACTGGCGGCAAATTGTTCGGACGTAGCGAATTCAAAGTACCACAGTTTGTTTTTCATACGACTGGTGAATTTTTCCGGATTCTTTTCCCTCTCAAGATGAAATTTGTTGCATATAGCTGCATCGACGCCGATGGAAAAATAATTATTTATAATAGTATACGGTATGCTGTCTTGATTAGGCTTTCTCTCCTCCTTCTGATCCGTAACTTCTATGTGCCATCGGTCCATCATCACCGGTGTTGCTTTTTCAATTTTCTGCAACGTTTTTTCAAAGGGTTAATTGAAATTTACATTTTTTCAACACTCGCGTATTCGATTATTTACTGTTTTAATATTGCAGTTAAATGTACTTTGAGAACTTTTTGTATCGCCTCGCCTTCGTAACCACCACCCCATCGCAAACATCTCGCGAGGTCGTTGCCCGTGCCCAGCGGAATGACACCTACAGCTGGTTGATGTTCAAACTGAATACAATCTAACAAATGAGAAACATAAATACGTTAATTAATTTGCTTGATCTAATCGAGTTTTAAATTTTATTAAATTGTCCACTTTGTGAATAATTTGAATAAATCCTTTATCCTTAAGCAACTTTGTGAACTTGATAGAAACAGGTTTTTTTTTAATAAAACCATATTTGAAGATTTTTAGGATTGGCCCAAGCGCAGGCAAACCGTACACTTTTCTTTACCGAAGGAAAAATATTTTTTGTCTATTTTATATTCAAATAGTTGAGAATTTTTGTATTTAAGAACTGACCCATGGTCTCCAGGACCCATCCAACGGTTCCATCACCTCCACAACATATGACCTTGAAGCTCTCGACATCCTTGAACATCTGAAGACCCTGCATCGGTCCTCTAGTTGCAAGATTATGCACCTGTCGTGGATTCAGGATATATTGGAACTTTCTCAACATTCGTTCGCCCTGTCGACCGCCGGATTTTGGATTGATGAAGACTAGAAGTGGCGTCGAGCCGGAAACTGGTGTTATCTGAAAGGACATTGCCGGCTGCTGGTTCGTCGAACTGCCCGACGTTAAGAAGGCACCCTGTTGAAAATATCAAATAAAAAAAGAGGCGGCGATAGAAATTATTGTATTAAAAAATTAATATTAATTGTTTTTATTGAAAGAAATATTTTTATCGAGACGCCTTCTCACCGAACCGATGGAAGACGTGTCCTGGCCGTGTTTGCTCCCTCTCTTGCTGTCTCTCGATAAGGATCTCTGTCTGTCGAGTACTACTGGACAAATTGCGTTCGGTGGAAGAATGTGAATGGCATTATCACCGAGTGTACATTCCGCTCTGACTTGTGAAACACACCTGTTGTGCAGCTAGAAACGGAGTATCGATAAGCTGAGATATCTATCTCTGTCTATTCTATATATATTTAATGTATGGTAAGTTTAATTCGAATATCAGATGAAGAAAAAAATCAAATTTGTCACTCACCGTCAATTGACACCATCGACAGTGAAGACCAGTTATGCCGTTGTAACTTTTGATCGTTTTTTTGCACTTGGAACATTTACCATGGCAATTACCCTCCACCCAATGATGGGCCATGTTCTGTGATGTTTTTTTACTCTTGACGTATGTAGCTATGCATGACGCCGGTGCACGTTGTACGCACCTTTCGTGTACCGTATATTTGCAGACTGGAAGAGATTCAAAAAATAATATTAATTATATATTTTTCAATTTATCGAATATAAACTAGTTTATAATTCATTTTAATTAATTATATTTTTAACTCACAAACGCAACAGAGACCCTTCTTGCCAAGCCCAACGAGCATGTTAAGGCAAAGATTACAATACGCCGGTTTGCTGAAGTGCTTCAACCGCCAGAGATGATTGCCATCCTCCTTGACGTGAGAATCGAGACCGAGAAGTACCAGAAGTGGAATAGTCGTCAGGCCACCTCTCTTCCATTCCTCGAGGGAAACCGTACCATCCGCGTCGTAATCGATTTCTATCATCATGTCTTTGAGAATCTGTGATAACGATCGAAATTTGAATAGGATGGCTATACACAAATAAAAAGAAAAACCATTGTTTTGAATAATAATCGAGAAAAAAAGATCAATTAATAAATCTAAATTTATTCGTGCAATAAATTTGCCCGATTAAAAAAATATTTGAAAATTACCAAATAAATGCAACAGCTTAAATAAAATCATGAGTTTTCTTTCCCCTTTTATGAACCGCAACGAACGTATGATTTGGACGACACGTCGCGATCAACTGACTTAATTACAAATACGTTAATCAACCTCATGTAAACACGCGCGAGTATATTTTGGCACAACGATTGCCCGCTATGTTCTGACCCATTATTCTCAAGACAAGCGTTATATTTATATTTGTATACAATACAGATACGTAGCACATGCTATTGCCTTGCCAAGAGCAATTCAACGGATTCTCTCTAAGCCGGAATCAACTCCAGATCATAATTTATAATTAATAAATTACCATCCTTTATTGACGTGTTATGGGATTTATATCAAGATTAAAAATATTTTTAACCAATAGTTGAGGTCTTCGTAACACTTATAAATTGTGAATAAACGAAAATACAAATTTTGAACAAAGTTATATTTTACTTACAGGTTTCAATTCCGAGACGTCCCATCCAAGATACTCGGCAACGTTCATCATCTGATTAACGATACAATCCATTTCCTGAAATTTTGTTTTAAATAAACGACATTAAAATTAAAAAATACATTTTTTTTAAAAAGTAGTTCATTAGCTGGAATTAAAGAATGAATAGTATATATATGTGTGTATATTTGGGACGTTTAATTCTACTGCTTGAACGATAACACTTTATTTCAACTGTTTGAATAATTTCAAGTAGGTACTTCATAAAAATCAGAAACTTTTTTTTATGATAACAGAACCTCCTCCATGTTGAAACAAAAATTCTGTAGCATATAATAAACTGTATATGGCACATAAAAACTAGTTTCATTGAAAAATACGTAAACACATTTTGCATATACGCCACTCATAGAGTATTTTGTAAAATTGTTTATCCTGATCGCAATTTGTCTCGTTTCAAGCCTGCCTCACCTAGTTGAGGACATGCAGATGGCTCGGCCGCGACAATCACCACTCGTTTTTCCACGCCCGTTTCTGAATATTCATTGCTCGATTTTGAAAGTTAATGTATACGTAACGAGAGAGCTATGTCTGACGACAAATGACGTCGAGGAATGCACCGAAGGGAAAAAGCTCGTTTTTTTTGCATTTCAATTCTTCATCGTTCAAATGCAATTCACGTGTATAATCATTGCGGGTGTTGAACGAAACACTCACTGGATGCCACTAAAAAACTATAAAGTCTTTTTTCAAAATAATACAAATAGTCGTCGATTTCAATTGTCTAATAAATATTAGACGTATTAAATTATTGCATTGCTGTGATATAAATTAATTTAATTCATACGAATAATACTACTCTTTTATTACTTTTAGAAAAAAGAAATAAAATTCTGAGGAAAATGGAACGAGCAACATTACCACCCACCCTTAAGATAAATCAGTGATAACAGGAGAACAGAGGGATCGATTAAATAAAACAAATACAATATAACACCAAAAGAAAATTGAATCAGGGAAGGAACGTTAATTATTCCGAATGTTTTTTATTATCGTGTGTATTCGCGCTAGTAGTACAAGTAAGTATGTTAGCAGACGAGCTTCTCTTTCCTTCGACATCCATTGTATGTATACCAATTTTTCTCTGCCACTTTCCACGTATCGTGTTTTACGCACGTCAAAAGTATCGTGGATTTTGATACTTCGTACTCGCCTAGTTATATAGATACAAGCCACTCTTCTCTCGCGTCTCGTACAATTTATGTCTATCGTAATGAGAATAAATTCTTCGCTGGCTACTTCCATGAAAATTTCGTATTTTCGGAATTCATGGTTGCAACGTAGCGCACAGTATGGTACGTATATGAGTGTATGTGGAATTCCAAATATATATATTCCTATGTAATTTGTTATGGTCAAACCTAGTCTTTTTTGGTAATTAATTTGTGAGTAAAAATAGAGGAAAGCCAACAGCTGCATCATCTTACATAAAATATCCCAATGTCTACGGTAGAGGAAGCTGACAGTACTGATCGAGGGAAATAATGATGATGCTGATTATTATGATTATTATCAATTATCATTACAGCTGGGTGGGTGTACTTTGAGTACTGTTCAGCTCTGTTATTTAGTTAGTTAGTTAATTAATTAGTCAGTCAGTGATTCAACCAGTCGGTCAGTTAATCATCTAGTTACTTAGTTAGCTATTATTATTATTATTATTATTATTATTATTATTATTATTATTATTATTATTATTATTATTATTATTATTATTATTATTATTGTGGTTTTTGGTGAGTGAGATTTCGAACGAAACTTACATTTGTATCGAGAACTCCATTGCCATCGGTATCGTACAGACGAAACATGACTGTAAAAGTGGTAGGAAAAATACGTCATGAGTCAGTAAATTGTAACTCTCGGTCACAGTAAAAGCTTATTTCTTAATAAGCTATTTCTAAGATAGTTAAAATTAGCGAGCTTACATTCCAATTTATCCTCTGGTCTGCCAGCCTCGAGAAGCGACAGGTAGCAAACGATATCTTTGAGGCTGACTTTGACAGAGTGAACATCTATGGTACTCTGCTTTCTTACGAGGTGCCGCATTTCTGCAAGAAGAAAAATATATTCTAGTACATCGGCAAAAACAATTTTTTTTTTCGCAAATATTGCGATCCATCTGGAGGATGAGGATAACAAAATTGGAAAGTTGGTAAACAACATTGATACGAATTGACAAAATGTCATTAGCAATTAATACATTTTGGTTCGATATAAATTTGTGTCGAGATGTAAAACAGAATTTTTTTTATCTCGTGCTCGATCATTTTTTTTAAATTTTCAATTAATTTATTTTCATTAGGATCAATCGATCAGACTTTCTACAAGATTCAACGAAAACTGGCTCGCTACGTTGAACCCGGCGTCACGGAAAAAACTCGCCCGCCACGAGAAACGCGGTTCTGAAAATAAATTTGCGTAAGCTCTCAGCCGATACCGAGAGGGTCTGTCTCGTGTAGGTTTGCCGTTTCACCGTTGCGGACACAAACTTCGCGGCTATTTCATACAAATATACACTCTCGTATATATATATATATATATATATATATATATATATATATATATGTGTGTGTGTGTGTGTGTATATGGGTGGTTCCATCATTAAACGACACGCGCCAACGCCTCATCCTCTTCGAATCGTCTTGTCATCTAAACACTTGTTTTCAATGTTAACAAATATGTTTACACATTTAAAAAAAATTCTGTGCTCTTAATTTTTCTCACTGTCTCAGGGCTGGGGCATTTATCGGCCACCTGGAATATCTAAAAAATTAAATCCCGGAGTAAAAAATGTTTCGAATAAAAAGTTTAAGTCATGGAGGGGTTGATACCTCAATTCACATCAGCTTTCGATTCGCATTATTTTTTTAAGGTCATTTCAAGGCCAACTTTTTTTTCAAATGGAAACAAATATTTTTCAGACTTTAGAGTTTTAAAAATTGTCAAAAAATTATATATTTGTTGTTTAAATTTAGTTGAAACTATTTACATTATAAATGAATGATAAAAATCGGAATAATTATAATGTGACAAATAAAATACCTGTACAAATAAATCCATACAAATTTATACACGCTACTAACACAGAATTTCTTTCTGTGGAAATCGCAAACGTTAAACGGTAAAGTGATAGAATTCCTTATATACGCATTTTCCACTTTCCAAGAAATCGAATAACGTTAATAACCACGAGCTCGTTCGTACTATTGAGCGAAGAAATCAAATCAAACACCGTTTCCAAGCCCGAGAATATACACCGTACATTATTATCTTTTTATTTAAGAAAAAAATGCAACGGTGAATGCAGAGTGAATGAAAAAACTATTATCCACCGAACAATTTCATTGTGCTACCCAGCTGTGTGGGTGTAAAAAAAAAAAAAACCTACTGAATGCGAAAAAAAATTCACAATTAAAACGCATAAATAAATTTTGTTCCCCTATGACAAATATTTTGTATTATTGCAATAATTGTTTCTTTTTTCCATCCCACAGAATAAAATATTTAAAGAAGACTAGTTTTATCACAAACGTCATTTATCACAAACCTTCTTTCAATCTCACAGCTGGCACGTCTTTTAGGTAAAAGAAATTGTCTTTTACCATTTTTTTTCTTCAACTTGGAAAATTTACTCCCGCGTTTATGACATACGTACTCGAGCTTCGCAAATAATTTTAGACAATTGAAAAAAAAAATTTGTTGATAAATCCAACGCGACGATCTCGTCGCAGCAACTTTCAGCTACATTAAAATCCAATGGTTCGAGGGTCCGTCGGATAAAGAAGAAAATCAACAAAACAAAAAATAGGAAAATCCAGCGTTGATAGAATCAGGATGTCTCACGGTTTGGTAGCGTCGAATATTGTCACGGTCACGAGAGGGTTAAGGCACTCGTGAAATTCGCGCAAAAGGGTCAGAGAGGGTGAGCTATACGGAGCGTAAGAGTAAAAGGTATCGAACGATTTAACGTCTCGGAACGTCAAGGGACAACACGCGAGCGAGACGAAGAGAGAAAAACACTTGTTGCTTCGCGTGAGAGAGGCGAGTAACTACTGAAATGTTTTTGCCGACTGCGAGACTGGCAACGAGCAGTAAGAGAAATGCCACGGTTCAAAAACTATATCTATATAAATATATATATATGTGCATACGAAAAATAGATATGCATATAGTTATTCTCCGCTCTTCTGGGCGACGAGCCGAGAGCAGAGATCAGGATAAACTGATCGTGTGACGACGACAAGCTGCCAGTAGAAACAGCCACAGTACGTAATCGACGCGCTCTCTCTCTCTCTCTCTCTCTTTCTGTCTGTCCATTTTCTCTCCATCTCTCCTTTCCACACACGTATGAATGACGTCATAGCAAGAAGTCTGAGATTGACATCGAGTCTATTTCAGTTTTGTGTCGGATAGAGTCTCGCCGAGCACGTGCGTGACTTGCGCGTACATTGGGGTGTGAACATATATATATTATATATACGCGTTAGTCTCGTGGCTCTCGAGGCGAAATCAAACAGGAAAAAAGTCCCAGATTTATGGATATATCAGAGGGGGATAAACGGCGAGGCTGACAGGCTTTAGGTTCGACCGATGCTAAGATATTTCCGCCATCATAAAATTTCCGGCAACTCCGTACGGCTTGATGATGAATATTGTATAAATATTTAGGGGATATTTGACAGAGTTACTAGCTATTTAATGTGCTAGGACCGAGACAGCTCGTACGAGACGAAAATATGATTTAAAAAAAAAACTTTCGACTCCGTGACGAGGGTGAGCTTCCTTTGTAAAAAATTCGACCTGTCGCGTTAATTTTTTTTTCATTCGTAAAATAGTTTTCCTGACGGAAAATAATCGTTTCGTCTGTAAATATTTATCCTTCAATATCGAACGACTGAAATATAAAGACGTTATATCGTTGGCGATGGATTCTTGATATTAAAAATTTTGTGAACTCGATGGAGAAATCAAAGCAACGTCTTTTGAAAAAAATAATTTGTAAAATATTCGTCGACAAAAATTGATCGTATCGTGAAAATTATGAATGATACTCTAGCTCAAAGTTTTTACAAAATTTCAGCTTTCCCGCCTACGCTTATTGCCGCATACTACCTTGGCCAAATATATTGCATTCTCAACCTGGTTGAATTAAAAAATCTATAATTATTCACAGAATGTCTATAAATAATCAAAACATGCCAACATTTTTTTCAAAAGAATCAACACCAAGGAGCGTTGGTTGAGGGTCACCGTCTGCCTTGTGGGCGTTAATATTTTTAATATTTTTCTTCGTGCATTTAATTGATTGAAAGCCGAGGTGTTAATATAAGCATGCTGATCGTGGTCCAAGCCCGTAAATATAGTCGGGATTTCGAAACAATTTTCAAAAAATGAATTACCCGCGTCGGAACGTGAACTTTTTACAAGGGTGAATTTAGTCCGAACTTTGGTATTTCGTACTACTGACTTTGACGAGAGGCCAGATGAATGAAGTCGTAGACTTCAATATTCCTATCAACAGACTATTTACGAATGAACCATCGACAAGACTCGAGACGTCTTTGAAAAAGCTTCGCAACCGACGATACTAATTATGTTTCAGCAACATCTGCGTAGTTGCCACACGAGGGATATTACATTTCCCTCTCTCTCTCTCTCTTTCTTTGGTGATCCTGCAAAGGAGGGGCCTGTTCGAAAGGGCAATCTTTTAATAAGTTTATCTAACTTCGAGTTTCACGGGTCTAAGTATATCTTCATCAGGTTGGAAGACACGAAATGTATTTCCCTTCATTTTTAATTCACGACGAATACATCATCTGATGACGAAATGAGACGAAAGGAACTTTTTTTATAAATAATTTCTGATCATATCAGAAAATATGACGTTGCCCAACGTCACTCATAGGATCAAAATGAAGAAATAGAACAAGTACATTTTCTCTTAACATAAAATCTTTTCCTATCAATTTTAATGTACTGAAACAAATTCTAGAAATTCTTTCAGTCATGTGACATGAGAAATTTCTGCTTGTTTTTTAATCTCGTGGTCCAGACCAATTTGGATCGAATCGAAACTTCATTCATTTTATCGTGTGAGCCAAAAGTCCACAGAATAAAAAATTTCGTAAATATTTGAGAATAATTGTCAAAATAAGGGAAGCAATACGATAAAACGAAAAGACGAAATTTTGCATATATATTTAAATATATAGTCATTCTATATATAGAGCTGGGTTATATAGCATATATCGGTGATCCTTGTACCATTATAATATATAATAGACCGTCGTCCTAGTCCAGTCGACAAGATCCATTCTAGCCTGCCCTCAGTTAGCGACATAACGGAGGGAAGTCTCCTTTTTTCCCCCATTTTATTTTTCTTCCCTTTTCTCACCCCCTTGGCACTCAGTCATCGCCGTACGACTACTAGCGAATGGGCCCTTTATGACTTTGGCGTAATGGCATCCGTCAGGCTCAGCCGTCGTCGGATATGTCAACTGAAAGACCGAGAGAGCATGGAGTGAATGAACGAAAAACGTTGGGAAAGTATAGAGAAAAAGAGCCATTCCCATCATTCTGGTTCGAGCGTTCGCTCCTTTTCTTGTATAGGTGCGAGGGAGACGGACAGACTATCCTCACTTCTTTACCTCATTTTTCTCACGTTAGAGTTTATCACTCACTTCGTGATCGATAAGAAAATTTTATAATCCCATCGAGAGAAATGAATGTCGAGAATCGTTCGTGTACGTACACACAAGTAAGAAAGGAAAATAACAATATAATGAGAAAAGATTATTTGTTTGTAATTGGTTTTCGATCAGTCTAGGTAATGTGACTTAAATCGTTGTGACATTTATAAAAAAAACTGGTCGAAAACAATTTGCAAAAAATCTTCGAATAAAGAATTACCAAAAATCGATATAAAATTGTAAAAAATTTGAGGGTCGTAAAAAGATCTAATTACTTGTCAAAATTAAAATTTTTACGGCTCTTACGGCTATTATAACGATGATGAAAAGACGGAAACCATGAAAAGGAGAAAATACAAAAAAAATGATATATGATGCGTATAAAAAAGTTTTGAATTATATGTTGGGGAGCGATTTAATATACAAGATACAAGGGAAGGGTAAACTTAGCGAAGGAATTTCTCGCTCGTTTCATGATTATGGCACAAGGGGCGGGTGATCTTTGAAAATAGCGCGATAACCATTTTATTTCTTTTGCTCTCTCATCAATAAATATCCGGTTTTTTTTCTGTCTTACGCTCGTCGTAACTAAACTCAACTAAATCTCATTCCTCTCTCTCGCTCTCTCAGGATTCGTAGGATTGATAGAGTTTCCAAGCGATAGCTGCGTCACGCTACAGCGTTAAACCTCGTTGATTGATGATCTCACGACGAGGAGGCAGGGGTTAGCAATGGCTCTAACAAGACACGAGAACTGAACGAGACACAGGAGGGAAGACGAGTGAAGCAGAGTGAAAGTTTCGCGAAAATCGTCTCGTTCTCGGAGCTTAAGCGTGTTACATATACATATCGCTTTCCCCGAAACAACTAGGAAGAGACCTACTGGGAAAACCTCGATAACGATTTAACATATATACAATATATATAGAAAACAATTTTTTTTAAATATCCACACAACTCCACGAAAGAGTTTTTTAACGTTAACTTTCTCAATTCATCGAGAAGCAAAGTTGCAGCTATCTGGATGAAGTCATTTATTTATTGCTATATTGAAGAAAGTAATTAATTTTGTAATATTCGATATGGTTGATTAATTCTAAATTTAATAAATCTTTTAATTAAAAAGTGGAAATGGAATATTTTTATCGTGGCTGATCACTGGACGTGCGATAGAGACTATAATTTTATACTAAGAATAGGGTAGGTAGAGAGAAAAAGAGAAGATGAGTGAAATAGTGCATTTCCGTGGAACTTTCACGACACGACGGTCCATCTGGCTTAGGTTGGAGCGAGCGGGACATTCGCTCCTTGTGTCATCTACCTCTTGGAATCGATTTCGCAAAGCTCCATGTCCATGTCGCGATATCAACTACCGAAACGCAAAAAGCTGTATCCCAGCTCATTTCACACCTTAAATTATGTCGTGGACAACCCTTCGACTTTCATCACTCGATGTCTCGTCGTTTTATCTCCTCAGCCAGCGTCTATTTTTCTCGCCTCTTCTACTTCATCCATCGTACTCGGTCTCAATTTTATGACACCCTTCTCGAGACTTTACGACCCTTCTTGCGATAAATACAACCCTTTCTCGCCTTTTCCATTTTATGTAATTTCACTCGATGTTTTTTTTATGTTTTTATCTCGTTTGATTGCCATTAAATACGTGGCTTTTTGGTCAACGATTGTAAAAAGTGAAAGGTAGAATAGTGGAGGAAAAAGAATCGTTACCTTCCAACTTTCCATTATTTACGAGCAACGAGTTGTTGGACTTTCTAGACGAATTTCGCGACATCTGACTGTGACTTGGACTACTGTCGGTGCTCTTCTTCTCGAGTACGTCGTGACAGCTGTACGACGTATGAGCAACAATCAGCATCGGATGTACGCTGCCTGTGAAAAACACGCCGAAGGGAGGTTGGTGGGAGACGATGAATTTTAATTTTTTTTTCAGCAGGAGAATGGGAAAGAGATCGAGATATAAACAAATTTCGAATAATTAATGAGCTGCGAAAATTTGCAAAAAAATAATTGCTCGTTATAAAATTGATTAATCTACACTCCCGGGAAAATGATCGATTTTTATTTATTATAAAAGCGATGGAATAAAAATATCAAAAAAATTGCTCACCACTTCTCGCCTTCGCGGACGCCTCGCTGTCCGTTCTGTGATGACCAAGAGCCTGAATCTTTTCCGTCAAGCCGTGAATCTTGTCGACCAGGGAGGAACCGCCGCCGCTATGACTCTCCGTCGAGACGCCCGGCAAGCCCGTACTGTTGACGTTGCTGCTCGACGTCGTGTGAGACGTGATAGGAGCACACGCTGCGGTCGACGACAGAGCTGCCATTTCCTGCAGAGAAAGCTTTTTCTGTGACATAAATATTTCGAAATAAGACGCTGGTAACATTGGGTATCTCCGCTCGAACTACCTGAGACTGGTGAAAGAATGATACGTTATGATTACGAATTTATAAATTAAAAAATTTCCTCATGCAAATATATTTCCATTTTTATTGATTATAATTGACAGATTTCCTTGATTAATTTACTGGATATTAGCGATTAATTTTCTTACAATTTTTTTGCACGAGATTTGAAAATACGAATAAATTTGTTCCATTAAATTCTGATTATTCTGAATGAAAAGTGAGTTTGTCTAACTGAAATTTTATTTTTTAATTTTCTTAACCCTCTCACCTTAAAAGCTTTGCCATCGATCCCCCGTGTTCCTTTCTTGACGAACGACAGAAAAAGATGACGTGACAGCTCATCGGGTGACTTAACGTCGAGATACGTATCCAGAAACTTTCGAAATCCCTCGTAATCGATATCCTTCAATAAAAAAAGAAAAAAAATAACTTTTTACAACAATTAATAACAATTCGAAACAAACATACGAATGATTCAACGAGCGTATATTTCTCTACCATCCTTATCTCTCATTTCCTCAGGGTGTATAGAAACGTACCTTCGCTTTTAAATTAAGAATGTAATTCAGTGAAGGAGGGTGAAGATTTTAACGATTACGTAACTGAATTCGAACCTTTCAACCGGAATGGATATTCGGAAAAAAATATGCGAAGAAAAACATTCATCAGAGACTTCCAATCGCCATTAAAATTTAATCGGAGACAGACCGCCGGTAGAATTGCAGAAAGAAACGCTTTTTGTTGTTTTTTTCCCTCATTTGCACTTTGCGTGGATGAAGAGAGCTCACGAACTGAATCTATTTCCATTTCTAAGCTCTCTTTCACGCCTAAGGAAACGAGGCAGCAGAGAGGGGTTTATTAGACAGAGAAAAAAAAAGAGAAAGAGATAGGGGTGAGAGAGAGGGTGAGGAGGGGAGAGGAGGGCACGTGCGTGTGGGTGTGTGTGTGTGTATGAGAGAGAGAGAGAGATAAGAGATTTACCTCCCTCTGGAATTCAGAAGGGCGAAGCGATTCACGCTGTGAAAGTTGTGCGGACTGAAGAAAAAAAGTTTGGCTCAGCTCAAGGGTTGTTGGGAAGACAGGGATAAGAAAGGAGAAGGTCGAGGGGGAGTTTCGCGCAGAAAATGAAAAAGGTATAGAGAAGGGGGTGGGGTATACCGAAAGCGAGTTCTACTTCATCTGCATAGATATTGAGTCCGTCGCGTCATTGAACATGGCTGCTGAGAGTTTGTGGCAAGCGAACAAATAAATTCGTTCAATTGCAAGATAAAAAAGCCATCGCTGCGAATCATTGAATAATAATATATCTTTTTTGTTATAAATACCAATTATTATTCCATGTGAATTATGATTAATTGTTGCATTGAATGATTGCAAAACGAAGCATTAAACATTTTTTTAGATCGAACCAAGAGTGGCAAAGAGAGGGAAAGAGAGAGAGAGAGAGAGTGTGGATGTGAAAAATTGCGCACAACAATACACGGCAGTAGTGACAGTCAAACAATGGTCAGACTTAGTATTACAAAAATGATCATACGCTATTGAATATATAATTCAGTCGGATTGCATGTTGTTTTTTAGATAGAAGGAAATACTATAAAGGAGAGAGGGAGTGGAAAAAAGTGAATAAAACAATACGAGTTTGGCAGTAACAGTGATCAATCTGCGGTCGGGCATAGCGTCAAATAGACCATCGGAAGCTAAACATAACTATAACAACATAGAATTCAGTTCAATTTAACGAAATATAGTCAGCCACCTTACAAATTGAGCACTTAGCGACAAAATAAATTTTATTTTATAAAAAAAAATGACTATAAATAAGTATGAATACATCTATAAGGAAGGTTTAATGAAGGTCAACAAATTCGAGTTTCTCCTAAAACGATCAGTCATAGTGATCAGGAATGAATATCAAAAGGGGCGAATCTGAAAAAACGGTGCTGTATGAAAAAAACGTTGATTTGGTTCCAAGTAGTAAAGGTCAATGTCGATCGAACATAACTTAAATCTTGTAGCACGTCTGATTTTGATAATTCCCGTTATATTAATTCACTGTAAATATCAATCATGATGAATTGTCATCAACCATTGTTGAAGACATTGTGAGAACAGGTGAAGAACATCGTGAAATAATAAAAGTTACGAGTTCGCATGATTTCTTCTCAATGCACTCTGTTTCTGGCACTCTATTACCAGTATCTCACTTTTTCTTTCTTGCCAACTCTCTGACAAAACTATAACTGTAGCTGCCTATAGTCCCGAAACCTCGTTTCACGCCGGTAAAAATGATAACTTTGGCAGAATTCTGCTAATTACTGCAAGGTGTTCGAGAACTCGTACACATACTCGAAGGATAAAGCAGATAGATATGTACAATCCTTGGATCGAAGCGAAACTCACATACCAGGAGAATACAATTTTAACTCCCGTCTATATTGCGAACTATTTTTAATTATAACAGAAGAAAAAAGAACATTTAAAAATATTTAATTATTGTGCTATCCCTTTCATCTGCACGTAAAAAAATAGTAGAAGCACACTAAAGATGGGAGTGACTTTCACGAACCCAATTAAGTACTATTTAAGTGTCCTGGAAACTTTACCCGTGAAGAATGATAATTAGAATATTCTTTATATATAAGAAAAAAAATTCTCTCGTACATATCTATACGTATCGTTCCTTATCACTGATTACTCCACCTCGATAATTAACTTAATTATGCTATTATCTCAACGGTAAACTATTAAACTTCGTCATCTCCCGAAAAATACTTATCATAGGTTTATATACCTAAACGTGGAAAAAACACGAAAATAACATTTTTTCCACAGAATTTATATCGCGTAAGTTCGTTTCGTGTCAACGAGATTCTAGGTCGAACTCTGGGGGATATATATCCACTCTGCAAAAGCTTCGTTCTCTCGGAGAAGAGAGAGAAGCTTTCGCATGAATGGGACAGTACACGGCCATTAAGCTTTTCGTTCTCAGAAGACAGACTGCGAACTGTATACAGTAGTTATGTTATATATCGTGCATACAAACCGACAAACGTGTATGGGTGTATATACATAGTTGGAAAGACGAGCGCTAGAAGGGGAAAGGCTCAATAGCCCAGGCTAGCATATCCGGGCACCGGGGAGACTACCACGAGAGGGCGCCGTCGTTCAATGGCCTCGTCAGGGGCGAAGCGGCAAGAGAGTAAGAGGGTTGCCAGTGACGTCAGAGCCGTTGCGGTACTGGCAATGACGTCACTACATGGTTCGCCGAAAACTATATCGACGTATATGTGTGTCCCAGGGTTGGTTGAGGGTGCGGGAGAACACTCTGGCGGACTCCACCAGTAGTAATATAGCGTGAGACTCGCAGGGGATGAATCGAGCAGTTTTGAGCTCTGGCTGGGTATACACATTTATACAATGTATATATATATATATATATTTATATAATGTGTACGTAACTGCTAGTTTTCTAGAAACCGGGTCAGGCCGCAGACTCCAACGGGACTGAGGAGGGTGGAAAACCTCTAGCTACAGTGTTATCGCTGAGACGACCAGGACGATGAGACCCTCGTGGGCCATCTTGAGAAGAAGGGTGTGAGGGAGGAGGGAGGGGAGGGAAGGCGGGCGAGAATAAAGAGGTAAGTTGATAAAACTTGTGGTATCGTTGTCAATGAGAGCAAATTTTCCTCCTGCGGTGGTGGAAACGGTTTCACGGAGCGACGAAGAGAGAAACTCCGTGCAGGAGTGAAGCTAGAGGTTCAAGAAATTAGGGCCGGATTTATGGTAATTAGTAATTAGGTCGATAAAGGTAGATTTTGTGCAAAATTATACAAATTATAATTTATTAATTTCCACGTACCGTACATGTAGGTATGTACGTATATGTATATGTTGATACAATACATTGATTTTTAATTTACGAAGTTTTTTTGTAATTAGCAGAGAACAAATATTAAGAGCGTGAAAATTATGCAATATAATAAATATATAGGGAACCTCGTTTCACATTAACATTATTCAAATTTACAAGGCAAAATTATACGCATGTTTTTATCTAATAATTTTTAAATAAAGTAATTGCTAATTTGCGTATAACGGTGAGAATACTTTCATCATAAATAAAAAGCTCTAATCTCATTAGTACCGGATATTACGTTTGCTACGATATATCTCCATTATTTTTATCACTGGATAATGACACACTCGAAACGAGAAGAGATCCCACTAATACGTTTTTACGTTTGTGGAAGGCAACATAATGAAAATAGAGTGATTGGTAAAGTAAAAAAGAAACTATCGAGGATTCGAGTGGTCGATAATGTTGGCGTAAAATATTTACATATATATCATGTATCTATGCGTGTCTAAATAAATCGCTATATATACCTACGCATACAAGCAATTGCGACAAAAATTAGTCACCCAAAAAATATTTCACTTCAGACTCATTCTATGTATCGATGTATTAGAGGTGCAAGCAGTTCCTACAATTTCCCAAAATCTCAAGGATTGGTCGTAAACCAATGAATTTTCAAAAATTCAAAATAACTAATGGCAAAATATAATAACAATCAATTCCACGAAGAATTGTCGAGACATTTACAATTATATAAAAAAAAAGATTTACTGGCCGATACGTAAAAAAACATTTACGGTCAAGGTATTTTTCGAGGCTCGAGTCGGGCAGAATCGCTCACATAGCGAAAAAGAACGAGCGGCGAGCCACGATATAATAATACAAGCGTCGTTGCGCGAGAGGGAGGCGTCGCGGGGTCAGGAGGGCTGGAAAAGGGTGAATTTGCACCGGACTCCATGGTAGCAGGGGGTTGGGTGGACGACGCGAGTGCTGGACCGTTCAGCTAAATTGCGAATACGCGACGGACGCGATGCTCGAGTGGATATAACGACATTTATACGTTTCGTATATCTATATATATGTTCATACTTATATACATTCGCACACCCACACATATGAAATCTCGATAAACAGTGCATATACGTATTCTCCGAGGTGCACGAATGTTCGAAAATAGCAATTGACCCGCTTCGAGACGAGATGCGTCAATCAAGGAGAGAAATATAGAAATAGGGGTAGATGCACACGATCCGCTTAAAGGGGTAAGTATTCTCTTGTTTCTCCAGGGACTCTGGATAATCGAACATACACAGTACAGAAAACCTTTTATCCGAGAAACATAAAGGCTAAGGGTTCGTGTATTCATGAAAAAGAATATCCGTGTGCAACCGTGAAAATAATTGAGATTCGAGACCATGCAATCGCACAGAATTCGTAATACGTGTAAAATATACACGAACGTTCGCGTTTTTAATAATGCCTATTAACGTTTTTTTAAGAATGCCAGTTTTGCAGCCCCGGAAATCCGAGCTGTGCCAATGTTCAATATCGATTCGGTTCACTAATTATTAAGCGGACTTAAAAATTCAATACACTCCGACAGCTTGAATTTAAAAAAATCTTTCACGAAATAATGATTTTACGTTTGCAAATTTCAAGCTATATTCAACTTCCATGGATATTAAACCTTTGTACTCGAACAACTTTTTTCACTAATTAAAAGTAGTGATCGAGAGTCACCTCTCGAGTGTAAAAGTTTATCATTCCTATCGTTAAGAAATATAATGAAAAATGAAGAATTTCTACAACAACAAAAAATTAATAGTACTTTCGAACCGCGAGATTTTCACATTGTTTCACCCTATTCCTGTAACCGAGATAGCGATCCACGTGTTTATGGCCTTATGTATGGCCGAATGTACGTATACACAAAAATATACGCAGCGAAACAGAGAAAGAGCGTTTCACAGAAAGAGCGAGAGTGTCAACAATTTAGACACCAAGAATAGCTTAATGCACGGCTATTAGGTGTGGGGTGGTCATCGTCGTCGTCGTCGTCGTCGTCGTCGTCGTCGTCGTCGTCGTCGTCATCGTCGTCATCGTCGTCGCGGTCGCCGTCGTCGTGGCGACAGGCAAAAGAGTGTGCGACCTAGTCAGGCCCTCGCGTGGAAGAGAAAGGTGTGTACAATTGGCCTCGTAGGGCCAACCAACACGACGAGGGTAGACCGAGTATAGAAAGGTAGTAAACGAGGGAAGGTGGTGAGCTTCAATTAAAGCTCTTATGGAGCGAACACACACCCTTATTCAAACACAATGAGCTCCCTCTCTTTCAACCCCTCTCGTAACTTACTTTAACTCGCTCGTTTTTTTCCCTTTCAAACGAGAAAATATATGACCACTCGTCGTTTATAAAGCTCCTTAAAAATACAAGTTTCATCATTTTTTTCGTACCATCGTTTATCATCGCTATGATTTTTTTCGAATTATTATTAGATAAAGGGGGAGAGGGAGGAAGCTGGAAAAGGAATGGAAGAAAGGCGTCAGCTATAAATATACAGCACGATGGCCGATGCAGTTTATTTCTCTCTCTCTCTCTCTCTCTCTCTCTCTCTCTCTCTTTCGGACGACGCGAACGGTGCACCAATGCTTCGAGCCTTCGACGTTAAAATCGCGAGGCCTGTCTTCCCCACTCCATATCTTTAACTTCTGATGCACCGTATTTCTGCGTGACGCTCGAGGCACACCATAACTGCTCCTGATGTGCAATCTACCATACGCATCGTCAAACATGCTACGCGTTGAAACTCTACATTCTATATATTATACATACATACATGTATATATGTCATATATTTATATATACATGGCTTTGCTATATACTGCGAAACGAGAAGAAGTCAGTCATCGAACCCAACGCATCGTCGTGTATATTTTCGTTCACAGCGGGACAGTAAACTTCACACGTGTGTGTGAGAAAACGAGTGACGGGCTGGGGGAGGGGGGGGGGGGGGGGGTAGAGAACAAGAACAGAGTTTTGCAGCAGTAGCGATGGGGTTCCCGTTTTGGCGAAGTAAACAACGTGCGGTACGATTACACTTTTTTCCCCCTCGAGTTTTTTTAGCTACGGTCGAATTTCCCTTATTACTGATACACGAATGTGTATTTTGCCTCCGTAATTACTAGGAATTATTTGATTTAGTTTGATTATTTGAAAAAATGGCATTTTTCTCCAGTTAATTATAACCAAATAGACGGTAAATACCATAAATTATTTAATAAACATCATTTTAATATATTTAATTCGTCATTGGTGTATTTTTTATCAAGATCTCTCTTCCTCAGAATTACTCGTTAATAAAAGTGTTTAAATTAATATGCACAATCATATATCTCTCTATGTTAAATCGATCAATTTTGAATTTCATTTGCATGATAAATAAAACGTCAAAAATTTTGGAAAAATTCATAGTGATATTATTTGTTATCGTGAATTTGTCATAAAACTTTTAAATTGTTCTTTTCTTTTTGGAAGAATAATACGACCCTCCTTAAGCCACGACGATGACGTCATTCTCCGAATGCTCTAGAAACGGAAAGTGCAGCGACCTCGGTGCATTTTCTACTACTCTGGCATTGTCTTTCTCTCTCCCTCGATCTCCCGGTCCTGGAGCGTGACGTCATCGAGCGGCAGGGAGGAGAGGAGGTTGCCATGGATACGATGACGTCGTTGTTCGAGGTGGTGCGAGAGGTCGTGGAGGACAACTGGAATGAGGGTATTAGTGAAAGGACGAAGGGAGAGGTTAAACCGAGAGGGGTGAGAGGGTCCTTCGCGAGAAGAAGAACATACGAGAAACTAACGATATCGTACGTGCCTCACGAAGGACTTGGTTTGAATAAAAATAAACTTTTTTCAATTAGTTGATAATATACTGAACGTTTGGTTACAAAAAAAGATCACTCTTTTCTGTTAATTAAGAATAATAACTCTATTTACATTTCTCTCATTTTAATATTACTAATTTTTATTCCTTACCTAAAATTATAGCTGATCATTGTTTAAGAGAACTTTGTAACTTTGTTTAATTCTCACCAATTTTGAAGAATGTTACGTTATAAATTTTTGTAAATTAATGACAATGGTGTAAAGCGAGCTCGAAAAAAAAATGTGTTTGTTTTCCTTACTGTGAAAAAAGTGAGTAAAATGCTAATTAATTTCAAGAGCAAGTCGGGGGATCGGAGAAGGAAGTCTATGCGAGAGAACTCTGCGGGGAGTGGTCGTAGTTGGCGAGATAGCTATACCATGTTCGACTAATGGCAAAATTGAGTCCGACGATCGAGCTACGAGTCACGCAATTATCGTTGGTGAAGAACTTTATACGAAACTGTCGTAATGGATAAAAATGTCCTGCACGAATTTTATCTCCCCGCGGTGGAGAGAGCCAGAGAAAATGTAAAATTGTGAAGATAAAAGCCAAAATCGCCACAACGCACGATCGAATAAAAAAAAAACAAAAAAATGAATTTTTGTTTAATCCTCCAATACAATCCTGCCAACATTGGCACAAAACGAGCGGGGCATGTTAAAAATATCGTAAGCGTATTCGCCGGACGAACCCTTGGATAAAATAATAACAATAATAAAAAAAAAACATAATTTTGTAAAAGGTTAAAATATGATGAACTAAATACAGTCTTTTTTTCCATGAAATTATTGATTTTGAGAAATCGCACATACACCGAGAACCCGTCAGTGATTGCTAGGTCGGATGATACGGGATGTATAAAATAGCACGGCGATGGGAGAAAAAGGATAAAAAATAGGACCTACTGCGGATGTTTCACAGGACGCAGTAGGATGCGACCTAAAGTTACGACAGGGACAGAAAATGTGATAAAACTAGAACGAGTTCTCCCCCAAAAAAAGTTAGGACCCTGCTGAGTAGGAAACGTACGCTGGACACGCTCGACCTTGTAACTTTGATGTTGACCACAGCTATAAAGTGGCGCAGCGCGCA
The DNA here is from genome assembly GCA_964017225.1 of Netelia inedita. NCBI lineage: Eukaryota > Metazoa > Arthropoda > Insecta > Hymenoptera > Ichneumonidae > Netelia > Netelia inedita. The sequence continues at coordinate 28,110,828 of OZ024920.1, read as the reverse complement.
ACTCGTCCCAGTCCGTATGCAGCGTTAAAAGAAGAAGCTAATTGAAGCACGAAAGGCAAAAAAAAAGAAAATTTTTAATTCCATTTGCCCAATTAAAAGAAGAGTTAAAAACAACGATAAAAATAGGCAAACAAGGCCAAAGAGCGAATAAACTTCTGGGTATGGCCATGCGGGAATTAAACTTGTCGCCCTTATAGAGCTCGTTCGAGGTCGTGAAACTAGGAACCTGCGCATATACAGTTATCTCGTATACGATATACGTTGATATATAAAACATTCGGGCACGATTGTACGGTGAAACTGACGAGCTTTTACGACACTTTTTGCCTGATAAAGATTTTTATCGCAAAAACCCAACGGTATTTACTTCGGTAAAAAGTCAGTTTCATGAAAAAGCACGGTCGTACCATGACTAATATAGGGTGTAGTGAGGATAAACCGGAAGTGCACGCAGCCGCCGGTCGCGCCTCTATGCTCACCGAATTACGTATTCAGGGTGAGTGCGACCGTACGCGCGTGTGAAAACCGAGGGAGCGATGAAAAAGGAAAAAAAATAAACATACAGACTCGCCCCTATTTTTGTTCTATACTTCTCTCCCATCCATTTTTTTCTTTTTCTTTTCTTGAGCGCTCGATCGCCTGGCAAACGAGAATTTCCTTCCTTGTACTAGGTACGATATACACATATGATGATAATACCGAATGTGTGAAAATTAATAACGACCGGATTGCCGCGTGTATAAGTAGATTGTAATCCACAGATGAAACAGGAATGATGAAAAAATCTTATATACGTAAAAGATGTTATTTTTATCCGTACACATATTTAGCGTGAATAAACGAGATGGTAACAAGATAATAATTGTGATAACAAATGTAATTAATTAACGAACTTTAAGCTCAAAAATTAATTTGACTTGAAATCTGATTTGCCGTCGGGTCGTCGTTTTAAAATTTATCTCTCTGCTTTTTCTTCTATTAATTATTTTTTCCCAAAAGTTCTCATTTCGACAGAATTTTAATTACTTGAATTTTTTATTTTTCTTCGGGAGCTATTCGATGGATAAGAAAATCCTTTGTACTCTGACGCCTCTGCTTCGAAATCTCTACTCGTACCAGTCGGCAACGATTATTCCGCGTATTAATCACTCGAACAATCCCCTGCAGGGATATACATATATATACGCGTAGGAAATAGACAGAGATTTTTCGGTGCTGCTCGGTTGATCGTACCCGATGTGGCGTTTCCCCTTTCATCACTTTTCTCGCTTCGGTTTCTTTTCATTTTTCCTTGTTCGTCACTGTGCCGCGAAAAAAATCTCTCGATCCGCTTTATCTAGAACGAGAAGAGGGAATGGAGGAGAATCGCGAGAAATGTGCGTCAGGAATGACGTCACGGAGTAACTAGGCAACCGCGACCCCTTGAGAGGTCCTAACCACGATCTCATCGACTTTCATTCTCTTCAGCATTGTCATTTGTATTCTTCCTCATTTTGGCATTCTCTCTGTCTCGACCTGTCTATTCGAATCTCGCTTTCCGCAGCCGTTGTCTCTTTCACCGAAGGTGCAGCTACTATTCAAAGGCCGTTTGTGTCTAATTTTGCAATCTTGGCGAATAAACATTTCTAACTATAATACGAGAAGCTTTTCTACAAAAATCAATTTTTCAGGGCTTGAAGAAAATATAATTTCCCAAGAAAATAACTATACCAAAAACGTTAGTAGTTACGAAAATTATTAAAAATGTCTTTTTTTTATTGATAAAAGAATTAACTCTTAAAGTTTTCTAACTCTAGGAAAAAGACGAGGTTACGCTTCGTGTACAAGGGATGAAAAAATGTCACTAGAGTTTCGATACGAAAATTATGTTTTCGTAAGAGAATCGAAAAGACGCAGAGGCGAGGGGCAGAGAGAGGGAGAGCCCGAGAGAACGAGAGAATATATTAACTATGTACAGTCAATTGTGTAATCGCGAAGACAAAAGATAGGCCGTGCAGTTGAGGGTTCAAGCGAATAAAGGGAGAAGTCTCTTTTGTAACCCGAAGCTTTAAGTCGGTTGACCCGGAGCTTTTATTCGGTTTTCCATGTTCCAACCCTTCGGGAAAGAGGTCTTTGTTCTCCGATTCAAATCTCGTAGCGACATTCTCTCTTGCCATTATGGAAGACGGAAATGAGCCGACCTTACGTCCTATTATATACTTACGCTGGAGAATAGGAAGTCGAACAAAGTCATCGAAGCATTTTTTTGGGTACGAATTAAATCAATGAATTATTAAATAAAAGGTGTAATAAAAAAAAATCCAATTGATCAAATGATTCGATTACAAGCGACTTAATTAATAAACAAAGGAATTAATAGTCGCGGATAAAAGAATAATATTAGATTACATAAATCTTGAAAATGAATGAGGAAGTTTGTAAGCATTTGAGGGGTTGGTTTATGTATCCGGATCGATATCCGCTTCCACCTTTCTTTTTTTCATTCGGCTGCCTTTGCTATCCCCTCGACGAGTATTCCACGGACAACCATATTGTAATAAATATCTACAGACTCATATTTTCCAACTGCCTATGATGATCTAAGTTTAGCTCGTACACGAAGAAAGCTGTTGGGGGAGCTGGAAGACAGTTTATCCTGTCACCCAGTAACGTTATAGGAACGTGTTTCTACTATATATATGTAACATCATTTACGTCTCTACTGTGCTCGTATGCTTCTGACCATATCTCGTCTATGTACATATCGTCATATATATATATATGCGGATATATGGGTGTGTTCAACGATTCTGCACGAGAACACGTATCGTCATTCAGTTTGCTCCCTTTCCACGTCGTTATCTTCGTGTCAAGGCAAGCGAGAGATAGAAAGAGAGAGAAAAGGTAACTTATACACCAAAAATATATATATAGGATTTTCTATTTATAGCGAAACGAGGAAATAATTCAAAAAGCGATTATTCAAATTGGAAAATTGTTCTACCAAAAGTTGTATTTCAGGACCGAAATACGAGCATCGGATTGTCAAGACTCTCGGTAGAAATCTCAAGATAAATTTAAAGTACGTCTTCATTTTTTAAATAAAAAATGTACGATTTTCATCACACACAACGGTAATTAGGTTCGAGATAAAATAATTGTTTGTTGCTCGATTGTCTCAGGTATGGAACATGACGCATCTAAGGATCATGATCGGGACGATTTTACTCAAAACCCCCCATACATATTGCACCAACACATATTGATATATTTCATATACGTGTGTACTTATCGACCCGCCATATTGCACCTAGAAAATAGTATAAGATGGCAGTCCTGCGACGAAAAGAAGTAGCAATGCGGAGTAAACAAAAATAAGATAAAAAAAGAAATGAAAAGGGTGAAACAGGATATTTTCTGTTTCAGTGATCTAATGGCGAAGATATCCATTCCGCCCTCGAGTTTTTCTTACGTCTGGTAAATAAATGACGAAGCAAAAAACGAGAAAAACGGAGATAAAAAATTAATTTTTATATCCAAAACGCACATGGAATACTCCATACACTTTTTTTTACTTTTCGATGCGACATGCTGCACCGAAAAATAAAACAAAGTGTGCGATGACCGTTTTGCGACAAGAAGAAGTGGCAAAAGGGAAGCAAACAAAAATGAGATGGACAAAAACTGGGGAAACAGGATCTTTTTTGTCTCACTCATTTGGTGACGAAGACCTCCACGCCATCCTCAAGTTTTCTCGAGTCTGGTAAGTAAATGATTAATAAAAGGACGAGAAGGGGGGAGGGAAATAAAAAAAGAGATCTCCCCACTCCGCGACACTCCAAGACACGAAACCCCTCGCTAACATTTATTTTTCTTCGCTTCTTGCTCTCCTCCCTCGACGTCATTTATCGGCCATATGCCTTCCGGCGAGTATTCCGCGTCGCCTTGCGATATGTATAGGCAATGTTAAAATATAACAGAAACAGCGAGGTATGTAAAATCTCAATGTTAAAGTATCCGGGCAATTGTAAATCGTTAAACGGCTTCTTTCGATGAAAGTTTGCGAAATAGGAGAGAAAACGAAATGTCAGCAGGAATTCTTGAAGTAGAAAAATTGCAGAACTTCCAAGAGAACAAAGATGTGACGAAGATAAACTACTCGAAGTGCAGCTGCAAATGTTTTTTTAAAGAATTCCAATCTTTCGTTGTTTTAATCTTAACAAGAAGTTCGACCTAATTTTACGAGAATATAAAAAACAGAAATTCTTAAGACGACATTTTTTTCGTACTCTTCTTCGATGTTAAAATTGTCTAAGGGAAAATCTTGAACAGACTTTTGGCAAGATAAATTTAATTAGTGAAATTCACGAATCTCGGGAGCTCGAAGGGACACATGGCACGCATATGGGGTTTGTGTATTTGCTCTTTGTACAAACATTGTTTTATGCACATTCGGTCGTGATTTTTTTTCTCAAGCTTATATGGGTTGTGTTGCTACTGTTGACGATGAAATGAGAAAATTTAAGCAATTAAGCAAATGGGCAAAACATCCTGGGATAAGCAAATTGGAGGAAACTTGAAAAATAAAATAAAATAAACATACAAATCGGAAAAAAAGACAATAATTTTTTTTCAAAAAACTTCACTATAAAAATGCTTGTTTAAAAAAATGCAAAATAATAGAAATAATTTGTTTTCTAAATTTAGTTTTCTGATTTTATTACATTAAAACAAACAATATGAAATTTTGCTTAACTTTCGTCTGAGTGAAATCAAGGTGCGAATAACGGTCCGCGAGTTACGAGGGAACAACCAGCCAAACGATAACTTTACATCAAAGTCGAACGTGTACCGTTGCCCCCTTTTCCAGCCGGGGGTTAAAAATAGAGGCAAACGAAAGAAAGTCAAAACTAATAATAAATTTGTGTCCATCTCCATTCTTGTGGACCCCTGTAGGCACTTCATATTGGGATGAAAGTAATAAAGATCGATTCGATTAAATGCAAGTTCATCTTGATGCAAAAAGAATTTATTAAAATCAAATTCATTAAATTCTTCTAGCAAATAGCTGTTGTCTATTGCATTGTTCGCTTGATTCGGGGACCACCGTGGTGGTTTGACACCTTTGTCTCACTCTACACTAATTCAGCCAGAAATAAAATAATTAATAAAATACAAATATACAATATTAACAATATTTTCGATTACCTTCTTTCCTATATTATTTTATTAATTACATTAATTACATTAACATTAGGATCAACTTTAATGACGAGTGCCACGATTTTCGTTTATTTTTTTTATTTTTCGTAACATTTTTTGTTTTATTTCACAACGACCCTAATTTTTTTGACCCATCAGAGAAAATCTATATTTTTTTCAGTATACGAGATCTTCAAGCCCGCAGCTCGACGTCGCGACAAAAATTGGTTTTCTAAAAAGCGTCGAGCTACGTCTTTACATAAAAAATCATTCGTAACTCAATTTATATGTCCGTCATTTTTTCTTTAATCCAGATTAAATCTGTTCGAATCGCGTAAATTCCGTTTTCTCGACAAACTACGGTATATATTTTCGCCTACATCGTGTACACGCATCGAGCCAGTATTTCACGATCGCGGGGTGTGAGATGCGCCAAAGCAAGTGTACACGAGAAGGCGCAGGAGTGACCGAGGGTAGAGCTGCGGCATGTACCTTTACGAACACCTCCAGCGGAACTGATCGAATTACACCGAGAGATCTTGATTAAGCTCTCGCTTGATATCCGTTTGGCCTCGATTGCCGTGCGAGATAGATCCTCTCGTCACCGATTCACGAATTCTATATATATATACATATACGTACATACATACGGACAGTTTTTTTTTCTAGGCTTCGCTTTTATTAGACTTCGGCGGCATTCCAATTAAAATAGAACAACAAAACGAACGTACCCGTGTTCAATCCCAAGTAACACGTCATGTTCACAGATCACGTTAATTGCTCTCGACTGTGAATCGTTGGCTATCGTATTTCATTAATTAAAGTTCCTCGAGCTTATCATCGGATCGTAAAACTTGTCCTGATAAGAAAATGAAGACCAGGCATCAATGCTAAATAAATAAATAAATAAAATGTTATCTTTAGACAACTTTTATCGATATAAAATTGTTATTTTTGTAGTTACAATTTTGTCGCCGCTTCGATATATTATTCGTCGACTTTTCTCGTCGCCCACTTTAACCTCCGATTTATCTTGTTGTCTTTGGCAAAACTCTGGGGGGTTGGCACCGTCCCATGGATTCTTCGAAAATCATTAACCATCCAAAGGTCTACGTTAAACTCCACATCTACCGATATAAAATTCGAGTCTTCCGTAAAACTTTCTCGTTACGTCTCTCTCGACAAAATTCGTCGAGGGAAAATGAACGATTCGAATTCGATTTTCGACGGATCGATTCGAAAAAGGACGAACGAAGATGCGAAGAACTAACGACGAGGGCAACGATTATTTTTTTTTATTCAACGAGCGACGTATATGTCGCAATATTGAGTGTCACGTACGCAAACTCGAACCTAAACTGGGTAACGATGCGTCGATATGTATACGGAAATCTCGATGTACACTTCTCTTCCAACACGGGAATTGCTGACGTCAGCATGCATCGAGGCCCCCCCTGGACCTCTCTAGCTTCCTCTCTGTCTCAAAATAAAATCGTTAAGGTTTTCATGACGGCGCTCGAAAGATGAATAAAGGAAGAAAAATTTAACGGGATAGTTGACGTTAAGAACATTAAACTGGGGCGGATAACAATCGAAGCCATTCGACGACGGACGATAAAAAGCATTAAACCCTTTCCTGTTCCACTTTTCCTTCCACCGATTGTTGCTTATTTTTATTCTCGTCAAAATAATACAGTTATGCTTATTATTGTTGTTATCGAGATTTAACAGGGGTTAAAAACGAATATGAATTATAAAACGACTGAAGGAACACGCGTAAAAAATTACGTTGCGAGTTTACACTGGTCTCCCCCATTTTTATATTTTTTTTTATACGAACTTCGATAATTCGTTCTCACAGAGAGAACGGAGATTGGAATAAACACTTTGAAAATTCCGCGTCGTTTAAGAAAAAATCAAATGACGCATAACGTCAAATAAACAATTCGTTTATAATATATTAATCGTTTAATTTATTTAACAATTTCAAATCATGAAATAACAATCATGAATAAATTTTTGTTATTTATTTTTAGATTTTTATCTTACCACGAATTATTCAAATTTTGGTCGATTAAAAATAGTATTTTGAGTTTGGTCGGGATTGTACGTTAAATTTATCTTTAAATAAAATTTTCGTATTTACTAGAGAAATAAAACTGACGTAAATTTTAACGTTTCGCAATTAATAATGATTTTACCCGGGAAATCGATACGCAAGGTTTTGCTTTGTGCAAAATCAACAGCCTGGAACGAAACTCGCGAGGGTGACTAAAACATGACTGGCAACGGCCAGCAGCGCTGAGCTTGACTAACGTTTTGCGTTCTGAAACGACGTTAAATCTACCGCGCAATAACGCAGATAACGCTGTCGAGGTTGTTCGCGGTTAGGCATATAGCGATGTACAATAGAGCGTGGACAACATACGATGCTATAAACCCTCGTAAACGTCCGCGCGATAGCGACTTATATGTATGTATGTTGCAGAGGACTTACGAGAAACGTGGAACAGTACGCGGAAGTGTGAGCCAAGCTTCTGCGATGCGTACAGGTAGGACCACCTAAAATTTATGTTTTACGTGCACTTTGCTCAGCCTTGTTTCTTGCACTTACATACGTCATAAGAGTCCAAGATCTTAAATACAGCTCTAACGTTCCTACCTGTGATTCGCAATTTAAGACTTTCGATCGAATAAAATTAACAACGACTTTATTGCAAAAGGTGAGAGAATTTATGTAGTTTGATATCGGTCGATACTTTCGGATTAATCAATAATTCACTTTAATTAATATTCAAAAAAGATTCGATAAAATATTTACGAATATTTTTCCTTTAGGAAAATATTTCGAATGTTGAAGATTATAGCTTACTTCCTATATAAAATATCGTACATCGGAACATGATATCTTTTATCTTCTGACCTTTTATCTTTGTGCGCTGTTCTCCAGCATTCAATATGTACACGGCTGGGAACATTGTCAGAGGATGTGGCACCGTATCTTCCCGGAAGAAAAGGAATAGGATATACATATATATATACATATATACGTAAGGGTATATATATATATATAGGTGGACGAAACCGATTATACTCCCAGAGCGATTCTCCTGCGGTTTTGCTCTATGTGTGAATAATTCATCGATCGGTAGAGAGCTCGCGGAAGGCCTCGGTTTTGAAACGGAGAAAGCCGAGAAGGCGAGACGTGTAGAAGCAAGCATAAAACATATTCAATATATGTATATATTGTATATGAAATTTGTGTACGAGATTTTTCATGCCAATTGGACATACTTTTGAACATCTTCGTATTAGGATTTGATTCGTTATCTTCTTTCTGTCATCGACGAAGCTTCGTTGTCATTGAAAAATAATGTAGGTAACTTCAAAATATTTTGCTAAAGGATTAAAAAATTTTGACATAGTCAAAAAATGATATTTCAACTGTTTTAGATGAAATTCTGGATAAACGGGTTGTAAACAAATAGCAAAAATAAGGTGGTAATATTTGTCGTTTTTCTACGTTTCAACAATGAACAACAATACAAAAAATATTTTGTATTGTCGACAAGGATCGAATGGGCATGGAATGTCTTGTACGTGTACATGCGGATGTTTCTGACTTATTGTCATTTAAACATAATAACGTTGAAAAACACGATCATCGACGCATCGTTGGAAATCGAATGATATTGGCAATTTCAACTGACGACATTCGAGACGAGAAATTCAACACCGGATCACTCGGAATCGAAACTCTGCCTTTCTCGCTCGTGCGACAAATCCCACCATTGAACGGAAATTACGCGTGCCGAAAGAGGGTAGAGAGAGGGAGGGTGAAAGAGCGCGCGCACGAGAGAGAAAGAGAGAGGAGAGGTAGAGATAGAGCGTGAGTGAAGGAAAGGGAGAGAGATAGTCTTCGTGAAATAAAGTAATTGTATGTTCTCGTGCACTCTCGTCGCTACCCTGGGTGCAGCTAAAAACACACCCCTCCGTTTTTTATTTCGCTCTGAGAGATGTGTATAATTTTTATTTATAGCCCGAGTCACGAAACAGCACGATGATAAAATGTATGAGAATTTTTTAACAACTCGGTGAAAAGGTTTCGTGCTAATCTGGTGTTTATATTTCCTACGCTCGACGAGAAATATGAGAAAGCCGAAAAAATGAAAATTTAATTAACAATTTAATTAAAAAATGTTTGATAATATTTTTAATGAGTGAAAACAATATTTTCAGTGCGAAAATCATTAATTTGCGATTTTTATAAAATAACAACCAATTATAAATTTTTCTATTACTCGTTGAGTACATAAAGAATAAATCGCACGAAAATGTTACAAAAAACAGGTCAGACTCACCCCATCAGGATGATATCTTGTCACACTGCTGGAAGTTGTTCCAGCTCCGCAAAACTCCGCTAGCACGTCCTCGAGTTTCCTTGTCGAATCTGCGAATGAACACGAATGAAAAAAAAAGATTAATTACCCTTTAATCATTTAATTAATTTTTTAAAATGCTAATTCCATCTCATACTCGAAAAATCGATCGTTTATTTAAATGTTGATTCCATTCGGATAAGGCAGGCAAAGATCTCCTGTAGGTACCGTAATATATCCCGGCAAGTGGTATATAAATTAGCGTGAGTGACCACCGGGGGTGCACGAGGGCCAGAGATGAGGAAGCGAAAAATGGAGGCTTATATACCAAGAAATGGGGATGCGACAAGCTTTTCTAGAAGGGCGGCAACCGCTCCATCGTTTTCCAGAATCGATAATGGAAGTTAGTATGAGCGAGACGGAAGAAAAAGAAAACGGCGTGGCGCGAGAGAGAAGGAGAAGAAGATCCGGTACGCGATGCTCGTAACCGTAAATTCTTCCGTCACCCTAATTTCGTGAGGAGATGCAATTTTTCCAGCTTTTCTTCCGGGCGGTTAAAGCAAAAGAGAAAACGGAGTTACAATATGTATATATACACACGCATGCACGTGTGTGTGTGTGTGTGTGTTTCTATAATACACTTAGGCACAAGGGAGAATTCAAAGCTTTTGCTTCGAGGGGTGTCAAAGCCCCGGAATCTTCACGGGTGTTTTTATTCTCAACGACTTTTCCGACGACGAAACACTTTTCCCCTCTTCGTAGTTTCACTCGAGTGACATATAGAGCGAATCAATGGAAGCCCTCGAAGAACAAAAAGAAGGGGAACGAAGAAAAACAAACTAGAGTAATCGGGATATTTTGTAGTAATTGAAAAAATGACCGAATCGAAAATGATTCATAAATAGACATAAAAATTATCTTCGTTGAATTAATTAAATCATTTCTTTCATTTAATGCTGTTCCAATTAATTATTACATACTTATTATTGTTACGCCCTGTAATGATTATGAAAATAATATTTAAATTCACTTAAAACCGTTTTAAAAATAAAATAAAAATAATAATGCAGAGATAGAGGGATGAATTGAACTAGGGGTTAGTATTAAATACCCGTCGTCGTGGCCACAGATGAATATGCGAGGAATAGCTCGTTACTACCCGTATATGAAATCGCTCTCACTGGCGTAATAACGCGACTGCATTTGTCGTGTAACTTTCCGGATAAATCTCGCCAGTCAACCGTCGTTAATGTTCGCCGTTGTAAACGTTAAAATAGAAAAGTAATCGAATCATTTCCTTTCTCGTCTCCTACTCATTCCACTCGGCTCTCATATTACGACGAGGCTCACGTTTGATATTGCTTGTTATCCTTGAAGCAAACGTGGAATGAGCGAGAACCGAGAGAGCTCGTTATATCCCAACGAGTTTGGATAAGAGTAGGTATATAAGAAATTATTTACTGAACAGATGGGGATGGGATGTCGTTTTTTTTATTCGAAGTAATATCCTATCAATTTTCGTTTATTGCAAAATTTATAATTGAGATTTATTTTTCGTCAAATTTAAAGAATAATTTTCGTATTAAATATGAAATAAATTAAGCAATAATTTTTTTTTTATGCATAAGAATAGAAAATTATTTTGTTTTTTTTAAAGAGACTTTACTTTTGCCCGATGAATGAACAGAGGGGAAATGATAAGAACAAAATTGAGTTGAGGTCAAACGCGACCAAAGTGTGAGCCTCGAGTGTATATCTACCCTTAGAGCGATATAGAAACATCCAAAGAACGAAAGCCGGAGGCTGGAGGGATAATGCAAGTGGGAAGTGACTCGGATCACTTACACCTGTACAGGCAAGATCGTATTTCATGAGAACCAACGCTTGTGCTTTGGTCACCCATTCTTCTTGTTCAATCGACAAAACGTTGCGTTAGGGGATGGTAAGACAAGATTTCACCACTTGAAAAAAGCGATTCGTAAATAGTTCGGCACGTGGCGATTGATCGAGAGAGCTGAAAGTTCGATCGACGCCAAATTGTGCCAAAAAGTCGCAAAAAGTAGCGCAGTCGGGTCAACGTGAGACTGTGAGATTATTGTGGCACGTTCAGTAGTAAGAAACCGTATATGGTCAGACGCTTCGGTAAAACTCGCTAATAATGTCGCAGTGAACATATATGTATGAAATTCGAACCCGAGAATATAATCATTTTACAAATATAGGCACAATAAAAGTCGAAATTCATGTTAGTTCATAAAAACAAGGCTAAGGGAATAAAGTCGATGACAACAAAACGCAAAAAATTAATTTTAATAAAAAAATAGAATAAACGAACTTAACTGTCACCTTTCAACATCTTGTTCACTATAGACAGATACATGAACTGATATCGAATGGATAATGTTTTATAGCTCTACATAATGAATCAGCGTTTCGTGCGACCTTTTTTCCAACGATCGATCTTCCTAGTTCGGTTTATTCACGGAGAATCACAGAAATTCTTGGAAACTATACCTTCTCAAAAAATTTACAACCGGTGTAATACGTTTGGTGTTATAAAGACTCAAGTTTAAAAATAGGAATGCGTGAGAGTAGAACCGTAAAAACTCGAATAAAGGCATACGAAGGAATGAATAAATTTAAAAATATATATACACTCCAATATGGATTAGTTCTTTTAAACTCACAAGCTGCAAAATCCTGAAGTTGTTGAAATTCCGCTGGTGACAGCTTATCCCAGTGAAGGGTCATTCTTATTGCTCTGTACTATCGAATTTCTCCAGGATCGAAACCCACGACCTCGTTCCTCGATGCATTCGTCACCTGAAACAATAACAAATAACAAAAAAAGATTAATTAAATTTCATTTTTCATTATTGTTTGCAACTTGCAAAGTGGTAATTTTCTTATACACGAATATAACTCAAGCCCGAATATGTCGAAAACCTCAGGGTAAAAGGACTGGAAGTGTCCCCAAACATATATTTGTACGATAAAAAATAAAATATCATAATGGCAGTTAAATAAAAGAGTTGTTATCGCTGCGTGGTTGCCGCAGCAGCAACTCACATATATATGTACATGATCAAACGTTGATCATTGTGCAATTATTCAACGACTACGAGTACGTGTCCCACGATAATTTCTAACTGAAACCGTACGTCGAGAACGGGAGATGTACGACGTGGATTGTACATAACAGAGTAAGCACCATCGGACTCACGACTATACTTTAAACTTACGACCAATAACCGGATTTTGAGTATTTCCGTAGGTCTACTCGTACGAGGGCAATCGTAACTCGTAGGTATAATACAAGAGAATAAACCTAAATCAACCATCCCCGTATGGCAAAATTTCATGCATCGTATGTCGGAATATTATGGGAATCGTAATTGAAATATCGCATACTTTCCACATTTATAGAGTCGAGGGTTATATATTATTTCATAGAGTTCCGCCCGCTATAAAATTCTGCAGATGTAATGAAATCATAGAAACAAATAAACTTGAAATAATAATATAATAATTTTAATAATATTTTTGTTTTAAATATAAATTATTGTTCGCACTGTAATTTTTAATCAGATGCAAAGAAGTATTTAATTTGTTATATCCCAACATCGATTTGAAATATTGACAGATTCTTGTTTCCCTGTACATTATGAAATTTTTTTTATCTAAGCAAGATAGCTGTATACTCCCGAGGTCGATTTGAATATTTATGACACATATCTTTCGCCATGAGCATCGGTTATACGGGCATCGTTACCCATCTGGATAAAAGCCCAAGTAAATTAATAATTTACTACTAATCATTTAAGTATATAATAATCTCTGTAATTGAATACCTACATACAAATTTTCATGATATTAGGGATGATAAATTCTATAATTTCTATCGCTAATTGCTGTATGACAAACATCAAATCAAAGAGCTTTGATCGAATTTTCGAAAGTGAACCCATGTTACGTGATGAAATGCTGGAGCCGCTCGCGAAGTGTACCATGAGAGTTACGAGATCTGGCATTCAAGAGAAATAGCGTTGGTGTATTATATCAGCAAAATGTCAGATCTCAAGAGATTCTCGTTTTCGAGAATCTTCAACGAGTCAACTACGTAGACGTTTCTGTTCATGGGCGAGATATTAAACAACTTTTCGATCAAAAGACGATAAGTGGAGCCCTGATATATGTTCATAATATCGACAAATTTTATGAAATTCGAGATACTTTGTTACGCTTAATATTGTCAGCTAACAAAATTATAAATTACCACAGTCTTAACGAAGTTCATTTCAATAATGAACAAATTATATTTAATTATACGGCATTTATTAATTTTTTTATTTTTATTTTTTTCAAAGCAGCGCGCTTCCAACATTATAGGAGACAGAATTAACTTTACAAAAGTGACAACACCAATACCACGTGGTTTATGGTGCGATTAATTACTCGATGGATCGTGGAACGAGATTCATGGAAAAATAATAAATGCGGACGTTGGTTTCTGTCTCATGATAGCAGTTATCGAGAGATTGCATTTCGAGGAATATTCCATGCCCATTAAGACCGACAAATACGTTTGAATATCGCCAAAAGCTTTGCCTACTAATTGGAACAAACTTTGATTGCCTTGCAATCGTTACGTATGAACATCTTTTCTAGTTTAACTCATCGGCGTTTCCGGCGTTATGTATTTTATTGTACAAAGCGGGTAAATAATTACAAAATATTTTTTTTATTATATGCAATAAATAAATTAGTTGGTTTATTAACAAACGTGTTATGTTTAATTTTACGCGATTTTTCCCTCCTCATCACCAACGTAAAAATGTTATTATTGTTATTTTATGAATAACCCATCAACGTATTATCTCGATCAATTTCCACGATTATTTTAACATTAAAGAGCGAGGGGTGCTAGCTCGTATCGTGGAAATAAAATAATGTTTTATTATAGATAAGTAGACTGGTGGAGGGTGGTGTAATCGATTACTGCCAAAACAACGACACAACTGGTCTCTTGCCTCGTATCGGACCTTCAAACACACTACTGCGATTCGTTCACGTCGCAAGTGTCTTTACCATCTGGCTAATCGGTATCTCGCTATCTGTCCTACATTTTCTCGGTGAAATTCTTTATCGTCGAATTACGTCAGGAGAGGGGGAGAAGCCGATGGAAAAATAAATGAAAATGGCCGAAAGGAAGGACGGACAGAAAAGTATCTGAACTGGAATGAGAAGCGAAAGGAAACCCTATCGCGTCGACGAATTCCTGGCCTCTCGTATTCCCGGAGCGGTTGTCGGATAACACGGAAATTCAATCGGACGAATTATCGGTGACAAACCCCCGGCGATTTATCGCAAGATTCCGACTGGAATGAAATATAATTCCCGGACAATTTTAAAGAGTAACGAAACAAATATCGACCAAAATAATAACCATACTTTCCTGAATAAAGACCGACAATTCACGATGGAAATGAAAAGCTAAAATTTCAGTAACGATTCCATTCATCAAATTCTCATGATCCATTTTTTATTTCGATAGAGTTTAATTATATTTCAATATTAACTTCCATTGAAAACTCTTTATGATACGCCGAACAAAAGTTCGTTTAGAAACTAATTTTTGTTCTCCGGGCTTAGTTTGCATGCACATGTTCACCATTCAACATTTTCGTACATTACAGCACACTTCGTTCGAGCAACAGGCGACAGGATAACATCATGCGTCATGTCGTTAGCTCATTTTTGTTCTCGACCAAAAACCTCCCTTCATCAGTAAGCAAGATAAGAGTTAAAAAAATGTACAGAAATAATCGTAATTAATATGAATTCGTGACCTCAAAAATAAGTTATACGAATCTAAAAAGAAAAATGCTGGAAAAAACGTGGGAATTTTGGCGTTTCTTTCATTTTGTAGCTCGTAAAATAGTTTTATCCACAATTTGGCAATATTCCCGATGCTCTGGGTGAATTTCGCCGTACAGTGAGTCGAGGACGCGATTTAAAAAAACCTCTGTCGATAGAAAAAGGGGTATGTGCCCGGTGATATCGCGTTCATTTTGAACAATATATATACGGTTTCCTATATACATATACGAATATATGGTTTCACCTTCGAATCCGATACCGCTGACCATTGTGGCTGTCTGTAACGATCGCTGTGGCTCGAAGGTACACGAGCCTCA
The DNA here is from genome assembly GCA_964017225.1 of Netelia inedita. Classification (NCBI taxonomy): domain Eukaryota; kingdom Metazoa; phylum Arthropoda; class Insecta; order Hymenoptera; family Ichneumonidae; genus Netelia; species Netelia inedita. The sequence goes on along the minus strand of OZ024920.1, from coordinate 28,095,071 downwards.
AAAGTTCACCCTATACCAAAACCACTGCTCGTCGTCCACGCGTTTGAGAGCTCTTTTCTCCTCTTCGCCCCTTTTCTCTGTCTCTTTTATCTCGAATGCGACCGCAAGAACTCTGTGAGATCGTCGCGTTAAGAGGATTCCGAGCCCCTAGCGGATTTCATCCCTATGTAGGCATGTATCATACCTGCCGGTTATTTTAGCTTAGGCACCTCGAGCTATCGCGAAACAAAAAAAATCTTTCCCTTTCTTTTTTTTCATGCACTTCCATCTAAAATTACCCAGTTTGTACCAACAGCCCTCTCGCTAATTTCAAAATTTTTTAACGATGTAGTAACGAATTATTTCTGAAACGAGTAATTTGTCAATAAACAAATAACGATCGAATAATTTTATTTTACACCCCTTAGTCCCGAACATTTAAAAAAATACGAAAGAAATAGAATTGTTTCTGGTGTCGGGGAAAGTACGATATGGGTTTTAACGATCATTATTGCTCATTCGTTTCTCGCTCATTATTATTTTTTTCTCGACAGGCCTTCTACGCACCACGGAGACAAATCAAACGAGGGGTGAAATTGCAAGAACACTGTCAAATTCCCTAGAGGGTGAGGAATGCACATTGCGCAATTTATCATACGAGAACGAGGATTTATTGGGGAAGGGGTGAAGATATACCGGAGGCAGAGAGCTAGTTATGGGCGTAAGTATACAGGGTTCGTAAATCTAGTCTATACTACCTACCATCTACGATTCTATGGTCGATTCAGTGTTAACGAAACCACGTTGAGTTTTGTAACCCTAATAACGAGATCGTCATCTTCCTCATCGATCGAGTACGACGACATAATGTCGTTCTTGTATGTCTTGAATTAATCCTACTCTTTGCCAGGCTCCGTATACTTTATCTAATATGTACATCGTGAAAATCTATTAAAATGGGTGGAATCAACGTGAATGCGAAGCGTTTGTTCCGAGAGAAAGGTCGTTGCGCGAACAATATAAGGATACTTAACGAGATTTACACTGAAACTATATGTTGTATATACACCTATATATATGTATATAATTTGAAATGACTGTGTATGTATGTGTAGCCCTCTCACGGTTCTCTCTGGCTAGCTGGGGGCGAGAGGGTAGCCAACAGGAGATGTTCAAGCTTGCTGGCAGCCGCTCGGGCAAGGAATCAATACGTGTGTAGTAACCGCGAAAACACGTTTTAGGTAAGCGAACGTCGTCGTCGTCGACGACGACGATAAAAAAAATTCCAAACAATCTCTTTGTTATGCAATTATAGACGCGTCTCACTAACAGAGAGATCATCATTCCATCGAATAAATCATCATTCTGGCAGCCATCCGATTAATTGAATTTTCCCAACCCCCGAGATGGGGATGTCAAGAACAATATCGGGGATGATTTTTTTTCTCCGATGACTTACTATTTTTCTTTATTTCTTTTTTCTTTCATTTAATACGCCCCGAAAGCCTGGAAGTACTTATTAAAGTAGCACAGCGGCAACCCGGCCTCTTTGAGGGTTCCTTCCCTCTGCGTATGACGACGAAGCTATTTTATTTTCTTCCGACACTCTCGAGCATCGTACCTACACCCCGGGCGGTAAAGACCCGGCGTGCAACAAGAAAAAAACGAGTGAGAAACGAGAGGGCGGGGTCAAGAGGCCCGGGCGCATCAAAGAATATAGTAAAGTAGATAAGTACCTCGATGGTTAGACCGTCACGAAGTAGCAAAGTCTGTGCTTGGTCGGACAAAGAGTAAACAGAGAGGGAGACGGCACATGAGACTAGAAAAGGCGACCTCGCGAGAGATGAATTATCTTTCTCGACGCCCCGTATCGAACGTAGGAATAAACAAAATTTCTGACGAATTTTCATATCGAATAAATTAGAATAGTTTTGTTTCAAGAAGAAAAAAACATTATCCCCTTTAAATCAAATTATTTGTCAGAATAAACACAACATTTCTCTTTATACAAAATCCATGAATGACTGATAGATCCTTCAATCTATATATGGACAATTTTGGCAATGATTATTTGTCGTAAAAAACATTGGCCGGAAAAAAAATATTAATCGGCAGATCATATCTTGTCCTGGCGCACGAGCGCTCGCAAACCCCTCGGTCAATGATCTTCGTGCGATTCGCTACCGCGTTAATTTTTGCCCGCACATGGATTTGCACGTGATAGGATATCCAAATATTGAATTTCGGGGTGTATTAATCATGCCAAAAATTATTCTGGAATATGTATGTTCCATCTTTGCCCTAGCGAAAGACCGACGAGATATGAAAATAATAATTATAATAATATTAGAAGAATATTCCACATCATCTTTTTGTTTGTTTTTGACTCGTGAGATCCGCGATTAGTTTTGCGTTTACGATAGATAACGTTGATCGAATAGCGTCAGTCAGTAAGGCGCTGTCCACCGACTGCCGAACGGAAAGAGAATCGAGCTTACCATTCCCCGTTTACTTATACGTGATACTAGAAGAGATAGAGGGAGAGGGAAGGGGAGGGAGAGAACGTGCGCACGAGCTACCAGACGCGATTTATTTACACGAAATGTGATGCGTACGGTTGCCATGATTTATTTAACCTGGTATAGTGTATATAGAGGCATTTCACCCCAACGCGACCTACGTTGAACCCCCTCCGTATTCAAATCATCGATTTTTTTTCTTTCCAATTAACTCCCGTTCTAAACGAATTCGTTTACAAATTTTCAAATTCTCACAAACACTAAAATTCTTGTAATATTAATTCATGAAAATGATCATCGAAATTTATTCACTTCGAATTTATACCGTGGCTATCTCTTGTTGTACGGAAAATGAATTCGAAATATTTCGAGACGGTGAGAGGAGTTTGGTAAATACAATGTAAAATGATTAAACAATTTTTGCGCTCTTTGAAAAATAATTACATCTTGTTATAATTATTTATTTATTATTATAATTATTATGAAAAATTTGGGCCAAATTTTTTATTTTGGTTCTTATGGGTCTTATTTATTTATTTTGATAATTTTTATTGTGCAAAAACTACGGTTAAAAAAATAACGAACAAAGCTCCCACAGAGCTTACTATGAAGTAGGAATAATAAGCTTTAAACACCAGGGCGCTCCTTACAATAGGCTTTTGAGATTTAATATAGTTGGATAGAAAACCGGAGCATTCACGGTAATAAAACGAATGTTACATTAATGTGCAGGTTCTAAGAAACATCATAAATGGTATAATGAAAAACTTGAAACATGTTCATTTTCATAATACAAGGCCATCAATTTATTTTTAGAAATGCTCTTATAGAAAATAGAAACTTAGTCGATTGAAGATTGTTGCAAAAAAAAAATTTCCCGATAGAAATACTCCCTGTAATATTATTTAACCGTCCATTTCTCCACCGTGCATAAAGCTTTTGTATTTTTATATTGAATAAAATATTGTAACAAAATAATTGGAGGGGTGAGCGTTCGAGAAAAATCGAGTTGAGATTGAAAGCCCCATACATATATATATACGTATAGCTGCATGTGGAGTAAGCGTGTACGATTATAAACGCGAAAGGAAGCAGAAAACGAGTCGAGGGAATAAGAGAGGGAAAAAAGAGGATGAGCTTCGGGCAATAAAAAACTGAACGAAGAATCGAAAAACAACGTCAAACTCCCGTCCGTGTGAAATTTTCCGTATTTTTATTCGACTCAAATTTTTTTATTCTCCTTTCCCGATTATTTAATAATTATATCTTGATTTACAAAAATAATAATCCCTCGAACAGTTTGACTAACCTGGAAACCTTCGAGCGACTTCGGTCGCCCTTCGGGACGGAGTGACCTATCGATAATATTTTTTCCCCGATGTATACCACCATAAAAAAACGTTCTTCGAGTCGTGTATTCTCTATAGATCGACAAAGCACGATAGATTATATGATGGAAGAGTCTCGGTTTAAAAAAAGATCTTTCTAAAAATAAATGTGTATACAGCGTATATACGTGTGTTATCGTTATGGCTGGGAGCAGTTCTCCGCGCGGCTGTGTAAAATACACACCGGATCCTCGTATAATTCGATGAAGAAAAGAAACGAAAGCTGGCGTATTAAGAAAAAGGAAGAACAAAGCTACGATGAAAAAATGATTTTATGACAAGAAAAAATCATCGAAATTCGATCATTTTACGAATTTATCAAATGAAAATAGAACTATCCTTATGTCGATTGAAACTAATGAAAGTAGAGCGAGACCGAGAGTTACGTTTACATAAAAATAGTAAGCTGGTCCACATGCCCTCGGCTTCGTGTTCGCTTCGAGTGTTTCGTAGGATAAATCCTACGAAACACCGATCGCATTACGTCACCATCGGCGATCTTCGCCCAATCCACTGGGTCCGAACGAACGAACATTAGGTGTAAAAAAAACTAAGAAATGAATTTAATTAAAATTTACAAAAACGTGAAGCTTTCGGTAACTTTTTTTCCTTCGTGTACTATTGAATAAATGTCTAGCTGTTGGGGCGGTTCATAGGTGAGAAAATCCAACCGTTCGAATTTCTCCCGTGACGTCGTATCAACGACGCAGACTCGATAGAAATATATTCAAAACATACGTCACGTTATACATAAATATACCTATTAGCAAGTTACCCTGGCTCGTTCGAACGGGGCGTTCGCCACGGGCTGATGAGACTACGAAAGCCGATTCGAGCGTTTCTTCGTTTCGGATTCAAGATCGAGATTGTGCCTAAAGTGGATCAAATTTTTGTAACCGCTTAATCATGCGTTGACTTCGAGAATATAAAATCTGATCTTGTTCGGAATTAAAAATTGCATCCTCCGTAAACTTAAATTTTCTTAAAATCTGAACGCAACACGAAATATTCGAAATAGTTTTATTAAATTGATCCAATTATTATAATTGAGAAAAGTTTAATTTGTTTTATCGAAAGTTAATGATAAACATAAGAGATGACTTTTAACATAACTAAGTTACCCTCGAGGATAATTTTGGGCTTTTCTCATTATTTTCTTATGGAGATTAGTGATATACGATATAATTATTCTTTGTTCAAAAATAAATGTGGTAAATGCGAATGGACGTGTCGTGTCATTTCGTCGACCGTATTTCTTTTCTCTTCCATAAAATAAGATCCTCTCACTTAATTGAGGCGTTATACCACTGCAGAAAACGAAATGTAAAGCAATTTTCAGAGTAAAATAAACAAACAAAATTATTCATATTTCACGTATTTATTTCGAACACGTTTTTATTAATATATTAAGAAGTTAAGAAAACATATTTATAACAAGAAATAAAATCGACGGAGTTATAAATCAATATTGATGACATATTGATTGAGCATTTTTCTCATCGATAATGATATATTTATCGTCGTTCCTATGTACAAGTAAAAAGCATAAACATTTACGAAATGACGACATTCCAAAAAAAATATTTAATTCTGAGACAGATTTTTTATTTTTTTACAAATATTACAAATGTAATTTCTTTGATTTTCGTAGATCCAACGACGAAGAAATATGTACCGAAGGTACAATCGAATCGGTTGAATAAAATCCGAGATATTTTAACCACCGTCTTGAAAAACATTTTTTCGAGAAAAGCGTGATTTTGGACAAGCGTAACGGCCGGATTGGAATGCGCGCTAACATCACTGTCATGTCATACCTACTTCATGCTTAATCACCTATTCCTGGTTCATAAAGCTTCTATGCTTCTCTCTTATTCCTCGAATAATTTACTCCGAATAATTTCTTGAATAAACTTTTAAAAATAGATTAACATCCGTCGTTAAAAATATAATAACAATACAGCCGCCTTCAAACATCTATAACTCGGTAAATAAATAAAATTTTTTATTTTTTTTTCAAGAACATATTGTAAAAGGTATATTGCTTTAATAAAATGAAAAAGAAAAAACATCAATTTTTATCAATATTCTAGAGTGAGATAGCATCTTCATAATTTCTATATCGTATTCTTTTTGTCAACTTTTACTGCCGGTCGATGGTGCTTCGAGCACTTGGTCACGTGGATGGAAAAGAGGGTTTTCCTAACTATATACGCCATATACAGGTCGTTAATCGTAGAATTTGGAGAAAAGCTCAAAAAAGAAATTTGAAAAAAAATCACCAACCCTCTTCCGGGTTCCTCTTGGTAAATGAAAAGTTACAGGACTCACAAAAATAGTGACGTTTTTCGACTGTATTAAAAAAATCGTCGAATCCCTCGTGTATGTCTATATATATTTACATATATTTATACATACATAGGAGAATGTTAGCAGCAGATTCGGATCTGGCTGTGAACGTCTCTGACGCAGAGGCTACCTTAGCGGCTAGCCATTACTCTCACTCTCTCTCTCTCATTCTCTCTCTCACTCCCTCCCTCTCTCTCTCACTCTCTCTCTTTCTGTGTCTCGTCACTCGTTCCTTCGCGCACGTCTGGCAAATCTGCCCGTTGGCAACAACGAAATATGCTTACGTTCTTCGCATCTTGGCGATTATGAACACTCGCATTAAATTTTAAAAAAAATGCAAACCAAAACAAAAAAGCAAAAATGAAAACCTAAAATTAGCTCGATAGAAATTTTAGTCAAGAAACTAATTTCGAAGTTTCAATGAACGAATTATTATTTAAAATAATTACAAAGTTCCTTTGTTCATTGGCAGATTGAAATAGGCGTGAGATAAAGGTGATAACAAAAATAAAATTAAAAATTAAAAAAAAAGGGATAAAAAAACAGAATCGAAATAGAAAGGATGTCATTCGGTCTCTTGAGCTATTCATCGTTGTCAACGTGACGGACTACCATCCACTGACACATTGAGAGATACAAATGTTATTCTTTATACATACAGGGTGGTTCATTTATCTTGGCACAGCCAAATATCTCGAAGACCAACAGGAATATGAAAAAAAAATTATTACAAACTTTCTTCGTATGCTAGAAAAAAATCTTTCAATTGATACATCTTTCTATTTTCACGTGGAATAATAATTCATACTAAAAAATATGGGTTTTCGTTTGAAAAAATGAAGTTGCCCTTCATCTGATCTTTAAAGGGTCATTATGGAAAAATATGCATAGGGCTATTAAATGTGTCCCTTCGTATGAACAATGTTTTATAATAAAATTTTTTTCATATTCCGGTTGGTGTACGAGATATTTGGCTGGGCCAACATAAATGGACCACCCTAGATATATTCGTGTAAGTTCAAAGAGATGTTAATGAGAAACACAAAGAGAGAAGGGATATCCGATGACAGCGAGTTGGCGAAGAAACTTGTGACAGGCATGAACTGTCACGTAGAGTCTTGAGAGTCTCTCTCTCTCTCTCGCGTACAGGTGGTCACAGGCCCAGCCTCTTCCGCGTGGAGGGGCCTCGAGAATTCCGATGTCACTGGCATTCACAGCGGATTCGTCTCCGAAGCCAAGAGAACAACTCGAGTGTCGTTCCCTCTCTTTCTCTCTATACATAATCGTTTTTGTAATAATCTTATTCGCTTTTCTCATCCATACGTTCACGCCTTTATCTCGCTCATTTTATTCACAAAGTAAATCGTAATATAATTGATAATTCGCGTAACCGGAAATTTACGAGTGTCGCAATTGTCGAGAGAAATATTTAATTTGATATTATTCCTTTTGACGTTTATAAAATATTGGAACCATCCTGTGTCCAAGACGTTTCATGACTAAATCGAAATTTCGAATAGATTTTTAAAAAAATGTAAAAACGAACTTTTTTTATTTTGGCTAGATAAAAAAGTGAAAATAATTCGTTAAATGCAATTTCCCTTTAATACTCGATCTATAGATGACATTTCCGGGTCAGTTTCACAGTGGGCCGATGATACCGAGGGGGTCCAAACATTGGTCGTTTCAGCATGGAATAACCAATATGTATAGTGTCTACGTGTAAAGTGGGCGCGCATGGAAACGCGGAAAAACGATGGTTGAGAGGCACCGAGGGTGAGTTCGGAAAGCGTCCGAGAGAGGGAAAATGGGAATAAAGCGAACGAGAGAGACTGAGAGAGAGCGAGTCGTGGAGGGGGAAGGTGGGGAGGGATTCTCTCGTTACTCTGGGGCTCGTTGGTCGCTATGGTAACGTAACCTCCGTTGGTTGACCTTGAAATGGGGATGAGAAACGAAGAGCGTAGGAATGAAAACGACCAAGGTAAGGGACGTTCGGGAGGTACACATACCCCGTGGAACTGACGTGCCCATGGGAATCCAAGGATAAATATGTGTATGTGTATGTGTGTGTGTGTGTGTGTAGAAAAACTTTATTCTTTTATTTTAGTCCACCCTTGTCACACCATCCCCACAAGAATTGAGAACGACGAGATAATTGAAATTATTATCTGGCTATATCGAGCCGAGCTTAATACATCTTTATTACGTCTCTCCGGAAGCGTTTTCATCTCCTCGTAATTATACTGTTTGGCAAATTTTACGAGAGCCGTCCGAGTTTATGTGAGATAAGAGACGATTCTTTTTTACCTTCTAATTATTGAGCGTTATTTTGATTTTTCAAGGGGACGATAAGGTGCGATGCCATTTTACGAGGATGGTTTCCGTCACTCGGAGCTTTCTTTTCTTTTCATTATTTTTTTCTGGTAAAATGATCGAGGAGACAGGATAATTTAACATATTTTTCCAATACTGATTTCTCGACTTTTTTCATTTTTCCGTCGTTCGAAGCCATTGAAATTTGTTAAGGTAACTTTTGTTTTATTATTTACGGAAATAGCAGAAAAACGAAATGAGAGAAAGAACGCAAAGACGCGAAAGGAAAGACTACGGTCTACCTAAGAATCGATGGAATATCAACAACCTGTTGAAACACAGACTGGGGAAACGAGTAACGTTGTGTAAAAGAATTCTTAAACGACGAGGATGTTTTCTTCTTCTTCCCCGAGGCACGTTTTTCTTGGGTGTGGAAGTTGTCAATGTTGACGATCTAAAACTCGCTCTTTTCGCGATATTACAAGACCGATGTGTTGACGAACGAGAAAATAATGTGTACATAATTATATTTTCTTAAAATAAATATAGTCACTCGGATAAATATATAAATATTTATATAAATATAAATAGTCTTATATATGCACTGATATAAATATATAAATATTTCAAACAACTTGCGAATTATACGACGGGTTGTAAAAAAAATGTAAATGATATAAAACCCAGAAAAAACGATCGATTCTGATTTGATTTTTATCTCAATTCGAATGGTAGAAAAAACGCGCATTCCCAACGTCTTGAAACTAGTTTCGAGCTCGTTTGTTCCGGCTCCGTTACTCCCGCATCGTCTTCGTCGTTTGCCTCGTCGGAATCGTTCGATAAGCAGCGTGTTTCGTCCCTGCCTCACAGTTACCGTTTAATTCTCGGCGATAAAGTTCGAAAACGAAATAAAAGCTTGATATAGGACATCGTTTACATGGGAAATTGTGACGTGGCGAACAAACGACGTCGATATACATACGTATAATTTATGTACGCATGGTTTATTCCTGCTGAACCAAATCCACTTTTCGACCGATGTATTTCGACTCTCTTGAAAGCCTGCTATTTTTTGGCATCGCGTAAAATGACATTGGTAAGTGTAAATTTTATAGAGCTAGACGCAAACGAGTGTTTACGATGTTTCCCGGTTCGTAGCAAGTTTTGACTACGGTGGAGTATGAAATTATCACTAAATCATTTTCCTCAAAAGTATTTCGATCGTGAATTTTTAATTATTTTTCGAATAAGGCTGCAGCCAGATTTCAGTAAGAAAAATAATAATAATACTAATAATAACAATAATTAATAATAGTAATAATAAATAAATAAATAATGTTTTATGGCAAAATACATTTGATAAGTTTTCGTTGATATTTGATAAGTTAATTCGAAAAAACCCAAATTGAATGTAATTTTGGTATACAAATTCGTTTCTTGCAGTGTTAAAAAAATTGCAGAATTTCGATACAATCGAATTATGTCCGAGGCAAATGGCTTCGGTTCAACGTCATGGATATGCGAAACGTATACGTTTGGGTAAAGCTGATTTGGTTATCGGCCACAGAAAAGTTCGGCAACTTCGCATCAGGCCCTTTTCGACTCTTCCTCGTCATCGATTTCGCGTTATTTTCTTGCTCGTTCCGATACCTTCCCAGTTTCCCAGAGAGGACCAAACTCTTTACGATCGTAAAATTCGATTTGTCCTCCTCCTCCTTCTCTGGCGAATCAATGCACCGAGGTACCTAATGGCCGTGCTTCGAGGAGGAAAAATATTGCCACGGAACGGTCGAAATTTCGAATAGTTAAATCGTGATTCCCCGACCCTCGCGACAACTCACTGACAAGCCCAAAAATATTGAGTTTTCATATTTTAAAGCGAAAATACCTTTTTTATTATTCGCAGCTGAATTTTGTTCAACTTTTTTTTTTATTACGAAAAAATTTCATTATTATATTAGACGTTTCACATTTGTGATTAAAAAATTTCTGTATTCAATAACTACTTAATCGTAAAAGAAATTGTCACGAATTTGGTAATTTTTTTTTGTAATTACGTATAAAATAAAATAAAATCTCTATAAAACATTCGGCTAATAATTTTAATCCCAAATCCGACTAGTTCAATCGTTCCGAATTCTGTACAAATATATGAAACAACTTGATTAAATAAATCGACTAGGCCTAAACAAAGCTTTCTATCTCATCTCTCTTCGTTCTCCTTCCTCCATCTCATTTATATACCTTTCTTTTTCGATTGTTCGATCAATCTTTCCTTTCGTCTGTGGCGTTACATATATACATACGTATGATGAGAGCGAGAGACTAAGTGGGTGGGCGAACTTGGGGGGGCTGGTGGAAAGAAGGGAGGAAGAGAGAGAAGGAGATAGAGATAGAAATAGAGAGAGAGAGCGTGCTAGAGAGAGAGAGAGACATAGATAGATAGATAGAGAGAGAGGTTAACGTATATACACAATAACGTCTATACAAGAAGGGAGGAAGAGAGAGAAGAAGATAGAGATAGAGATGGAACTAGAGAGAGAGAGAGACATAGATAGATAGATAGATAGATAGAGAGAGAGAGAGAGGTTAACGTCTATACATTGTAAACAAACTTTCCGGGACGAGTGCTTCTATTACAGTTGGTCGTGTGTCTAGTGTCTATATCAGTGTGGACCTTTCGTCTCTTGCCTCGCCAAGCTTCGAGCTTTTCTTGCGGCTCAGTAGCGTCAGCAAAAATGCCAGTCCCAATCGCTTTTCGCTTCGATGTGCTATTTTGTGTAATAAAATTATTGTACGATCCTTATTTTTACCTCCGAACGATAATGAGAATAAATAATAATTATTATTTACTTATAATTACTAGACGAGTAATGATGATTACATACCCATGTAGGAAAAACCAGGCCTGACAACAGGGCCAAGCTTGGCCGTTTATCGGATGCCATCGATAATGAAAAAAAATATTTTGCCAGTATCCAACCAACACTTGGCCCATGAATGCAAGCCAATGATCGGCCAAGCAAACTGTTTTAGTTTTGGGCCATCGCTGGTTGATAATTGTATGCCATTAATGTTTTTATTTCAAAAATCTAATATTTCGCCAGTATCCAACCAACACTTGGCCCATGAATGCAAGCCAATGATCGGCCAAGCAAACTTTATTAGTTTTGGGCCATCGCTGGTTGATAATTGTATGCCATTAATTTTTTAATTTAAAAAATCTGTGAAGTAGTTTCATAGAAAAAAAATTCTGAAATATTAGCGAGTGACCTCCTCTATCTCTTATATATAGTGACGGAAAGGATTCAAAGTTTGGGAGATTTTTTATTTTTATTTTAACGCGGTCACAATCGCTCTCAATATTTAAAACTTTATAAAAAATACAAAAATCAATCGAATTAAAAATAATGAGACGTGTGTTCAAATTCGAGTGATTTTTGTATTTTTCACGAATTATTGAATCTTGAGCGACAGTGGCCGCACCAAGGTCAAAAGAAAAAAAAATGGTTCCGACAACATTGTATCCCTTCCGCGCACTATGTATATATAGGACGGGCGAGTCACTCGTATTTGTGTCTGTCTTTTGCGGTCAATGTGTATATAACCTCGACAGTTGACGACGTACGCACACGCGACTCCTTTCCCAGTCTTGGAAAAGAATCCACTGAGAAAAGATCCCGCACGTTGATTGATTTTCTATATTTAATTTCACACACACACACACAGAAGTTATATATATCGTTTTAATAATGTCTGCAAACTATAAGCGACTCAAAAAATATCGTGCACTACACAAAAAAGAAAGTGAAAGTAAAATTGATAAGAACAATGTGTCCCCAGTTGATGATTCCAACGATCAGAGAATCGAAGAAGGAAATTCCGACGAAAATGTGGGGCATAGTAGTGACCTTAGTGACGTCGAAATTAGCGTAGATATTGTAAATGATAGTACAATTGACAGTGCCAATAGTAGTGTAGAATCTCAATGCGCTGAAACTGTGGTGGGATTAAAAAATAAACTGTTGCAATGGGGACTTGACAACTTGGATACGTTGCGATTGGATGTAGTGACGCAATTACTAGCTGTACTTCGCAGTGAAGGACGGCCAGATCTGCCAAAGACTGCACAGTCTTTATTTGGTACAAAACATCATAGGGTACTGCGTCAAATGCAAAGTTCTAAAGGCACGACGGGAGAATTTGTTTATTTGGGCATCAAAGAAGGCCTCGCAAAGGTTATTTCCAATAAATACGTCGAAGAGGAAATTATTGTTATGGTACATGTGGATGGCATTCAGTTGTTCAACAATTCTCCAATACAAGTGTGGCCAACAACGATAAAAATATTTCATAAAAATTATGAAATAAATCCTTTCGTCGCTTCAATATTCTGTGGAGATTCCAAACCAGGTAGTGCTATGGAATACATGGAAAATTTCGTACTCGAAGCAAACGAATTAATTGAAAATGGCGTAATCCTACATGGGAGAAAATATAAATTTTCAATTTTTGTCATTATTGCGGACACACCTGCTCGAGCGTTTTTAAAGTGTATCAAAAACTCCGGAGGGTTCTACGCTTGTGAACGATGTGTCACCAAAGGTATATCGGTTGCGACAAAAAATCTGCGTAAAAAAAGCAAAAAAAACACCTGTAAGAGAGTATATCCGGAGATGGATAGAGAATTGAGAACGAAAGAATCTTTCATCGAAAAAAAACAAATCGAGCATCATCACGAGAATGTAGAGTCGCCACTAATAGCGTTGATATCGAATTTTGATCCAGTACGATCGGTAATACTTGACCCTATGCATCTCTTATACGCCGGTGTCATGAAATCATTACTTGATAAATGGATATCGAGAAAAAGCGCTACACGCCTAAAAATTCAAGATTTGAATCGACTGAATCAACACGTAAAGTCATTATCAACAGATATACCGTGCGAATTTCAAAGAAAATCTTTTGATCTCAATCTTATCGCTCTGTGGAAAGCCACGCAATATCGATTTTTTTTGCACTATTGTGGCGTCGTAGTTTTGAAAAATATTCTACCCGACATTTTGTATCAGCACTTCATGCTTTTGTTCGTAGCGTGTCGAATATTAAATACCGAAGAGTTGATTGTGACTGCTAAAGATTATGCAAAAGGTCTTCTTCGGCATTTCTTCAGTCTAATGCCATCTCTATATGGCATTGATTCCCAGGTACTAAACATGCATTATCTCATCCACCTCACAGACGATGTTGAACATACCAAGAGTCCTTTAAACGGTATCTCTGCGTTTTGGGGCGAGAGTTATATTGCGCTCTTCAAGAAGCTCGTCAAATCGCCAAAAAAACCTCTCACGCAAATTGTGAATCGATTAAGCGAGTTGGAAAATAGTGACAAACTAAAAATGAAAAAAATATACGACGTGAGTGCGTGCATAATAAAAAAAGTGAAACAGTTCTCTATGTATCAAGGGGAGAAATTAATTGGTGTAAGCAGTGTAAAAATAAAAGGTGCGACGTTCAAGCCTAATTATCCGAACAATATTGCACAGCTAAACAATGGAAAAATATTTCAAATAAAAGAAATATACATGAAGTATGGACGCGTTGAAAGGAAAAAATATAAAATAAACGATATATTCCTTCTTGGTTGTGAAGACGAATCGCAAGATTGTGTTTTTAATTATCCGACGCGATCAACAGACTTGGGAATTGGACTCGTACGTAATTTCGAAAGCAATGAAAAATTCGTATCAGCTGAATGCATTAAAAATAAATGCGTTTTACTACATGACTGCAATCAACAGTGTATTGCGATTTCTCTGCAGCACATGTAAACAGATACATATTGTTTTGTGTTGCGTTTTTTGTATTGGTGCGCGTGCGACAGTGTGTGTTCTTATTACGCTCGAAATTCTCTGAATACGAACGCTCTAAAAACGCCGCAAAAAAAGAAAGGACGAGATAAGCGACCCATATATACGTCGATGGACGACATAGTGTGCGTGCGTGTGTGCGTATTTACGAAAAAAAGGGACACAGCGAGATATACTTTGTCTTCAGATTCCACGATCGAGTGTACCCGTGCGTTGTACGCTTCGACAGTTATCTCCGCCGCGTTGCTCAAGACACATTTTTGCGTGAAAAAAATAAACAGTTCTTAGAGATCTTAGTAAATACGACCGCGTCGTAAAAAAAGGATAACAAAGACAAGCGACACGTATAAAAACGTCGATGGACGACATAAACAGTATGCGTGTGTGCGTGTGTTTACAAAATAGGGACCGAGCAAGCTACTTTGTCTTCAATCTCCACGATTTTCAGTGGCGCGTTCCCGCGCGTTCTACACTACACGCTTCTTGTTCTTCGACAGTCGTCTCTGACACGTTGCTCGAGACACATATTTTGCGTGAAAAAATTAAGTGCTAAGAGATCTTAGAAAATACGAACGCGTCGTAAAAAAAGGACAAAAAAAGACAAGCGATACGTATAAAAACGTCGATGGACGACAGTGTGCGTGTGTGTGTGTGTATTTACGAAAAAAGGGACAGCAAGCTTATGCTTTGTCTTCAGTTTCCACGATCGAGTGTACCCGCGCGTAATACGCTTCGACAGTCGTCTCCGCCGCGGTGCTCAAGACACATATTTTGCGTGAAAAAAATTAACAGAGTGCTTATTAGAGATCTTAGAAAATACGAACGCGTCGTAAAAAAAGGACAAAAAAAAGACAAGCGATACGTATAAAAACGTCGATGGACAACATAAACAGTACGCGTGTGTGCGTGTGTTTATAAAAAAGGGACCGAGCAAGCTGCTTTGTCTTAAATTTCCACGACTTTCAGTGGCGTGTTCCCGCGCGTTCTAGACGCTTCTTGTTCTTCCACAGTCGTCTCTGACGCGTCGCTCGAGGCACATATCTTTGCGTGAAAATATCGTGCTGAGAACAATGGAATCATCGCAAATTCAAAACGATAAAAGCGATGATTATCCATACACCGTCATCTTTTTCGAAAGCGAAAACCTAACCGAACTCGTTCCATCATCGTGGGTCTACGAGAAGGAAGGGCAATGTTTTTGCTATTTCCCGCCTTCTGATGAATTCGATGGCGTTGTAGAATTGACGGCAAAGTGTGCACCGCCAAAAGAGGACTGGGAATCGTTCATCGCTACTGTCCTCTCACGCACAAGTAAGAAAATTAACCTGTTTAATTTTTTTTTAATATAAAATTCTCTTTGATCCACGCCAGCATGTGTAAGAATCGAGTGGACGCGTGCGCACATATTTATTACAGTAATACATATATTAATTTGTTACAGACAATAAGAGTCTGATTATGAAACCATATATATATACTGGACTGCTCAGCCTCTGCGTTATCTCATCTGAGACGCATGAAATATGATTTCCAAGAGATTTTTTATATAAATTCGTTTTTTTCTTTAACCATCATTGACGTGTTCCTGGCTAATAAAATCAAAGTTTACAGATCACTAAACTATCGGCAGAGCTTATTATAGGTGTTGAATTTTTTTTCTTCATGTATAGCCATGGTGTATGGTATGGCATTTTTTACAGCATTTTTTGCATCGATCTGCCAATTTTCACGGATACTTTAATAAATAAATTAATAACATGAAAAATTAAATGATCATAATAATAATAAAATAAATAATAAATCACAATTACACTTATATAAGTAAGAACAAAAAATGCTAGATAATATCATGTCTATATTAGAAAAAAAAATTCCAACACAATGAGCTCTGCCGATTTGAACGATAGAAAATTACTTAACTAATTACATCCCTGGCTCTCTGTCTATTATATGTCTTCGTCTGATCTTACATATTTAACTCATATATATAATAAATTAATTTTTTAATGACAAATAATTGTTTCACAGAAACTTTGGGAAAAGGTAAAAAACGTTTGAAACGGTCATTCAAGACGAATCAAGTTGAGAGCACGGATGATGAAACCCAATTACAACGGCAAGTGCAGCCCACCGTTTCATCTCGTAGTACTGTGAAAGCCATTTTAAAAAAAGTGCCATCAATGCCTACGATTAAAGAAAACAAAAAAAAACAAGAATTGAAAACGAAAGGTAACGTAAAAGCTATATGTAAATTTTATATATTTTAAATAATTAATTTCATCATCGATTTATTTAAATTAATAATAGTATTATTTGACGCAGATGATTCACGTCCTGTAAAAACTCCAATTCATCCGGTTGCTGATGATATCGACGAAATTTCTACTGGAAGTATGTTTTTTAATTTGTTAACAATTAAAGTTTTATTTTTTATATGCAAAAATTTTGTTATTCAAGAATTAATGTTTTCAGCTGTAACAGAGAGAGTATTCATTAAAAAGATGGATGCGATGATGGAGTCGTTTCAAAAAAGCCTCACGAGCCTGAAACGTAGTATGCAGTATGATATGGAGGCAAAAGTCCAGGAAATAAAAAACACAATTCTCGCCAACGCAAACAACGGAAAGACCCCATCTTTAATTGCAGCGGATGCGGAAGCTGGAATCGGCGTGGCACTTCCAATCGAAGATCTTCCAATTTTTCAAGAATTCGACGGATCCCTTCCGACAGATCCGGAACGAAGAAACGCATTGGTAAGAAGGATATATATATATGCATGCATGCGTGCGCGCGTGTGTGTGTTTAAATACAATTTTTGTATTATACATTTGTATTATACAATAGTACATTATAACACAAGGACGAAAAATCTTTTTCTGACGAGTGTGATCCTCGCCTTCGGCTCGTCCTGCAAACTCACACTCGTCAGAAAAAGATTTTTCGTCCTTGTGTTATAATGTACTATTGTATAATACAAATGTATAATACAAAAATTATACGAAATTTTATATTACGGGGTGCGGAGATGGGGATTTTGCGTACGCGAAGCGTGCGCAAAACGTCCATTTACGTACCGCGTGATATAAATATACATATTTGTAGAAAATTATTTTTTGTTTCCATTGCAGATGTCACTGTATTACATACTCATTTGTGGCGAAACCACCACAAAAAGTTGCCTGGCAAAGATCATGCCAGCAACGATGACGAAAACGGTTCAGTTGAACTACTCAGGAACGGGCCGTAAAATCAATGGCATAGGGAAGCTGGATTTCAGCAAAACAAACGTATTTCGCTGTATTAAAGGTATTTTATTTATTATATATTCTTATCTTTATTGAAATAATCAAATTCTTATGCCCAAATTGAAAATTTTACAGATTCCATAGTGAAGAAATTTGGAGACACCAAGGAGTCCGAGTCGCTAGCAGGGAAAGTTGGCAAATGGCTCTCCGGGGCTGGTGATCGCGATGGAGGTCGCAAGGCGCGTGAAAAACCCGACGAAAATCATTAAGAGAACGTGATTTAATTATTAAGTATTTTTCTTTTTTTATCGTTCAACAAACGTGTAATAATCGTCATTGGCAATTAAAATATTAATCATTACATTTGTGTTTTTTCTTCATTTTTTGCTAATTTTTCAGTATTGTTACCGTTCGTGGGCCAGTCTATATTTTATAAACGGGCCGTTAATTCTTGCCATTCGCGGGCCATTTTACTATGCCATCGATGCCCCGTGTATTGTTCCCACTACTGGCCCAAGACTGAACTGGAGTCTTGGGCCGACAATATCATTCCGGACTATAACCAAGATTGGGCCGATCACGGCAGACGTTATTGTGCCATGGCTGGGCAGACGGCAGCCGGTGATGGCCCATGCTTGGACCTGTTGTAAAACCCTACATGGGTAGAGAGGATGAAAAAAATTATAATAATAAGAAAAACCGATAGTCACATGCTTTTTTGCGTTCACGGCCTACATGTGAAGCCTTTCGCAAGAATACGCGCGTAAATCGAATACGAAATAGACGAGCCGAAGTCGTCAATACTAGCGAACATTTTCTATGATATTTTTCGTAACTCTCCGGTACACGTATATAGCTCGGTGATGTGAGCGATGAGCATTACGTGCTGCGCGCTTCACATCCCTCGTTTCCAGAAGGATATCGTCGGAAAGAAAGGAAAAAAAATAAAATATAAGAAAAGAAAGAAGAAATAAGAAAGAAGAAAAATAATAGAAGACCGATGATAAGAGCGAGGATACGGTCCGTGCTTTCGAATATTGGAAACGTGTAACTGCAAACCGAAGGGAATGTTCCGCGAGAGCCTATTTCTCTTATTCTTTGTTTCAAGAACCCGACAGAGTTTTCTTCCTTTTCTTTCCTATCCTTTTTTTTATTTATTTCGTTTCGTTGCTTATATGACTACGTCCTGGCCGGTCCGTTCGTACAGACGTAGCATCGATAATATCGAAATCGAATGTTACGATGTATCGAGAAAATTGGTAAAGGCATGAATCGACGTTTTATGGTGAGATGAACAATGCGAATTTGAAATGCCTCGACAATCGAAATGTAGTTAAAAAATTGAGGAATCAAAGCGCGAAGAAAAAATCACAAGAATAATTAATCAAAATTGTCTACCATTAAATCATCAAAATATAATTTTGTTCATTTTTTTCTGTTTTTCTTTTTCATGGAATATCGAAATGCGTTTTTAATATTCGATCTGAATTTGTATTTAATCGACAATTGAACATTTTTATTTCTCGAATTAATGGTGTTGGTGTACGGAAAAAAAGTTAGATAAAAATTCTATTTTTAATTATTTTTCCGAAGTCACAGAAGCGAGATGCTTTTCCCAGCTTTCTCGCGATGAAAGCCTCCTTGCCGTTGATTATAAAACAATTTTTATCTCCGAGCCATCCACGCCCGACGGAACGCAAACCTCGAGAGCCAAGAAATAAGGGACCGCAAGTTTCCTCTATTCATATACGCACGTATTCGTATACAGCTGGAAAACGACGTTAGTAGCTTCGTTATGGCACGCGTAGCGAGAGAATTCTCCTTCAAGAGTGCTATAATAGGCGGATATCTGCCGGCCGAAGAGTTCTCCCTCCCGTCGGCAGGATTGTATATCACTTGTTCTACCTCCGGTGCGTGGGAGATAAAACAAAAAAAGTTTTAGATTCTACCGAGGTGTACACGTTATTGTATCGAGAGAATGTGCGTACCAAAAAAGAAGTATGCGACAAGAATTCTGGATATTACTCGAAAAAATGTCTCCAAATGACATTGAACAATCAGAGGTCGTGTATTCAGATATTTACTCTCATTTAAATATTCTCGAAATACACTCGTTAATTTTCAACGATTGTTGATGTGGTTGTTGATGAATTGCGATCAACCGCGATAACAGTCAGTATTACAGGCGACGAGCGATTCGAAAACGCGATGCGTATTTTCTCCGGTACTGAGCAACCGATCGCGTTAAAATTTTGAGGGTATCTAGAGAATTATGGCAAAAAGTGGCTAATTGTATTTTTGTTTGCAAAATTTTGAAAATAGTGTTGCAGGCGACAAACGGTTCGAAAACGCCATCCGTACATTCTCCGGCACTCAGCGTTACAGGGTATCTAGAGAATTATGGTAACACTTTTGGGGAAAGAACCCGTTTAGCCACTTTTTACCATAATTCTCTACGACCCCTCAAAATTTGAATGCGATCGGTTGCTCAGTGCCGGAGAAATTACGAATTGCGTTTTCGAATCGCTCGTCGCTTATAACACTATTCTATTCTTTCTTTGATCATCTTTGGACAATACAGTGATGAGGCACCGGAAGGATTTTCGTCTTCAGGCAATACGAAGTACAAAAATTCATTTAAACATTCTCAAACATCGATTATCAAAAAAAATCCTGCCAAAACCAAGTTTATAGATTTTCCAAGCCAAAATATGATCTCCCACGGTTAATGACAAATAATGTGAGTTTTACATTGCTCTGCCCGCGAATAAGACAATGATCGAATGGCTATTTTGTAAATACGACTAATACGCACAAAAAAATAAAGCTTTCAAATCTGTATAATCGCATTTTGTGCAAAATGAAGCACACGCGCCAACAAATCTCGTGTCTTTTCGACCGTGCGATCTCTAAGTAAACGTCAGATTTTCTGGCACGCGCCGAGTTCTCGACGCCTCACCCAACTGACGCGCGAAGTGGACCAAGATGCTGGCTAAAGCGTCGGTTATACCTCCGAGAACGGTGTTTTTCCAATGGGAAAGAAAATTCGACAAAGAAGAAGACAAAAGAAAATGTAACTCACCATTTCTGCGCCATCACACTTTTACGCTCCTCTCGCTCTTTCTTTGCGCAACAACAACAAAATGAAGCGAAATCCTGCTTTTTTTTGCTGATTACTCCCTGGAGATTGGAGGGATCCCTCGGACCAAACGAACGAAACGACACGAAAGAAAAGTCAAATAAAGAAAGAAACTTTCCGCGTTATCACGTTAGTTGATTCCCGTCCGTTTCGATCGTTTTATTCCCGAAAATATCACGATTGTTCATCCGAACGTTCGCGTTGTTGTTGCAAACGCAACGACGATAGCGATCCTAGATACTGAACAACGACCGAAGCGCACACGCGTGAGACGCGGAACCGACTGACCGTACGATGGCAGGAGAGCCGTAGTAAGCGCTCCCCCGCCATCCGATTGGAGCGCCACTTGCTATACTCGGAGCTGCTCTCTCCCCCAGTCACCCTCTCATTCTATCTCTCTCGCTTACTCATTCCCTTTTTTCATCCCCCTATTCATCTTACTCGTGCTTCCGACGACATTGTTATTGCACAATATAGTTGTCAATGACATAAATAAAATATACCATGAATTCTATTCCTCGACAACTTTTCGTCGATGCTACCCTTCCGTGTATAAACGAAAAAAATAGTCGTGAATGTAGTAGGACATTCGTAGTCGTAAAATCAGTAGAACAAGCGCGTGTACGGTCCGCCGCGGCTGTTCATCGAACCGTAGCGGCGCTTACTACTGGCGCATTGAGAGTGCACGCGAGTTCTTCCCCCGGAACAAGTGACACAGAGATATTTCGACTTGACTGTTATTCACCCAAAACCTGTATAGATATTCGGCATAAGAATAAACTACAAAAGCTTACCGAGTCGAAAAAATAGAAAATACGTGCACGAACAGTTTCAAATATTTAAAATTAATACTTTTACACACTTTCCTTACGCACTGAATATCAGATCACATACGAATTAGCGAATGAACTTCACCTTGCGTATATCAGATAGTATTATCGACCCATACACTTATATGACAAAAAAAATTAAGGTGAAATTTTTAAATTTATTTTATGCTTTTTTGCACTGAATTAAAGATGTGTTACTCTACACATATTAAAGAAGAATCTAGTAAATTTATATTGAAAAAAAACAATAGTTTAAGTACAATAAATTATTCTCGAAACCGCGTTCTTCGATCTAGTGCGGTCGATAACTCAAGCAATAATAGTCGGATATGCTAAATTTTTGCACGAAAACTTTTGTAATTGTAATAGATATGGTTTTCGGCCGGAAACTGGCTGAATTGGAAAGGATTTTTGCAACATATTCGAACAAATGTATCGGCACAGACAATATTTACCTAAACTTATGCGGGTTTCTATTTATTTAAGTTTATATAAAAAATATTATAAAGAAACGTTTCCATGGATTTTCGATAATACAAATCCGATCAAGTGGCTAGTAAAGACGATAATGTTTATTTACAGATATGCGTGATAGACAACGACCAACAATTCTCAAAAGAAGCTTATAGTTTGAATAAAGTGCGAGGGTGAAAAAGACGCGATTAGAATAATTACTCGAACGAGTCTCAGGACAAGTACTATTAGGTCTCTTAAACGTAAAATCTTTGCTGAACTCCTTCTCCTCCCGGAACCCCCTCACCCTGGCCCTACACCCCGTTATGCAGTAGAGGTAACGATGGTAACGATATGATGAAGTTAACTATACTTCGGCTAAAACGTGGCTGCGGTTGAGACCGTAAGTTAATTCCACGTATCTATAGAAGTGTATCTATGTACAACGAACGTATATATAGATATATGTTTAAACTGCTGGAGGCTCATTCCATAATCATGATAACGAGAGAGAACGAGGGAGTAAAGAGAGAAGAGATGATACGTTAAAGTTTGTCTAAGGAGATTTTGGATGGAGCGACAGAGAGAGGGGGAGAGAGAGGGAGAAAGACATTTATCTCTCCCTCGTCAATTTCTCGGGTACATATGTATAGCGTCGGTCATCCGGAATCGACGCTGCAACAATGCGCCACGAGATTCATGCCCATTATAGATATAGATAGAACGGACCAATCTTCCCTTAGGGTCGTCTGTATAATTGAGTAATCGCAAGAACGCCGCTTGAAGATCCCTTCGAGGGTTGTCTCTCGTACGTACCGTTGTTCCGATCTCGTCGAGTCGTACAAGTGCCCGCGCAGTCTCTCGTCGCAAAGCTAATTGTAATTATCCCTTGCTCTCCCGTACTGCTCGTACAGTCTGTGCTAATTGTTCACATCGCTCATGTTGCGTTATTTATCATATTTTACCCTATTTTCCAAGCCCTTTGACACGTACATTTTATTTTGATACGATCGAAAAAAACTTAGTTATCGTTCTTACAAAGTGAAAAAAAATCTAGATAATCATTACGAAATTTGTTTGGTAACTTGGCATAAAAAAATCAGATTAAAAAAATACTGGAAGATAAAATAATAATAATTGCGTCTTACTCAAGTATAGGTTGCAACGATGGACAACGAGGAAATATTTACACGTATTATCGTCGAACGATTCGAGTTTATATTTTTATTTACACAAAAAAGAAAGAAAGTCCCGCCTATTTCTTCTTTATATTGGGGCTAAGAGAAGTAAGGGGGGTCTTACATCAAGGCCGAGTAAAATATTGTCGGAATTTTAGTTTTTCCTTCCAAAAGAGAATAAAAAATAAACATGTAGGTTTTGTTTATTATATCGGCTTACAAGTTCTCGGCACCTATTTCATCCCTTATTTTAAAACAGACATCCGTCCATTCTACGTACCACTCACAACTTGCTACTTACATTGGTGTATACCAGAAAGGGGATACAGCGTTCCAGCATTTCCTCGCTCGCCCCTAGTTGCTTGCCTTTTACAATGCCCATACATACCTAAACCTAATTTTCACTCGATTTCTCCATTAGTCTTCCCTTATTATTGCACGAAGGGTTAACCGAACGTCGGAGTCAAACACGCAGTCTACCCCTCGTCTCTACTCTACTCCACGATTTGGATCGGAAGCTGACCGAAAAACTAGACTTCCTCTGATCCAAAGCGGATTTTTCCGATCCGTCGAAGAGCAGGGTGGGCCCATCTATGTTGATCAATCAGGTCGTGACAGGATCCTCGGTAAGGGGGAGGATCGTGCGATCCGCGAACGTAACGAGTAGCCCTTGCGTTCTTGATCTCAAAAATTTGCATCGACTGGTTCCTCAGCATCCTTGGGTGCTCAGCTATGATGATTAATGTAATTCTCGACTGGGCCCAGCGATGCGACACCATCGAGGACAATAGGGCCTTGCACCACGTGAAATCTTCGACTTGAATTTGCCACCGACTTTCTTTAGCCGGGAGGCAACAATAGTGAGACTTTTCGAAATGGGACGGACCGACGAACACGAAGATTTCAAGAGGAAGCGCCGGGGCGTGAAGAGATCATAGGAAAAATAATAAAGTTGTGAAGAGAACGAGTTCGGAGGATGACGTCCTTCGCGTTTGCGTCAAGTGTTATTGCGATCTTAATATCTCCCGGCATATTCTTCGTCGGTGTCTGAAGGAGCGGTATATTACTACCAGCTGTCTCCTGTGATAAAAACGAGGCTTTCAGCAATGCATCGCCTGAAGCGCATTGAAAACGCTCGTTCTGCCGAGAATCTGTGCGAATTATCTCGCGCATTTATATCGTGAGATTCGAGACGTGATGTGGTTCAAGAGCAGTTGCGTAATATTTATCGATTATTCCACTTTTACATATTAATGTGATTTAAAATTATAAGAACAAATAATCGACTTCAAATATTCTATCGAGAATACAATTTTGTGATAAGTTTGCAAATTGTTTTCTAATATTATTTCTATAATGTATTATTTCACTATATTTTACACGTAATATTATGTTTCAACAGGATAAAGAGCCAGAAGCTATTTATTAATTCGTAAAACTAATAAAAAATGAAAACAAAACGAAAAAAAAAATAAAACCTATTTTTTAAAGCAATCGTACCAATTTCCCGACCGATTACCACATCAATCAAAGGTCACCTTGAACGAGTAGAGGTACCATGAGGTAATCAACTTTTCATCCCTCGTGTAACACTGCCTTTTCGCTCCTGATAGGGAAGATCGTACTGTATGTGAAAAGTCGTTTGGTTTTCCCCACCTACTCTACTGTATTGGCCCTGGAATGTGTAATGTGAACAAACCTGACCCGAACACAGTATGGTATGCAACATCAATTAAGCACTCTTGATCTCGTATGATGCGCCAAATTGGACATCGAATGCGTAGTCCACGATCAAAGGAGACACGCCACCTAGTGCATCGTTTATGCATTCGGATAATACGTTCTTCCTCTCTTGCTATATTTCCCTCGCCCTCTCTCTTTGTGTATGTGTGCGTTTACTATACCAATAAATACTGAAAACATAATGTCCGTAGGGACTTGAGAAAAGCGAATCAAACGTGTTGGAATACCAAATTCCCTGTATAAATCTGATCTTCTAGATTGTAATTGGTTTTGATGAAACAAAATCTCGTGGCGACTCGTAGAATCTCGACGACTTGTAGACACTGCATCCGGATCTATTTCTCCAGCAATATTTCAATACGCTTTCCTGAGCCTGTGAACAAGTTCGAGCTCGTACAGTGAACTGTGACGTATATGTACTTATCGGGAATATTTTGTGAAATATTAGCTTATGGTTACATAGCTTTATAAATTTGAAAAAAATCTACTTTACTAGTATATTTTCTCGTGGTATCTTCCGCACCGAATCCAACATAAATAATAATTTTTCTCTATTTTCCTCCAGCTAATATTCGATAATCGGGAAATTTATGACGCTTCTATTTGTAATTGTGTTTTATTTCTTAATACAAAAGAAATTATATCAAATAGTGCATTTTTCAGGAACATGTGTATGATCGTTATAAGTAAAGAAGATATTAATTAAATTAAGTTCGAAGTGATTTGTTCCTTTGACATTTGCACCAACGATTGTTCGTTGAGGAATATAATTATCGTCGACCCTCCAACAATGGACGTGTCACCAGTTTGAGAAACACGACATTTTTTTCTATATACACTTTTTCGATGGCAAAATCTTGGCATTCATGTTCATACGACATAATTTGAAATATTTCTATTTAATAGAAGATTACATTTTGCCAGTTTTGTAAAGGTCAAACAGATTTTCGTTGAACTCAGCCGACGCAATAGTTTCGAGCTTTCGTTCAGAAGTAGGCCAACAAATCCCAGTATTATTGTAATGTTCCTTGAGTGATTCAGGACCCGCAGACTTCCAGATTTCGTAGGATTAACAAAATTTCATTTCAAATATACATAGTCACTCCAATTTCAAAAAAATCCAATAAAGTCCAAAACTCTGCACTAAATTTGACGAAAATTACGACGAACGATTAACTCCCAGTGCCATATTTATCCCAACAATTTTGCGTATGTGGAATATTCTGACTATATTTGAATATTTTCTTGGCACTTTATTAATAATAGCTAAACTCACACTCACCTTCGAAAGAATCTCGAGGGTATTTCTTCGATCGAATCGCGATATATTAAAAAGAAATTAAATAATTAAAATTTGTTGGACTAATCTGGAACGACGCCGTCTTAGCACATGCTTCGTATAACGAAAAGCCGAAAGACCCTTCATTGTGAAGGGCTCGCATAGTTCGCTCGTATCGAACCGCAGTTCGCGTTATTAACAGAAGTTCGAACGAAAGTAGCTGTAAAGTTCGGTAACGATGCTTAAAAGTATGCGCTATAGACGAACGCTAATACAGCTTGATTCGCACTAAAACATGCGTGTGTGCACAGTTGTATAAAAAATAAAAAATAAATGAACGTCGACGTTTTAATGAAATAATTCTTTACGAGTTTACACAAATTCGTAAAAATATTCGTTTATTTCGTTATACGATATCAATATCATAGACCACAGGTATTATTTCTCTTGGTTTATAAACGCGAAAAACAGAAATGAAGGAAACGAGCGGAAGGAGACATTCATTTCTATTTTTCTTCGTTTCTCTTTAAATTCCTTAAATATTATAAATATTATAATGTACAAAAAACAAATGGTCGATTTCGATAATTGCGTCCAAATGCATCGATCAACTATGGATATTTGATTCTGTTGCAACGATCTTCGCAATCTCAGTAACAAAAAAACAAAAAAACATAAAGTAAAACAAAAGATTGACCGAGAAAAAAAAATCGTACATGAAAATCGGATACAACCTTTCTACTTAAACAATGATCGCGTATCTCGTGCAACGATAACGGTCCGGATGCGAGTTTATAATCTTTTTTTATTTTTTTTATATTTTTAGTCCCGCGGAAACGAGAGAGTAATCGAGAGTATCCATGAAAGATCAATATCTGTGAACGCGAAGATCGTTATCTATCTATCACGAGAATACGTTTCTTTTTCTTACATCACAAATATTATAATTAACGTGTATTACAACTGTACAGTGGAGAGATATATCTTCAGCGCGATATATTTATAACTCGGCTTTCGCGTGCCATTAAATGGAGTTTGATTTTCAATTCGTCGTATTAATTTTCTAGTCTCTTTCTTTAAATTATTAAAGCGCCATTTCTTCTGCTTCGAATCGAAAAAACTGGTCGATTATTATTTATATTGTATTTTCTTTTTTTTTCGTTTTTTGTATGTGCTTCTTTGCATTTTAATTTGTTCGCTCGATACTCCCGGTCTACGCAAAAGTCCGACGATATTGTTCGAGATAGTTGGATTTTGGAAGATCGATGATCGAGTGAGAGACTCGAAACGTCGACGAACGATTAACGATTAGATTACTACGATCGCGTCGTGTCTCTTCGTCGATGGCCTCTCAAATTCGATAAAATTTGCGAGATTAGGATCGAAGTTACCTTGATCCAATAATAAATCCAAAATAGAGAGTTAGGGAAGAAACAAAAAATTGTAATCTTCTTCCAAACGCCTATTATCCCAAAAAAAATCGCCGGTGTCTTGGAAATTTGCGCAAAAAACATATTTCCATAATTCAAGGAACAATAATTACTCGGCAAATCGTTCACGATCATACTCGCGAGTATATTATACTCTATATAATACGAATCCACGATCTTTCACGTTTAATTCTGCTTCACGATCACAAATTATTCTTATTACTCTTATTATTTACTTTTTAAATTGTATGACTATTGGTTTAGCGTCCCTTAAGCCGTAACGTCTGAAAGCTCGCGTACGTGATTTCGTAGAAAACCCATGAATTCCGTGAGTGCAGTTGTGAGTGATTTATCAATGACCGGACGTGGTATCCAGCCCTTGAGGTTTACGTTGAGGATCCACGTGAATCGACACTTGCCGGGACCGGCCTCGTTTTCATTATTACTCGTCTCGATTGCCTCGGTCGCCCAACATACAACCCCATTTTCACCCCTGACGACGAAAAGAAATGGAAAGAATGATTTGACACGATTTGAAATTATTTTTTTTTTGTTTAATTTAAAACTCTAATAATAGTAAAAACTAATAATTAAGACATTGTAATTATTTTCTATCTTCCATTTACTGGGTACGTAACAAATTCTAAATTGCTCGTTCGTGCTTTTTTATAACTTTAAATGCGATTTCGATGCCCGAAAATAATTAATATCAGGTTCAATTATTTTTTTGGTGTAGCCGAGTTGCGGAAATTATACAAATTGGCGATATCGAAGTTTCGTAGTACTGACCTGACAAAATTTTTCCTCATCGGTATCGTTGGGCAGTGAATTGATACGCCGCCACTTATGTGATAATTTCCAAGTTTCGCACGATGCCTGAGCGTTATAAAGTCCCGAGGTCCGATAATACCGCCACCATGAGATTTCGTTGTTTGATAAACAATATCTGTATCCTGGTCTATTTTCTATAACACGTAAATTAAATAAAAAATTATGATAATCTTAAATTCGAGTAAAGTGTGTCGATCCGATTTGAAAGATCCTTGAAAATATGTTCGCGTGGCATATCGTTATCGAAATTGAAGATACTAGCTCAAAAAAATTATTCGATTTACTTTTTTACACAATTTACACAATTTTTGAAAGTTGGAAAAAGACGAATTGAGAGAATTTTAATAAAATGTAAAAACTTGCCTGCATTGTTTTCATTTCGATAACTTGTCTATTCCACATTGGTGTGTCTTCGACGTTTTCATGAAGACAATCAAGAAGCTGAGATGCAGGCGCGTCGATCACACCCTAAAAATAAGCACAGAATTAATGTCAAAAAATAAAAACGATTTATAGCGACTTTGTATTTAATTGGCTAATAGGATTAAATAGGATTTAATTATAAAATGGAAGAACGAATATTCTAAAAGACGAACCTCGATTTTCATGATTTTTCCATGCTTTCCATTCATATACGATATCCTGTCACCATTCGTCGTTGTCTTTATTTCCGTCCAATCGTTCGATGTGAGCAACTTGTAGGAGCGATCTATGAGCTCGCTAGCTTTATTTTTGTACTCCGCTATCTAAACAACAAGAAAAACCATCATTCTCGTGTTGACTAACAAAAACGGACGATAATAATAAAATTTGTTTTCTCAATATTTTCAACACTAATAATAGTCAATGACTTACTGAAGTTTCATTTGCTGTATCGACAGTATCTCTATAAGGAATTATTTCATTACGGGACCAATCTTGTTCGATATGATCGCGCGTTAGTTCGATAGCACCGAAGAGGAAAGCTCGTAAAAAACTGATGTCCTGTCCGAACAGGACAGTCGTTACTGCCAATGGCAACATCTTTGAATTTTCTCAGTCGATAAATTGATTTATTATTGGCTCTTTCTATTTTGATCTTCCTTTCTTATTATTATTTTTTCGATAATATTTTTATTTATTTTATTATAATATATTAAATTTCAATTAATCCACCATTTACTTATTAATTTAGTAATCACGATGAATTTTCGATGAATTATTTTTATCTTTTTTTATATTCGCTATATTTTATTTATTTATTATTGGTAACTCGTAGCATAAAAAAAAAACAATATCACCAATCGAACCGAAACCGTTCTTTTGGAAACGTGAACGCGAACAGATGAATAATCTATGGTTTCCGGATGTTTTATGCGGTCGGTCGACGAGTATCGCACGATCGAACCTCGGACGTGAAACAACCAATACAGTGGCCACAGATTTTTTACCATTTCAAACAGTCAGCGGAGTTTCGTAATCGTTCGTGTGATTGAGATCGTATAGACAAGCTGCGATTTAAAATGTATACACATTCTTAGTGTATGTCAGAGTAGAAGACTGGGGTTCCCCGACAAGTAGCAATTCGGCGATAAAGAGATCCCTCTACTTTGGACTGTGAGTATAATCTTGGGGGGGGGGGGGGGGGGGGCATAACATGCGTCAGGTAGAAACTTACATCAATAGAATAAACAACACAATCGAGAGCATATGCACCGAGGCGAATATCGCTGTATGACCGAAACAACGATGGTATCCATAAAACAATTATAAATTAATTGTCGATTTGATTTTTAAATTGACAGTTTTGAGGAGGTTGAAGCGTTGTCCATGCATTAGACGAATTCCAAGTTTAATTGTTTAAAATTCATACGAACCTTCTTAACAATAATACTCGACTGTGGGTAAAATTTAAGAAAGTTTTACCGTCTAGAGATCGAGTTATTTATTGTGAAAAATCGTATTTGTTTCGTAACTTCTCATAAGACCTCGTGTTAAAGATGCCATTTTAAACACTGAATATCTCGATTACTAGACAGTGAAACCTTCTCAAATTTCTTACACATTATAATACGATGCTCGAGAAGATTGACGCAAAATTTTAAAAAATTATCTTGGAAAAAATTGTATCTAATGATTTTGCCATTACTTTGTATATACTATTATGATTATGGCGCGCGAACCTCCTTAATATTGTCGTTTTCATAGAGAACGTTTTGGAGATGGGAGAAATTTGCGTAGCGGATATTTTCAATTTCAACCGTTTTCTACCGCCTGGGTAATGTTTTTTTTTTAATTTGAATTTTAGTGCGAGGTCTTGCTACAATTAAATTCGGATGGCCTCGATTCGAATGGTTTCGATATTATATAAAAATATGAAAAATTGAAAACAAAGAAAAACAAATCATCAAAACCAATTTTCCTAATGCCATTTTTTTTCATTGCTGAAGACTCGCTTCCTTTTTTGACACCGGATTATTTAAAAAAAAAAAGTATAATTCCGAGTCGAGTAGTGCGAACGCAACCTATTTATGTTTTTTTCTCAATTTAGAAAAAATATGCAAAGGTCAGAAACTGAAAGTTTGTATTCTTTGTCCTTTCCGATAGTTTATTTCTAAATGGTCAGTGTTTTTCAATGGGACATGCTGAGAAGTTCTCTAAATAAGGTAGTTTAATGACGAAACGGTGATTACGAGTCCATGCTACCGGATTTATTCAAGTACACCTGACTGCTGTTACTCCGAGTCACACACAAATGTATTTTCGTATTTTTTTTACGTGATGCAATTTCCGACCTTGTAATCAGTACAAAGATTAAATCAAAGATTTGTCACGTCGAATTATGCGAGTATCAATATACTCGCATAATTCGACGTCGTTTAATCGCGATCGATTAGATCCTAGGAGAAATTTGATCGAGTGTTTTTCCGGTACGCTCGCACGAAAAATCAATCGAATTAAAGATAAGCAAGATACAAGTTGATTTCACATTCCTTCTCCATAATATCCTGTCTCCACGAGGCCCCCCTCCAAGTAACTTTCTCAATGTCGAGCTCCTTATAAAGAGAGCTTTTCCAGAAAAAGAACGTTAAAAGCAAACAGCGAGCAAATTTCGATTAGCATTATTTCCCTCGTTCGTACGTTGAATTATGTTTAAATGTTTTCACGAGTTTAAATGTTATTTAAAGAATTTACGTTCTACGAAACACAAACGAGTCTTATGCATTAAAGCATAAATTTAAGGTATTAAGAAGAACCAACCATGTTCGGCGTAAGTTTAGCCATGACGGGAAAAACGTCGGACGAATCTTCGATACTGCCAGCGCTTATGCCGATCTCATTGGGCTCGTCGTCGTCGTCGGAATGATTCGGCGAATCCATCGGGGTAAAAAAGGTTCCAGGATTTTCGACACGACCCGTGGGATCGTCCAGCAGACGACGTATCAACGGTGCTCTCTCGGGATCCATCGAACCGGCTGTAACGATTTTTATAACGATATTTTTCGAGCTTACCGATCGAAATACATTTAAAATTATACTCGACATCGTTTATATTGATTTCCATGAAATTAAATCTCACCCAATATCCAATCTTTGGCGGCAGTCTCCTGCGGTATTACACGAAAGTCGAAGAACCATGCTTCGCCCCAAGCCAGAACAAAGGACGTTATTATAAGAAATCCTTGAAATGCAGGCTGGCTGTTTTGGGCCCACTGGATTTTATGAAAATATATTTTTCGTGAAATCTTTGGACTGTTACGCGTAGAAATATGTAGACGATAATTTGGACGATGTGATTTATACTCACATCGAAAAATGTCACTTTGGCTATGAGAAATGCACATGTGGAGGCAGTGGAGAGCTGCCAAGAGAGAGAAAAAAAAACGCGATTAATTTGCAATCGTTTTGTACGCGTATATTTTTGCTGGTACGCAAAATATATTGGAACGTATAAATTTTAGAGAATCGAATGAAATTCACTCGCATTCGATGTGAATTTAAAAATATTTTATTAAATGCTTCTGTACTTTCGCAAGATTTCTATTTGACTTCTTTCACGAAGAAAACTTCATCAATGAAATTAAAGAGCGAGAGACCAATGTGGAAATTTCTTATTTATTTCGTTTTTGTTCTCGCTTCGTCCGAGCTAACCAGTTCGCCAACACAACGAGATACAATGCAAACTCTGTTCTCGACTTTCGACAAATTAACGGCAAACGTTATGTAAATATAACGCGTAAAATTAGTTTTGACTCAATATTTATCATTTCCCGTCTGAGTTCGAACGTTTTTAGAAGTTTTTCGAATAAATAACAGTTATTACATAAAAATAATGAATAACAAAATGTAAAATCTCCTCAGGGGAATGCGAAACGGCTACAGCCGTGGTCGCGAATAAGAATGTCGGAGGATAGGTTGGGTGAAATGGTAAAATGGTAGAATGATAGAATGGTAGAATGGTAGAATAAAGGTGTGTAAAAACCCGAAGAGGGTAAACACGATAAACTCCCACATTATTAAGTAAAATCTCCTCAAATCCGTATCGTTATATCGATTTTAACGAAAATAATGTCCTTCTCGAGACTCACAGCTATTATAAGTCGATGATTAAGATGCAACATCCCGTAAAAGAGTAATAACACCGTAAATCTGCATGCCGCTGCCATCTAAAGAAAATGCTAGCAATTAATTTACAAATTTGGAAGAAAAATTCCGTCATTAAAACACGAATGATCCAACTTACGACAATGTCGAAGAGAGACGTGGCAAGTTTATAATGAACCACCTGATTCTCAAATGCCGATTTGATACTTTCCCCAGCAATCTAAAGACGGAGAAAAACAATTTTTTTAAAAAGTCCTCTCAATTTTCTCCTTCTTATTAAGGAGGTTGAAGCGTTGTCCGTGCATTAGACGAATTCCAAGTTTAATTGTTTAAAATTTGTACGAACCTTCTTAACAATAATACTCGACCGTGGGTAAAATTTGAGAAAGTTTTACCGTCTAGAGATCGAGTTATTTATTGTGAAAAATCGTATTTTTCGTAACTTCCCACAAGAACTCGTGTTAAAGTTGCCATTTTAAACACCGAATATCTCGATTACTAGACGGTGAAACCTTCTCAAATTTCTTACCCATTATAATACGATGCTCGAGAAGATTGACGCAAAATTTCAAAAAATTATCTTGGAAATAATTGTATCCGATGATTTTGCCATTACTCTGTATATACTATTATGATTATGGCGCGTGAACCTCGTTAAACAATTATTTTCGATATTTCTGGTATCTAACCATTGTGCAAATGAGCCAGACTAAGGCCGTGAAGAACAAATCGAAAGTCACAAAAAGACAGAAGAATCTTCGAACGTTCGATATTCTTCCTTCCGGACGAGCTCCTGCGATAACATCCTCCGTTGGCATATCGTCGGATATTCTGTTGATGCTGTTGACGCTTCGTTGAATATAAGAGCTTCTGTGCGACTGTAACGAGGCGCTCAGAAGGGATTCTGCGAGAGCAGCCCTTATCTGGCGATGATCCTCCGCCATCATCTTGGCTGTTTGTTATCTCTGAAAACGAAAGGGTAAAAAAAGGTAATGATAACTGAGAATATACATAGGTCAATGTTAACGAATAATAATAACGATAATAATGAATAATTATAATATACACGCGTAAGTTACCTCGCTGTATACATGGTGTTTTTCATGATGGTGAAAATAACTTGTTTTTCGCTGAGTTTTTTGAATACATGGGATACATTTGAGGCAAACAAAGAGAAGGGTATTTTGTGTTAAAATTTTGAAGGTATCTAGAGAATTATGTCAATAATTTTGCAAAAACCTGCAATAACGATTTACCCACTAAAGGTCGATAAAAACTCGAAAACGAAACCATCATTTTCTTATTTCGCGGGAACTTTACGATCGACATAGGCCCTTAGAGCTCGGGAGACGATTAAAATTCACCGGAAATTAATAGATCGCCGATTTTAATGAGGAATCGCTAAAACTCTAAAAATCGACTTCTTACCATGCTATATCTCCGTTCTCGTTCATCCGACAGAAAATTTCACGAATAACTTTTTGAAGAGCTCGCCGTACCGAGAAGAATGAGCTTAGGAACATTCGGATAGCTGAATTTTTGTGGCCTTGTCGAAAGCTCGAAAAACACCCTGGAAAAATAGCCCTCCCAACGGGCTATTTTTTCGAGGTGAAAAGAATTTGTTCTCATAAATTATTCCAAAATGGTCTTATTTAAAACACTTAATACACACCAAGTTTTTCATCCAAAGAATATGAAGTGTGTTTGAAAAATCTCCCAAGTGGTATTGCAAACTGACAAAGCATGGGAAAGGTGTAAAAGGCATTTCAGTCATTTCAGACAAAGGCAGCTGAACCTGCTGAATTGACCGAATAACTGTACGAGAGGTGTGGTGATATAATACGATAGACGACAAAGTTTGTTTTAGCCTCATACGGTATATCAGTTGATTTCAATTAAGAGATAGCGTTATCAACAGATTCAGTGGTCATAAGTGGTTCATGTTACCGACCGAGTTAGCCAGAACCGGCAGAGATAGCGCAAAACGCGACTTGGAAATTCTACGAAGCAGCAGATCAAGATAAAATATAGAAAAGCCTCTTCTTGCCAAAATATTACGATAGCGAAGACTCGAAATGTTATCTCGATCGCTTGTGTCGCGATCGGGAATTTACAAAACGGATTTTCGAAGCTGTCGAAGAGCGTTACACCGCGTCACAAACTGAAAACCTTCTCGAATGAATATCCCCTCGTTTCAAAGCTGCGCATTTTTTTATAAAATCGAACAAATTTAATCCTTGTATCCATAGCTGTGTTTGGGAATTAGGTACACACAATACGAATACGCGTGTGGTAACGACGACCAATGGCTCGCTGAATCAGCACTTAACGTACATAGATAAGAACCTCAAGATAAAATTCAACATAGCAAACAATGGAAAAGAAATTCCAACCGGAACAATAGAAGCGAACATTTTTTTAAATGAATAAATGAATAAATACGTCTCTTAGTTGTGACGCGTCCAAGATTCACGCGTGAAATAAGAATAATCTTTGAAATTACAAATCGATGTCTAGGTCGACCTAACCTCGAAAAAATAACTTCGCGAGATATACACCTTCGATCAGATCAGTCACTCTAGAGATAATAATTGCCAATTAAAATGCGATATTCGACGAATTGACAAATTATTCGAATCAATTCTCGTTCGTGCTTCGGTCATGCTTCTCCCAACCCTTTTCTTAATTCCTGCACGAATCTCCATGACGTATGTAGGGAGTAGAAACAAATAAATAATATTTGCGATTCGCGAAACGAAACAAATTCTTACCCTGAACAGGAGAGACTTTTTCATTCGCTTGATGCATCAGCGTCGAAGTCGATTATTCGGTCGCATCGCATTCACGATTTTTATTCACTTCACCACGCACTCGCAAAACTAATCGAAGCTCGCCGCTGGAGATTAATAATATTCATGACATCGGTGATCTTTTCTTTGATATAGCTTTTGCGAGGGCAACACTTTTGTTGTCCTTAGTGTCAAAACACTCACGTACGATACGATTTGCAATGCACACAAGCTCGTCCGCATGAACAAACCGGAAATGCATTCTCATCACAAAAAAAGTATCGCCGTTTAAGTGACACCCCCGCATAACGCGATTAGTTACCAATGTATTCCTAGATGACGGTGTTTGTCAAGAATTTTTAGGGGCTGGTTCCACGTGGTAATAGTAGAGCTCTCGTTTTTTTAATTACACAACTCTTTCCTCTGGTACAGACAATCGATCAATCATAACTTTATTTATCACTTTATATCACAGTGTATCTTTTGTCGCGCGTACTCTCTACTCTATATATTTTCCTATATATGAAAAACGCGGGAAGAGAAAAAAACCCGAGTCTTAAAAAACTAGTTATATGCTAGAGGTTCCACTCTTCATCCGAAGCAATCCGAAGCGTGGGACTAGTGCGTGTTTCCGCCGGTGGCGTTGCTGGCACGTTCCGACTTGTGTCGGTCATGGAATCGAATCCGCCACAAATTCAAACACAGTGCCATATCGTTCTTCCTTCAAGCGCGAAAGACGTAAAGAAAAAAAAGGAGATGATTATTAATTTTTAAATATGATTTATAAATTTTCTGGTAGCAAGTTTTTTTCATATTGTAATAAACATATTTTACACAGTATTTCGTACAAATTATATAAAATTACACGGGTTTTTTGTACCGTTCTTAATTACTGAAAACCTAGCTCATTATTTACTATGAGACGATCGTAACTTTGATAAAAACATCACTGGGCCATTGTTGGATTATCTCATTCGATCGTGGTAACTGGAATTCTAAAATATATTAACGTTTATGTACATTCTCCGTGACTTTCTCTCTTTGCTTCGGGTCCCTCGTTGTACTTGTCTCAGAAAGAACAAAAAATCGTCTATTCTCTGAGAACTATCGTTCGTAGAGCGTCCTCGGGATTGATCTCCAAGCACGCGGTTGTCCCAACGTTAAAAGGGACACCTATCCCACCGTCGAGTACCAAACCCGCATCGTAACACTGCGACTGAACGGTCAGATTGTTGCAAAAGTCACGAGGTGCAATGCTTTTAGGTAGAGGCCATATATCGTTAAGTATAATGTCCCGAATAGCATAACTCATTCTCGTATCATCTGAAATTCAGTTTAATATTCGATTAATTCCCGACTAGTCGCATATCTTAGTTTTAAGCATCTGTAAACCCTTTCGCTTATTTCACTATGTTATTCTGTAAGGAAAAATATGAAAAAAACGACATAGGGCTCTTTTGGACTCGTAATTATGCGATAAAATTCCTTTTTCAGATGCCTGAAAATTCCTTTTTCAATAAACATTTGTATAAAAATTCAGAGATATCTAGGCTGTTTACAGTAGAATCATTGATTTGGCATGGATACGAATTATTAACTCAGATTTACCAGCGGGAAATTGAAGACTATCGTTGAATTCCGTACAAATTTTCTCAATTTCCTTTTCCGTGTATATTCTTTTCGGATCCGCTACACGCAAGACATCATGAACCATTTGAGTCGTCAGACTGTTTATAGCTCTGTACCAGGAGCTCGAACCGGTACCGGTACTTACGCACAAACCTGAACTTTTGACTTTATGAAACTTTGGTCCGTCGTTTACTTTTATATTTAGAGAGCTGGTACGTGCCGATAATGATTCCCCGATGAAAACCTTGAACATAAAAGAGACTCATCGTTCAGAAACGAAAAATTAAAATAAACAGAGCTCGGACAAATGCCTTTTACAAGTTTGACAATGAAAAAATTAACGAAGAGACTCACTTCGTTAAGAGCCAACCATGGTAATCTTCGTTCTTTTGGAATATTCGACGACGAGGGTGAATGTCCTCCATCATCGGTGTGAAAACTGCAAGATTTACGATTAATCTCAATCGGATACGAGAAAATCAAATTTCACATACAAATTTCGTTTAACGATTTAACGTCGGAAAGACACTTTCTACAAGTCCGCTATTCGACGGGATTATTCACTATGAAATCGATGAGGTAAAAATTCGTAAAATACCTTACCAACTATTTTCGACATCGCTCTTTCGAATGGCGCTACTTAAATTGGGTTAAAAAAAAATTTTACATCATATTTTTACAAAATAATGTAAAAAAAAACACGAATTTTTGAGCGACAATTTTTTTTCATTCGATATTTCGGAAGCCTTATCGTATTATTTTCGGACAATAAAGGCGTCCAGAGGTGTCCTCGATTGCTGATTAATTCGTAAATTGGGTATAATTTCCGATGTTTGTTTGCGTCGCTGATCAAGAATTTGACATTATTTTTGCAAAATTAATTAATTTAAACGAATTGTTTAAACAATCAATCTTAATATGGCAAGTTGCATATGATTTTCGATGTTTTTTGGGTCGCTGATCAAGAATTCGACATTATTTTCGCAAAATTAATTAATTTAATCAAATTAATTTTGCAAAAATAATGTCAAATGCTTAATCATCGACTTAAAAAACATCGAAAATCATATGCGACTTGCCATATTGAGATTAATTGTTTAAACAAATTAATTTTGCAAAAATAATGTCAAATGCTTAATCAGCGACTTAAAAAACATCGAAAATCATACGCGACTTGTCATATTGAGATTAATTGTTTAAACAAATTAATTTTGCAAAAATAATGTCGAATTCTTGATCAGCGACCCAAAAAACATCGGAAATCATACCCAATTTACGAATTGACGGTAAAAGACTCGTTCCCAGCACAACATATGAATGCTCTAAAAATGGAGAAAATTTGTTATTCTTTTTCCCGTTATTTTTCAGGTATGACGCAAGAGAAAAATAAAAACATATAGAGTTTTAGAAAGTTCAACAATCGAGGACACCTCTGGATGCCTTTATTGTCCGAAAATAATACGATAAGGCTTCCGAAATATCGAATGAAAAAAAATTGTCACTCAAAAATTCGTCTTTCTTTACATTATTTTGTAAAAATATATCAAAAAATTTTTTAACGCAATTTAAGTAGCGCCATTCGAAAGAGCGATGTCGAAAATAGTTGGTAAGGTATTTTACGAATTTTTTCCTCATCGATTTCATAGTGAATAATCCCGTCGAATAGAGGACTTGTGGAAAGTGTCTTTCTGACGTTAAAGGGTTAATTGCTCGAATTATTATCTTTTGGCTTTAACGCGTACTCGTGTATATAACTATTGTCCATAACCGAGTCTTTATCGGTATAGTAAGGCTTGTAACTCTCTTGTCCAAGTATTCGTCCCTTCTCGTGCATGTGAAACGGTGGATTCGAGATTCCAGTTCCTCGTAGTATAACGCGAATTCTACTTCTCATCAGATAAGCGAAATTTCCAGATCTTAACATATCGAAAATCTTTGGTATTTCGTTGGTATAATTCGGGGATAGCATCAAGTAACCCTCGGAAGTCGTAGGATCCGAATTTATTCCCAGTATTGGTTTAGTATTGTCGTATATTAGATTGGCGCCGAGTAAAAATGTTCCATCGCCTCCAATGGCCAATATCATGTCTGCCCAGTCAAAACTCGCCTGGTCGATGCTCAGCCTGAGAAACAAAAAATTGTAACACAAATATTTTAGTAATAGTCTCATGAATTTCTACGTCAAATAGTCTTAAATGTACGCGAATGCTGCAAAGTAATTCATAAATTTGATAATTTGACAAATTTTCGTTTATTTCTTTAATAGATAAATTAAAATACCGATACTTTGTTT
The DNA here is from genome assembly GCA_964017225.1 of Netelia inedita. Classification (NCBI taxonomy): domain Eukaryota; kingdom Metazoa; phylum Arthropoda; class Insecta; order Hymenoptera; family Ichneumonidae; genus Netelia; species Netelia inedita. Next base: position 28,055,227 of record OZ024920.1, on the reverse strand, counting down.
TTACCAAGATGTTCGAGGCATCTTACCTATCCGTGAGCTTATATTCGATTTTTAAATTTCGAAGCGTCTCCATCACTTTGGTCAATACCGATTCGTTTTTTCGATGGCTTTGCAGCATTGCTTGACAGTCGGAGCCTCTTTCGACGAGTTTAGTTTCGATCTGTTGTTCGCTGAGTTTAGGTTCTCTCAGCCTTTCAAAATCGTAGCGCGATACTTTTGCCAATACCAATACTCTCTTTGGTACAAAGCTCGACTCATTTCGACAAGATATTCTGAAACCTTTGAGTACTCTGTTGGAAGAATGTAAGAGTCTCAGGGTTCCTGGAAATAGTTATACGAGTTATCGAGCGGAAAAATGATTAAATAACGAGATTCATAGAAAAATGAATGTTTATAGATTAAACGAAAGATATTTTGGCAGATACTGTCATTATACCCTTTAAATACATATAGTATTGTTAATTAACGATATATAATACGAAATAATAATGTAAATTATTTTTTTAAGTATTACATTGAGATTTCGATAATTTATCATTCGTACGATCAAAGTACGAGCATAAAAATAATAACATAGATATCGGTTCGGAAGACAAATATTTTTTTAATCGATGGAAATAATATTCTGCCCTATACGTTTATGATGAGGTCCGCCTGAATGATAACGAAAGATCACGCTATCTGTTATCTGTACTACGAATTCAAAACTAATCGTTTCTTTGTGCAGATTCGTCCATGAAAAATTTTATCAGACCGAGATAAAAATGATTTAAAAAAATGCTAAAATCAAGCAGGAACGCCAAGAATTGGGGCATATTTCCTTACAAAAATAATTCCAGTATTGTTCTCTATTGCGTGTTGGGAAAAATATTGGGATTGTAGCAAAACGTTCGAAAAATAGTTATCTCATTCATTCTCGCATAACCTCAAATTTATCACCGGCATAAATTTCTCGTTCGAATTATTCGCTATTTTAGGTTTGTTTACTTACGAAAAGCCTCTTTTCTGATATTGTTGAGGACAGTCATGACGTTGTCCGACCGTTTGTCTCTCAGCTTATGTACATTTAATTAAATTATTTACTTTCTCTTCTCTTCAATCGCCTTTTTGGCCCGGCGACGAATGTCACGATACCCACTGCTCTGTAGCCGATAACTGAAGAAAAAAGTGCTATCAGCTACGCGCTTTACTAACTAAACGAACTAAACTTTCGTAACCAACTGCTCCCACTCTTTTGAACAACTTGAACTAGAAGATCGCAAATCTTGCAACGCCATTTGTTTTAATTCATTCTGTTGTACTATTAGCAATTCTTATCAGTTTATTACTCAAACATGTTTGTACCGACTATTTCCTGCAAATACGACTAATCATAACTAATTATGAAAGTCTATAGCAGGAATAGAAAAATGAAATGAGACACGAGAAGCTCCGTACAATTAACAGAGTCAAAGATTAAGAGAATAAAAGATTTAAAAGAGACAAAGATCGTTATTAAAGCCTATTAACAGTATTTAAAAATTACAGGTCAAAAGTTCTGACAGATAGTGGGAAAAAAATCCTGAGATACAAATTTCAGCGACTGAAAAAAGAACGCACGATATTTCACTCAATTATTTTGATGGATATTAAAAAAAGTAACATTTTATTTTCAACACCTTTGTAAACACTTACCTTCTTAATAAACATCTCGTGTCTCCGAGGCCGGTGAAGAGCGAACGATTTTCATATTTATAAATAAAATCCTTAATATTAATTATTCAATACATTTTCTCTTTGATAATTTCTTCTTTTTTTTTCTGTTTACACGCTTTGCTTACACTTTATTGATTCATTTGCAATACATTAATTAAGTCTGTTTAAATAGCATTGTTTTTGGAGGCCCGCCTATCGCAAGTCCCCGATTATACTATAGACAATCATTTTACCACTAGACTGAATCTTCATTTTCTCCTCCTTCCTTCGCTTTTTCCTCTCGTGTCTCTCTATATGTCTGCATGTAAATGTGTGTACGTGTATCCCTTTTGTTTTATTCTTCGATCATCAATGCTGTTTGTTTTGTTTCCTTCATAGCGTTATCGATATTAATCATTATTCCTATTATCGTTATTCATTATCATTATTATCATTACACTATAATATATATTTATATGTATATACATACATATGTAAACACATACACACACGCACACATAATTATATGTATATATATCCGTTTATATACATATGTATACATATATGTGGCTGTGTGTGTGTGGGTGTACTTATATATGTATTATATATATCGTAAAATCGACGTTTAAAAACTAAAATTCGTATAAAAAGCGTCGTTATTCGTACTAACAACGTAACTGTACTATTTAAATAATTGAATCCTTAAAAAATTATTTGTTTATGTCTGTTGTTTTTTTTTTGTCGTGGATGATTATAAGTGTATGCTCGTGTTTATGTTGTTCGTGTGAGTGTGTAATTTTCGAATGTTATCTAACAACTCTCTGGCTATGACGTAAACGGTATTTCAGATCACGGACAAAAAAAGACTTTTTCTTTACATTTTTTTCTTTCTTTTTTTTCGTTTTTTTTTCTTTTTCTTTTTTGAACCAACGTACTCCAACAAACAGCCACGGACATTCAATCGGCTCGTTTTATTTCTGTTTTTTTTTGTTTTTGTTTTATCGACAAAGCTTATGGGTATAATGCATTTTTGTTTCATAGAACGAATAATTAAAAAATACAACGGGTCTTTCTCTCTTACTCGCACACACACACATAAACATTATCTACAGTTACAGTGAATACTTCGGCTGAAACTTTACGTAATTCAACATTGTTTTTTTTTTACTTTCTATCTTCCCTCCCATTCAATACGGAGTACGTTGCACCATATTGTTTTTCTTCTTCTTCTCATGCGTTTAACATCTTCCCCGTTTCGTTAAATTGATTTTTTTTCTTTAAATATTATTTTTGTCTTCATCAATATATGAGCACCCTGCTGACCGCATTTGCCCAAATACGTAATTTTCTCATTTCTCTCTCTCTCTCTCTCTCTCTCTTTTCCTTTTCTTTCATTTCTTTTCGTTAGTTAATATAATCGTGCAAATACTTCTTTTCCATTACCTACGAATGTTATCGTAATAATTATGTATTATAATCACTACTTTAAGCACTTCTCAATCGTGCTTATTTTATACACACACATTCGTACATACACACACGGACACGTGTGTGTATATAAATGTATTATCGTCGTCATTAATATCGCAACTAATTTACATCGATTACATACAAACAACCAACATACGTTTTTTTAATAGAAAAAATTTCGTGCCGCATTTTCATCAGAAACGTTCGTACCACGCAACAAAAAAACGGTCGATCGGTGTGAGGGGAAAAAACGAGAACGATATTCTCGCAGTCTCGAGGGATTCGCAATCGTCGTTGCCTCGATCGATTTTTACAATCTCTTTTCTCTCCTACTCGCTCTTTAAATAAATTCAGAAGAAAAAAAACCGAACCACTTCTCTTTTAGTCCTTCTTCCATGTTTGCTAATGTATTTGGTAATATCGTCGAAGGTCTGAAAAATAGAAAACGACGCACGGTATGTTGGCGATAACGCATCGTCTCAGTCGTTATGGAAGTATCGAACTTTTCGCTGATAAAAATAAGAGAAAGAATAATTTTTTTTGTTAAACAAAATAAAAATTGTCGTTACCACCAGGGATGCTAATGCTATTTAAATTGAAAATTTTGACACGTTTTAACGATTCATAAATAAAAAAGTGCGATAAAAAATGTCCCGAGTTAAAAAACCGTAAAGAAAATATAAAATAATTAAATCCCGAGACTCGTGCGAGAAAATCAAACGTAATGTCGAGCCGAGCAATTATTAGGAAACGCACACACAAACACACCCACGCGCAGAATGTCGAATACGTAGGAAAAATCTTTCGATTTTAATCGAAATAAAAATAGTAGAGAATTGCGAAAGAAACGAAATTGTTGTTTGTTTTTTTTTTTTCTAGCATATGAATTATTCAGATTTTTCCTTCAGGGCACACATACGGCGAACCGTCTACACGATACGTCCCACTTAACGATGACGAGAGAGTCTCTATACAACGACGTTAATTATTATTATTATTAATTATTAGTTATACATTATTTTTATCGTTATCGTTAAACGCACGGTGTGGACTCCATTTCGGGCTTATATCATTATCCGACAACGAAGAATTTTTTTCTTTCAATGCCACTTTTTTCGTTCGATAAAATCGAAATAGTTTCGATCGGGATTTCTTTTTTTTCTTTTTTTTTCCTCTTTTTAAATATAGGTATGCGTATGCTTGTATTTACATATATGTATATGTCTATGAGCATGATGACGTTTCTTTTTTTCTTCAATTCTTCGAGCTATATTGTATACATATAATAAATATACGTCTGCTTATGATGAAAGTGTGTGTTTGTGATTTTGTTTAGTTTGTCGTTGTTCCGATTCGCGCGTCGACAATTTCTTCATCCTCTGTTTTTTTTTTTTGACGAATCTCCCGCACTCAATGGTACCATTTAAAATACTGACATGCAAATACAACTCTCGGTGAACGAGGATTAATTCTTGTTTATTTTGTTTTGTTTTTTTCTCGTGGGAAGTAAATATTCGACACTAGTAACATCTACTGTACCTTAAAAGGCAGTGTTACAGGTTGAGTTTAACTCGAACGCGAGAGAGATAAGGACCAAACTCGAATGGTAAATTTTCCGCCACGATACAAACGATCGACAGCAAATGTAGCGTAGCTACTTTATGCAATTTTCCGTTTGCTATATCAAGTTTTTTTTTTTTTCGATCTATTGCATCGTCTCGTACAATTTACGAATATGATTGTCGAGGCAGTCCGAACGTGTAACACTGCTCCTTAACGTAATCTCGAAAGCTCCTATTACATTCGTCGAACGACGACGAGACAAAAATAATGACACAAACGACAAATCTGAATGGATGTTGGGATAGTTCGACTCTTTTCACTATCTTACGCAGTACGACTTTTTTCGCTCATCTATTTGTTTTTATACTTAACGTTTTTCGAATCATTTATACATATATATAAAAAAAGAAGTATATTTCTTTTTTTTTCTTTTCTGTTTTTATATTTACATATAAATATTTACGTTCGTCTATATATATCTTTCGTCTCGTCATCATTGTTGAAAGTATTTTCTTTTCATTTTCATTAACGCTTGGGTACATTCAAGCCTGTATAATAGAAACGCGAGCCGAATTCTACAATCGCTTGTGCAGAAATTATTCGTTTTCTGTAAGTACAACGAGGCTATTTTCTCTCCCATTTTTCTTTCTCTCGAGATAGAATTCTCGCGATAACCAACGGCGAAATAATCGTCCATTAATTAAGTATCGACGACCACTAGAACGCGGTCGATCGTTGGAAGTTTGTTTCACGATTGCGTTCACTCGCGTGAGTTTGTTGTTTTTGTCCAAATTTTTCTTATCGGTATAATTGACCCTCGGAACGGTCGAGTCTTGGATTCAGTAGTAAAAGTGCGCGAAACTGTTGCAAGTATTGCGCGATCTCCCCGAGCCTCAGCTGTGCGTAGGCGGAGGTGGCGGAGGAGTTCCCGTTATTTCGGTCCATCGCATCTCGAAGAAGCTTCTCATGCCGTGTCCGGCTTTTCCAACGGGACTGTCGTCCTCGTTGAAAACCTCACAGTTTATGAACATCTGTCTGACGTCCGAGCAAAATTCGTCGCGTGACTTGTACCTGATGGCAATAACATTACACATTTTTACATATTTATTTTATTATCTTTATTAAAAGCTTTACGCACAAAATGTTAGAAAATTAAAAGAAAAAGCTTCGATTTAAAATAAACGTATCATGAGAGACTTACGCGTTGTCCTGAAGTTTCTTCTTGATCGTACTTAGATCCATCGGTGTCTTGATGATTTTTTTGTAAGTTGGAAATTGTTTGGTGTTTACTGGCAGTAAAAATGGCCACGCCTCGTCCTGTTGTTCCAACTGTTCGAGAAGAAGTTTGCAGGGTGCGAGCTCGCGCTGTTGTTTTTTCGTCAAATTTCTGTTGTTCCCGCCGCTTCCGGTACCACTTCCTGTTGCATTTCCACCGCCACCGCTGCTGCCACTGCCTCCACCACTACCAGCACCAGCGCCAGCACTCGCACCACTAACACCAACACCACCAACAACACCGCCACCTCCACCACCACCACCACCACCACCACCACCAGCGGTGTTTCCTCCCGTGGTCGTAGTCGGTGTTCCTCCACTAGCGCTTCCGCCGCCTCCTCCACCACCGCTTCCACTTCCTCCGCCTATTCCTCCACCGACGGCATTTCCGGAATTTCCACCAGCGACGACACTCGCACCGGTGGCTTCCTTCCTGGGCGATGCCGTTGGCGTCGGTGGCTCCGACGAACTGACATCCTCTACGTGCGTGTTCGATGCCGTTGACGGCGTTGGACTACGACGCAAAACAACAGACATATTTTTGGTTTTTTTTAAATCGGAAAAAAAAGAAAAAAAAAGGCAAAGAGAAAGATTATTCCCAAAAACGAGAGCGAGTTTCGTTGTTTTCGTGAGCCCCGAGGAGGGTTCAGTGATACAGCAAGGGTCAATCGTTTACGGTCAAATTTGTACTCCATCGAGTCCCAAAAATTGAATCTTCCTCGAGGAACTTTTTCCGATGCTTTCTATTCTCTCTTTCTGTTCGTTATTTTTTTTTTTGCTTTCTTTTTTTTTCTGTTCCCATGGTCTATCGGATTTTCGTGACGCTATTTGCTTTCGGCCGACGAGCTTCTGTTTCTTCTCGCGAGAGGAGAGAAATTGTTACGTTATGTTTCTCTTGTAATATTTTTTTTTCTCTTTGAGTCGAAGACAAAGCTGATTAACAAGCAGTTTTCTTTTCTGTTTAAATGAGTTGCACCAGTTTCGCATGATAAAAATGTTAGACGATGATGGATTAGACGTACAGGGTGTCCCTATCGAACGAGTCTTCGTTTATTTTTATTTTTCTGTTTTTTTTGTGTACTTTTAAAAAAATTTCTTTCTTTTTTTCGTTTATTTTCGAGAATTATTTAATGCAAAATGCATCCCCCATCTAAACGTACCATTATCACTCGGGTCAACGCTACCGACGGCACTTGTAACGTGGGAGTCTACCGCATCGTCTAGCCTCTCGTGGAACACCCTGCATGAAAAAGATTCGGGCTTTCTTGAGACGGCAAAAAAAAAGATTTAACAAAAAGGGGATTTTTGTATTTTTTTTTTTTTTTAAATCGATGATTCTATAATATTCACAACACTCGACGACGTTTCTTGTGGGGGGGTTGGAGGGTGGGCGTTCACAATAAACAAAATTAACGTTGTTTAACGATGTCGCATTTACAGAAAAAAAAGAGCGTGAGAGATCGAGAGCGTAAGAGTGATTGAGCGAGAAAGACAAAGAGAAAGAGAGGGGGGTGGGGGCAGCGAGAGAGAGAGAGAGAGTGAGAGATAAAGCGAGAGAGAGAGAGAGAGAGAGAGAGAGAGAGAGAATGAGAGAAAGAAAGAGAGAGATAGATAGATTGCACAGATGATATGCAGTTTGTTCGTTCGGTTTTGAAATCATTTATTCAATCGGGAATAACTTTTTTTTTTTTTCTTATCAATTGCTTTTCGACTAAATATTCATTAAATTAAATTGAGTTTTTCTTTTTTTTTTCTTTATCTTCGTGAAATCGTATAAGTGTAATGTAATTTCTCTCGTTTGTTGCCGTTGTCGCTGAAGTCGATGCTGTATTTTTTTTTGTTCGATTTTTTTGTTTCTTTTGCATGGTGTTTTGAATTTCGTTATTTCGGTTATTTTTTGCCGATTTTTTTCGTCATTATTATTATTATTATTATTATTATTAATATTATTATTATTATTAATTCTTATAAAAAACTTGGTGAATCTCAACGAGCTGGCACGTTTGTTTGGTTTTAACGTAATCACCTAGCTGGCGGATGATCGGAACTTTCACTGTCTCGGGTCGTGGATCCACCCCCCCCTTTGGTGTGACTCCGTCGCGTGCTGTTTCTCTTCTTTGGTTGTTTACTGTGGCAATTGGAACAATACCACTTCCCTCTTGGCATCTGAAATTAAATTGTGTTCGTTCTCGATCGAGTTTTCAAAATTTTCGATGAAAGACTATTTTTCGTTCTCCTCATTTTATCGCGTTTTGTCTCACCTTCGGCATCGCCGGATTGTGACAGTCTGTGTGATAAGCCCTCGGACACAATTCACACAAGACCAAATTTTTGCCGACCCGCTTTCCGCAAACTAAGCAATTTCTCTCGCCCGTCGCCTTGTTCATGCACTCGTGGCAGTACCTAACGCGTCGAACATTTAAATTTATTTTTTATAATACGACAGAGATAAGTTTACGGACGACGATATTTTTGCTGGAATAATATTAGATTTAAAAAGAATTGAAAACGGTTGTAAAGATGTTGGAAAGGAAATATGAAAATTAATGTTACGTTTGATAAATATTATTGTTTGATATTATTAAATGATTTCCATCGACAATTTGTACATCAGTTTTGTCGTGATAAATTCACTCACCAATCACCATCGGGAATGTTTTCCATTTTTGGACGGAAGCAATAAGTATGGTAGCCGCGATCACAGCCATCGCACAGCAACAATTTATCTTCGTTGTCGCCACTGTGGCAGAACTGACAATTCTGAAACATCGAAAAATCTCGCCATTTGACAAACAAGAAGTCGCGATAATCGTCACGTTATATATCGTCATCACTCTTGAATACTAAATTGTTCGAAACAATCTCTTTCTTCGTATAGTTTCTCAATCAATAGCTTTTGAGATCATTGAACGAAGATAAACGTATTTTTCTTCCAATTTTTCGGTTACCCTCGTACAACGATCACACCAATATCAAGACAGCAAAAGCGTTTGGAACATGCAAGGCTTTATTACTTAAAATGCATTGTTTCTACAAATTTTCTGAAGCATTGAACATAAAACGATAATAAACAAACTAAGAAATTGTAACTTGGAAGAATTTGTAAACAATAACTGTAGTTATTAACGTCGTTTGATTCATGAATAATATTAGCACAAATGAAAATAAACATAATTCTAAAACGGCTCTCGGCTCTAAAAAAGCGAACACATGTAAGACGAAATACTAAAAGCGTTAACGATCAATGTCTCCAAAAATGCAAAAAAATAAAAATAGATAACGAAAGAAAAATTTGATCTAAAGATATTGCGATAAAAGGGATAAAAAAATCGGGGTATATAAAATAATTGTCGCGTATTATCGACATACATATATTATACGCAAAAATAATCGATCGATAGTAAATTAACGCTTAAAGGTATAACATCGAGCAATAATAAACGGCAAGCGGCGTTTACTTCTTTGACATGCTAATACCGTTACGTTAGACTCTGACCACCGTTAGTTCTCTTTTTAAAGCCCCAAATTGCATCACTTTTATGTGCCAGAGAGATAAGAATTCCTTCAAATCGCACGAATCCCATTGTGGTTAGATGATTAATGGATTAAATGCTCATCGTAAAATTATCGATGCATTTATGGATCAAAGGTTAACTTTGTGTTGATGAAAGAAAGAGAGCGACACACAACGTATGCGTGTGACAAGAGGTTGTGTCGAAAATTAGGAAGCTTCGATCGTGGAAAGATTTATTTTGAATTTTCGCGAGGATTTCTTTCGCGTTTGGGAAACGATGGTAAAACGGCTCGGGAGAGTATTTTTGTCTGGTTAGTAAGTTAGTGCGAATACCCACAGAGGATTGAGTAGTAGTCAATAGCTGATTGTACTGATTGGTAGCTTTGAGTGAGACGCAGCGGTTTCGTAGCTTGACGCAGATCGAGTTTCTAGCTGGTGTTAGACTCACAGCCTTCATGATGCTTTTGTCCCAAGCGATGCTGGCCTCGAGCATGTAAAGTGCCATTGCCAGCTGTGCCGATGTGTGAGCGCGTGCAGTCGCCTCTCGCCAATTGTTCAAGCCACGAGGAGTCGTTTCCTCTTGTGGCGGTGGCGCTGGTCCGCCCTGATCCGATGAATTTGAACTGGCGTTCGCTGCTGCCGCGGCTGCTGCTGCTTGTTCGGCCTTCAGAGCCGCCAGATTCGGATCGCCGGTACTAGGAAGCGCATCAAAAATAATATAATATTCAACCTTGCTTTAGAAACAAAAATGGAAATTTGGCAAAATTGGAGAATTGATAATTCGAGTATAAAAAGAATTGTCTATAATTTGATACCGTTGCGTTATCAATTTCCTTAATAGATCCGAATTAATCACGATTTGCCAATTATTATTTTTTCAATACTTGAATTCTTAGTCTTTTTTTTAAAAAAAGCATCCTATGAATTAACAAGAACCAATTTAATCTGATACCGTTCGTTTTTTTCAAACGATTTAAAGACAGATATTTCAAAAAATTAAAACTCTTTACCGATTCTTGCATAATACAAAACCACATTTGCCTATTAGTACAGGCAAATAGTACATTTCTTCCTGCATTTTTTGCCAACCGCAATTTTTTTTGATAGATAGGTTCAGTATGACGTACTGAATGTAAATCCACAAAATGCCCCCAAAATGGCGGAGCGGAAGTGCCGCCATTTTGCCAAAAACCGTTTCGGCCTATATCTCCGTAACCGTGCACTTGAGGCCAAAACTGCTAATAACCTTTATTATATATAATGAAATTTCCTATCTCTTTTGTTAAATAATTTTTTTTGTATCACTTACCGTTTACGACTTATATGACTATTACTCTTCGTTTTCTGACTTTTTCTTTTTTATTGACCGATATCTCTTCTAATAATTGTTTAAACAAAAAACTGCTAATAATCAAACTTTTAAAGCGACAAATTTTCTCCAACTTTGACTTTAAACTTTTTTTTCTAAAATTAATATTTTTGAAGTTATACCGCGTTAAATGATCGCGTTCGTGTCCGCGTTCAACGGAACTACCGAGTGCAAGGTTAACGGGGTTCGACATATTCGGCGCGCCTATCCGACCTTTTTTGCTTCAAATTAAGATTTCTCCAAAACCATTCAACATTTTTCGACGATCTTTTTTTAGTTTTGTTCAGAAATACTTTATTAATAATTCTATATGTGGTTTTAGAAGATATTCAAATTAGAAAAGTATTGGGACCAATTCAAAGTCGAAACACATTGGTTCGGAAAATGCTCATTTTCAATGTACCTTTTCTCAGGAACCATACGGTCGATTTTCACCATTTTTGTTGTGGGTATATATTAAAGTGTTATAAACATTGTATCGAGCCATTTTTTCGATATTTTGTTTCAAAATTTGTTGATGTCGTTTTGAAATTTTTCAAATATTTTGACTACGTTTTTTTACCTTCAAATATTTTTTCTCGGCTCTGAATCGTTTTTTCGAAAAAATGGCTCGACACAATGTTTATAACACTTTAATATATACCCACAACAAAAATGGTGAAAATCGACGGTATGGTTTCTGAGAAAAGGTACATTGGAAATGAGCATTTTTCGAACCAATGTTTTTCGACTTTGAATTGGTCCAAAAACTTTTCTAATTTGAATATCTTCTAAAACCACATATAAAATTATTAATAAAGTATTTCTGAACAAAACTAAAAAAAGATCGTCGAAAAATGTTGAATAGTTTTGGAGATATCTTAATTTGAAGCAAAAAAGGTCAGATAGGCGCTTCCGAATATGTCGAACCCCGTTAATAAAAACAAAGTATGCATAGTGTAATGATGAAAATTCAATAAATATGTACAAAATATGCATGCTAGTGACATAATCAGCAATAAATAATTTGCCTTCTTACCTGCACGAAACAGCAACTACCCGTTGAAATATTTTGTTAATTTATATTTTATTTTCTACAATTAAATAGTACTTTACCTCGAATCGCCCCTCGATTATTATCAAATAATTAATAGTATACTGATGGCATAATGAAACAAACAAATAAGAAAACGCGAAATTTATTTAAAAATAGATAGAAATTTCATCGACCCTCGACGAAAAATTAATGGAGGCGTTACAATCTTTATATGCCACCAAAGAAGATGACGAAGAGAAAGAGGAGGATGCATTTGAATCTTCACCGCCCGCGAAACGCGCGAGAGTCGAAGAATATGCGTGATTCATTTTCTGTTGTATCTATTTGAAAATAAATTTTCTATTTATTTTCAAATAAATTTCCCGTTTTCTTATTTGTTTGTTTCATTATGCCATCAGTATATTATTAATTATTTGATAATAATCGAGGAGCGATTCGAGGTAAAGTACTGTTCAATTGTATAAAATAAGATATAAATATAACAAATATTTCAACAGGTAGTTGCTGTTTTGTGCAGGTAAGAAGACAAATTATTTATTGCTGATTATGTCACTAGCATGCATATTTTTCACATATTTATTGAATTTTCATCGTTACACTATGCATACTTTATTTTTATTAACCTTGCACCCGGTAGCTGCGTTGAACGCGGACGCGAACGCGAACCTTTAACGCGGTATAACTTCAAAAATATTAATTTTAGAAAAAAAAGTTCAAAGTAAAAGTTGTAGAAAATTTGTCGCTTTAAAAGTTTGATTATTAGCAGTTTTTTGTTTAAACAATTATTAGAAGAGATATCGGTCAATAAAAAAGAAAAAGTCAGAAAACGAACAGTAATAGTCATATAAGTCGTAAACGGTAAGTGATACAAAAAAAATTATTTAACAAAAGAGATAGGAAATTTCATTATATATAATAAAGGTTATTAGCAGTTTTGGCCTCAAGTGCACGGTTACGGAGATATAGGCCGAAACGGTTTTTGGCAAAATGGCGGCACTTCCGCTCCGCCATTTTGGGGGCATTTTGTGGATTTACATTCAGTACGTCATACTGAACCTATCTATCAAAAAAAATTGCGGTTGGCAAACAATGCAGAATCGACAAGAGTAACTGGATCCCTATTTGCCTGTACTATATCCCCAATCCTATTTATGTACTAAACAATCCAATGGTTATATTTCGATATAATTAAACAATGTACACAAATCATGAATTTGACATTATATCGATTTTGTGTTAAATTTGTGTTAATTTAAATAAAAATCCTAGAACTCACCAAATACCCAGAGGTGGTTTGAGATATCTCCTCTCAATGGCAGCTTCGAGGGAAAGTAACCTCTGTCTCGCTTGTTCGACGGCGTCAACTTGCTCCATTTCGTTGAGTTTTTCAATCTCCTCAGCCTCCTCGGTGCCCGCTCTCGGTGGCAATTTCCATCCTTTAACTTGCATACTCGCGTTGGCCACTTTATCTTCGAGGGCCTCCACCTGCTCGAGCAATTGCGCATCGACTCTGAGCGCCACTTGTTCGCTCCAATCCTCCGGAAGATCCGGTCTCGGTATCGTAGTTTCCGACTCGTCACTCGTCATCGTACCAAGATCCGTCGCTGCTACATTCCCTGGATCAACGTGAATTCTTCCAGTAACAGCGAGAAACGATTCCATCGTTGCCCATGTCGTGCGCTTTAGCTCTTTCTCGCGTACTCCACGAGAATGCAAATGCTCGAGTAACTCCTGGAAAGTGTCGACATCCGTTATCCTCCACCAGCCGTAACGATACTCTGAAAGAATAAGAAATACAAAAATTCTTGTAATCCTTCCGTAGAAAATTTCAAATTTTTTTCCTATTCCTCATTTTGTATAAAAAATTAAGTAATATTCAACATTAAAAAGCCTTTTTCACGAGTTATTAGTAAAAAAAACAAACAAACAAAGCACACCCACACACAAATATCAGCGAAAGATGTTGTTTGAAAAATTGACAAGGATTACACGGCGTACCTTTTGGCACAGGCTTGGCCTCGCCAGGTGGTGGTAAGCCATGAATCTTCAAATACTCCAGTTGGGCAGCTTCCTCCTGCGTAAGTATCAGAGGCGCTGGACTATCGCATCTGTCGTAATTCGGACTGGCGGGAGGTGGGAAAATCGGTATTCTCAGCTCTGTTGGTTCGGCTATGCCGAATATTTGCTTGGTACTCGGTCCGGGTGTGTCGCAAGTCTCGCGCGGCAAAATAGAGAACCAATGAGGTTCCGTATTTTCGGCTGTAATTTATCAAAATTATTCAATCGTTTGTAAAGCTCGTACGTTAATTCGACGGAATGAAATTACTCGATGATAAATAAAATAACATACCCGAAATGAAACTACCGTTGAGCTCTTTGCCGTTGGGCAAATTATTGATGTGATTAAATTTATCACCGTTTGGCATAGTCTCGACGATTTTGTCCTCCATCATTTTAACGATAGTTTTCGGTATCTCGGACTTGATAACATTATCGCTATCATCGTTCTCTTTCTTCACAATCGTTTCTTCGATTTTTATATCGACCTCCATAGCGACGATTTCAGTCTCTTGTTTTATTTCCTCGGAGGTGACGTTGGTCTTGGCATCGGTCATCGTGCTATTTTCATTCTCCATTTTAATCTCAACTTTTGGACTCTTGGATTCTTCGGTAACGGAATTTTGCAACGATTCCTTTTTACAACGGATTTCTTCAACTTCGTTCTTATTCTTGTCATCGACGACGGGCTTCGTGTCTTCCACAGTCTCGTTGGAGTTTAATTTTTTCTCCTCTTTGACCTCGTTCGGTGCTTCGTTCTCGCGATTTTCCGTATCAATAATTTCCACCGAATCGGTCTCCTTCTTCACCTCTTCCTCCTCCTCCTCGTCTAGCTCGATCTCTTCGATCGGTCTATCCTTCCATTTCTCGTCGAGTTCAGCCTGTAGTTCGAGAATTTCTGGCTCGGCGCTCTCCATTGCCTCGATGAATATTCCACCGGCACACGGTAATTCCCAGTAACGCCTCCAATAACGATCCTGACCGAAAACGTGAGCTCTCAACGACTTTGACGATTGATTCAATTTTTGTAATTGTTCCTCCGACTGCTTGAGCAACTTGTCGAGCTTCTTGCCCAGTTCCTCGCCCGACAAATTCTTATCCTCCTCCTGTATGTCGCAGAAACATTTCTTTTTTAAAGATTATTGACAATTCTCCGGTAGAACGTACGTTTCACGAACATACGACGAGCGCCAGAGTATTTTTCGCATTCGTTCGCAACTTTTATCATAAAAGATGCATTTCAATTAAAAAAAAAATATGATTCTTCATTTGGGTGTTTGCGCAAAAAGATTCACTAAAAATCGAATAATTTATGAAACTTTGGCGAAAAAAATCAAGTAAGTTATTTCGTTTTTCTTCGTGATCTAGAGAATAATTTGTCTGAATAATTAATCTGGCGGAAAACAAAGGAACGTTCTTCTTTTCATTGCACTGTGGATGAATTCGACGATTGTTGACTTACCTCCTCAGGCTGGGTGCCCTCGCTCTCGTTCTCCGACATATCTTCGGTCTCGTCGTGAGCCTCGTCATGAGTATTCGATTCCTCAGGAGTCGGTGTCGTGCCAACTGCCGTCGACGTGATGTTACCCTCGCTTCCTTCCTCGCCTTCCTTCTTCTCGATCGTAATCGTATCTCCGGTCTTGTTTATTATCACACCAACGGCTTCCATTCTTACTTTTCGGCTGTGTAGTTGTCGCAATCTGTAAACAAATTTCACGACATAGTTTAGTAAAAACGTTATTAACTTTTTTTTCAATCGTCAATTAAATTTCGATAACTTATTATCAAAGTCAAACTTACTTTCTGATCTTCGTGTCGAGAACGAAACGTTCTTTCTTCAATTGGGCAACATTCTCCAGGCTACCCTCGATCTGTCTGATGACAGCCTTATTTTGCAAAAGCTCGTTGCACAGAAATGCGAGCATCTGAGCTTTATGAGTCGGATTTAAAGCCAAGAACGGTTTGTCGCGCAGTCTCTCGGACATTTTCCACGTCTCGTTGCTGTGCAGATGTTCGTAAAATTGTGCATTTTTGCCGGAACACGATGATGGATAATCACCACCGTTTTGATGATGATCGGCGAATCTCTTGTCTCTTTCGCGTTCGAGACAAACACCCGTGAGTGCTTTTACCTCACCGGTAGCATTTGCGTACAAATAAATACGCAAAACTTCGCTTATATTCGCGTGCGTTATGTCGGCCTGCCTGAGACTTTGTCCAAGTCCGGTTGTGTGTCGCGCTGGTTGAGGAATTCCCGGATCTTCGATCGCGCACACGAGGAGATGCGTCATTACCGAAAGCATCTCCTCCTCTGCCTCCTCATCGTTAAGCAACGCTAACTGAAGACTCTTCAAGCTTGGCAGTGATTCCATGTCTAAGATTCAAAACGTAAATATTTTTTTAACGCGTTTCCGTAAAACTTACAAAATTGTTATCTCAATAATGTCAAATGCACAAATTGGCAATAAAGTGAGATAATTAAATTTGAAATTACAATTAAACTCGATAATACTTTCGAGTACTTACCGAAGCCTAGGGTTTCTCCAAAATTGTGCAAGAATTCGAAAACCATGACGATATCGGAGAACGCTTGACCGGAGAGTTTCAACGACGGTAATCTCTTAATCTTCGGCAGTGCTTTGTGATCTGTGTAGGAGAATAATAAATAAATAAATACAAGTAGAATTTTCAATTCATTTAGAATTTTGTAAATAATCGCGAACAATCGAAAAACAATTAATAAAACTAACCCGTTAGTTCGGTATCTTCGACGGGTTTTCTTATCTGCTCGACAAGTTCCAATTCCATTTTCCTCTGCTCAGCACGTTTTTCCTTATTCGCTATTCTCTCGGCTCGAGCTTCCAGTCGTTTCCTCTCTCTCTCCTCCATTCGTCGACGATTCTCTAAAGCTCGTACGAGCGCCATATGCTGTCGCCTTCTTTCTCGTTCCTGGATCGAACGCACCATCGCCAATCAATATCGAGTTTAAATCGAATTGAAAATAATAATAATAGTGCTTTGCCAGGAATATGAGGAAAAGGTTTGAGGATTTTTTTTCGTGTTCGCCAGGAAATCTTCTCGCCTCGTTCCCTATCACAACATATTCCGTAATCCCGTTGAACGAGCATTCTTTCGTGACTATTTTCAAAACTCTACGATCGTCCCAAACACCTTTATCTACGATTGAAAATTTTTCTTTTTCTATAATCATTGATTTATAAGAAAATTGAATTTTTCTTCATTTCTTCATCTTCTTCGTCCTCTTCGTCCCGGACACGATACTAAGAGAGATGTGTGTGAACACCGTGCACATTACGTTTCACAAAACCAAAGTACGAACGTCAAGCTAGCCCCAGAGAATGAAATAATTTATCGAGAATCGAATGGAACGTTATTTTTAAAAATCCGCAGATTGGCTATATTTTGTTTGCGTCGACAATTTATAAATGAGACGAAGGGAGGAGCCGAAGCGATAGCATAAGACAACAAAAATTAGACGCCAAGCGACGAAGGTTCTTTCACATCGATACGACGTCTCGTTATTTGAGAGAGAAGAAATATTTTTTAAACAAATTTTTATAAACGTTAGATGAAAATTATATTGGGAGGAATTAGTGCGAGTCGTTGTCGAGGAATGTGTCGTGTAATAAACACGTATAAAAATCATCAACGACGTCGCGTTAGTAAGGAGGATTTTCAATTTTTCAATTTTTGTCTGTCCTAGATTTTTTGGGTATGAGACATACCAGCTCGACGGTGTAGAGCATCTCACGCTGCTTGCTGAGCTCCTGCATGTACATCTGCAGCACAAAACACATCCAGTCCACCAGTGCTCAAACCTCAAACTTTCATTTTCATTTTCGTAACATACTCGCGCATACAAACGCGTTAAAAAAATAAAAGAATCATCATTCGCTTCTTTTCTACATATTCGTCTCATCATTTTTGCTTCCAGACAATGATTGATTATTTACTAAAACTATTCCTATAAAATCTTGTGTCAATTTATCAAATATCCTCCAACGAATTGTAAACCGTGAACGAGCACAAATAAAATAATGTTTACGACACACCAACACGATAAAGTGCGAAACATCATCACATAATTGACGACAAAAGCGTAAGTAGAAGGAAATGAATTGTTCGATCGAATGAACAACCAATAAATAAGGCACGTGTGTCCTTTCGACGCTTCGCTACGACGTTTGAAGATTATTTAAATGGCTTTACTGGAGTATCTTAAACGATCGATTATCAAAAATCAAAAATGGAAATAAATATTATTTTTGAAATATTGCATCTGCCGTGAGTCTGTTGAACGATCGGTAATAATGATTTTTGGACATAAGCAATAAGGTATGCAATAGCTATCTACGTCACACTTTAAATCTACCTTGAACCGTCGTAATGATAAAAACAAAATGGATAACCCTAAATGTCAAACTCACCTGTTCCTTCAGCATAACTGCTTGTTGCCTCTTGAGTTCTCGTTCCTGAAACGAAGAAGAAAAATAATAATTAAAATATAACGATAAATTGGTCGAAAGATTCGATTTTATTAATCGAAAACGCAATAATTTACCTGTTGTTTTCGTTGCTGCTCCTCCATTCGGATCTTCTCCACTTCCTCTTGGCGTTTTTTCCGTGCCTGCGAATACGTCAAACTCACGGTAAATCGTATCCCTCATTATCCGAATTATCAACGTATTCTTTATAACGATAATTCTTTTTTTAAGGTTAACTCAGACGATCGTGGTAAATCATGAGTAAAAGTTATATTTGTGAGATGGAGAAAGCATGGCAATTATCAACCAAGAGAAAACATCGTTTAAAACTTTTCGACGATCGTTGATCGATCGAATGGAGAAAACAAAAGAATTTGTTGAGATTAAAAGAATATTTAAAGCTCTTGCAGAAATAGTGAAAAAAGAAATGGTAAATCAATGAAAATTGATTGTTGCATGTCGATTTACCTGGTTCATACTTGCCACTTCGTTTATGTCGAAGTTTTATTAATATATTCGTAAAAAATTGTGCTGTGTGCCTGGTAAGCTGAAAGCTCGCGCGGAATGCGAGAAGTCGAGAGTTTAGATTCGTGCGGTTCGATCGCGTACTCGAAATGAGGCCTATGCAATAATCCGTAATGTATATTATCCGAGAAAAAACAATTTTTCAATTATAGCTAGCTCTTTTATTTTCTGTTAATTTTTTCCTTTTTCGTCTCACACATTTATGGCGATTATGTTTTTTTTTTTCTTTCGTTTTATTAAATCTTTCCTAGCCACTCACGAAGCTTCGTGTAATAGGTAAAGCAACTATTATAGTTTCACGAGTGAAACGGAGGCGAAGAAAATAAAAAAAAATAAATAAAGCTCTACTCTAGGAACAAATGTCGATTTTCTTCGATTTTTCTTTTAATTCAAATCCATTTAATTTTGTGCAATTTTCATTTAAAATCATAAGATTTTGTTATTCAAAAGTCGTAAAGAAAATTTAAGCAACGCTACTCTGATGTCAGGAAAACAAATATATTCAAATGTGATGCGATGATAAAATGATAAAAAAATCGACGAGTACGTCGTCACGAAAGAACCGTACGTTCGTTATTTCGTGAAAAAAAAACTTGACATTAAATCTTGACGCGAAACTTCGATCACGAGTGTCGTATAACATTGAAATTAATTACATAGATACAAAAGACACTGAATTCGTTGTAAAACAAAGAGAAACGAGGCGAATGATAGAGACCTTTGACAGTTGCATGCAATGTCGTAAAGGTTCACAAAGTAAAATTGAAAACTAGCGTGTTCTTGTTTTACTCCTCCATTAATGGAAAGGCTAAGCGAAGAATAAAGCGTAGACCAACATTTTCAATAGAATAAATTGTTGAATATCGATAATGAATTAAATAACGGACAATTTTCAATCAAGAATAATGATAACAACAAAAGTATGAATATTAAAGAGAACAAATGTGAGGAAACAAACGTGGGTTTATGTTCGACAAAATATATTGAGATTTTTCTACGGGCTATATCCAACACTGAAACACGAAGAAAGTTTGAATAACAATGATGATAATAATAATAATAAGAATTATAAGAATAGTAATAATAACAATAATAATAAGAAGAAGAATAAGCGGAAGAAAGGTATGAAGAAGAAGAAGAAGAAGAAGAAGAAGAAGAGTGAATAATCGTATGTAGCGAAGAGCAGCATGCGAGGGCCAAGCAATGTTCGCCAGGTGTATGCACATTATATAAAGTGAGAATATATGATCGCTTAAGCATAGAAAAGATTGATTTGTATTTTTTTTTCTTCTGTTTACACATGATAGAAAAGAGATTAAATATAGTCAGATCAATCATGAAGATACATTAATAATTACATTAAATTTATAGACGTATAGATCGTTTGAAGAATAATAATAATATATCAATAAAAAACGTCAACGCGATAGTGAAAAAACAAATTCTGGTATAATATATTCAGGTGACAAAATGCCAAGTATATCGTGATTAATATACGTCCAATATCGATACAAAAAAAAATATGTATATATATGTACATATATATATACAATACGTATATGTAATTCGTATACTTGTCAGGTACTTTTTGTCAAAGAGATATACTTTTAAAAAACATTTGCATGCTGGATAATGATTATTATTATTAATAAGCTAGCTGTTATATATAGTGACAGGAGAAGCTAGGCACAGGATAGTATTGCGGCAAATGGTATTTATTTATTTATTTTTATGTATATATATATATATGTATATACGTATATATATATATATATATATATCCAATTAAATAAATATATATGCATATATATCCGTAGCTAAACCTATGTAGTGAGGTCAGCCGTTTTCTTTTCAATCATCTGGACAAATTTATCTCATTTTTTCTACACACATATATATATACATACATATATATATATATATATATATATTTATATATGTAGGCGTTTTCTTTTTATATTTTCTTTCTCTATACTTTCTCTCCCTCTGTATGCATTTGCCACCCTCCTACGGATTTGTCTCATTACTCACGGGAGAGCAGCTTTTAGAGCGCGACTTCGAGCTGCACGATATAAATTATCGACATCCCCATCTCTTTTTCTCTTTACTTTTCGTTTGAAGAATTTTTTTTTTGTTTGTTTTTTTCTTTCTCATTTCTGTTTATCCTTTTTCTTTCGTTCTCAAGACGTCAAAAGCTTCGGGTGTTGTGTGTGGTGTGTGCGTATGTGTATTTGTTGCCGATATTCATCCCGAGAGTTGTATCTCATCATTTTTGGAAGCTTCTTGGGGGCAGAGGGGCGGGAAATTGACTAAATCACCACGACCGTCTCGTGATATATGGACAATGGAAACAGTTGAAAAAAAAAGAAAGAAAAAAAATTTATATCGTTTATTCATTCGTCGTTAACAATGCCCAAATGAATATTTTTCATCTACCCTCGACTATATGTTTGCACGATTTTCGACGAGAAGAGTGACACAATGCGACAAAAGTGTCCTCCTTCTCGTTGATCGTCTCACGTCCCACCGACTATTCGTTCCTGCCTCTACTTTAGTAAAGACTTTTTTTTATGTTTTTTTTTTACTTTTTGAGGTTTTCTGTCGTCGAGGAATCTTATAATCGTCGAGCCTTGTTTTCGTTACATTTTTTGTCTGTGATTTTTTTGACTTTGTTTCATTTTTTCTTTTAACGAGGATCTTTGGGAGGACGTTTTATCGATGGTCGGGCTCTGGGGGGGATAACGACATCTTACCTCCAGCAGTTCCTGATTTTGCGTTTGGGTCTGGGCCTGCTGGGTGTTGTTCTCCTGTTGTTGTTGTTGTTGTTGTAGTTGTGGTTGTTGTTGTAGTAGTTGTTGTTGTTGTTGTTGTTGTTGTTGTTGTTGATGATGATGATGTGGTTGCTGTTGGTGCGGTTGTTGTGGTTGTTGATGTACGATCATTGTCGCTGGTGAAGCGGCGTTGCCGATAGTAGCATTAGCCACGCCGGTCAGTTCAAGCGGTGCTGCGGTACAAGCGATGGACGCTGACCCGATGGCGCCACTAGCGAGAACGGACGGTGGCGACGTCGACGGTGGCGTCGGTAAAGCTATCGACGCGATTGTCGGCGTCGTTAATTGCGATAACGGAGGTGCCAGAGACTGCACCGGATTGGTAATCGACGGCTGATTAATCGACATTGCGACAACGCTCGCTTTTTTCGTCTGCATTACATCGCCATCCCCGATGTGCTCGCTCGTCTGCATTACGTCGCGATTTCTCCAACTCTCGGCGATGCTGACTCGATTTTTCCATATCGTTGCCACGGTACTGCTCGCCAAACCGAGCTCCCGTGCCACGTCGCTCTTGCTCTTGCCCCTCTCGATCTCTTGAATAATCTTCATCTTCTGCTTGATCGTGAAAGCCAGCCTCTTACGACCCTGCGTCATTCGATTTTTGTTTTTTGTTTTTTGTACTGTTGCGTTTCCAGCCCATGCAGCCAGATCAATCCCAATTATGGTTCTAGATATACGGTTTCGTGTGGGTTTTTTTTTCTTTTGTTTCTAATTCCAAGCGATCGGGGACTCGGGTATGTCGCGAGGAGCTGTTTCTTTTTTTATACGTTCTTTTTTTTTGTAAACACACAGTGTATTTTATAGATTATATATATATCTTTCCTTCTCTCTCTCTCTCTCTCTCCCTCTCTCTCTCTCCCACCCTCTCTCACTCTTTTTCCCTTTATTCGTGGCTTGCTTTTTTCCGATTCTAATGTTTTTTCTTCTTCCAATTGGTCTAACTATTTTATTATCGTGTATTGGATTTTTGTTCGGGAGATGTGAATTTGTTTTTAATTTGTTTATATTTCTATCGTGCGAGCAGAAGTTGTGCGGGTGGACTTGGGCTTGGCTTTGTGTTCATGTATATGTGTATGTGCGCGTGCGTTCGTGTTTACGTGAGCATGTTTTGTGATTCTAATAACTATTTTTGCAATGACGGGATTTTTGCCGATGGAAACTCGAGGGAGGTTGGTTGTTACCGAAAAGAAAAAGAAAATGCACTGCGGTTCGCGAGCCAAAAATGATTTCTTTTTCCCCAATATTCGTGACGAATTTTCAAGGCATCGAAAATGGGCAAAATCCACATAATTAATTATTCGATCGATTCGATCATCACCGTTTCGTTCAATTTGCATTAATTGATATTTATTAATTCGATCGATTGCCCATTTCGGGTATTTGGCCTCTCGCTAATCGTGATAATTGGGGCATTTTACATGCTGGATTATTATGAAATTTTCAAATACTGCCAAACTGGACAACAACAACAACTTTGATGAACACTCCAACTCTTCTCTGGTACCTTCGTTGCTCTCGATCCATCTTATTTTTCAATCAATTAAAAGATAACGAACAACGCGATACTTGGAACATATCTCAGTTTAAAATGGCAAAAAACTAGAATGACGATATAATTTAGAACGTAAAAGAAATACAGCTGATATGAGAATAATAAACGATGTCCCTGAACAAATTTTCAGGAAGAACAGACGATAATAACCTAGGAATGTACCTAGGAATAGAAAAATAAAAAATAATGAAAAGCCGCGAATGATCGAGATAAAGGTACGAGGGTAGTGAGAGAAAGAAAGAATGATAAGAGAGAGGGAGAAAAGGGACGTCGAGGCTACGAGGTGAAGAGGGACGGTAGAAAAGAGTTTATTGATCTGTTGGACAATTCGAGAGCCACGAGAGAGAGAGAGAGCTGAACACACACACACACCAAAGAAGACGTTTTGCTCATTCTCATCCTGCTTTCGGTCTCGAACCGGCGCGGATTTACGCACATACATACACATATAAATAAATAAATAAAAAATGAAAAAGAATAAAGGAAAAATTCATTTCTCTAATATTCTATCGAAGCTTCCGGTTCTACTGTCCCCACGATAGGAAACCAATCATCGAGATCCGTATTCGACTTGTCCTCGTGGATATATGTATGCGATATACTATTTAATACGACCGTATATATCTATACACATAATGTTATACAATATTGACTCTATATGGGGGATATCGTTCCTCTTTGGTCGTGAAAAAAAAAGAATATCGAACGGTCCTATAATACGAATGCAACAATTATAAATAAGTAGCGATAAAAAGAATAATGAAAGAATAGAAAATTTCATCTTCGACACGAGAACGATGTTTGCTAATATATTCACAGAAACGTTAAAGAAACTGTTTTTCCTCAAACAGGATTCGATCGACAACTCCACCGACTGTATTTTTCTCTCGTAACGAGCAATAATAATCGCGAGAATTCATATTACGATATTCTTAATACATTGAAAAATCTATAATCCAATTTTACAAAAAAAATCTGACGTTTATTTTCCTTAGAATTTTGTCCTTGAGTTTGCAATAATTATTTTTTCCCGTAACCCTTAAACATCGAAAGACTTTCTTTATCTAAACTAATAAATGTTTTGCAAAAATACTTTACTCCATGAACAAATGAACAGTACAAAAGTAAGATTTCTCGCTCTATAAAACACTTGGCTTGATAATCATGTACAATTGTTGCATTCGTACGATCCGATTATAAGGAATTCGTTCTTACGTATTTTTTGACGACTAAAAAAATCTTAGTGTCCCATACATTGTCACATATATATACACACATGTATATACATATATGTATGCGATATACAGTAATATATAAATGTATATAATATCGAAAATAGATATACAAACAAATGTATATAAAGTGAGATGCATCAGCACACGTTTCTGTCTAACGACAACGTTGGGCAATTTAAATGTACAAATTGGGTTACGGGGGCAGTGGGCAGGGGGCAGGGGGCAGGGGGGGGGGGGCGGGCTCAGGTAGAACAAACGAAATCGTAAGAACAAAGTGATGGAAAAAAATCACATAAAAAAGAATAAATAAACCAATAAAAGTAAATATACATATTTATACTGTAATGCCGTGGGAGAGAAAGAGAGAAAGATAGAAGAAAGATGAAGGAGGGCATGCTGGGCTCTCCTGTCACTATCTCACTAGCGTCACTGGTCAGTGGGTGTCTCGTGTCCATGATTCTTTTTTTTTGTTTTTTTTTTCGAGGTGCTCGTTAAAAGGTACAAAAAGATGAGATTGGACGGGAGGAGAATCGGATGCACGATTTCTTTTTTTTTTTTTTTTTGGTTGTAGGCAGTGAGAAGGTGTGCGAGTTAAATATTATATATGTATATGTATATAAATTTATATACCTATAGATATATATATATATATATATTGGTATGACGTCTATTGGTTATTAAGGATAATATATATATGTATGTATGTATAGTTAAATATTAATGCATATATACATATATATTGCGTTGAATATATACGCATATAATGTTGTATGTATAAAATACGGCACACACAGAGAGCATGCGACACGCACGGCAGGTGGACAAAATACAAAATGGTAATATAGGTATCCCAAATAGAAAGAAAAGTATATATAAGTTCGTTAGATATATATATATATATATATACACATATATATGTATATTATAAACAGAAACACACACACTCACACACACACACACCCGTATATACACATATACATATTATATATATATGCATATATATACATGTATATATATGTAATGCGAATGAAACAACGAGGTTTTTCGAGAGAAAAAAAATGATTTGTGCGTTTTTGGCGTTTTTAGTACACACACACACACACACACACACACACGAGTCGTTGATGTAGTTTGTATTTCTTTTCTTGTTTGGAAAAGCTGTTTCGTGTTTTGTCACTCACCTCGAGAAGCTGCTGATTTCTTATCTCGCGTTCTCTTCTCACGGCCTCCTGACGTTCCGTCTTCTCTTGCTCTTTTATGAGTCTGAGAAAGAGAAGGCAAAGGGTCGCGGGTGAGAAAAAAATGGGAATAAAATATTTTTGTTTTTAAATGAATGGTAGCGTATATTTTGGGTGGTTGTTTTTCGTTTTTTTTTTTGTTTTTTTTTTTTCTGACCTGGCTTGCTCTTTGTGTCTCTGAGCTTCCTCCTTGGCAAGTTTCTTTGCATAAGCGAGCTTGTCCCTCTCGTACTGATTGTTCCCTCTTACGTCTCTGAAAGCACCGGCAGCGCGAAGTTCCTCGAGTCTTCCCGCTACTTCCTGCGCACCGAGTCTTACGAATTCAGCCTCGGCGAAACCCATCGTGTGTTGCAAGAATTCGCCAACGAATGGTCTCGACGAGAATGAAAAATTCGCCGTCGTTAGCTCGGCCGGATTTTGTTGTTCCAGAAACTAAAACGAAAAAAAGAATTCGTGCGACGAATTAACGAGAAACTCCGAACAATATTTATGAGCTTCGATCAGTTTGAGAATTCCCTGCAGTGTATAAATAATTAGAAATACTGGAGATAGAAAATTGAATTAGAATGATCGATTGATTTAATTTGTTTCGATAATTCTTACCTTTAAAAGATCGGGACTGCTTCTAAAAGTTTTACCGCACGGGCTGTAATAAGATACGTCGCCCTTGATGACACCAGTTTTTCCAAGACCCTTTATAACGGTCTCTCTCTTCCAGCCACGATCAAGCGGAACCTGAAGATCCTTGTCGCTAGGATTGAGCTTTCTTCTCTTAGCACTCGGTGTACCCTCGGCATTGTCCTCGTCGGTGTCGGTAACAACGTCCGTATTACTTCCGCTCTCGCTCGTCACGTCCATGTTACTCTCCTCGCCCGATGCTTCCAAAAGTTTGTTTTTCATTTTCTCCTGTAACGAACGCTACATTTGGGGAAGCGTGACTTTTAGTGTGAAATCATAAGAAAAATAAAGAAAAACATTGAAAATTAAAGTAAAAGAATTTTTTTTTTTTAAACTCGAACCATCGATAGATCTTTGTAGCTTGTCGGGAAATTGTTTACGCGAGGATTAAAGTCATCCGTTGGGAATAGAGTAAAATAAGGGAAAAAGAAAAGAAGTTCGACGTGAAAAAACAATTGACGCGTGTAAAATAAAGGAGAGACGATAAAACTCGTAGTATCGGTAATATAGAGCGAGGAATTCTCTACGCGACTTTGTACTCGACATTTACTTTACAATCGTTGAAACGTTACAACGCACTGTAAATAATTGATCTATTTTTTATTTCTTTTTATATTAACGTCGTGTCACAAAGTTGAATTAATAATGTTTGCAGAATCATCGATATCGTAATAAATCGGACATTTAAAAATGTATCTCAGGATTTTGGGGGAAAAATATTAGTAGTCGCGTTTTTTAAAGTAGAAACGAGCCGATCGTCTCGTTCCCATTACCTGATTCTTCTCATCGACCTGTCCGGTCGCCGAAGCGTGCAATTGTGCCGCGAGTATGTTCGATCTCAGTAACGAAACTTGATGAGACAACGGTACATTAGGATCCAATGTGGGCGTTGGTTTTATTCCTAATGCTCGGCTCTGCGCGAGTAACGAAGCAACGGTGTTTTTCTTCGGTTTCGAGACACCGCGACCAAGATTTCTGGGTCTCCCGTCCTTGTGATGAGTCGTCGTGCTCTCACTCTCCTCACTTCCGCTACTCGGCCTTTGCGGCGAATCGGCAGCCGCAAAGAGCTGAGCCAACGATGGACTCGGCGAGGCCGGCACCGGCACGGAATTTTGCGGTACTCTTCTCGGTTTCGGACCGGGCTTTCTTCGAGCTAAAACAAATATACACGAACATTTGACAAAAATATATAATCCTTTCGTTAATTTTCTCTTTTCGTTTCTTCTCTTCGTAATTGCACGGGTTTCACGGGGAAATCCGTGGAAAAAGGTAAAATAAAAAATTAATAAAAAAATGTAAACGCCTCTGTTAAATAGTGTCAAGTTGGTTCGTTGTCGTTCAACTCACAAGTTCTATCCGAGGTGAGTAACGAGTGGCTGAGATTGCTCAGTTGACTGAGTGGTTGACTTCCGGGTATTGGCGAATTGCTGCTCGTCGATGCCGGTTTAAGGGACAAATTCAGAGGCGCATCAGAGTCATTTGCATTGCCGGAGCTACTGGTGTTGCAGGTCGTATATATCGGCGGTGCCGATAATACCGAGCCGTTTGTCGAGTGTGCCGGTAATTTTATCACTTCGACACGATCGATCGAATCCCTGTAATCGTTCGTCTCGTTCTGTACACCCGATGTACGATTGTATTTACGCGGCTCCATCATCATTGAGGTTGTCGTCGTGTTGGTCTGATGAGCGCTCATCGTTTGAATCGGCGGTGCGTGCACGCTCACGCTCGGCGAATCCAACGATATCGTTTTCTTTCGTCCGCGATTCGTCGTACCCGGAATTTTTGGACCTACTATACTCGACGTGTATTTTATTATCTCCGTATCGGGAGGCAAACGTACCCCGCCCAATATACTGCTGGGATCGCTGAAATATCGAAAAAATAAATCATTTCAATA
Organism: Netelia inedita; assembly: GCA_964017225.1. Lineage (NCBI taxonomy): Eukaryota > Metazoa > Arthropoda > Insecta > Hymenoptera > Ichneumonidae > Netelia > Netelia inedita. The sequence goes on along the minus strand of OZ024920.1, from coordinate 28,026,801 downwards.
TTCGAATTAAAATTCTAGTGATTATAATTTTATAGTTATTTTCTAGATTTTTCTTCTGTCAAAATAATTGCGCATAATTGTACCAGAAACAAAAAATACCTCGTTAACATTAATTGCGAAGGAATATTTAATTTACTCATTAACGTAGAAAATAAAAATGTCTTTTTCTTTTTTTTTTTTTTTGTCCCGGTGAAGTAAATTTTTAATTCCTGTTTAATGCGAGCTCGTGTGTTGTAATCACCTTCCTTCCTTGATAGGGCTAGTGCTGTATAGCGGCATGTAAATAATTTGCGATCTCGGTAAGATTTGTCGAAAAAAGTAACGATTTGTAGAATTTTATTGCGACGAAAAAGCAAAAAGTATTTTTTTTCTGGCCGTTTTTACCTGACGACATTTTGCGATTGGGAGGTTGGCGTGCTGCTGCTGCTACTGCTCGCCGAGGTACTGTGATGGGTCGAGGTTGTGATAGGAGCCTGGCTAACGGCTAAGCTGCTCGTGTGACTACTCGGAGTTGCCGAATTACTACTGCTCGTCGACGTCTTATGACTCTTGCTTGACTTAGCTGTTGGTTGATAAATCAAATTATCGACACGCCAAGTAGAAAAAAAAATAGAAGAAGAAAAAAAGAGTCCGTCTCGCATCGACTGTCGCTCGGCCCATCTTCTTTGAAACACTACGATCGAGCCAAAATCAATTTTTTTTACATTCCAATAATTACTATTGATTTAATTAAAAGCTAGAATATTTTTGTTTTTTTTTATTTTAAAAATATTCACGTTTTTCTTTCGTGAAAATTGAACCAAGCGAATAATCGACGAAGAGCGAGACTGATTTTTGTTTGTTTATTATTTTAATAAATGAATGAACGATTGGCACAGTCGATAACACTCGGTCACTTACACTTACTGGACTTGTGGGACGATAAGGACGGTGGATTAAGTAACGAGGTGGGATAAGGTGGCAAAAGGCTCTCGGCACCCGGTGGGAAACCCGGTAGACCCGCGGTTCCCTGTATCCTCGCGAGATAATCCTGCGCCGCGAGATGCGAGGCCATTGTCCACCATGCTGCGCTCGCAGGATTTATACCTGAAGATTGAAAAATACATCAATAGATAAATAAATAATAGCGAAATTTTCAAAAAATTTATAATATAATTGATTAGAAACCGCCCCCGAGGTAATTAATGATTAGCACGAATAATAATATTATTAACGAGAATAATTAATTTGCGGCAATAAAAATATTTCTCAACATTCGCAATTATATTAGCAATGGCAATAATAATTACAATAGTATTATTATAACAAGTATTTATTATAAAAAAAAGTCTATTTAGGAAACGCATGTGTTCTTTAAAGAAAAATAAATATCTTGCGAACGTAAATCAATTGCCGCTTTATTTTTACCCTCGTGCGAGAGGTTGCTCATACGTAATACGTCACGGCAACGTATCGTGCCGAGGCTGGCCGGGCCAAACAATAGAAATCGCAGACGACATGTGTGATTCAAAAAGAATCGAATTTCAGCGATGTAACTCGTGTATCAAATTTATGGTCGGAACGTTTCATAGTAGATCGTATTTTCGTTTCGTTTCCCCATTAAACCGAATCCAATGAACGGAAGAAATAAAAGCGTTTCTTCGCTCGATTAATTAGACAAGCGAATTAATTTTTATTAATTGTTTGTCTATTAATTATCGGTAAGTTTATTCGGAAGAAAATGTAATTAATTTGGTGAAAAGATTAGGCGAAGAAAATTTCATTTTCATTAATAGTTATTCTTGAATCGTTAATAATTCTAGTCTAGGGAATATTAAATTAATTTCGTTCGATTAATTATATGGACTGATAATTCATTAACGATATAATATAGTGATAATATAATAACGATAATAACCTAGACTCGCAGCTTGGCTCGCGGCCACGCTGAGGGTGCCAAGGCTTCCATGGGTGTACGGGGGTGGTGGTGGTGGCGCCGAGGCTGGTGTGTGTCCACCAAAGCCCGGTGCCGTACCACCGCGGCCCAATATCGCATACGCTGAGGGTAAGTGATGAGCGCCCAGGCCATAACCTCCGGGCATACCACCGAATATCGACGATGCTGCGCTGTCACCCCTCGGCCAATAAGCTGCAACAAAAACATTCCAATAAAATTATCAATTATTTTATTTTTTCCTTCATTTTTTTCAACCCCTTTCCTTTTCCCTCTAATTCTTATCCACGATAACTTTTTCAATTTTTTCTACCCCTTTCCCATCTCACACTTCCCTCGTCTATCCTAATTTTCGCACAGTTGTGCGACGATCCATCATATTTTTCAATACTATAATAATTTTTAAAACTCATAAAATTGTTAATAATTTTCATTGTTAATAATAATAAATAATTAATAATTAATAATAAAGGGCCGTTGACTCGGTCCCTCTTTTATCTTTCTCCCCCCACCCTCGCGCCTCTTTTTTCTTTCTCGATGTATAAATTATGTTATAACAGTCACCGTTGTTTATTATACACATGTACAACGAAGAAGCGCCGAGAAAGAACTGTTGGCGTTCGCTCGTGCGCGCCCAACGACGTCCGCTCACGTCGACGTGTATACTTATGTATATTATACCGTTGATTTCCGACGCGGCCGCGAGCAAGCAAACGCGGCTTCGGCCTTGGTCAAGGCCACGTGGCATTGAGATATACCCCTCCCCCTACCCCTCTCCCGAAGCTTCGCTATTTAATTTATACCGGACGTCGAACCTTGAACTTGAATTCAAGTTAAGAAAAGAAGGGGAAAAAATTATCAAGATCGAACGGAAATCGAGAGAGAGAGAGAGAGAGAGAAAGTTTCTTCGCGAACGATACGTTATCTTGTAAATTAATCGATTTAAAAAACAAAATAGATATGTTTGTAAATATTTATTTTTAACTTCTTTTTTTTTTTCTTTAATTGGAATTTATCATTCGTCGTTCATCGATTATTAATTAATACGATATTTTACACGGGGAACATGGTTGATAAAAAAATCATTGAGGAATTTTTACGCCGGATCGACGAAGCGAATGGAAGAAGAACGGGGAGGCTGATTGCGCATGCATAAAGTCGGACAAGGGGACGAAGAGAAAATTGTACCGAGAATCCCGAGAGTGTGCCGAGAGTAAAAACCTCGAGAGCACGGGCTCGTGTGGTCACCGATGACGATTCTATATCTATGTACACATACGTACATAAACCTATCGTGTATATATATATATATACATATATATATAGAGTGCGGTTTCTCGTCACCATTAGAGGGAGGTTCGTTGTAACTATACATACGTATGTATGTATATAGGTGGGACGCTGACGAGGGTGAGTTCTCGACGAAGAAGAACGCAGGCACGAGAATGGAATATGTGAGTGGAAAAGGGCACGCGCCTACATCGATTCGTTTTCTATCTTATGTGTAGAATATAGATACATAGAAGTATACGTTAAGCCTAATTGTAAACGCGAGGTACATTAAGGGGTGGTTACGCGTGGCAAGAACTCGCAACCCTGACGATATTTAATCGTTCGAAAACGTAGAGATTCATCCGTTAAAGCCTGAATACGTGGGAAGAAGGGAGACTACAAAGGGTTGGAGAAAGGAAGAAGAAAAAAATGGGATAAAGGGTGAGGGGGGGTTGGACGCACGTCGAGGAAAAAAAATCGATAACTGGGTCACAAGGCTGATTAGTCCCAAAGTTCTAAAGTTTTCGATAATTAATGCACGAATTAATGTTTTACTCGAATCTTTGTGATTATTCTTACATAGGAGAATAATCGAGTCGAATTAATGAAAATAATCTCGCGCGTGGGAAAAAAGAATTGGGTGTTTTTTTTCTTCAAATTTTAATTTTATTTTGCTTAAAGAAACGTATCTCGCCAAGGAATTTATGAATGAAGGTAACTTATTGGATTTTGTCTCGTCTCGATTGTTTAGAATTACCCATTGATAATAGGATAAATCTCTTCTTGCTTATCCACGAGGCATTATGACAAACGAGAGTGAAGGAGAAATTGCTATTTCTGCGACGAAGGGTGACGGTTGGTAGCCGAGGGTGGAGGCGGAATGGCCGTATTATTAAATCGATCGGTTGGCTCTGCGGCTACACTTGGATAGCTATATAGATAACGATGTTCCGGAGCCACCAGAGAATGAGAGAGAAAGGTAGAGAGAGAGGGAGGAAGGGGGGGGGGCTCCACAGCAACAAAAACTCGATAGTAACCCACCCTGGAGAGTTCACGAGAGTCTCTTTATTTTTACTATTGTCCCATGCCGATTCTGGAATAGGAAATAAAAATAATTGTTTTTTTTCGCACGTAACATCATCAGTACCAGGAGCTATCACCATTATATATGTCAATCAACTTCCACCATGAAAGGAACGAATCAGATTTTTTTTTCGTTTTTTGAATTCGGATTTCTCTGTAAACTTGAATATTAACGAATCGCTGATGAAAATAAAGTAGAAATTTCATTGAATTTTTTTATCCCAAGTATAAAAGTTCGTTGGAAAGACGAATGTCGATAAAAAAGATCTTGAACGTTGTTTCTTTCTGAAATTGAATGAAAAATAATAAAATTGCAGGAAATAATGATTTTAAAAAATCGCAATGGCCATTTACTAGATAAGATTAAATCGATAACAACTCGACGTGATAATGTTACGATCGTTATCGACCGATTGGCACATTTAAAAAAAATTCTCGTTACGTCGCTTCTACGTTACAGCCCCGTGTCTCAAATTCGGAAAGATTCGCGTCTGGCCTCGTCATAAACGCTTTTGACCGAGTGCAACGTTGCTCCACGACTATACACAAATACACACGACGAAGAGAGTCTATTTTCTTCGGAGACATGTGAGAGGAAAATAGCTCGGAGATCCGAGGAGACCAACGGCGAGTGCGAGACACACACGTGCTCGCTGGGAAAGATAGATAGAGAGAGAGAGAGAGAGAGCAAAAAAGCATCGCAAAGCCGAGAATAATATTCTTCAGACTGGTGGAAGCTGTACTATGTATACCGAGAAGAAAGAGCAAAGCTTTCACCCACGTGAAAGTATAATGAAAATAATTAATGTAACGACAAACAAATTAATATGAAGAAAAGAGCCTTGGAAACGGAATGACATAAACAACCGAGAAAACCACCTGTGTGCAACAATTTTCAAATCAGCTTTTAAGAACACGAAGATCAAGATTTTTTAATGATTAAAAGAAGATTCGAACTCGATATTATCGAGAGCAAAATTAAAAGAAAATATTTAATTGGTTATTGATTAAAAAAGAAGGAGCAACGTCGTAAATACGCGAATTTAATACAGAATTTAATGGCTAGGTCCAGGGCAGTTGCTGGATAGCGAAAGAGCAAATCCAGCGAGAGGAATGTCGATCGGACACTACTTGTCCCTCGGCTCGTCCCTCAGTTGTGAGAGACGAGAGAGAGACGGAGAAGGAAAGAGAGAAACTCTCGTGAAACCTCGATTCTGGCACTACTCCAAATCGGTTTAATTTGGTTTACACGAGGAAGTGTCGTACGTTTCTTGCCGGGTGCCGATGGCACTTGCCGTGTCTCGCGTACCAAGAAATCACGGAAAACGTATAAGCGCAAAGGGTGGCTAGCAACGTTGTCGAGGGCGGAGGGTTTGCTTTCTCCGTAAGACTCTCGCTACGTTTTCATTCTCGTGGAAAGTTCGCCAATGTGATTTTAACTAATTCCCGATAAACTTTGATTAATTAGAAAAAAATTAATAATTTGATATTATAATTTCGTTTATTTTCAATGTGAACTTATTTTTATAAATTGTTACGTTAAATTGATTAGCTTCGGTCGTTTGGAATTTATATTTATTAAAAACTCTGAGTCGGTATTGAAAAAACGTTTGTAATGATAACGATTAATAAATCATTGAAATTCGTAAATATTATAAAGCGTGACGAACTGTCGATCACTTTCTCATTTTGATATTGATACAAATTTCATGATTATTTCACCAAAATATGTTTGAACATATTATCGTATTTACGCTCGAAATCGTAGAGCAAAATTTGATCAAACTCTGTCACGGTTTGGGAGAGATTGTATAGGAAAATTGGCAAACAACATCGATCAGTCGAACAGAGCTGAGCCGATGGCGGCCATATTTTGCCCTACGGGCAGTCAGGAATAGATACGTAGTCGATATCGATAAAACACGTTGTGCGAATATTAATTGCAGATTTACATACATCGATATTGCGTATAAATTTAATTTCGATTAAACTTAGGGAGTAATTCGATTAATCGCCAAATTTATTTCCTACATTCGTCTGTATTTTATTCCAAGGAACTTTATTCAAAATTGCAGTAAATGTGCTTTATCGAGGGTGAAAAGAATTTGCTTACGAAAGTAGTCGACAAAAGTCTGCCTCGTTAATTTACTTCGCTTATAATTCTTTTTTCCAACAACGAAGAGACGGTAAGAAGTTTGTTCGTTCGTTAAATTTGTAGAATTCCTTAGGATTAATAGAGTAGGGAGACGAAATATCGAACGATATAAATACTATAGGCACACATTAGAGTGGTTTGAAAATTATACTTTTGCGATTCCGCTGCTCATGAAAATTCTTGGAACTATTTCATCGAAAAATTGGTCACGCGAAGGTCGAGGAAGGTCTAGGATTTTTTGATACTCGTATTAATTAAATTTTTATCAGCCCATCAAAATTTAAATACGTAACTAGTTTATTTTCTTTAATTTCAAACAGTTTAAATTAAACACAAATTAAACCTTCATCATTGACATCAAGATTAATGAATTGAAATTAATTAGTTTTTTTTACCAAGTATTTTGTAAAAACTGGAGATAAATTAACGTTAAAAATAGGACATAAGAATAAAAATTTGATGGTCGTGCTTATCGTTCGTAAGGGGCCGAAATACAGAACGGAATAACGGTCGACCACTAAAATCATCAATATTATCCACCTAACAGCAAAATGCCTGACAAAATTAAATCGTATATTTCCCAAAAAATAATTTTTCCGAACGTTCATGTATGTTTCATAAATACTATCTTATTTATCGATTCGTCGCTTCGGTGATCGCTCAGCCGTGCGTTCATTCACGCATCGCTAAGTCGTTATCTCCTCGTCGCGGTTCTCAAATAAATCTTAAAGAAATTACAACATATCTTGTCCAAGAAAAAGCAAACTCCTCGAATAGAAACGTTCTTTATTTTTTAATTTCGATAAAAGAAAGCAAGAGCTTAATATTATTTTACAATTAAAAAAAAATCAATTTATTTAACAGTAATAATAAAACGACCGATAATGTTGACATTTCTCAAAAACATTGATATCGAGTTAAAAATAAAGAGATTTAAAAAAAGGGAAAAATATTGTAGGGAATCAACATGAAAATTTTCAGCAGTTTCCGGTGTCCGGTATCGCGGTTTATGGGTGATATTTATAGTAGTAGGCACCAATAAGCAACATTCCAAAAAATATGTGTCGGATATGTAGTATTGGGGAAGAGAGCGGAGTGTTGGATGAAGAACGAGGTGGGGAAACTGCCGCAGCATCCGTGGAGTGGAGGCGGCGAACAGCGGAATAGGAGTAGACGAAGGGTCGGGGTGGAGGGTGGAGGGGGGCGGGGGGGGGCGGAGGGATTGTGGTGGCAATCAATAAATATACAGAACCAAGCGGACACAGAGAGAGAGAGAGAGAGAGAGAGAGAGAGAGAGAGAGAGAGAGAGAGAGAGAGAGAGAGAACTGATTCTCGTCGACTCACTGCTCGTCCGTCCGTCCGTCCGTCCGTCCGTCGGTCCGTAAATTCTATCCTTGTCTCTTGCTCTGGTTCTGTCGCGTTGCATCCCCCTCCCCGCCCGGCCCCTCAGGAGAGCAAAACGTGTGGCCGGGACTATGTACGCGACCCGACGGTGACCCGAGAGGCGGAAACCCCAGTAGAGATAGACGGAGAAAGGAGACGTAACAAGAGAGGGAGAGAGAGGGAGAGAGAGAGAGAGAGAGAGAGAGAGAGAGAGAGAGAGAGAGAGAGAGAGAGAGAGAGAGAGAGAGAGAGAGAGAGAGAGAGAGAGAGGAAAACGCTAGAGAAAAGCAGAGGCGAATGAGAGAAAGAGAGGGGTTGTTTCGCGTCGGAGGGGTAAAAGGGAATGCGAAACATCCGAGATGAGATGGATAGAAGCACAGAAGGGTAAAGGAGATAGAGAGATATGAGTGCGAGAGGTGCAAAAGATTCAAAAGAGAGAGAGATACGAAGGCTACACCGAAATTGCTTTGGTAAGGCGAGAAAGATAGAAGAAGCTACCGGTGGGGGATGGATGTACCACACCAGGGTGTACCGATGCCTCTAACGCTTCTTCTCGTGCACACCGTCCCTCCTATCTGTCTGTGAGTGCTTCGTGTATACATTCTCGTTCGTTTTCTCCCTCACCACCACCACCACCCCCACCCTCCCACCCTCCCGCCCTCGTTTTCTACGTATTCTATACGTATGTACTCATGCGCGTATATTCTCGCGGAGTTCGTAGCTAGAGAAATGGCGATTGCATGGCGGTACACTACCGTCGCGTCGTCATGTCGAACCTCTAGCTCCAGTTTGCCCCGTACGTTCGTAATGGCGGAAGTCGTGGCGACTCGTGTGTAGAAACATCAGGGACGAAAACGTCGTACGTACGTACGACCAGATATTTGTACATTTAATATATATATATATAAAGCTCGCTCGAACGTTGGCCGCGTTGTGGTCAGTTTTCGGGCTTTTCAAGTCCGTTGCGGTTATGATAGACGATGCCGTACGAGGGAAATAAAATGTCTATTTTCATCCGCCTCGTACGATCGCGATAGGGTGCAAAGGGAGAAAAGGCAATCGAGGGATACATGGGAGGGAGGGGAATTAAAAATCTAAATTTTCCGACGGACGTTGTCTCAATCGAATCAACAATAATAACAATATCTCGAAGATTTTCGTTCACGTACGAAAGTTTGGCCGAGGTGAGAGGGTGGGGGTGAAATTAGATTGAGGAATTTTTGAGGAAGGTCGGGAGAGGTCGTGGTACAAATTGTGCAAGGTCGAGGCGGATTAGATTAATTTTTATTTATGAACAAGGTCAAGGTTTGATAGAGGTCAGGACGAGATCGTAAAATTCGAAATATCGAGAGAGAGAGAAAGAAAAAAAAATATTGGCGGCTTAAAATGAAAATGATGAATTTTTTTTATGCGATTGGTGCGATTTGTGTACTTACCACCGAAAAGGGCGCTTGGGTCGAGCAAAGGGTTCGCCTGGTCGGCCTGAAGTTTCTCGGAGGCGGAGGTGGCCCCTCCTCCCGCCGCCGTTGCCGTAGTCTCGCCACCACCGCCGCCAACTCCGCCCGACGCGGAGTTCTCCTTCTCCATGCCAGTCTCCTGAAACATCGATATATACGTGTCTCGTATAAATAAAAAATATAATAAATCATCATAATTATTTATTTTTCATATATATATATACGTATATGTATAATATTTTATTAAAATATTGGAAAGCTCTCGGTCCGCAAGAAAAAAGGGAGGGAAAAAAATGAGATCAAAAAATTCCTAAATACTGAAAATTATTCGAACGAAGTGCGAAAGAGAATTTCATACAGCGATCGAATGAATATTTATGCCCTTTATTCGCGGATTTTATTGCGAGCACGTTTTCGCATATCCGAGGTAGCGAAAGATTTATGAGCGTCCAAGTGGCCTACTCGTGTTGAGAATGAACGAAAAAAAAAAACTTTGAAATTCGTTGCGCACGAGGTAAACGAGTGTATGTGTATTGCCAAATGGATGACAATGAATGGCGAATATCTAATCTTATATAAATCGACTCCATATATTTATCTAGAGTCGTTGACCTCATGTACATAAATATTGATATATTTCGTTATTGCCTCATTTTTTTGCTCTCTCTCTCCCTCTCTCTATTTTCAAGCCCCCACTGCAAAAATACAAATCCGATCTTTTCGATTCTCGATAATCGATTTTGTCTAATTGTTCACCCCTCATTTTTTATACGAGAATAAAATAACACACTTTAATATTCAGTGTGTTTTTTCTGCGTGCGGTGTAGAATGGACATAAATTTTAATCGAAAGCTTCGAGTCAACAACCCCCGACCCCTACACCCAGCTGTTTATAATTTATCCCCCCCAAGCCATCTCTAACTCTGTCTCACACATACCCAGTTGAGCTCTTTTCCTCTCTTTCTAATCCAGCTGTTTCATAAATATACATGTCGTAATAACGTTAGTCCAAGTTTGTCAAGTCAACAACGAGTCCCATGTTTTGGTTTGGTGAACCATCCGAACTCTAACAATAGAATTATCTCATTTTGTTAGATTAGAAATTTAATTACATAAGCTGATTTCATTTATTAGAAATATATTTTTCTATTTTATCAAAGAGGCAAACTGGTAACGTTCAAAAAAAAAAAATATTTTATTGTCAACGCGCCGCAAGACACTTTCTTCTAATTGGATAAAAACAATCTTTTTACTCCGATTATTTTAAAGATAAAATTAATTTGACGCCCTAATCCATGCCAAATCCTCGAACGAATGTTTTCATTCAACGATTCAATCGTAAATCAATTTTTGCAGTTTTTTCAATAATATTTATTTTTATCATTACGAAGACGATGATCGATGATTACAAATCATCGTATTATTGCCAATCTTCTCCGATATCGATAATTGTAAATTAATCGTTACAGCAGTACGCGTATGACGGTCAATCATTTTCAACATCCTCCTCCCTTCGATAAATATATTCTCTCGATTTCTGGCGGTACAACTTCCGCGGCATCGCGCAGAATTCGCAATATCGGATTTTTCCTTCCTCTCTCTCTCTCTCTGTCTCTCTATCTCTTTTTCGCTGTTCGCTCTAGCTCCGAGTTTTCATGGCTTTCAGTCGAGCTAAGAGAGAAAGAGAGAGAGAGAGAGAAAGAGAAAGAGAGCTGGGTACCCGCCCCTCGGTTGAATTCGAGGCAACGAGAAAAGCCCGCCGATCGAGCAAGAGAGCAAGAGCCAGAGGGGGCTTACGTCGAGCCAAAGAGAAAACGGGGAGGGCGAGAAGATAGAAGAGAGGAGAGAGAGAGAGAGAGAAAGAGAGAGAGAGAGGAAGAAAACGACTTAAAGCCGAAGAGGGGCTGGAGGGTTAGAGAAAGATAGGTAGACACTCCGCGAGCGCGCGAGACCATCGATTTCTTACCCGGCATTATGTTCAACGGCCATGAGACATCGGAATAAAAAAATAAACCCCTCGATATACATCACGCATCATTTGTGATATTGTCGCATAAATGAACGAAAATAAAAAGTACGTAAGATTTTCATTAAATTTCATTGTACGATGAATTTTTTTTTTCCTCGGGTAAAAGGATCAAATCTCTATTCGAATTGAATAATTGATTCTTAAATAATGATAATACGAGAAAATTAAATAAAATCCGATGTCTTGTCAATCGTTACTAATGGGATTAAAATCGACGAAATTAAATCGAAGAGTAAAAGAGAGAGTGGGAGAGGAGAAGAGATAGATGAACCAGAGATGACATACAAGAGATAAATTAATCGCTTCGCTTGCATACGGTTTCACACGGTTGATACGCTAAACTTATTAAATCTCGTCATCGAGAAAAGAATATTCAAATTTTATCGCCCGATGAAAAAATTATTTCGATCGAATCATGTCCGATTAATGAGCGATTATCGATATTCGAATAAAATAATTTTTTTTAAATAAATTATTTTTCATATCGAGAGAAAGTGACTCAATTTTATGAAACTAATTAGATCGAAACAAGAGTAATCTTTATCGAGATAAATATCATAGATAGACAACTGCAGTGCTCGTTTGTAAACTATTTTACTCCGGCGATAAGAGAAGCTTTTTATTTCCCGTCTTATCTCCCTTTTTCACCTAGTTCTTACCCTTCCGACATTTTTTTGTGTTTTTTTTCCCCGGTAACGCCAAGATCCATTAGCACCATCGCACGAGCCGAATATTATCTCTCGATATTACAAATTGCGCGTTATCCACCTCGATGATGGGGTTGCGCGGATATTTCCTGCTTTCTTTTTCCCGTAATTCGAAGGAGAGTCTCGCTCATGTCGAATAAGCAGCGCGACTCTGGCACAGACGCGATCCTCTCTCTCTCTCTCTCTCTCTCTCTCTCTCTCTCTTTTTCCCTATCCCGAGGGTAGAGCCGAGGGACCAAGTTGAAAAGGAGAAAGAGAAGGCTAGGTACCTGGAAACGGGACTCTCTGGTAACTCTCGGGTTCTCGCGAGCCAGAATAGGTGCAGGATCGTTGTAGCGACTGAGCGAGATAGAAGACGAGTGCAAAAGTAGAGAGATCGAGCGCCGGAGAGAGAGAGAGAGAGAGAGAGAGAGAGAGAGAGAGAGAGAAAGGGAGAGAGAGAGAGAGAGCGAGAGAGGAGCGTGTGTTGGAGGCGACGTCAATCCAGGAGACAGGAGAAATAGAGAAACGGGAAAGTGAGATAGGAGTGGTTGTAGGTCGGACGAGGTGAGGGAGGGTGAGAGAGCAGTGGCCGGAGGCAGAGAGAAGGACGAAGGGAGGGGGGGGGGGAGGAGGAGGAGGAGGAGGAGGAGGAGGAGGAGGAGGAGCAATCAATACAGAGCCAGCAGAGCAAAGCAATCCCCCAGTTCTCTCTAACCAGCACGAATACGGACCTACTCTCTCTCTCTCTCTCTCTCTCCCTCCCCCTCCCTCCCTCTGCTATTCCTCCTCGTTATATATATATAGGCGAAGCAGACGTTAACGCTGTGCCTCCTACGTGAGAGCTTTGCTATAACCCGGGCTAGCCAAGCACTCTCGACGCGTATTCCACGGCAAAACTCCGAGTGAGAAAGCCGAAAATGATGAGGATCGGTAGAATGCGAGGGAAATACCGCGTTTCCTTACAATTTCGTCCAAATCGTTCCAAGTCGAACTAATTGGTACTTTGGAGAACCGAGATCGAGTTTTCGTGAACGAGAATCTCGATCTCGGGGCAGTGACATAATTTCAATCTTGTCTAATTATTATTCTAACATACTTATGTCGTGTGTATCTTGCGATTATATTTTTATCATTTTTATTAATCACGCGACTCGCCCTCGATTTAATATTTTCAAAAATTTGTCATCAAAAATTATATGTACTTACAGTTAGTTACGTGGCCTTCGCTCATAGTAGATTCTGGTACCACGAAGCCCCATCACAGCTGCAACACAAAACACGAGACACTCGATTAATTTTATGCGAGCTCTGTTGATATTTTATGTGCATATACATATATACACACACATATATATATATATACACACAAAGGTAGATAAGTTTTCTCTCCAACGAGTAAGGAGAAAGTCGGGGACAAATTTTTCACACGGGGACTCCCGACCGAGTGAAAAATACAATCTCCCAGTTTCGAATTAACAAATGTGCACGACCTTCGAACATGCGACATACATACGTCTACACGCACACACATATTTATATAAATATCTGATCCCTATGTACGTATGGGCATGTGAGTGCGCGGATATATCTGGGTCGACCAGCTTGCGTGCGATCGAGTTTCGTCGTCGTAATCTTTTCTCGCCCATTCTCTCACCACTTCCAATCTACACTTATATATATATATATATATATGTGTGTGTGTTCTGGAATCACATTGTGAGTTGCAATTAATCGACGCGTCTGACGAATCATCGATGGATGTCACGGCGATTCGTCATTGGCGTCAGGTGGTGCGAACTATGACGTGGTAGTACGAAGCGGTCTTTCCCGTGTCTCTCGATGTGAATAACTCGTTTTACTCGTTGGGAGAAAAAAAAGCGTGAGATTCGGAGCAACGAGAACGATGAAATTTAAACTTTTGCAAATTCGTTGGACTCGAATATTCCGTAAATTAAATAAATTTGATATTCGGTTGAATGAAATTGTGGGAGAGTTGAAAATTTTACGGTGAATTCATCGACGGACGATTAGTCGTTTCGTATTGATATATTTTTCTCGTCGTGTAAATCGGAATTTTTGTTTTCGTGTTTTTTAGGTGGGGAAGAAAAAGGCGATAGGGTTTGGGTTCAAGAACGAAGATGGACTTTTTCTTTCTTCGTTTTTTTTTTATTGAACCGTTAGTCGATAGAACAGAATTTAAATAGAGAGGCAAAATACGATTCAAATGTGTTTGTAGTGTTGAAAAGTCGAATATTTACATAAATACAAATATATCGAAATTATAATGGCGATATTCGTATCGCGCGAGAAATTTCCGATTTCGTAATCTTCGATCGAAAACTTTTTGAAGGAAAAAAAAAATTGGAATTTACTGTAGGGACTTTGGGGCTGGGCGGTCAACATTTTTTCCCGACCAAAAAGACTTTGTACATAAATATTCAATTTTTCGACCTTATATTCGATTGATTAAGTGCCAATAATAGTACCCTAGGTATTTGATATTTGTATGTAGAATATTTTCTAAACATGACTATTTGATAATAAAAAATCGTTGTTTTTCATTTAATTCTACATAGAATACATAAAATATTAAATCCGTTATCAAAATAATGTCAAAAGTAACCATCACACTTTGGATCTTCGATATAAATTGCATTTTAACGCCTTGTCAAATAAATCCCAGACGCCCGGTTACTTTGACACTTTTTAAAAAACAAATAAAAAAAAATAGTCGGAAGGATAGTAGAACTTGACTCTCTCTTATCCATTTCATACCCAAAGATAACGTTGCTCCATCGAAGTTAAAAAAAAGTTGTAAATTACAATTTAAAAAAAAACAGTTATCTACAAAAAACTTCCAAACCCCATTCAAACTAACCCCGTTTGACGGTACGTATCAAGGGGTACGTCTAGGGGGCGTTGTTGTCGAGTGTATTCGGGGGGCATTCACCGTCAGAAGGGTGAAGGAAGCGTTGGGCAGTATTATACAGAGTACAGCACTACGTAGATTTGAAGACATGCATGGATGCGGATCTGGTCGGGCAGGGTGGAAGGGGCTTGTCGAGATTGGAGCAATAGAGGCTTAAATTGTGAGCGCGTGAGAGAGAACACACACACACACATATAATATATATATATATATATATATATATGTATAATACAGCGGCTCTCCAAGAGCCACAGCAAGCGTATCTAGTTTTCCTCAGAGCGACAGATCGATAGCGCTTGGTGTATTACGCTACCGAGAATCCTGTGCGACTCTCTCGGTTGCTCTGGGCTATATGGTTTTATACGATATGGCTGCGTTTGCTTCTCGTCCCTCTCTCTCTCTCGCTTAGACCGCCGCGAGCTCACGATAGGGTTCTGTTTCCCGCGAGCTTATACGTACACGTATGCCAGGCAAAACGTCGTGCACAGTCCGCGCAAACTGACGAGAGAGATCCGAGTAAATCTCTCTCTCTCTTTCTCTCTCTCTCTTACACACGCACACACGCACGCACACTTACATATATATATATATATATATATGTATAATGGACGAAAACGCGAATAGGGATTCGTAACGCGAGCCAACTGCAAATGCATTCCTGTTTTCGAGATATAAATTTATATACGATGATTGTATCGATATATAAAGAAAAAATTACATTTTTGTTTCGTTAATTAATCGATATAATATTTGACAAGCAATAATGAATCAATTAATTTCTTTTTTAAACATCTTATCCTAATTATCTCTTCTACAGGATTATTATAATATATAAATAAATAATTGCCAAGCCACGAATATATCATAAATTGAAAATTGTCAAAAACAAATTCGTCTACTAAATTGCAATTTTTCAATTGCAAAATTCGATCGATCCCCATTTGCATAACAATAGCCAATCGTCAACCGTATACACAGTTTATTTTCAATTTACTCTAAGATTTTTGTTATCGAGCGATTATATTCCAGTTTGACGAACAAAAAAATCGTTTTAACAAATTATTTAATCAGAAAATCGAGAAGAACAAAAAAACCCCGACCTATTACACGCGACGTATTGCAGTTCCACGAAAAAACGTGATAATAACCCGTTCGATATTAGTGTGATGTTCATAGGCAACACTTCACGACTGTAAATATATTCGTTCGTTTTTATTCCCACCCCCACCCCCCCCCCCCTCCCGCCCCGCCCCAACATATAGCCGCCAACTTTTTTACCCTTTCGTACGTACCCCTCGCTCCGTCTCGCTTTCCATACGTATAAAGTCTCATGAATACGTATATACGAATGGGAGAACCGCGTTCACATGAAAACTGATACGAATGACAGTGCGAAGCATAATGCCAAAGAGACGAAGAAACAAAGCTCAAAAAAACAATGAAAGATGAACGAGGTTTGAATAAATATATATGGGCAATTCCGTGTGAAAGCGACTGGAAGAAAAAAGGTCGAGGATCTCAAAATTGTTTAAAATTGCGTTACGTTCGATGAAAATTTTCGAGTGGTTAATTAACGTCTGAAAGTGTTCGAAAAATATCTTGGAAAAATTACAAACTCTTGGGATTAGCTAAGCAAAAGGTTTGAATAAATATATACGGGTAACACCGTGTAAAAGCGACCGGAAGAAAAAAGGTCGAGGTTTTCAAAATTGTTAAAAATTGTGTTACGTTCGATAAAAATTTTCGAGTGGTTAATTAACGTCTGAAAGTGTTCGAAAAAAATCTTGGAAAAATTACAAACTCTTGGGATTAGCTAAGCAAAAGGTTTGATTAAATATATACGGGTAACACCGTGTAAAAGCGACCGGAAGAAAAAAGGTCGAGGATTTCAAAATTGTTAAAAATTGTGTTAAATAAAATGATGCCTTCGATGAAAATTTTCGAGAGATTAATTAACGTCCGAAAGTGTTTGAATAAAAATCTTGGAAAAATCACAATCTCTTGGGATCAACTGATGAAAAGACTATTGCAAATTTTTAATCAATTTCTCGCTTCGGTACGAAAGGTG
The DNA here is from genome assembly GCA_964017225.1 of Netelia inedita. Classification (NCBI taxonomy): domain Eukaryota; kingdom Metazoa; phylum Arthropoda; class Insecta; order Hymenoptera; family Ichneumonidae; genus Netelia; species Netelia inedita. Next base: position 28,009,803 of record OZ024920.1, on the reverse strand, counting down.
TTGCTACGAGAGACACGAGACAAAGAAGGCAAATATGTTGGCGCATTCCTCGACCACCGTAGTATTTTTTGTTTCGAGCGAAGCTTGCACGTCGTTAGAAATCATCGAGCAAACTATATACGAGCGGTACGACCGAGAGTCTTTAGTCAGCTCCGCGAAAAAATAAAAAGGTGACTGTGGACGAGGTCAGGAGGGGAAGGGAGAGGAGTCCCAAGACCCATCGAAACCGGTAATCGGTAGAGGTCTTCGAGAAGCTTCGATGAGCGAGATGAGAGAGGAGAGCGAAACATGGCAAAGACGAGAGAACGAACTAACGTCTGGTCGAAGCGAAACACGAGAGAGATTTAATCCACAGCACGTTTGAGATTTAGAGAGAGAAACAAAGTATATAAACGGAGCATTAAAACGGACATTTAGGTGCCCGGCGTGAAAGAAAAAGAACGCGCTAACCCGAGGCCAGAATCTCGGATTTATTTTCTACGTCCGAAAAAAGTTTAACGCGAAAAAAACAGAGTTTAAGCATAATAATAATATTATTAATAATAATAATAAATTTACAAATAATTCAATGTCATAAATATAAATTTATCGTGTACATAATTAACTGTTTAGTAGGTAGTTGGGAATTTTATTGATACTCGATAAATGAGACAGGATGAATATCCGCGTCGTATAATATAAGTGCGATAATAATTACGGGGTGATTGCCAACTCCAATTGCTACATAATATAAGATAATAACTCGAACCGCGAATCACAATTCTTAATCGTCTACAATTCAGTTATCAACCGATTTTTATGAAGGGAAGACACCCTCCACCCTTACAATAATATCAATTGCCTCCATATATTTTTATATAATGGACCAATGCGTTTGTAAATTCACTGTTTTATCGACATTTTCATCTCGAGAAAAAAAAACAATCTCTGCAAATATCCTTACAACCCTTAAATTTAAATACCTATATATATTTTTTTTTCTTGCATTTTTCGTCGATAAATTCAGACTGAGGCGAGAGGGGCCATGATAAAAAAAAGTAGGCAATACGGTGAGCAACGATCTATAATTGTTATACGATATATACCAGCGATATATCCATATATATGCATTTATTCCCGAAATAAATCGCCCGATGGAAGAACTGTACGATAGATACGCGTCGTTACTACACCGTTCCGTCTTGAATAAATAATTCGAAATGAGAACCTCTCCGTCACCGATAAAAAGCGATCGATGTCTCTTCGACGCGTATGTGTGTGCGCGTGCTGTACGTAACAGGGGCAGGGGCAGGGGGGGGGGTTGTCGTGACGCGCTTTCAGTTTGGTCGAAACGATGCGAGACAAAAAAATTAATTAAAAAAAAAATTATTGTACAGTATGCGACATTTTTCTAGTTTTGGTCGATTATCGATTAATCGATTAATTATCGATTTAATCTTTAGACTCGCAGTACGTAACAGGGGCAGAGGGGGGAGGGGTTCGTGACGCGCTTTCAGCTTGGTCGAAACGATGCGAGACAAAAAAATAAATAAAAAAAAATATTATTGTACAGTATGCGACATTTTTCTAGTTTTGGTCGATTATCGATTAATCGATTAATTATCGATTTAATCTTTAGACTCGCAGGAGTAAGGGGCGAAAAGTGTTAATTTCGTACGATGTGAATTATTATTGGAGAATTATATTGAGAAATGAAATTGGAAAAATGTTGTGTTCGCAACTGAGATAGACCGGTCGGTCTTGATTTCATTTGACTCGGGGATAACGTCGACGAGCCAGGCGACACTGCTCGGAACGAGACGGGAAAAAACGTCCAATTTTCGTCGTTCCAATCGATTCGCACGCACGCACGCTATCCTCGACGGGCATAGGTGCATTGTATTTTATGTCATGCACGTTTATGACAATGTATAAATATGTGTACGTATATCGAAACTGGCTATGTCGTATACGACGTGGGGTAATTCAGACAGAACTTACGCTCCGGTCAAACGTGTGCTAAGTGTTTTCAACGTTTTTTTCTTACAAACTTTTATGATAGATCAAACGGTAACTTCATATTAATTCTTTCTCCCATGGTAGGGGAAGAGTGGCATGAAAGAGCCAGGTTTTGAAAGAGCCACTATCATTTACGCAGTCGCCTACAAGCAAATGATGGGCGAATTATGATCGTTAAATGGCAATACTGACTAGCTATTACCCACAAACATTTGACAGTTCACCGAAAATAATCGGCGTCGGTGCAACGCATCGAAAATTTCGTCCTTCCAATGTAAGTTTTTGAGTTCATTTTATTTGTTTTCTGATGTCTACGGGTACACAACTAACAGCAATATGATTATACTATAATTTTATGAATATATTAGGCCTTCCAATAACATAAATATTTTGCAGGCAAAGGTTTAATTTCGTACTAATTTTTGAGGCTATATCTCTTAAGAGAATATGTCTTGAAAGAGCCGGCTATATGGTGTAATGAAAAAGCCGGCTCTTTCATGATCGGCTCTTCCAGAGCTAATTTTTTATTACATTTCAAGGCCTATATTTATCACTTATATGAACAATTAAATTATTTTATTTGGATATCTGATTAAAATAAACCTATTTTTACTTCAGAAAGCAATGATAGAGATTCAAATTCTGACTACAATATAGTATTGTCACAAGTAATAAAGATCTTAATCAAGGATGAAAATAAAGAGGAAGAGGACATGATAACTGTGTAGTGTGCAATGAAAATTATAGCAACAGCAGTCAAGAGTGGTACCAGTGCAAAATTTGTTCCGGTTGGGCACATGAGTCCTGTGGCGTGACTGGGTGATTGCATTATTTTTGCCAAAAATATTTTTAAGTTTTTTGAAGTCTTTCTTTTTGTTTTTAATTATATATACTTAAAAAGACATACTTAGTTTGTAATGATAATCTCAAACGGCTGATTTTGTTAGTGTCTTCGATTTGTTAGTATATTGTTTATTCAGAGTTTGCATTATTTAAAACATTATTATATAAATGTTTTCAATGATATCTTTATTAATTTACCGTTCAAATCCCTGTAGTAAAAACTTGGCTCTTTCAAAACTTTTGCCGGCTCTTTCAAAGCCTATGTGTTATGAAAGAGCCGAATCTCAATTTTTTTTTAAATGCTTAGAACTCAAAAAATATTGTCTTTTTTGGAAAATATTTTATGACATTACGTACATGAGGAATCAAACAACAAGTTATGATAGAAGTCATATTGTTTATTTATTTCCTTTTGTATTATTTGCCTTTTATTTCAAAACTGGCTCTTTCATGCCACTCTTCCCCTACTTGATACATAGCAGCGAATATTTATTTGCAATAATGTTTACAAATATTATTGCCTATTTTACTGAGAAATTGATCTTTTCTAATTTGGATCGTTTTATCATTAAATCTCCGGCAGATTCTGATGGAATATTTCATATCGATTGCGTCGATGAGAAAATCCATTAATGTGGTCGATTAAATATTTTTATTTTAAAGAAAAAAGATTAAGAATATTGACTGAATATTCGATCAAGATCGAACAATTCGTGGGTAGAAAGGATTTTTTTTTGTAAAGAAGAACTTAAAAGCGACGTTACCAAACGGCATAAATTCGCGTATCTAATTAATAAATAATTTCACTACTCTTATTTTAGTCGGCGGCATTTGAAAAAATATTTAAAAATAAAATTAGCTATTGTCTTACCATCGATGATGTAATCCTCGTAAACTCAGCATTTACAGAATTATTCGCATTCTTGTTATTGTTGTTTTTCACAATACGATTTACGATATCGAAAGAACTGGACGATATTTATAGAGATATAATGTACGGTCAATCTTCTGCCCTTCCCCCATCTTCTCTGTACTAGTCCCGCCCCCTCCTGTCTCGAGCGTCGCGAATAGTGCACCTCTAACGGATAAAAGGAAATGAGGAGAGAGCGCGGGTTTGGTATATAGTAAAGAGAGAAAGAGCGGGAGGGCCAGAGGGGGTAGAGAGAGAAAGAAAGAGAACGAGAGAAAGAGGGAAAGAGCGAGGAAATGGCGCGACTGGATTCCCCGGAGCTCACGGTGCGCGCCCGAAACTTGGCTTGGCCTCAAAAGAATCGATTTCTTTCTCATCCCCCAATGTTCCAAAAACTCGGGAAATATGGACTACCGAAATAATTCCACTTTTAACGCCGATCTCATCGGAGGTCAGTTCGTATTTTATAAGCTTTATTTTCTAACGATCGATTTAATCGAAATTAATATTTCCACCCCCACCCCCAAACCCACCCAAAACACATTTAGCCAGATCACAAAGAACGTAGACTTTTCGCGAAGAATATTTTCGAGATAAAAATTGATTTAGTGATTCGATACACGTGTTTGGATGTGAGTAAAACCAGTAGGAAGCTCCCTATAAGCTGCGCGTCCGTACAAAGTTGGGAATAGTGCCTAGCAGACGTTTCATGAAACAATATATTACTACGAGGTTGTTAATAGTCGTCGTTAAACCATGCTGTCGTTTTGCTTAAGTCTCTTCTCTCTCTCTCTCTCTCCCTATCCCTCTAGCTAATACATGGCGAATATACGTGCGTATTCTCAAAGACCGTTATACCAAACGCACGAACCCTACCGCTATAATCTCGAGTGCTTTTACCAACTGCCTTAACCGAGGACACGTCGTTCTGCATAATACCCGTGTGAAACCTTCGACGACGTTCGAGTCGAGCGATTATCCACCTTTTTCCATCCATAATCCATCGATAAATCGCATTTCGCTAATTACAATCGCGTTTAATTTCAATTCCCAAGACAGAAGTATGATAAACGCTGTATAGAACATTCTCGATAATTTCCAGCTTCGAAATAATCCTTATCAATATTTCGACTACGTTCTTTAATGTCTAATTGATTGAAAATTCAATTATAAATAATAAATACCATTCCCTCAATATCTTCTTTAATCCTGTCAAAAACTTTGTCAATTTTTCTTACAATTTTGAAAAAAGTTTTTCTAGCCGATATTTCTTTAATGGAAATTGTCCTGTTCGAATCAGTTCGATCGATCATAATCCTGTCAAAATGTATTACTACCATTTCAGTTCGATTCTTTCTCGCGGCGTTCTTCCGAACTTTATTCCATTCTATCAAATTGTCAATTTTAACGAACCACTCGATCGGTAATACTCCGTTCCAATCAAGTCATCATGGGCGCAAGTTCATGGAGAATCATAGTCCGACGCATCATGGCGAATACATGAAACAATCGAAGCCTCGGCGTGTCGCCAAACGCTATACATGTACCGATGTAGGTGTAGCGCGATGTCCATGTTGCCGTGCGATCTGGTCTCTCCTACTGTAGCTTGGCAACGAGCCTCGGAATCGTCGCATGCGTGTCCTCGTCGTCGAGAGCGTTGGTAGGTACATGTACGCCACGGCGATACCGAGCGAGATCCTCTCCACCCTCGTGTCGCTCGCTCCAACCACTACGGAATGTTCGTTTGCTTCCAGGTCTCTCTCTCTCTCTCTCTCTCTCTCTCTCTCTCTCTCTCTCTCTCTCTCTCTCTCTCTCTCTCTCTCTCTTGGTCGTTCCTACACTACCTGACGAGGAAGAGTCGAACGAGAGACTTACACATATATGTAGAGAGTGAGAGAGAGAGAGAGAGATCTCTACGTGGCGTATAACCAGAGAGAAAGAGAGAGGGGTTGAGGGGTGAGAGAGAGAGGGAAGATATAGCGAAAACCTGCAGGCTCTTCTGTCTTCTCCGTGGCCAGCAGGAGACATTCCAGCAAGGTCGCGCCCGTCTTGCGAGTCTCCTCTGCCTCTTCTTCTTCTTCTCCTTCTTCTTCTTCTCCTTCTACTTCTTCTTCATCTTCTTCTTCTTCTTCTTCTTCTTCTTCTTCTTCCTCTTCTCATTCTTTATCTTGTCTCTTTTTTGCTCCTCATTCTACTCCAGCTACTCGTATCTCGTTGTGTGTTGCTCCATCTTCCTTCTTTCTCATTCCGTTTCCATCGCATCGGCACACACTTTTCTCATATATATAGAAATAAGCTTGTAGGAAGGCTCGAGAGCCAGAATCTCGTATAGCTGGTCTGCTTTGCGACCAAAGAGAGAGAGAGAGAGAGAAAAAAAGAGAGAGAGAGAACAAAGCGAGCGAGAATCTCTTTCGATCGTTCGTGATGCGCGACCCTCTTACGAGGCTGAACGCGCGCAGAGGATTGCTCCTCGGTTGGTAGAGACCGGCGAAAAAGAAATTCTTCGGAGCTCTTTGTCGGCTTCGGCCGAGAGCCAGAGAGGGACGGAGGGAGAGGGCGAGGGCGACGCAGAGAGGGAGAGAGAGAGAGCGAGTGAGGGAAAAAGAGAGGAAAGGAGAGGGCGCTGTTGATGCCCTCTCGTGACTAATGTGCTGTCTCTTTCACTGTAAAATTATTCGTCGATAAATGTGGAGGGGATTAATACTCAACCACTCTCGGTTACTAATAGCGTATGTATAGGTAATCAATAATCTTTCAAGACGAGTCACTGATAAGGGTATAAAGGATTAGCGATTAGACTCATATCGACTTATAACAAGATAATTAATCATACGTATAATAATTACCTATTATTATTTCCAATTATACAAATTATCATATTATTATTAAATCGTAACGATAATAAAAATAATATATATTATGAAAAATCGATTTTAATTGACACATTTTTCACAATAAAAACCGCAATTTTCTCATAACAATTACTCGCGAATTTTTTTTTCATTCGATATCACGATATAGGTAACGGTATCGTTGTAACGGAGGGTGTAGCATCGATGTAAAAGATTCGAGTTATAGTCGTGCGGAGAATCTGGAAAATAACTACGCGACTCTACCTTAAGCTTCGTGAATCTTTCTCAGCTATCTATAAGAGGTAAAATACATGTATACCCACACACACATAACTACATACATACATATATATACATATATATACAGTAGAGAGAAACTGAGAAAGATAGAGCGAAACTGCGAAGCGAGAGATGACGCGAGAGAGAGAGAGAGAGAGAGAGAGCGGTAAGGAAGGTGCGCGCTCGATATTTCAGGCGGTCGCGCGCGGCCATATACGCGATAGACGTTACCACCGCGAGGGGGCGCGGCGGCCAAGAGGCACATCAGGGAAGAACGAGGAAAGTTGGGAGACGGACGGATATGTCGGGTCGGGCCGGCGAGGGGGCGGGGGGTACGACATACGCCGGGGGATGTGCGGTGTCGTCTACGTTCGAGCTCGCTGACGCACAGAAGCACTGAAGAAAGAGCGAGAGGCAAAATAAGTGAGACAGAGAGAAAGAGAGAAAGAGGGAAAGAAAGCAGCAACGTTACGAGAAATACCGACGAGTTCGCTCTTGGTTCTGTCCTCGTCTTTCTCGTCGTTGGCCAAGCAGCGGAATATAATTTTCTCTACACACACATACACACACACATATATATATGTTTATATATATATATATACCGGTGTTTTCATCGAGTAATTTCCCCCTCTACCCACTGCCCGGTCCGCCCTCACACTCGCTCCCGTTCTTTCCAAAGTAGCTCCCACTCTCTCTCTCTCTCTCCTGCTCGCGCACATACGAACACTCATTGACATATAACACACGAGCCGGCGCGCGAAACGTCGATGACGTTTTAAGCACGTACAGAGGGAGAGGGGGAGGAGACAATAATGACAAAAGAGAATATTAATTATAATTCCGATATTCGTGCACGATCCTAATCCAATTCCGAGTTGCATTGCTTAAAAAAAAAAAAAATCCGATGCCAATAGAAAATAAAATAAAATCGGCCGATAAGAAGATAATTTTTTGATAAATGTTTCTACGATCGTTTCCAAAATTGTTTTTTGTTGTGTAAAAGTCACGACTTTGCGGGAGAATCGTTGAGAATTGTTCGATATTTGTAAGCGTCGTGAGCGCGGATATTTATCAAACGATGTTTTTAAACCGGAGACGATTATGAACGAGAGCACATCAAATAAGAGGAGGTTCACCTCCCCCCCCCCCCCCACCCCCTTGACTCCTCTCAACGGCACTGTCGGTCGTGTTCTCTCGTCGGCAGCTCGCATTCTCGCGCGCGTGTACGATAGATATAAAATATATCGTGGCGCGAGCGCGCTCTCGGTTCTTCCACGTCGGCACAATTTTGCCTTTGCCTCTAGTCTCTTCCCCCTCCTTTATCATCGGGTGTCGTTACTTCAAGCTCGCGCTCTCTCTCTCTCTCTCTCTAATACTCCGCGCGTATAAGTTTCTATCAAGTACCTACATGCATACGTGTTATACGGACGGTATCTAGTCCCATATATATAATCACATGTGGCATATATATATATATATATATATAAAGTGAGATGAAAAATATAAACGAGCGAGTTGCGAAGCTGTTCTTGATGTTTCGGAGGCTTAAGTAGGGAGAGAGAGAGAGAGAGAGAGAACAGAAGAGTGAGAGAGAAGGGAAGAGAGGGAGAGAGAGAGGATGGCGATTGCCCGCAGCAACGCACCTATTATTGAGAAGGCGTAGACGACCGATGATGTCATCGTCCACAGGCAGCAGTGTGTAATGTGTGTGTAGTGTGCGAGAGAAAGAGAGAGAGAGAGAGAGAGAGAGGGAGACACGCCAATTTCGAAGAGACCACTCGACAGACGGACGGACATACGGAGATAAAACATTTGACAATCCGGAAGATGTCGATATTTATCTTGCGGAGATTCGATAATCAAAATCGGAAATTACACACAATCATGATATTCTTGGATAACATTATTCTCAATAAAATAAATCTTCGTGATTTTGTTTCTAAATTTTCGATCGCGTATTATCAAAAGGATTTTACCAAATCACAAATTTGTTTTTCTTTATTTTTTTCTTTATTTGTCGACATGAAATAGAGAGAAAGGGAACGCGAGAGAGAGGCAAAATGGAATATATCAAAATTTCGTCAATTCAAATTTTAATAATTTAATATAAAGTTCATTCACATTCGAATTTACATTCCATTGCGAAACATTGATGACCGTGGTGTATATAAACACCGATCAATGAAGTTTCGTAAGCTTGCACGTGTAATATAATATCGAGTGTAGTTTATAGTGACTGAGGCAGGTGCTGACAAAGATGAGCAAAACGAAATGACAGCCAGGCAGATACGACTAGATACGTGTATATATACATATATATGTGTGTGTGTCGAGTAAAATGAGAGGAGAACGGGCGAGGACGACAGACAAAGCGCAAATTCGTTGATATCGTGTCCGGTATATAGTCTCTCTCTTTCTCTCTCTCTCTCTCTCTCTCTCTCTCTCTCTCTCTCTCTCTCTCTCTCTCTCTCTCTCTCTCTCTCTCTGGCTCGAGCCAATAGTATCCATGGCGACAACGATCGCTGAGGCACCGAGAATTTCTGTCCTTCCGCTATCTCTCTCTCTCACTCTCTCTCCTTCTCTCTCGCTCCCTCTTTCAATTTCTCGAGCTCTTCGATTTGTCGACATAGGACAAAACGGTTCGCACAGAGCGAAAGAGGGAGGGAAGGAGGGAGGGAGGGAGGAAGAGAGGAAGGAAGGAAGGAAGGGAGGGAGCGAGGGAGACAGAAATAGAGAGAGAGAGAGAACGAGAATTCTTGTCATACGTTCTCATACGTATTAATATACTTGTATTTATGTGCGTCCTCGTAATGTGCATGCGCAGCCTTGATCGCGTACCGAGGATACTTTTTCAACTGTTTTTACGACGAACGCGTACACACGAGAAACATTATCTATCGATGTTGCTCGACGTGCAAACCGCGCGGGAAAAATGCAATTTTTGTAAGCATTATTCTTAAGAGATTGACCCCCCCCCCCCGCCCCTTGACCCTAAGGCATAAGTCAAAAAATGATTTACTTACTATACGAACGATTGTACTTTTACAGCGATATGAAAGACAGTTTATTTTTTTTTCAAATATTTTTGAATTGAAGGGAAAATTAGAAAACGTGCAGAATTTTCCGATGCCAGCTGATGTAATTAGCTCTTGTGCCAAAAGTCGATAGTTCAAGTTGGGGAATTTTAATAAAAGAATCGAGAGACGAAGAGATCGATCGATTTAAGGGCGTGAAGACAATCATAATTAATTTTAATTATATCTTCTCGATGATCGAAGTAGTACTTTATACCTCTTTTTTTTAGCAAAATCCTATCTATACTAAAATTATCAGAGCCAATAAATATGCAATTTTTCAATAAAATTTTCGATACTTTATTTCGAACGTTTCGTTTTATCGGAACTATTATTAACGATGTCGATCAAAATATTGAATTCGCGTATCAAAATCGTATCACTAGGTCGTATGTACGTTTTTTTTTCTCCCATCCACAAACTTCCCACGCGTCGATGAGAATTCGAAAAAAAAACAATCGTTTTCGTTTATTGGTCGATCGACGAGGGTGTAACTCGTAATATAAAAATTGACGAAATTTCTACGCGTACAATATACAAGAGCTTTGATCGATTTTTACATAATGTATGTAAATACCTGCAAAAAAAGGTATATACAGCAATATGTAATTAATGCGTTTACACAAGTGCTTATATACAATAAAAGGTTTCATGTCCCATGTACAGGTCATATATATTTTATACATAGTATAAACGTTGAACGTTCCATTACGCACGCGATGGGGTCAACGGGTCGTGCTTGACCTCTTCCTCTTCTCGCACCTACATACCCTCGCCCGTCGTAACTCCATCTTCTTTGTCTTGCTTCTCTTCTTCTTCTTCTTCTTCTTCTCTTCCTTCGTCTTCTTCTTCTTCTTCTTCTTCTTCTTCTTTTGCTTCATCTCCTTCTTCGACCGGTACCTCTATCCTCGAGTCGATAATCATTCGGACGATCGCACTGTTATAATTATATCGAGTACTACAGAAGTACATGCAAGTGCATCGACGTGAGAATGAGTGAGCGACAGAAGGAGAGGGGGAGGGAGAAAGAGAGAGAGAGAGAGAGAGAGAGAGAGAGAGAAAAGGGAGAACGAGATGAGGGAAAGCCTCCCCGGCTCTAACGACCCTCGCAATTATCGTAACCACACGCGTGTGCGGTTATCGCACAGAACTGGCCCCGATTCACCTCGATCTTGATAATTTTTCCCTCGCGACCGTTAAATCACCATCTAAGGCCTACAAAATGTATTCGTTCGACGCATTTCAAATTTCGTAAACAATTGATGATAAAAAACAAGAATTCGTTAATAATTATATCCTTCGAGGAAAGAAAGAAAAGAACATTTTTCTCGCACGCGAGTTCCGTTATGAACGTCATTTGGATGATTTTTATGAGTATGTGCGTGTGTGGAAGAAGAAATGTGAAGGGGGGGGGGGGCAACCGGACAAAACGCAGGAGGCCAACCTAGAGTCTCTAGGGTTATGCGAGAGAAGAGAAGGGAGCGGGAACGGGCGAGGGGGCCAAAGAGAGAGAGAGAGAGAGAGTTAGAATGAGGCGAGGAGGGGTGAGGTCCGAAGGGGTGGGGACTAGGGAGGGCTGGGGGGAGAAGGTCCTCGCTCGATAAACGAGACACTTCGAGCCCCGCTCTTTCTCTCTCTCTCTCTCTCTCTCTCTCTATATATATATATATATATATATATATATATATATATATATATATATATATCTTGGCCCCCGCGTGTTCTTTCTTTCTTTCTGTTTTTGCTCGGCCGCGATACCCACCCCCGAACTCGCAACCCCGCTCATCCCTTGGATATACATATAAATAGAAAAGCGGCGCATCTCTCGACGCGAATCCGTCGACGCGAGGGAGAGAAAGACGAACGAGGAAAACTCCGAAGCAGCAATAATGCAGCAGGCAACCATCGTGTACCTACCCTAGCCTTGTTGGTAACTACATACACAACGAGAAGCAGAATATTGGAAGAGAGAAGAGAAAATCAATTTTTTGCGATTGCGCCCGAAATGAACGAAAAATAATAAATTAATTATTTATTTTTATCTAAACACAACGAACGCAGAAATTTGTTCCGTTACTTTCATGAAAATATCGACCGTTAAGAGTCAGTGTTACAGCTTACATAAATCATTCGAAAACGCGATACGTATTTTCTCCGGCACTGAGCAACCGAACGCGTTAAAATTTTGAGGTCATTTAGAGAATTATGGCAAAAAGTGGTCAAAGAGTTTTTTTTCCAAAAATTCTGCCACGATAATCTAGACAACCTCAAAATTCTAACGCTATCGGTTGCTCAGTTTCGAAGAAAATTCGGATCGCGTTTTCCAATCGCTTTTTTTGGAAAATTTGAAAGAAATTTTGGAAAACAAAAACATGCAGCCCCTTTTTGCCACAATTCTCTAGATTCCCTCAAAATTTTAACGCGATCGGTTGCTCAGTTCCGAAGAAAATACGGATCGCGTTTTCGAATCGCTAGTCACCTGTAAGACCAATTCCCAACATAATCTGTGACGAAACGAACGAATGGATCGAGCATCGAGTGAATCCATGTTTTTAAGAATATCCAAACAAACATTGACTTAAGATCGAAGGAACGATTCAATCGTAACCGATCTTTTTGAATTTGTTTTACGTTACAAGAATGCTGTGGCCGTCGTTGTGTGGTGTGAATCATCATGCGCGTACCCTCGGATCGTGAATCATGTCGCCCTTCTCGTGTGCCTTGCGTTCAACGAAGCTCGTAAAGTGAATATAGGTCTATACACACACACACACACACACACACACACACACAGACACACACACACACACACACACCGATTGGCGCGCGCGCACGCGCGTAAGTAAGCCTCGGCGGTATAAATTTGTGTGTGTGTTACGTACAAAGGTGACACAGCTCGATTATTATACCTACGTTTACATATAATACTAATATACCTACGCAATAATTCGACAGGTGAGGCTTTAGATAGCTACTGCACGAAAGTGGGCTGACTAGGACGACAACGTTTAGAGGCCGCTCGATCGAGCGAGCTAGAAATTAAATATTCGCTCGTAAATCAATTTTATTTGTTTCATTAATTTCTAACTTTGATTATTCATGATGCCTCGTTAAATCGTTGGCACACAACACGTCCTGTCGTACACAAAAAAATCAACAATTCACGGGTCGACGCCCCGAGTTTGTAACAAAATAATTATTTAAAAAAACATCGTAGCTCGATAAATTGAGGGCAACAAAAATTCGAAGCTCCAACCCTTTCGAAGTAAACAAACATCGATTTGACTTATAAATCTGTATGGAAATTATACAAAATTTAGATTAATGAATATTTTGCGAAAAATATTCAATATTTGTTTTTCATTTTAAGATCGATCAATTCCGTCTCAACGACGGATCGTAAATCCCAATCCAATCGATAATCTCTATATAAAAATTTTCCACAGAAAAAAAAAGAGAATTAACTCCGTCCCGTAGAGCAAAGTCTTCAAAAGATCGTTTCGTTCTTTGTCCCGTGTTTTTTGTTCACGATTTTGTTCTCGATTCCTGCACATTGAGTGCAGTCTAACCGATTTCGTTCTCGTCCGCTACCAAAATTCGTTCTTGGGGCACACACGCATGTATCTCGCGTGATGGTTATAACGACGAACGGGTCCGTGCAGATTCTCTCAGCGTCTTTCTCCCCCCCCCCCCCCCCCCCCCACCGCCCCACTCCACCCCTCTTTTTCTCTCTCGCCTCTTTCATCGGTGATGAGGCGCTGCCTGTGAACAGCGTACATACCCGATTCGCTGGAGTCGTTAAAAGCGCCGGGATACCTGAGGAACGAGGCTGGAGAGACGAGGGAGAGGGAGAGATGAAGAAAGACGACGAGACGGGGAGGAAGATCGAGAGAGAGAGAGAGAGAGAGAGAGAGAGAGGCGAGGGGTAAGAGAAAAAAAAAGAAAAAAAGGAAAATGAAGCGTTGCTGCCCGCTACGGGCAAGGTGAAGGAACGAGTGCATGCCTTTGCTTCTCTCGCTTCACTCTACTTTCCTGTCTCACCGTTTCTCACACAAGCGATGACGAGAATTATATATATATACGTACTATACATACTCCACATAAGAGACAAGCAATACTTCGAAACGAAGCAACGATCCGGCAAGCATAGTGAGTGAAATAACGAGTGAGAAAGTAAGAAAAAGACGAAGACAGCACGAGATAAAAAATAATAATATGTGTGTGTTTGCGAGCGTGCTCGTCGGTGTATATATTTAGTATTAACGCCGTAAACAGTTCCGCAATCGTCGCGAGAGACCAAGATAAAAATTCACGATGATCATCCAATCTTATTCCTCCATTTGTATTTCCAAACAAATTTTTATTTTGAATTTTGTTTTTCTCCTTTTTCTTTTCTTTTTTTTTCTCTCGATGTTACTATCGCCTCACACGAATGTTTCGGTCATTTTTAAAACTAATTCGATTTTTTGGGGAGGGGGGGGGGCGTTGTTTTATATGCACGGTGCACATGCGATGCGTGTTTTTGTGAAGAGGGCGAACATATCTTCACTACATTTTCGTCTATTTAGTATTTCATTGGATTTTACTGGTGGTCGTCCGTTCGTTTTAGGGACAATAACGTGGCTAGTTTCAGCCTCGTGCGTTTATGTATGTATATATATATACGTGTACGGACGTCTCTTTAGTGCTTCGACGCCATCACTTTTATGAGAGGCTTCGTCGATCCTTCTATCTTTCTCTTTCTTCATCTTTCTCTCTCTCTCTCCCTCTCTCTCTCTCTCTCTCTGTCCTACAGACACTTTGGTCGTTCTCTCTCGCACCGACCAATCTCCATGCTAACAATGAAGCCGTTCTAATTATTCCACGAGACACTGGCGAAAACGTCGACCGCGAACGAGAGTCGAGAAGACTCTCGAAGGTTTTCAGTTTTCGCCCCTCGCTTCGCGTTCGGATCTTCCTCATATAGAAATATATCCTCTCGTTATATGGAATTTTGTAGGGTGAGTAAAAATTTTTTTTTCTTTTTTTTGAAAAATAAATCAATTTTTTTAAATTCATTTGAGAACGTTATTTATTTAATTGAATTCGTGGTAATTTAATTTGTAACGTTACATGACGAATATACGTATTTAAATAATAAAAAAAAAATTGTCACGAGAATAATTTGATCGCGTGTAATACTGTGATTTTTTTTAAGTGCAGAACGTGCGAGCTGTATATTTCAAGGAGTATTAGTCAAGCTGATATAATCTTTTTTGCCGTGACGCGACGCGACGGATTTCGTGCGTCATCGACGAAACGTCATACGGTCTCTTGGACAAGTATCGTTGACGATACTCGTACCATATATATAAATATACTTTACCAGATTATTATCCCCCTTTTCTCTCGATATTTACAGAATTAACGAGCGAAGCTCGAAAAAGAATCTTTTTATAGATACGAATCGATCTATAAAGAAAAAATTTGAAAATATCGAGATCAATCGATTCATCGAATAACGTAAATTGGAATTTTATTAAAAATATTTCATTACCTATATAGAATAAATATAACGTATTATTTCTCAGATAGAAAACGTTAGATGTAATTTCCTGAATTTTCATTAAAATTTTTTTTTTTTTCGTAAATTCTTTTCGGTTCAAATACGTGTTTGAAGTAAAAAAAAGTGAGACAAGTGTAAGAGGTCGTTCGTGCGGATATGATACCAGGCTCATACATACCCACATTCACAGAATGAGAGAGAGAGAGAGAGAGAGAAGCGCAAATACCACAAGCACGAATATCTCGATATTCGATATACGATCTGATAACGAGAAAGATTCTTACGATCGATGTTGTCAACAGTCACGGATCATCACGTGACTGAGAGCTATGCTAATAATGTCCTAATAAATAAAGATAAGCAAAAAAAAAAGTTATTTTTATTACAAATGCGTTCAATTAATCGTTATTAAATGCGTTATAATATTTTCCGTTTAAATAAACATATGCGATAAAAAAACAAATGTTATATTTAATTTAAATGCATTACATAATTATTCGTACGTTTTACGCGTCGTTAATTAATAAAAAATAACGAGACACTGATAATTATAGTTCTCGATAAATTGAATCAACGATTACGAAACGAAACGAATTTTCGACTGGACAAGACTAACAACTCGTAGGTATTTAACACATTTACGAAAAAAAAACAAACAAACAAAAAAATGATTCACCGTTCGTCATCGTCCAAATTCAATGGTACCTCGGGCCGTTTTTTCGATAATCTCTCGCGCAATTTTCTCGCTGTGCCATTTTGCTGTTCGTGCATCGTGCCTGGTTGAGAAGCTTTGCCGGCCCGCTCTCCTCTCTCTCTCTCTCCTAGCGGAGTATTGAACGAGCGAACGAGCGAACGAACGACGAAGACACAGAACCCGTGGGAGACAGAGAAACACCTATATACACACACACACACATTTATATAGAGGTAGACAGATCCGAGCGCTTTCCCACTCCAACATCAGCATCCAAAGAGAGTATCCAGAGAAACGCGAGAAAGAGAGAGAGAGTGTCTGTGTGTGTGTCTGTGTATGTGTCCCTCTCGCTCTTATATATGTGACGCAAAAGGGAGAGAAAGGCTAGCGAGCGAGGCATCAGCATTCACGTAGCAGTGTCAGAGAGAGAGAGACAGAAAGAGAGAGACAGAAAGAGAGAGAAGAAAAGACGTGGAGATGGAAGAGGACAGAGAATACTACGAAGGCAGGTAGTAAGTATAGCAGTGTAGTCCGTACAGCCGGCACAGCCAACGATGCGACGTGTCGGCTATATATTCGTACCCCTTACCCCCCACCCTCCTCTTTCTCACCCACCATCTTCATCCCTCTCTCTCTCACTCTCTCTCTCTCTCGCTCTCTCGCTTCTGCTGTTTCAGGGTCCAGAAGGTGGAGGAGGCGGAGATGAAGTATACAGGAACTGATACAGCTTTGCTGCTGCCGCTGGTGCTGCTCTCGCTAGCGGCCTATACAACACATTCTCCAACGTTTGTACTATAACGCGAGATACGGTAGATTATTTCGTAATTTTCGGCTATCGGACCGAATTACACGAGTAATTCGACGATACGTCGAATTTGCGAATGTTTTTCAATCTTGGATAAAGTCGATTTTGAGATTTCGTTCAGTTTCTCGATCAACATTGCAAGAATAGGGATAAGCGAGAGGTGTAGAAAAAAATTTGTCAAGTTGATAAAAATCTTGGAAAAGTAACTTTTTTTTTTTTATTTAAATTTACAACGAGTGAGATAAAGTTGCAAGCATTTTGCAAATTAATTATTCGTGTTGCGTCGAGTAATTTTGTTTATTTTGGTGAGAAGATTTACTTTTCGATTATGATCTATTTTTTCCTATATTTTCATTGGCTCGGCTTAGCTCGTCGTTCTCTCTCATTTGCACTTCATCGTCAATGTCTGGCACGAGCCCCTAGCCGGCTCGACCCATTGTATCAATCTACACGTGTGTATACACGGATATGTCAAGAGAATACTTGTCTATATATATATATATATATATATATTTATCGAGTTCTCTCACTCACGCATTTATTCTCCTTGTCTCGTTGGTCCAATCGACCCCTATAACGCGTCTCTCGTGCGTATCTCTCACCCCTTATGGCCTCTCGCTCGGCAACTCAAGTTCTCCCGAGCGTTCTCGTCGTAACACGAACGCGACTGGTCCAAGGATTCACGCGAGAGAGAGAGAGAGAGAGAGAGAGAGAGAGAGAGAGAGAGAGAGAGAGAGAGAGAGAGAGAGAAAGCGACCAACGCGCGCCGTACCGAATCGACGCTGCCCCAAGGCAGAAAGAAGCGACGACACTTACCCACGATCTTCCTCGGCAAATTTACAAAATAAATTTCAGGCAATTCGATTTTTAAAAAAATACATTTTTTATCATTTTTATTTATTATTCGTAAAAAATAATAATCAAAAAAGCTGATGAATGAAAGAATGACTCTCGTTATAGTAAAAAAAAAAATGTGCCGATACATAGTCGGATCTAAAAATATACCGTAGACTTTGGTATACGTCTCCAGTGTGACGCGCATTGTAGCGAATAACGCGTAGTGGTTCGTATATACATACGTATATATACATATATATTCGTGTATATATATATATATATATATATATATATATATATATATGCACGCGCTTACTATACTATACCGTATGGTGAAGGATACTATAGCGAGTATAGTGAATCTTAGTATAGTAAAGTGTAGTACAAACAGCTGAGTAGTCCATGAATGAACCGATAGTAAAATCCGTTCAGCCTCCGCCCCGGCACGTAAGAATGAATTCTTTGTTTCTTTCTCTCTCACAAACGCCCCTCTCCCCTCTCCCAACCCCCACCAACGTCCCGTTAAACTGAATTTTACTGAAGTTAAATCTAGCAACGTAGATACGTCGATGGAAAATCATTGAGATCGTGACAAGAGAATGAGAAGACAAGGGAGAAGACGGACTTTTGGGAAAATAGTCCGATGGACCGTACGAGAATCTTCTTGGCTTGTAATGTGTCTCGTTCGCCAAGTTCGCAACGATACACGCGCGAATTTATTTATTTTTTACTGTTTCTCTTTCTCTTTGCTGTTTTTTTTCTTTCTTCGGTCCGTGTGCACCTCCAGCCTCTCTCGTTTATGCCGAAGAGAACCCTGACTAGAATCCAGCGCCATCCTCTCTCTCTCTCTCTCTCTCTCTCTCTGGTAGCGTTAAAGCCCTCTCGCTCTTTCTTTGTCTCTCTCGCTCCATGAAATGCGACGGTAACATCGGCCTCTCTCTCTCTCTCTCGCTCCTCCCCCGCTCATCCTCTTCCCAGTCTTTTGCCCCGCGCCACCGATCGTTCGTTCGTTCCTCGCACAGCGTCGGCGTCTTTCTCTTCATTTCGCTCTCTCTCTCTCTCTCTCTCTAACTCATTGCCGCTTCTGTTGCTGGCGTGTGGACGGAGCACGGACGCTCGCTCACTCCCCCTCTCTCTCTCTCTCTCTTCCTATTCTCGTTCGTCTCTTTTCACCGGCTTCTCTCACTCCCCGCGTTTCTCTCGGTTCTCTCTCTCTCTCTCGCTCTTCTCTCTTTTCGTCTCTTCACCTCCTCTTGCCCGCAGCTCGTCCACCTTCGGTACTCGTGCGCTCCCGTCGTTTCCACGAGTGCGAGTCCGTTCCGCGCCTCCTCCCTCTGCGGCCACCCTCCTCCTCCTCCTCCTCCTCCACCCACCCTAGTGCTCCACGTCGCTGTCACCCTCCCCACGTCCCGCCCGCCATTCCCACCCCATCCTCCACCGTTCGCTTCCTCGCGCCTCGCTTCGTTCCCCACGCGAGCCTCGTTCGTGTTATTCCGCCGTCTTTCTCTCCTACCTACAAAGTTCGCCGAGCTCGCTTCTCTCCCTCGCTCTCACACGATCTCTCTCTCTCTCTCTCTCTCTCTCTCTCTCTCTCTCTCTCTCTCTCTCTCTCTCTCGTCGACATCGCTGCTCTCCCGCTCTTGCTTCTCAACCCCGCGGTCCAATCGCGAACCGTCGCGCCATACAGATTACAGAACCAGCAAAGACCCGAGTATAGAGCGAGAGGAGAGAGGAGAGAGAGAGAGAGAGAGAGAGAGAGAGAAAATTTTCGCTCCATCTCACCACGTCGCTTTATATTTCTCTCTCGCTCATTCGCTCTCTCAGCCCTCCGGATTCTTTGGCCGCGCTCCCTCAGACTTCTTTGCTACTCTCTCTCTCTCTCTCTCTCTCTCCCTCTCTCTCGCAGAACGATGCTATCTCACGAACGAGTCGATGCTGCCAATCCTTACTCATATTATTCTTCCTTGGTCGTTTAATTCTTAACGATTTTCCGATCATTGCCAAAATTAAATTCAAGTTAAAAAAAAAAAAAGAACCCCCCAAACATTTAACCCCTTAAGCGCTGCATGTTGGAAAATAAATAAGGTTAAATCTCATTGGCCTACATTTCCTAATCTCTTTAAAAGTCGTAAAACATTTTGTACAATCTCAGCCCTTCATCCCCCCCCCCCCCACCCCATCGTTTAATCAATCGTTCACAATTTTTAATATTATTTGACAATAACGAACATTATTTCTAATGTCGAAGACACTCCCATTATCTTATCGTATATGTACACGTCGTAGGTGTGTCTAAGCCGGAGAGCGTACATCGCACAAGCTTAACGCCGTGCACGTGTGCACTCGCACAGCTCGTATAAAGACGGAAGGACGAGGTGGGGGTGAGAAGAGAAAAAGGTTGTGCCTGTGTGTATGTGTGTGTGTGTATACATAGGAACGAAACGGGCATGTATATATTCCGAGTTGGGCTTTTGCCACGGCACGGCGATAGAAGGAGACGGTAGATAGAGAAAGGGAAGAAAGAGAGACGGAGAGTAACGAGGGAGGCGCAACGCGACGTTGGGTATATCGTTGCGTTTTGCCCGGACTGGGCCGGCCGATCGATGCGAACGCGGAGAGCTTCCGGTCTCGCTCGCGTAGTATCGCCCACTCACCCTCGCGAACCTCTCTCTCTCTCTCTCTCTCTATTCCCCCTTCCCCTACCCCCTTCTCTCAATACCACCATCCCTGTGTCTAATATAATTCGAGAGAGAACTGGATGCAACCATAATCTCTAATAACTCCAAACGCGAATTTATCTACACATTTACGTAGACCGATGTATCGATTCGACGAAAGCCAAACTCTAGGCCTCGGTGACGAAAATTTCGATATAATTGATCGAATTTAATTTATAATAGTGAAATTGAGGTACTGATGTTTTTTTTTTTTTTTTTTTTAGTTCGTGATTAACCAACGACTTTTCATTCGGGAATAAAAATCATACATTGAGCTTAGCAGAATTCGCAGTAGATAAAAATAATTTATTTTATAAATTGTTATGAAATTATTTTTAAATTGAGATTTTTAATGTAATTTTATGCTATTTGCTCAGTTTTTGTAGAAAATAGTTTTAACGTTAATTAGCGAATAATAAGATGAGTTAATTGATATTTGTCGATTTGTGAATTTTATTAATTGCACTATTAAGAAAATGCGACTTAATTCCCTTCTATTAAATCCTCCTCGTGGACGTATACTTAATTAACAATTGAGACAATATTATTTTTATTTTAAAAAAATTGAATTTTCGTCTTAAATTAAATTCTACCGTAAATCAATTATTTCGTAACTCACATTCAGAGGGAAAATGGCACCTAGACGAGTTGCAATATATTCAATTAATACCTGTGATACAAAATATTCGCACCTTCCCGTATGAATATTTATTTATTTTTTTTTTCGTCGATTCTCGACCAAAGAACACGCTCGAGTCGCACGTGCAAAAAAATACTTTGACCCGACACGATAAAATTGATTTTTACGTGAGGAACGTAACGATAAAGCTCGAAATCACAAAAGAGACGAAAAATACGTCGTTGCTTAAAGCGATTGCGTGTAAACGACATACACACGCAGACACACGTTCCAACGACTGTATAAGACGAATCTGTATTTCCTTGAGCTCACGATTCGCGATTAATCGCGTTTCTTCGTTCTCGTTTCCGCTCTCAATCACATTGTCTCTATCTAACTCTCTCTCTCTCTCGTGTTATTAAAGAATAATCAGCCAACATACGTTGTTTACATCAATTTCGTACGTTCGTTGACGTCAAGCTTGCATTACGTTACGCACGAAATTTCCTCCTCGCTCGCGAATAAATTTTTCAAAATATCGATCGACGATAAAACAGCAAAATAGCTCGATATCAAAATCGATAAGAAAAAAAACTTGCAAATTAATTATAATTCGATCAATTAATCTTTCGCATACGAGCATTAACGCTTATTTTTAGATTCATTTTTTTATCATCCCCTATTAATATTATCGTCAATCGTTAAATACATAAGACGACCGGAAATGCAGTTATAGAAACGAGTTCTTCGCCCATTTTTCTCTTTCTTTTTTTTTTTATCTCTTGTCTTGTTTTTATATCTCGATAGGTTTTCCGTTAATTATTACCCCCTCCCCCACGCCACCCCCTCGTTTTAGTGCGATCATTCCCGATGACGACGAGAGGATGCGAGCGAGCTCTCGCGGCCATTAGCATAATGAAGAGTTTTATCCGAGGATAGAGCCATAGCCGGGCGCGCGTAAGCTCGTACAACAGTTTGGTCGAGAGAGTGAGAGAGAGAGAGAGAGAGAGCAAAAAAGGGAGTAGTGGTGGGGGAATAGAGGAGGCGGGAAAGGGGGGGGGGGGGGATGCACTCGTGCAACCGCGGCAACCACATTTTCGAGTGCGTGCACAGAGTCGTCGGGAAACAATTTTTTTTTATCTCAGTTTCGATTTGTCCACGAATCGATAAATGATGATTTTTGTTTTAACGAAAATCTGTTGAACGATGAAATTATAAACGGATATAAGAGCGAGGGAAATATTCGTCCTAACGACAAGATCAAATGATCCATTAATTTTAATAATTTTTATTTTTATTAATTTTATTTTGATATAATTGTTGGCTCGTGTCTTCGATCGATTCGTTATTATTGTCGAAAAGTTTGAATATCGATAAAGTTTCGTCATTGGTGAAAATTTATCGATCGATACGTGGTGAAAATCAATAAATTCGATATAAAGATGCGCTCACGTACCTCGTACTCGTCGATCCTCCAGTCAAGGAAGTGGCTCAGGTCTGCCGTTGATGAATCTCGATTCGGGTTTTTTTCGTCCGCCAAGTTTTTCGTTCGTTCGTTTATGTTTTCATTAATTTCTTATTTTTTATATTTTTTTTGTTTATTTAATTCTCTTTCCTTGTCGAACTCTTCGCGTCAGTTCATTCACCGTTTGCACCGCGATTATAATCGTATTTACAGCGATATACATACATATACGTATATTTCATTTCGATGTGTGGATTTAAATTTGTTTCACGAGCCCCTTGTTATCATGATTATTACGATTATTATTTTTATTATTATTACTGTGATTATTATTATTATTATTATTATTATTATTATTATTACTATTATAGTTTAATTTTTACATTCACTGTTTTAACATCACGATAATCAATTAATTTTTTCTATTATTATTATTATTATTATTATTATTATTATTATTAGATACTCGTCGAGTATTTATCCCACTTGTGTCGAATTATTCCTCGTTTTGCGCGTCGTTCACACCTGTTTCAGAATGAAGAAAGATCGATAATTATCACTACCGAAAATTGAAAAAAAAAAAAAAAGTGATATTTATTTCAGCGCACTAAATCATGACAATTTTGGCGGTATTTAATTTCGAGAAATTCACAAGGTACGAAAATCGTTTTTTTCCCTCGAGGTGCTCTCTCTCTCTCTCTCTCTCTCTCTCTCTCTCGCTCTCTACGCACTGCTTATCGTTTCTCTCTCGTTCCTCTCGTATCACATTCTTCCATACGAGTGATCTCTCTCTCTCTCTCTCTCTCTCTCTCTCTCTCTCTCTCTCTCTCTCTCTCTCTCTCTCTCTCTTTATATACATATATATATATACATGCACGTGTACATATATTTATGTCGTCTCGTCACCTCGGGGAACGTTCTCGTTTCTCGAGCACGTTATAGCGACCGAACTCGACTGCCCGTACGAAGAGTAAGAGAAGCCAGGATTTTAAGTGTGAGCATTCCACGATGTTTTCTGTCTGCCTACCGGCAGTACAGCGTAGCGTCAGCAGCAACGGCAATAAGCGTCGTCGTCGTCGTCGTCGTCGTTGCTGCTGCTGATGCTGCTGCTGCTGCCGGCGTTGCCATCGCGGTCGTCCGCGTGAATTTATACTCTTCTCTCTCTCTCTCTCTCTGGGTTTTCTCTTACATATATATATATATATATATAGTACATATCTCTCGCTCTCACGGCTCCACTACTCGCCCCGTAGGATCGATACGCACGTCGACGATTATTTCGGGAGCACGCCAGCATGTCCCGAGAGAGAGAGAGAGAGAGAGAGAGAGAGAGAGAGAGAGAGAGAGAGAGAGAGAGAGAGAGAGAGAGAATAAATATATAACGTTGTATATATAGACCGTACAGAGATAGAAGCGAGTACGAAAATCTTTTCATAAGTCGTTACTGTACGAGCTTAACCTTACGTGTGTAAAAAAGTGTGAATAACACGAATTGGCCTAAGAAATAATAAATTCATCCATCGTTCTACCTATCGATCAAATTAATTCCCCAATCAAACATTTATTTTCATCAAAATTCCCAAAATCTCGCATTTTTGGACAATTTTATGAATTTTCGTTCAACGTGACTAAACAATTTTTGTTTCTTTTAAACCCTTGACTTTGTATTTTTGTTTGATATATAAATGTATATGTCGTTGCGTGTACCGTTTGTATATTGGCGATTGGCGAGGTCGTGCGTTGGTAGCCAGACAAAGCTAGGACGATGAAGAGAAAAGACTCTGTGTGTGTGTTTGTGTGTGAGAGAGAGAGAGAGAGAGAGAGAGAGTCGCGACGCGAAGAACGACAATGACGCCTCGAACGTTCCCTCTCGCGGCGGCGTCAGCAGCAGCAGCAGCAGTTCTCTCTCTCTCTCTCTCTCTCTCTCTCTCTCACTCTGACTCGTTTGCTCGACTATTGAAACACGCCAGGCGAACCGAAGCGAACGAAGGCACACACGGGAAGAGAAGCGAGAGAAAAGCAAGCCAAGCCAGTGTATAGTTTTTCGGTGTACATACATATACGTATATATTCGAAGGCCTCTCGGTTGGGGCGTTATACACACTGGTATAACAGTCAAGGATCGATATCTATCGAGGTGGAGCGAGCGAGCACTACCACCACCATTACCACTAGCACCACTAGCACCACTAGCACCACCAGCAGCAACTCGCTCGCCCGTGAGCGTCGCTCGTGTGCGCCTCCTCTCCTCGGCCCTGTCCTCGAAACTCCATCGAACGAAACGAGTTTTACGAACTCGCGAGAACGCGATGAGAAAGAAACGAGAGAGGGAGGAACACACCGCAGCAACGGCAAAGGCAATGCCAAAGGCAACGGCAAAGGCAACAGCGAACAAGAACAAGAAGAAGAAGAAGAAGAAGAAGAAGAAGAAGAAGAAGAAGAAGAAGAAGAAGAAGAAGAAGAAGAAGAAGAAGATGGCAGAAGGCAGAAGGAAGGAGCTCGTCCCTGGTCGCGATCTCCAAAGAAATTTCGCGTATGCACACGTATCCCTTGCGTTACGAACGCAACGTGTAACATAGTCTTGTGTATAATTTCACGAGTCTCGAAGAACTCGAGTCCTTAAATTTAAAATCCGAATGAGCAAAAATTGCACCAAAGTCAAAGACTTTAAACCGTTTCGATAAAGATAATTCAAATTTTTAATCCAATTAATCGCTGGCTCGTCGTTCGTCCTCTCGTTACTTTCGCAATCGTTCGACCTTTAATAAAATTCCCTTCGATCATTGAAATACAATTTTTTTTCTAAATTTTCTGTATTTATTTATTTATTTGTTTTTCTTTTCAATTAATCATTGATGCGATCGTTAAACGAATTTTTTACCGATTACCCGCTATTAAAATGAGAATTTACAAAAAAAAAAAAACTTTTATTGCCTCGTGCCTCGTCATTGACGATTGATGACAATGCGCCGGATCGTCGCGAGACTACGTTTGATCAAATTTTTACATACGGTGCAATTTTTAGTCAATCGTCAAATTCGACGAATCGACGACGTCGTTCTCATCGACTAAAGTATTAGTTTCGATAAGCGTAACGCCGTCACTGCTTTTACCACATACATATATATATATATTGAGATATTTTATAAGATAACTCGGCATTATCTTCATTATTACATTGATAGCACATTGTCTCGTCAATGTCTTGCGATGACGTTATAATTATCATATATATAGAAAAGGAGAGAGAGAGAGAGAGAGAGAGAGAGAGAGAAATAGTACGAAACGAAAAAAGTATTTTTTTTTAAATTTCCTTTCTCTCTCTTTCTCATCTTCGTTAGTCACTAGAGTATCGTTAACGAGGCACGATTTTTGCCCCCCCCCCGCCCCCTCCTCCTCGTCCCACCGACCGCCGTTACCCCGTTTTCGTCCCATTACCGCAATAATAACGACGATATAACGACAATTCTGAATCGTCGAGCGTCTCTCGAAACGTATAATCTACGCGAGTCTCTCTCTCTCTCTCTCTCTCTCTCTCTCTCTCTCTCTCTCTCTCGGTACTATATATCGCGCGGGTTTGTCTGCTGCTGGTGAGTCGCGAGAGACGAAGAAAGAGAGAACGAGTACGCGAGTCGGGAGAGAGCAAAAGGGAGAAAGAGATAGAACGAGGGACTGGAGGAGCGATGGTGAGGCGATGAGGAGGAGGAGGAGGAGGAGGACGCGGGGAGAGAGACGATGGAACGAGGGTTGGGGGGGGGGGGGGCTAGAGGAGAGCGAGGTACGATCCTCGCAGTGGTTTCCCCGGCCATTCCGGACAAGCTATATACGAGAGGGAGAGACAGCTACGACGAGGCACCGATGAAGAAGGATGGAAAATTGCGGGTTCTGACGCTTTCCGTCCTTCTCGTTGCCGCAGCAGCACCAGCAACGTTATATACCTACAGCCTCGCTCTCTCTCTCTCTCTCTCTCTTTCTCTCTCATTCTTTTACACACGTACAGTCCCGGTGCTCGTTGCTTGGCCTGAAACTGCGCTCACCGAGCGTCGGCCATGTCTCTGTCGTCTTCGCGATTAGTCACACACGTAGCCCCGTATACCGAACCCGCGCCACAAGCACGAAGAAATAATATAACGTTGCGAGAACACACACGCGTTATTGACTGCGAGACGAGAGTCTCTGCGATCTATCTCGAGATTTCGCAACGAGGATATCTTCAACGTTTATTTCACTGTACTTGGACGATTATAAGGACGCTAAAATAAAGCAACGGATTTGAGGCAATTTTTTTTTATACTACTCGACACGGTGAGGTGGTTCGAGGGGTCGAAATGCATTTTTTTTTTTCTTTTTTTTTATATGCTATTTCACGCTGTTCTCTTGCGAGGTTGTCTCGTTGTCAGGCTTTCAAAAATATCATTAACAATATTTTTGTAAGAACGACAATTTTCTTTTTTTTTCTTTTTTTTTTTTTGCAATTTTCCTCTCGTCGAAGAATTTCACGATTTTGCCAAAATATTACAATCTACCGAAAGACCTGTTCGTACTGTAAAGTTGAATGACAAGCTGGTCATTAGTGGGCGAAAGGTCGTTGAACACGAAACAATTTTTTTTTTTTTTTTTTTTTTTTTTTTCGGAGTCAAAAATTCGACAAGTCGGGATAAAATAATGATAAAAAAAACAAAAAACAGTAAACAAAACTGCGAATTCAAACCATCCGAGAAACGTTCGTGACGTTATCGTTAGCGACGAAATGACGGGATTTTAATTACATGCATTTAATATCGCATCGTTATCAATTATCGAATAAACGATAATTTTATCGTGTCAATTTTTGCGCGATTAAAAAGATTGCACTCGCGCGAGCCATCGAGGCTTCTCGTATTAATTTCCCAAGGACGCGTTCTTCGATTCACCGAAAAAAGTCGCTCTTCGAGTCATCTTAATAAGCAATAAAAAAATAAAAATAAAAAAAAAATAATAACGTTCACGCACTCTGAAACATTGTGATGTTTTCTCGAGCGGCGTTACTGTGTTTCGTTCTTTCTTTGGCCTGCTAGTTGCCTGGCGTACTATACGTTGCGCGTGGATATATATACGTATATATACATCGTCACGGAATATCTCCGACAAAGGAACCGTTGGTCTCGCGCTCGAAGCATTGCGTTCTCTCTCTCTCTCTCTCTCTCTCTCTCTCGCTCTCTCTCGCTCTCTTTCTCACTCTCGGCGGTCATGCACGAACGATGCCGAACGAGCCACGACTCTTCTCTCGTTCTTGGTTACGGAGAGGCAGAAACCGAACGTACGAATGGACGGTCGTTTTACAGTTCCGGGTTTAACTTCGTAACGCCAAAACTCATTTTTGTAAATTCATCGCGATGTGCCGTGTTTCCATTAGCCTTTGCACTATATAAATCCTCCGGATGTTTGGAAATAGCATTGAAAAAAAGAAAAGAAAAATATTGATCGCTAAATCCGATTGAAAATACATTTTTAATCGTTAAGATTTATTTTCGAGCAATATTTAATAATTATTGCCAGGAGAATGATGATTAAATTTATAACAAACGCGAGAGAACGGTACGAAGCGAGGCGCAAGATGAATATCTAACCTCGAGGTTACGCGAGAGCGAGAGAGAGAGAGAGAGAATGACTCGATTCAGGTCGTTAACGGTAAACGTCCGACGTTTGTGTGCTCGCGAAATCTTGCATGCGTATACTCATACATCGTCCAATAATAATCGTGCACACGCACACCGCGCGGTGTGGATAGAAGGAACTAAAAAGAAAGAGAGAGAGAGAAACAACCGAGCGCACTCGCACGCTTATTCACGATCTCGTATCTATGTTCTTTTTCCCTTTCCTCGAGAGTATCTCGTGGCTAGAGAGCTCGTCATTTCAGTTGGCAAAGTTTTTGTAGTCATCGCTTTAGCTTACGCCAA
This sequence comes from Netelia inedita, assembly GCA_964017225.1. Lineage (NCBI taxonomy): Eukaryota > Metazoa > Arthropoda > Insecta > Hymenoptera > Ichneumonidae > Netelia > Netelia inedita. Next base: position 27,981,226 of record OZ024920.1, on the reverse strand, counting down.
GTCCTTGTCTTCGTCGTCGTCGTCGTCCTAGAAATTCGTTCGTTCGTTCGTTTATCCGTTCGTTCGTACCAGTTTTATAAAAGCTTCTCTCTCCTTCCTCGCGACCAGACTTTACTCGTCTTACCTAACCGATAACCGACGCGTTTGCACTACATATCACATTTTAATATATATATGTGTGTACATTCGTCCCATTACGTACGTACACACAAGCTTAATATTCGTCTCTCTCGCATTAATTCGCGATCAGTGAAAATCTCGACAAAACATCAAACAATTTGTTTCCTTGTTTGAATTTCAGTTGTTTTTAACTTGGTTTGCACATTCTCACTTTTCGAGTCCTCGCCGGTGACAAGATCGGATAAAAGACTAATTATATCCAAAATGAGATTAATTTGAGAATTTTGTTAAACTGTAAAAAAAAAAAAATTGTAATCGAGACGCAATTTTTAAATCACTACGATTTTCTTCGTCCACGTTTCTTTCTCTCTCTCTCTCACTCTGAGCGTATTCCCAGCAGTCGAGAACGTTAACTCTATGTATATATGCGTGTTTGTGGTGCGCGCGCGCGCGCGCCTCCTTGCATGTGTGTGTGCAAATGTATAACTGCATATATAGGATACCTTAAGTTCACCGCACAGCTCGTTTTCTCTCACTCTGGCGCACACACGTATGTATTTATTGGTCGCGCGGTCCTTCCCTTTTGCACTCACTAACCTCACCGCGCACGCACACAATATGACGTAGCACAACGAGAAAAAAAAAAAAAGAAAAAGAAATGAAAAAAAAAACAACAAAAAAACGCTATCGTACTTGTCGAGCGTTATTTTCTCGTCTCGATACGTCTCGTCTCTCTTTCTCACGACATCGGTGGACGCGCCAGGTATAAAGATCAAGGAGGGATGGCCGCGATGGAAGAGCAGGCAACGACGACGAAGAGAAGGGAAAGAGCGGCCGGTGAGGGGGGAGAGGGGATTCCCCGTGTCCCGAACGGGAAGAGAACGAAACGAAAGAGAGCCCACGGAAGAGAAAAACTGACCAGGGCCCCTCGGATCCGTCGTGCAATGCCACGGAATTCTCTGTAACCACTCCGTCGGATTGAGAGAGATAGAAGAATATAGAACGAGATAGAGGGAAGAGTAGAGGGGCTTGATGCTCACCTCTATCGTGTCGAGAGAAACGAGCGAGCCTCGAGCAGGCCACGATTCTTTTTTTTTTCATTTAGCGCTAACTCGCGCGTCACTCGTATCGAGCTTTGGATACGAGAGCAGAGAGAGACGAAGATAAAAAAATTAGCCTCGAGCACGAGGAATGCCGTACGCGAACACCACATATACTTTGCTTTTTCTTTTCACACGATTTAACTTTTTCGCTTTATCCTTATTTCTATTATTGTTATCATTATTAATATTGTTATTATTTAACTATTTGCGAGTCATTATTTACCACGCGCGATCCTTTTTTCACCTTGGATGGAAGACAACTGGTGAGAGAGAGAGAGAGAGAGATGGAGAGAAACAGAAAAGAATGAAGAGAAACGACGCGTTATAGATATCCGCAGAGCAGCGACGCACTCGAACGGGGAGCACCCACAACAGGAGAGGCCACCAGAGAGAGACAGAGAGAGAGAGAGAGAGAGGAGAGAGAATCTCGAAAAAACGGAGCTTCTCGCTCGTTTGCACGGGTGAAAATTGTATATAAAGAAGAAATGAGAAAAACCTCGTGAATCACCGCGATCTTAACAAACGAATCTTGCGTGCACTCGTTGTCACGTTGCAGCGGAATTAATGTAAAACACCTCAATTTACCGTAATTGTGCGTACGCGTATACGATTACTTTTCGCGATGTTTTAGTTCTTTATCTGTTCCCCGGTTTGTAAACGAACAATCAACTTTGCGAGCCGCACACAATGTATATGTAGGTGGACGAAACGCCGCGTTCGCGTCAACGTCCGTACTTAGCGAGCGCCGATGGCGGAATGAACCGGTGGCGCCCCGAGGTAAGCCGACGGTGGCGCCGCACGCTTGGAACACACTCGAAGCTCGAGCCTCGTACGTATAGAACATAGATGGAAGAGTGTGCGGGTGCCAACTACCACAGCTTTAACAACTTGGTTCCCCTTCTCGCGCTCTATCCCCACTCTCGAGCCGGCTAACTCACCAGTGTCGTCGAAACTGAACGGGTGTGTGCGTCTGTTCTCGTATGTCGCGCATATACATGTAGTTTTCGATTGTATGAGTAGTTTCGGTTAGTACGTATGCGAATGAGTATAGCTGTGCACCCACGGCGCATACGAACGTGTATAATGGATATTTACACCGACAGACCACCTGGCTTCGAGAGCGCTCGCGCGGAGCTCTCTCCCCACTTCTTCTTTCACCGCCATCCTTCTGTCGTTGTCTCTCTCTCGCTCTCTCTCGCTCGCTCTTTCTTTCTTCTTCGCTACTTGGCCCTCTCTCCCTCGCTCGCACGATCTTGCCTCGTCTATTCAGCTCTGTTCGCTCGCCTACATAACGGGTGTCCGAACGATTTCGCTTTCTCGCCTCGACCTTGCACTGGCATAGCCACGGCGTTATACCGACCGTCCGTATCGCCAGACCCACACCGTTGTGAGAGTTCACGCAGTTGCGACCGCGTCTCCTCTCCCACCGCCCGTCTTTCTTCGCCCGGCAAAGGGAAGGGACGCGGAGGGGTGTCCATATACCGAGCGATACGTAACTCATGGATAACGCGACCGAACGCGACCATTTTTCGTACATCAAATATCAACATTTTTTTGCACGCTACAATAACAACAACAATAATAAATAAATCCAACACCATTAGCGAACAAGTAATACAACCAATTGAATGGTCCCCGCAGTCATTGACACCCGAACATCGTCTCGAAAAGAAAAAAAACAACCTAGCCTTCGATTTTCCACAAACAAGAGTAGAATTATAATGACAATAATTTTATTCTTTTCAATTAAATCATCATCGATTTATTTTTTATTATGCATTTGGAATAAAGTAATCGTGATCCGAATTGACATTACGTATAAATTAATACGAGATCGGAAAAATATTTCTAGGGTCGTTTTACACCCCTGGACTTTACACCCATTTGTCGACACACACACACACACACACACACATACGCAAGTATATTTATATACGAGTCTCTTTCCGTCCTCCTCGCTCCGCCTCGATTTTCCAGTTAATATGTGCTTTTCGTACACGACACGTATGTACCTACATGAACGGGGTAGATACATGCAAACCGTGGGGGAGAAGCATAAACCGACGTCGAGGACCAGAAGATCGATGCCGTACAGCGGTCGTATAGAAGAGCCCGCGCTTCGTTCTTCGAGGCACTGGGTCACTGGACTTTCGCGTCTCTTATCTCGTTATCACCTTTTAATAATAATCATATCGATAACGATCATTTGGTTAATTCTCACAGACAATGAGCATATCGAATGTACATTTAAAAATAAAGAATTTCATCTTGGTAAGGATTTTATTGAAATTAAATCGGTATCAATGTACAAATCGATCGAATCTTTTCGTTGGAATATTGATTCGTATATTTATATTTCCCTCGTCTTCTTCGATCTCGAACGTCTTCGTTCTTTTTTGTCTTTCTTTCTCTTTTCTTGAGAGAGTACGCAAACTGCTCTTATACATATATAGCTACAAGTCTTGCCGGCTCGTTCTCGGGTTGAGCAGCCTCGAGCTCGCTCGAGGAATCGAGGAACGCGACGACGACGACGACGACGATTTACAATGGATGCCGCGTTACCTGCCTGTCGTTGGTGCTGCGTGTGCGCGCGGAGTAAGCGAGAAAGATCGTAATGTCGCGCACGAGGGGAATATAGAAAGAGATGGCTATATACGTGTGTATGTGTTTGCACGTACGTATGGAGCGAGAGAGATAGATAGAGAGAGCGAGAGCGTGAGAGAGGGGGACGATGTGGTCGCAGTAGGAGAGCGAGCGTCGATCCAACCAGTGAGAAAAGGGACCAGAGCCGCGCACGGGAGAAGCGTCGTCGTCGTCGTCGTCGTCGTCGTCGTCGACGACGTCGTTCTCGACAGTAAAAGAGAGGGAGAGAATGCGATAGATACGAAAGTGGGGTACACAGGGACGTAGAGATTATGGGAGTGGAGAGCTGGAGAGGAGAGCGTTACTGCAAAGCCGTGCATACGGACAAGGAGTATACTTGGATCGCATCGATACGACTCATTGTCATTTTATATTCTTTTTTACGCGATCGTTCATCCTCGATGTTTCTTCTTTTATAACGATTATCGATAAAGCTGTTTAATAACGAAAAGGAGGTCGTGGATCGATCGATCGATTCAAATATTATTTCGTGATTTAATTTTATTATTATTCTTTTTTTTATTACGTGAATTTAAATTATCGTTTGTTTTAATCGATCGATCGATCCTTTTTTCACGATTATTTGAGATCGAGGGAGAGGGAGAGACGATTGTTTTTGTTTGTTTTGTTTTGCAATAGCTTTTGACGTCAATATCGAGAGTCTCGTTGGAATTATATTAAAACCGATCGTGTATTATAAATTGCCTGGCACGCACGTTCTCGTTGCTGCTGCATGCGTTTGCTCGTGCGTGGCTCTTCTTGCGAACGCGTCGGCGTAGGTTTCTCTCATCCGCCGTGGAGGGAACGAGAGAGAAGAAGAGAGAGAGAGAGAGAACGAGAGAGAACGAGAAGACTCTAAACCGGTGGCGAAAGGGGAGGGAGAAGGGGCAAGAGAGATAAAAAGGCCCAGAAACAGAGACAGAAGAGTCTGTCGACCGCGCATAGCTCGCGAAAGACGCGAGCGCGCGCTCGCACGGTCACGAATGAAGAAGAACACGAGAGAGGCAGAGAGAGAGAGAGAGAGAGCGAGAGAAGAGAGAGATGAGAAGAGCCAAGAAAAAAAAAGAGAGAATATACGTTGGTTTGCGAGAAGCTGATGGCGAGAAAGATCCTCATGAGAGAGAAAGAGATATATATCGGTATATCGTACGACGCCTGCGGTATGCCACGAACCATTCCGTGCCATTGTTACCATAAAAAAAAATTATTCTCTCAAAAAAAAAAAAAAATGATTGAAAAATCGGACGTCGATTAGATCGCGTTACGAATATCGAAATATTTCTCTTTCTTCAAACGGTTGGTACATCGTGAACGATTCGTCGAGTTTGGGTAATTTCGGTCATTTTGTTTCTGTTATTTCCAATTAATTCTTTGATTTGAACGACGAGACAAATATATTGAAAATTTATTCTCCCTTCCCAGAAATATCAAAACATCCGTTGATCCATTTTCAATTAATTTTCCAAGTTATAAAAAATAATAAAATATTATTACCAGACGAAAAGTCCTTTAAGCGATAGATCGTGATCTTTAATTTATTCCCGACGAGCAAGGAGCAAATTTTATGCAAAGTCGTATCGAGAAAATTGCGATTTGAAAGTTTCAGGAAGATACACGGTGTGATATTCCGGGAGATATCGGATGTGCAATACGCACCAAGAGTCTCTCCTCGTCTGAATTCGAGGAGAGAGAGAGAGTTAGGGACGACGTTTAATTCGACCTGTGGTACCTGGCAGTACCCCCACCCCCTTTCCCGCCCCTCGTGACAGCTGTACGTTCGGAGAGAGCGTAAGTCTACGACGATGGAAAAATCTTCATTTTAATTTGACCTTTGTACGATTACGTATTTCCTCGAAGATACATGACATGCCCGTTTGAATAATGATTTAACGCATTCGATCTTACAAAATATATTTTTTTTTACAAATTACGTCGAATTTGAAAGGGTTTTATTGAATTAAAAAAATTTCTATTTTTATTTACGATAGTTGAATTTTAATAGATTATTTGTTCTTTTGATATTTCGATGGAGATTAAAATTTGGTGGGATTTTTAGCGCAACGGATAATTAATAATTTACGAGAGACGTAATTGGTAATTTAGAAAATAAAAATTGTATTGTTTTCTTTTATAAATTGTCGGATATTATATAAATTTAAAAAAAAAATGTTTTTTTTTCAAACGACGATAAATTAGTGCTCGCTCGATCGTAATCGAGCGACGATAGTTTTTTGACGATGCGCTTGGCTCGACTTGACTAATAGCACGTGCTTGGCTCGAGCTCGCGTTCGAATGGAACCGGTCGTTTATTTTATGATTATGGTCGCGCGAATTATTAAAACATTGCTATAAATACGACCAATTATCAATGTTCATTAAAACACGTTCGATAATGTGATATAAAGTAAACGATAAAAACAATACTTCGGAGACTTTCCCTCGGAAATACCAAAATGTTGAAAAAACGTCGTATTTTCAAAGGACACTTTTTTTGGATAAATTTATCAGCTAATAGCTCGATTAATCCCGAGGATCGATTAAAAAATAATAATTAACATGCCTACTTTTGCCTATAGCGGTTTATTGAAAATGTAACAATTTTAGAATATAAGAATTATACGCGAGCGACAGTTGGTCGATCGCATATAAATTTCGGCGAGTTCTCGGTTCTCCCAACGAGCTCTCTCGTCTCGTTTCCTTTCCTTTCCTGCTGGTGCTTCTCTCGGACGCACCCGCGTCTTCCCCTTCGCCACGTCGTCCCTCTTTAGTCTCGTTTTCTTCGTCATCCTCCTCCCCCTCTTGCTCTTCCTTCGCCTCTCGTTCCCCGGCTACTATCACTCTCTCTCTCTCTCTCTCTCGTTCTGTTTGAGAAGAAGCGAGATGGAAGGCGCCAAAGGCGCGGCGAGAGAGTTCCTCTCTGCACACGATGCAACACTGCGCTCACGCCACACACACACAGACACACACAAAGAGACATATGCACACAGACAGACACAGACATATAGAGAGACACACACCAGAAGGTAAAATTTTAGTCTGTGCGCGATACGCGATGCGCATCGTACTCGTCGTTCGTCGTCTCGTTGTATATAGAAAAGAGAACGACGCAAGGAGGGAAGGGATGGTAGCGGAGGTGGGATTTTGTACGAGAGTTCTCGTTTCTCATCTCCGTCGATCTTTCCTCCGTCCCTTTCCCGGCATTCATATAGATCTCTACGTGCGTCTGTGTGTGTGTCTGTGTGCGTGTGTACGCTATACGGTAATGCTTCGGCTGTTGGCCGGGCGCCCCGGAACGTACGATGAAGACGACGAAGACGCGATACGCGAAGGGAAGATACCCAGACTACGTCCGTCGAAGAATCGAGGAGGAGGCGACGACTCTTCGTACTTACCTATCCTTCTTCCATCTCTCCCTCTCTCGATTTTACCCTCACCGACTCTTTTTCTCGTTCGTTTTTAGTCCATCGTATGGAAAACGTCGCTTACTGGACAACTAGAACGCATAGAGAAAAAGATAAGCACAGCGAATTAATATTTATATTATTTTTAATGTTTAGTGATACATTGGAATCGATTGTATCGATTAAAGAGCGCTTGATGCCCGATTAATCGAAGAACGAACGACGTTACATCAAATAGAGAATTGTCAAAGTGAGTCAACATATATATATATATATATATATATGTGACACGATCCGAGAAAAAGGACCCACGAGGCAAAATAGGAATTTTTCACGGCGAGCGATTAAAGAAATCAAAACTCGTGCTCGAGTGATACAATTTTCGATAATACATATCTTGGAAAATTATGTAGATAAAACATCTCTGATTGCATCACGTGAAAGATCTGTTTGAAAAACTTATAGCATAACGTATAATCGAAAAATTGATTTTTTCATATATATAATATATACGGTAAATACACGGTTAATATATAATATATATATTGACCGTGAAAATTATGACAGCATGACATTTGACAGGAACGATAAAACTTCGAAATTCCACGAATAAAATAAAAAATAAATTTAGCAGCTTAAACTTCGATTAAATAGTAAACAACAACAATAAACAATACGTTATCGATTAAAACGTATATCGACAGTCAATAAACGAATTCGACGACAGAAGTCGACAAAAAAAAATTGACGACTCGACACTCGCTACAAGGAATGATCCGGCGTAATAATTGTCGCGACGGTTCCACCGCAGAGGGTAAAAAAAAACGACGGAGTTCGAACCAACGCGTGCGACCGATTTCAATTGATTAAATTCTCGTGCAATTTTCGATCGCTAATGCACACGAGATGAGTTTGAAAGAATTACGAGGATTATCAGTATCGTAGTTATAAAGCCGTACATAATTCTCTCTCTCTCTCTCTCTCTTCTTCTTCTTCTTCTTCTTCTTCTTCTTCTTCTTCTTCTTTTTTATTATTATTTTTCTTCTCATTCGCGCAGCAGCTCACGCTTTGTTGGTCAGCGTCATCACGCCACGTTGTATGTCATACGTGGAGCTCTCTCGCACCTGCAACTGCACATTCGAGTGTGCGTGCAAGCAGTTCAACCGTAAATACATGTACATTAACATGTATATCTATATAAGGTATGTATACGTATAAATACGTGTACGATGTATATAGGAGCATGAATCTCGATATATACGTATATATATGTATATATATGTATATATATGTATATATAGATAATATACGTATGTAAGTATAGGGGCGCACGAGGCCGGGGACGCGCGTTTCGCACGCAAGCCCTGCGATTCTCCCCTTTCGTCTCTACGAGCGACTCGACGTTCTCCCTCCAACGTTCTCCTCACCACTCTCGCCGTTTCCTCGTTTTCTCCGGGCGTATATAACTAGCTCGGAGAGAATCGAAGATGTCCGCGCGGAATATCACACGTACACTCTCGCGCATACGGATCTATCAGAGATAAAAATTCTGTGACCAAAGGACAACGGAATCGGGGACAAAATACGCCCCGTTGAGAAAAATGAATTATCTCAGGATCGAGAGGCTCGTGCGAGAGGAAAGAAAAAAAGGAAAAGGGTATTATTGTTACGACGCTCTGGACATTGGAAAAAAAAAATCTCGGTCTTTGTGGCATTAGCTTCGAGGAGGGTAATTTATTTTATTTTTTATTTTTTTATTTGACTCGTTTGTTTGTTTGTTTGTTTGTTTGCTTGTTTGTTTATTATCGTCGCATTATATTTTATTACACGGAGAAATCGAGAGTAAATTTATTCTTTATGATAGCGCATGAACGAGGGAGCGAGACCGCCCAAGCACCCCGTTGGCTATATAGCAACGCGAACGTGCGGTTCTCATTCGAGCGCGAGATCAAGGGGGGAAAGGGACTCTATCGATCGTCGTAGAGTACACACTCGAATAGCTTGTATACCTTTCTCTCTGTCTCTCTCTCTCTCTCTCTCTCTCTCTCTCTCTCTCTCTCTCTCTCTCTCTCTCTCGCACACTTTATCTCTCCCTTTCTCTTTCTACACGGCGTTATTCGTCCGTACATACTCATTTATACATGTGTTATGTATATATGTATGTTCGAAGAAATATACACACGTATATGACACGTTCGAGTGTGCGAATAACGATATGACACGAATTGATATCTTTTTTCATAAAGCTCGATATATAAAAAAATTGCTTTTTTATTAATCATGGATTTTGAGGTGTCGATTGAGAAATCGATGCTCGTTATCGAAGCATTTAGATAATGTGAAAGAATCAAATTACTCTTGGGTGAAATGATGAATTTGATCGAAGATGGAAAAAATTCTGATGACTATATAGATATTTTTTTTTCTTGTGGATTAGGGGGTGTACATAGAGATGATAATAGTGCAATTTGTCCTGATGAATATTCGATATTGTTATTGGGGGTTTCTTTTTTTTTTACAGATTTCGATAGTTCGCGGTAAGGAGTCTTGTGGCGCCATCTCGCGTTACTAATATTCGATTTTCACATTTATCGTTCGAGGAATCGTATCTGTGAATGATTTCTTCTCAGGTAGATAAGACAATTGACAAAGTTATCGGCAGTCGGTAATTTTGAGAATTAAATGTATTCGACGAATGGTAGGGAGATAAGTCCTTTTAGCGCCGAACTAGAAGCAATCTCAATTAATTACTTATATCTCAAAAAATTGCTCGAAATTAGCTAATCAAGAATATCAAATTGCTCTAGGCCTTAAAACATGGAAATTTTTATCATTATTTTTAATTCAAAAAACGTTAATAAAACGCAAATAAAAAGGTGAGGCAGTGATGAGCAAATTGATCGCAATATTTTGACCTCAGAAAGCTCCCGTTCGTACTCGGATAACTTAGAAATCGTCAAATTAGTGTTTCTTACGAAATTGTTTAATAAAGCAATTTTATCTTCTTGATGAGCAAATTGCGAGCAATTTTTTGAGATATAATTCATTGAGATTGTTTCTGGTTCGGCGCTAACTTGACCCATCTATGGTAGGAAGGGTTAAGGGTGGTTTTTTTAATTGCTCGGTTCGATAGTATTTTTCGGTGTTTACCAAGAACCACTTTCTCCCATTTATTGAAAAATTTAACCTCAACGTAATTTGCAAAATGAAAATATTGCAAGTGATATGAAATATTAATGAAATTAATGAAAAAATTAATTAATAATATTATTTATTATTATTATTATTATATACATTTAATATAATTCAACATTTGTCCCTTACTCGATGGTTGCATTAGTATCCTGTTATGACCCAGTCAATTTTAAGTACAATATCATCGTGAATAACATCGTTGCATAAAAATAATAATGGTTTTATCGTTTTGTGGAAAAAATTTTGAGATTTCCTCGATTCATTGGAGAACAGTTGTTATTTATAAAAGCTTGGGATAAACATTTATCGTCGATCGAGCTTTGCCGAATCTCAGCCATGCGACGACCGGATAATGTCGCACTATAGCGTAATTAATCCTGAGATAATAATTGAACGCGATCCTCACGAGGTATCCGATGTAAGGCAGACCTGAAAAAAATGAATTATTATTAATTATGAATTAATTTGTCCGAAAAAATCCGACATTATATTTAATAAAAGTAAATAAACAATGTTTTCTCACCAAGTAAATATAAAACGGAACTTCTGTATTGCATATTGAGCCAACTGTACGTATTCAAGGGTTTTTCATCTGAAAATTGGTCGAATAAAAAATAAAACGACAGTGAGAAATATCGAATTAAAATAATTTTAAAAAAGTGTCATAACTCACATTTGAGACCGGATAATTCGTACCACAGGTACAAGAGAGCGTCATTGTCGAGAGTGAAATCAACGCTCCATAAACCATCGATGAACATGGAAACCATGTGAAACAAATTTGCATCACCGGTTTTCATATACTTGACGTAAACTTCGTCCAACAGGCGTTTGCATAATTGGGTCGTTTCGGCCTCATTTTTTCGACAGATGTTCATTCTATCGGATATTCCAAGTAAATGACCAACCACTCGCCAAAAATGATTGAGACTCTCGCGTTCTTTGGGTTGGTTGGTGAGCGACAATTTATCGGCTGCCAAGAGACCATAGCCAATAAATCCAAATTGCGTTAGAGCCATGTCACGATGGGTAATAGGACCGATTTGCGCGTTGGTGGAACGTCGATTGTTGGTCGCGTGTTTCCAACGTATCGTGTTCAATGATCTCCACCAGCTGGACATAAAAGTAAAATTGATAAAAAAATATATATACATTTGGCCATAAATAATGGTAAATTAAAAACTTAATAAATACCGGAAGAAATTTAACAAAATATCGATGTAATTTCTTTCGATATCCAACCGAAAGATTATCAATATATAATTAATTCGTAATTATGAATTAGTCGCACTCAGAGTTCTTATCCTTAATATCGGCCAAGTAGAGAGTGTGAATGTGAAGGATAGTTTCTAAATATCTCGCGAACGCTGTGCACGGTGTTCCACTCCGTTTCGTGAAGATCAGCACCTGTTCGTTAAATACGAATTAATTCGAATTTCTATTTAATTCGAAATATGAGAAAGATCGATTTTTAATAATTATTAAATTACTAACTTCATTGTTGTTAATATCATACTTATTACCTAATATGTGTTATGTATTTTGAATTTATTAAATTTTAATATTAATAACGAAAAATTATTATTTATTGTTCAACCTTTAAAATAGTTGGTATGGCGAGTACAGACATCAAACCAATCAGTGCCATGAGACCCATGGCTAGCACGTTATCCTGATAATATTTCTGGCCCCTGTAATCAATTTCACATTATTTCAGTGGATATTTTTCAAACTTTCTCGCAGAGGAAAACAAAATTAGTAGAAAGTTCAGCCTTCGTTTGGTTTCTATGATTCAGCCGTTGACTCGACTCGACTTTTCTACGAATTTCGACATATTTAACCTGGGCAAGATTTTCTTGCAAACATTTTAAATAATCTCCACGATATGAACTTTTTTAAGTAGCAAGAAATATAATTTTTTTTCGAGTTCGGATTAATATTTTGTTTAACAATTAGCCAGTTTCAGGGAGAAGAATTTCTCGAATCCTTCAGGCTACGGTCGACCGTTTAGTCATGAATTTTTTAAAACCACCAATTTCTAAAAATCAAATACATATTTCAATTTTGCGACAACCGAACCGCTGGCTATTATGTTCTCTTTTTGTTTTCTCTTTGCATCGATGCACGAGTAAAAGCAACGAGAATATAAATAAGAACGATTGGTCTACTACGGCGTACAATGAGTCGTGAGATCGCGCGTGGCTTATCGAGAGCTGGTGTACTCGTATTTTAAAAAAATCTCAATATTGTCTACTCTACTTACGCTCGGAACAATTCGTCATCATACCACTCCGGTAAATCTTCGACGCTTAGTTCGCTCGTTTCAGAGTCTATTGCGCCATCGTCTTCCAATAAAATTCGAAAATGTTCATCGACCGTTTTCGTTTGAGCTAATAAAACGATAATAATATAATTTATTAATCGTTGCTAATAATTAATTATTATCGACGACTATAATTACGAATATTAATCGATAGTCATCGATTATTATAAATTTAATTGCGATTATTTATTCGATCGATACATTTTGATCGATTACGATTAATACAATTATAATTATTGTTACCTTCGTCAATATGTTTGCTTTTTTTATTCATCGCTGATGTCGACGTTACTGAAAAAATTAAGAATGCTATTAGAGATAACCACTTCCGTTTTTGCATGCGCTGAACAATCTGTTGTGCACGCGTAACCGTTCGTCCAATAGAACAGCTCGAATATTTTTCTTATCTACGCTGCAAGTTTCCTATTGGTCGTTGTTATTTTTTAAAATAATTATCGCACTCAATTTTCTCCCCACATTCGATCGCTATTTCGTCCCTAACTTTACAATCACACAATTTAAACAAATACAAAAACGCGTCTACTCACCATTTGTTTTATTCGCCATGATCGCAATATTTAAGTATATGTATATGTAAAAATAATGAAAAATAAAACACTTGAGCACAGTGCAAAAGACTGAAAAAAATGTATTAATCCGCGAGTAAGTGTTTAAAAATAAACTTCACTTGTGTTATCTGGCACATGCTCGTGCACGAGCCTCGACGCTCGAGACGCGACTGAGAACTGAGAACCTTCGCATGTTGGACTCTTCTGGTTGCTTCGTGTGTGAGAAATAGGTACATTTGGCGGTTCGAGAAATTTACACCCTGAGGCAAATCAAGTTCCCTTACTTCGCTGCTCAACTGTGCGATGACGTCACTTGCTATATAACGTCCGTAAGTATATACAATATGTATCTATCCTTATATAGTATACCATAATTATGTGTGTGTATGTGTGGGTGTGTGTACGGGCGACAGACTTTCAGTAACACAATTTAACTCTGAATGTGGGTTTACGTAGGATTTTACCACGGTCCACCCCTGTCGAAAGAGGCTGGAGAAAAATGTTTTTTTTCGTCGTATACGTCTCGAGCCTGTCTGTCATGTTAGGGATGAAAAATTATAGATTGCTATTTAAAAAATTACCGATGACCTTCGTGTGACCTTGACGGGAGAAAAATCTCAATATTATCGTCATCCCCTCAAAATCATGAAACTTTAATACGACTATATTTTCTCGAGTTGTTTTCATCGATAACTTAAAATGGGACAGCCTGTATATACTTCATTTTTATATATATACATAATATCATATTATATACTGTACTCTCGAATTACATCGAGAAAAGATCTAACGGAGGTTCTTTATCTCTTGTATCGTCTAATCTATTTTTTCCATCAACTCATGTAAACTCGTCGACCAATCAGCCTGTGTAAAAATAAATAAACTGTATATATATGAGGTATTCCACAGGAAATCGGCCTATTTGGAACTTTTGCATCTCCGATTTTTTTGAATTTGCCATTCACTGGATATAAATTTCTGAAAAATTTCGGTTTTTGAAAACTGCCTTTTTTGAAATGCTCATAACTCCGCCAATAATCAACCGAATTGGACTTTCTGTTTTTCAAATTTTTCAGTTTTCCACATATTTTTCATATAGAATACCGAAATTTTTTTTTAAACGATATTGATATGAGATTTTTAAAATTTTAACAACAAATGATTGTTTTTAACAGTGAACGTTAATTTGATTTTTAAACATTTTTTTGTAAGAAACTGTTGTTAATTTGAAAACTTTTAAGCCTAGTTTTAGAATGGGCAAACGATGGAATCTATTTTTTTTCGAATTTTCCATGTTCATGTTTTCAGTAATCTGTATTGAAAAATATCTGAAAACAAATTCTTATACTCAGGAGCTACTATAAATAATCATCCTAGTGACACTGAGTGATTATTGCTTATTTTACAGAGTGATTTGAGGAAAGAGATATAGACAAAATAAGGTAGGTACTTACTACTAATAAAAGATATACAGGGTGTTAGAAAAGTCTGGAAACGGTCGAATATCTAAAAAATAAAGCATTTTAGAGAAAAATATTTCAGACAAAAGTTGTATGGTTCCGAAAGGGCTATAAGATGGTGCCATTGAATTGACCTTGAAGAGTCATTTCGAGGTCACGTGAAGGTTACTTCAATTTTTTTAAATAGCACCCCCTATTTTTTATTACATATTCTTGTAGCTGATCTCGAGAGCTTTCTAAAACACTATAATTAAATGTTTTTTCATCAATTACTTTTCGAGTTATAAGGCTTCAATAGTGTACAAAACAATTACTGTATTTTGTCTATACCTTTTTCCTTAAATCACTCTGTAAAATAATCAATAATCACTACGTGTCACTAGGATAATCATTTACAGTAGCTCCTGAGTATAAGAATTTGTTTTCAAATATTTTTCAATACGGACAACTGAAAACATGAACATTGAAAATTTGAAAAAAAATAGATTCCATCGTTTGCCCATTCTAAAACTAGGCTTAAAAGTTTTCAAGATAACAACAGTTTCTTACAAAAAAAAATTTTAGAAATCAAATTAACGTTCATTTTTAAAAACAATCATTTGTTGTTAAAATTTTAAAATCTCAGATCAATATCGTTTAAAAAAAATTTTCGGTATTCTATATGAAAAATACGTGGAAAACCGAAAAATTTGAAAAAAAGAAAGTCCAATTCGGTCGATTATTGGCGGAGTTATGAGCATTTCAAAAAAGACAGTTTTCAAAAACCGAAATTTTTCAGAAATTTATATCCCGTGAATGGCTTGATAAAAAAAATTGAAAAAAATCATGGAGGCGAGTCTTAACCAGGACTAAAAGGAAAAAAAAATCAAAAAAATCGGAGATGCAAAAGTTCCAAATAGGCCGATTTCCTGTGAAATACCTCATATATATTAAGACAAGTTAGTCACTGGCTGAATCTTTTCGGTCAAGGTATGGTGAACCTGATGGAACGTGCGATATAATGAATGAGTATATTTCCAAAATATTTTCAGGGTCAAACGTCTATTAATTCCATTTTATGGCAACGTGCGGATTAGGTGACTGAATTTGGGGAGCACTTGAGCATTTCAGAGGCTCGTCGTCATTCACAGGTTTGAGAATGGAACGTGTACCGCGTGGTTTCAGATAACACCGACGATAAGCCCGAAATTCCGAGTCTTCGCAATCTTGACATTTTCTCTCTGTCTATTCTCATAGATATTTTTTTTCGAATTTATGAACTCTTAAACGAGTGTCATAATAATATGAAAATATTGAAGTTTAAAAATAAAAGTAAGAGGAGATAAAACAAGTCGTTGAAAATTCATCTTGGAACCCATTGAAAAATAATTTGATAATTCCAAAAATATTCGTACGAATTCTTTTTTATTATGATATAAACATTTGCCATTTGATTATTTTTAATCGGTGACGTAAATGTGACAACTTGCACTTCTTCGATTGCTTTTTCATTCGTATAGCATATTCGTATTTAATTCATTATAGTCCGGCGTCTATGTATGTTCCAATGTCACGATGAATGTGAGCGTGACTTGCAAAAATACGAGAGAGAGAGAGATACAATATTGCATAAACATTACCGCGATAAATCAATGTTCGCAAAACTACGTAGATTTTTTTAGTTTCAGTCCATCATTGACTGTTCTTATTGTTCAAGTAGTTCCCGACCGCATCTCGGCACGTTCAATATATTTGTAAATTCTTCACTTTTTCTGTCCGAGCTACTCAACTTTTTTTAGCAACGGCTCGTATTTACGTAACGAAACACGCACTACCACATTGCATGATCTATTTAGCATTACTATTTTTTTTGCTAATTGCTCCACTGATATCAGACATTATTTAATAACTGTTGACATGCACGTATTAACCATACTTGCATAAAATCGAATTACGTAAACTTTCACAAGCACAAGCTTGTGAAGATACATAGTAGTGGTATGTATATCAGTCAACGTGTAAAGAAGAAAGATAGAAGGACAAATAAATTTGTTTTTAATTGTATAAATATCGATTTTGTTCGAAGATGTCCTTATTGTGACCTGGTAATTGCGATATTTATTGTACGCTTGAAAAGCTTTTGAAAGCTTTATTTGACATACGAGGAACAAAAACATTTCACTCAAAGTACTGCCCATCATTAGAGACCACTTTCTCCCATGTGCTTTCTGGAAGTATATGAATTCCGCGTCGGAAAAACGATATGTCTTTTGAGGCTATTCAAGAATCGATCCATTTTTTAGTATCTTCGTAAGAATGGAAGCGCTGCTCAGCCAGGCGATGTGCCATCGAACTAAATAAGTGAAAATCGGAAGGGTGCTGTGTCAGGTGAATATGGCGGGTGGGGTAGAACTTCCCATTTATGCGTTTCCAGATAGGTTTTGACTGGTTTTGCAACATGAGACCGAGCGTTGTCATATTTCTGAATCATTCCTAATACTATAAAACGTTTTGAAACTGTTGACTCATCAACTTGTAATATTTCTCCAAGTTCTGCTAGTGTCTGACATTGGTCTTGATCAAGTAATTCCTCCAATTCTTTGTCTTCAAATTTTTTCGTTGCGCCAGAACGTTCTTTATCCTCAAGTTCAAAATCATTATTTTTAATGCGTCGAAACCAGTCTCTGCATGTCGTATCCGACAGAGCATTGTCATCGTAAGTCTCAACAAGAATTCTGTGTGCTTGAGCTGCAGATTTCTTTTGAATAAAATAGTGTAATAAAATACCTCGCAAATACACTTTATTTGGCACTAAAGTAGACATTTTCAGAACCAATAAAAAATTACTTTGTTTACATTAAAGTAAACTACCATAGACTGAAATTTAAGGATAGATACAGTACTTCCTTGCAGGTGCGTTACCATGCAAAATTCCATGCACGGAGTAGTGCTACTGCCATCTTTGAAGAAACAGCGAGAACTTATTCAAGGACCTAATACTATATTATAATGGACTTTACGAATAGTTTCACGATTTTAATTAACATCATCGTACAAGTGTTGAAAATACATCGAGTTTCGTTGCAATCATACCTAAAGAAACACGTGTACGATTACATCAAATTTTCAATCAGTAATGAAAGTAGGACATTAGTTAATAATAAATAGTAAATAATTTTTTTTTTTGTCAAATTCATTACGAAAGTACTTACATACTAATGTATTAACGATAATTCGTCGCACTTATTTATTTTATTGTCATATTTGTACAATAAAATATTTATCTTATTTATTTGTTAAATAACTCATAATCCGGAGTGAGTATTGTTATATTTTTACTCTTATAAACGTTTTTCCCGGTCTGATGGCAAGCTTGAACAGGATGTTCCTATTGACGAAGGTACTCGGGGCATCGCAGTTTCGACCACGTCGAAGCAAGGTCTCGGCTTCCCTCACTTTTTCTATATAAGAGGGAGGCATGGGGAAAGAGGGGGACCATTAAAGCAACGAGGTAACGCACGAAATGTCGCAAATCAATCCCTCGGGCCAGTCTCGCGTATATACACATTGTCCGATAATAATCTATGGAATTTTAAAGACTCATCTTATTGATAATGTTGATGAATTATTGACCGTACTCATTTCTGTACAACCGATGCACTCGGGACTCGAGATATTGATCAACGTTGATAAAAATCGTATTAAAACGTATTAAAACAATTTGGGAGATAATTAATAGGACATTTTTCAAAGACCAAGGTGAGTCGACATAATTGCCCGAATATTAAGCTTTATTGCTTTTTTCTGTGTCGTATTTTGAGTAATTGAATCTTCCCTTGTTCGTTTTTTAAGCTGATATTCGAGGCGATAAGATAATTTTTTGGATCTTGAGACGTTAAAGACGATTTGGAAACCTCGAAAAATCGACTTTCCGTGATGATATATCTCCGTTCGCGTTCATTGGACAGAAAATTGATCGAATAACTTTTTGTAGGGCTCGCCGAGACGAGAAGAATAAGCCCAGGAGCATTCGGATAGCTCATTTTTTTGTGGCCTTTGCGAAAGCTCAAAAATCGTGATTTTTGGAACGCAAGGCAAAAAAAAGCTCCGGAGGGGGGAAACATTTTTTTCTTAAAAATGATTGCAAAATAGTCTTATAGTACAGGCAAATAGGGATCCAGTTACTCTTGTCGATTCTGCATTGTTTGCCAACCGCAATTTTTTTTGATAGATAGGTTCAGTATGACGTACTGAATGTAAATCCACAAAATGCCCCCAAAATGGCGGAGCGGAAGTGCCGCCATTTTGCCAAAAACCGTTTCGGCCTATATCTCCGTAACCGTGCACTTGAGGCCAAAACTGCTAATAACCTTTATTATATATAATGAAATTTCCTATCTCTTTTGTTAAATAATTTTTTTTGTATCACTTACCGTTTACGACTTATATGACTATTACTGTTCGTTTTCTGACTTTTTCTTTTTTATTGACCGATATCTCTTCTAATAATTGTTTAAACAAAAAACTGCCAATAATCAAACTTTTAAAGCGACAAATTTTCTACAACTTTAACTTTGAACTTTTTTTTCTAAAATTAATATTTTTGAAGTTATACCGCGTTAAAGGTTCGCGTTCGCGTCCGCGTTCAACGCAGCTACCGGGTGCAAGGTTAATAAAAATAAAGTATGCATAGTGTAACGATGAAAATTCAATAAATATGTGAAAAATATGCATGCTAGTGACATAATCAGCAATAAATAATTTGTCTTCTTACCTGCACAAAACAGCAACTACCTGTTGAAATATTTGTTATATTTATATCTTATTTTATACAATTGAACAGTACTTTACCTCGAATCGCTCCTCGATTATTATCAAATAATTAATAATATACTGATGGCATAATGAAACAAACAAATAAGAAAACGGGAAATTTATTTGAAAATAAATAGAAAATTTATTTTCAAATAGATACAACAGAAAATGAATCACGCATATTCTTCGACTCTCGTGCGTTTCGCGGGCGGTGAAGATTCAAATGCATCCTCCTCTTTCTCTTCGTCATCTTCTTTGGTGGCATATAAAGAATGTAACGCCTCCATTAATTTTTCGTCGAGGGTCGATGAAATTTCTATCTATTTTTAAATAAATTTCGCGTTTTCTTATTTGTTTGTTTCATTATGCCATCAGTATATTATTAATTATTTGATAATAATCGAGGGGCGATTCGAGGTAAAGTACTATTTACGAGCCATTTTTTCGAAAAAACGATTCAGACCCGAGAAAAAATATTTGAAGGTAAAAAAACGTAGTCAAAATATTTGAAAAATTTCAAAACGACATCAACAAATTTTGAAACAAAATATCGAAAAAATGGCTCGATACAATGTTTATAACACTTTAATATATACCCACAACAAAAATGGTGAAAATCGACCGTATGGTTCCTGAGAAAAGGTACATTGAAAATGAGCATTTTTCGAACCAATGTGTTTCGACTTTGAATTGGTCCCAATACTTTTCTAATTTGAATATCTTCTAAAACCACATATAGAATTATTAATAAAGTATTTCTGAACAAAACTAAAAAAAGATCGTCGAAAAATGTTGAATGGTTTTGGAGAAATCTTAATTTGAAGCAAAAAAGGTCGGATAGGCGCGCCGAATATGTCGAACCCCGTTAACCTTGCACTCGGTAGTTCCGTTGAACGCGGACACGAACGCGATCATTTAACGCGGTATAACTTCAAAAATATTAATTTTAGAAAAAAAAGTTTAAAGTCAAAGTTGGAGAAAATTTGTCGCTTTAAAAGTTTGATTATTAGCAGTTTTTTGTTTAAACAATTATTAGAAGAGATATCGGTCAATAAAAAAGAAAAAGTCAGAAAACGAAGAGTAATAGTCATATAAGTCGTAAACGGTAAGTGATACAAAAAAAATTATTTAACAAAAGAGATAGGAAATTTCATTATATATAATAAAGGTTATTAGCAGTTTTGGCCTCAAGTGCACGGTTACGGAGATATAGGCCGAAACGGTTTTTGGCAAAATGGCGGCACTTCCGCTCCGCCATTTTGGGGGCATTTTGTGGATTTACATTCAGTACGTCATACTGAACCTATCTATCAAAAAAAATTGCGGTTGGCAAAAAATGCAGGAAGAAATGTACTATTTGCCTGTACTATTAGTCGATCGGAAATTTCTCGCACATTGCGAAAATGATGGTTATTTGTTCCATAGTTCGAAAAAACCGTGAAGTATCACGTTTTTTCGACTTTTCACCTATCATTTTTCGTGCGAGCGAGAAACGTCCCACGTATTCGTGATCAGCGAGTAATTTACGATCGATATAAGCTCTAAGAATGTATTAACTTTTTTCGTCACAGATTTGCAAAAAAGTATTTAATATATCCGTACATGTTTTATTTTTTTCGGACTGTTGAATTTCGATTCTACAAATTTCTTGCCATTTGTCCACGTTGCCACGTTACATCTGCTAGCCTCGTTTCGTCGGATCAATTTCCACAGGCATTCGTTGCGTTGAATTTTCGCTTTTTTGGCATCCCGAAGTTGTTGCTTTTTTTTAATTTCTCGTAAAACATCAAGAATAGATTTGTTCGATCCACTGGCCGATTTGAGTTCGTGATAAAATATAACAGTGGAGATGAGGAGACCGAGGGCGAGCATGGAAAATCCAGCACCAAGGGGTGTGAGTTGTAGTTCCCTCGCGCCTTGCTCAACCCCGTCGTGCTCCACGTGTACGTCGCGAAAAATAGATGTCGTGCGTCTACTAACTACGTCTTTAAGGTGATAGTCCACCATACCACCCTCTAACAGCCAGAGCATGACCTTCCGCCGCAATAAAATTCATTTATTCAATTTATAATCAAACTGCCTTTTAAAATTATTTTGCCCTTCTTTTTTTATTTACTTTGTTGATTGAAAACTGGAATATTAGCGAAACATCTTACCCGGTCCACGGAATTTAATAGCCAAGGCTGTACCGCGAATGATACGTAAAATTCCCCCATGGAGTTTCTCATCAATCTGTAACCCTTTAACATGATTTGACGTTATTTAAAAAAATTATTGTGTCTTAGTTAGGTCAATATATTATATGTGATCGATTGCTAATCTTTCAGGCGGTTATTTGAAGAAAAATGGTTTAATAAAAAATGCTTTCTGAATGTATTATTAACCTTCAAGTCTTCGTCGCTAACGTAATTCTCTGGGAAAAAAATCGAACCAACGGTTCGTCCGAGAATGGCATAATTTCCTTTCAAAATTTTCTCGTGTCTCTCAGCTGAGCTCGTTTCGTGCTGGAATTGCAGTGGCAATTTTCGTGCCCATGGATCCTTCCGAATTAAAAATTGACATTGCTCATTTAACATTTCTGTCGGACGAAAACATTTTTTTTTAACTCACCACTTCGCCAAAATAATCGGAAAATTTGGGAATAGGACCTTCCCTGCCCCACGTGAAATTCTTCATTACAAGCTGCTCGGTTGTGTCGATTCTGCAATTTTCCCAATAAACGTTTCCCTTCCATAGAATGTATTATACAGTAAAATCCCGTTTTAACGCAGTTTTAGTATTATTTTTAGCCCGGTGTATTGGCATTCAGATAGTATTGGACTGTTCCATTTAGCGCTGGAACTTATTGGAACGTGTCCTTCGCGTTGAGTGACTCTTAACTACTGTCATTGTTGAATTACCATTTAACAATCAATTATTGACGTTTAAATCAACACAACGAATAAATTAGCGACCGAGAGAAAGAAAATAAATAGCCAATTGACAAGCTGTACATAAGAATAAAATCGGAATATAATTTTATAGATACATATCGATTGTGATGGAGTCGATTAATTCGACTTGACGATATAAAATATTAATTATTAATCGTCAAATTATTAATTTAAAATTAAAAAAATAGTCTTACAATTGTCGAACGAATGATATTGTTTTTCTTTTTAAAAGATGGCAGGTATTTACGAAGGTGTTTGAAAATTTGTTAGAAATAAAAATTCAATATTTTCGTGAATTTTACGTTTTTTTGGGATTCCGGAAAATTATTCGTATCTTACTTATCTACGAATTTCAAAGTTATCGAATCGAACGAATAATTGACTCTTACGATTAGTTCGGAGTGTACCTGCGTGTCGTGGCCGAAGAAATGAAATAATTCGAGTTAAAATCCTACCTCTCTTCGTAACCCGAACTCGTCAAACTGGCTGCCAGACTACTCGAATAGGCAGTCACCACGAGAACGCCAATTACGTGCCAAAGCTGAAATTGAAGTTCAAGGCCCTGGAATCGTCGGGTCGTACATACGCCGATCAAACGGCCCATTACTTCTGTCCACGTTGCTGCGAAACTTCGAAATCCTGCCAAATTCAAGACAGAATATTTACAAAAATATTTAACGAGTATTATTTATCGATTTAAAAATTAAATCATAATTTAATGAAGGATTTATTAGTAATTGTTTGATTACTCCTCGGAATTCGTGGATTAATCCAGGCTCTCGTGTAAACGTAAAGACTCTGTATAATGACCATAGCGATGACCGCTGCCCAAACTTCGGGAGAAAGTGGCCTCGTGAGTGCCCAGAAGCTCGTGCAAGGTTTTGGTCTCGGTACCAAAAAACGTACGTTAACGTATAACGCGGGTACAGTAAGATTGGCAAATAAATAGTGATCGAGCTCGAGCCATATTCCCGAGAATGCAATGTCTACTTCCTTGCGAAACAACTGCCCGATCATACCACCGTTCCATCCCGTTCCATTCTTTCGACCGTATCTGAATTGAATTTCAATTTAATTAATCCAAACGAGAAAAAAAGTACAATTTATTTTCAGTAAAGGAAAATAAGAGAAATTCGTGATTTTGTTTTCCTAACCGAAGAAGAAGAGGAAGAAGAAGAAGAAGAAGAAAGAAAGAACCTTTGGCCGTTCAAATGTACGTTTACCAACCGATAATTGTTGTCGGGTTTTCTGATGGTCCAAGTGAAATTCAGTCGTTCGGCAATCAGCAAAAATAATTTCAATTCCACCCCGTCCAATTCCGTCTCTGCGTGTAATAACCATTGCGACAGAATTCAAAATAAGCCCTTTTTATCGATATTAATATTTGAAATATTCGACATTAATGATATTTTATTTTTATTTTACGATTTTTTAGGACGAAAAATTGTCCCAAGACTCCATTTACGGTTCTATTGATCGTCGTCCGTAGATAGGACAATGGTGGACTGAAGAATGCCGCAGCGTGTAAACGACGACCTTGAAGGTCCACGATTCCTCGCTTATGCAGCATATCGCCGTACCTGCGATACGCGATTCGATCTTTGTCATCTCGAATTAAAATTTCAAAAAATGCGATATTTATGGATATTTTGAATCGAGGTATCTCTCACCTCGCTACTTCTTTAAAACTTCGCGGAGACAAATAATTTTCCGAAAGAGTCCAAAGGCCATTTTGCGCAACGATATTGACATTGGCGTTTCCGTAAATCGAGACGTTGAAAACCGGCGCGGATTGTGAAACCTCGTCGTCGATCACGACCAATAGTTCGGTCGTCGAGATCGTTGTCGGAACTCTAATTTGCAAAAAAATGATAATTAATCAGTCGGATGATCCGACGAAATGTTAATTATAGAAGTTTATCGACCTTATCATGGCACGTGCCAATATTTGGGCCGATGTTGAAATCATGAAGTAACCGGTGCAAAAATACGTTCTCATGTTTACAGTGTATTCGTACGGATAAACTCGAGCGAATTCGTTAAAAAGATTTTCCATTCCCACGGAAGAACCTGCAAATAATAATGAAAATAATTATCTATATAATTAAGTTTCTAGTTTAATGTTACAATTAGCACTTTTTTTCATCGAGCTAATTAATCAAAAAAGATTCTACATCGACGAATTATTTTGGAATTATAATTATATCACGCTTATAATTATTATTGACAAAAATTAATTGTAATTAGGGGAACAAAAGAATGCTAAAAGTCATTTCATTACGAGGAAGAAGCGATTTGTCGAGCGATTAAAAATCGGTTGCAATGAAATTTTGATTTTTTTAATTTTAATTTTTATACTCGCCTGAAAAGAAGACGTTGGCGCACGTCGATTGATTTAACGAAACCTCGATCAT
The DNA here is from genome assembly GCA_964017225.1 of Netelia inedita. NCBI lineage: Eukaryota > Metazoa > Arthropoda > Insecta > Hymenoptera > Ichneumonidae > Netelia > Netelia inedita. Next base: position 27,956,271 of record OZ024920.1, on the reverse strand, counting down.
AATAGCAAAATTTTTCATCGATATCCAAGTTTCTTGCGCATTGACCACTTCGATTTGACTTTTATCGGCCGATACCTCGATCGACGAAACGATCGAGAGGACGAGAATGATTACGCGATTGTACATAACTGGGGCTTCACCATTCATCGCGATCGCGAGACTGAAACAACGGCTTCAAACAAAGGATATCGAGAGAACGTAATTTTTTTTCTAACAATAAGTCCCGACGAGAAGCGATCCTGTCGCAACGATGCGCATTGGCGCGCTACGTAAATCGATCTTCGACACTTTAGACTGTACGTACACACGTCTCCACGTGCCGTACCTGCGTCATTCTCATTTTTTCTCCTCGTCAACTATATTTATACGGGCTCATTATCATGCTCGTAAAAAAAGAAAAGTTGTCAATGATAAGCGATCGGATGAAAACATAGTACACTTTGCAACACACGTAGCGATCGATAATTCAGTTATTTCCGCACTTTCCCCGTACTTTTTTTTCGAACAGGCGCGTTCTTGCAAGCTCATGCGACATAGATCGACCAAGAAGATCTCGAACATGTTATTATCCGCCACCCCGTTTCATCGCCATTTTTTTTTACTTGTATTATGAATTTTCCGAATTTTCCCGACGATTGTCTCGAACGTTTCGCTATTCGTGGTCGTTTTTTTGAAATTTGAAAACAATTGGTTTTTGTTCCGTCTTTGGGTCAAGATTTTCGCGCACTATGACATTAAACTTGAAAAAAATGTTCACTTTTATTTTCCAGTTTCGTCGACAAGTTCAAACAGTTGGTACAGTGAGGTCAGGGTTAAAAGTTTGATGAGCTTTGTTAAAAAAAAGTGTTTTTTTCGATATATTGCACGGCTTGATCGATCCAAGTGTTTCAAGATTTGGGACAATCTTTGAATAATTTGCAAAATAAAAACATCGATGATTTTTTTTAAATTATAAACTAAAGCAGTTGTGTTCGTTCGTTTCGCTAAACTCGAAGTGCCTCGCACCTTAAGGCTCAACGTCCTTTATTTATTTCTGCTCTGACGCGAATTCGCAGATAAGATGGGCTTAGGTAATGACCGGGTAGTCTGACATTTTGAGGAATGAACGTGTCTATGATCGATTCGATAAGGTTCGCGATCATGATCAACCCACTTTTGTGTCGTTTTGCCACGCCCATCCACCTATGACACGGAAGTGTAAATAAAGTTGCGCAAATAAAGTACAGGGTTGCTGGTGCTGTTTCGAGTCCAATTATAAGCATAAATGTCTTTTCTAGTGACAGTGCAGGCCTAGTGTCAATTAGAATGGGGTAAAGTGGGGAAATATGGCCCAGTCCGATAACACTCTAAATATGCACGTGCGTTGTTTGATAATCTTTCAACGATAAAATAGCGGCTATCGTGAAAAGGATCGAGGATATTTCGATACAAAACATATGAAAATAATAACTCGTATGGCAAGAACGATAAGAGCGTTAATTATGAAATAGTTATAAAAATAGAAAGTTACGTTTTCGGAATAAACAAATTTTGAAAAAAATTTCATTCGTATAGACATTAATGTCTTATTTAATTTCATTTAAGAATTTTACATCGAACTATCACGACATAATTGTTCAATTTAATTTGCTTATATTTTAATTCTAATTCGATTTAAGTTTAATGCAATTTCAATTAAGCATTCAGCCCATACCGAATAAAATTCTCATAATATTTGAATTCTATAATAGAATTTTTTAAACAATCAAATTGCTGAAAAAAAATTTACATCTACGATAATTTAACATCCTCCACCGTTATTTTGAATAAAAATAAAATTTCGGTAGTCCATATTAACCAGCATTATCCTTTTTCCTCGCTAACCTATTCCATTCGAAAACTCTGCGGATACATTCCCATATTTTTTTAGCCCCGTTTATACCGAACTGCGTGAAAATACTATTATTGTCGTAGTCGAAGGATTAAACTTAATTGACAGTCTGTGACTCATGGAAAGTCGTAGCGAAGAATCAATATACGGTTCGGACGTAAATTGTTCCACGCGTGAGTCGCACCGTTGCAATAAAACGCGACATTATCCCCTTATTTACATCGTTATCCCGAGCATCTGTCCGGTCATACATGAAGTTTCATCGACGATATCTCGATCGAACGAAACTTCGTAATTTATATTATTATCAATAAAATATCATTAACTCGTTATAAAATCCTATTTATTCAAAATCAATTTAGCTAAAATACACGTACGTGTATAAAAAATATATAATCTTTCTTTTAATTCCAGTAATCAGACTCGAACTGCGTGTAACACCGACTATTAATTAAAATGGAACTTTCAACGAATGTGTTGCATATACGTTGCATATGTGTTCTCGTAACTTTTATCGCAACGTTATCATTGGGGAAGGGGGAATGTAAATATTGATATTGGTAACTCGATTTTACAAGTTGATTGTCACCATGTTATCCACGTGAGATAAAGAAGAAATTAAATAATATTAAAACAATAACGATCAATTCATTTCTTTATTGATTAAATTTTGTTCTTTGAGAGACACACCTACTCCATTTTAGTGTCTTTTCATATCTTATCTTTTCAGTCCTTTCGCAATTTGTGGATTTTTATTTGAAATATTAATATTCGCGTTTAATATTTAACGAAGAATCGTACGAGTGTGATAAGACTCTCGATATTATCTTCCCCTCTACCTTCTTTCCTTATCGATTCCCCTCCGCTTCGACTCTATGCCCCAACAAAACACCACGATGCCAAGTTCGGTATGATTGAGACTTTTGTCAAACAGTTGGTTCGTCCGTAGTTCGTTTCGATCCGAACGGTGAATTAAATTTTTTACTTCTTCTGCTCGACATTTTATTTCGTCGTTCGTATGAAAATAATTCAAGCCAGTGACTCCTTAATACGTAAAATCGTACGTCGAAAGATTTAATTAGCATCTAATTAGCTCCGAGACTTTGGGGCCAGACGACACATCGAGTTACGTTTTCTTTCGCAGTTTTACTCGTGAACGAATTCGTCACATAGTTAGATACAAAAAATGAGCGTCCTAACGTTTTTGACACGTTCGCGGCCATATTATTCTGGAAATGGTGAGTACAAAATCCAATCCGAAGACAAATATATTTGCATGAAAAATTGTACCAAAAGTTATTATTATTATTATTTTTTCTTCAATTATTTATTGATTAATGAAAGAATTTAATGAATTTGATGAAATTAAGGCGCAAGACATTTTTCCAAAATCGGCTTCGTTGGCTTGGGAAACATGGGCGGCAATATGGCGAGAAATCTCTTGAAAAAGGTATCGATGCTATGAAGTAATTAAAATTATTATTATAAAATCAATCCGGCAACAGCAGATATTTAATTCTTATCGAAATTTCAGGGTTACAACGTCACTGTTTACGACGTAAACAAGAAAGTCGTATCGGAATTGGTTGAGGCCGGGGCAAGTGGGGTCCCGAATCTTTCCGAAGTATCAATGAATTCCGAGGTGATCGTATCTATGTTACCATCGAATCAGCATGTTCTCGACTGTTACGTCAGCCAAACTGGGATACTCAGGTTAATAAAAAAGAGTATAAACAAAAATCGTTACGTTAAATAAAAAAAATTAAATTTAAAAAAAGAACGTATAGGTAATGATGAAAAAATAGATCGGTTTATAAAATCGAATTTTTCGAATGCAATTATTTATTAATATAATTAATTTTTTGTTTTCCTTTGGATAATTTCATTGAATGAATTTTTTTAAACAGTTCCGTGCGAAAAGACGCTTTATTGATAGACAGTAGTACGATCGATCCATCCGTGTCTCAATCAGTGTCGATCGAAGCTCGGAAGAAGCAAGCAAGTTTTATCGATGGACCAGTTTCAGGAGGTACGCGATTAAAATTAAGAGACGCGAAATTATTTATTGATAAAATTTGTTGTGACGAAATGATCGAATTAACGAACTTTAGGTGTCAACGCCGCTCGCGACGGTACCCTGACCTTCATGGTCGGAGGAACGGAAACACATTTCAATCGTGCCAAACCGATTCTCGAAGCTATGGGCTCTAGAATCGTTCACTGTGGTGAAGTTGGAATGGGTCAAGCAGCTAAATTATGCAACAATATGCTACTCGCTATAAGCATGATCGGCACGTCGGAAGCTTTTAATTTGGGATTGAAGTATGAAATTACTAGTTACCGATAATCGGTATCAAAGAACTAAGAACGAATTTTAATTCATATTTTTAATATTTAAAAATATTCATATTTCCAGGCTCGGTTTGGATCCAAAAATCTTGGCGAGTATAGTAAATTCGAGTTCGGGAAGATGCTGGTCCTCGGAAATGTACAATCCTGTCCCGGGGATACTTGAAAATGTTCCCAGTTCAATGGAGTACAAGGTTTGCAAAATATCAATAAATGTCAAATAAAAATTAATATCGATTCGAGCAAGGAATAATCTATTTAAAAAAAAAATAATGAGGATTGGGCGTTAAAAATAGATTAATTATTCAATTAGGGAGGTTTTGGAACTGCATTGATGACCAAGGATCTGGGACTAGCTCAAGCTGCTGCTGCTAGAGCAGAGACTCCAATACCAATGGGCTCACTGGCTCATCAATTATATAGAACTCTTATGGAAAGTGGCTATAGGGAAAAAGACTTTAGTGTAATTTATCAATTCTTGAAGGGCAGCAAATAAATTAAATATTTTGTAAATAAAAAAGTCGATGTGTATTTTGGATAAAATATAATATTTACTGTCAGTAACGTAAAATACTTCGTTACCGACAATCACTTGCGTGTGAAAACTGTTTTACCGTTGCCGGTGTCGTCTCTCTTCGGTACAATCGCTTCTGCTAGAGTTCCATCCGAAATTTCCCGTCCGATTGGTCAATAGCATTAAAACGAACTAATCATAATGCACATATTTGTGTCGTGAAACTGGGATGTCAAGTGTAGTGTGAAGTAATCTGAAAAACGGTCCAGCGTTCCACTAGATCGTTTTCATAAGTACAAGCCTTCACGCAATATCTCCGAACCGGGGGAACTCGTTGGAAATGGAATGGCTTATCGGTCAGTGGTAATAATAGTGGTACAGTGACCGAACGTGTTTTCTTCGTTCGGGGTGTGTTAGTTTTATTACGACAATTGAAAGAATTCACGGACTATGGCTCTTATTCTGAACAGTGGTGAGTACCATATTTCCCACAGATCGATACGTGAGAATCGTTCATTAGGATCGTAATTGATCGTGTTGTTGCAAAGTAAAATAGTTTTTTCGGGTTAGGTTTATTATTTTCTCGTAGACCACGAGCTTCTGATTTTCGTCACTCGGCGCTGTGTCGCTACGCGTCAGGTCTGTTCCTCTCGTTCCTTCCGTCATACTTGTGCACGCTCTCGCTGTCGCACATACACACGCGCGCACACTATAAAAGAACAACGTTGTAATGGCGTTGTGCGTCTATCTCTTGCACATTTGATGTATCGATAAAAAGTTTTTTTTCGGGGGGGAGGGGCGTTCACACGCTCGTGTTATCGCTGTTTCCTGGCCGTTCGAAGTGAGAGTCGAGCAGGACAAAAATTCCTGCTGCCTACTCGTGTTTATTCGCAGTGATTAATTTCCAAACGCGAACGACAAATGCGAGGACTGTGTGCTCTGTGACTGTGCTCCTGATCGTGGCTTCTCCTTGTAGAAAACGACAAAAATTAATAACGCGAACGGTGGTGTCCCCGAGACAACGTATTTTCATTGTACGGACTATTCGTTGATACTGCACGAACCTTGTGAAACGAGCAGGTGCTCTTCCGGGTGACCAAACACGGACGCGCACACCTTCACCAATTGGTGCACGAGAACGTGTGTGTTCGTAACGAGTGTGTGTGCGTGCTTGCGTGTGCCTGATTCACGATACTGTCGAAGTGAATACGAGGAGAACAATCGGAAGTAACAAAATTACTCCATAAAAGAAGACCCAACGCTTTCGTGACGAAGCGAAAAAAAAAAATAGCTCGCACATCCATCGTTCTTTTTTATTTTCCCGATTGATTGACTCGTTTCTTTTTTCCCCTCGTTTATCGCCCCAATCACCACACGACTTTGAAAGCAATGAACCATCAAACGCCGAAAGAACTATTTTTTTATCGCTCCGTGAATTATCGGTGATAAGAATCGTAGATTTGAAATTGTCTATTAAACGATACGCGAAGTGTAGTGTCGCGGGGAAGGGGGGCGGGACAAAAAAACCAATATCGTACTATGAACTCGGAGCAAGAATGAAGGTAACGGTGTGTTTCGACAATGTCAGGGTGGTGGTTCCCTGCGGTGACGGAACTTTGCTCGTCAGAGATTTGATGCACGAGGCGATACTGCGCTACAGAAAAGCGACCGGAAAGAACGATTCGGGTCTATCGATAAACAGTCTTTCGTCACTGACCGGCGGTGGTCTTTTAGATCCGGACGATCGTCTTTGCGACGTAGCCGACGACAGAGAGCAAATAGTCGCTCGCTTTAATAACGGCGACGCTAATCATGCGGGCGGTGACGGCGCTAGTTCGGTGGGTACCAATAGTCCAGATTTTTTTCACATCGAGCATAAGGAACGTCGTTACGCGAACGACGTACGAGGAAGAATAACCAGCGGTAATATCAAACGCGAGAGCGTCAAGAGACTCTCGATGCACGCGTTATCGACGCGCGAACCTTATCTAGCTGCTTACTCGGCTCTATCGTTGCCCCGCGAGTCGCGACGCCGAGAGCCTCTGGGTCAAGACTCGAAAGTTTCGTACGAATTGGCCTGTTCGAAAAACGAACGTTCCGGCGATACGAGAAGTTCCGACGTTCGTGAAATCGTTATAAAGAACGAAGCCGGACCTCTCGGACTTCACGTAGTTCCGTGTTACGATCTTTCGGGCAACGATCAGGGTCTGAGAGTCGAAGGAATCGAGCCCGCCGGTCGTATAGCCAAGGACGGACAAATAGATCTTCACGATAGAATAATCAAGATAAACGGTCACAATTTGTTGCGTATTCCATTCTCAAAGGTACAGAGCATCTTTGCCAGTTGCATGAGCGATCCTTGTCTTCGTATATCGGTGCTGAAGCACGAGAAAGCGTCGCGTCTCGACGATGTATTGCGCAAGAGTCTCGTCATCGTCTCTAACAATAACAACAACAACAACAACAACAACAACACCAACAACACGACTAACAACAACAACAACAACAGCAACAACAACAACAACATAAACGAGAGCGCCGAGGAAAAAATATCGAGCAACGAGCACGAGGAGAGTCTTAAGAAGTTGCAATGCACGAATTACAATCTTCTTCAGAACGCGAATACCCGGAAAATCGGTCGTATGATAGACATCGATTTGACCAAAGGAAGCAACGGACTTGGCTTCAGCGTGACGACTCGCGATAATCCTGCCGGTGGACACTGTCCTATTTATATTAAAAATATATTGCCGAAGGGAGCAGCCGTTGAGGATGGAAGGTTGAGACCGGGTGATCGTTTATTGGAGGTCAATAAGATCGAGATGACCGGGAAAAGTCAGGCGGAAGTAGTTTCACTGTTGAGAAGCATTCCATCCGGTGGTAAAGTACGAATGGTCGTCTCGCGTCAGGAGGAAGTTTCGTCGAATTCCGAGGGAAATGCCGCGATGAATACGAGCCTGGGTGAAACAACGCCGGATAATACAAGACACTGGAATTCTGGTGTCGGCGGAACGACGACCTCCCAACGCGTAACGGCAACGGGAGGAAGCTTCGATGGTGTCGAGACGAAGAGCGAAAATACGAGAAGCTACGAGAAAAATTTTCCGTACAAGATCGTCGATACCAACGACGAGATTGTTCTTTCACCACGAAAAAATCGTGTCATACTTACACTCGACATTCCAGTTCATGATTCGGAAAAAGCCGGTCTGGGTGTTAGCGTCAAGGGTAAAACGAGCAGCGCCGATGAAAGTACCAATATGGATTTAGGAATATTTATAAAGAGCGTGCTGAACGGTGGCGCCGCCTCGCGCGACGGACGTTTGCGTACCAACGATCAATTGCTCAATGTAAACGGCGTGTCGCTACTCGGTCTTTCCAATTCCGACGCAATGGAGACACTCAGACGAGCGATGCTCAATACGAATAGTTCGATAACGGGCGTTATAACGCTCACGATAGCGCGAAGAATATCTTCTTACGATACGAGCGAGAAAAGTTTTGGGGATACAACGCCATCGTGTAAAATCGAGTCTGCCAACAGTATTTATATATCGGACGGTACGAAAACCGGCGAGGGTCGGGTCAAGGAGAAAAATAGCTTAAACTCGCAGACCGAGATTCACGATAATATAAAAATCGTGTCATCCTCTTCGTCCTCGTCTTCCTCACCCTGGAATCCCGTTATCGATCGACTGACCGAACAGTACAATAAGAACAGCTTGCGTAACGAGAGTTATTGTCTAGCTACGAACAAAACGTGGCTAAATTCCGTGAGTAACGTGAAAAAGTTGATGCTAGGCGCCGAAACAACGGACATGCTTCTCGAGGATTCGAGCGAGGGGAATCGTAACGAGATGAAAAAGAATCCCGACGATCGGGACAGTCAGTATTCCGGTGATCCGACTTACGACAGTCAATTATCGCTCGAGGAATTGTCCGTAAATAAATTTTCTCGCGACGCTCTCGGCAGACAGAGCATGTCGGAGAAGAGACACGCGGCTTTGGATGCAAAAAATACCGACACTTATAAGAGAAACAAAAAATTACGAGACGGACGAGACGGCAAGAGTTCCGAAGTTGCGAGTTCCATGGAGAACGTCGACGAAGCAACGAAAATTATCGGCAAAACGTTCGAAACAACGGACAAGAAGGACGCGCGCCCTCTAGCCTCGGGCGAGTGTACGACATCTTACGACAGTGAGAGGAAACGCCTCGAAAGTAAAAAGAGCGACGAGCCCGGGATTACGGATTATATTTACACGATTCCCGGTTGTAACAACAAATTTTTGTCACCGAGGAAGCATTGGCTGGTCGACGACGAGAGTACGGAAATTCCGGGCGCAACGAGTCACAAGGACGAACAAGCTTTTTCGAACACTCGCGGTGACGTTAAACAAGCCTCGCTCAATTCGGCGCTCGACGAGAGATACAAACGTTCGCGAAAAAAAGGGGGCATAAGATCGATGTTGAGACTCGGTAAAAATCGTAAATCCTTGAATTTCGGTGACAACATACAGAATAGACACGAGACTAGCAATTACTGCAGCGGCACTATTAATTACATTGCATAATAAAATATAACAAAAAAAATTTTTAAACGCAAACTACGAATCATGAGCGCGCTATAACGATAACGATTACGCAAAAAAAGAAGAAAAAAAAAATGTCGATGAAAAGAATACACGTTGAAATACGATACAACATATTATGCAAATGTGAAGAAAATGAAAAATTATTAAAAGTTTATATGCATATATATTTGTAGTGCGGCATGCGAGAGATGATATTCTATATATGTATGATTTATTCCAAAGTGCCTTGTATCTGCGACGAAGCGGGGTCGATAAAGAAACAATACAAACGAGAGATAATGAAAAAAAAGAAGAAGAAAAAACGCATACACACACAGACACATACACATACACACAGACACACACAAATTGATAAACGCGTGGTAGAACAAATTCTGTATATATAATTTTTGTACTTGTGTCTCTGATCAGACCTGCAAACCCGATCATGTACCTATTCCAAAAATAAAATTTTTTTGCACAAAACTTTTCGACTGATTTGTTAGAAAATATCAAATTTATCGTAGCGATAAAAATATTCGTGTTTTACGAACTAGCAAAGAGAGTGATTCACGAGTCATGGTGAAACTTTGTGGGTTTCTAATGTAATCCCTGATACAAAGAATCCATTTTGTGTCATCGTTTAATTTCTTAATAATAATCTTCGGCCACGAGCGATTAATCGACGATACGTGGGAATTAATTCTCGAGTCGATTAAATCTCGAATCGACATTGTATATTTACGTATTTTTTCTGTTACAGCCGTTGGTAAATTGGGCGCTCCGAGACAGCTCGTCCTTCAGCAAAAACGTTTTCGCGGAAAGATCAATATTCAAAAACCACAAAAATTGTTTTACGAGCGTGCGCTCGTTACGGAATTCGTAACGCCTTATTATCCCTCTTCAAAGGAACCAAAGCCCCTCTGGGAAGTTTGCCATCGTGCCCAAACGCAGGCGAATAAACAACGCGAGCCACATCCGTATCAGCGTATAATAGCTCGTGAGCTTTTTCAGAGATTCGAGGCTTCGAAGATGACGGCGTTTCTTCATAAAAATGCCATCGACTCCGACGATACCTTTGATTTTACTGTTAGGCTACACGAGGCTGGTATGTCTTTGAAATCTTACGGTCGTTCTACGGTCGCATGCGCCGTCGAAGGTACGCGTTACGAGGCTATTTTACCCCTCTTCTGTGCTTCTACTTATGTGGTCTTCAGCCCGAAGCCAAATGTCCCGGCGCTTCAGAAGATCGTGAAAAAAACACATCAGGTCGTTCTTCTCGGTGAGTATAGAAAAAAGAAAATACGAGGTTGCATTTAGATATATATACCTAACCTGGTAAGGTAAGGTAAAGGGGACTCTTTCCCCAATTTTCAACTCTTACTCTGGCTTCAACCTCGAGAGCAGTTCAGCAAATAACGACGTTACTTTCATCGGTTATATTCTCGAACGCGTAACGTTAATGCTCTGATCTTCCATCGAATGAAATCTTCTATTTATTCGGGACAATTGCCGTTCGTCGTGTGTTATGAATTTTGACCACTGTGTTAATTATTTTGCAGCCACGAAATAAGCATTTAACTGATCTCTTTGTAGCTCTTAAGGAGGTTCATGCGCCATAATCATAATAGTATATACGAAGTAATGGCAAAATCATTAGATGGGTGAATATACAAAAATTGGGCAACTCGCTGTCATCGGCCAATAAATACGAAAATATTTATGCACTTTATTCTGCGACAATATATTATGAAATTCCTAGATCCTCGCCATGTATCCATTCAATTTGAATTACATAGTTCAAAAGCTAATTAGTAAAATAACGCAATGAATGCTCAAAACATCAGTACCCTGGCGTGTCATAATCACAAAAACGCTTAATCAGGAGCTTGTATAACAAAATATTCCGTGTTTATTGTTAATCTGATTATTATTATATATTCTGTAAAACATTTATTAATATAATTCACACGTTTATTTATAGAATCTGTAAAAAGCTATTTTTTAAAAATTTACAAACTTTGTCATCACTTTTACCCATCAGTCCTTTGTGCCAAGTTGAAATTTGAAATTCCCCCAAAATATTGCCGAACTACGATCAACTCATTGTTCAGTGTTGAATGTTGGTACTAAAGTTAACTGCAAAGCGCACCATATTGACGGCAGCCATGTCGAGGCAAGTGCTAGCGTCGTTGTTACCGCGTGTGCACATGCTGATTCAGTCAAATTGTCAGTACTCTGGTAATCCTTTATTTCCTCTAGTACCTATGTTTTCTTTAAATTTATGCATGATTACATGTAGTTTGTAAAAATATACCATTTTTATAATTAAAAATACTGATAAACACATAAGTTTTTAGTATGATCTCAAATTAATGTCCTATTCGTCAGTACTTTGTCGTCAGTCCGCTGTCTGAGATTGCACCAAAGGACTGCCGTGTTACCAGGGAACTGATGATTTATTTATTTCTGATCGAGTTTATTACTTGTTATAGTGTGCAATCATTTGTTTGCGAAATGATTATAACTGTGGTGCCTATATTTTGATTAAATATGTAGCACGAAGAGCAGAATATCCTTATTCAGGGATCTGTTCTTCTGTTGATAATGAAGATGGTGAATTGAGAGTAACTTTTCTCAAAATTTGTAACATGAGTCAAGTTAGCGCCGAACTAGAAGCAATTTCAATGAATTATATCTCAAAAAATTGCTCGCAATTTGCTCATCAAGAATATAAAATTGCTCTAGCGGTAGCAATTATTAAAAAAAAAGTTATTAAACAATTTCATAACAAACACTAATTTGACGATTTCTAAGTTATCCAAGTACGACCGGAATCTTTTCTGGGCTCAAAATATTGCGATCAATTTGCTCATCACTGCCCACCATTGACAAATTTTAATTTATTTTTGTTTATTTTTAACAGATGGTCATTATATTTCGCAATTTTTACTTAGTGATGGAAAATACCTTACTGCTTAGGCAACTTCGTTTTTGCTTTAATTTTAATTTCTCAGAATTGTCTAATGTTAAGGCAACTACTTCAAAGTGATACTAAACATTATAAAATGAAAAGGCTGTTTTGAACACTGTTGTAGTTCATATTTACAGTATTACATAGTTTTAGAGGTAATATTAACACTAACTAATGTGATTTAATTCATTAAATATGCGCCTTTATTACATCGTAAGATATTTATATTTCAAAATACTCAAAGTTACAGTAAACCTTATATTTCATACGAAATAGTGTTCTTAATCAGTACTGTGCCATCCTCGTCAGTCCGTTGGCAGTGAAATTTAAAAAAATACAAATAACTCGCAAAATATTTAAAAAAGTGACTGGCCCGTCATAGGATACTATATTGATGGTACAAACTATGTACTCAAGCCAAAATATATATAAGATGTGGTTGAAAACTATATTAACAAAATTTGGTCAAAAGTGGGCCAACTTTTGTATATTCACCCAGATACAATTTTGTCCAAGATAATTTTTTGAAATTTTGCGTCAATCTTCTCGAGCATCGTATTATAATGGGTAAGAAATTTGAGAAGGTTTCACCGTCTAGTAATCGAGATATTCGGTGTTTAAAATGGCAACTTTAACACGAGGTCTTGTGGGAAGTTACGAAAAATACGATTTTTCACAATAAATAACTCGATCTCTAGACGGTAAAAACTTTCTCAAATTTTATCCACGGTCGAGTATTATTGTTAAGAAGTTTCGTACGAATTTAAAACAATTAATCTTGGAATTCGTCTAACGCATGGACAACGCTTCAACCTCCTTAATTCATCGGTTATTCCGTCTTAATTTTTGTTGTTTTAATGTTTGCAGCTGGAATTCTTGAAGATAGATTGCTAAGCGCCAGTGATTTCTTGAAATACGGAAAAATGGATATAACGAATGCACGTTCGGGACTGGTCCATACCCTTCGAACAGCCGGTGGTACGAATCTCAATCGTCAATTAAATTATCATCAGAGTACTCTTGTGACGAGGCTGCGACAAATTTGCGAAGGACAAAAGACCGAAAAGGAAGAGCAAGAAATCAACGTCGACGTATCGAACGGCGAACAAGTCGAGACCGTATAATTACGATATCATTTATTTCGAGTTACAAATGTTTAAGATTTGTCGTTGTAAAAAAAAAAAAGAAAAGAAAACGAGAGTACATTTTTTGTAAGAGTTTTGGGCGTCGATTATTAATCTTCTTTTTAATTTCTTCGTCGTTTCGTCGATCAGTGACAATAGTTGCAACGCGGGTGGCACTTTACACCGTTCTCGCCGCATCGACAACCCCCTGACGTGTCACCTTTTCCCTGAACGAATAATGGAATAATTATCGTTTGTTTTTAGTATTTTATTGGCTCTCTTGCGACCCTGTCATTTTGATCGACCGGTTGAAAAAGACAGTCGAGTCAACGTAAAAGTTTAACGATTGAATTTGGACTGTTCTCAACTGTTGATCTTCGAAAGTCAACCATCTTGCGTTTTCTGTGGATGATTTGGGATTCAACGACCGTTGAATCGACCATTAGAATTCTTTTTTACGGTTGACTTTATAGTTGTAAAGCCGTCGAAATTCAACCGTTGATATTTTCGGTTGACTTTGCAGTTGCCAAAATTGCTAGGGGAGCTTGTTGGTTTACTTACACCTGGGCCCCAGCGAGGACCTCTAGTGACCCAGCATATTTCCGTTTTACACATTGAACAGCGAAGCCAGTCGCATCCCCATTTTTTCATGAGCACAACCGCGCAAGTTGGACACGGTAACGCCTCGCCTCTGTCTACCATTTCCTCGAGCATAGCCGCAGTTCTCTTAGATTCTTGATCCGTTTCCTTCGAAAGTCTCGATGCTTTTTGGTATTCACGGCAATTCATTCCCGTATGAACCACCTCGAATGTATGAAAAATAAAAACCATAAGATTATACAAATTATAGAGTTTTAGATTGTCGAAAGAGCGTTTTTAATTCGTCACGAACGGCAATTGTAGTGATTTTTTAACGTATGAATTCTTTTTCGTTCCTGCATTTTACGAAGTGGACAATTAATTTCATGACTATTTGTTCAAAGTGCGTTAATTCGGCGCAACGAAATGTGTGTTTTTTTTATGAAAATAGAAACAAATGGATTTACCTGACACGTGAGACAATTACTGACGCCGCACACAGGACACAAAAAATTGTTCACATTATTGTCGTATATGCACCAGCCAGGACAGTCCGGTGTTTTGCAGTGAAACGCATTATTTCCAGCATTATTCTCTGCCTGGGCTATCGATTTGGCCAGATGTCGCTGATAAACTTCTGGCTCTACCAACTGTGCAAATTAATGAACGACATTACAATTTTGACCTTTTCGACGAGGTTCATTGACCCGTCGGAGATAGTTACGACCATTTTTTAAAATTTACGAGAAACAATTATTCTTGTCAGGGTTGTCATATTAAAATAGTACTTTTTTCTACTCTTTTTCAATATTAATAATTTAATTCATGGCAATTGATAAAACTCACGGCCTTAATTTCACGTTCTTGAAGCGTAGATTCGCAAGTATATTCCGTATCTCGATAGGGACATTTTACTTCTGCCTCTTCGCAATAACGTATTGTATTCGCAATACATGGTCTTGAAAAACAAAAAGAAAATCAAAAGAATTATTCTTTTTACAATAATGCAACTAATTTTCCATTACGAATTAATACCTGCAAAACATGTGTAAACAATCTCTAAGAATGACGCCTTCCTGTGGTCCATAAGTTACGAAACAAATTGGACACTCTATTAGCCCGGAATTTGGTATAATGTCACAATTTTCCAGCGATATGAGCGCCTCGTATCGTTCCATTCTCACTTCCTCCGAGATACATTCTTCGTCCTCGTCGTCCTTGATCATCTGTGGCACGGTAATTTTTGTTATTCGCATTATGATTGGATCATCGACGATTATTATCATCAATTCGACATGGTCGTTGCTAAAAATAAGGAACAAGAAAAATCTGATTAAATTGTAAAATCACCCGAGTTTCTGTGGACTCTGGTGTTGGCTCTGCGTCCGGTTCTTCGACTTGACCTAGATTTATGATTCCTTCGACAGGCTCTGGATCAGGATCTTTTGGTGTCTCCTGTTCTGTCGTCGATACTTTCTCAACCGTTAGGGGTGAGTCGCTATTTTTCAATTCTGAAATTCGTTCGGTTTGTCAAAGGTTTATAAAACGATGAAAACAATGTTAATTTTTCTTTCAATAATAAACTCGGATTTTTAAGAACGAACAACAATTTGATAGTAAATTTTCGAAAGCTTGAAATTTTATTCGTCAATGTTATTAATTCGTACAGGAATTTGCAATGGATAATAATATTTTCAAATTCACCAGCGATCGTACAAAAAAATGTCAGAGCACAAATGCTTCGTCACCTGGTGCAACGAGGTACAAGAAGACTGGAGATCCTTCGATAGTTTGCAATGCCTCGAGTGTCGTTGCATCGTCGTCAGCTAAACGTTGTCCTACGATCCAACGCTGTACGTTCGTTGGTATCTCGAATTCAGTAAAAACTTTTGCCTTGAGCTGTGCAACGGTCATACTTCGTGCGAGCTAATTAATTTATAAATATTTATAAAAATTAATTGACCTTCCTAATTTTCGCCGCAATGGAATATTCGTAATTGGTGGGTAATAGTAATTATTCACGTTGGGACGAAAGGACAGATCGTGTCAAATTGTAATTGAATTTTTTTGATTAATTATTTGATTTTTAAATCGTCATGGAATGCCACTTTTTCAAGATTATCGTACCCTCAATGGGATGGGCCCTTGATGCGCTAGCTTGTCCTCGATATACATATTAACGTTAACAATATCCTTAGTCTTTGTCCTCTGCCGTACGACCGAACAGTGAATCTTGAGCCTGGCAAGTTCCTTCGCGAGACCAGCCGCCTGCTGATGATGACCCGAAGCGATCGCAGCCTCCAATTTTCTCAGCAAACGATTTACAGCCAAGGTATTCATATTTTGTTGATCAACAACTTTTGTATCCTGAGCTTCTCGTTAAAAAAATAAAAATACTCTTCTAATTAGTAAATTAGACGAAAATTCATTTAAACTTCCACGTTCAATTTTTATCGAATTAATAATTATACGATAAAATTTTGTACGTACGATTTGACGAATTATAAAATTGAATATGAACGAAAGATGAATGGAAAATCGCGGATTGAAATAATTTGAAAAAAAAAAAAATTCTTTAACGTCAGAAAAAATGAGGGGACAACCCTCATTGTTTACTATCACAACACCAAAGGCCTTTGCATTCATCGTCGCGTATTCACGGCTTCGTCGAGTGATTCATGCCGTTTTATTAATAGAATATCTCGGTTGGATGAATCACCGAGAAAAAAGAGGTGCAACGAACTTGAGATGAAAAATCTTACCCATAATTCCCGATTGGGTGATCTCTCGCTCGCGAATCCGCGATTTTTGGTCATCGACCAAATCCGTACGCTTTTCTCTCGTTTGTTCGATTCGTGAAATTTGCGAAGAACTCGTTTTCGTCGCCGGTACAACAGCGTTCGCGTACAAAGAGTGTTCGATGACGTTTGCGTAAGCATTTTCGGCACGGGAATTTTTCATCGTTTTAATCGCCTCGATTTGAGCGAACTCTCGTGGTCTTATCAGCTGAAACGTATTTTTCGTTAAACCGGAAGTGCCTGGGATCCCGACCATTTTTCCGCTCGTTCTGTAGACGACATCTTCGTTTTTCCATTTGGACGATGTAGCTTGACCGAGTGATTGAGCTTGGTCCTCCATTTTACCTTGACCTTGACGATTGACCTTTCTGACATTACCGGAAGTTTGAGCGGCGGAGGAAACTTTTTGTTTGTCGTAATCACGCTCCTCGTTGGTTCGAAAAATTGCTTTTTCCACTCGATTAGGGGGTGGTCCTATTCGAATCGGTGGAGGATAGGCAACCGTGACTGGACTCAGAAGATGCGAAATAATATTTTTTTTATCCACTATTGTAATTGCATCTCTCCGCTTGTCCTCCGACAAGTTTAATTCTCTTTTCTCACCTTCCATTGAAGCATCCCCTTCGGTTTTTAATAAACTTTGTTGAGAGAATAATTTCTTCGCTTTCGACCGTTTTGGTAACGAGTGTTTCATCTCCTTGAGCATCTCCTTCAAATCGGTCCTAGCAGGATTCTCGACCAGGCTCGTGGACGCATTATTTTGTTTATCCAAATTATCAAGATTTTCGTTGCCTCGACTGTATCGCGATAAATTAGTTTTCTGTTTGTCATTTTTTTCAGCTTCGACGAGAAGATCGAGAACTTTGCTCACCTGACTGCTGCTCGAGTTCGTTTCAAAATTCTTCGCCTTCTTCGGATGATTGTCCGAGTCTCTCGAAGTACTTTGTGTCTCGATGTCGTTGAAGATGCTCGAAAAATCTTTACGAACGATATCACGTTCTTTCTTTTCCATATGCATTTCTTTATTCGTTTCCCCTGCGACATCAGACGTCTTCGTCTTCTCGTTAAATCCTTGACAATAAGATTTTTCAACGTGGGATATCGACTCGAGGATATTGACCCGAAATTTTGACGATTTCGGCGATGTCTCTTGGCTCGAATTTCCCGCATCACGTACGAGAACTTCCTCGTTCAGTCTCGAAATTTTAGCCTGTAAAGAAATCTCGCGATCTCCCGAATTGTCTCTCTTGTCCCCGGCGAATCCTTGAAAAAATGACAGTCTTGCCGAAATGTCGGAATTGCTTTTTTGTTTCGATGTGGAGGTGTCCCTTGGAATTTCGACGATTTCTTCCATTGTTTTATTACTCGTCGTTTGTCTTTGCGCCGGTAAAAAATATCTCGACAAATCCTTGTCGACTCGTACGCTTTCCGATTTGGAAAATGTCGGACGATCGCGCCACTCGCTGGAATCGTCGCTCGAATTTTTCGTCCCTTCGTTTTTGACAACCGGCGGCTCTCTTGGATAAGGATTTTTCGCTAGAAAGCTCGTGTTGACGGTGACCTTGGTGATATTGCCTATAGCGTTGAATTTGGATATGAGTGCTCGAGTTCCTCTTCTTGGTGAACTTTCCATCGCGGAAGTGACCATGTCTTGAACGACGTCTTCGGTTCCTTCGTTCCTCGTGGTTTGTTCGCTGGACCGCGAGGCTTGAAGAATCATGGAAGCGGCTCTTGCTCTGGCTTGTTCCTCCTGTACAATCGCAGCCGCCTCCTTGTCGAGTTCGCTTATATTCGTCAATATAGAAAGTCCCGACTTCCTTTTGTTTTCTTTCTTTCTATCCTCGTTATTTTTCTCGCCACGATGAAAAAAATTCAGTCTCGAGAGGGTTCCGCCGTCCTGACTTTTTTCACCCTGTCGAGATTTCGAGGAGGAAGAACCGGAAAGGCTCGAACCGGTGAGCCTCTCCTCGTGAACCTCCGGCTGGGTAGGATTTCGTAAAACATCCCCCGCTCGTCTCGACGTTCCCGAGTCCCGCGAATGTTCGAAAACGCTTCGCTTGTACCAAGGTCGTGGCATTGCCGACGCGGAAGTTTGAGAACCCGTTGTGACGGGAAATCGTCCTTTCGACGTTCCGAAGGTCCTTTCAAAATCGGTACCTGACGATGAGATCGAGCTCGACGTCGAGCAAGAAATTATTTCTCTCTTCGAATGTAATACACCACCTTGAAGGACGAGACTGTCGTTGCTTATCGAGCCTGGAAGATCGAAGGATTTGCTCCTCGAAGAAAGGTTCGTGCCGCTTGTGTTCACCAAAGTGTCGGTGTTTGAACACTTTGTCACATCGCCCACCGTCTTCAGCGACGAAAACAAATCACTATTTCCACTATTCACTCCTTCCCGACTAACTCTTTCATGTTCCCTCTCGTTCGAGGGGCGAGAATTTACCTGGGTCGTTACTGTCGTCGATTTCACAGTCTCGAAAGTATCGTCCGATGTCGTTGGATTATTCGCCGGAACAACCGGCTCCGAGTTTAATCCCTCAACGATCGAGAATCGCGCGTCCACCTTCCTCGACGCGTCGTTATTTCTTTCTTCACCCTTAGCTTCGACAACGTCCACTCTTTTTTCACTGTCGCTCAATTTATTTTCCGGCAAAACGTCACTTCCGGTTCCTTCTTTTTTCGACAAAGTCGCACTTTCGTCCTTGGTCGACGAATCAGCACTTTCACTTTTTTGTCTAGTCGACAAGTTTTCACACTGATGGGTCTGTTTCTTTTCACGAAAAATCGCACTTTCGTGCTCCTCGTTCGAGGCAAAGCTCGCACTTCCGGTCTCTTTGTTTCCCGCTGAGGCAATGCCTTCGGTCTCTTGTTCCCTCGTCGTCAAGGTCGTTGTAACTTTCAATCTCGCGATATTCGTATCCGGTGGTTTAGGGGCTGGTCTCCTCTTTCTTCGTCCTGTGTTTTTCGATATTTTCGCTTCACCGTCGATGTTTTTGAATTTTGTCGCGCTTACCGGTGGATTTGGCGCTCTTCTCTTGCCTCTCACGTGCACCCTTCCACCTCTTCCTTCGTGACGTCTCAACGTTCCTCCTAGATTATCCCTCTGTATCGCGATATTGCCGCAAGAAACGAAAGCTCCGGTGTTACCGTTGCACGGCTGCAACGAGTATCTCGCGGTAATGTCGCGCCTCTTTGACAAAACATTGGCCGGAAGTGTCTTGGTGAAGTCGGTGTCATTCGCGTTGAATCTCGTCGCTATTTTCGCCGCGCCCGAGCCAAAAGGTCCGACTTGTCGGGTTGCGTTTTTCACAATATCGGACGTTGGTGTCGTAGAAAAATCGTCTCTCGTCGCGTTTTCGCGTCTGTTTCTCAGTGTTCCGGTACAAAATGCGAAACTTCGAACGGTCGCGGTGCTGTAAAGCGTCTCGACGCTCTCGTTGCTCGAGAGCTCGCTCGCTATCTCATCCTCGTCGAGTTCTTCGGCCTCGCGACGAGCTTTTTCCTCTTTGTTCGAGCGTTTTCGTCCCTCGCGACGATCGCACAACGACGACGATGAGGATGACGCGGATTCGCGAGAACCCCGCTTGAACCACTTGAACAACGAGAATCTTCCGGTTCCCGTTGCTATTCCGCCTATCGCGTTCGTCTCGTTACTCCCACCCTCTACGATCTTTTCTACTTCCGGTACCGTCAAAATTTCACAATTTTCCAAATTTTCACGTCTCGAGGCATTTTCCGTGGCTCGAAAATCGTCATTACGATCGATCGAGGTCTCGATGTTGCAACTTGGACTTTTCAAGCTTCTGCTCGTGTTCGTTTCCTCCCCGGTACTGCATACCGCGCGCTCGACCATCTTTTCCCTCTTTCTCTCTCTTCCTTTCTCCCTCTTTCTCTCTCTCTCTCTCTGTCTTTCCGTTTTTTTAACACTTTTATTCTTGGATTTTCATCGTCCGTTTTTGCCTCATCTTCTCAATCGTCTTCCAAATCTCATTCTTTCGCACTCTCATCCCTTCGACCCCTTCGAGCCCTTCAACCCCTCCCCTTGCATCACGATCTCCGATCTTTCTTTTTTAACCCTTTTCTCCCTCTCACTTTATACGCTCGGTATCGCACATAGTGGTTCGTTCCCTATTTATAGATATCGCGCTTTAAAAAAAGCTCGAACTTCGCGCGTACCAAAGTCTCTAAGCTTTTTCGTTTACGATGCGGATTTAATATTATTTTCCTCGGGTCAACGTGAAATTAACCGACACCTCGATATCGCTCGGAAAATATACGAATGTTTTATCGATGTGTAGGATAATTTTATAAATGAAAAATTTGCTCGAATTCGGAATGGAATGAGCTTTTATCGATATTTGTTCGTGCTATTTACAATTTTTTTAATCGATTTCTGTTATTGTAATTTAATTCTTGTCGAGTACGTGCACTCTGTTGCGGCCGCTAAACTGACCGCGGGATGAACTCTCTATTCCGACAAAGATACTGGTCTTTCTCTTCTCTCTGGCTCGGTGTGCTCGTGAGCCAGCCCCGAGGAGAGAAAACCCCGAATTATTATTAGACGACGACGGCCGACGACGCGTTTCCACGTCGAAAGCTCCGGTCTCTTCTCTTTCCTCGCCGGGGGTTATTTTCAAAGTCCACTTTGGTCTCGACACACCGACGCACGACCGTACGGAGATACACGTGTCGCTGATCGCGGGCCGGAGAATTAGCATATAGAAACGGATCGGAAATTGGAAAAAAAACGATCGTTTAATCGATGGGATTTAATCAATTTTTCGATATTAATCAGATTTCATTGGGAAGATCGAATTGCTTGGCTCGATTTGATCGAATTGATCGAATAATGGAAACAGTGCTGTATGAAACTTGCACATTGCACATTGCGAAAAACCCTTCATTTATTTAGATCGACGTTTCAAAATAAAAAATACATTATTTCTGCTGGATGCTCGAAAATTCTAGACGCATTCCAGTCGAACTCGGTTTCAATTTTTAGAGAGATACATAATTTTTGTGAATTTGTTTTTTTCGATATTTTAAGTATTTTTATCGCTGCGACACGTATCAACCTTTTTTTTTCATATTTCCCTAAATGTTTTTCATTCATTTTCAATTCATCGAGCAAACCGCAGTGACTAAACGGAAAACATGAATCGGTTTATTTTGTTCAATTGTTTGAATAAAAATAAATAATTAAGTTTTATTAATTCTCTTAATTTTAATTCAAGGAATTATTCAAAATGAACAAGCTTGTCAGATTCTCGTGTAGTGCCGATAAGATAGAGCACAATAGACAGTCCTATTCTTCTGTTGGTATAGAATTAAATTATAGCATGAACCATGGGTCGATACCTAAACACCGCCTCTCTCTCTCTCTCTCGCTCTCGCTCGAGAGCTTCCGAGCTACCGAGCTTCTTCCTCGTGCTACGAGGTGTCAGCAGGTTTTAAATATCCGTTAAATTGCACTAAAGTAACGCGAAACGTACGAAGAAAGAATCTTGGCAAATATATTTCTGAACTTGAGCCAAACATCTCTAATAAAATTCTTCATATTCCTTCTACCTTTATTTTAAGATGCATTTTTTTACTAGTTTTAGTTTTGTAGCATCTGGAAAGTCTTGGATGGCTGGTGTCAATGTCTCTTTCAGAATTCGAATGTGCCCGGTCTCATTTGCACGTCTACCTCTCGTCCTTTACTAGAATTAGCAAAGTCCAATAAATTCGATGAACCCCATGTTGTTCTATTTTCTTCCTTCGTCAGTGTCTGATGAATTAGAGAGAGGGGGAGAGAAAAAGAGAGAAAGGGGAGAAGAACGGTTGCTTATGTGTATCCAGAAATAGCTGCACCAGACTGTGGCATGCCTTGCGAATTTTAAGCTGTCTAGACCATAAATAAGCAAGGAGGAGAATACCGCTCTCAGTTGGATCAGTTTTTGGCTTCGGAAGATTTAACGATTAAAAAGATGCGACGATTTAGAGATTAAACATTAATTCTCCAGTATAGCAGTATGTGTCCTCATAGACGTGTGCAAGTTTGGAACTGCCAGTTGGTCTCGCGGACACCTTGGGTCAGAGTGTGGGACTAATCATTAAATTGACCAATGTCAAAATTGGTTAAAAGTTGGATTATATTTAAGGCGTTCAAGGGACAATGAACTTTGTTCAACCCTCGATTTTTTATTATCCTTGATACAATGTACCCACCCCATACCTCGTTTTATTCCATTCTCTTTCATTCTTCAGTAATTCTCGGATCAAAGGACTCATCGAAATTATATCGAGATTAGCCAAGTACATTAATTTTTAATTTTCCATCTTGGTGAAATTACGTTGGCTAAAATAATTATTTGATTCGAGTTAACAATTCCTTGCCTCGTTTCGATCCTCGTTATCCATTCTCTCTGCAATGTGCTGCGAACTATATTCAGCGCACGCTCTGAATCTATGCCGTTCGATAATTATCGGCAAACACAGAATTACCGGGGACAAAATTAATTCAACCCGGATACGTTTTATTCGACTTTCATTCCCGATATTACTCATTCAAACGAGATATTAACTGCTCAAAGCTATTCGTACACGAAAGGATCTCTTGTACTAGCTTTTGCCAAGTTCAAAAGTTTTGTTTCCATTATAAAACCCAATTCCAGTCTATCCCCGTCCATCCCCTCGAGCGTAAGAAACGAATAAGAAATATTTCTTTAGGTACCTCCTAAAGAAATATTCCAAAGGGAGTTCACGCACGAGAGATTGGTACTACGATGCCTTCGGTCTCTTGCACGAACGGTACTCGTATTTGGGTAAAAGGGTTTTTTTTTAAGTCAAATAATAAACGATCTCGAGAACGATCAATTGAATACCAAATATTTTTATTAACAGTCTGGTTACTTCCTAGGACATTTAGTAGCTAGTTCTACAGGTGCCATTTAAATTTGAAAAAAAGTTCACGTTCCGAAAATTGGAGCCTTTTTCTTTCGTTTCCTGTCGACCAAAAATCGTTCGGCTTAATGCAAAAATCGATATATGTCAAAATGATACAGAAAGTAGAAGGTCGGTGGGAAGAACGTGTATTCGAATGAACGACGTATGGTACGGTTGAGGGGGAAGAGCGGGGTTGGCGTCTCTACGGATTCGGCTCGTTCCGTTCTCGTTCCAGTCTTTCTACCCCCTCAGGTTTGCTCTGTTCCTCACTCATGCGCCTCTCCTGTACCAATCACGCGGCCGCGCTTGTATTCCTTCTCCGGGTAAAACGGAACAACAGCCCGGCGGGACCATTTCCGGAATTAAAAATGAAATATGCATCGCGACCTTACCCCCCTGCACACCCTTTCACCTTTTTCTCTTATCTTATTACATATACCATACCTCTCTGGCCGGATTATATGCTCAGTGTTAGGCTCGGTGGTTCCCACTCGTTCTCAGTGTCGCAGTTTTCTTTCCACCAAAAAAAAAAAAACGAAAACAACGAATACTTAACCTCTCTTTACGAGAGAATATATAATTACAAGTACCAATTTATCTAGACAATTATTCAGCATACCTAAGTAATAACGATATTAATAATAATAATTAATAATGATTAAAACTATTTTGCGGATTATAAAAAAAAAAAAATTATCTTCATTTCTCGAATATTTAGAAAATTTATAAATACACGTTAGTATACTTTGGTCGAATCGAACTGATATTTTAGGTTCGGGGTTGGAATTGTTCCTCGCGTTGATCCCTCGGGGATGATTCGAGCGTTGTCTATCCGAGGTTAGTCTGAACCGAGCGATACAAAAGCGTATAACCATAAAAAACAGGCAAGCAGCAATATATATATATATATATATATATATATATATATATATATATATATATGTAATCGCGAAGTTTTCCGTATATCGTGTCTGACCCCGTACGTTCTTTTATCACTGGCCCGTCCCCAGTTTTCCTCCATGCCTTCCGTCCTGTTTTCTCGCTAACCACACCGTCTTCCATCCCGTTCTCTTGTTTCTGTACGCGTTGTTGTGTACGCCAACAAAGTTTATTTCGCGCGCATGCATTCACCCCTCTCATCCCCCTACGCTACATCGACCCACCGAGCAATTTTCTTCACCCACACTTCTAGCACTCCAACGTCTTCCAAACCGTTTTTCAGCGTGTAGAATTCTCGCTTTTCCTCGGAGTCCGCTGCAACACCTGGAACAGCAACGGTTTCTTCAACACTGCGCCATATCCACCTCCTTGAATACAAATCACGATGTTTTCTCTTCTTTCATCATAGTGGCAGAGGATGAGGGGGAGGGGGTAAGAGAGAGGAAAAGTTGCTCTAGATTCGAACCTGGATCACAATCATTAACGAAACCTCCATACTGTCTACAGACGTACATAAATCGTATTTATATATGTGGTATTATATATATATGAGGAGTCAAGCTCTCCGGTCCATACGCTTTCCACGTTTCTCACGTTATGAATAATCTACGGCTTAACGGAGTTTCCTCGAGACTTCTGTGCGGAGCTCGTAATGCACGTTTAGAAACCACCCTTACTAATGCGCGCAGTCGCTCTGTCTACATTCGTTCGTCGAAGTAGCTGAGAGAGAGAGGGAGAGAAAACCCGACCCGCCTAATGCATAAATGTTTCAGTCCATTCTTCCTTTTTCTGCACTTTCCTTCCGCTTTCTACCTTCTTCTTCTTCTTCCCCTCCTCATTTTCTTATTCGGTCCTGCGCTAGAGCGCAGGCACGCGAGCTATTTATGAAAATTCATGAATAATACTGTCGGGTCTCTCAGGGCCAAGTTCGTGTGCGTTTTAGATTAATTGAGAGAATCCGGTTGCAGTAAAACTTTGGCACGGTGGCTTCGCGTTCGGGGGGTAAAAAACGTAGGGTGAAGTCTGACAGGGATCATGAGAGTTCCGGACCTCGGCGACTCGTTAACCTACTCCGGGTAGCGTTTGAAAGCGTTTGTTATTTTTACGGGGTGATATGAAAATCGTTTTCTTTTCGAAAATGCAATAATACCGCTGCAACTCGTAATGGTTAATAAAACATAAAAATTATTTCGGAAAATTGATAAATTTCGAAATTTTTCATTTAATTTGTTTCTCGGCCTATTTGTGAAAAGTGAATTCTTTAAAGACAAGAATTGTTATGTTTTTTTAAAAAGTGAAGGAGCAGAACTGCTAAGATAGAGAATTTTTCTGTCGTTACGGTAATCTTGAACATTCATGAAATATTGATATTTTATAGTTTTTAAAGTCATAAGTAAATTTGACAACACTCGTAAAGAAGCTCGATTAGCTTTTCATTGCTCGTCTGCCACGAGAGATGGAAACCATCGATGTTTCATTCCCCATTCCACTTTGTCCTTTTCTCCTATACGACATTTATTGACTCCCCGAATCTATTAATATCATCGAGACTCGTTTTCCTAGCATGGTTAGGTATAAACAAACTTCCTCCTCGTCCAACGCAACCAAATCGAGATTTAAATCGCAATCTATCAAAGTGTTACGTATAAAATTTGTCAGAATTTTGAGATAACTGCTAAATCTACATTTATATATTAATAATAATAATAATAATAATAATAAGAAGAAGAAGAAGAACAATAACCCGAAGTGCAAGAAAATTCAAGAACGATGATATTACGACCCAAATTACTTCAGCTCACGTAATGTTCCGGAATCGAATAATCGAAGAGGAAATAAATATCGTCGTCCAACATTTCACCCTCGTTACGTTCTTTTTTTTCATAACCGAAAAGTCTGCCAATTGCGAATATTCGAATTTTTTTTATCGAAGATATTTATCCGATTATTTGTCATTTTGATGGATAAACGACAGCTTTAATAATCGATGGTCGAGATGGTTTGTGGTGGAGTTACTCGGACGTACACGTTGTATCTTCGGTGATTCGTGCGGAATATGATATCCTCGTACCGTGGTATCGTCGACGAGAATACGTAATGCTCCGAATATCTGATTCCCTTTTCGATACAACAATGTTCGCTCGAAATTTTGATGTCTTACACGTATGTATATATGTATATGCGGTAGTTTGTGACAAGTTTCTACCGCTGATATCGTATACATTTTGAGCTCGGTTCCGCGATGTCACGAAGTTCTGTAAATGAGAAACAGCGAACAATCCCGAGCTTCCGGTATCAATCCGAAAGTTTCCGCTCGTACAATCGTGAACTTTCGAAATTCATCGTTAATTGAGAAACGTCGTCGCATCGGATCGGTTTTCTTCGTTAAAAATTCTGATCGATTTATCGTTGTTACGCAAATTGAGAAATTTTCGACGAAGATATGTCGTGACGGATAAATAATCAAATTTATTGTACGATATCGTCAAACATAGATATCTGGTTCGAAATATTAGTCGCAATATCAATTTAATTTGTATTGCTTCGCTATGAATTTGTAAGTCGAGTTTCGTCGTTTGTTTCGTAATCGAGACTAGGCTGCAATTAGGAAAATTCGTTCAATAGTCTAGTATAAAATAATTCGTGTCGATGACAGTCGCGCACTGGAATAATTACGTTTACGAAAATCTCGCCTTTAACACGTATTAGCACCGTATTATAATATCACGCTCATCGATGACACAGGTATCCCTCTGGTCCGTTACATATAGCGAGCACTCACCCTGTATCCACATTATAATGCCCGATTAGTTCTATGCACACGTGACACCCAACGTCCACACGAATATTGCAACGGACAGTGGCTAATTCAAGCAGAACGTGGACAATACTGTATTGACTTTGGTGTATTGTACTCACGTACGAGATGCGGCTTCGATCACGTTTCATGATTGGTTTGTTTCGCATATTAAATTACGATACGCGATCACGTTGCACATTAAATGAAAAGACGGGGGATAGGATGCTCGACGTGCGAAAATTTAATACCTGCGGAATCGTCGACATTTGGAAATTTAATAATTACCAATGTTGATGTGCACGTAGAATAGCGACGAGGTGATTAAATGGAATTAATTGATACTATCGGTAAGTTGAACGCACCTAATTGAAACCGTATTTCTCCGATCATTTTCCTGGCGATCGAGCCGTATTTAACGCAGCTGCGAATATTACGCGAAAATATTTATATACATTTTTCAATTAATTATTTTTCCAGACACGAATTTATTGGAAATTTCTATCATCGTTTTATTTCTCCGTTGATCGAGTTATTCGATTAAACACAAAGTCGTTTAAAAATGAAAATAATGATTATTGTACGAGGTCACGATTCACTAAAAAAGTTAAAAAACAATTTTTTCTCGACATATTGTTTTCGCTTTATCTTTTGTTTTTGCGAAAAAAATACAAGCTTAGAAAATTGTTCAATTATTGAAATACACGGGTGACCGTTATGTTTATCTAATTTTCTGACGTCAACTGGGCTATGCGCCACTTCTCGTGTCGCATGGCCCAGTGGAAACAAAATATACATGTGCTATACATAGATATATGTATACGCTTATATATTTATATACGAGACGAATACACGTACGTAACGAATTATCGATGTGCCACAGGAACTTCGGGAAACTTGTCGAGTATTATTTACGCCACATATGCAGACGCATGAAAATCGTTCGATATCGGCTGAACTCTTAACCTATCTCGTATCGTATGTCTCTCCGAATAGATTTTATCTATATTTAGGGAGCTTATATGTCCACGGACAATTTCATATGTTTCTCTGCATATTAAAAAAATGTCTCGCCAGTGGGGTCGGTGCAACCATCGTTTTCACTATCGTGTACAGGAATAGGGGTTGATATTAAAGCGGGGTCATAACGGGGTTAATACATTGTACGTATGTTTAATGCATTCTATATGTATATTTTTAGTTACTACAAATTACTTTGTCACGGGTGGAGAAAACGTCGCTTGCACACCTGAACAATTATCACGGAGTAAAAGCTTTTTTTTACATAGACACGCTCATATGGGGCTTTTAAGAAAATGAAATGCAGCATACGCCTCCTCCGTCCTACTGTGCTTGGTGTTTATATTTACGTTTGCCAGAGAGGAGATTGCACGTGTTATGTACATAACGTACGTTCTGTAAAAAATACAGACATGTGGGAGGAGTGATAATTCGGGTCAGCGCGCCTATTCGATTATCGTGCGACGTATCAATTATTAACGCCAATTATTAGGGAGAATGGTAGAGTAATTACGAATTAAAATGGGCAATGCTTTCATTACCCGCGGCATATATGGACAGAAATTTGTTTTTCTTCGTCCTTTATGCTTTTTCTTGATCAGAATTTTTTTTTGCGACCCATTCGAGTATAGGTGAGAATCGGATTAATCGGACCGGAGGATACGTCAGCTTTGTCGCCGGGAAAACAAAGCGTTCGATTGCATTGCAAAAATTATAAAAAGTGATTTAAGCATTGTCAATAATGAATAAAATTAAATTTTGAAATTTTGAAAATTATTTTGAAACATTTTGGAATTTGCAGAAAAGGGACTTAACATTTTTTTAAAAGATAGTCAGGCATATATTTTTCGAAAATTCCGAGCGATGAATTTTCGTATACTAATTTACGATCATAAAACACTGTTCGTCATTTGGTTACTAACAAATTATTCTCACCCCTTTCATTGTATAATTTTTTGAATTTTTTGAAAACAATGGCCACTCTGTATAAAAATATATTATTCTCGTGGCAATCGATACAACGGGGTTGTTGGATCTAATAACTTCCGGCTCTGTTTAGCTTCGGCTCGAATTCTCGTGGCTCACTTACTACCCTACAATACTACCCTGCAGCGCACGACTATCCTTAAGCCCGGGGCTCGCAAACTCTCTTCGTATGACCGCACCTCCAGATACATCGGCTTTGCCGATTATACGGAGATGCTGATCTCGACGATAACCGTTAGGGCAAAGGGAGCTTGCTGGTAGTTCGGGATGGCAGCGAAATGACACTAATGATGCTTCAACCCCGATTCTCCTTCGTCAATATTCGAAGGCAGGGATGATCGTATTTAACTCATGAGTTACATCTGTCAAAAGCCCAAGTCTATTAACCATTGAGGATCTGTAAGTTCTGGACAAGATTTCTCTTTTTCGATCATAAAATTCTTGATTTCTTTTCTCCGGTCAAAAAGAATCTTTGTCTTTCATAAATCGTCGATTTATTCACTAACTTGTTTTTCACTCGCTGTAATTTGTAATTAAAATGTAACTAATTTTGTATCCATTATGAGACATAAAGAAGGTCTACTCGTTAATCAATTAAATCATTAAGTTTTTCCAACGTACAATTTGTCGTTAAAAATTTACGTTTTTTTGAGTCATTGTATATATTGATAGTCACTGATAATATGTAATAAACACTCCAATGTTTACATTATTACTACAGATTATACATGAAAGGCAGAATAACGAGGAGATTCAGCGCGTGAGTGTCGACCGAAGTACAGATCAAGCTCGTGTGCAATTCCAACCGAGAAATATAGCATATACATATGTACAGAATAACGTATATTCAGAAATGTAAAATGAGAACGTGACAGAGGGTAGACTTTGTAGTTGGCATTTTTATGTCAGTTTTTATGTCGGTGGCATTTGTTTCGCCAGAGATGGATTTTACTACTGCCCTGCATATCCGCAATCTCGGTATTACCCGAAGTACCACCCGCCACCAAAATAGGGCGTACGGATATTCTACAATCCGTAAATGAAAGAACAAAAAGAATAATATTAATTCAAAAAGTAAAACGCCGAGTGGAAAATAAGTCGCTCAAAAAATTCAGACATTGTTAAATTGATAACAATGTACACCCAAAATGTAAGAAACCCTTAAAACTGGCCAATATTTGACACTGATAAGAAGTTGTTCTTTTAATACTGTAATTGTAATTTAAATTAACAAGTGAACTGCCATTCAGTTACAGCACTGCAACGAAAAAGTTTTAGTGTCGAAAATAAAACGTAAGTTGCGTTGTTTTCATTATTTAACCAAAATTGGCTTCGTTCGAGGGTTGTTCGATAAAATGAGAATCTGTATTTTAAGAGATTGTAGCTTTGAATCTTTTGCATCAAAATGTGACCCTGATGATTCGAGATCGTATGGCGAATCTTTATGGGGTTGCTCTGCTGACTGTAGTCACGCGCAATAGGGCGAGCTCGTATACCAGTTTGTTCCACGGGGACTTTCTTGCTTGCAAATGCCAACGGAAAGTAGGTACGTACCTATATATGACAAGAAGGATAAAGACACCTATATATATATGCTGATATTTGTGTGTGTACAAGATGAAGAACGTGGATGACAGTGAGTCCCAATATAAGTTCACCTTCCCGTCTGACACATACTGACTTATACTACTGGCGCCATACTATCAGCATAGGTACTAGTAAAAGGGGGATGCGAGGAACACAGTTCTCTGAAATATCCACAGCGGAGCAACTGAAGGGAAGTAGAGGTGAAGTTGTCTTCGTACGACCATTTAGATATACAACCACACAAAAGCGTCTGGTCTAAATTGGAAGCGTAGACTGCAGCGGCAACGTAATAAGTGCAATGTCTACGCTTACGGGAAATACGCCAAAAAGATAAACGAAAGTTTCAAATAAATACAAAAATCAATTGATTCGTTAACCACGTTAACCATTGTGTTGTTTCGAAAGAATTTATATTGATAACACAAGTTTGTGGTGATTTTCTTCCTCACAGTCATAACAAATCAAAACTTTCGAGAATCATGCAAAAATCAATCTCACAACCAGCAGATGGATTGAAAATTTTTCTTTTTTTTTCTTATCTTAATGTTTTAGTATATATTTAAATTGTGGATTGGTCTTATATGATTGCCTGAATTCAAGGGTCCATTTTAACACAGACTGCCTAATTCCATGGAGAGATTTTGCGGTTCGTATATTATATAATCCACACACCGCTTGTGGCAGAGGTTAGCATGGGTTTGTACAGTTACTTTAGAAATCTACTGAATTAAGTATAGTCTTGGAGCGTTGCACACATCCACTATCCCTTTTCTTGTACTTGTCCCGTTGTTGGGCATTTCTCTGCAGCGTTAGCGGCAACAGGAAATTCATTGCCTCCGCCGCGCGCCCGGCTTGCGGTGAAGAGGATTCATGGAGAAAGAGAGACCGAGAACGCGGGGTAAGTCGAAAAGTTTCGACGAGATATTGCGGTGTGTAAGTGCACCGAACCGTAAAACGTACGTACATACAGAGACCGTTGGGAGAGAAACAAGAGAGGGAGTGAAGTAAAAGTCTCCACCGAGACCATCTGTTCTAGCTACTGTCGAACTTGGGGACACTTGAAAATCCGCTCAAAGTCGATTGTCAATGGTTGGCTCTATTCATTTTCAAACTCGCACTGTACATTTGTCTTAACGTTATTTATTTTATGCATCTTATTTATATTTTACTTTTTACACTCATTGAGACAAAGATGTGAGATCGAGTATTCGGTTATGGGCAATGTCGCCATACGTGCATGTAATCCGTAAAATATTTCGATGTACCATGCATAAAAGATCGAATGAACGAGACAGAAATAGAGAAAGAGATGGATTTCGAGTTCCACGACTCTGTTGCTTTCAATAATGTAATCATGGCGTATCGATTTCCAATCCAATGATCAGTCAATCCAACATGTACGCCGTAGCTAGGAAAGCGTAACATACTTTCATGAGTACCTTCCGTGGTAGCCTCACCTCGGCTCAAGAAGAAAAAGGGGCAAGAGGTTTCCTGGCGTGGAGAGAGATCGAAGGGAAGGGACGAAGGGGAGCTTCGGCGTTGATGGGCGGAAATGCAGAGATATGGCAGTAGTTTTGCTCTCTCTTCTCTTTTCCACGAATGGATTTTTGTGTGCATGTTAGAGAGAGGCAGAGATGGATTCGCACGCCCACAGAGGAAAACCGGTATGGCACCAACAAAGTACACACATTCTGAAATCGGATGGCCAAAGCTGAACGGTTATATAGCTGATATACATGTATATGATATCGACATGTATTATTATCTCTAACTCTCTCTCTCTCTCTCTGTTCAGCTGGGGCTTGAAGTAAAACCGTGGAAATCCGGTATAAACTCATAATCCGCGTGGACTTCTGTCCTGTTCAGTTTCTCTCGTGCTCACCCACCCTCCCTCAATATCACTCCCCCTCTCTTTCTCACTGGTTAGTCGTTCACTTTTCATCACTTCTTTCTCGTTTTTCATTTCTCTCTTTTTCACCCCTTTTTTCTCCCAGTTGTAATAATGTTTCCCAATATCTCCTCGCTTTTCGTTCATATTCTCTCCATGATACTTTCGGTTTTTCGACATCTCTTGCGATTCTGATAAAACCATTTTTTTTTATTTGTCGTCTTATACCGTTAATTATTTTTTTCTTCTGTGGCATACTAAAGTTATCGCAGCGAATACTTCGATTATGGGGACTCACTGAAAAAAGAAGTTTGCTAATTGTTATGGAATCGGGGAACACATGGATTCATGATTGATAAATTCTTGAACGATTTGTAAATTTATTTCGAATATTTCATAAGTCACGACTTAATAATTTTGACAAATATCGCCCATGGTTGTAGAATTCTTAAATATTAAAATCATATATATAATGGCGTTTTCTATTAAAAAAAATTTTTTACCGGAATTGTTATCTTTCGTTTCAAATACGCTATTTGAGAATAAGTGCTTGGGAAAGATGTTGATGTAATTTAAATTGGGAAACAAGTCGAAAAACGAATGTGTTTGCGAGATCGATGTGCCTAAAAATACACAATCAAGTATAGATTGCTTTTAACGGCGTTCTGTAAGAATCGATGGAATGCGACTAAGGGGGAGGGGCGAAAAGAAAGAACACAAGAGAAAATGGTCTCTAGACGAGAGAGAGAGAGAGAAAGTGAAAGAGAGGGGTGGGGGCGTGAGATTGAGAGAGAAAGAGAGAGAGAGAGAGAGAAAATGGTCTAGAAAAATTGTTCTCTAGCGCTCTCTCTCTCTCTCGCTCTCTCTCTCTCTTTCTTTGGTAGACATGTAGACACGGGAAAACCAGGTGGACCGAGAGAAAGGTTTTCTTCACGAATATCTCTCCAGTATTCGACTCCTCAAGATTTTCTTTCGTAAACGAAGACGAACACTTGTGGAGATCGAGACGATAGGAGAGATTTTGTCCTCTTCTTTTATATAGGTTTTTTTTTATTATTCTCCTTGCACCCGTTTTACGTAAAAAGGTATGGCGAAAGGGTGAACGCAGATGCTTGCGAGAAAAACAGACGAATGGAAAAAATCCTACTTTCTTTACGATATATATATGGGGCGTTCCCTGTTAAATCGACCACTTTTGAACCCGATCCTTTTTTATTTTGTTGAAATTTTTATGTCGTACTATCATTACTGCCATACTCTGGAAAATTGAAATATTTCATAGAATATGATTTTGAATATTTTCTGGTATTTTTTTTCTGAAAAGTGCGTTTAAAAACGATTTTTTTGCCGTTTGCCGTTTTATTTTTAAATTCATAACTTTTGTTCAGTTGGGTAAAAAAAATTGAAAAAATTCACAAAAATGTTTTTAGTGCGGTAGTATGACATATAAAAATTTCAGGGAAAATAAAAAGGGTTCGAGTTCGAAATTGGTCGATTCGGCGTGGAATGGTCCATATCTATATACAATGTATATTTATATAGGTATACAATGGACAAAAGATTAGAAAGAGAAGAACAGGCGAGGGATGGAGGAAAGGGTGCACGACGAGCGCTTTTCGATGGAGAAAAATCCATCGGCCAAGTCTTCGGTATTGGGGGCGGTTAGAAGATAGGGCTGAGGAGGGTTGAATGAGAATCCGTTACAACGTAGAAACGCTCTCGTGGCACGATAAAACATTCAATCCAAAAAATGCAGGTCCATAAAAATTCCATCCACCATTATGGATGGCAATCTTCGACTGGATATCGGTTATTGTCGTGAACCATGACACGAGATATATCACATGAATATGCAATATGTACAAGCAAAAATAGAAAATAAAACGTGAGTGGTACAGAAAGACGAAATAGGCCGACCTGTCGCGATGCACGGTTACCTTACACCGATGAGTTCGTACCTTCTTTGGGGTAGTTATTGCCGAGAAGTACATAGGAATATATTGTTCAAAATAATGGAGCTTGAAAAACTTTTTTAATTCCATCGCGGCTCTTTGTTCAAATGGACCAATAACATTTATTGTCACGATTAAAACAACATCATAGAAAGCTTGCGACTTTGAAAGCTTTTCGTATAATTTGAATCCCATTCTCGATTTTGGCTAAACTCCCGATCAAAAATTGAGAAAACTGGAAGTACTGTCGTATCTTTCACGTTTTGACGAGAAATTCCTTGAAAGCTATGAATAAAATCATAATATTCTAAATCCTCGGACATTTCTGTTTGGATCCGCATCGCCCTGGGTTTTTTCAACCTGGATATTCGTTGCAACCTCCAACGACACCACGTTCCGATACAAAAGTGCAACATTTAGATGCCCTAGTAACAAAAATGTGATTCAATCATGTTCATTGTTTTGCTTTGTCACCGAATGTTAGAAATTATCAAGAGAGGCTTGGCCATCTCAATAAAAATGGCGCGGAAGTTGCAACAAAGCGGAATATTACAATGAAAAATTTAGTCCGTGACTTGAGCTGTTTGACTAAAGTTACAGAGTCAAATGATTATTTTTCTTTCGATTTTTGACTCCGTGATTGCTATGCAGGGTGTACGTGTGCTGCGCCTGTCCGTTTGGCGGGTGCGCTAACACATTACATTGGTTGAGGTTGCATGTGTGTATTTCCATGTCTACTATGTATATTATGTAGAGATAGCAGCTTCAAGCTTACAAAGTGAGGGTTCATTGTAAACGCGTCACGTGCGACATACGAGCGAGGGCTTTTGCGAAAGGGAGAGAATTTTGAAGCGTAAAGCACGGCTGTGCGAGCCCAGCAATAGCTGGTATCATTTGAGGGGTCGTTCGATGTTCCGCATAATATGTCTATACCTTCGCGCTATCTCTCTCTATCATATCTGGACATCCGGTCAACACTGGACACTCTTTTCCCTTCCACCCCCTTCTCACTATCTCCCGTAATTGATTGTAGTGACCTGCGGTTTGGCACCCGCTGCTTGGAAGTGTTCGCAATTACTACAATGGAACTCTACCTAGTGTTGTCTCTCTATTTCTTCCTCTCTCTCTCTCTCTCTTCCTGTATATTGCGTTGCGAAGTTAATGGTAAAATATTTATTTCCGGAAGACCGCGAGCACGCATTGGTTTCTATTCCAACCCCCTTTGCTTTTGCTGTTCCTCGCAAGCTTTTCCAATTGCCTAGTTCACGCTACGCTGTTTGCATCGTTACAGGCATTTCTTTCATGGATATTTAGCTCGTTTTTCGCACCCCTGTTCCTCTTGGTTTGATCGAAGAGCATTGAATTGAATGGCGATTTTATCCTGTATCGTTCATTTATTTGATCCGATGTGCTAGTATTATGCTAATAATTTGTTTCACGGAAAGAAAGACGTAAGATTTTCGGTTTGGGTTTGGGTCCCCGTTGCGCGACCTCAGTTACCAGTAGTACATTTTGGAACTTCCCAAACTCTATCGGTCTTTCCCCGTCCTCTTTTCTAGCGTCGAGCGAAGCACTGGTGGAGAATGCCCAACTTCGAGTTGAACTATTCGTTCGACTTGCGTGGTTGTAAGCGAGAGGGAGAAGGGGAAGCGTTTAAACCTGTGCGGACGTTGGAATCCTTCCTTGTTGGAGCTCCCGAGTTAAATGTATAGCAGTGCTTTAGATGGAGTGAGAAGGCGAAAGGGACGGACGGAGATTCCCCGGCTTCTCTCATAAATTGCCAAACTTCTCTTGCTGCCACGAGAGACGTCGTTGTGGACTCTCCTTCATCGTCTCTCCGAGTCTCTTGCTTCGTGTGAAGACTCACATACGTATATAACTATTGTTCTTCTCTCCGCAAGAAGACGCTTTAGGGCCTCAGGGCTTGTGTCCTCGGAACCTTTCCATATACGAATTTTTAGGAAAAATACTATAAATCGTGAAAAAATATTCTGACAGTGAATCTTCTGAGTTGACAAAAATCTATAAGTTGAATTCAAGACGTAGCATGCAGCGTCGAATAATGTTTCGTTCTGTATTGCGGTTGTAATATTTTAGTTATTTGACTATTTGTCTTCCTCCGAGGGACAATCTTTTCTATTTCTCGTTGAGAGATTATTGACAACTATTCTGGGAAAGCAATTTAACTACTCTCTTTGTAAGATTACTCAAAGCTCACTTTGCGAGTCGACTTGAGGCTCACTTTGAGAGTTTACCGGGGACTCGCTCGTTGGAACTTTTCTTCTCACTACCATTCGTCAACACGTACCTACTTCGACTAGTCGAGAAGGGTGGGAGAATTTCGGTAAGGTTCGGGAAAATTAGAGAACGTTCGCACGTCAAGAGATAGTTGGGTCGTTAAGGAAGAAATTTTCCTGACACAATATAAAGGAAAACGCTTGTCCTCAAGATATGTAGGTACGTAATGATATTCCGATCGCAAGAGACTATTTTAAATAAATATAACAAAAATTTACCACGAATGAAAATAAATATAACATAAATGAATATTACAATGTAACACGATTAATGATTAATTTATACAATAAACATATTTCACACTAATGTCTGAAGTACTACGAATGGACAAGTGACTTTTATAATATGAGTCGTAAAATGTTATATCTTTAGAGTATAATTTTTATTGTCACCTTATCAGTACAATTTTTCGAAGGTTAGTGAGAAAATGACTGATACGTTAATATTCAGAAAGTGAAACAACTGTCCGAAATAAAAACGCAAATATTTGCGTTTAATAAAACAATAAAATCTTGAGCTTCTTGAAAATTTGTAAAATTAAACGAGTAAAACAGTTAATTTTCGAGGATAGTGTTAATTATGCTAATAACATTTCCCCGAACGGATTTCTTGTTAAAATTGTACACCGAAAGTTTTCTCTGTATGCCCACGTGCGTATCATCCCATGATTGGAACGTGTTTCATTCTTTCATTTTATTTCAATCCGTTTTATTTTGTCTAATTCTGATTATCTTTCTAACGATGGTCATGGCCATGAGCAGTTTCAGATATTTCTCCTCAATTCCTCATAGTACGTATACGTGTGTGTGTGTGTTAGAGAAAGAAAGAGAGAGAGAGAGAGAGAGAGAGAGAGAGTGTGTGTTCGAGCTGAATCCGAGGCAATTTACCGCTGTGGGGTTTCCTCCATCCCACTCACGTCGGACCAGTTTTTTTTTTCGTTGCTCCCTTCATTCACTCGCTCGCTTCGCTTTTCTTTCCATCCACACACACGATCTTTGCAGCATATCCAAGACTTTAGATTTTCTCTGGCTCTCACCCTGGTCAACATGTGTTGGTGTACACACGGAGTTTACGGAATTCTCTCGTATATTGGCTCACTCGAACTCACTTTACTTTGTCTCTCCTTCTCCCTTTCTCTTCATATGTTCTCTATTCTTTCTCCTAAACTCTCGGACATCGTGGCTCTCCGGAGTTGAATTTCGGGGTCTCGACGACAATCAAAGACCGACAACTTCCGGCTGGCGAGCCTCCAGACCGTAATCAGTTTTCGGACGTCTTCGTTTGTCCTCTTCTTTGTATGTATATATATACACACACACACATCTTTTTCTATGTGTAGGTATTGTGTATGCGTAGAGAGGAGAGGTTGGACTCTGCTGAACTCGGTGACCTGTGATAAGTAACTGAGCACCTTCGGGACTGTCAACCTCCAAACCCAAATCTCGCTATATAATAAAAGATAAATGATAGGTAGAAATAGAAATATAAATTTGTACTATATAAACATGTAAGTAAAACAATGATGAATGAATTTCTACGGATCAGCAGTGAATGACTGAAATAAATGATGACAAGGAACAGAGTTTAAGCCTCGAACGGTTCGGTTTTTTGAGATCTTCTTCACTTTGGACGGGCTTGGAGGTCTGTGGGTGCTCCAACTAGGAAACTGGGTATAAGTGTCGGTCAACTTCCCTTTTTTTCGAGATAAATGGTCTTATTCGACCCGTGTCTGGAGGACAAACGTAGAAGTTGGCTAGCAGCGATCGGAGTGCCGAGCTATTGCATAATAAAGGGAGGTAGAAGTAGATTGCTTTCTCCTGTTTGTAAGAAATAGTATTATATTTAATATTAAAGCAATGTACATATAATTATTGTATGTTATTGTTTGTGACATACTCATCTATAAAACTCAAGTTTACGAAAATGACAAGAGTTTTATGAATAAAATAATTTTTCAAGATGAACTGATTTTTTTTTATAAACAAAAAAATTTGTATTTATACAAAAAAACCATCGTCCAGGCTCTGCCTATTATTGAACGATTAAACGAACTTATCTAACAATAAGTGAAGTTTTATATCAATTGTATTGTAACTCCTTTTCCTCAAGTTCATCCTAACCCCTTCCTATACAAGTGCTGCCACAAATTTTTAATCCCGTCTAGAGACTTTTCCTCTTCGACGTTGGTAGAGATATAATTCATCGCGATATAATTTACTCAGAAATAATTGCACCATTAACGTGGATGAAACAAAAAGAGTTATCGAACATTTTTGGATTTGACGACATGTTGATATTTTTTTTCTCGTTTTTCCAGGACCAACTCCTTTTCGACGTTTTACGGTCCTTCTCTTCTTCACTCGACGATCATCGGACCATGAAGAAAGTGTCCTTGTCCCGTTCAGGATGTCGGTGCATCAGCAAGCGCGTGGTTACACATCAATAGTCACTCCAAGTGTAAGAGCGCCGAAAAAACACTGTTACCCAAAAATCGTTCACAACCTCTCGATAGTTGAATATCATGATGAAAAAATTTAAAAAGCCATGAGTGATTTTTGAAAATTAATAAACAAATAACGATCAGTGATGACAAACGCCAACGCTAAAAAATAAAAGAATAAAAGAATCAGTAACAATATTTGTTCAAGCTACCGTAAAATATCAGTAATGAGCAGAGTACCAAAAAGTACTTCAAGTATCAAGTACTTGAAGTAGGATAGACTGGGTACAGTTGTAACAGGGTACGGTTGAAACAAAGTGAATATCTCTCGAAATATGGAAAATACGGCGAGGGGGTTCAGGGGAAAAAGAAGCAGTTTACGCATCCGAATGTGTTCGTCAGTGTTACGCCGGCCGTTGCGTGCTACAGACACTGGCAAGGGGCCCTATTGTGCATGGTCGCGACGAAGTAAGTATTTTCGATCGCAGTATTTTTCTGTTTGAAGATTAGACTATAGAGAATATGATATTGTAATTATTTTTGTGTGAGATAGTTTGCCTCGTCAATGTGATTTTTTATTTACAAAGAAGGGAGGTGGGTTGTAACAATTTTTGAGGGCACAGTTGTAACATTACTAATTCCTTCGTTTCACTTTGTAGGTGCTGAAAATACACATAAGAAGGATAACACAAGGACGGCATGACATATCACAATACAGATACGCATGCGAGGAAGTGGAAAATGGTATCTCTTTAATGACAGAAGTGCCGCACAAGCGCATGGTGTTAACTATGTTTCGCTACTTCGGTACGTAAGAAAAAGAGATCAGGCGGAGAGTGATGAGGCGGAAAATGTTGATATGGAGTATGTGGGACCTAATCGAGTTTTTACTCAAGAACAAGACTACGCAATTTGCCAATATCTCATCCGCCGTGCGGAAATTTACTCCGGACTTTCTAGAAAAGAGGTGAGGAAATTGGCGTTCGAAATGGCCGTTTTCGTAAAAATGGTTTAAGATTTTGTTGACACTGTTGATTTTACCACATCACTAAATTTTTTGAGAACCGATGCTCAGTTTTTGTTGATTTTGTTGTAATCATAGTTATTTTGGAGTCAAAATAAAATATTGACAACAACTATATTGAACAATAATTGTTTTAGATATGTGATTATAAAAACGCCATTTCTCACTTACACAACTATAAGAATTGTGCCTTAGTGTGCAGACACTGTAATTTACTATTTTCTGTAATTTTATTGTAATAAATCTCATTAAAACGCCCGAATAGTGCCTCTTTTCCATGTGTTACAACTAGCCCCAACCACTGTTATAACTGACCCTGGTATGGGGGTCAGTTGTAACGAACGGAGAATTTTTTTCAAAATGCTCCTGTAGGCTAATTATTGCATCAGGCGCGCAAATATGATGAACAATATCGAGACTGATAAGCACTCTTTCACTTCACGTAATTAGTACCGAACTCGCTTGTATCATTACGGTTCTATTAGCGTCGAAGCAAAATTGTTACAAATGTACCCAGTCTACCCTACTTGAAGTACTTCTCAAGTACTTTTGGAAATTAAGTTCGCAGCGCTACCACCCGTGTTCGTCTGAAAAAATCTGATTTTTTTAGATGAAATTAGAAACGTAGGTGCTGTACCAAATCTACTACTACAACAGAATACTACTACATCCACGTCGTTGTTCCTGGATAGCGCTAAAAGAAGGATTTGGATGTCATTTTTACCATTACAAGATTACATATCTGAAACTAAAATTTCCCGCTCTTTTCAAATCTGGGGTAAAAAATAGCAATTCTTATTTACAAACGCAAATTAACCTTCAAAAAAAACCTTCAAGGTCAAGATCAAGGTCGAATTTGAGGTTACAAAAAACCGAATTTTATGAATAGTAAAACTTTTGTTTCGGTCATTTTGCCCTATGATACATAGATTCTGAGATAGGGGATGGGTCCGTTATTTTTCGAAAGCCCGGTATATTAAACACAGCGCGTGAGACGGTGATCACTATATACATACAGCGACCTCTATGTCGCAACAATGTTCCGCAACGTAGATTGTGAGATTCTCGTTAAAATTGTATTCATTGAAAACTTTTGTCAAATAATCAAATTATAATAAAACCGGATATCATCCTGCTTATCGAGCATCCCTAATCAAGCATTTATACAAAAAGTACTTGTACTTGGTACTTGAAGTAACGAGTAAAGTACCAATCAAGTACTAGGCACTTCAAGTACCGCCCAGCTCTGTAAAATATTAATGAACATTTTAGTTGTTGCAAAAAGTGAACGAATGGTGGATAAAAGTTTCAGATATTCTATTCAATGCTGTTCGGTCTATGGCTCGATTTTGCATTTTATAGAATGGAACACAAACGTATGTAGGGTTATATAGAATATTGTATGGTCGTTATTTCCGATGACGCATACATTAGTACAGAATTGTAGATAGAATAAAAAGTTCTCTGTGAAATTTTGATCAGGCGTTAAAAATTCATCGCCATTTGGTTGCTCCACAAACTTCAAACTCTCCTAACGCCCCAGTGGAAATGCACAGGCAAACAATAAAAATTCGTTGGTGCGCGCACAACCCGTACAATGCGTAAACAAATCATTTTTCAAATCCGTATCGGTGAAAACTGGTTCGCGTGTATGCATCGAAAATATGACGGTCATAACGCACAATATTTTTCTCATACATTTACGTGCATAAAATAGCCCTCGAATGAGTCCACCGAGAAAAACATTTCCAAGGTGATCGTAAAAAAATCCGTGCCGGTAAAATTTTTGCCGCAGGCTTCGTTATTTTGTAAAGGCTGCTCCGACAGTGTAGATGAGCGTGAAACAGCTCGATGTAATTGTGCAAGGGCTAAAAGCAGAAATGCATAAAAAAAGGTGTGAAAAGAATCCATCCTCACTCTCATCGCCAAAGCTTCAGCCCTGATGGGTTTTCCTATGTGCCTATCGT
The DNA here is from genome assembly GCA_964017225.1 of Netelia inedita. Lineage (NCBI taxonomy): Eukaryota > Metazoa > Arthropoda > Insecta > Hymenoptera > Ichneumonidae > Netelia > Netelia inedita. The sequence goes on along the minus strand of OZ024920.1, from coordinate 27,913,660 downwards.
ACATGCATGCTCTCACTCGTGTCCGGCGACGCAAAAGGGAACTCTGTCGAGCGATCACCCGGCAGAACCGTATATACACGTATATAAACTGGCATATAATTCGCCGAATTCGCGAGGATGAATTGACTTTTTTTTTTAAACGCGTCAGTTTTTTTTTCGTCAACGACGATTCATGTTCGGTTAGACGAGTATAATCGACGCACTGGAAAGAATGAAGCGATGAACGGAATATCGTCGAAAAATTCTTCTTTGCCGATGTGAAAATATCATCATTATTATTATTTATTTCGTGGGGGCTGTGAGTGAAAATTTAATGATAAATAATTCGAGACGATTTAACGAGATGGAGATAGGGAATTGTGGAAAAGTAAGAGGTTCGATTGAATATTTAATAATAATTTATATAATTTACTTTTATAATTACCTTATTTTATATACGTTCGTTCGTATTATTTCTTTGTGGTATATAATTAATATTTATCCGGCTGGTCTTTTTCCTTCGATGTAGGTAATGGCATTTTTCTACGTAACTGAGAGTTTTTCCGTTATCGAAAAATATCTCGGAGGGGCAACCGACGTTATAACTTAATTATAAATGACTGTCTGCTGGCGAGCTCGAACGGGTGAGCTTTTATTTTTTTTGTCCTATGGTTTGTGCATTTTTATGTTTCGGTACGTGTATTTTCTGTTTAATTTCCATTTGTGGTATTATTGAATTTCAGGCCGGTGGCCACCCTGAATTTTTTTTCTTTACATTTTCCAAAATGTAGCTTTACATGTTACGAACAATTTAAGCCGTAGTTGATATTGAAAATCGTAAAATTGTCGAAGTTACAGGTATTTTTCGGTAGAAAGGTCGAAACGCTGCGAGCCATCGACCGCCCGGTACGATCAGTGTATACGACTTAAAAAAGCTCGAAAGAAGCACGCCAAGCACGTAGATCATTTCACAAACAGACCCAGGATGCTCAGCAGCTGTTTTTTCTTCTTCCTTTATTTTTTTTCAGATTTTTTTAGAATATTCACAACTCACCGATCGTCCACTTTCCAAACTCTATTAATATCAATGGTAAAATGATACACTTTATGTAAAGACGTTTGGACGAGGTCGAACTTTGTTGAATACTAATCAGTGTGAAACTGCGATAGATTATTCCATAAAATATTTGGTAGATTTGGTCACCATTCTTGCCCTGACCGATTTAAGATTTCGTTTTATACACCGGGTTACTTTATCGAACCAGCGAGCGTGCAGAAAATCATTTTTTTTAATCCTGTGACGTCAGCGGTATTCGAACCCCGGACGCTTGGTGGGCCCTTATCTCTGCTGCCACTGTTCACTGTAATATTAAATGTACACATAGACATATATATATATAATACATATATGACATAGCATTCTGACGCACCTACCCTTAGAGGTGCAAGAGGCAAGCGGGGGATGTTCTCAGTTGCGAGCTTTATATTGTCAATGGAACCAGGTGTATAGAACGTCGAGTGAATGTTAACCGTATCGAGTCAGACTAGTTGCCGTAGTGTGGGGTATGTGGTTGTCTGGTGCATCGACGCTTGCCAGATGCGGTTCGAGCATGGTCAAACGCTTCAGTAACACACCGTTGGCTCTCACGCGTTGTTCAACACACTAGACCATCTCTTGAATACTGTCTATCTATATGCACTATATATCATAATACATAGTTATCCGTATATATATGATACTTTGTCATACGTAGACCCGTATGTAGGTACATAACGTATGTTTTCTGATGAATGTTGTAGAATTGAATAATTACATTTTTCCATTATTATACGAATAGTTGAATTAACTCGTCAGCCAATGTAATTGACGTATATTGTCGTTTACAGGTTGTGATAAATTTACATATAAGAAGAGAAATATATCATTTGATTTGTAGTTGCTGATGATGAGTAAATGTTCAAAAATTAATGGGAATATGAGAATATGATTTGTTTGATATTTCTGAGCAGTTATCGAATGATTAATCAACAAATTAAAAATTATCATATCACTTGATAAATTTTAATAATGGTTGCACAAATTGATGTTTACATTTTAACAATTTTTGTTATACGTTCGTTTATAACATTGACGACTTTCAACTAAAAAGTAATTAATTTTCTAACTAACTACCCCTATCGTGTTTTTAGTTCTCGTCTTCATACGGTGTTCCGCTCACTCACCTATTTATGTTTTATTACGCTGCTTTTCACAATCTTCATGCCTGGCTTCAAGCGATAGGAAGACAACCAAGCTAACCTTCGTCAGATCATTTATTAACGGAGGATAGCTTGCGAGAAGAGGTCATGCACATTTGCGTTTTCTCGTGTCTACTATTACGGCTACTCTCGAGCGGGAAACGTGTCAACCGCCAGACCGTCGTTCCGTAACCCGTCATGTATAACATAAGCACTTATTGCATGTACACCCACACACGTGTTCATATTGAAACGTTATTTTTCGTTTTGACTCGCTGATTTATAATTCACCGAGAATTAAGTGGAGGAGAGATCCTTATGTGTGTATTTGATACGAAAATCATTTGAAGGAAATATGAAAAACAATTCGCTAGCCGAAATAAAATTATTTTTACGAAGGGTTGTATTTGGTGGACCTAAGAATTTTCGTGATCTGATTTTTAATTGAATTGTAAAAACAATTTCTTGTATTATTCAGAATTCGATATCAGACCATAAGAAAATTCGAGATTGTCGAAGATCATAAAATACGTGTGAATTGAAAAATAATTTTGCAGTTGTGGCAGACACAGGTCTGGCCTCTTCTTGTCTATCGATATTGTTGATAACCATTTGAGTGAAAGTTTTCACTTCGCCATGTGTTCGAACTATCCCTTCATCCCCTCGTGCGTTGTAATGGATTTGCGCTAGCGATAGATAATTAGCCCTACTCTCGATTTGGGTCCTGCTATATATATGATATACGTAGATTACTGTGCCAGCTGTGTGACCTCGTGCACTCTTGATATACCCGTATATATTATGAGTCGTTCACTCAAGAATTCCTACCGCGATATATCATTCAGTCACCACTATATGGACAGACTCGCACGCACATGACGTTTCCACGGTTCATGAAAAAGCATGCGCTTTTCTTAACGAGGGCAGATCGCTCACGTATGTGCATCGAATATTAAAGCAGTCGTTCGGTTAGGAGAACAGGAACGTGACTCTTCCTGATACACGTGGAAGTACACGAGAGTTTGTCTCGCCTCTTTTTCATTCTACAAGTCTGACCATTTCAGATTCGGCAGAAACTTTGCTCGTTTTTTTGTACGAGCTCACAAAATATATTCACGAATTTTTTGCGACGTCTTTTCGGATACGTTGGTCAACGAATATATGTAGATTTATTGATCGGCGTTGTTAACAATGATTTTTCGTGATATAAAAAAATATACACATTGTATAAATCATCATAAAAAATGCGTATTATGATATAATATTTCATTATATAATTCAATTAATTGCGTTCGACGAATATTTATGGCGGATATTTTTATTTCATCGCAGATACGAAAAACGAAAAGTTTTTAGGTTGAATATTATTAATTCAGATCATCGAGCAGGAAATGGTTAGTTAATAAAAGTGTTTAAGCATTCAGAGAACAAGGTTTTGCCAAGTAAAGTTAAGTGGTCTCGGAAAAACTTAGCGAGTAGTCTTACCCTGGGGGGATATACATTGCGAGGGGTTGGTGATGAAATATTAATGTCCTCGAGAAGCGGTGGTGTGTCGAAAGAAGACTTAAGTCGACTCGTCCGACTCGATTTGTGTATCCTCTCAGTGGTCTGACCGCAGCGTGCATTTACTACTTATAACTCTGCACTCCGCTTGTTTTCGGCTTTTTACACATACCATTGCATTTTCAATGAATGTTTCCAAAGAGCGTTCAGCAGTTAACAATTTTCCGTTATCATAGAGACGTATAATATTCCTCGAACGTCGATCGATATCGATTTATCTTCACTAGACGATAAAAATATAATGCAAAGTAATTTTCAATAGACTAAAAAACATATAGCGAGTCGGACGTTACGACCAGTTGGAATAACGATGATCCGTAACTATATTAGTATGATCAGCAAAATGGAATAAAAAAAAGTAGCGTTAAAGCCAGACGATATTCTTCGAGTCTAACGTTTCTCAGTAATGGTCCGTTAACCCACATGAATAGAACGTACATAGAACCGTATGATAAATTGATATGTATGCAAGGCTTACAAATGGAACACGCATTAGCTCAACAGCCTACGGAAGATAGCTTGCATTATGTATCAAATAATGTGCGAAAATTCCGCTACGTAGATTTCCGTTCCACATGACAGAACGCTTCAGTTCGATAACCAAACGGTTTAAAAAAATGTTTTACCAGTGACGAATTGATTTAAAATGTCGACCCAATTTTATGAGTACCCTGTAAATATGATGTTAAAAATCAGTTTGAATTGCAATCGTCGAGAATACAATAATGATAGCAATTTTTATTGAACAACAAACTCCGCTTAAAAGGGTCAACGAGTAAAATGTCATCAGGAAAAAGTAGTGGAAGGTTGAGGAGCGAAAATATTTTTCCATTTGGTAGACATCATTCAAACGAATGTACACTAGGTTGATCGGCACTGTTGGGATGTCACAGCAAACTGGATAGCTAACGATGCAATCAACCCCCGTTCCAATCGATCCAATATCTTCCTAGGAATTCTTGCAATTTCAAATTCGTTTATCAAATTTTATCTCATTATCAAATAATTGTATAAAATATAAAATACGATTTTTCAATATGACCAGCAGGATTTTAATCTCTCTATAATTTGTCTCCGTTTGGTGCACATGGTAATAATCGAATAACGTGAATTTATACGAATACCATTTGCATTATTTTCACTGAACATATATCATATAGAAACCACTAATGAAACCACCGTCAGGATCTCGAGGACGAGAACGCGTCCTTGTCGATCTTTAAATTTTTTAGCGATAAAACGCGTCGCGTACTCGTTGTGTTATCAGTGCTGATTCAGCGACGATAAATCGAACTATAAACCTCTTCGGTGCTTCATGGAGCCCTTGTCAATCCTGTGCTCGCTAACTGTACTAGTACAAACTGTATATATGCATCCCCAGGAGCGCTCGAGTATCGTCGATAATTCAAAGAGGATCCTCGCGCTCGCGTCCCACCCATCAATTTGTCATGCGGTGCGGGGCACTGGCGTTGTTCTCTCCTTCTCTCTCTCACTCTCTTGCACACAATCTCGCTCTGTGTGAGTGTTCACGTGTGCGCACATCGGAACGATCGTCCTCATCGAGCGATATTCGCGCCATGGGGCCCAAAGTACTTGTCCGCTTTCACGAGCTTTTACTGGCGCTGCCAACGTTGATACCCCGCCCTATATATTATACGATCTCGCCTGTAGTCCCTCGTTTGCACATTATAAGAGAATGAATTAAATTGAACAGGTTGGAAAAATAGATAAATAAATAAACAAATAACGAAACGGGGAAAATATTTGTTACTACTGGTTATCGGCTACCCGATGTCCTAGTGATTCATGTGGATGTTGTGGAATAATAAATCCGTTTCGTGGGGATATGTGATTAAAATTGTTGAGTTTTTTATCGTATTTTTTTAATTTATAAAGTCAATAATGGATGTTTTTATGCCGGAGGGTGAATTTCAAACAACACGTAGATCAACACTGGGAAAGCTTGTATTATATTAATCATGAATAATACCACGATAATAAAACCGATAAAATGCAGCTTCACATCCGAACGCATGACATTGGAGCACTGGAAACAAATGCAAATAATAAAAATTGATAAAAACTCGGAGAATTGTCACCAAAACTGATTATTTCATCATTATTACATACATGTATTTATAGTTATATAAAAAATAAGACCATTGGTAAAAAGGAGTCGTCGATAAATCGAATTGACGAAAATAATCGAAAACCATCATTTATTTTTTTTTCACTGAATTATACCGTTACTGTAACAACGCATATCACAAAAATTCTAATATTGGAAATTGTTTTTCATTCATAACGGCGAGGCTCTTACCGGAGGAAAAACGAAACAAAGTGACGTAAAAGCTGAAAGGATGTAAGCTCTTGAATACTTAGCATCATTCTCCTCTTTTGTTCATTCTGTTCATAATTTTTATCTCTCTTCACCTTTTCTCCCGCAATTTCATCAAAGAGACTCCTCTATGTATATATATATATATATATATATATTTATATATATTAGAACATATAACGGACGCTATATACTTTAAAACGAACCGCCAGCTCTATAACACTGCGAGAATGCGAGACGGATCGTATAAGATCGAAAGATACGAGAAAAGTGAGAATCCTTTGTGCTTTCCGTCGCCGCTTGAATAAAATATGGTCCTTCGCTTTCTACCAGCTTCTCCGCCAGCCCTCATTTCATTTCATACTCACTACAGACCCGGGCGTAACTTGATCAACTTCGTCTCTCGATCCGAGTAGAATCTTCGACGTCTCACTCTTTCGTCCTTCCCCGACTTCGTCGAATATCTATTAAACATTTTCCGATACAACTTTGCGGAAGAAATAATACAAAATATTCACATTGATAATTAACGAGAAGATTAAAGAATTATCGGTTTTTCAAAGAGTTAAATTTTTTAACGAATATTGTTATTTTAGTATACACAAATTATTTGCAATCATTGCCTTTGAATATATTTTCTACTTTAAAATATGTTCTCTGTTCACATTTTTCTTCGACCCGAACACCTTTTGCGTTTAATGATTCTGTCGTAAATCGCTGTCTCTCCGATCGATTTAGGTTCGAGACACTCACCCTATTTTTTTCTCTTCTTTAGCCGTATGCCCGAAACGTCCTTGCGATACGCGATACGAATCAGGGATATTAGGCTTTGGTTCCCTTCTATCGAAGAAACCGAGCGCGAAGAAGAATCCTTTAGAAATCACGCTTGAGGGTGGCACACACCAGAGGGTACGGTGGGAAGGAGAGAGTGCGAGAGAGAGAGAGGCAGGGTAGGGAGGTTGAGCAAAAGAGAGCTAGCACAACATTCGCGCGGGTAAGTGATCCTCTGATCCAGCCGCCAGGCACCAGACCCATAACTCTTCGTGCCCGTCGTGTACCCTTTCCCATTCCAAGGCCCCAAGAGTTGGCTTCTCTCCATATATACACGAAAGGGACGACTGCTTCCTGCTGTTACTGACTCTTTCTACATTCCGCGCTTGTGTGCATAGACAATGATCCACACGGTGTGGAGGATCCTGTTTGTTACGACTGCCACTGCTCGCTCTACTCCGTGTGTACCAACCGATCTGGATACAGTCGATGTGTCCATAACTGAATTTCAATCTCAATTGTAATCCAACGATAATTTGACAGAGATATTATGGGAATTCGATAGCAGCTTGGTAGCATTTACAAACAGACGTTATTGATACGTTCTAACGTTAGACTCCGTTTGCTTTTTGGCTACAGGGTCATGTTATTTATGGACTTTATCGTATTTGTACGTCGATAGATGAAAATTACACAGGGTTCATTTCGTAGCAAAATTCTCGAGTGTTTTAAAAGATAAATTGAAAGAGCAGACTGTAATCCTTAGAAAAATGAATTTAATCGATCGGTATGGTTTGTCATTCGATAGTAATTACACAATTTAGTTTAAATTCATCCTTACCATGTAAACATCTATGGTAAAAAAAATATATATTATAGAATTTCACGCATATATATTATAGAATTTCCTTTGATTCATTTATTAGAATTGTTTTTGAATAATTTGTTCAAATATATTCTTATGGCACGAATAAAGATAATTGAGTAATATAAATTTTAATAATCATTGTGCAGTTGTTTCAGTCGATGAATTAATCAATTTTAATTTTGTAAATTTTTTACACCATGCCTATTATGATCACGCAGCTTTCACGATCCCTTAGATATGTTACACCTGCTAAATTGACATTGTATACTTTAGGCGTTCTATACCACGTTATTTATGGATGCTTGGCCAATGATGATGGAACTGTTCGTAACTCCTCCATACATAGTGCACGGCTGAAATCATGCAAATTTTGGACCATGAATAACGATTTTAGCAATAATACCAGAATACCTACTTGTTCGGTCAAACTGGACGTTTCCATTTTCGTGCTTTATACTAGCAATGGTTTCGTTTCGAGTTACACGATAAATAAAATAACGTTTCTGTTGTGATTTTACATACGTGTCCTGTGTATTTCTGCGCTACGTGTTTAGTCTTTCAACTCTGCCTTTTGTTCTTTCCTCTCTCTCTCTCTCGCCCTCTCACTCGCTCAGCCTTTAATAGTACCTACATGCGTGGCAACGGTAAATCCTTTTACGATGCGTAACCCGAGGGGTAATCTTAGTGCCTCGCTGTACTTTGCGTATAACAGCATTACGCATTTTGCGTAGGTTCTATACGTTAAACCCTATGTCGTCAGATCACCTTGTTTGTATAAATATCGTTGAAACGAGTTTTCTGAAGCTTTTTATCGGGAGACCACAAAATATTGAATTTATGAATACGGGAACGAGGTTCTCCTCTGTTGCTTCGAATATCCCGGAAATGGAAAAATTAGTCGGTATAATTAAAGTGGACTCGGTATGAGCAGGAACGTTACATTATTGTAGCGTACTAAAAATGGGTTGAATTATTTTTTAGTGTGTGTTTTTGGGTAAAGTAAATTGGTATATTAAAATGTTTACGAGCGACCACTCGTTTTCTTTCCACATAACCAAGGTTTAAAGTAACGCTTGGTTCATTAAGCTGTGGGAGGGTAAAAAATATGATATTTATCAAACCGAAAATCAAACCACGACTTTATGAATTTTTGTGTTCTGGCTGAGTTCAAAAACCTTTCATGGTATGGTCAATATTAAAATATGTGGAAGGATTATGCAGCACTCTGTAAGACCATTTAGAACCTTTTTTCAAACAATGCGAATGAGCGTAAATAGGAAAATCCGAGGTGACGTTACGAAAATATGACAGCTAGATTTTTCCTATTCAGTTTACCATTTTATCGCAGATGATATAAGAGGAATTTGTTGAAATGTGAACAGCTATATGTACCAATGTGACAAAAAAATTCGTCTTTTATGTTCTATGAAATAATTAATAAAACATACTCGTGCATATCAAATCTATTTGTTTCATAATATCGACAAGTTTCAATTATCCTAGTATTATTAATATTAAGTGTAGGAACGAAAAGAAAACACTCGTTCGTCAATTTCAACGAAACGCTTTCATGATTCTCATGCGCACAAGTATATATATATTGATGTCTATAAATCTTGATTAATATTAGTGAACGTAAATCGAGTAAACCAATAGTAAAATTTGGCCATTATGAATTGCAAGTTTATACATATCTAAACATATGTACAATGTATATGTTGAGACAAAATATTTCTTTTAACACATTTTAAAGAAATATTCACCCGACACGGCCGCGGTCCGTCGGCTGTCGGGGCTCTGTATGGCGAATTTATACTCTCAATTTCACGATCTTTTGGCGCCAGTCAGTTTTGCGATACTGACAAACGTTACTTCTTTAGTTGACAAGTAAATTATGAGCTGAGACGACTCAAGGGAGTTCCGTTGGAGGACCGTAGGAAAATCTTGCGAATCAATGAAGACCAACGATTGGCCGAGATAGATAAGTTTATTTGTACTTACAAATATTGACAAATTCTTTGACCAAATTGACAATTCCTTCCCTCAGGATTTGCCTCCACCAACTTCTAGTGATCAGTACAATGGTTTTGTTCGTTGGCGGTGAAGGTGCTCGAAGACCGAGGTCACCCACTCTCTTTGACAAATTAACAATTTCTCCGAAATACCCTAAGACAGCGCACTCTTACAAATTTTACAAGATATGCTAAGACAGCGTACTACGATAGACAACGCAAACGCCTTAACAACTCTACTCAACGGTTAGTACTACAATTGGACGTCTGCACGTTAAGACAAACGATACGCGA